>OY987314.1:35985266-37238391 GCA_963920655.1 Geranium rotundifolium
CAGATCATCGGAATTTCTCTCTAACTTTCCATTGATGTTTTGATTTGAATGTGAAGAAACGTTTTCTCAAAACATGATTATATAGAATTTATGTGGTTATCAATCCCATAATTGTAGGACCACTTATCATTAACTACTTTGAAAATGACACGACTACCCTTGTTGACTAGATTCAACTTTGATTTCATCTGTTTTTGCCGTCCCCATCTCATCCGTTCATCAGTTTCGTTCAATAGCCACAAACCATTCTAATATTTGTATAATAATAATGGTTTGTAGCCGAGTCCTTCCCTTACCCTTGTTATTAATATCTTAAACAGTTGGGCCGGTGGACATACCAGGTCTAGCCCAGCCAGCTCAAGCCCAATAGAGCGATGAACTCGCTATATAAAACCGAATCGCGAAGAAGGAGCACAGAAGAAGACAGACCAAAGGCTCTCGCTGAAACTGGGAGAATCAAAATCACAGAGCAATCGTCTCTCTCAACGTTGAGCAGGTAAGCTTTTGGAGCTTCATGTATCATATGTATATGATTCTCAGTTTATACGTACACAAATGTGTGTTTGTGTGTAGCTCTTGCTCTTGGGAACATATGCACACCACCTGTTTGTTAAAATTCCCCAACCACATTGTGCTATTCATTTATATTATGGTTGTAAATTTTTTCTCATGGATTTATGTATTAGCACTCAAAATCATCTTTATCTGGGCACCTGAGGTCATGTAGAAACACTCATGTATCTTGGTTTAGACATTTACTTTCTACAAAATTTCCCTTCCAACCCTACAAAGCCCTTTTGTCTTTGGTTGTTGATATAGAAATTTCAAGGTTTGTGTGAACAACTTGTGTCAAAAATAGGCTGAAAGTTCGAGTCTTGGTGATTCTTTGGGGCTCTTGAATGTGCTTTTTGGTGCAATGGCCACTTTATATGTACCCACATCAGAAATCTTGTCTTGTGAATTTGTTTAACTTGAACGAGATAGAAGTTGATATGAGGGGTATATCAGTGGGTCTCCGATTTTCCGTTCCAGACTATTTAATGGGTTTTGGAACTCCTAATATGCATCCCCTAAGGGATGAATAATAATGAGCAAGCAAGGAAGCATCTAGTTTTTACTTCTCTAGTTGTCTTCACTTCTGGGTTACCATGAAAACCGTCACTGTGACCTAAGTGGTGGGTTTCTTATGATTCAACTAGGTCTCTGGTGTATAGCTAGATAAATGAGCTTTGCTGTAATATCAAATCGTGATTCAACTAGGTCTCTGGTGTATAGCTAGATAAATGAGCTTTGCTGTAATATCAATAACTGGATATGAAGATGTAGTTGTTCCTGATGGATGTAAAATTAGCTTGAGATTTCTTTCATGAATATTAGAGCTTTGGCTACTTCTTATGAGTGTGCTTTCTAATAAGGAACACCCTAAACATAATACTCTTATATTGGATTTTTGTTGCTGTAATCTGGTGATTGTATTCTGTTTCTTTTTATTTGAACCTGAAAGATTACCGTGAACCTGAAGCTGATTTTCTGTACTGCTTATGGTGCAGCAAACATTTTGAAGAGTGAGAAGTATTTTTCTGAAGTGCCAAGCAAGAAATTGTCGGTGAAGTCGCACAATGTCAACTGGACCCGGACTTGAGTCTCTAGTAGATCGTATGCCACTGATACTACTCATTCATTTTGTTCCCACTTTCCAGCATTGCTCTTTTGTAAATACCTTTGTACAGTTCTAGGGGATTATTTCTTTGATTTATTGTCACTGATTATCATTTTTGTAGGTTCTTAGTATTTTATTAAATCTACGTTTTCTGTTGCTGACCACATATATCTTTAATTGAATGAGGTAGTTTGAACTTATGAAGTTTTTTCGTTTTGGCAGAAACTATTTCAGTTATTACAAATGATGGACGCAACATAGTGGTGAGTTCAGAAAATGAATAATATTAGCCAACTTCACACATGAAAACCAGGTTTATAGTTTTTACTAACTATTTTTGTTTCTTTATTAGGGGGTCCTGAGAGGTTTTGACCAGGCTACAAATATTATACTTGATGAATCTCATGAGCGGGTTTTCTCAACCAAGGTATGTATGTGCATCTGTTGATACAAAAAAATAGCAGGTTTAGGGTTGAATTCATTTAGATATTACTGTACCCAGAGTCCCAACTATTTTAAGTTACCAGCATGCAAATATGTGCTATATACTCTTTATGTGAACGATAAGTCCATATAGATACTGCCATCTGGTTTGCTTTGGGGTTTAGGCATGTAGCTTACCCGAGGTGCACTCCCTGCAAAAGCTTTATATTTAGGGTCTGTTGAGGGAAAATAAATATTTTCTGGTGTTTGGTTTTCAAAAAACATAAGCAAGAGCCAACCAGACTCGAGTGTTAATATCTTGTTTTTCTCTAATTTGATAAAAGAATGTTGAAGATATAATATAAACAAATGAACTCTCTGAAGAACATAACTCATACATCTTTGTACCCAGATTTGGTTTGAACTGCATAGAAAGCAAAAGTGGAAGGCACCACCTCACTTTTGGAAAAACTCTCTTCTTCAGAACCAAAAAAATAATCAATACATGTTGCCATGATTTTGCAACAAGAGTGTCACATGTTTGCAAAATAAAATCAGTAAAATCCAAAGCCATATTGCAATGAAGGGGGTTTTACTATATGTTTTCAAGTTCATAAAATTTGAAATATATTCTGGCTACTTGAAAACCCTGTACCAGAAATAATTGCTTCAAATATAAGCATAAACTTTTGTGGCTGTCTAGTAGTTGAATGAAAATTAAAGATTGAATTCCCTTCAGAGAGAAACAGGACCAAGAATACAAGTTCCACAAAGTTTTCACTATTGTAAATCAAAAGCTGGAATTTTGTTTTTCCTCGCTCACATATAGCAAGTCACAGCCATGAATGTTCTGCTGAGTGATTGATTGTAGCTTCTTTTCTGTGTGGTTTTATAATCATTTGCTCTGTCACACTCTATATTCATTGAGCATCTCAACTGAGAACTCATTATTCACATGTACTTTGATTTGCAGGAAGGTGTCCAACAACTTGTGTTGGGTTTGTACATCATCAGGGGTGACAACATGTATGTTTTTACGCCCAAATTCAATATAACCAAGTAAAAAATTTCCTAGGGCACTTCTATGACCGAATTATCTGTTTCTTTGTCACCTATTAGTGTATGTTTGTGTTATGCCCAAATTTACCATTACATAGTAAAATGTTTCCTAGGATACTTCTATTGTTGTATTAACTTATTCTTTTTTCCTTTGGTTTTGCAGAAGCGTTGTTGGGGAGTTAGATGAAGAGCTGGATGCAAGTTTGGATTTGTCAAAACTCCGAGCACATCCCCTAAAGCCCGTCATTCACTGATGCATAAGGCGGGTGTTCTACGCTATATGAACCGCTAAATGGTAAAAAACCGGTGCGTACTAACGGTGATAATCTGCAAACTTGATTATGATGCGAACTTGAATGCCTTATTTTGCTGTTCACTGTAATTTTCGGCACTGTATTGAGTATGGAGAAGTGTTTTTGACAGAACTTAAACAAAGCTTATGGATGATTGGGACAACTAGCATAAATGGCTACTATGTGATGATTTAAATCTTACAATGTGCTGATGCTTCTTAGTTTCAGTGCCTTTTTTCTACACTTTTTTTCAAAGATGACTGTATCTAAATTTCCTGTTATTTATGGCTTGTGCTGCAACAATATTGCGGTACCTTTATAACCACACATCAAAAGCCATCAAGAAGCTATTTTGAATGAGATAGTTGAGACCTATTTTTGTAAGCTCATTGTACAGTATAATCATGCGCATTGAATCTTTTGAAGAGCTTGTCAATCCAACATTATATTTGAATTCAGTGTCTTATTTGGCATATGAGAAATTGTACAAAAGAAAATATCTTATCTACTTGAGGCAAAAACAGCCCATTCAGCTAAATTGTAATGCATGTTAAGCATTGATTCCGGAGGAAACATTTATGTACACTAAAATCTTTTGTGCGTATTAATCTATCATTTTTTCTTCTTGTTTCTATGCTCTTTAATATTATGAACTTCAACAAAATTTTATGTATATTTTAGATTTTTAATCAAAAGCTGAAAATATTTTGATTCTTAAAGCAATCAAGTGAAGTAAATAATAACAATGAAATATAAGACGTGTTGCTGCAAAATCTAAATTAATTGAATTTTAGTATCAAGTAAAATAGATTTAATAGAGACCACATCAAAAAGATGGCAAACAAATCACACAATCAATATAATAATGCCAAGAAAATACAATGGTTTAGAGTGAATTAGCGAAGATGATATATGCAATGAGATCAATGTGGCTGCTTAGAGTTAGGCATAAACAATTAAGCATGCCCTTTAGTCAAATGATTTGGTCATCACAATACGTACGCGCACAATCACAAACTTATGTAAAATATCGACAAAAATATGTACAAATTTCCATTAAAATTAAAATTAAAGAAAATAAAGATCTGGGTCTATATAATATGAAAAATATAAAGTTGGAAACTAATTGTTGACCATGACTTGTAACTTCTCCTTCATTTTCAGCTACTCAAACAAACGCGTGCTTCGCTTGAAATGAAAACGTACGTAGTGGAAGCTTCCATAGCTCTTGACTTGTTAATCAATTTTCAGATCCTATGATTATTTATTTTTATCTTTATATATATATATATATATATTTTTTTTTTTTTTTAAATTTCCATATTATCGTTGTAAGATTACAAATATATTGAAGAAAAATCTGAATATATTAGGATTAGAACATCTTACAAAGAAAATACTTGCTTAATATATTTTTAATTCAATTCTCTCGTATATTTTTCGAAAATGTTATACTCTGTTTTCAATTATGTCTCTTAAGTAATTTATTCTCATAAAACTTCAATTCTGCTCGTTGTGATTGTTTCTAATTATGTCTCATGAGTCTTTTGTCCAACCCTTAAAATAACTTATTCACGAGGGCTAAGTTAGTAATTTATATAATGGGATGCATTTAATCGAGAACCAAAAGTTGTGTAAGAACTGTGAGAACTAATGTGTAGGCGCCTTGTGGCGGGGGCGGGTTTCATTTTATAACTTAGAGAAAAAAAAGTATTACTCGTCGAAGGAATGATTTAACAAGGAATTGGAAGAAGAAAAAAAATTACAGCATGTTAACGCAACGTTTTATCAGTGCGTGCACTACTATGTATCGATTTCTCGTAAGTTCGCATCAGATCACACCTCTTTACATAATTGTAGATAAATTTGTCACCATACTAACAATTAATTTTTAAAGTTCGAAAGTAGAGGCTAAAATATTGATATATTTTCTTTTTATGTAGCTTTGAAGTTAGAAGTTGACATTTATGTTAATAAAATTCTGAAACATTAAAGGCGTGGGAACAGAGAGTGAATGGGGGAGGTAGGCAACAAACACCAACTACTTCCTTTTAATAAGTCTTCACACGCTTTCACTTCTAAATTTGTCACTTTCTATTTCCTCTAATTATTGAGTTCTTATTTCACATGAAGCAACCCAATTTGTAGAAGTGTATATATATATATATATATATATATTATTCTCTCAACTCCACAACTTGACAAATATAAACCGTGGCTCTTTATATCCTCTCCTACTTCATGCTTAAATTAAATTAAATAAAAATAAGGGAAAGTACATATCAATATCTCAACTATACATCACTTAAAATGTCACTGGACTCATATCTAATTTTCAGTTTTTAGACTTGAATATTAGATTTTTACCAAAAAAAAGAAGTTATTATTGCAATTATATATCATTCCCTCATTGATTCTCCAACTCGCAAAATCTAGACGGGATGAAAATATTTAATCTCGTAACATTTATTTATTTATTGTTGAAGGAGAAGATAATTTTATTAATTAAATAGCAACCAACCCGACATCAAGCCGGACAACTGAAGCTACAGATGGTGGGACAGAACCATCACCCTACTGTTAGTTAAAACAAACATGGTCAATTCGTGACTCATTTCATTACCAGCAAAGCAAAGAACAGATTTTTCGATAATATATAGTACGCAACACCGTTCGCTAATGATATCTCTAAAGTTGTTCAGCTCGACCCGTTTAGCATCATGTAGAGCCACAACCTCCAACTCATACGGACAGAGAAAACCACGTGATCTTGGTGCGAAATGTTTTACACATGCATCTCCGATAATTCTTTAGACCAATCGACTCAAACCAATTATCATCATGTAGAGTCACATTTGTTTATTAACCTTTAATAAATCCACATTTTGATGATAACGTGAGAAAATTAAAAGCATTCGAAATTGACCACTAAAACCTGCCCCAATCGTTAACTTCCCAGAACACGGCCTCGTTAATTTCCTCCCAAAGCCCCACAAAAGTCAATAGCTCTAACTTTAATCTACTCGGACCGTCCCCTATAAAACCAAAAACCAAACCTCCACACATTTCTCCAACTCTAGACTCTCCATTCCCAATGGCCGATCCCCAGCGAATCTACCCGGTCCACCACGACGTCGAGGCCCGCCCCACCGCCCCGCTAGTCTCCAGCAGATCGGCCCGCTCCGATAAGGGCGACCCGGGCTCGACCCCGCCGCCGCCCTTCCGCCGCACCCTCCCGGCGGCCTACTCGAGGCCGCCAAAACGGCGGCGCGGCTGCTGCTGCCGCTGCATCTGCTGGACAATATCATTACTCCTCCTCCTCGCGATCATCGTCGCCGCGACGGTCGGGATCATGTTCCTCGTGTTCCGACCGAAGCTCCCGAAGTTCTCCATCGACAGCATGCGGATCACGCAGTTCAACATCGGCAGCGGCGACGACACGCTCTCGGCCACGTTCTCCGTCAACATCACGTCCGTCAACCCCAACGACAAGATCGGGGTGTTCTACGAGAGCGGCAGCCACGTCAGCGCCTGGTACCGGGGAGCGAGGCTCAGCGAGGGCTCGCTCCCCGAGTTCTACCAGGGGCACCGCAACACCACGGTGCTCGACCTGGCCATGACGGGGCGGAGCAGCAACGCGACCGCGCTGATCGCGTCGCTGCAGCAGGACCAGACCAGCACTGGGACGGTCCCGCTGGATCTGAAGGTCGACCAGCCGGTGAGGATCAAGCTCGGGGCCTTGAAGCTGCCGAGGGTCAAGTTCGTGGCCAGGTGCGATCTCCAGGTCGATAGCTTGTCCGCGACTACTCCGATCAGGATTCGGAGCAGTACTTGCAAGTTCCGATTGAGACTATAGATTTTATTTAAAAAATATTTATTTACATACATGGTCGTGTATTTATTTTGATTTTTTATTTTTTATTAGAGGCGATGAGGAGGGCGATCTATAGTTTTTGCCTCCCATGATGATATACATATATATTTCTGTATTCGATTTATTGTTTTTTTACTATTTATTATTTAATAAAAGGGGGTTTAGTTTAGCGGTGATTAATTTTATTGTATTTGTGGTAGGTGAAATCCTTTTCAACTGCTATGTCTCTTTCTCTGGCTGTTTTCTTTATTTGTTAATAAAAATGTGACGAAATTTTATACTTTTTTTTAAAAAGTAATCGACAATGGGAAAGCTTAGTTAGAACCAGTCCAATCTGAAGGGAAGGTTCGATTTGTCGCATAGAAACGTTCAATCGAAGTTGCTTACCACTCTTGTTCTGATGTTAACGTATTTAGCATATTTGTGTGGGAAACTGTGTCTTGAAGCTTCATCCTATAAACATGTATCAATATTTGTCTCACTTCAAACTTATTTTATTTAGCAAATATTTTTGGATTTTATAATTTTATGATATTTATTCTGATATCCTAAAGGTTTAAATCTAAAAATTGTTTGTTGTCCGGAAAATTTTGTAGTGGGCGTCGTCGTCGGGTGCTCACAGAGTTGAAGTCGAGTTAGACTGACAGTTTGTTGCGAGGGTAGTTATCGGTGCAGTACCTATGTGCTAGCCATTAGCTTCGATCACTGTGGATTGTAGTAGGTTGTTGGATATATTGCCTAGTGTATAAGTATTAGAGTCATGCTTTCAATGTCTGAATGTATTTCAACGAGGCAATGTCTTGTCTTTTATATTTGATATTTGTATTGCAAATCTTGCATAATAATATGACAGTTATTTTATAAAAAAAACACTAATTTGTAAATAGAACAATTATTCAAAAGTAATAATTGTAATTGAGTCTTCAGATAATAAATTAAAATGTTTATTTTTCATTTATTAAATTTGTGATCAAAACTATCACTTGTGCTTGGAGCCACACGAATTACAATTTGACAAGTTGAAATGCTTAAACCTATTTATAATTCTGCTTTATTCAAAATAATTTCAATGCCATTCCTTTCGAACTTAACTTATTGAACCGAATCGTATCTTATATTTGTGCCCCCATATATATGACTCCTTATTTAGTAACATTATTTAAAGGACACGAAGAAGAAATAAACTAGGCCTTGTTGAACACAACAGGAAGTGTTGGTCCGTCCAGAGCCAATATCTTGTTCCCGTTCTCACTGAAAACACCAGCAGTTCCACACCTGAACCTACAAACAGGACACGCATCTGTAGGGCACCACTCGATCTTGTAACCATCTCCCTCGTTCTTGCCTATCTTAAAGTACCCTCCGTAACCACTCTCGCCGCTACTCCCCGTCACGATCAGCCTCCGCCCGCCACTCTCCGTCACTCCGTTCAGCCACGCGGTGGACTGGACGCAGGTGGTCGCGGCCGAGAACGCAATCCTGAAGTCCCTGTACTCTGATATCACCGTGTCCTCAGCGAAGAACGGCGTCAGGACAACAGGGAGGCCTCTCGACCCTGAATTATTCTCTACTTGGCCTACGTATAACGGGCACGAGTCGTTACGGTTGACCAGGGTCAGTGCACCTCCTCCGTTGACTTGCTGGATGTAGTATTCGACTCCGGGGAGAAGGGGCTGTCCGGCGGAGTCGAGCACCGCAGGGTTGGGTTGGGCCATAATGGATGTTATGGCTATGGCAAGAACTAGCCATGCCAAGCTGATGGTTCTGGTCACTGTAGACATTGTTAGGGTAGTTGTAAACTGGTTCTGAGCTTCTGGGGATTTAAATAGATTTTGGGGCACTGTAAATGAATATTGGGTTGCAGTCAAAATGACAACAAGTCAATGAGCCTCATCCACACAGTAAAAAAATCAATGGCTTTAGGGGCAAGCAAACAGCTATTGAGCTACCTAACTGGTTTTGAGGAAGAAGATGACACAGTTCTTCTGGTGATAATAAGTGGCAAGGCCGCTTTTGTTGAAGACGTGTACAGAAATTAAGTAAGGTCACAGGGCAAGACATTTATCAAGGAACAAAGTCCACAAAACTTGTTCAATTCACATTTAATAACTCTGACCAAAAAACCAAGAACAATATCATCTTTGAGAATTGTCAAGAGCTTACTTTGATTTTCAGTTAATGCGGCCCCAATTCTCTCGGAAAACAATCACAAGTTTCTGCACTATTCAACAAATAATACGCGTGAAAATTTATATTTACAGACTTACGTGTCGTGACGCGATCCTATTATAGCACATGTAGTCAAACATCATGTTATCTAGCTTGTTGACGTTTCAGTCACAGAGTTGGCCTTGCGTTGCAAAACAAAATGGCCTCAGAAACTCGAGAATTTGAAAGACACCATTAACAGCTGATAATGAATCAAGAACCAGTCTGCTAATCTGTCAGCAAAAGCATACACAAAGATCAACTACTAATTCAGTTGTAATTCATGGGGGCATAAATGTCATTGCTTCAACCAAACGGTAAATGGTCCAAACATGCCATCTAGCAGTATATATATGTATAAATTTTACCTATGTTAACGAGTAAGAAGTCCGTGAATAGAACCTGCTGCTCCTTTCCGCCTTCCCTGCACAATTTGAGAGAGGGAGAGTGAAATTCTATTCTCATTCGAGATTAGCTAACATGTGATATACTACTCACCTTTTCAGTGTTGAATAAATCCTCCGCAACGGCCTCCATTTGTTTTCGCCTTTTCTCTTCTTTCACAGACTCAACTATTTCCTCACTTCCATACTCAGAATCTCTGTTGTCGACAAATTAGAAAATATTATGCACCTGAAATACCATAAGAGTAATCATATTGTGCCTTATTGAACACAGAGAACTTACTTGTACGGGTACTTGGAAAACGGTACGAGATTGTGGAAGCTATTCCCAGACTGAGTATTTGTCTACCACACCAAAGAAAGAGGAAATGGAAAATTATGTACACTATAGTTTCAAAACAAATTTGATGTAATGCAGACATTACAGACTGGCAACGTCATAAATTCAACATGGCAACTTAATCATGAAACTTTAGAAGCAATATAGGCACCAACTTGAATTGACACATTCATTGTCAAGTGATATTAGCATGGTAAAGTACTTCAAGTAAAACATCTATGCACTACAACTATCAAACAATCGATGATATAAATATTACAGAAGCAATTTGAAGACCAACATGAAACAACTTGCTGATCGGTTAGCCATATTGATTATGAAAAGGCACTTCCAGCAAAAAGTTGGGAATTGCAAGTTTTTACAGCCTAAAAGGTAGTGAACCTAGTATTTTGCTTCACTTTGTTACAGTCAGCTCAGCAGGAATCAAAACAATAGAAACAATAGTTCATCAGATAACTGCATTTTTTGAATTCTTCCGCAGACAACCTATATCTAGTAAGTGTGATCTGAAGTTCTATTTCATGGTACTGAAACAGATTGAAAAATAATGACTACATACCTTTCTGAAGCGTTTGAAATTTGGAACTTCATTGTTTGTTCTAGAATAGATGGTAGCTGTATAGTTAATGTCTCTCACAATTAAATTTTGACTGTAAATGATATCCAGGTTTCCACTTTCGGACTCGTCAACTTTGATCTTTTTTGCTGCCATATCACTGTTGCTATTTCTAAAGCTTGTAACATGGTTATCCTCTGATTTGGAAGGGACACATTCCAAGGAGATTTCTACTTTGTTCACACACTGAACTTCTTCAGCATCCTTAGCAGGAATTTCTTGTACAGATGTTGCTGTTTCTGTCTCTGCGTCAGAATCAGCTACCACTGTCTCATCTGTAGAGCATGAAGATGAGACAACCACTGCAAAAGGACAATTATAAATAGCATCAGTAATAAAGATGATGCAGTTGTTAATTTGGTAAGGGATACTTGAACCAATAAAAGTTTCGTAACCTAAAACAATAAAATCTAATATTTCTTAATCCACCACAAAAATAACAGATCAAGGTTTGAACAACGAAAATCAAACTGGGTACATTCCAAAGTATGACTCAAACACAGAAACACTGATCATCTACGATCCGCATTTAATGCCAACCTACAATGACTCCAATCCAAACTATACTTTTTCTACTGTGTATTTCTTCAATAGTTGCTAAAGAAGATAGATTTGCTAAAAAAACAAGTACATCAGGATTACAACAAAGAATGGAATCATGGTCAAAAGAACAGTAACAGATGAAAACTTGATAGCATATTATTGATTTTGTTATTACTTGAATTATTAATAAGCCATCCTTAGAAGTAAAATGCATAAAGCTATAAGGACAATGAGGAACTCCAAATACGACGTACTTGACTTAACTAAGCAAGGCATAAATCATCTTAGAGTAAACAAGGATATCTACCAGGTGGTGATATCAATATAGATGGATCCAGATGTCCTGTCAGAACAGCACATATCAAATTCATCTCATAAACTCTAGATAATGACATAAGTTTATTGTTGCGGTCAAACTTCTCTGCCGGTCCTTTATGAATAACGCAAACCACTTGTCTATTCTCTTCATGCTGCAAGTCCTACAAGGAATTATAAATAACATGTGTCAGATATCAAATCAGCTACAGCATATATCATCTCCTCGAGAACACCATAATGGCTGCACATACTAAGTTTGAAAATAATATTATTCCACTGTCCTATCTAAGTCGTGTTAGTGCACAAACTTTTAGCGGAAACAGTACAAAATGTTTTTGCTCATTCATTGAATAAAAAGGAAATATGAGCTCGGCCCAGTTAGAGGTAGAGGAAACATTATTGTCAAAACAGAGTAGGGAGAAAATCACAAATTGATAAACCATAAAGTTCCCTCATTTTCTTCTGACAGGAAAAATGGTACAGTTTGGGGTGATATCAACTTAATGGACCATCTCCATTGAAATCAAAATATTTTTACTGTATTGATGTGAACTGGCAACTGCTGGTGCCATCTCACGCAAACCAAATAAAATAAAGCAGCCACTAACCACGCCATTGTGTGCCTCTATGAGGTATACACCACAGCGAAATATAAACTAATAGTTACACAACGAAAAATCAAATGTATTAGGAGAGTCGAATACTTACTCGGCTACTTGAACAAAATCCTTGTATGGAGAGAGTCTTCGCACCACACAATTCCAACAGAGATTGCAACTTATCCCCAAATTTATACTGTAATAGGACACAACAGATATAGTAACTGTCCTTAGCAATCATTTCAAATGATTTTATAGATGAGTGATGCTCTTCAGATATAGATGAAGCTACTGATAGTGAAACATTTCTGAAAGTATTTTTACATACCATACCATGATCATATAAATTCATAAAAGTACGTACACGTGTCTTCAGATTTCATTTAGCTAGGAGGACTAAATAAACCATTTAAAATTGTTAAGGAGATAACTTGTAGTTGCTATCAATTTTTTAAACTTTAAATCAATGAAACGAGTCTATGAGGAAAAATAAAACAAAAGTGAATGAGTACTCGTATCTCTGAAGGGAAGCACGGATAATATTATGCTTGACTTAGTACAACACAAGTTCTTTAAATCTTCAGTCATGAAGAAAGAAAACAAAAGGTTACCACATGTGCTGATTCAATCACAAACGTGTATCCATCTAAACAGCTTTCTCGAGTTTTAGGGTCTGCAAACTTGATTGATACTCCTTCCACCGTCAAGGTTGGAAGATGACTGAGAAGATATTAAGCATATTTAGTTAAGAAAGCCATTGACTGTATAAGTAGTTTTTATGGAATAGAAGGACAATCCTCAATAGCAGACAGGTTAAGTAAATACTTACGAATTACAGCTGGGAATTTCAGTGTGTATCCTTTTTTCTGTAATATACTAAATAAAACGCAACAGTTAGTAACATTGCAGAGGCATAGACCATGTCGCTTGTTTGAATAAAGCTTCTGAATCAAATTAGAAAAGGTAGTTTCACCTTTAGAATTGATTAATATTAAATTGAGTAAATGCAACTGAAAAAATGCTCCTATAATTTAGGAATAATGTAAGCAAATCAGCAGAAATGTAAATAATAACAGAAAGACGAGAGAATCTGAATTCACAGTTAAGTTGCTTTTTGGTTCTAGATTCGAATGTAAATGAACTTTCATCATTGCAAACATTGAAAATAAAGACCTACTTCAAAATTATTATGTTTACTGCTGCTACTAAATTGCAAGATTCAATGTTGAGTACACCAGTATATAATCTTGTTATGTCTTATTAATGACATGCTAACCTTGCTTCTGGCCAGGATTTGATGGGTTATGATAGAATTATCCACTGTAGGGTGTTCATACCAAATGACTTTACAATTTGCATACACAACAACCAAAAAAAGAAATACAAGAAAGCAAGGGGAAAATCATAAGGTGAAAACTATCTATATCATTTGAACAAGCACAATGTCTTGGTCTAATTATGAGTCAATAAAATATCAATACCAGTGTATCTAACTCACGGAACCTACATGATGAAACCTATCAAAGCTACCTTGGTGACAAAATACTGGTCATTAAAGGCAAAGGTTGTTAAAGCAATAAAGGATATTGGATGTGTATACCTCAACCCAACTATTAGAAATGATAGGTTTCTTTGTCAAAACAGCATCGAGTAAATCTTCTTTCACTGTCGTGTGTTGATCAACAAGCACATGAGTGCACTCTTGATTCAAATTATGAGTAACAAGAGCACCTACACAGGCAGAAAGACGGTTTATAGTATGTTCCTTCTAATATGAGTAACATGGGGACACTTATTCAAAATTTAGTGCTTAGACCCTTGAAGATGGTCGGTCCTGTATGAGTCAAATCTTAAGCTATGTCAATATTATGCAGTATAAAACACACATATGGAGACATCACTATTAATGAAACTGAGCAATAAACTTATGAGCAAAATCTACATCTTTTCTCACTTACCAATGGATGAAGCTTTGTCTTTAAGGTGTTGGTTTACTTCTGAGCAGCAGATGTAAAATGTGAGGGGTACAGAACAAAACCTGCCACGATATAGTTACGGGTCAATTAAGTTATCCCCATAGTACAAGTTGACAATATTTCCATGGTATCATATATCTTTATCATTACAAATTAGCTAACTGATGTTGAGGAATATCACAATAAAGCAAAAAGTGTCGCACTCTTGGAAGGTTTGAGACAAACAGTACTTAGGTTACCTGTACAACGCATTACCGGTTCCAAATGAAATCACATCCTCGTCTTCTAATGTTGTTTCTTTATTTGGGAACTCATGCACCTTCACCTTAGATCCAACTCTCCTGGTAATAAATGTCCCGTACTTTGAACAATCTTTGATCCGGACTTTGAAGGATGCATTACAATGCTTTGCCGAGACACGACTTAAATCAACAACTATCTCGGCATGGACCCGAGAAACTCCTTTATCTTTATTAACAATTATATCACAACCTAATAGAAGAACTTCAAATCAAATTACCACAACAAAATTAAAACTTGAAACTAAGTTAAGCAACCCTCTTAAGCTGAAACCAACCCAGAGGGACCATCACAACACAACATACAAACCACCATTATCTCCCAATCAATTAAATCAATCAAAACCATCTTCTGCCCAGAATCTCCCACACCTACCCAGGTTCAAATTCAAAATAAAAACAAAATTGCACCCAATTTCCAGTTCCGGTGGAGCAGAAATCGGAGTACCTTTTCGACCCACTTTGTAGGATCCATTTGCAAATAGATAGTAATTGTCTTCGCCTGTTACGCAAATCAAACTCGTCGGCATGAGCAAACTCCAAATTCAAGAACATTTTGGCATTGAGATCAGACAATAGAAAAGGCTACGACTCACCTGGCGATGGGTCGACTGGGAAAATCCCCCAAACCATGTTCTGGAGAAGCTTGACTCGGATTGTTGGAGAAGAAAATGGAGTTGCAGTGTAAGAAAGTGTCGCTCCCGGTTGTGGACTGAGGTTTAGGCCGTAGCGGGAAGTTTGATGTCGTTTAGGGCTTTATAGGACGACCTGTCGTCAAATAAACCGAAACAGTATTCAATAAAGGGATAATGACACTAACTACGGTGAAATGACACTTTCATACCCTAAGTATAAACTTCTTTTTTTCAGTACCCTGACAATGTTTTTGTGACAACCTACCTCTAAAATGTCTTAGATGCCCAAAATGCCCTTGGTTTAAGAAACCAAAATCAAATTGGTTCAATTTAGTTTAAAACCTAGAATTAAACCGGTTTAACCTCAATTGAACCGGTTCTTCTTCTTCTTCTTCTTCAACAAACAGGAGCGTGACGCCCACGCGCTCGGCGAGCTTGGCGAGCACTTCCTTGACCTCGTCGAGCTTGTCGTCGGCGTTGGTGTTGGGGTCGCTGACGGCGTGCTTGTCGTTCACGTGCCCGGAGCCTTATCGGCGACGCTCAGGCGAGACCATGAAATTGACGAGCCTTTGCTCGGAATTGCCTCTCGGACTCGCCGCCTGAACCAAACAGACCAAAACCTCCGACCACAACGCCGGAGTACCTCACCCATAAGCCTCCCTGGCCTGCAAGCCGAGCCCACCTCCGCCGTCGAGGCCACCTGCGGCGAAGCTCGAGAGAAACCCAGATCTGGAAAAACCAGATCTGGTTCGAGTTCCAACAGAAACAATTAAGGACCGAGGGAGTAAACATCCACCTCGACCTGGCTCGTGTTGTCGACGGCCCAAGAAATCCCGATCTGTCCTATTCGAGTCTTCAAACACTAGTCATCACCGGAGCTCGCCGGAGAAGAAGTTGCGACAAGACATCCACCACAAAACCTGCCTTCTGACCAAACCCACCTCTTCCTCATGCTAAAATGGCTAAAATAAGCTAAGAATGGTCGCCGGAGAGCTTCGTTGGAGACCGGCAGCACCTCCGGCGACCCAAAGAAGAAGAAGACATGAGAGTTCAATTCTGGTTTTTAAACCAAATTGAACCAATTTGATTTTGGTTTCTTAAACCAATGGCATTTTGTGCATTTTAGACATTTTAGAGGTAGGTTGTCACAAAAACATTGTCAGGGTACTAAAAAAAAGAAGTTAATACTCAGGGTATGAAAGTGTCATTTCACCATAGTTAGGTGTAACAAACTGTCATTATCTCTTCAATAAATATTGTCACTGTATTTACTCGGCAGATCCAAATATGAACACTGTTTAAGAGTGCACCCTAATACAAACTGAGTGAATGTTCAAACCATCCGAATCAATACTAGTTGTTGGATTACTGAAAATCTGTGCGTGCAGGACCGTAACATTTTAACCATTTGCACTAACATTTTATTGTGACCATAACATTCTACTCATTTACTCTAACATTTTACGGGTTCGGACGTTTAGACTGGTTTGTACCTAATTGTGATCTTATTTATTTATTTTTATACAAGGTAACAAATATTATATTTTGACCAAGGGCTTGCCCTAATATATATAAAGTCGTGACTTTAAATTTAGGTATAGATATTAAATCAGATGTTAGAATAACATTTCTTAGTATTATTGTTGATAAAAATAAGAGCGGTAATAGGAGTAATCCTAGCTAGATACACTTAGAAAAATACATTTTTTTTCCCAAGTCACCTATTTTTTTTTAAATTTGAGAGATTGGAATACCTGATTCTCATGTGTCCGAAAATTAGTATTTTAACACATGCATGCATCAACTGGAGATCATTAAAATATCATGAAGAGGTTGCTATATGTTATCTTGTGGGTTATATGGACATAAACATCAACATTTCAGTAACATCATAGTTGGCTTTGCATCCGTTCTCGAATGCGGATTGGGATGGTGACAAGGATGATTATGTTTCCATTACTATCAACAGTAGCAATATCAACAACTATCAATAATATGTGATCTAGATTCGAGACTCGTTGTTGTATTTATTTATCCTACATCTATTTTAAGGTGGAGCCAAGTGATAGTATTTGAATCCCTTCTACGTAAGGTTTGTTCTTGAGCTCCTTAACAATATATTAGTGTTAAAAACTCTCAAATATCATGAGTTTAATGTTGTCTTACTTTAGTTAAGATCGTAGCTTAATACAACTTGTTGATAAAAATAATAATAATATAATCTTGCAATTTACAATATCAAATATTTCTCAGCACACGTGTAGAACATACATTCCGTAACACTTTGAACCAAGTCAAGATTTTAAAAATTCAAGCCTAATCTAATCAACCTAACTATATTTTGTACTTAAGACCTTGTTTAACTATAGTATATATTATATCAATTTACATTTGATTTAAGTATTTAACCTTAAACATGATATCGATCTTGGTATTTATGTTTTTCAAGTAAAATTATGTTTCCACTGTAAACAAAAGTTGGATTCCCATTTTGTACAGAAATATTGAAATATACAATAATTAAATACACCATCTTACTTAGTTTTGATTTTAAAATTCTTCACTAAACAATTGCTGATCTGTTAACCATAATCGCGATCCGTGTTGCCAGAATAAACAAAGCGGGTCTTACACTTTACACACGATCCATTACGCCTTAAACTAATCTCTGTTTCACATATTGGCCCTTCCTACACAGACATGCCCTACACTTTTCATAGACATACCCTATACTCTATGCTATGGCCAATGAACTTTTTTACTCAAAAGAGACCCAAACCCAATCACACAAAAACAGGAAAAAAGGCATTGCTCTTTCCAATCGGGTCTTCACCAAAAATGGACACTTCCTCTCAAAATGTCTCTGTCACAAACTGGTCTTGAGCTGTTGAATCTTCCTCAGACAAGCCTGAGCTCTCTCGAGAGCCACGTCGACTCTGTCTCTCCTCCCCAAACGAGAACAGCCCTTTTGCATTTTCAGCCCCTTCGTGTCCTCAATCTCATCGGAAACGCTCCTCTTCCTCTTCCTCCCACAGATTGAAGCTGTTTCAGACACGACCCACGATTTTAAAAAAACCCAGAAAGTGAAAACAAATGTTAAAAATGTGACCTTTAAGCGAGAGCAGCGTACCTTGTGTGGAGGCAGTGGAAGTGGGTGAGTTTTTGCGGCCATTGCTGTGATCGTGGAGCATCGAGTTCTGGGATTCGAGGAGGAAGATGAAGGATTTGAGCTCGAGCTTCAAGTAATCGAAGCGATCTGGGTACTGGGTTTCGAGCACCTGCAACTCCTCCTTGGCCTGTTCTATCATCTTCCTCTCCCATGTTGCCGATGAGCACGACTCCATTAAACTCTGTTTTTTGCAAGATTGTGCAGCTTCCTGAACCTAGAGACGAAAAGGGCACTTTTTTTTTGTCATGGAGAGGCCCAAAAAAGCACAGAACATGAAGGAGTGTTCGTTGGGTTTCAAAAGGAAGGTGGAGAGTTGCGCTTTTCCGTTTCTGCCCCCATTCAATTCAATAGCTATGAGTCTGTGACACATGAAATGCCAAAATAGGCGTGGGGGCATTTTCGTCTCATGATAAAATTGGTGTTACTCTGTTTTGTCTGTTTCCGGATAAACGAGAGAGAGAGAGTGGTTCGTCGTGTTGTCGATATGGGTTGCTTTGTGTTTTGTGTCTCGAGAAACGATAAAAGTGAACGTCGTTTCAATTAAATTCTCGAGTGCTTGCTTAGAACAGAGACGGTTCACGTCAATCAAATGGCTTGGTTGGTTAGTGTGTGTGGGTTAGAACTAGGATAAGTAAGGTGGAGACGCGCGCTTGATCTCGTGATTAGAGGATGAGATGAGATGGAAACATCGGACGGAACCACCTGTTTTCAATCATATGGGCCGCCAGGAACCTAAATGAGCCCACTGAGAAAGTGACAGTAACTTTTGAATTCAAATCAGCCCATAACTTATGTATGCTCGATTACATCGAGCCCATGTGGTTTATCGGGAGCAGTGTTATGGATATTCTCGATACTCGCTGATATATCAGGAATGTATCGTTTTTGCAAATTTATGGCAACGAAATGGGAGATATCAATGAAAATATTAGTTAATCTGGTTTAGCCAACAAAATTTAAATTGATTTTGGTCTATTTCAGTCTAAATCAATTAATTCTAGAATACTTTAATTTTAATTAGTTAATTTTGGTCTTTTTCGATCTATTAAATTAATTCCGGTTTGAAATTTAAGTTAATAAACAACAACAAAAAGTCAAACTCCCATCCACTCATATTTTTCAATTTCATGCTTGAACTTCGAATTTATTGACAAGTTTGAAATTAACATGATTAAATATCATTTATTTTGTCTTTAATAAATAATAAACACTAGTTTGTGTATATATATATATTTATTTATTTATCACAAAACGCGTTTTGACGCGATCTTTCTGAGTTTGTCAAATCTTCAATCCTATTAACTGACCGATATATCCATGTGATTCGAATTCCATAACCTTGATAAGGAGGTTGTTAATATCTCCATGGTTACGTTGATTAATGAATATACTTTTGTATAATGGTTAAGATCGCTTTCCGAATGAAATTATGTATCATTTTTATTTTAAAATCAGCAACTAACTTACTTATCTGTTTTTTTAGCCGAACTCAAATTTAGTTATATAAATTTATTTAAACCCAAATCAAATTTGAGTCGAACCCTTTCTTTACGAGCCAAGTCCTACTAAATTAAAGCTCGATTCGACAACCGGTTAAGTAATAGATTTGCTTCAAGGGTAGAGGTCAGTGCTCAGTAGTTAGATGGGCCTAGTAACCAGGCCCATAATGCCAAAAAAGGAAATACGCTTTTCGAAGTCCAGTGCGCTCACTTTCCCCAAATAGTATCCAATATTAGAATATTAATTAATATTATACCCGCCTAAATCTGTCCCAGGCAAAAAAAATAAAATAATAAAATTTGAAATGAAAAGAGAATAAAACAAAACAAAACAAAACCTCTGCGTGTCCGTACAGATATCCCTGTCGTCTCAGCAGGCTCTCACGCAGAAAACGAGTAAACGATGAACTGTATATATATATATGTATGTGCTCATTTCCGTTTTCGTGACTACTGAGAAGACCCAAATTCAAAACAAAAGCTCTGAGGTCGCTTTTTCACCTTCAACGATGGGGAAAGAGGAGCACCACCAGCTTTCGCCGCAGAGCACCGGCGCTCCTCCGCCGCCGCCGGAACTAACGCCGCCGGAAGATCTGCGGTGCGGCAAGAGCGACGGCAAGTCTTGGCGCTGCTACCACTGGAGGATCCACAAGAAGACCTATTGCCAGTACCATTACCTTCAGAACGTCAGGAAGCACAAAAGGCTCTCGGAGGCGAAGAGCGCGAAAGGCCACCGCCTAGCTCCGCCTTCTGGAGATTCAGGCGGCGAGAGTGAGGACGCGATCCCGGAGACGAAGAGGAGGAGGCTTGAAGCTCTCGATTACTTGGTGCAACGAAAGGCCCGAAGCAAAGTGGTGTTGATCGGCGATGCGAAGAGGAACGGCAAAGAAGAGAAAAATGGCGGCGGCGGCGGCGACGCTGGATCTGAGATCTCTGTCAGAGGCCTCTCAGCGAAAAGGGAGAGAGGTCGTCGTGAAGAAGAGAGGGCTAAGGAGAGGAAGCAAGTCGTGAAGCCTAAAGTTGAAGATTTGGGGGGTAGTAAAGGTAAATCTGAAGAAATGGAGTCTGGTAGACGAAATCGAAGTAAATTCAAGGCCATGGAAGGGAAGGTTGGTGATAAAGTGTTTGGGGAGAAGATTAAAAAGGAATCAACCTCAGGTGATGGAGGCAATGATCTTAATGCTACTGTGAGTTCTCTTTCACTTTCTCTTTACATGTACAGAACAATAAGCCTAATTTCCGTGATTCAGGTATCATTAGTAACTTTGAGATGTTAGGGCTTGGTTGTAGTAGTTAACAACACCACATCTTGATGAAATTGAAGCATGTTTGGTTACTATTGTTGTTATAAATTGCAAATAAAGCATGTGCTCTACTAGATTAATAGAGTTGCTGGTGGTAGTGGTGATAGTGGCAATGGTGATATAGAAACAAGCTGACTGTGATTGTGAGGGTGGTGGACGGATAATTAGCACTGTTGATGGTAAGTGTAGAGGCACTGTATAGGCATTCATTGTTTACTTCCCATGGCTGTGAACATATATTGGTTACGGGTTTTTAACAGAACTTATATATTTGATTACCTGATCAGAACAAAGAAGATGGGGCTAATTCATGCCATCAGTGTTGGAAGGCTCATAATGAGGTGGTTTGGTGTCTCAAATGCAGAAAGAAAAGGTTTTGTGTATTGTGCATTAAGAAATGGTAAGTCAGTTCAGTGCATTGGTGCATATCTAATCTTTTGATACTCTGACTTCCATAACTAATGTAACAATTGGACTTTGTGGGTAACCTTTTTTTTATTGCATCATATCCTAAATCTACCCTTTAACCCTTTCCCACCCTGATCATAACGAGGTTCGAAACCAATACCTCTCCACCAATAGTTTGAGGCTCAAACCGTTGCGGTGTCCCCTCGGAAACAACAATTGACCTTTTAATCCTTTGGTTTTGTAATTTTTGTTTAGGGGGTTTATTTTGCTCATTTTTATTTGAATAAACAATTATAGGTATCCAAAACTGACAGAGAAAGCAATAGCAGAAGCTTGCCCATATTGTCGTGGAAATTGCAATTGCAAAGCATGCTTGCGTAAAACAGAAGAGGTTGGTGGTGACAACATGTACATTCTAAACAGTTTGTTAGAGCGCAATCATACAATATTTTCATCATGATAATTTGTTTGTCTTTTTAGCATATTAAAAGTTCAACCATATCAGCAAATGAAGAGGACAATTTTCAGCATTTGAAGTATTTGCTGCATGTATTGTATCCTTTCCTGAAACAACTTGATTATGACCAGATGATAGAAAAAAAGATGGAGGCCAGTATTTTAGGTAAGTTGGGTTGAGAATTGCATATTATCACTGTTTCCAGATAATTCATACTGAGTGATAGTAATGCATGCACTTCACAAAATAAAAACAGAGAGAAAGAGTAAAGACCATGCTTAACAGATAAGAATTATATAGGCCCATATAGATGCCTCAAAGTTTCTTTTATCCTATAAAAAGAAAGAAATACTTCCACTGTGGTCTGGGAAAGACAACCAACCATACAAGTAGACTCCAATTAATGTTTAACCTATCTATTTGTTTATTATGGTTGCTATGTGGACAGGGTTATCACTTTCAGAGATAGTAATAGAAGGAGCATCTTGCAATGAAGATGAGCGTGTGTACTGGTATGTTAATGCTCTCTTCACTTCTACATTTTCTTTGTTTTGATTGCTCAAAGATTTATGTCTTGTATAATTTGGCAGTAACAATTGCAGAACCTCAATAGCTGATTTTCATAGAAGCTGCAAAAACTGTTTGTATGATCTTTGCTTATCTTGTTGCCGTGAAATTCGTGGAGGCTGCTTGCAAGTTGGTGAAAACAAACCTATTGTGCAATATGTATGCGGTAAGAAAATCTGCTTACATGGAGGTTCGTGTGAGACTTTTCCCTTGGATACAAAAGGAGGTTCTGATGCAAGCCTTGAGTCAAGTTCCAACGATCAAAAGAGTAAAGTACCTCAGTGGAAAGTGAGAAACAATGGTGATATCGATTGTCCACCAAAGGACATTGGTGGTTGTGGACATGGTCGCCTGAGGCTAAACAGTATGTTTTCCGATAACCAGGTTTCAGAATTAAAGAAGAAAGTAGAGAGATTACTTGCAACCAGCAAACAAATGGATTTACCGGGAATCTCAACAGACTCTTGTCCTTGTTATGAAATTAATGGTGAGGTTGACTCTAGAGGTAAGAAGCTAAGAAAATCTGCCTCTCGAGAAGATGCTAGTGATAATTATCTATACCGCCCTTCAGTACATGATACTCATGGGAATCTGGAGCACTTCCAGTGGCATTGGAGCAAGGGAGAGCCTGTAATTGTCAGCAACGTCCTTGAAAATACCCCTGGGTTGAGTTGGGAGCCAATGGTAATGTGGCGAGCAATGCGGGAGAAAACAACCAAGGGCCCCTCACATTTATCAGAGAAAGCAATTGACTGTCGAGATTGGTGTGAGGTAATTATATGTTTAAGATGTAACTATAAGTTATAACACATAGTTCCCCATCTTTCTGTGACAGGTTACAGAAATAGTTTATTTTGGTAATCTACTATTGCTAAACTGTTTCTATAGAATATATCCAACCATTTATATTGCATTATTTCAGCTATGTAAGCTGACACTCAAAACTATTTTGCACTTAACTTTTGACAGTTGAAAAAACTAGAATTTGTATTTTCATTTTTGGTGTTGCATATCTGCCAACTACCATTATCCGTATTACAAGCAATCAACTGACATATTGAAATACCCTTAATAATGGACTTTTTTTAATTACATCATATCCTAAATCTACCATTTAACCCTTCCCCACCCAGTTCACAACGGGGTTCGAAACCCAGACCTCTCCACTAATAGTTCGAAGCTCAAACCATTGCGGTGTCCCCTCGGGGACAATGGATTGTTAAATGACTAAATTTTTCGCTCCTTCAAGTATCTATTCAAAGCATATCTTACCTTCTAGTTCGATTGCCACATTGGCTTTCAATAGTGGAATCAGATTTATGTGATTTACAGAGATAGAGTACATGAATAGTCCAATCTTTTGTTTCATTGTGCTTAATGGATGGATGATGTCATGCTTTGTGAATTGTGACATACAGGTTGAAATTAATATTCACCAATTCTTCCAAGGCTATGCAGAGGGGCGTGTTCATAATGACTCGTGGCCTGAGATGCTTAAACTCAAAGATTGGCCCCCATCTCATAATATTGAAGAAATTTTACCTCGGCATTGTGCAGAATTTACGAAAGCCTTGCCTTTTGCACAATATACAAATCACCGTTCTGGCATTCTTAATGTTGCTACAAAGTTACCATCAGAGGCTCCAAGGCCAGACCTGGGGCCAAAAACTTATATAGCATATGGATATCCTAGTGAGCTTGGACGTGGAGATTCTGTGACCAAGCTTCACTGTGACATGTCAGATGCGGTATGCTAGATTCATTTCAAATATTGCTTTGTAAAATTTGAAGCACACGGAATTGTCTCTAATCTGACATATCTAGTGCATAATACTTATTACTGTTTTACATTTTTGAAATTCGAGCGCCATATGGTTATACTCAGTCTTTAGGCATCATCTCCCTTCTGCTTTTCACTGGGACAATGTATTATTGAACTGGCAGGTAATGATTTGACTTGGTGTAGAAAGTACTGCTTATCATTTAGTATTTGACGGGCTCACCCAAACCTGACCCAATTGAACTAGTATGGCTCATCTGTGACTGCTCTAGTATGCCCATTGTTTGTATATACTCAGATACTAGGACTAGTTGCATTTGACTTGTATTTGCCTGCTAGAGGCTTTGTGATGTACCGTTAATATTTCCTATCCATCACTCCACGAAAAGGGGATTGACTTTTGAGAATTAATAATTGTCTGTTTTTGTTTCCATAATCAAGTGTGCTATCTGAATAATGCAATGCATCGGCTGCAATACTGGTGGTTAATGATATGCTATTTCTACTCAGGTGAATATCCTGACGCACCATGCTGAGGTTATCCTTCCCAGTAAGCATCTAGCTAAAATAGAAAAGTTGAGAAAGAAGAATGCTGCTGAAGACAAGCAAGAACTATTTAGTGTAGTGTGCACTGACAGTGATAAAGCTGACCAGGAGCTTTCATATTCCAATGGAAAGTTTAAGTCAAAGGGTAGTAACGCTGTATCACACAATGATGCATCTGTTCATGTATTAATATCTAACAATTCATGTTTTATGCAGATAAGAATTTTCCGTGTGAGAGTAATGACATGAAAGGTGCTGTAAAAGTCGATGTCACTGCTATACCTACTTCAGTCCATCAAGTTACTGAGCTCTCTGGAAGTTGCATAAAAGGGGAGCATGAAGTCTGGAGCGGGGCTGATTACGAGCATCACAACAATGTGCAAGGTCTTAATGCTCAGATGGGAGAAAGTTATCACATTGTGGCTTCTAAAGCCGAAAGTGGCGGAGAAGATAAAAGAGATGAAGCTTTGGGCATATCAATGGATGAGAAAATTAGCTCTTACACAAAGCATATATCAACAAGAAAAAAAGGCTTCCACAATAGAAAGAACAACGAATCAAAGTCAAGTGAAGGATTGATCATTAAGTCCTCTCAGAAAGAAGGAGAAACTAGAATGGTGGAAGACAATATAAGGGTCAAAGAGTGTAACATTGGTCTCCCTGATTTGCGTCCTGTAAAAGAGGAATTGCATCAGCTGTCTCCGCCCCCGGGCAGTCCAACTTTAGAGTCTGAAAACGAGTTTGATCAAATGGAAGCAGCAAAGGGAGGTGCCGTTTGGGATATTTTTAGGAGAAAAGATGTGCCAAAGCTTCAGGAATATCTTATTAAGCACCACAGAGAATTCAGGCATATCCGTGGTAATCCGGTGGAGCAGGTATGTACTAATCATCACTGATACATGTGCCTTGAAGTTGAAGTTATAGGTTGAGTACTGCTTATGTTCATTTCTGTTAGTATTATATAAATATCTATCAGAGCAGAGTCATGTAAATTATTTCAAAATTCCCTTTCAGGTTAAAGGATTTGAGCCAATAGTTTTAGTATTTTATTGGAGTTTTTTCTTGGTTTGTAGGTTGCTGAAAAAATTTGAAAGAGAAGATTTTAATGTTGGAAAAATAAACTTTGGGTATCAATAATTTGCTGGAAAACAAGAAATGAAGGACCAGGTTCTGCCTGTAGAGTGGAGTGTGTAAACAACTTTACTAAGCTAGAATTTTACTATTTTATTTTTAAGAATAACATGATTATCTACATTTGGACTGATAATGTATTCATGAATAACTTCACAATTTTCATCCTGATCAGGTTTCCTATTGAAATCTTTTATTTCAGAATGAATTTATTAATAGTAACAAGTCCTGATTTCTTACAGTATAGGCTGATGACAATGTACTGAATTATAACTGTTGGTAATGCATAGTAATAGTAGTAACCAATTTTCTCTCGATTTTATAGGTTATCCACCCTATTCATGATCAGGTTTTCTACCTAAATTTGCACCATAAAAGGAAACTCAAGGAAGAATTTGGTTAGTTTCTCTATTGCATAGCTGCAAAATGTCTCTTCTCTTCTTCCTCGGCATAAAAATGAAAGTTTTTGAAAGTCTTTATGCAGGAGTGGAGCCTTGGACTTTTGTTCAAAAACTAGGAGATGCAGTCCTTATACCTGCTGGGTGTCCTCATCAAGTCAGAAATATCAAGGTGAGTGAATTTTCGAGTAAGGTATAGCTTAGATTCAAACATATTGTTAGCCATATGATATTCTGTGTACAAAGATTAGAGTTCAATATCCCATTTATAGCAATTTTTTTAGTATATTGCCTGATTCTGATAAATATCCTTCTCAACTATTGGGACCATATATCACTCAAAACATTGTTAGTTGTGGCTAATTTAAGTAAAAAGGACAATGATTATGTGCCAAGTTAAAGGCCTAAAAATTATTGCTTAAATCATGTTTGTGATATTTGTATCTCATGTATTGTCCTTAAGTGCGTTTCCTGGAATGCCGGATGGCCCAACTAAATTCCTCACTCAGATATTTAATGTCGTTCTGCGTTTAGTGTACTATAATTTTTCTGTGTGCATTATTTTCTCTCATTTTTTATTACATTATAATGTTAAAACTAATTTTCCCTGCCTATATAGTTATTGTAAGGGTTAAGGTGTCTATAGTCCAAGGTTTTGGTGTCAGAGCATCATGTGATTGAGCAAGTAAAACATTTATCAGATAAGGGTTCAACTAAACCAGAATTCCAAACTGAGTAGAAGCATCTCCATTTAATGGATAATAAAGTTCTCTAGCATACTGATGATTGTTCTAAACCTGAGCTCAATGAACAAATTACTGACTGCAAATTGCATGCATTTGTAGTCTGTGGATGATTTTAGGATTTGTGTTCAACATAATGGAATAAATTTGTGTATTTGCATTTGCACCTACAAAGTTTATCCTGCCTTTAGTCATTAATTGTAGACTCAAATGAGCTCATTATGTTTGCTTCATTTAAATTTTCAGTCATGCATAAAGGTTGCTGTTGACTTTGTCTCCCCTGAGAACATCTCCGAGTGCATCCGTTTGACAGATGAGTTTCGAATGCTTCCTGAAGATCACAGATCCAAGGAAGACAAACTGGAGGTAACCATCTTCAATACCTATTTTGCACAATCTTTGCTCTTTTGAAGACTTTTTATTAATTATTGTACATGCTTTAAAATCAGTTTGCATATTTCATTTTAGTCAATTAACTAAGCATAATTACTTTCAAGTTCAACTATTTGAGCAGTGGATAAGTTTATTTAGGGATGTATTGAACAATTTTTTATTTTGTTGAACACCATATATCTTAATCCAAAAATTCATGAAATTCACAGTTGAAGGAAAAGTTGGTCTACTCGCTCAAACTTGTAGATTTTATTTTATTCTCAATATGATAGGTTCGAGAATGGGAATTTCTGACTATTTTATTGTGACAATACTAAATCAAATGTCATTACATTTCATTTGTTTACAGGTTAAGAAGATGTGCCTCTATGCCATGTCCCAGGCTGTCAAGTGTTTGGAGGAGGCTGATCGAAAAAAGAAAAAAAAGCGTTAAGGGTAAGCATTTTCACTTGCCATAAATTATTGCATCACCAGAGTATTTGATGACCATTGCTGGTTCACAAGCTTTTTTGCATAATGTGTGTATTATGTGTTCTTGTATCTTACACAAGCATGTCGCATTTCTTGTTTCAGGAATTAATCCTGGTGGCACTTCTGGGTTACGGAACTTACTTGGGTATAGGAATTTACACACTAAAGAAACGTCAAGAAAATTTGGCAAACAACAACTGAGCTAGAGGGTTAAAAATACTTAGACTGACACATTGGCGAAGAATTTCTTGCAATTATTTTCTCAGAATAGATTTCTGTAAACCTTAATGGTCTGGAGCTTAATACGTTCAGAAGCCAATTATATACCACAGAGCTCAACTGGAAAATAGATTTTTGTAAGCCTTAATGATCTGGGCTCTAGAGGTTAATATGTTTACAAGCCAATCATATACCAGACAGAGCTTAACCGGAGACAAGAGACAGTGCAATTTTGTTGCAAATAGGATTGACTTGTATTACTAAAATGGAAGACATAAGAAACTAATTATACAGTTGCACAAACTTACGTCAACGTCGATCAATGATAAAAACAAAATAAAAGGACAACTAAACACCAACAGAAACAATGAAAACTATATTGTGAACCAAACCTAAGATTTTATGAAGTTAAGAAGGCAGTGACCTTGTCATTTGCAGACCTGGACAGGAACTTCATGCATATAGGTGGACTGATTCGCACCAACGCGAGCACCGAACTGGGCAGAGTCCATATCCCATCTCCACAGATCAACCCAGAAGCCACGGCAGGTCCAAATGCATCGGCTCCGGCCTTGTTCAGCTTGCTCCACACAAACAATATCAAGCTCCCAACGCACATGTCAATTGCAAAGTACCCTCCAAGATAGAACGGTATAGCCATCGCCATAGGGAGAGGAATGAACCGAGCCCATCTCGGCCCCACCCCGTCTCTTATCCCATTGATCAATATAGCCACAGCAAAGAATATGTAGCACAGCAAGAGGCAATGCTTCGGTAACGCGGAGAACCCCTCAACTCCGAGCCTGGACATGTTACGGTACACCAGGGCATAAGGAGCGGGGTATTCTGAACCTGGAGCCCCGAGATCGAAGGCGTTGTAGAAGAGCCAGAACACGCAAGGCGAAATGACACAACCCATTGCTGTCCCGATGATCTGGCTCACGAACATGGACCTCGGTGAAGCAAGTGTCATGTAACCAGTCTTGAAGTCCTGCATGAGGTCTGACGCGGTTGAGACTATGTTCATCATGACCCCGCACGCTGCTAAACCGGCTAGAACTCCCCCGTGATTCGCTCCTGCCCAGGCTCCAATAGTGAAGATGGCTAGCTTGCCGTACGTGGATGCTAGAGACCAATCTGTGAGCCCGCAGCCGTAGGCGTTACAGAAGGCCAGGGTTGGTGCCACCAAGTATATGACCACAATGTGGTACCACTTGAGTTGGTGGAAGATGTGAGGAACTGTGATGATGGATATAACAGCAATGATCACATACCCGCCAATGGCGACCCATATGGGGATTTGGTCCTTCATGAAGAGCTGGGTTCGGATTTGGTCGTCGTAAGATATTTCTTGAGGCTTCGCGGGAGGGGAGCTACCTGCTACAGGGAGGACGTTGTTGTCTTTGTTGCTGAACTGGTGGTACAAACCGATTACAGTGCGACTGAGCACTTTCAAGAAATTGTAGAGGCCATCGCCTAGGATCATGGCTATGGCTATGAAAACCTGTGACAAAGGACATGTCAGATGTTAGGGAAGTCGTCTAATTTTTAGCAGAATTTTTGCGGGCTGTTTTAGCGCGGAAAGGAATTACCTTGTAACCTTGCAGGCCATGGAGGCTGCTTGAGGGTAGACTTGCATCATACCAGTTGCCCTTTTGTTGATCTATGAGAGGCCACATGATGCCCCATGAGAGAATTGATCCAATTAGCAGAGAGATATTGATTAGGTATGGACAGATCATCCCAACACCAACATAAGTAGCTGAGAAATCAAAGTAGAATCTGTTTTTTGCAGCAACCATATAGAAAAAGTAGTGAGTACAGAAGATTTGAAATCTCAAAATTTGGTTAGAACAAAATGAACATGGATTTCTAGTTCAATGGTGGATTTTATAAACTAATGCCCTGTAATGTCATGAGATTGATTTAGAAGTTGGAGTAAAGGTTATGGAAATATTTACTTGTGTTCATATGCTTGGAGACCAAATGTTGGGAACTGTACAAAACCACAGTCGTCTCCTGCAGTGAAGAACCACTGAAAGAAGGCCCAGAGAAAGCTGAAGGAAAAGAACTTGCCCAATGTCCTCACTTGTTTCCTATAGTGCAATCATAGAGAGAAAAATGTTTCAACCCTTTTGACTTTTGACATCAGTAAGAACTTACTGAGAAATAACATAATGGTATCATAGGAGGAAGTGCAGTGCTCACTTTGCTAGCTTGGCACCTTGAGGAGTGTGGAAGCTGTTGATAAGATGAGCAGTAGCTGTGCCACTTGGATAACTCAATTTGAAGTCTATGATCATGATCTAGAAGAGCACACAAATTTGGTCATCATAAACATAAAACCAGGGTTGTATTAACCCATTGTGCATCTCAACTTATCCAGCTATAGATATATATACCTTTCGAAGAGGCACCACCGAGAAAAGACCAAGGAAACTGACGACAAAAAGGAAGCCTATCATCCATCCTAAATGTGGGTTCTTGACATTTGCTGCATCATAGCCATCTGATGACCGTTTGGCAACAATTTCACTCATTCCAAACAGGTAACTACCAAAACCCCCTGCACAAGTTGATGTAAGGGTATCCCAAAAATTAGCAAGATCATCGAACCGACTTCCCATCCATATACTATACCTCACAATGCACCAAGAAATTTGAAAGATGATTGACCAGATTAAAAAACAAGCTTTACTGAACTTTCATTTGCAAAGTGATACATCTCAAAGTCTCAGTCAGATTTCTTAGCTAAGCCCTTTATCATTTGGATTAAGACGATCTAAAGTACTATGAACCCTATATGAAATCTCTAAATCATGATTTCGACTAGCAATAACCATATGTTCACGCTGATTTTAGAAGTAATTAAGCATATAATATCACGAGTTTAATCGGGTTATGCCCCAAAGTCATCCCATAGACTTTTTTGGTGTCACTAGCAAAAAGATCCTAAGTCATTACACAGAAGGATATTTATTTTGAGACTTTGTGGCTAATTCTACAAGAAAAGAGCATTGCATTAAATGACCTTCATGAATAAGTTAGTCCGATTAACACTAATTTATAGGTGATAAGACAGAAAACAAAGCATAAGGCAAGTGAACATCTTGTGATTCCCAAATCTCCCTTTTTCTTTGGTAAAATCACTTTGGAAAGATTTTGCAACTGGTTCAGAGTAGTGGGTGATTGAGAAACAAAAAAAATGGTGTAGTGTATGTATAATGTATGAAATGATTCAATGAATCATGAACTACCCAAAATCCCACAAACCACTCCAATCACAAGCAACCCGTGTGTGAACACCCCACCTTTTCCCTTTACCACAGTTTCACTCCCTAGGCCCCATCATAAATTAGGTATAATAATAATTTTCATTAGCTTTTAATCACAAATTTATATTGATGATTATGTGTAGATTCATTCAATTTAAAGTAAGGCAGCAGAGTATTTTGATCATCAAACTGTGTATTAATACTCACCAACGGTCCAACAGTATGGAGAAAATGACATGAAAACTTTAGAATGTGGAATAGAAGAATATTCATTCCAGCCCAAAAGTTAAAAGAAGATTCCTTGTCTTTATCTCTAACTTTTAATAAAAATAAAATTGTGTTCATCCCAAGCAAAATAAAAATAAAAAACCAAGCCACTATTTTCGGTTCAAATCAATTGTCTATGTTTATAGATTTAATTATTGTTTTGAGCATCTTACCACTTGTAAGACCTTAATAACATGACTACTAGCAATCATGCAAAATTATAAATTTTGAATCATTGATTAAGGTAACCATGGTGTAGGAAATATGTTATTAAGCTTGTTTGAACATATTTCCTACACAATGGTTACCTTATTACAATATATGCAAAGTTTGAACATATTTCCTACACCATGGCTACCTTATTACAATATATGTAATAAAATTTATTAACTGTTATTCAAATCATTAGTTTAATTTATCTTGGATTTGCTAGTGAAAAGAAAAACAAATAAAGAACATGATAGTAACCTATACGTTAGTTGACAAGCATAGTCCTGTTGCATCATCAATCTAACTCTATTACTTCACTACTTTCTCAAGAAAACAATAAATAGACATTTCAAGGTTTATACCAAATCTAAGAAACAAATAAAGAAGAATTTAATTCTTTGCTCCAACTACAAGAGCCACCGATAATCCCCCCAAAAAACAAGTGTTCTCATTCACCAAGCAACCCATTAATTAGGCTAATTGCATCAAACTCTTCTAGAACTCCTAAAAATTTTATACTAAATTTGTTGAAAATCAAGTAGTGTTCTCACCCAGTTAATACTTTAGTGTACCGCCTTTAATTATTTGTGTTTTTTTTTAAGTTTGGTGGAAAATTGATTTCATATTTCAATCAAGCAAACCATTAGGAGTGTTCACGGTTCGGTTTTTGAACCGAACCGACCAAAACCGAAACGAACCGACCAGTTTGGTTCTTGAAGAAATCAAACTGAAACCAAACCGAAAAAATTCGGTCGGTTTTCGATTTGAACCGAATTGAACTAAAAATCAGTCACAAAACCAAAAAAATCATAAATCAAGCAAAAAATGATTAAATTTCGATCGGTTTATAGATAAATTATGTATAATAATTTTACATGAACTAAAATAAAACGTTAATAAAACTCAAAAAGAAAATTCCAATTGAAAAACACCATAAATTGAAGTATAAACCGGAAAATTCATTATAATTTGAACCGGAGTCGGTCGGTTCGGTTTTTTATCGATTTTGATTGATTGAACCGAAACCAAACCGATCAAGAGCAAAACCGACCAGAACCGAACCGACCAAAACCGACCATTTTTCGGTTTAGTTCAATCGGTTTTAGTCGGTTCGGTTTTTTTTAACACCCCTACAAACCATCACTTGACCAGGATTTACAAGAAGGAAAGCGAAATGAAATAATTTCGACAAATAAACCAATCACCCACATGCTTATTCTCTGCCAAACCTCTGCCCATAAAGGGCCTTCTGTTATGGTCCCCAGCTACCAACCCCAAACGCTATCCATAATTCATCATCTCTTCTACACTATCATGTGACCCACCCTTTGTACACTCTCATCACATTCTAATTCAACTGCTTAAAGACTGTAGCTATAAAATTAAGCCCTTAAATAATTCTGAGAAAATCTAGCAGTGAGGTCATTTCAAATTTTGATTTAAGAGTAATTTTATCACCAAATTTAATAAATAAATAAGGAAAAATTACAAAACTCAAACCATAATATGACATTTTTTTGTAAATGGGTACTTTTTCCTTGGTTTTTTTTGTTGAGAAGAACAGATCAGTGTATTTACATTTTTTTGCAATTATTTTGTATTTTTACGGAAAAATGACAAACTTACCCTTGAAACTAAAAAATATTTTAAAAATCAGATTTTATAATTTAATTTTTTTAGTTAAAATTATGTGAAATTTTTTTTAGTTCTTAATTAAAGTGCAATGTTTTTTTATAAAACACTCATTTTGATAAATAAAAAACAACAACATGTTGCCATTAACAAACTAAACGGGCACATTTTTGCAATTTTTTCAATAAAAAATTACAAAGAAACAGGAAGTACTAGTCAGTCATGAACGTATTCATATACTGTTAGATTGGCTAACCTATTGTATTTTATTTCTCAAAAGATAAATGAAAGGAGAATTTTAGGACGAATGCACCACAATCCTTACTGGAGTGTTCATCTTTTTTGGGTATTAGCTTTAATTGCTTTCTAATTAAAAAAACCAATCGTCAAAATTGGGAATAAATGCACCGACCCAGACAGTGGAAAATAATAATAATATTGAATTTAATTACCATAAAATAAGAGAGTAAAGACGAATCGGAACACTAACCGCTGAAGGCGATGCCGGAGGTGGCGACGACGCAGGTCTGAATCACCGTGTTCTCCTGGCGCGTGAACGGCTGCTTGAGGAGCCCAGCTTTTTCCAGGAGCTTCGTCCACGTCTTCACGAAGAAGAAGCCGAGCAGCCCCGCTGAGACGTTGAGCGACGGTATGATTCCTGTCGTCAGGTTCAGCTTCATCACTATGAACGTGAACAGCACTCCCAGAACCAGGCTCACCGTGAAGGCCCTCGCCGTCAGCTGGTTCTGCCACGTCGGCACCTCCCTGCTCGAGAATATCTTCTCCACCGAATCAGGCTCCTCCTCCGCCGCCGCCGCGACGCCGCCGTCCTCCGCCAATTTCCGCCGCCGCGAGTTCGATTGATCCGCCGGTTCCCTCGCGGTCTGCACCACCACGTCGCCGGAGACTCCGCCGGCGGCGATTCCCTGATCCTTGCTCGCCTCCATGAGCTCGATCTCTCTCGCTCTCTCTCTCGATCTCGATCTCGATCTCGATCTCGATCTCGATCTCTGAGTCTCGCACCAGTTGAGTTGAGCTGAGCCGAGTTGTGGAGATTTTTTGGCGGTGGAAGTGTGAAATAATGGGCGGAGAGAGGGTATATATAGGGTGCGGCGAGTTTTATTGGGATGCGGTGTGGTCCACGGTGGACGAGCCGGGCCAGGAGGGCTTCACGGAATCCAAAACGATATATTTTAGCGTTGGGGTCAAAAGGAAACAATTAATTGGACAAAACAAAACAGAAGCATGAAGCATCCCCCAATTCCTCACCCCAGATTTTTCTTTTTTATTTAAAAACGTCTCAGATTGTTCCGGTGTTCAGTGCAACGTATGAGATAAACACGCAGTGGAAATGACTGTTTTGTCCTTCGGACAGCAGGTAACTAAGTAAATGAATCTATTTAAATTCCCATGAGTGTGAAGATAATTCAGTGATTAAGGACAAATGAGAAAGGAAAAGAAGTTAATGCGATCACACTAGGTAATTCGTGAGTGTGTGAAATGTACAGCTTGCCTTCACATTCTTACATGATAGGACATTGCATCAATGCCAAGACATTGGTAAATTATTTGCGTATCTGTCCTATTATCTATTTATTGTATCAAGATTTTGGTTCGACTATCCTATAATAAAATAAGACATTAACAAACTTGTGATGTTTAAAAAAATTTAAAATTATTGTATTAATAATAGACTCAAGACACACTCTTATGTAAAATGAGGTCTAATATTGTCACTTGACTCCCACCGGAAGGGAGAGTGTCCAAATGGCAATCTAGTTATTTTACCTACACCTACCCAGGGTATGAACACTGAGCAGTTCTAATTTCGTCCTATAAGTTATCGGCACTCATCAATGATATTTCTGATCGTAGGGAATGGAGCAAGGAGTTAGTCAATTGAATGATATGTAGAGCTCCTTCTATTGCGCTGTGAGGAGGAAGACAGAAAATTTTGCCCAGAAGGAAAGACCGGATCAACCAAAACAGTTGAAACCGGCTATGATAGCCAAGTTTGACACATATGGATGCCCAAAACATGATCAAAATATGTAGGGGTTGAAACAAACCTGCTAGCAAATAATCCCTTCTTGCATTCTCCCTTATGAAAAAGGAATTTATAGTATAGAGAAGAATCCCTGTAAAACTGGGTTGTTCCAACCCTTTAAATACACCCGTTCTATTTTATATTCTTTTCATACGGAACTTTACATTCTAAACATTCACCCTCACGTGTATTTTTGCACACGAGTTTATTCCCCCTTATGTGAACCACAACATCGAGATTACAGGGGAGCGGAGCCACATGGAGGCGAGGCCCACCAGCACATGCCCAAATCGGCCAGCTCTGATACCATGTAAAACTGGACTGCACATATCGGGTCGGGCTCCACAACTAAAAGCTCAAGCTCATAGTTGAGTTTGTTCCAACCCTTTATATACACTCATTCTATTTTATATTCTTTCTATGCGAGACTTTACATTCTCAACAATTATGGTTGCGTTTTTCCTTTAAGATAAAAAGTTGAGCAACAAACAAATAAAAGACGTCTCGTGCCATAGATGCAAAATTAGCCCAACTACCATAGAAGAGAAGAGTTACGGGCCATGTCCCATAATCACAATAATTCACCGTTTTATACATTACATTTTTCGGGCCTGTAAAAGCCCATTATGGTGAGCAGTGAACCCATAAAACACATCCAGGGGCCCAACAAGCCCGTGATGGAAATTGTATGAAATATATGGTCAAATTGATGCATTTATATTATAAAGGGTAGGGGATGGGTTCATGTAAAGAAAAACCTTTAGATACAATCTTAATAACCAACATTATTCACTGGAGGATAATTATCGATACTTCACATTAACTTGTTGAAGAAATAAATCAAATAATATGCGTAATAGTAAAATTAACCAACCCCTCCTCTCATTTTGCACTGATATGTAATACTGTTACATGAAGTAAAAAAATTAATCATGATAACCTGTATTTTCAAATTTTATAAAATATGTGTATTTAAGTGAGAAATGTGTTAACTTGTCTGTACTAAAATAAGATTATCCAAAAAGTTAAAAAAGGATAAACATTTATTCATATGTGAACAAATCAAAATTATATATTGAGAGCATTTTGGTTTTTTACCTCAAACTTCTGTTAGATTTAACCCCGTTAGTTACGCATAATTGAGTGATTGCAATACTCCTACTCTTTTCCACACCTTATTTTATGAAGTGTTTATAATAGTTTTTATAGCTGATAAAAATTGTTGGGCAAGTGCAAAATCAAGATTTTAGTTAAAAATAGTAATGTCAGAATGATTCATATTTAAGTGTATTAGTAAGGGGAAGAGATCTGCTACAAACCATCATCTCAATACAAATTTTAGAACACTTAAATAACCATTAGATTAGTTTCATCAACAATTATAATTAATAATATATGAAACAATTAGAAAAAATATAAAAAGGGTAGTGCAGTCTTTCTTTCTATCTATAAATATTATATATATATATATATATATATTAGAAACCCTAATCTTATATAAGCATAGCCTCCTTCAATACACGATGCACGTCCTAATCCCATCGTGGCAGCGACGACGGCGATTCGCGGCGACTGCAACGCTTCTCACGACGTCGACAACAGCCCAACCCTCCGTCGCCGGTGATTCCAAGCGGCGCGATGACCCCAAGCTTCGAGACCTCCAGCGATCCCCACTCAGCGGTCTCCACGGCAACGACAACTGGCGATTCAGCTCCTTCTCAACGACGGCGATTTCATACAGGGGCATCGACCCTCCTGATGACGGCGGCGGCGATGATTCTCAGCGATTCAGTGACATCGCAAACATCGTCGATTCCGCAACGGTTTCTGGTTGGTTATTTATTCATCTGTTTTTTTGTAACTTTTTTTTATGTTGAATGGGTGAATATTGATATAGTAGTGATTTTGGGTTCATATTCTCATCTGGGTTCATCGATTTTTTCCTGATATTGTTGTTTTTATTGATGGGTTTGATTTTATTGTGCGGGTGATGTGTGAGGAATACAATTGAACTTATGAAACAAACTGGAAGAGAGCCTTGTGTGTAATGTTCTGTTGTTTCTGTTAAGAACGTGTATAGAATCCGTCTGGATTTAGTGATATTGCTTGAGCTAGTTTTGACCTCTCGTCTCAGTCTAGTTTGAGACTTGTCGCATGTGAAAACGTCAATATTTCAAGATAATTTTGTTGCTTGGATAGTCATGTGAAGCAGCACAATTACATGAATAGAGCTAGCTACTGGTTCTTCATTGCGGGCCCTGACCTAGTTTGTGGTTGATATGTTTAATTTCCTTCATGCATCTGTCTGGACTATAATTCCTCATTATAAATTGAGTAGAAGCCAATATGGTAGCTGAATAATGTTTATGCATGCAGAAGTCCAATCTGTTACCTGAAGATGGAGCGGGATCAATCCATGGAAGTGGTAGGTCGAGAAGGCAGAACATGTTTCTAGAGCAGCTACGAGCAGAGCATGAGTCCTTCAGAGCTGTTTTTGATAGGACACGACAACAACTTCATGTGGAAGAGGAATAATTGTAGAGAAACATGACAAGTTCCTCCTTCCACCGAGTTTTGCTTCTTCCCCATTTTCACTTTTGGTCTTAGAGAGGAAGGTGGATCAAAGTAAGTCCATGTAGTATAATCGTGTGATATGTAAAGGATTGTGGAATCATTCACGTCCCTTGTGCAGCAGTGTAACGTGATTACTTGCTTTTGCTTATGAATTCACAACAATTTTGACCGAGGGACACAAATCAATACAAATTTTACAAAACCGATTGGATGAAACATTATAGATGAAGCTTATTTATGGATCGGGTTTGATGAAACATATTTGATGAACCATATTTATAAACTCGGTTTGATGGTTTATATCATATGAAACAAATCCAATGAAACATGTTCGATAAACATGTCAGATGAAACATATTAGATGAAACATATAAGTTGAAAAATATGAGATGAAACCGATGATTAAACATATCATGTGAATTGATGAACTATTATATTGAACCGATGAAACGGTTTGTAATTGAACATATTATCGCAAATGACACATGTCAGATAAAACATATCAAATGAAACGTATTAGATGAATCAGATGATTAAACATATCATATAAACCAATAAAACCATTGCATTAAATTGATAAACGGTTTACAAGTGATATTTAATTAAAAATATCATATGATATAAACAAAATTTAAAATTAGATATTTAATTAAGGAAATAATATTCAAAATTCAAAATTAAGATATTTAACTAAGGAAATAATATTCAAAATTCAAAATTAAGATATTTAATTAAAGAAATAATATTCAAAATAAATAAGGGTATAAAAGTACATTTATACCCCTCTGATGGTATAAATTGACCAAAAGAAATGTATAGTTAATTCATATGTACGTTAATATGTCATTAATGAGTCAGCATTAAGTCTGACCATTGATTATTTCATTCAATAGATCACAAGTGTTCTAAAATTTGTAGTGAATTGATAAGTTTGTCTCCAATTGAAACCCATTAGTAAGTGTTTACTCCTTAATTTTAGGTGAAAAACTTGTCTTTTGTTGGGCAGCATTAAATTGAACCTGACTGCAATTTTGGATTAAGACAACAAATGTGTATCCTAATAATACCTAACTATCTTCAAAAAAATTACCAAAATTTGGGTCTAGACATTTAAATAAAAGTGATAAAGTCAAATGATGTAAGGAAAAGTGATGGGGTTATTTTTTGGGTTGGGTGGGTTTAAGGATAAATAAGAAAAGTGATGTAGTTCCATAAATAAAGAGGAACATTTCAAATTATTTGTGTGCTAAACATTCAAAAAATATATTCATGGATCTTGAATTTTCAATTTCTTACTCTCCAATTTATTGTCATTTTCTTCTTCTAATAATGGAATGAATCACACAAAGAATTTCATATTTCAAGATAATTTTTATTCCGCTTTTCTGAGAAAATATGGACAGAAAACTATTGTTACGAATATTAATTTTCTGTGGAAAACTTGTCTTTTGTTGGGTAGTATTAAATTGAATCAACCCAACAAATGTGTATCCTAATAATAATGCCTAACTATATATATCTTCAAACTCATTGCCCAGGCCCCAGGGATCTAATTAGTATTTGAATATATAAATAAATTTGTGATAATGGTTCTTGTATAATAGAGAGCACTTGATGTCAAGCACTTTATGTCTACCATTATTTACCACTAAAGATCCATTCAACTATGAAATAATTTTCGAAACTTTAAAACTTGATTAATAAAATCATGAAACTTTCTTCTTATTGACAAGTTGTATCAAGATTTGAACTCGATAATATACCGAACTTGTACTTTAAAATTCTTAAAATTATTGTATGGATAAAATTATAAAACTTGATGATGAAACAACCATAAAACTTATCAATCACAGAGATAATAATTCAAATTCATCATTTCATTACAAATACAAATAATTACACTTACATGTTATTATATATTTAACCATTTAAATTTTTAATTAAAAGTTTAGATTGATTTTTTAGGTTTGTACTTGAGCTGCATGAGATTGCCCATTATGCCTCAAAGTGCAAGTAGTTTATGCAGGGTCGTCCTTAAGAAATCGGGGGCCTAAGATAATAATTTGAAACGAGACCTTTCTTTAAAAAAGATAATAACATACTAGCATCATTCTTCAGCGTCATCGCTTCGGCTTCAACGCTTCTTTTCGTGAAAGATGAATCACGTATAAAATATATGTTTTTAGACTCCCATTAATGTTATTAAATGTATGAGTTAATATACATGAGTTTCCATATAGATTATACTTGGACTTCGATGTTATTGAAATGAGATAATAAAACTTGGAATGTATATATATATACAAAAATTGGGTCTTTTTTGATATTAGGCTGGTCGGCTGGATATTTTGGACCTTTTAGAATTGAAGTCTAAGACAAAAAGTCTATTTTACCTTATGAACGGATCTGCCATGAATTGATTCCATGTGAATTAGAAACGTGACATATAGCTAGGAACAAAAAAAACCCCTCCAACACAATTTAGTAAGACATACAAATTATTTTGTTTGCGCAACCGAAACAACACTGACCAAACCGTCTGTTTCATGTTCTACATTCGGCTCGCCGGCAATGGACCCAATCTCTTAGCAATTTCTCTGAGCACAAACTTCTGAACCTTCCCCGTAGACGTCTTGGGCAGCTCTTCCCTGAAAACCACCGTCTTCGGCACCATGTAGTGCGGCAGCCGAGCTCTACAGTACTCCACAATCTCCTCCGATGTAGGCTTCTCGTCACGACTCAACTCGCTCTTCAGGCTCACAAACGCGCACGGCGACTCTCCCCAGAACCCGTCAGGCCGCGCCACGACCGCCGCCTCATTCACCGCCGGGTTCGAATACAGCACCGACTCCACCTCCACGCTGCTCACATTCTCGCCCCCGCTTATGATCACGTCCTTGGACCTGTCCTTTATCTCCATGTACCCGTCCGGGTGCATCACGGCCACGTCACCGGTGTAGAACCACCCGTTTCTCATGCACCTCCTTGTCCCCTCCGGGTCCTTTAAGTACCCCAGCATCACGCAACCACCTCTCAGAACCACCTCGCCGGCGGAGCAGCCGTCGCGCCTCACCCCGATCCCCGTCTCGGGGTCCACCACGTCCACCTCCGCCATCCCCGCCGTCCTCACCCCCTGCCTCGCCCTCAGCCTCGCCCTCTCCGCCGCCCGGAACCTGTCCCAGCGGGGCTTCCACGCGCACGACACCGCGATCCCCTCCGTCTCCGTCAGCCCGTACGCGTGGCTCACCGCGAACCCCAGCGACTCGGCGCGGAGGAGCACGGCGGCCGGCGGCGGAGCCCCGGCCGTCATGACGTGGACCTGGCTCTTCAGGGCTCTGTTGCTGTTACACAGCATGCTGAGAACCACGGGGGCGCCGCACATGTGGGTGACCCCGTGGTTCTCGATGAGGCCGTGGACGGTCTCTGCGTCGAACCTACTGACGCAGACATTGGTCCCGCCCACGGCCGCCATGGCCCACGTGAACCCCCAACCGTTTCCGTGAAACATGGGCAGGGTCCACAGGTACACCGGGTTTTTCGGGACGGACCAGTCCACGAGGCCGTTGAGCGCCACGAGGAACGCGCCACGGTGGCAGTGCACCACTCCCTTTGGGGACGACGTCGTACCGGACGTGTAGTTGAGAACAATAGGCTCCCAATCGCTTCTCGGCCGGACCCACTCGAACTCGGGATCACCCTTCATCACGAGCCCCTCGTACGTCCCCAAAAAATCAACGGCTACTAATGACTCATCATCATGATCGTCCTCGATGAGGACGAGGACGGGGCGGGGTGATAGTGAAGAAACGGCGTCGTTCACGAGCTGGGCGGATCGGCGGTCGACGAAGACGAGCTTGGTGTCGCTGTGGCGGAAGATGACGGAGGCGGCGCGGGCGTCGAGGCGGGTGTTGACGCCGTTGAGGACGGCTCCGGCCATCGGGACGGCGAACTGGAGCTCGTACATGGCGGGGACGTTGGGGGCGACGACGGAGACGACGTGGCCGCGGCCGATGCCGAGGGCGGAGAGGGAGGAGGCAAGGAGGAGGCATCGACGGTGGGTGTCGGACCACGTGTAGGTAACCGAGCCGTAGATGACGGAGGGAGAGCTGCCGTAGACGGTGGCGGCTCTTTCCAAGAAGCCGATGGGGGTGAGAGGGGAGGAGTTTGCCGGACTCGGTTTGAGTTGATCCATGTGTGTGTTTTGAATCTTGAATAAAAAAACAAATGTGATTTATAGAGAGCTTATGTTTTTTTTTACTCAAATTTGATCTAGACATCGACTTTAGTAGGCGGCTTTTCCCTTAATTAAAACATTTCATTTATTTATTAACTCAAATTGTGCGGGACAATTTTCACATCAGTATTATGAGCGAGTTAGGCCATTCTCTTAGTTACATTTGGCGTAGCATGCTGGCGGCCCAGTGTATTCTTCGGTGTGGGAGTAGACGCATGATTGTCCCTCGTCGTTTGTGTGTTTGCGAATTTCCGAAATTCCTCGTTGTTCCGTTTTCTCCCAACTCGACATTAGTCAATATCTGATTGGTTGAGTCATCTCTTCTTTACAATAAAATTTCGTAGCATCCAAATGAACCATTCATTTGGAAGTTGAGAATGTTGTGTTCGAGATCGATACAGTGCTATTATTTCGATTATAAAGTCAGGTGTCTTCACTCACTGTAGTTCTCTTTTTTATTGTAGTTCTCTTTTTGAAAAATGTGCAAATTTTTCCGTTGTTTTTATCAGGCGATCAGATAATGAGACTGCCATGTTTTGGCCTCTCTTGCTCGTTTGGACCCTGGTCGGGAGTTTGAGCCCGGATCTTTTCCGGAAGCTCTTACTCGGTTACTTTGTAAGGACATTGTTTGATTATAATAAAAGCGATTATTTTCTTTCGAAAAAATCATGAAAATAATAAATAATTTATTTTTAATAGGATAATTAAAGGAAAATTGGTATAAAATACAAATTTATCTTTTCATTAGTGTGAAATGATAATAAAAATATATTTTTCAAATTTGGTAAAGTACGTGTATTTAAGTGAGACACGTGTCTGCTCGCTCTCTATGCTTAGTCCATGTTTCGAGACTCAGACGCGGTATTTGGTGGAGTGGGTTTGAGGATAGCTAGGGCCTAGGAAAAGTGATGTAATTTTTTATAAAAAAAAACATGTCAAATTATATGTATACCAAAAAATAATATATGTAAAAAACATGTCAAATTACATGTGAAATTCTGATTCGTAGCCAAGTCAAGAAGTCGAACACAAAATCGTAACTTTTGTGTCGACAATTTGTCTAAAACGCAAATCGTAATTTAAACAATAAATAAGTAATAATCACGACACCAGATATGATTACCCAGTTCGGTGACTCCGCACCTACGTCTGGGAGCACTTTGCTAGTGGAAAGGTTTTCACTATATGGTAGTCAATAGTACAACTTCAAGCACCAATTAGCTATCACACAAGCTATTGTCCTAAGCTTACTATAGATCTCACCGTGAACAACCTCGACCAGGGTCCTCTCCCCCTGTCTTTGAGATCCTCTCAATTCCACCCTTCGAGCAAGCGCCTATGCTCGGTGTCGTAGTCTTCTTTGACAGATTTGTGAATCTTCAATCACGAACACAAGAACCCTAATCGATCAAACACTCAATCTTCGCGAATTGATGTTTAATCGAAGCAAAGCCGTTCTAGCAAACTAATCAACCTCTCAACACGCCAATGGTGCACGGTTAAGAGCTCTGAGAAATTTAGCAAATAAAGAACAAGAACGGACGAGCTGCTGATGGGGAAGCACAAGCTTTTTATAGCAGCTCCACATTCCTAATCTTACTCGGATTAGGAATAAGAAGTCTCAGACTTCCTAAATAAATTAGGCAAGCAGTTTTGCCGCATTTACTGACGTGTTTAATGACAGCTGGAAGTCGCCTGGCTTGTTGACGTCATTCTCTTGTGCTCCAAGTCTTTCAGTTGTTGTGACGTCATTCTTCTTACGTTCCAAACGACTCTAAATAGGAAAGCTTCATACCTTTCATAATCTGGAGCGTAATGAGTCGCTCCAAATGTCTTGTAACATGTTATACTGATTTCTTACTTTTGCGCTAAAAAATTATGTCAACACTAAACGGAGCAACAACATGTAAATTTTGTTCATATATCTTGAATTTTCAATTTCTTACCCTCCAATTTATTGTCATTTTCATCTTTTAATATTGGAATGAATCACACATATCATTCTTCTTCTTTTTTTACTTCATATTTCTGTAAGGAATTTCATATTTCATGATAATTTTTTATTCTGCTTTTTTGAGAAAACATGGACAGAAAATTATTGTTATGAAATCTATTAATTTTCTGCGGAAAACTTGTCTTTTGATGGGTAGTATTAAATTGAAATTGACCGCAATTTTGCAATTTTGAATCAACGCAACAAATGTGTATCCTAAATCCTAATAACGCCTAACTATCTTCAAACTTATTGCCCAAGGGTCTAAGCATTTGAATATAAATGATAAATTTGTGGTCATGGTTCTTATTTACTGTAGAGAACTTGACCTCAAGCACTTTAAGTCGACCACTATATATCCATTCAACTATAAAATATTTCATTAAACTATGAAATTTTAATAAAATTAAAAAACTTATAATGAAACTTGATTAATGAAATCAATCACACAAATAATAATTTGAATTCATTATTACATTACAAATAATTACACTCACGTATTATTATATATTTAACCATTTTAATTTCTAATTTAAAACTTTAGATTGATTTTTAGGTTTGTACTTAAGCTATAGTTTTTGCCCATTGCACCTCAAATAAGTGCAAGTAGTTTATGATTCCATGTGAATTAGCAACGTGGCATATAGTTAGAAACAAAAAATCCCTCCAACACAATTTAGTAATACTTGTATTTCACATCACTCTCGTGAATAGTGTACAAAGTAGAAATTATTTTGTTTGCGCAACCGAAACAACACTGAAACCGGTCAAACCGCCTCTTTCATGTTCTACATTCGGCTCGCTAGTAATGGACCCAATCTCTTGGCAATTTCTCTTAGCACAAACCTCTGAATCTTCTCTCGGAAAAAACAGCAGCGCATTTTATCTGCGTGTGATGTCCTTAATTGCCTTGATGGCACTTTGGTTGCCATAAGCGAGTTATGGCAGCACATTTTGGAGGTGTGTAGCCTTAATATATGCCTATGTCAGCACTTTTGAGGTATGCTGCCCTAATATGTGACAAAAAATGTAATTTGGTTATCTTAAATGAAAAGATGTCCGAACACCAATGAGTTTTTTGGTCCAAAATTGACTTTCAATGAATATTTTCAACACTTTTAAACAAAGAAGATTTTTGGTTGTTTTTTACCAAAAGCTTTTGAAGAGCAAAAACTAAGTATTTTTGTCATTAAAGACCACAACATGAGTATTTTGGTCATTTAAGACCAAAACATTAGTATTTTGGTCCAAATTTGGCTACAAATAGGTATTTCTCACACTTTTAGACTAACATGATATTTTGGTTATTTTAGACCAAAAGTTGTTCGTAGGCCCAAAAAACTTAAGTGGTAAGGGCAACACACTAGTTAAAACTGTGTTGCCCTAAGGGTCTTATGGGAGCGAATTAGTTTCGTGTGTTGCCAACAAGTTGACTTCTTTGTCAATGTTATTTGACCTCACATTTCAGACCTCAAACAAACTCTAATTTCGATTTCTGGATGGTTTTATGGGAGCTTGTTACATGAAGATCATATCCATATTGTTGGATCAAAAAGTCAATAAGTTGACTTCTTGGTCAATGCCCCTTGACTTCAAATTTCAAACAAACTCTGATTTCGGTTTTGGGATGGTGTTATGAAAGCTCATTACATGAAGATCATATTCGTACAGTTGGATAAAAAAGTCAACAAGTTGACTTCTTGATCAATGCCCTTTGACCTCACATTTCGGACCTCAAACTTACTCTAATTTCGGTTTCGAGATGGTGTTATGAAAGTTTATTACATAAAGATCATATCTTTACAGTTTGATCAAAAAAATTTTTTATCGACATTTGAATCTGATCAATGTATCTGATTAAGATTAAAGTACAACTTCATAAAACCCAAGCAAACCATCCAGACTCTCATTAGAAAAAATTATATACCTTTCACGTAATCGTAACCGTTCAATTTGACGTATATTTTGTGGACATTTAGTACAAACAAATTAGTGATAATCGAACCACATATTGATGCTCAGTCACTATGAAAATTTAAAAATATTTTTTTTATAAATAAATTTTAATATTTTTAAAAATAAAAATAAGATTTTAATTGATATATTTGGAAATATATTTAAAACACCTAATTTAAAACAAATTTAAAACGTTATTATCTAAATTACTGTAATATCCTAATCTTAATTAGATTTAAAAGGACATCACCACAAATCTCAACCTCTCACTTCCGGCCACGTCCGCGCTCCACCTCAGCTTCTGGCGGGAGATGATGGGCCTCCTTTTGGGTTTTTTCTGGTGTATTATTGGGCTGCGTCTGAGAAGAAAAAGCCCATAGAAATGAGAGAGAGTGACTGAGTTAGAGTCAGAGAGCAGGGACAAAAATAATCTATGGCTGAGTGAACCACAACGCTCCCTTGCAACTCCTCTGCCACTTATCGATCGATTACGAATTTTTTTTCAGGTAAAGTTTCCAATTTCTCTCTTTGTTTCGTACTTCTTTTCTGGAGGAAGCTTGTCAATTCCATTTTTTATTGTTTGTTCTAATTTTTGTTGGTTGATAAATTGATGTTGGGTTTTGGTAAGGTTGTTTATTGAGTTTCAGATTTTGGTGATGTTGAGTCAACCCAATTGAGTTCATGAACTGTTGAGTAAGTAATTTGGGTATATAATGGGTGAAGTTGAGTTTTAGTCCTAACTGTGCTTGGCAGGCTCATTTTCAGTGCTCAAGGTTGAGTTTTGTTGATTGGGTTTCAAAGTTTAATGGTTTTGAGCTGACCCTATTGAGTACATGACATGTTGAATAAATGTCTATGTGTCTATTGCATAATGGGTGAAGTTCACTTTCAATCCTAATTGTGATGTGCATGGTCATTTTCAGCACTTAAAAAGTTGATTATTGGGTCTTTGGAGTTTGTCAATTTGGGTTCCATGTTCAATGATGCAAAGTCGACCCAATTAAGTGCACGGCCTGTTGAATAGTATATATTGTATAATGGGTGAAGCTCATTTTCAGTACTAACTTTGCTTGGCAAGCTCGTCTTCAGTGCTCAAGGTTGGTATTGGGTCTTTGAAGTTGTTAATTGGGTTTCATAGTCTAATGGTGTTGAGTGGTCTTTGAAGTTATTTGTGATGGACCATGAATTTGACAATAGTTTGAGCAAGAAAAATTCTATTTTCTACATAACAATTAGTTTATAATACATAGGAATCTTAAATTGTTTCATAGATGCAAATCTGGAGTATTCCATCATGGTTTGGGGACATTCCAATATGGTTGAGAGATGTAGCTCAGCCCTGTCTTCCTAATGCCCCGGAAAGTCATATGTTCTTTATGCAGTTCAGGTCATCAGAGGCAAAACAAGTCAACAGAGGAGGGTTAACAAGGAAATCAGGGAGCAATGGCTGCAACAGTAAACGTATGGTGTCCCGGATTAGTCCTAGGTGTTATGCAAAGGACCCGGGTCCAACCTGATTCGAGAAGAATGCTAAGCCATAGCCATCGTCAAGCAAGAAAGTTATCGTATAGGTTTTGCGTGGTTGCTGCAACTGAAGGTTCTGCAAAATCTAGCAAGTCCGAAGAAAAGGTCCCTTCTTGGGCTAAACCAGATTCGGACGAGCCTCCACCTTGGGCACGAGAAGAGAACAAGGCTAGCTCTTCACAAGAGAGCCCTGAGGTTCCCTTCGTTGTTTATTTACTTGCCTCAGCCGTGACTGCTATTGCTGCAGTAAGCTCCAGATTCTTGCACTTTCTCTTTGGTACCGCAATTTGCATGAATAATTACTTCAATTGTTCTGAATTTCATGCCTGCAGATAGGTTCTGCTTTCGAGTACGTGAACCAAAATCCTATTTTCGGAGTTCTAAACTCGGATAGCATCTTTTACGCTCCAATACTTGGGTTCTTTGCATTTACAGGCATCCCTACTTCTGTAAGCTATTCTCGTTCTCTTATGTCTCTCTAGATTATCAACTTTAGACTTGAAAAATTCTGGTGTCCGTCATTCAGATCCTTCTGTTACAATTTTTTTTATCAGCATCCTTCTCTTACAATGATTCTAAGAAACTTGGGGTTTCTTAGTTCTTTTTGTTTATAGCTGCGGTGCCAGTAAAATTCAAAACTCGGCTAGCTATATATTGTAAATGGCTTTCGACTATGTTGGTTATATTTCCATCCCTATCAATTACAATTTTTGAATTTTGAAGTGAGGAAACAATTACTATGCCTGATTATCAAATCACTGCCCTGAACTTTCAAAGTCATCATGTCACTATAATGATTTTTTTTGCTTATCACTGTCAGCTAAAATGGACGGAAAAGTCACTATTTCATATCATGTGCTACACACGACGTGATCATTATTTTTTTTAAATGATGAAAATACCCTCAAGTTACTGATCACCAACTTCAAACTAGGTACATCGTTATAGATATTTCACAATTTTCAATGATGGTGATCCGTAACAATGCTTCACATAATTTTACATAGTTCAAGGTAGTGACGTGAATAATAGGCTTACCTAATTATCGCCTTTCGCTAACCTGAATCTGTGATGCAGGCATTCCTATGGTATAAATCCGTTCAAACTGCAAACAAGGAAGCCGAGGAACAAGACAAAAGGGATGGATATATGTAGCGTTAGATTGGCATAAAGTCGTGGAAGACAAGTACCCAAAAACTTTTGTTCTTTCATCTAAATTCTGCATTGTAAATGAAAACCCGCCTGCAAAATTCACATTATTATTATTCTGGAAACTCTTCCAAAATAGTCTTAAGATCTCGATTTTTTCTACTTCTGTCCTAAACTTGGGATTTATTCCAATTTAGTCCCAAGCTGTTGCATTTTGTTTCAGTATGGTCCTAAACTTTAATTTGATTTTGTTCCCCTTTAGCCCTTTGGACAAACTGTCCCATGTACTAAAAAGGGAACACATTGCTCAATGTTAGGACTAAATTGGAACATAATATTGGAAATTTGGAGTAGATTGAAACATATATTTCTATTATTATGCTTAGTCTTATGGATAATGTAGCTCTAATTTTGGTATTGGTAATGCTTAATGGGTTCATCAAGTAGTTAATAAAAGTCAGAAGATGGAGCGAACTATGAACATTTAGACAATCAAACTTGGGTGCAATGAGTTTCATGTGATCATAATATAAAAATATATCATATCCAGAAAAAGATGATACCTATAATACATACAAGATCGATATAGTAACTTTTTTTTGAAAACTCCGCGAGAAACTTTCATGGTTCGAATTCTGGCCGAAGTCAGAGAACGAGCGACCTGAACCACTGTGCCATGGACAGTTCTCATATCAATATTGTAATATATCATGGAGATACAGACATTATTAGTGACAAGAAAATTGTACATTTAATGTATCTTTATGTTTTTTTCTTCTCCTAGAAAGTTTCTTGAAACCTCATATATAGCGTCACTTTGTTCCTCAAGACGATCTCTGGAAACATCACATGGGTCATCAAGAAATGCACAAATCATGCCCGTTCTCTCAAGATTGGACCGTCTTGATCATTTGGTAACTTTGGGTCTACCTTATTTATTAAGCTCCAACTTTCAATTAACTTGGTACATAAATTATTTTAAAATGTTTTACTTTTTCATGTAAGACTAATAACAAGGTCTTATTTAAACCGTGAAATCTTGTCATTTATTTATAAAGACTATTTCTAAACTATACAAATTACGAAAGTCTCTTACACTGAACTGTTTTGTTATCATCTCGACGGGCCAATGCAGTTGGAGCTTTTTTTGAAGAGAATCATTGCTTGTCATGGAGACGACATGGTACATGGAATGAAGGAAGAGAAATGGAAGATTATTGTTGCAACAAGACACTGTCATCGGCACTTGAGGAAGTTCATGACAAAGGTTCACTGATGGATCGCTTAGCAATGCTCGAGAGTCGTGTTTTACGGATAAAAGATTTAGGGGTAAATACAGATGATTACCTTTTGAGTATCGGTTACAAATACATGACTGCTAAACGTTTTTTTTTCTTACACATGTTTACCCAAATAAATTTCGTACATAACATGTCTGTTACTTACATTTTCCTTTCCTAAACTGTCTTTACTCACTTTTTCTTCCTCAAACTACTCTTACTCACCTCACTCACACATGACTAACTTTAATACGAAACTGTAGTTAAAGATTTGACTTTAAAAAAGCTGTAATTCAAAAAAAGAAAATAAATGAATTTTTTTATTTAACCGCTAAAAAATTTGTATGATAAAACACTCGCCTTCAACTTATAAATATATGATTATCGGTTATGTACAAAATTTTTTTTAACTATATGTTATTTTGACCTAGTGTTTAGTATTATATCATATTATTTTATCGGTATCCAAGCTTTTAATAAATTTATCTGCAATACATAGACAATAAATATTAGGAATAATTCCAGATGACTACACTTGAATATTTCACATTATCACATGACTACACTTAGAATTTTTCGTGTCAGGGCGAACACCCAAGAATTTCATTTTTCTCACCGTTACTCATTCCGTCCATTTCCGTTAGTTTTTAACATTTTAACATGTGAAAAGACTAAAATGCCCTTTAGAGGTAAATAATTGTTTTTATATTGAATGAAAACACTAAAATACCCTTCACTACTCATTTAATTTTCAACAAAAATACCTCTCTCTCTCTACAACCACCTCCACCGCCACCATCTCCTCCTCCTCCACCATCTCCTCCCGCCCCCTCCACCGCCACCATCTCCTCCCCCTCCGTCGCCACCTCCTCCATCTCCTCCACCACCACGCCACCACCTCCATCTTCTTCATCACCATCACCAGCACCTCCATCTTTTTCACCACCATCCCCTCCCCGTCCCCTCCACCACTACCATCTCCTCCCCTTCCGTCGCCACCTCCTCCATCTCCTCCACCACCACCCCTTCCTCACTCCTCCACCACCACCACCATCTCCTCCCCCTTTGTCGCCACTTCCGGTGAGCCTTCCGCCAACTTCTGGCGAGGCTCCGGCGAGGCAGTTTTGGTGACGGTAGTGGAGATGGTGGCGGTGATGATGGTGGATATGGAGGTGGTGGCGGCGGAGGGGTGTAGTGACGTTATACGTTTTTGTTGTACACGTTTGTAGCTCAGTAGAGCTGACACTTGACCTAGCTCAGTTTATTTTACATTGGATCCATTCAACATTTTTCATTTTCAATTTATACGTCTAACTAGAGTGATGAAACATTTTTGATGAATAATCTCTCAAGAACCTGACTTGGATTTAGAGTTTATCACCACCTTGAGTCCCTGACCTTAAAAGAAGTGCACGTACAATAGAACCTCATATTTGTTCTATACCCGTTTCCATTTATTTGAAAAAATGAAAAATGAAAGTACGCCCATTTTTATTTGGGATTAATTATTTTCTAAAAATGGCATACTTAAAACAAATTTTAATCAAAAATAAATAAAAATGAGGTTAGACGGACTCTACACTAATAGTATTTGGAGTTGGAGGGAAGGACGTTTCCTATTTGTAGTAGGACTAGGACAAGTATTTCCTAGAAGGTTATGGTTTTAGGATTGGACCGATTGGGATTAGGAATAGGATTAGAGACATGTATATAATTACAGTGTGTGTAAAAGGATTAAATCAAATCAAATCAAATTGGTGTGCGTGTTGATGGAAGGAGACGACGGGTTGGGGCGGAGCTGGGAGGAAGAAACGGTCGACCCTCCTATTGATTTTCAAAACAGCGTTGCGATCAGACTCGAGTTGGAAGGTGGATTGGAGTTCGAGTTCCAAGGGTGGGAGCAGCAAGAGGTAGTACTGGGTTTTCCTCCGGAATTCTTCAGCGCTTCCCTTCCACGCTTCCGCGTCATACATTTTGACGACGAGCGTGTGCTCGGGGACGATACTTACATTGAAAGCCTCGACGGGATGGTGGGAGAGCATTTGGCGGTGAACTTTGATATTTACTATGGGGACTTGGCACTGCCCAGCCAAGAAGCGTATGCTAATTGCATCCACCAGTTTGGTAGCCTGTTTCAGCGCCTCTACGGTCACAACCCGAATTTGCATGTCAACACAAGGCGCTGCTTTCTCGTCCACGTAAAGCGCAGGCGATGGGGCGATTGGGTACTGAGAAACGCATAACCAACGCCACAAGGCTTGTGCGGGGATTGCTGTTCAATTTGTAAACGATGTTGCTTTCTATAGGTTAAATTGCAATAGTGGCCGGGAACCATGTTTGACAAAATTTGAATTCGAATTAATTCAATTGAATGTTTGGTTCAACAAGGTCTCTTGTTCTCTACAATCGAAGTTGTCTAGGATTTATTTTCTATACATAATTAGGGTTTCTATCATCTATATCAAAAACAATTACATACAAAAATACGAGTTATAAAAATTCTGACCGGATTACTGAACGTTGGTCGAATTAGTGAACGTTGGTAGAATTAGTGAACATACAAAAATACCATGTTTTGTATTTATGCTTTTGAATAATCCGTACTAACCAATTAATAATTTCTTGAGATAATTTCATATGACTACACCTGTAAACGTCACATTATCACATGACTACACTTAAAAATTTTCGTGTCATGGTGAATATCCAAGAATTTCATTTTTCTCACTTTTACTCGTTCCGTCAATTTTCTTTAGTTTTTAACGTGTGAAAATACTAAAATACTCTTCAGAGGTAAATAATTGTTTTTAAATTGAATGAAAAGACTAAAATACCCTTCAATATTCATTTAATTTTCAAATCTCTCTCTCTCTCTCTACTCCACCACTTCCATCTCCTCTACCACCATCCCCTCCCCGCCCCCTCCTCCCCTCCGCCGCCACCACCATCCTCTCCCAGCCCCCTCCACCACCATCCTCTCCCCCTCTGTCGCCACCAACGGGGGCATATTCTCTGTTCCCGACAAGTTTTCCCAAATTCAAACAAAAATGAAGCTGGAAATCTCCGAATTCGGATGGAAACGGGGCGGGGACGGGGTGAGGTATTCCCCTCCGCTCCGCCCCGATATATTATATATATATATATTAGATTAAAAACATATTTTAAATACATATTTAATGAAAAATAATACATTTTTTTGTTAAAATAATATTTTTATAGTTTTTGAAGTTTTTTTTATTAAAATAATAATTTATTATACAAATTTGATAAAAAATAATAATATGTTTTAACATTTTTGGGTCAGAAATGAGAAACGAGGAATTCTCGAATCTGACGGGATCACGAGAATATCTCGTTTATATAAGAAACGGAAAATCTCCGATCCAATTCTAACAGGGACTGAAATTGTCAAATCTGCCCCGTTGACATCCTTACTTATCGTGTGCCTTTTGCATCCTTATATCTGTTTCCGCAACCAAAGTATTATTTTGCAAGAAAACAAAATAAAACAGTTATTTACTTATGTGTCACGTGTCTCTATAATTGATGTGAGTTAGGCCCATATGACTTATTACGGCCCAACTCACCGTTAAGGCCCATGCCCATCTAACGGGAATTTCCGTAACCCGATGGCCCGAACCGCGATCCAGTATAAATTACACGCTGTTTCTAGGGTTTCACTCGTTTGAAGCCAGAGCTCCATCTTCTCTATCGCCCACTCAGCCGCGTGCTCACGCAGAGACAGAGAGAGAGAGAGGTGCAGATCAACCATGGCGGAAGTTGAGGTAGCTCAGGTTGCACCTGTGGAAATCGACCAGCCCAGCAACGAAGTGGTCAAGCTCTTCAACCGCTGGTCCTTCGAGGACGTTCAGGTTCTGCTTCCTTCATTTTCGTTTTCGAATCCTCCAAAGCACTCTTGTTCTTGATCTTATCGATCTGCTTTTATGTTCTGGATTTCAGTATTCATTGTCGATTACTCGGAAATGTTAAAATATTGTTCACAAGTCTAGTCTTGATCTTGTTACCTGTAAAATTACTGGAGTTTGTAACTTAGATTGTGATTATATTTGCAGTTTTGAATAGATTCACCAGTGAAATCTGTTATTTTCACTATCAGTTTTACTGCAATAATTTACTAATATGTGCTGTATACTGATTTTCTCATGTATAAATTAGAGGAATCCTGAGTTCATTTTCCTTTTGGCTGCTTGAATTGTCATTAAAATTTATTTGACAAGCTTAGAGACCTATGGAATGATAGGCCTATATGATTCCTCAGAAAAAATCATACTTGTTTGTTTTTCTGTATGATAAAATTATTAATAACTTGGTGGGTGATTTTATTTTACAGAATAGTGGTTTAATATCCTTATGATGCAAGATGAACATGATTGTTTAATTAATGTTCTAGGAGAAGTTTTGAAAATAAACCAACTATTATGTTAATCTATGAAGAATGTATTTAGCCCATTTGCACCTGAAATGTATTTTGTGTCTGCAATTGTTTTGCCTACTTTTGTTTCTGATCTGACGCCGATTTGTCTGCTATGGTTAACTAACTGAAGTTGTTAACACTGATCAATTGGCTATATCTATATAATGCTATTATCTACAACTTGACTGATTTCATAATATGTTAGATTTGTCAAACTGTATATGTTTTGAGTTGAAAAGTGTGTCTGTTTAATTAATTGGGTAACTTTGATTGAACTTTAAAATCCTTTCATGTTTAGAGCTATGTTTGCTTGCTCATTATGTCTCTATTTAAAAGATTTTATTACTCATTTTAAGTGTATATTGTCGTATTGTTCATAACTTTTGTGTTAATGTTTGTTTCATTCTACATGCTAATACTCCTCTTTTGTAATGAAGTATAGGTCACTGAAATTTCTCTGGTTGATTACATTGGTGTTACTCCAGCCAAGCATGCTACCTTTGTCCCACACACTGCTGGTAGGTACTCGGTGAAGCGATTCAGGAAGGCTCAGTGCCCAATAGTTGAGAGGCTGACCAACTCTCTGATGATGCACGGCCGCAACAACGGAAAGAAACTTATGGCTGTTAGGATCATCAAGCATGCCATGGAAATCATTCACTTGCTGACTGACCAGAACCCCATTCAAGTCATAGTTGATGCAGTGACCAACAGGTATGAAATGAAACCAGCTAATCAATTTGATGGAGGCATTAATAAGTTTCGTATTCGTTAACATTTACTCTTGTGGGTTTCAACTACAGTGGTCCGAGGGAAGATGCTACACGAATTGGGTCTGCTGGTGTTGTTAGGCGTCAGGCTGTGGATATATCTCCCCTGCGACGTGTGAACCAAGCAATCTATCTTCTCACAACTGGTGCCCGTGAGTCTGCTTTCAGGAACATCAAAACTATTGCTGAATGCTTGGCTGATGAACTCATCAATGCTGCCAAGGGATCCTCCAACAGGTAAATCACACTATTCATTTTGTGCATTTACTCTTTGGAATTGCTTCTTTGTGTCATTATTTTATATGTTGATAATGTCTCAGTTTATTGATTATACATATCATGCACTTTGCAGCTATGCTATCAAGAAGAAGGACGAGATTGAGAGGGTTGCTAAGGCAAATCGTTAAGGGATCAAGATTTCAATACAGTATTTTGTTTCATCAATGTTTGGACTCCGCTTTGTTGGAATTTATGTTTTGGTAGCAGACATGTTATGATCCATTTTGAAGTTATTATTCTAGAATAATTCTCAAGATTGATATTTGTTTAATTTGGTTTCCGGCTTAAATATTTATTTTCAGTAAGCTTAACACAAATCCTTTTTATTTTCTGCTTTATTATCGTTGAAGTGGGATTTTTATATGCAGCCTCAGCTTTAGCCAACTTCCTGCTCTATTGAGTTCTTAGCTAAGTTGAATTGAGTTTAATTTATAAATTTTTGGCTTGTTTTGGAAGAGAATTGTGTGGGTCGAGTTTGTGTTCCCGATTGAACTTAATCAACGAAACCTGATTTTGCCTTGATAAAAATAGTCGTAGTGTTAAATTTTGTAATTTATAAAAATATATGGTTTTCAAATCGGCTCTATTAGTTTAGTTTTTTATTTTTGAATATTTACTAAATATTAAAAATATATCAATAAATTATTAAGTTAGATTATTGAAACTTGAAAAGTTAGGAGTGGGCATGGGCCTAAAATTGAACTAAATCGGGCAATAGTCATGATGGACCGAACTTCTTGTTTCTTCATTTTAAGAAATAGAATCGAATTAGTTAACTACGGTTCTTCAGTCTGGTTCTGGTCGGTTTGAATTCAGTATCTGGTTTCATTGCCAATGTGTCCACCCCTAAACACGTTTGAGTTAACACTTAAGTGACAATTTCATTAATTTTCACGGATTTGCATAGACAGTGCAAAAACAAACATGTATAATATAGACTTTTTGCAAAAATAAAGTGAACGGAGATTTTATGCGAAAAAAAACATAATCTTTGAAATAGCCTACTAAAGAGTCTCATCTCATAATTTCATCCCCTATGCAGAATCGATGTGTGCTCTAGTCCGCTCTGCAAACATGGACTTAACAAGGTTCTTATCTGATTTATTCCCTACCTTCCCTTCAGATGCCGTAAGAGTTGTTTTCCACTTCACCTCGACGTTACAGAGCTTGAGAATCCGTCCAGAATCGAAAGAGCGCAACTTCTCGCATTCAAAACGCAGTCGGAAAAGTACAATAGACTCTTTGCCAAAAATATAATCTCGGGTGGAAGTAATTTGTAGTTTAAATTGGTTTAGAAGCAAATGACATTGACCGCACACAAGTTTTGGGGGGAGATAGAGGCGGAAACAAAACAAAGTGTTTAGGCGCGAAAGTTGATTGATCAGATCAGAGTCGGAGATGAGCAGACGCGGTGGCGGTCGAAAGGGCGGCGAGACGTTAGCGAGTCGGATGGTGAAGTCTTTGTTTGGTGTCCTCCGTTTGGCCGAGTTCGAGATCCTCTTCCTCCTCTTCTTCATCCTCGCCTTCCTCCTCTTCAAAGATCTCGTTACTCCTCAATCTCTATCTCTATCTCAATCTCAATCTCAATCTCAATCTCATTCTTGTTTTTATTTAATATACAGGACAAATATAGTTGTTTGATTTTAGGACAATTATAAGAATTGTTTCTCATTTCAATTCAAATAGAAAGGAAGGCATGAAATGTGAAATCACAATCATTGAGATGATTCATTCACTCCCATGTTTTGTACTCTTATCATAAGCAATGCTTACTAAGCATCATTATAGGCAGGAATGAATTTTGAATATCGCTCTTTACGTCGAGTCTTTTGCACTATGTTACTGAAAAGAACACGTTAATGCTTAGGCGTCTCGATCTTCAGTTTTTAGACATGATCTGGTGTACATTATAACTGGGTTTGTGTACACGTCTTGTTGGATTGACGATATTAATTTCCTCTTTCATAGAGCTAATCAGTAGGTAAATTCATAAGAATTTTTGTATGTTTCCCCAATGGTGTCTGTGGAAGAGATGCATGATCTCATGCGGTTCTTGATTTAGATGTGTGAGAGTTGTGCGGTTCTTGATTTGTCTTCTTCATGCAGTATCTAACCTTTGCTTTGGAGGGTGAAGTATTGTCCTTTATTGTCTGGTTTGTGACCTGTAATGTGTTGAACTATTGCAGACTTCAAGACCTGAATACAATCAGCTGCTGGTGAAGAAGCCTGATTGGGGCGGTGATTTCTGGCCCTATTAGACCAAAACAGGAACGACATATGTGTCATAGGATTTTGCAGCAAAACAGGAACGACATATATATATTAGATACCATAAAGGAGCAATTTTGCCATAGGATTTTGCAGTATGTTTAAGGAAGTTTCAGTACTTGCTGATTACTGATTATTGTCCTTGTAATCTGATACCCGTCAGGTGTAATCGAGCTCAAGTAAACTGAACTTTCAAGGACCTGACCCAAAATGTAGATGAGACTGATTTAAGCTTTATTGATGTGCCATGTATTGTTACTTTTGTAAAATTGTTGTGTATTTGATTTCGGCAAAAAGTGGCTGCAAACTTTGATTATTATTTATGTGTAAAATGCGTGAATTTATATTAAAATCACAATATTGCCTTCAAAATTAAGAATTTTTTTTTAAAAAAAATTATAAAAAAGTTTTTTGAAAATATTTTTTAACTAACGACGCACCATTTTGCCATTTTCCCTAAAAACAATAAAACTTAAATTTATGCGAGTTACATTTCGTTTAGTTTCAAATTTACATGCAAACTTGGTTTATTTATGCGAGTTCAATTCAATTTGTATCTGAATTCGGCTCAAACGCTACCGTAACAAGTCGAATGGAACTCTGAATTCGGCTCAAACTCTACTGTAACAAGTCGAATGGAACTCGAACAACAGTCTCCTAGATTCTTACATTCAAGTACACCAAATTACAACAGAATAGATAAGATACAATACATATGATGAAGATCCTGTTTAACACACATCATTGAAAAGTTCTGAAAATAAATAAGTGGCACAAATCTTCCACAGTTTGGTTCATGACCTAGAAATGTCAATCTTCCTTGGCCACCATCAGAGTTGCAGCCTCCGGCGCAATTGATCCTGGGTCAGCAACAAGAGTCTCCACGCTGACTTTGGCCACATCGCGACGCACACCGATGTCAGAGACCAACCGGCTGACACAGTACATGCCAACACTCACGACTGTGAGGCCGCTGAAGCTGGTAGTTAAGAACCTGAGTGGCGAAGAGACAATGGCGCTTGCTGCAGCCAAGATAGAGCAGCATTGCCCGCTTCTGCCCACGCTCATCGTCGTGACCACGAGCAAGCCTGTTTTGCAATAGATTGCAAAGTCCTCGCAGTTGTTTTTGAAAATGTTGTACACCCCGAAACCGTTCTGGAGGAGGAAAGAAGCTCGGTGAAGAACTTCCTCAGGTGTGTCGGAAGGGGCGAGGGTGCAGGTTCCTCCTCTGGCTTTTGCGAGGAAGAAGGCGTGAGAGACGTCATACTCGAAGATGTAGAGGTCGCCACCGGAGAGGAAACAGTCTAAGCAGGAGGAGATGACTCCATCGAGGCTCGACTGGTCACCGCAATTTGGGCATGGGTTGTCAGCTGAGTGAGATGGGGATGAACTGAAAAGTAGGCGGTCTAGTACAGTTCCGGTGCCTATTTCTTGTCCTGCTCCTCTAGTGAAGTGGATCACCTTCCCTTCGCCAATGTATATTCCTGTCGTTGTATTGCAAAAATATTAGTAAAAAACTAACTGCCCTTTCAGTGAATGTTTCAATAATTGCACTTTATTGATATAATTTTCGATTAGTATTGCAGCCTTCACAAGCATTTTCTGAAAGAATGCAGATGCATTTCAAAAACTATAAACTGAACTGAGAACAAAAACGTAACTAAGAGCCTACTGATTCCATTGTTTGCATGAAGAGCAATAAAAACCCAGCCTAAATTACAAGACATGCAAAAATCTTAATGATTTTTCGCTTTTTGAGTGTCTAGGTAGAACAAGGACAGCAAATCCTAATAGGCTAATACCACATGAAAGATGCAATAGAGAATTTGTACTTGTATACAACAGTTCCATACATTTGCTAACCAACTTGTAAAATGATAGATGATACACCTGAGTTTGAGGTATGGAGGACCTAAGAGAAAATTCTATGTATCCAAGTACTCAGACATATTATTTACACCAAAACAACAAAGCAAGAGAGCACAGACACTAAAGAACACTACCACTTGAATGTGAACCAAACTACACAAGTTGGAATTTCCAGAGACTGTTGGATAATAAAACAACAGTCTTTAAGTCTTCTTACACACTTCAATATAAATTGATAAAAAAATATAAAATTAATAGACAACGAATGTTTAAAGTCTTAAAATTATGCTTATTTTGGATGCCCAAATGCCATATGCAGGCAATGAAGCATTAGCTTTAGTAGAAAATGAGGAATTGACATTAATAGATAATCATAAGGACAATAAATGGTTAAAAATACTTTCTGTAGTGCCCACTGCCATCAAAAACTAAAAGGATTATGCCAAATATGAGAAACAGAAAAAGCAAAATTCTCAACTTTTGTCTCAAAAAAACCAAATTTCTCATTTTTCCCGAAATCAATCTATACCCACAAACAAATTCTACAGTTAATCAAATGCAAAGCCAAATTCAAGAACAAACATAGAACAATAGTTTAACACAATCAGCTATGACAAATTCGAGCAACCCAGATACGATTGAGGAACAAAGCAAAGCATCCCAATCTGCTGGGGCGATTAAAACCCAAAATCAAACCCACATTCACAAATCAATGTCGATGAACAACAGAGCAACAAACAGATCACCCCATCAATCCAGCAAAAAATTGCAGAAATTGACGGAGAGTTTGGGAGAGAGAGAGACGCACCGTGATGAGCGTAGATGTAGGCTTGCCTCCAAGAGTAGATATGATCTCCAGGCTTGAGGTCGGCTCTGTCGATTTTGTTGGACAAAACTCCCATGGCTCAGATTCGGTTTCGCTGCGATCGAAACCTAAAAGTGAAAAACAGAAATGGAAAAGGAAAGAAAATAATAATAATAATGGCAATAAATGGAGAGAAAGAAGAAGAAGATAAAAGAAAATTGGGCGCAACTTAACGCTTCCTTTCCTTCGTCTCGACGTATTTTTTTCTTTCTCATTAAATAACCACCTAATTAGTCCACGTGGATATCAGGAAATGGGAGTTTTAACTTTACACGTGTGTTTTAGTATTGAAAGTTTATTTTTAACACTTCTTTAACTTTCATTCGATGGAAATTGAAATTGAAATTATTGGGGAAATTATAGATTCCCAAAAAAGAAATGAAGTTTATTACGACATTTGAGTTCAATTTTTGGAGTTTATTACAACATTCGTTCGTCATTTTGATGATTTCAATATGGTGGTAAGTGTTCTATTTCGTAGTTTTATTTGTTTTTAATTGTGAGTTCTAACAACTGTCTAATTATGATTCGTAGGATTTAAACAAAAAATGAAAAATGTTTGTGAAAGCATTGACAAGATAAACCACAATGATGGTTCAATTTCTTTTAAGGAAATGTGACAAATTGCGGTTTAAGGGGAGCTGGGTGCATATTTAGCTTCGAAACAAGATAAAATCGAAACTCTTATTCGTTAGATGATTCTTGCAAGAGAGGTCGTCATGAAAAGAGTGTGCAAAATGGTGTATAACCGTGATCCCAAAAAAAATATATTTTCACACTTTCGAAAGCTAAGATTAGAAGCCATTGAAGGCGAGACAACGTGGCGCGACCTCCTCCTCAATTTCTCCTGATGTTCTTATAGAGCTACAAGTGGTAACACAAGAGAACATGACTCTTAAATCCCAAGTCGAGATGATGAAGACTCAACAAGAAGCAAACTGTGCTCGACACGAAAAATTAGGGGGAAATAAAGAGGAGATCGTGTTCGGACGATGTCCATGTACCAGCAGATACTAAATGTGAACCCGAATATACATATTTTTCGGCTACCCAAACACTTTTCTTTTTTAAAAAAGTATTCAACATGATATATTTCAACAACACTATATATTAAATTCAGTTATATAAACTTTATTTTCTCATGTCCAACTATAACAACGACAGACTTACACGAGTTTGGCGTCACTAACAAGAGTGACAGATCGAGCAAGACACGTCGTCACTATTAAGGACGACATATCAGAGAAGATGCGTCGTCCCTACTAAAGGCGACAAACCGTTAAAAGTCTGTCGTCTTTATGGTTAAAAGTCTGTCGTCTGCCTCATTGTGGGTGGGTAAAGTTCATAGCTAAGGCTATTTGTTGCCTGTCCCAATTTCTAATTCTAAGCGTCTGCCTTGTGTTCACAATTCTTAGACTGTGGGTTTTAACTCATTAACTAGGAATTAGGCAGACGAAGGAAGCTCTCTCCAAATTTACCGTCCTTATTAATGACGACACACCAAATCCGTCATTATTATTAACAATGAGAGTGTTAAGCTTGCAGATCTAAAGATGACATACGACCGTCATCATTATTAATAACGGGTATATGTGGCTTTGTGATGATAAACCTAAATTGTTGTCACCGTAAGAAAATTAATAGTATAATTAATTGTAAAAAAAATATAATAAAAATAAATGCTTTAATCTATTTGTTAATATGTTTAAACGGTTAATATGAATACAATTATTCAAGTATATATCATTATTACTTGAATAATTGTAGCTGCACTAAAAGGTAAAGTTCAACTAAAGCTATGGGTTTTGCAGTAAATAACAGTGTGTGACTTAAGAATGATCTAAAAATAGATTACTATGTGTGACTTAAGAGTTGATCATTTTTTTTATAAATTGTCTTGTAATGAATTATCTATTTATTGTTGTTTTGTAAGGTTGTCCCTTTGTACTATACCAAAGCTTCTATAGTCTCTCGTCTAGATATTTTTGTATTTTTTTTAAGAAGATCACTAGGTTCTTAATCATTTTAATTGAGTATATAGCATATTTTAAATACCATACACATCTGCAATCATTATATACCAGCTTCACTTATACGTTGTTCTCAATCGAATTAAACTTTGATTCGAATTATTTTTATATATTTTTTCTTATGTAAACTATACTATATACAATGGCATTTCGACTGTGTTATCTGTCATTGTACGACAATTAAGAATGGCAACGGTTCGAATTTGGTCAAATCTGCACCCATTAAATTTAAACGGGTGCCCCACTCTAAAAATCTTGTTTATCGTGAACGGACACCAGATTCGTAAAAAATCTGTCAGTATCGACTTTTCGACTTTTCTCTGAAACCCACCAAAAAAATTCAGATACGAATATAACGAACAATACAAGCCAAAAAATTAATACAAGGAGATGTCATATTATATTAATCAATTTTTTTTTCATGAGTGGATAATTAGAATTTCAGTTTTTCACTTTTCTGTTGAAATATTTAAAAATTATATGATATTAATATATAAATTATTATTATTTTAAATTTGTATGGGTACGCTCAAAATCAAATCGAGTACATGCCGACTCGCACTCGTTGAAAACCGCCCATAAAAACCCCGAACCCGCCAAAGTTCGAGTTTCACTCGTTCTGATCAGAGCAGGTTTATCGGTTACCCGTCGGGTTCGAATATTTTTTTCATCCCTAACTGCATTAGCACCATTGGGCTTAATAGAATTGGGCTGGGATCCAATTTGGGCCTAACCATATTCATATTAATAAAAGAATAAAACCACGTGGAAATGACGAGAATAAAATGATTTCGTCTTGACCATGGTTTCTTAGCAAGAAAGAGAAAACTTTAGGGAGCAAAATGTAAATAGCCGGAAATGAAAGGGTGTATATTGTGAAACAATATAAAGGGAGTTCAGAGGAGGGTAAGCTTCGTTCGTCATCGTTTTCTACTGAGCTTCTCTCTTCCTTAAGCGGCGTTCTCTGTTCGTCTGTGTTTCTCTTTCACCGATCAAAAAGTCCTCGCAAGGTTATTTTTTTTCCGATTTATGTTCCAGTTTTTGTTAATCTGAAGATGATAAAAAATGGTACTTTAGACTTTGAATCAATGTGGTTTTGTTAGCTGAAAATGGGCTCATCTTGGTTTTTACTTCTAATGACTGAAGGATTCAGATTCTGGGTTTTTCTATTGCTAGGGTTTTCACCATCAATTTCATGATTGTTTTTGTTAGGGTTTTAGGGATTTATAGTCCATTAATCTAGATTTAAGCAAGAGATGTGGTTATTTTTTGGAATGAAAATGAAATGAAGTGATGTTCCCTTGAGTGTAGGTCCATTTCAGACATTTTGTTGGGTGATCAAAGTGTTATCTGGAAATTTGATTTTAGTTTATTGTTCTTGTATTAGTAACAATTGTGTAGTTCATGTTGCATGGTGTTTCTTTTATTTAGTGCAGATGGATAGAGAGAAGCTCATGAAGATGGCTACTGCTGTCCGCACCGGTGGAAAGGGAAGCGTGAGAAGGTAGCCCTTGATTTTGTCATATGGTTGATTGTCGGTTTGCCATCTCTCAACCTTGGAGATTTCCTTATTGTTTAGACGGGAAACCAGTATTAACTATTAAGTAATGATTTTGGCATTGTCATTTAGAGTTGGAAATATCATTTCGATACTTGTGAATCTACTTATTGAAATTCTTTTAAATTGAGCATTCTATAGATGTTTAAAGGAAAAGAAAGTTGGGATGAAGATGTGGCAATGTGCTTCTGTTTGCGCCCGATGAATTAATATCCCCAACGTGTTGTGTTTCTTGCATCAGAAAGAAGAAGGCCGTGCATAAGACCACCACTACAGATGATAAAAGGCTTCAGAGCACCCTGAAGAGAATTGGAGTCAACAGCATCCCTGCTATTGAAGAAGTGAATATTTTCAAGGACGATGTTGTCATCCAGTTTTTAAACCCAAAAGGTCAATGAACGGGTTAAGATATTTTACAATGTGCATTCAGAATTTTTCTCAAATCCTTATTCTTTGGCAGCTTCATACTAACTATTGGTTCGTATTGCATTGCAGTCCAAGCATCTATCGCTGCCAACACTTGGGTGGTCAGTGGTGCTCCTCAAACAAAAAGTATGTCCTCTTATTCATTTTTATATCTATTAGCTAGTTTAATGCATCACGAGGTAATCTGCTGCATTTTGGTATATTTATGTTCTTATCTTTGAATCTAAGGTTAATCATGGTTGCCATTTGTCAAGATGAATAATTATATAGCCATGTATTTTTTTAAATCGTGATGTGGGGTCGAAGTCTGCACTTGGCAGTGTTCCATATAGCGTCAGCCTTCAGGACACCGATCCTCCCTGGAGCTTTATCAGGAGTTCGGGAATGTCACATGTTTTATTTTATCTGTTATCGATACAGGACTGTCCTTCAATTCTAATTACAGGTTTATCTGCTCCCAATAATCACAGCTAGAATTTATTATTCCTTCCAGATGTTTAGCTGGGATATTGAACTGAAGTTTGTACAAGGGAATTAGGTTTTTATAGAAAGTACTTTATGTGCTATGAGGCTTAGGTTTCCAAATTTTAACAATTTAACTGAATAAGAATCAAAGCAAAATAGGAGTAGAAAATAGAAACATGCACGCTTATACCTCAGACCAAGTTCATGAACGATACATCACACAGATATAGCTGATACACATTATCATGAATTGGGAGGTGTATTTTTTTATAAGTCTCTTCATGTTAAGAGGCTAGGGTACCCACTGTATATCTGTCACTTAATATTTGTTTTTCCTTGTTTTAGAATTGCAAGATATTCTCCCAGGAATCATCAACCAGCTGGGTATGTTTTCTTATTACTTCTGTAGTTTTTCATATGTATACTTCTAGATGTCAAGGAATTAAAATTTGTGTTGTCAAAATTTCCAGGCCCTGATAACTTGGACAACTTGAGGAAACTTGCAGAGCAGTTCCAGAAGCAAGCACCAAATGCTGGTGCAACCCCGCAAGAAGAAGATGATGATGAAGTTCCCGAACTTGTTGCTGGTGAGACATTTGAAGCTGCTGCCGCAGAAGATGGGCATACTTCATAAGAAGATTTTGGGATTTGCTTCTCAGTTCTTTTCAATTTCTGGTTTTGGATTTTTATAAATTACTCCCTCCGTTTTGCAATGCTTTCTTTCTGTCAAACTTTAGAGCAGCTAGCGATATTATAGTACTTGTAGCTCTCGAGATTTTCTACAAGTAAATGAAGTGGTACTTCAATCAAGTTGATGCGCAGAGTTGTCTCCTCTCATAAATTCCATCCTCTGTAGTTTCTGAATTCACTCTGCTGGTTTGTTCAAATATATACATTTGCTCTGTTAAATGAAACATTGAAATACTATAAATTGCAGGAATATTCCTTTGTTGTGAAGAGTTAGAAGACTGTTTAATGAGAGTTGACCTATCTCACAAATGTTGACAACATAGTCTGCCAAGTAGAACTGCTAAGCAATAGTTTCCCATATATAGCGATTGAGAACTAAATATGTTGAACATCATCTACAATTCCACATATACTCTGACAGAAGCGCTGGTAGTAAGCTAGCTTAGCTATATATTATGGTCTTCTTAAGAGTACATAAATCTTGAAATAGGAGAATTAACAAGGGTTAATGAGGGTCACACAACAAATGAAGTAGGTCCCATAGTTGTAGCAGTTGACTGACTAACACATTATCCATGTACTAAAAATGGATACAAAGAGAGACCTGTAATAGTAATAGTAGGGTCTCTCAGTATTGAAGTGATCCAAGAGAGGGCATCCCCGAGACATGGTCTGGAACACCACTGCTTTTCAGCCTCTGGCTTTCGTTTGGGCTGAAGGGTTCCATCTCTTGTTCCCCCATTTTATGCACATCCTCTGGGGAAAGTATCTTGATGTACCAGACGTTATTCACAAACGCCCTGCAAAACAACATAACATACCATCTAAGTCCACAACAACTCAATATACGATGACATTTTGATTGCTTTGAAATAATAATAATACTAATAATTTCATTATATCCTTCGTTGAAAATTAAAGGGCAATTAGTTCAATAAAATGGTAACATTTCATCAAAGTTACACCAAAACAAGTTGAAGCAACATATTTCATTCTTGTAATAAAGAGAACTTACTCCCATGGGTCGTCTCCAAGGAGAAGCACGTCATTCTCCCTGTCAACGAATACAAGCTGCCAGCCTGATCTTAGAGGGTTTTCTAACTTCCCCTCGATCCCAAACATCTGCCCCAGTTCCTCTCGCAACTCATGATAGCTGCTGAACCGGCTTATGTCTAGTGAGCGCCCAACCGACCCCGATTTATAGACCTGCAAAAACGAAAAATGCATCTTACACCCAAAATTATTAAGCGACGAACATAGTCCTCGAAAGACAGATAAATCATGCTTGTTGTCACACCTTCACAAATGTCTTGGACGGGGTAGACTGGTCACCTTGCCCTGCATCATGCAACAACTCGGAAGATTCTTGCATGCAACCATAAAGAGGGCTCTGAAATCCAGAACCCCCCAGAGGAATTGATGACACATCAGCATCAATAGAAGCAGTATAATTGGGGACAGTAGTAGGAACCAGGAGTCCAGACGAGTCAATGTTAACCCCAAAAAGTGTAGGGTTTTGGATATCTGAGCTGCAATTTTGCTGTTCCTCGACAACATTTTTCCCAGGGTAGGATAGGAGGGACATTGAGTTGGGGAAAGCATTAACCTGCGGTTGTGCATACTTGGGGTTAGGGGTCCAAGTTTGCTGACTTAACTGCTCACTTAACATTGAGTGACCCGTCCTGGAGAAGTTCAAAGCATTGCCACTCCCTTCTGGACACTGTGAACTGAGAATGTTCTGCATAGGAGCCATGGATGAGGAGAATTTTGTGCCTGAATCCATGAAGTCTTGTCTTGAAAATGACGGAGAAGGCAAATTCGTCTGCTGCCGATGATCACCCTGTAACTGAAGGGCATCTTGGTATGAATGTGGCTGTTTTTGAACATGATCCTCAGACTGATTGCTCAGTTGTTGCTGTAGGGCGTGAGCGGGATGATTCTCTAAAACTTGGGTCTGAGCCTGCAAGATAGTTGGAGAGATTGACTGCTGCTGTTGCTGCTGCTGCTGATGCAGTTGCAACAAAGAATTATGGCTGTTAGACTGCTGCAGATATTGTGAATGCGGCTGAAACTGCATAAATTGCTGCCGCATGGGATCTCCACTTCCAACATTCTGCAAACCAGCTGATAACATTGCTTGGTACTGCTGATTCTGATCATTTCCTAGCAATGTAGGGTCCAGTCTCTGTTGCATCCATGGTAGCATACCAACTGATTGAAAATTAAGGGACTGGAGGCCTTGTTCTCCAGCACCCCCCCTTAGCCACATCAAACTATTAGCCGCCTCATCCCTAGTGTCTGTAACAAGACCATGTGGGTAATATATAAATTGATTGATGATTGAATCCAATAAATGATTCACACAAGGAATAATATGTAAGATACGGAGTTTATATATGCATTCAGGAGTGTATTTCACAAGATTAGGCCACTTGGTTTGACTTTTACCACATATGCTTTATGTGCTCTAGTCTAGTAGGTCCACAGAGACAAAACAGGGAAGGAAGAGGACCTACTTTTATTGCACACACAAAAAGTTATGGAGCTGAGGCAAGCACATTTCCTGAAAATAACGGATGCTTACAGAACGAAGTTGTTAGTGTAACATACACAAATCATTAGTCATCTTAAGGGTATCTCATCCTTATTTCTTAGCAGACATTGCACCTCAAACTCTGAATGAACGAGACCAATCACTCTTTATCAAATCATTTTATGTTGACGCTCTGAGTAGCAAGGTAAAGAAAATAATGCTCTGAGCACTTTTCGAAACACTGATGGACACGGAATATGGAAACTAAAACAAACTGTCTAGTAATAAATGAATATTATAATATTTGAACCAAAACCTACTCAACTTAAACTCACATATCAAATCATAATTCTATCAAAAGCTTAACTGAATAATCAATGTAAAACAAAAACAACACAAACCCACCTTGCAAATATGACACTCCTGGATGCCATGGACGTTTCATTCGGAGGGGGAATAGTGATGGATACATAGGGAAAGTTGTTAAAGGTTCAATCTCCCACAATGATACCCTTGGCTGCCTCTCACCTGCAGTTGACTCATCCCAACCAACCTGCATGTTGTAAAAGAGAAAGTTGTCAAGGAGAAACGACAGGTGTTATGCAAAAGAAAAGTGCTTCTAACTCATAACATCAGATTTGAAAGGAAAAAAGTTATCGGAGCTGATTTCAGGACATAACCAACTCTGTTTTGGGAAGTACAAAATAGACCATGCACAAGATAACAATACTTCCAATGCACAAGATTCACGAGGAACTTCACAAATTGTTTTAGCGGTTACACAAAGGCTTGAAAACAGATTAAAGAAATTCAAACAGTTAAGTTCTGGGCAACATACAGTAAATTAAAATGTAGATCTATATTCTCCCCTTTAGTTTATAAGTATATGCCTTAAGTTACAATCAGAAGTCCACTTCTAAAATATTTAAGTTGCTTCTAAATAATTTTAGTTTTGAATTTATATGATCGGCTAGTTTTGAATTTGATATTAAATAACGACTACTATGATTTTGGAATTTATAACTATGCATACCAGAAATCCACAAATAAGAACAAAAGTCCTAGTAAGAAAATAATTCAATCTATTAGATATTGTTTTTACACCAATGGTTTTGGCTTAGGTCTAAGATTTTGTTAAACCATATATATATGGTTTGTTCCAGATTAGAGCCTCAAATTACGCCAAGCCAAACCATATATACAATTATTACTAAGACTGCAAAAGTTGACATAAATGGATTATAGATGTATAAAGCTCATATTGGTGGGAATGAATTTTGTAAGAACGGGTGCGTATGATTTATAAAAAAGAAGTATGCACAGTAACTTTACCTTGACAGATCGCCAATGAGAATTTGGCCAACGAACAGGATCCAGGTCACCAATGCCAGTTATTGTACCCATGTACCTAGAAAATAACCTTCATCATATATATATACACACAAATGGTAGAATGGTGCTACATAGAAGCAGTAGTCTCTTACTGCCATAATACCAAATAATGCATGACTTATAACGGGATTGTAACTTATTCTACCCAACCCAAAGCCAAACATGAAGAGGCATCTACAAATTGCAATTTTTATTCATCAAAGAGCGTCTAAAATTGCAAATAAATAACATTAACTACAGCTTGCCTGATTCAGTAGCCTTTATGCTACAAAGGTGCAAGTGAATACGAGAGTGACACAACACCCTATTACTTGAGTTCATTCATAACCAATTGAGTCAAGGCAACAGGTCAAGAATATACAATGAGTCCATGACACAACCCTGATTTCACCAAATTGCATCAATTGAAGATACTTCACTCCAAATAAAAGGTTGTCATATTACAATAAATTCAGAACAAATTATGTAATGATATGAACAAGAAAACATGTTTGACATTAAACTATGAATTACTATAATACCTACGAACACTTGATTCTTCAGTCTCAAAGAGCATACGGAAACGCATTCCAACAGAAACCCGCGTGTGAAATGCTGCTTTAACATATTTTGTAAGAGCTATGACAAACTCGGATGGACTAGCCCTGTACACAACATATTAGAATCCTCTACATAAAACAACCATGGTATGCAGAAAGGGTAGAGAAAGTTATGCAAATAGTACAGAAGACACTTTAAAGAATGGCCGCACCTTGGATTGTAAAATATTGTAAAACAGCTATTAGTTGCAGCCGCATGAGCTGCAGCAGCAAGGAGTCCAATGTGCATGCTATCACTCGATAAAACGGAAGACGGCATCACAGTTTGAGGCCGAATGGCTCGACGAATTCCCAACAGAAGCTGATTCTTTTCATTCCTAAAATGTAACGATCAGAACATAAGATAGGAACTTAAGAATCCTATCTAAGCAAATATATATTGAATCCAGAAATGTGAAGTGAATACATACCATATAAACAGAACAGAATCTCCAGCAACAAGCCTTTTTGCACTGACAAATACACTCCAGCCTGTTGTGAGTAGATGTCTTTTAGGTTGTCCTGTAAGATTATAAGGAAATAGATGTCAATCAGAGTACAAGCAACACCACAATTTTGGAGAACTGTCACGAGATAATCTAAAAATATATACTTTACATGCAAAATAACAATTCAAAATTCTCATATTTATCCAAATCAATTTGTTTATATTAGTCGCCACGTGTAGAAGAACAATTAGCAAAGTAAATTGTTCCAGTTTATTACCAATGAACAAGTACCAACATCAGCCAATGAAGATTTGAAATGCAATGTACAGTTAATTGCTACCTATACAAGGATGAAAAGTGAAGTTCTATAAACCTTGCAACCAAGAAACCAATTAAAATAAGTCCCAAACTGCAGTCAATAATGAGGAAAGGAAGATAATGTGCCATTAAGCCCTTGTTTCTCCTTCAAGGAAACCTCATCCTGTGCTTTCTGGTAATAATACCGTAGAAACCTCACCAAACTAAACAGTGAACATCGTCACAAGAATTTGATACAAGACTACAGCCCATTTGTAGCCACACTATGTACGTGTTATCTAAAAGAAGATGTCTTTTTTATATTCTTAAATCATCATCAACCAAATTATTTCTCAGTCAAACTTTAAAAGTCTGGCTGCATTTAAATCAAGAGAACTCACCAAACATCTGTTCAAGTCTAACCCTTCCAAATATCAAATATTCAATTGCCTACTCTTGAAGCAAGTTACTATCTGGCCTAATATAACAATTTGGAGCATGTGAAATTGATTTGGGATTTCCTCAACAAGTCAGCTATCAGATAAGACGTCTTTACCATTATTAATTTCTCGAAGAGAGATGTGCCTTATCACTTTTCTACTTCAACACGGATACTTCCATATACTGCTAATACCACAGACCGATGTTTCAATATCAGTATATCATGTCAAATGATGAGTTCTCTCAACACATACATGTTCACAATGAAGTATGAATGTGTGTCCAATATGTGACCAATTAGGTGGTGTGTGAAGAGAGAAAATGGAATCATGTTGTTACATCACCAATATTAATAGGCATGTATGAGTTAATAACCCTATAAGTTGTTGAAGATGTCCATACATAAATTAATTCTGCAAGTTACTACAAAGTGGAAGAACAAAATTCAGCAGTCAATTATATCTCTCTCCCAATTTACTTGCTACTTACATACAAAATATATTTTAATGTCGTGGCATTAAAAATACAAGATCGTGTACTTCTATAATCATTTACCAATAACTAAGTCATGTTATAGTTACAAGCTTCGTAATCATGACTATTAATAATGAACAATGTTACGTCACTAACCTCGGAAAATATGCCTGAACTTCCACTCAACATCATGAAGATCCCTTGCAATAAGTTCCTGCGCCGGTGGTTGCTGGGAGAAATCCTGAAAAACCAAAATTATTTATTAAATTAATCATTAAGTAATTGCAAGAAACAAGATAGGAGAAAGAAACTACCAGCGGAGGGAAAACTTTCTCAGCGGCACGACGAGGAACAGAGAAGCCTCCGTGCGTACTTGTATCACTCGCCGTCAGCGTCTTGCAAAAATAGTTTGTGGGTTGCTTGCTCGGAATCCCCAGCTCCACGGGAAGAAATGTGTCCTTCTGCTCTTGCTGTATAAGTAGCACAACGAAACACAAAATCTCAACATAGTTCATACATAATCATCAAACGCCATTTAACTTAAAGAGAAGAAACCCCAAAAGATTACCGGTGTCAGAGGCTGTAATGTCATTTGAGCGTACACTTCATCCGTTTCAACATCAGCCTGAAATTCCACAAACCATCATGACACATTTTTAAAATTCAATTCGTTTTTACTTCAAACAGAAACAAAAAAAACACTCAATAACTACAAACAGAATAAACACACCGACTAAAACTCACATGCATTGTGACATTGTGAAGCTGGCATATCAACTGGGGAAGCAAATTCGGGTAATTGGGTATGTGCCCATCAACCTCTTTATTAGTTGTAGCTGCCACCTACAAGATCAATCCATTCAAGTCGCAATAACATTTCACCATTTACAGAGGTCTACATGGTGTACATAAAGAGAAGCATTCATGAGACCAACACCAACCTGTTCGCTATGACCCTGAGGGAAATAGACCACACGGCTCCCAACAGTAGGTAGGGACACTAGCGGTCCAGCGCAAGCATGCCATAGCTCTGAGTTCAGACACTTCTTCTCCCCTGTCATCATCAACAATTGACTTATAAAATCCATCACCACAAAACAAATCAATAAACAAAAAAGTATCACCATTTATTAACAATAAAAACACACTCATATCATATATGGATACATACAGACACATGCAAAGTCAATCACTGAATGATAAAAAAAGAATACAAATCAAGACTTAAAAAAACGAAAAAGAATAAAAAAGGAGACAAGGAGAGGAACAAAAGGGGAAAAATATATATACCTTCATGACTCTGCTGACCTAATCCTGATGTTGAAAGCTTCATATCCAACTTTCTTCAACACAACAACCAAATTATACATAAAACACCACCAAAACCCTAGCTCTCAAGCCACTCTCACATCATATCCGCCATAACCATCCTCCACAAAGCCACCACTCTCGCTCTCCGGAGAGTCCCTCTCCGCCCCAACGATCAGCACCATTTCCGCTCACACAACCCCCAAATCCATGGAGGATCTCCAAATTAAGCTCAGAAAACAGCAACGACGACGAAGGAGATGGGTGTGAATCGAGAGAGGAAGGCGAATCGAGCTGAGGAGGTGTGTTTGGTGGAGAAATGAGAGGGAGGGGAGAGAGAGGGAGGGAGGGTTTTTATAAAGGGTCCGACCGAGATGGACCTGAGGGGCAGAGGAGGGGGAGATTTGATCAGGGCCGTTGGTGGGGCCGTACAGTGGGATCATGGGCGTCCATTTGGGAATGATGTGACACCAGGCATGTGCCACCATCCTGCAGTGGTCGCTGTCAGGGTACGGATTATGTGACTCGAAATTAAATTAATATTTATTAGGCCCCTCCCGCAAAAGGAAAATATAGCAGGGGAAAAAGGGATGACGTAGCAGCCCTTGGATCATAAATTTAAATTACTGTTCATCTGTTTTTTTATTTATGGAGAAAATAAGCATAGTTAAATTAAATTAATTGGATAATAACTAATCACATTTCTTTCTTATATATAAGGGCAGGCTCTGGTACAAACCACAGTAATAATGTTCGAACCGTCGAAACGTCAGAATGTTTGGGCACGAAAGTATAATATTTTGGCAAAAACTTAATTTCAACATTTCATTAACAATAAACATTCTACTTTCGAAAGTTGGTTCGCATCTGAATGTGATTCCTTAAGAAAAATCAAATACAAATCAAGGTAGGAATACAACCATCTAAACCGGTAAAACTTTAGTGTAAAGTGATAGGCCGTGATGGATCCGGTAGATAGTGAGTGTAAACTGGTAGAACGTGATGAACCCAGCAGAACCACGAAAATGACCATGATAGAACTTCGTAGCCACGTATCGCGTGCTGAAACAAATCGCGCGCAGACCTTAATCGATCCAGCGGCTGGTAGAAATTTGGATGTTCGGACGTTTCACCATGTTTGTATTGTAATGCATATATGTACATATGTATGGAGAATCTGGTGAGAACCTCACCAGATCGTGAGAATTATGAGAACCACTGGTGGTGCGTGTTGAACTGGCAAACGCGAACACGTGGCGCTGAGCTGGCAAGAGATTTTTATTTATTTATTTTTCAATTTCGTGGCTACCTTGTTACACCACTCACCCGACTTGATTCACTTATAGGATATATATATATATATATATTTAGTATGAAATCCACTCCCCTTGCCACATGAAGCCCTCATATTAGTTCTTATAGTTTTACGCCTCTTTTGGTTTTCACGTCAAACTTCCCTATATGTATATTTGAACTTAAACCCACAACTTTATAGATAGGGAACCTCTTACAATAAGGATAGTCGATGAGACAACTCTCGCACCCAAATCCCAATTAGTTCACTATAAACCAGTTTGACTAGCATATATGTCGCATTGTTACAACAACTTCGAGATAAATTAACAGCAATCGAGTTTCACTCGCAACATCATAATGCTTATGTAAACCTCGCGATCTCTACTTCAGTTGTCTGGAGAAACCACGTAAACCTCTTACATCAAATCTCTAATTTTAAAATGTTTTTCTCTCTATTATCACTTATTCAGCTTCAAATTTTCTTGGCATTTAAATAGTAATAAAATTAATTCAAAATAATTGAGTGCATTTACGTTGATTCAAGTTTTAAATAATATGAAAAGATTAATAAAACGTTGTTTTAATCACATGTAAATTATTTTTTTGCAAAAACAAATCAAAATTATTAAGAAAAAAAGAAGACCACTAATTACGATATAATTAGGGAGAGTGATTACTACATATTTATGCATTTGTTAAATTAAATGTATTATAGTATTTATTTTTGTTGCAGTAAAGTCGTATTTACCGAGATAATAAATGGAGGTGTACTTTTTAACCTCACCTAACTCCTACAGCGAGTGTGATGCGCATGTGCGTTTCTGCATTGAATCTGAATTCTGAAAGCGTGTGGTCTTTGGAGGTTTGGTAGACGTGAATGGAGAAGCAAGAGGAAAATAATAAATACAGCTTTACTTCAATTGGACACAGAGGAAAAAGTAATAACCAAAGTAGATGATTTTGAGCTATGGATCCAAGTTTATGATTGATGCTAAATGTTGTGTTAAATTGTTTGACTAGTAGAATTATTGGCATCTATTAACATCATTGTTATATGCAAGAGATTGTTAGGAGGGAGCATTTTATAATTGGACTGATTTTATAGATTGGTCTCAGATTTATTTATTATCAATGATTTGATTGTTTCGGGCTGCCAACTAAAAAATCACCGATATTAAGATAGTTCAGAATCAATTACCCTTCGTGACATTTTCATACCGTGCGTCTTACTTTCATGTATGATGTTCAACATCAGTATATAATATGGAGTGTCATCAAACGTATTTTGAATTGTTAAATGTAGTGTAATTTTCTTTTTATTCAGTCAGGATAAAAAATATATATAAAGCAAGAATTTATTCATTATTTGATATTGAATGGATACATGTGCATGTGTAGGAGTTGTGCAAAATGAAATAGTCAAACTATATACATAATGTTATTTTGGTGCTAATTTGCATTAGAGGCTGAAATATGGTAAGAAATCGTGATTTTGTACAGCTGTCAATACTCGTTCTCAAATTGGAGCACGAAGGTTTGTAATGCTCAATTTGTGAATAAACTCATGAAATTGAACACGTCGTAGGTCCTTGGTGAAAATATTAACAAGTTGGGGCTTGTTCGAGGGCATAGAGCTAATGCTTGAAGTTGTTGACGAATAAAATGACACTCGATGTCAATGTGCTTTCTACATTCATGAAAGACTGAGTTGGCATATGGATGGTCGTATGATTATCACAATATAGAGGAACTATCATTCCTTGAAGTGCTTTAAGGTCGGCCAGTAGTATTGTAGCCAAACTAGCTCATGGTTTGTGGCCGTCATGGCTAGATACTCGACTTTACCCGACAAGCACAAGACAACAATATGTTTCTTGGATCGTCAGGATATTAGGGAAGATCTCAAAAGGAGTATATAGTTAGTAGTGGACTTGCGAGTGTCTAAACACATGTTCAATTTACATAGTAACACGTAGTTAATTTGGTACCATGTGAATCAAGAATTATAATATATCATGACTTGATTCATTATTTGTGACCCAAGGGATACATATATTTGTGTAGGAGTTATGCAAAAGGAAATAGAATAAAATTATTTAAAAATAATTCCCTACTAATTTAGGGGAGAGAATCAGGCCGTAATAGAGTAAGAAATCACAATCGACAATGTTATCTATATTGAATTATATTCATCAATAAGTTCGGATATTGCAAAATAATAATACATTTCTTTAAGAAAATTAATATTTTTGAGTTAATATAAGAATTGATAAAATGATAGAACTAAATCGGATCCGAACGAGTTAAAGTTGGCGTTCATATTCATCAACTCCATATCCAACTTTTAAATAAAGAGAATCAAAATTTCAGGCCGATTCCAAAAGGTCGAGACATGTCTGATCATAACTTGCTCCTGCTCACTCTTAAAGGTTGGAATAATAAATAGACCGTTTATAAGAAAATCAATATTTTTTATTCGGTTAAAATTAAATCAAATATTTTTGAAGATTTAAACAAGTTTTAAGAACAGTTTAAAAATATTTGATGAACTGATTCATATCGACCATGCAACTCTATTTATTTAAATACATAAAACTTTTTTATAAAGTAAACAAAATGAGATTGAGAAAAAATATTGAATTTTTTTATTGGTAAGTTGTGTATCGAGGTTTGGATTCGATTACGCTATGATGAAGTAAGACGGCTAAACTTTTTTTTTATCGATAAGTTGTATATCAAGATTTAGGCCCGTCTATCTTACTGAAGTAAGACAACACTAAATTCATAATTCTTAAGAATTCTTGAAATTATTATAGCAGTAGTTGACCAAAGACACACTTTTGTGAGAAAAATTATTGAATTTAATAGCTACAAATTCAAGAGATGTAAAAGGAAGTGGGTTTTGTAACAAGTGAAATGTTCTTTAAAGGGCAGTAGGGTCATTTCCAATGATCAAGTCTCATTAAAAATGAAGTTGTACATAGTTGACCAAATGAACATTTCATGTAGGCTTCATTAAATTCTAGCTAATACGAGGTATGAAAAACTGTCCCATAAGTAAAGAGTTGTGAGGAATAAGGAGACGACACGTAATAAAGTCCACGCAATGAACATGATGAGTTCACTTGGATTTTTAAGGTTTCACTCATTTATCAAACACAATAAGTGCATGTTCACCACTTGGCACCATAACTTGTTTTTAATACTGAATTAAATATCAAATGATGTATATATATATATTAAGAAAACAGTAACCATAAGGAGTTTTTTTTCCATTGTTTACCAAGAGATCAAATAAAATTTGAATTAATATTTGGTTTTTTAAGGTAAACTTGAAATATTATTAAGCAGCTAACCCGACATCACGTCAGGCAATTGAAACAACTGAAGATGAGAAGACTCTACACCGTGGTCTCATATACTATTAGTTAAAATAGGTTGGACAAACCCCATACATAATTCTCAGCTAATTGAAAAAAGAGTTAGACTATTAACTCTATAAACACAAAGTACGTTGAAATAAGTAAAGCAAAATAGCCTAAACGACAAGAGTAATTCCCCTCAGAAATCACCAGGACATAACCACTTTGGTTAATTATATTGGCTCTGATTCTAGTATTAAATGTATTTATTAAGAGTTCATTGAAATAGAATGCTAGCAATTGGACTAATCAGACAATTTCTCGCAAACAAATTTGTTTTTTTGAATTGAACATATTGAGGAAATATACATATATAGTACGAATATTATATTTTTCATCAACACAATGAATGATAGCTGATGGATCAATTAAAAGTTCCTTCATACAAAATTTTCTTCAAAATATTTATAATTAATAATTGGCAAATAAATCATACTAATAAATCTCATTTAAAGTACTAGCTAGCTAACTCAATATTTGAATTTAATGACAATCTATTACACTTTACTATAGCGAAATGACACTTTCATACCCTAACTATTTTTGTCTTTTTTTAGTACACTAACAAACTTTTTGTGACAAACTATGCTAATTTATCAAACCATATTTGAAATGGTTCAAATTTAATTTTACATTTTCGGGCATAATTGTATTTGCATCTTAAGTACAATTCAAATTGAATCAGAGATAAAAAAAATTAAACTAATTCAATTTATAGTTTTTTACACCAATGGTAATTTATGTATTTTAGACATTTTAGAGGTAGATTGTCACAAAAATATTGTTAAGGTACTAAAAAAAATAGTTAGGATATAAAAATGTCATTTCTCTATAGTTAGGTGTATCAAAATATTATTATTTCTATTTTTTATATAGTTACGTATATTTTTGTCTTCCTGTTAATACTTTACTCATTTCATGGAATAAAAATCATGATGGGAAATATAAAGTGTCGGAATTTAGTATGTACCATAAGCTAATGATTGTGTTTTGAGCTTTGTCATGCAAATCAAGAAGCATTGGCATCGAGGACTTTTTTTCTATTTTCATGGAATCATTTCCGATATGATGCTGTTTATTCCCTTATTACTCCAAAAACATTTTACCTCAATCCTTCGAAAGCAGCTACTTAAAGCTTATGCAACACATAAATGTGCCATCCTCTCGCTTCAACCTCGGACATAATCAAAAGATTCATGTACTCATAATTTAGATTTTCCTAGGTTAGTGTATATATGTTTTGAATGAGCACAGCAAGTGCATTACTTTCAGGAAAAAAGACATGATGAAGTCGCATTCAGTGTGTTTCTTGGCCTACAACCCAATTATTTGGTTTTTTTTCCTATTACAGATATGCCCAAAGTTGAAATATATTCATATATATGGAAAAATGGAGATGAGTAGTAAGTGTTGCGGTATATGCGACGGTTCTGACTTTTAATTATACAATGTTTGTAGGAGAAAGAATAAAGTGAGATAAAATAAAATAAAAGGCAATAGTAATTAGTAAGAGAGGGTGAGAGAATTGGGAATGGCAACGGGCCGGATTTCGCCAAGCCCATACCCGTTCATATTGAACGGACGCCCAACCTGTTTGAAACACGTGAAACATTTTCGTGTGCCCGGTCTGTTCAAAACTCGCTGAGTATTTAAATTATAATATCCAAATATTAAGAAAATAAAATATAATTATAATATTTTAATTAATTAAATTTTTTAATAAATATTTTCGGGTGTAGGTTGACTATAGGTCCACCCGCACCACCCAAAAACCGGGTAAAAAATCAGTACTGGATTTTTTTCGGGTTTCGCCAGTTCTGATATCTAGGCTAGTGCATCTGTCGGGTTTAGATTTTTTTGTCATCCCTAAAGAGAATATGGAGAACTTTCTAGTTAAAAAGAGAGATAAAAGTGTTAGATATATTATATTATATTATTTATGGGCTTGAGACCCACTATGTAAATTGTATCTCTACATTAAACTCTAGCCGTCATTAAACCTATATATAGAGACAATTATTCCACATTGTAATCATCAAGTATAGAAATGTGAAAAGTTTCATATTATAAGGAATCATGTACATAATCCTATTTGAGTGCAACTTTTACGGAGATGGTCTAATATCAAAATATAATTATATAGTTTCAAATACAAGCCTAATTTATATAATAAGCTTTATAGGGCCGGCATATATATAGGACCACAGCTTTTCAAACTAAAATTCTAACTAAGCTCTTCAACAACATAAACTCGATTTTAACATGAAAGCGACAATAATTAATTTCATTTTACAGTTATATTATGATCAATATGATGCATGCATGGCTAATTGAATGAGTATTTTATAATGGATTGTTTTGGCGTGCTCTTCATTGCTACAATGTGGCACTGATAATAATGAATCTAATAATTACATGCGACGGTCCAGGTAGATACTGTGATTATAAAGCTAATAAAATGTGCTCCATGTTTTAAACGAAAATTATTTATTTTGACTTCAATATTGTCTGAATCAGACAATTTGAGACGCGGAGTCAAAGGTGAAGCCCACGTTATGTTAGAATGAATAAAGGCTTTGCTGGAGGGAGGCTTTGGCCCGATACATGGAAACAAGAGTTTCATTTTCTTACCTGGAAAAGAAAAAAATAGCGTTAACAAATAATTATGTAGGGTAGAAACGGTAATAAAGTGGCTCATGAATTAATCAAATACGCTTTAGTTATGAGTGGCTGAGTTTATGGTGGCTAACTATAGCTTCAACTGTCCGGCTAAATGTCGGGTTAGTTGTCTTTTCTTAAATAAATATTTGATTTTACTTCAAGAAAGAATAAAGTAGGGTTGAGATGGTGTAATACTTGTGAAATTGTTTGTTTCAAAATTAATAAGTTAATAATATTGTTATTTAATTCTTACTGATAAAAATATAGGGTTGAAAAATATCGAACTTACATGCGATATATATCTCCTAATGGCAAAATGATATAGTGGTTAACTTGTAATGATTTACTTTCTTATTTGTGGCTACTAATATATATATGTATAGTGGTTGACTTGTAATGATTAACTTTCTTATTTCTAACCCATGTTGAGTATATATAATAACGTAACGTCCCCGAGGGTGGAGAATGTTAGGCGGTGGATCATTCACAAGACCTAATTCACATTGGATATCAAAATAATTCAAACACAATAAAATACAGATCTTTATATTTTCAATCGGACAGGAAACTAAACAATAATTTTAACGAAATTAAAGCTGAGTATTTGAAGTAATAATTCAAAATACATAATATCAACTGAGTGACAATATTGTTTTTAAGTTATTTAACTATTCTTACAAACCCGAAAGTCAATTCACGCAAGTATACAATCCTACTCAAACCCAGTCTCCGGATAAAATAATACTAACCAAATGATAATATATAAGTTCAATGTATTTGTAAAATCTTTGTACGATGTTTAAGATGAAGTTTTCTTATCAGATTAAAAGTAAGATAGAATGTAAGGATAATAACACTTTATTACACTTAATTATAGCGAAATGACACTTTCATATATTAACTATTTTTTTCTTTTTTTTAGTATATTGATAATTTTTTTGTGACAACCTACCTCTAAAATGCCTAAACTACTTAAACTACCCTTAATTTAAAAAATCATAAATTGAATTGGTTCAATTTTGTTTATATTTAAGATGCAATTACAATTATGCCCCCAAATATAAAATTAAATTACTTGAGTCATTTCAAATTTGACTTGATAAATCAAATCTGATTTGTTAAAACGGTGGTATTTTAGCATAGATTGTCACAGAAATTGTTATGTGACTAAAAAATAGAAAAAAATAAAGATATGAAAGTTTTATTTCGCTGGAGTTAAGTATGATAAAGTGTGAATATTCTTAGAATGTGATATGTGTATATAAAGTTCATACAGAGATGAAATGAAGAATCTAAAATAGACTAAAAACCGACAGTATTTATGTTTCTTATATTTTCATTACAAGTGTGAGATTCATCGTACACTGTCCCAATAAAATTCTACAATTATTAATTAACAAACTAGGCAACAATATTATTCTACAACTTGGCCAAATTCCACCAAATTCATTTAATTTTTTAAAATAAAAAATTACTGTAGCTAGAGCTAGAGCTAGTCTTGCTCAAATAGGAACACCCACCTCAGATTTGTCCCAAAACAATGGATACTCAAAACCACCCACTGGTTCATCGCTTATATATACTTGTCCAATTTGATTAGCTGCAGCAGATACATAATAACACTTGAAACTAAAGATGATGCAGGCTCACAATCGCGACCGTTCGATCTTGATCACGGCGGCGACGTGGCTGGTGATCGTGATCACGGTGGACGTGGCGGCACCGGAGCCGCAGGCGAATCTGCTGAACAAGGGGTGCAGCCAGTACAACGCGAGCGACGACCTGTCGGACTTCTACAAGAACCAGAACGCGACGCTCGCGGACATCAGGGCGCAGCTAAACGACGCCGCGCAGCGCTTCGCGACGGCGTCGGAGGCGAGGAGCTCGAGCCCCGTGTACGCCATGGCGCAGTGCCGGAGCTACCTCTCCGCCGCCGACTGCGTCGCCTGCTACGACGTCGCCGTCGCTCAAATACGCAACTGCTCCGGCGCCAACGGTGCACGCGTCATTTATGACGGCTGCTTCCTCAGGTGTTTTATTTAATTCCGTTTCTTAAAGCAAAAGCTAATTTGAAATATGATAAACTATAGGGAGTTGGTGTGATATATAATAGGCCGGCCTTTGTAATATCGCGTGCGCATTATTATATGTGCGCACCCAACAAACTCATATTAATTAATAGTAAGTGAGCACAAGCTCGGATAATTTATTAAAGTGATAATGACATTTTGTTACACGTAATTATAACAGAATGACACTTTCATATTCTAATTATTTTTTTCTTTTTTAGTATTCTTGACAATTTTTGTGTGACAACCTAGCTCTAAAATGTCGAAAATACCTAAACTATCATTGGTTTAAGAAACTATAAATTGAATTGGTTCAATTTTGTTTATCTCTGGTTCAATTTGGTTTATATTTAAGATGCAATTACAATTATGCCCCAAGTCTAAAATTAAATTTGAACCACTTCAAATATGGTTTGATAAATCAAATTGGAGAAGTTCTATTTTGATTTATTAAACTAAGGGTATTTTAGTCATTTTAGCATAGGTTGTCACAAAAAAATTGTTAAGGTACTAAAAAAGAGAGAAAAATAGTTAGGGTATGAAAGTGTCATTTCGTTATAGTTAGGTGTAACAAAGTGTCATTATCCCTTTATTAAACAAGTCTCGTCTTGAATTTAAAATTAAGCCTGGAACTCTACAGTAAGAAACTTGAGTGACCGACTCGTTTAAATCTCGACTCGTTTACCGTCGTGCCCACGCAAAACAAACGTGAACCATGTATAAGAGGCAAAATAGCAAGTGCACAACTTTTCCCTTCCATATGTCCCATGACTCACGACCTCGTGTTGGGGAGATCCGGGCCCTACCTAGAAGGAGCACCTAAGGAAAGCACACATACATTTAGGGCCCACCTTTGACCAAAAAGACTAGCCTAGTGGGTTTAGGGTCCAATGTGTATATAAACCTTCATTATACTCAATACTCTTCCGATGTGGGACTTTAAACTCACACGTGGACATAACAATATCACACTCCACATTGAGTCCTATCACATCGGGCTGGCTCCCCCTAAGCCCAACTTTTTACCTATGACCCTTTTCATCCTATCTGAGCCTCACCATGAGAGGGAACATGGTCCCGGTCTTACCAGCCATAGGTGTACCCGACCCACTTAACCAGGAGAATCTAGCGAACCAAGGCTCTGATACCACTGTTGGGGAGATCCGGGCCTTACCTAGGAGGAGCACTCAAGGAAAGCCCACATACACATTATGGTCCGCCTTTAACCCAAAAGACTAGCCTAGTGGGTCTAGGGTCCAATGTGTATACAAACATTTCTTATACTCAATACTCTTCCGGTGATGTGGGATTTTGAACTCACATGTGGACATAACACATCGTATTTTTATTTTCTCTCCTCCGTTTTGAGGTACGAGAGCAATAGCTTCTACGAGGCGACGACAATGCCAGGCGACCAAGGAATATGCGGGAACAGAACCGCGTCCGGCGGCTCGGCCTTTCAAAAGGCGGCGGTGCAACTCATGACGGACCTGCAAGCCGCGACACCCAAGATCAAGGGCTTCTACGCAGCCGGCAAGAAGGCACTGAGCAGCGGGACGGGCACGGTGTACGGCGTGGCCCAATGCGCAGAGACGGTGAGCCAGGGCGGGTGCGAGAATTGCCTGGCGGTCGCGGACGCCAACTTGCAGAGCTGCCCTCCCAATGCCGAGGGCAGGGCCATTGACGCCGGCTGTTTCCTTAGGTACTCCGACACGCCCTTCTTCCCCGATGACCAGACTACTGATCTCGCGCCCTTCTTGGCCGCTGGTAAGAGAAATCGCCGTTTTCATCACTAAAAAACGGGTACGATGATGGTTTAGGGATGACAACTGGACGGGTTTGGGTCGGATTTAGCAAACCCGCAAACGTTCACCGTGAGCGGGTGCTCGACCCACAAAAAACCCGTCGGGTACGGGTTTTTATTTGTAACACAAAATCCGACCCGAAAATTCAAATATTAATTTGATCAACTAATTTTTTTTACAATATAAGTACAAAAGGTAATATAAATATATGTTATATTATATTAGTTTAGGTTTTTTTAGTGAGTTGGTAATTAAAATTTAGGTTTATTCATTTTTTCAAAAAAAAATTAATAAAGATATAAATTATATTACATAATATGATTATATAAATTATAATTATTTTAAATTTGTACGGGTGCGGGTCGAAATAAGATCGGGTATAGGTCAACCCGAACCCGCTCAAAAATCCGTTCATAAAACCTGAACCCGACTCAAATCCGCAAAACATCAAGTTTTACCCGTTTCGAACTGGACAGGTTGATCGGGTGCCTGTCGAATTCGAATTTTTTTGCCATCCCTATGATGATTTAGTAATGAAGTGTGTTTAAATTTTTTGAAGGGGGTTCGGGCAAGAAGATTGCTGTTATTGGAGGAGTGGCTGGAGGTTTAGGCTTTCTGCTTATTTTGCTTGCTATTGGCTTCTTTGTATGGTATACAAGGAAGCCAAAGGCCTCTTCTAGAGGTAACCTTAGCTAACATCCTACTCCGCATAAGACTTTATTTATCGTACAAAATATATGTATTTTTACAAAATTGAAAACAACTGCCCTTCAGGGACAATTTTCTACTACGGTGCTACAAATTCGCAAGCTGGTCCTAAAGTTTGCCTTGTTCTTCATTCAATTTCAGAAGAAGGGCTTCGTTAGGATTGATCGAATAACCTGAATTCTTCCGTCAAAAAACCCTTTGAAAGTATTACCTAAACTCTTCCGACTTACCATGATAAATGCTATAAAGCAAAAGGCTACAATAATTTCTTCATTATATATCAATATTTGCTTTGAACTTAATGCACAAATAAAAAGAATAACAACAAATAGTTTTTTGCTGGTAAATATCATTTTCTTTTTCCCTTTTTTTATCCGCTTCCCCCAAAAGAATGGAAAAAGACTTACTTGTCTATCATTGCTGGTTGGGTTGGTCCAAGCAAGAAAGGTATGGAATGAAAGTAAGTGATTTTATCTAAAAACAAACCTTGATTTAGATATTTATTTAAGTAATTGAATTTGATAGTATACACATTTTGCACAACACCTTTTTACAAAAGTGTTGCAGGAAGAGACACGTTTTTTACATTATCCCTAGATAATAGTATGTTAGGTGATCCGATTCATATATTTTCGATATGGACTCTTTTAACGGTTTCAATTATAAAAAGCAGGTGACATATTGGGAGCAACTGAGCTGCAAGGCCCTGTGAGTTACAGCTACAAGGATTTGAAGTCTGCAACAAAAGGTTTCAGTGAAGAAAATAAACTAGGGGAAGGAGGTTTTGGTGATGTATACAAGGTAAAGCTACACACACATCATCTTTGTCACCTAAAGACCAAATGTTCTTCATATCATCATTAATCTATCTGTACTGGCATTACTGAGCAGGGTACTCTGAAGAATGGGAAGATAGTAGCAGTGAAGAAACTAGCTATAGGCCAATCCCAGAGGGCAAAGGCCGATTTCGAGAGTGAGGTCAAACTTATCAGTAATGTTCATCACAGGCATCTCATTCGCCTTCTGGGATGCTGCAGCAAAGGACCAGAGCTTCTTCTCGTCTACGAGTACATGGCAAACAGCAGCCTTGACAGATTCCTATTCGGTAACTTGACAATTTATCTGCAAAGTCGCGCCATCGGGGTTTTGGTTAGGGTCACTGATTCTTTCCTCATGACTAATCCACAGGAGAAAAACGGGGGAGTCTGAACTGGAAACAAAGACTAGACATAATCGTTGGCACAGCTAGGGGTCTCGCCTATTTGCACGAGGAGTTTCACGTGTGTATCATACATCGAGATATCAAAACCAGCAACATTCTTCTAGACGACGGTCTCCAGCCTAAAATCGCCGATTTTGGCCTGGCAAGGCTTCTGCCGGGTGATCAGAGTCATCTCAGCACAAATTTTGCCGGAACTTTGTAAGTCGAAAGCCTTATCGCTATAATTCACTCTACCTAGTACTTCTCCACTCAATATCAGCAGATATAACTCGAGTAAACCAAATAAAACTGTAATGTACTGCAGTGAATAGCTTACTGTATGATTCGTGTAATCGATTTATGACCTCTACTGTCAACTATTTCTCGTGAATTAGGGGATATACGGCTCCTGAGTACGCAATCCATGGACAGCTATCCGAGAAGGTAGACACTTACAGCTATGGCGTCGTGGTTCTTGAAATCATAAGCGGTCATAAAAGCAATGAGCTGAAAGCTGATGCCGAGCACGAATTCCTCCTTGAACAGGTAATCTTCTGAAAGCCACGCGCGATAAATACATACAGCTGAGCGAACTGAAATGCTAATATTACATATAATGGATGCTTAAATTGATCAGGCGTGGAAGCTTTACGAGAATGGCAGGCATGTGGAGTTAGTAGATGACACCTTAGACCCGAATGAATATGAAGCAGAGTATGTGGAAAAACTTATAGGGATTGCCCTGATGTGCATCCAGTCATCGCCTTCCGCGAGGCCTTCCATGACTGAAGTAGTCGTCATGCTCAAAAGCAAGAGCTCGCTCGAGCGTACGCCATTGACAAGGCCTACCTTTGTCGAGCACAGACCCCGCACTGACACATCAACATCCACAGGGTCATCCACATCCAATGCCACTGCCTCTTTCAGTCATTTCTCAGGTCGATAGAGGAGTGCAAGTCCAGACACTGTGAAGTGTAGCTCTAATCCCAAGCCTTAAGGAGAAGTGGAAATAAACCACAAACTTGTATTTAATCGCCTTTTAAAACTAGTACATTTCCAAAATAGGGGAAAACAAAAGGGAATTCAGAATTTGAAGGACACGACATGGCTCTTCACTGCTCTTGTACACATCTCCTACATAACTGTTGTTCTAAGAATGTAGAATCTTCCTATGAAGCCACAAATCCTACTACCTGATTACTTAAACTAGCCCTAGTTCAACCGTTATTAAACTGGACGATTTGAATTGAGCCGGTTCAAACTGGTCAGACCAAGAAATTGAATCGAACTAGAAATAAACTAAATTGAACCAGTTCAATTCTATTTTCTTAAACCAGATATATTTTAGAGTAGGTTGTCCTAAAAATATTAGTTAAGGGTACTAAAACAGAGACAAAATTGGTCATGGTATAAAAATGTTATTTTTGAATAGTTAGGTGTAGTAAATTATCATTTTTCCTTTTTGACAAAATTGTATTGTGAACTTTATTTATTTTGTGTAAAATGTATATTTATAAGAATATGACAAAATTATCCTTGAAATTAAGATTTATTTTTTAGAAAGAAAATCAATTAATTAATTTTTGAAAAAAATCTATGAATATCTTCCAAATAAAATTTATGTAGTAAATTTTTTAATTTGATATTTTAGTTAAAAATTATTTTATAAAAACGTTAATTCTTAATTTGAAGAATAATTTCGTATTTTTATACAAATACATACATTTTACCTGCTTTCTTTCAGAATGATGGGAAGCCAAATGGGTTGGACTTGTTGGTAATGTTGTGGTGGTCTATATGAAGATCCATAGATGATTTAGTATTGCATATTTACCACTCTTACAAAAACGAAGGACTTGTTGATAATGTTTTCAGCCACTCTTACAAAAATATTACAGTATATTGCATTTTTACCACTTTCCTTTTTTGTATTTTGAAAATTACATCAACCTTATCCTATTTATTAAACCATTCCAACAGGATCGTATTCTCGACCTCATAACAAACAATGTGATGGTCTGCTGGTGAGATGTTCCCTTAGAATCCTCTTCAATAATAATTTATAGATGAAATCCGTATAAAAAAAATTAAGATGCAAATAAGGAAATTGAAAAACGGGAGTTAACCGGTAAATTTTACTGCGAATAATAACTAACATTTCTTATTTTTGAGTGGGGTTGAGGTTGAGCTAGATCAAGACAGACAAGATAGAGGGTAGCAAGCAGATCCGAAGAACCTAAAACCCTCTATGTCAAAGCAACAAGAAGGAGAGACGAGAATTTTCGAAATAAAATTTTCAAGAAAATTAACAAAGTGAGGTAAACTGAGACTTTTGATAAGTTCACGAGCTTACAAAACATTTTCGTCTTTCGAAGGCACTGTCAGTTTTTCCTTCTGTAACGGCGCACGTTAAGTGCGCCGTTACAACGTCGCTGTTACAAACTGTAACGGCGCACATCCGTCTGTGCGTCGTTACAGACAGTGACGGCGCACAACGTTAGTGTGCCGTTACAAAGGCTACCGTCACCGTAGCGTACGATGATGGTGCCGTTATGAGTTCTAACGGCGCACTGACGGCATGCGCCGTTACTGTTAGTAACGGCACACAAACCGTTACACTTCGTAACGGCGCATTCCGTCTGTGCGCCGTTACACTTTGTAACAACGCACAAACGTTTGTGCGCCGTTACAAACAATACAGAATAATAAAATAAAATAAATTTTTAAAAAAATAATAAATATAATTTTTTTTATATTTATAATTTTTTTAAAATTTTATTTTTTTATTTAAATATTTAAAAATTAAAAATAATATGAAAATGAAATTAATATTAATATTGAAATTGTTTAATACATTATTTAATTTACATAATATCTATGACGACGGGCCTCCATGATCTGTAGACCTAGTCGAGTCAAATGGAGGTGGAGGGGCGACATTAGGATTTAGTAACTTCAGCTGTTCTTGGAAGTACCGGAACATGTGCTCGGTTTGCTGGTTTTGGACGGTCTGAGTCTGACGTTCAGCCTGTCTTTGGGAGGCCTCAGCGCGAAGTTCCGTAATAACCTCCTCTTGTTGGGTGAGTCGAGTCCGGAGCTCCACAATCTCCGCTTGACTACCATCTGAGGAGGTCGAACGTCTTCTCTGTCTCGGCGGTGCCTCGTAATCACTCTCGCAACCCCGGATGCGTCGTCCTCTGGAGGGTTCTATGGTAACTCCTCTGGCAAGCTCGATCTCGCGAACATGCTCGGCAACTAGTCGCATGACCTCATCCTCTTCAGCGTCGGTCATCTTGTTCAGCGTTCCATCCTCGTTGTAGTTCACCTCGTCATTCTTCCAATCCCTAAGCGCATTCTTAATGTAAATCTGCAAAAAAAATTGATTAATATAATAAATTTAAATATTAAAATAAAAAAAAAACAATGAAACTTACAAGCTTCGGGTTGAGTTCCTACTCTCCCTCCTGTGCACCATTACCAGGCTTAGGGACCTTGTGAGCCTTCAGTAAGGCCTCCAACTTTTTGGAGACCTCCACTTCCACGGCCTCCGTCATCCTCTCCCAAAGACGTCGAAATGGGACTTTACCAGTGTGGTGGTTTAATTTGTTCCCGCTCCTCCGAATGGTACTCATTTGAGACGCAATTTCTTCCTGAAAAAAAATTAAAGTAAATTGAATTAATTGAAAAAATGAAATTGAAATTAAACCTATTAAATATGAAATTAGTAATATACCTCGTTGGCATCAAAATGATGAACGAGCCACTGCCACTGGGACTTCTTCCCTTTCAGACATTTGGGAATCCCATTACGGTCCAGTCTAGTAGGGTCGACGTAGAGCTTGTAAAACCGCTTCATGTTCGATTTTCGCTCCTTGTAAGCGCCTATGGCCGCCTCACGAATCCAACCCCTAAGCTCAACCGAATCGGTCACTGCAAACAAACGCTGAAATTCACAAACACCACGTCAATATTTATAATACGTGGCATTTGAAAAAAAATGTGAGTAAATGTTGAAATTACCTTAAAACTCCTCCAAAACGCCTGGAACTCAGACGCCGGCAAATCCCCAAACATCTGGTAGAAAGCGTCGCGTTCCCGAGCGAATTTCCCTATAATCGCCTTTACCCTTTCCATTGAAAACATTCCTTCTGCGACACGTGGTCGGCCGTTTTCCCAAGTCAAGAGCAACGGACCTCCGTTCAGGTGAACTGCTCTCTCTTCTTGCTCTATGTTGAGGTCGACCTTTTGCTCCTTTTTTGCCCTGGCTTCCCAGCTCTTCGTGTTTAGGCAGTCGACTTCCACTTTGTAATCGAAGTACAGCTCGTACCTCGGAATCTCTCTGTACTCGAGGGGAAGGAGCCTCCACTCGTTCAACGGGAGTTCTGACTCATCCGGCACAAAGTCCTCTTCGGAGGGTCCTGCGACGTCTTCGAGCATCTCCTGGAAACTCCGAGGATTCGGGACCTGGAACTGCCAGTCAACCTCCGTATCTCCCGGATAAGTCGGCTGATTCGGCTGCGGCGGTGACGGAGTGTACATCTCATCATGTAACTCCAGCGCCTGTGAAGCCTCGAAGAATAGAATGTTCATTATGGCTCGCCTAGGTGCCCTGGCCTTAGGTGCCTTACGTCTAGGCTCCATTATTTGTAATTGACCGAATAACACTTTTAAGGTCAATTTGACCGAAATAACCCTAATTCGGCCGAAAATGACCGAATTACCCTTTTTAAGGTCAAATTGACCGAATTACCCTTTTTAAGGTCGAAATGACCGAATTACCCCTAATTCGGCCGGAATTGACCGAACAACACTTTGAAGGTCAATTTGACCGAAATAACCCTAATTCGGCCGGAAATGACCGAATTACCCTTTTAAGGTCAAATTGACCGAATTACCCTTTTTAAGGTCAAAATGACCGAATTACCCCTAATTCGGCCGAAGTTGACCGAATGACATTTTAAGGTCAATTTGACCGAAATAACCCTAATTCGGCCGGAAATTACCGAATTACCCTTTTAAGGTCAAAATGACCGAATTACCTTTTTAAGGTCAATTTGACCGAAATAACCCTAATTCGGCCGAAAATGACCGAATTACCCTTTTAAGGTCAAATTGACCGAAATAATTCTAATTTAAGGTCAAATTGACCGAAATAACCCTTTTAAGACAATTTTTGAATAATTCCAAAAATACCCCTAATGGGCAATTTTTTTATATTTCCAAAAATACCCCTAATGGACATATTTTTTTATAATTCCAAAAATACCCCTAATGGGCAATTTTTTTTCTAATTCCAAAAATACCCCTAAGGGGCATTTTTTTGTAATTCCAAAATTACCCCTAAGGGGCATTTTTTTTATAATTCCAAAAATACCCCTAAGGGAGAAAATTTATAAAATATCGAAATTACGAAATTACCCTTGTCGGGAGAAAATTTGTTGTGAGAAGTTGTAGAAAGAAGAAGGGGAGGTTCTGCCAAGACTTATAATACATTTTTGTAACGGCGCACATAACGTTTTGCGCCGTTACAAAATTGCTTGTAACGGTAGCAACAACGGCTTCATTTTCGACCGTTTTCCATAACTACAACAAAATGGTCAACGGTCAACACCTTTTGTAACGGCGCACAATACTGTGTGCGCCGTTACAAATTTGCGCTAGTAACGGCGCACAAATAAAGTGCGCCGTTACGAATTTTCTTTCTAACGGCGCACATACTTTAAGTGCGCCGTTAAAAAAAAAACTGATAGTGAAGATTTAAGTAAAAAACGTGAAATGTTCGGGAAAGATATATGAAATTTTTCCTTAAAAAATTAGAGTCTTCTTTGTATATTTTGTTTTAAACTCTAATAGTGATTGAGCCGGCCATGTGTTTACAGCACACAGTATTCAGTGTTACCACCTTAAGAAATCGATAACACTATTGCCAACAATAATCAAAGTCTATTATACATACTTCATAGCAGTATACTGTTCCACATGCCACTCACTTACAAGTTGGGGATGGAGTGAACGGAAATTTGAATTTTAGAAGTCACAGGAGGATGGAGAAAAGACATTAATATAGCCATTTTTATCATTTTTAAAAAAATAACATAATATTTTAAGAAGTTTTATTTTACTACCATGAGTTAGCTCAGTATAAATAAAAATTCGCTTTTTGGACCTAGATCCAAGGTTTAAATCTCAACGTGTACACAGAGGTGTCATGCTTATATGCAGTTGTTCTGCTTAACGACAGTTGTTTGTGAGTTTGTTGCGCTTGTGTAACGTGTTGGTGCTTGGTTTGTTTGCAGGAGTTGATCGAGGAGTTAGATCACGGGATTTCTCCAGCCAACAAAGGTGGAGGCCGTGGTTGTGCATTATGATAATATGTTTTATTATGTAAGTTTGTGTACGCTTGATCTATGAGTGAGGATTGTCCCACCTGATTTGAATGAATGAATAAAATGTTTTGATTAAAACAAAATTGAGCGTACACAATATAACATAATACAAGCCGCGGCCTCCACCTAGACTGGCTGGAGAAACCCTGCAATCCTACTGAATAACGTATTAACCAAGCTTTCACGAACAACGCTGCAATCCATACTCCAAGCATAAGCGATCAACGCTGGCAGCTGAGCAACCAAATATCAGAATATTCTAAGACATAATTACGTGACAATAGACTGGTGCTCCTGCGTGTGTCTTTGGTCTTAACTAACATCCAAAATGTGAATAAATGTAATTAATTGGTTTCTTCTCTCTCTCACTGTCCTGTACATGCCTCCAAAGACTTAATGAGTCAACCAGTATTCTCCATTTGTCTGGTCCCTTTCATGCATTTTCCTCCTCATGCCATTCCAGCCTTCCAACATTGAACCATAGTCTAGTCTCCATTGGATATGGATAAGCTGACGAGAGATTTGAGTGGCTAGCTACTAACTCTTGCTTATATATATTTGCTCAAGCCGCTTTATTTAATTGGCAGATCGATACTAATCAATACACTACTTGAAACTGAAGATGATCATGCAGGCTCATATGATCAACCGTTGGATCTTGATCACGGCGGCGGCGGCGGCGACGTGGCTGCTGATCGTGATGATGGTGGACGTGGCGGTATCAGAGCCGCAGGCTCATCTGCTGAACAAGGGGTGCAGCCAGTACACCGCCACCGACCTGACGGACTTCTACGCGAACCGGAAGGCGACGTTCGCGGACATCAGGGCGCAGCTAAACGACGCCGCGCAGCACTTCGCGACGGCGTCAAGGGCGAGGAGCTCGAGCCCTTTCTACGCCATGGCGCAGTGCCGGAACTACCTCTCCACCGCCGACTGCGTCGCTTGCTTCGACGTCGCCGTGCTTCAAATCGGCAACTGCTCCGGCTCCAACGGTGCGCGCTTCATTTACGATGACTGCTTCCTTAGGTACGATTTTACCAAATAAATTATGATACTTGCTTCTTCAACATAGTACAGTCGAGCCTAAATTTTGATACAATTTGTAGATAAAAAATTAAGAGATAATTCATGATCACTACGGTGAAGTTTGACGCATTTTCATATCATTACGGTGAACTTTTTTATGTATCATTTTATTCTAATGTCGTTTAAACAGATGGAAAATATATTGTTTAACTTTCAAATTTTATTAAATGTCGAAAATACCTTTATATTTAAAAAATATATCTTTTTAAGTTTTTATTTTATTAAAATAAATAATAAAAATTGATTTGAATATTATTTATTTTAAATATATATATATATTAAAAATAAAAACATTGTTCAAATTCGTTTTTTATTTTTAATGATTTTTTTTCGAAAAAACTTTTAATATATATATATATTGGAATCAATTTTTAATTATTTATTTCATAAAACTATTTTTTTTTAAAAATTAGAAAATAGTTTTTAAAATTCTAATACAAAGAAAATATGGACATTTCATATCAAAATTAATTCTATTAAAAATGGTGACACTTCAAACAAATTCACCGTATTGAAGTGACACTTAAAAAAGTTTATCGTAGTGACATAAAAACATGTCAAACTTCACCGTAATGATCAGGAATTATCACCTGGTAAATTACTTCACAAATAAATCGAGAGAGCCAGTTTCATATAATATTTTTGTTGTATGTGAGCTTGCTCGAATTTTCGACTGATGACGCTTGCAAAGTATATTAGAGTTTTGGATAATGATATAAATATGAAATAAATGAGGGATTGAGGAACAAGGTAATTGATAATAGTAGAACTAGAGTTAAGAACAAACACTTGGTGTTTTACTGTATACTTCATTAGCTTGATGGATGATTAAAACAAACAGATGATCATCTATTTATATTAGTGTTAGCACCTTCTAGGGTAAGAGAGTATGTAAGCACATTTAAATAAAAATAATTCCCGTATTGAAGTGACACTTAAAAAAGTTTATCGTAATGATATGAAAATGTGTCAAATTTCATCGTAATGATCATGAATTATCCCTTTACCAAACAAGTATCTTAAATTTAAAATTGGACCTGAAACTCGACTTTAAGAAATTCGAGCGAGTGATTCATTGAAAAACTCGTTTACGGTCGTGCCCACATGAGTGGCAAAAATAACACGTGCGCAACTGTGCTATAACTCACGACCTTGTATCTTAATCTTCTCTGTTTTGTTTTGAGGTACGAGAGCAACAGCTTCTACGACTCGACAACAATGCCAGGCAACCAAGGAATTTGCGGGAACAGAAGCGCAGCGGGCGGCCCCGCCTTCCAGAAAGCAGCGGTGCGACTCTTGACTGATCTCCAAGCCGCGACACCCAGGACAAAGGGTTTCTATGCAGCCAGTAAGCAGGCACTAAGCGGCGGGAGAAGCACAGTGTACGGCGTGGCCCAATGCGCAGAGTCGGTAAGCCAGAGCGGGTGCGAGGATTGCTTGGCGATTGCGGATGCCAACTTGCAGAGCTGCCCGCCCAATGCCGAGGGCAGAGCTGTTGACGCAGGCTGTTTCCTTAGGTACTCCGACATGCCTTTCTTCGCCGATAACCAGACTACTGATCTTGCGCCACTCTTGGCCGCTGGTAAGAGATATATACCATCTTCAAATGTAAAGGAAACGGGCGTGATTGATGGGTTAGTAATGAAGTGTGTTTGATTTTCTTCAAGGGGGTTCGAAGAAGAAGATGGCTGTTATTGGAGGAGTGGCTGGAGGTGTAGTCTTTTTGCTAATTTTGCTCATTATTGGCTTCTTTGTATGGTATACAAGGAAGCCAAAGGCTGCTTCTAGAGGTAAGCTTAGCTAACATTCTATATTTCTACAAAATTAAAGAAAATTGCCCTTCAAGGACAATTTCGTCATTTTTGTAAAAAATATACACAATTTGTACGGAAAAGTAAAGTTCACATCCCCCTTTTACAAAAGACATTTTTACAATATCCCTAAATAATAATACGTTAGGTGACAGTTATGACTTAAAAGTTGAAGTTATTACAAAATATTTGTTCATCCCCCTCTTACCCTGAATGTTCATGTCGGTGATTCCATCTTTTGACGGAAAAAGTGAATTCCTCCATATATTCAAGAGATCAAAGAGTATGCCTAGGGTCGAGTCTCCTACACGTACTCTGGTTTGCTAGAGCCTAATTCTGTGTCTGACTGTAATATCGTAAAGCTAGCCTATGGATGTCACGGCTCGAGGACATGATGAGCTCATATTTAAGCTCCTAAATATGGACTCTTTAAACACTTTCAATTATAAAAAGCAGGTGACATATTGGGAGCAACTGAGCTGCAAGGCCCTGTGAGTTACAGCTACAAGGATTTGAAGTCTGCAACAAAAGGTTTCAGTGGAGAAAATAAACTAGGGGAAGGAGGATTTGGTGATGTATACAAGGTAAACTACGAAAGGGCCACACACATTTCATCTTTGTCACATGAAGACCAAATGTTCTTCATATTATTATTAATCTATCTGTACTGGCATTACTGAGCAGGGTACTCTGAAGAATGGGAAGATAGTAGCAGTGAAGAAACTAGCTATAGGCCAATCCCAAAGGGCAAAGGCGGATTTTGAGAGTGAAGTCAAACTAATCAGTAATGTTCATCACAGGCATCTCATTCGCCTCCTAGGATGTTGCAGCAAAGGACCAGAGCTACTTCTCGTCTACGAATACATGGCAAACAGTAGCCTTGATAGATTCCTATTCGGTAACTAGAAACTTATCTTCAATATTGTGTAATCTGGGTTCTGGTAGGATAGCTAATTCTTTCTTTCATGGCTAATCCACAGGAGAAAGACGGGGTAGTCTGAATTGGAAACAAAGATTAGACATAATTGTAGGGACAGCTAGGGGTCTTTCCTATTTGCATGAGGAGTTTCATGTGTGTATCATACACCGAGATATCAAAACCAGCAACATTCTTCTGGATGACGGTCTCCAGCCTAAAATTGCTGATTTTGGCTTGGCAAGGCTTCTGCCGGGTGATCAGAGTCATCTCAGCACCAAGTTTGCCGGGACTCTGTAAGTCAAAAGCCTTATCACTAAAATTCACTCTACCTAGTACTTCTCCACCCAATATCAGCAGATATAACTCAAGTAAACCAAATAAAACTGTAATGTACTGCAGTGAATAGCTTACTGGATGATTCGTGTAATTGATTTATGACCTCTACTGTCAAATATTTCTCGTGAATTAGGGGATATACGGCTCCTGAGTATGCAATCCATGGACAGTTGTCTGAGAAGGTAGATACTTACAGCTATGGCGTTGTGGTTCTTGAAATCATAAGTGGTCGCAAGAGCAACGAGCTAAGAGCTGGCACGGAGCATGAATTCCTCCTTGAACAGGTAGCTTCCTGAAAACCGCAAGATAAGATTACATGAGTTACCATGAAACAAGCAAATAAATATAAACAGCGGAGTAAACTAAGTACTTCAAGATCAATTTATACTGATATGCTTAATTAATCAGGCATGGAGGCTGTATGAGGATGGCAGGCATGTGGAATTAGTAGATGACACCTTAGACCCAAATGAATATGAAGCAGAGTATGTGGATAAACTTATAGGGATTGCTCTGCTTTGCATCCAGTCATCACCTTCTGCGAGGCCTTCCATGACTGAAGTAGTTGTCATGCTCAAAAGCAAGAGCTCACTTGAGCATATGCCATTGACTAGGCCTACCTTTGTTGAGCTCAAATCCCGCACCGACACATCAACATCCACAGGGTCCCGGTCCTCCACATCTAATGCCACTGCCTCTTTCAGTCATTTTTCAGGTCGATAGAGGAGTACGAGTGCAGAGAATGTGAACTGTGTGTATCTGTAATTCTAAGTCTTAAAGAAAAGTGTGAGTTATCTGAAATTTGGAAATAAACAACAAACTTGTATGTAATCACTTTTTAAAACTAAATTTCTAATATAGGGGAAAACAAAAGGGAAGTAGAAGTACTTCGAAAAAAACAAACTTATTTGCTTATGAAATAGAGATTTATAATGCAATGCAAATATAATGTACATTCTCAGTTGCTATGATCAAAGTGAACAATCTTAAACATGGGCAGACTGATACAATAAAACTTTATCATCACTGGGCAAGTAAGAGAAAGCATATATTTCCATTTGATCTCCCAAGTCAGACCAGATGAATCCTTCCCATAACTGCTTGTGTCATGACTCTCAAGAGCACATTGCTTTCTCCAGTGCTTCCTGCAACTCACCGCTCTTGTATGCCTCTGCACAGAAATAGTTTCCATCAACACTTGACATAGTACATATTTTTAAATATATACGTTGTAACAGTAAGGTCTAGTTGGAATATAATGATCAAGTATGTCAAGATAAGCTAATAACGAAGATAGAATTAGGGCATGAAGTTCACTCCTTGCACAATATCACTCATAATCCCAGACAAAATCAACAAGCAACTTTATATCCCCTGTTTCCGTTACCGCACACAATATACGCTGTTACCACCATAAGAAATCGATAACATTATTGCCAACAATAAGGTCTCGCAAATTATACTTCGTAGCAGTATACAGTTCCACATGCCACACACTTACAAGACACCTGTAACTTGATTTATTAACATGGTCCCATTGGCCAGTGTTATTGTTCATTTTTTTTCTTTTGAATCCATCACATTATGGTTACATAAATTAATGGTCGACCAGTTTTCACCCTGTTTCGTACTCATCAGTTGCAAGATCCAATCTCCAAAGAACTACCTCAAATCACCCCACCTCTGGCCTTAAAATAGCAGTATAATAACAACTAGATAACCCATGATTATTTCACATTGATGCCAGCTAATAGAACAAAAACAAGTCCAAAATCAGACTACTTTCAGCTTCCTCACAATTCAACAGCACCCAGACATAACAAAACTTTAAAAACAACAACAACTACTTATAGTGTGTTTTTAATTGAATTAGTATAGCTTATTTCATAACTGTGAAAGATATTAAATACAGAAGCATGTTTCATAGATCTGAGATGCATAGCACATCAACCCCAAAGAAGTGACTTTTGATCAAAAGGTAACAGGTTTCAAGCATCTACTCAATACAACTAAATAAACTTACCAACGGTAATGTCACAACCACCATAAAACTCTCCATCAATATAAAGTTGAGGAAAGGTTGGCCAGCTAGAATACTCCTTCAACCCCTGACGTAAGAGCTCATTTTCCAGTATATTTATTGTTTCAAAAGGTACATTGAAGGACTTCAATATTTGCACCACAGTGTGTGAAAATCCGCATTGTGGAAAGTCCTTATTTCCCTTCATAAAAAGAACCACCTTGTTCGACGAAACAACTGTATCCAACGTGGTCTTCAGCTGGGGAGTCAGTGCTGTAAACAAGCGCAAACACAAACACGACAGAGATAGGTTACGGGCCACAGTTAACTTTTCAAATTGTCCAGAAAATAAAACAAATAAAGCAAAACAGTCGCTAGAAGTCTAGCTGTGAAGCCTTGACTCAGGATTAGGTCAATTCCAATACCGAAAGGTGGAATCAACAATGGCTAGACTAAGGATTTGTGTTTGAAACTAACACCCTAGGTTGCTCTATCTTCTTGAAAAAATCACCTTTTGACATCATTTGCTTGCTTCGAAGTATTCAGGACCATTTCAGGTTATAAAATGTTTCCCAAGTGATGCTTAAATTCAGAATTTGAAGGAAATGACATGCTTGACGGTAAATAGACAGCAACTCAAGCAGTTGCACCAAATATCCTCCTAAGCACAGGCTATCATTAGCCATGCCATGAAAAAACTACTGCTCTTCACTGCTCTTGTACACATAATTGCATTCAGACCTCGTCTACAAATGATGCTCGAACATTTCCTACTTAACTGTTGGATCCCCTCATTCAATACCAGTTGAGTTCCTAGTTCAAGAAATGCAGAAGCTTTGTACATAGCCACAAATCCAATCACCTAACCGGTAACAGATTAGGCCATGAACTGGACGAATATACCATGACAAGTAACTCAATTGGTAATCAAAAGGTAAGTTTCAGATTATGAATTCTGTAAGGTCACAATGATAAACTAAATAGCAAATGGATACAAGATTCTCAAAACTTAGCCTCGAGATTCAGTAAAACACCAATCAGATAGACATCAAATTCAAAGCAGTCCTGAACACAATCCATGTCAAAACATTCAATTTCATAGATCTCGAGTGCTCGAAGAGAAGATCGAGACGAACCAGAAGCGAAGCAGCGGAAGGAGCCGATTCTCCTGGAATTGTTGAGCCTGAGCACGGAGTTGGTGGATAGAGACAAGCTGCGAGGCGAGCAGAGATGGCGAGAGCTGAAGCGAAGAGACGCAGTGGTTGATGCGAATTTGGGAGCTCCGTGAGCGAGCATGAGAGGTGGGAAGGAGGTAGATGACGGAGAAGCCATAGCACTCTTGGTCTTCGAATCCGGTTCACAGACTCAATATTAGCTCCCAAATAAGCCAATAATATACACTGGTTCACAAATTTATTCTTCTTTTTTTCGGAATTTATTCAAGAGAAAATGACAAAAATGGACCTTATATTTATCACACTTTTTGTAAAAAAAAGTGCTTGCTGATAACAAAATATGTGGTGAATTTAATTCTTTTTTATAATGTGTACATGTCTTAAAAATAAAATTAAGAATTTTTCAAAAAGAAAAAAAATTCAAACTTAGCTTTTTAGTAATCAAATTTTGTAATTTTATAGTATTTCAAAATTTAAAGTAAATAGAATTTTCTCTCTCAGGTGAGAGCGTCTCGAGTCTGTGGCGTGTTCTCGTTGTGCGGGGGTTGTTGACGGTTTTGGAAAGTTTCCGACGAGTTTCGACCAAAATTTCTTCGGTTTTTGAGTTTTAATCAACCAGCAAGTGGCAGGTTGCAGGTTTCAAGTGTTGGGTTGAAGAATTTTCACGAGATGTGACGGATCTTCACCGGCGTCAGTGACCAGAAGGAGTGGTTCGTCATGAATGATCATGTGGAATGCGTTCTACCGATGGTCGCCAGACGCGGCGACTCGGGAGAGATTTTGGACAGCGGGCTCCGATCCCTGTTCGCCCGATATTTTAATCCTGGTCAGTTTTTGTTTGTTCGGTGTTCAACTTCAGTTTGATGGTCATTGCTAGGAAGGTCGTGTGTTCTATGGCATCGCTGGATCATCTTGCGTCGCAGAAATACTTGAATGTCAATTTAGGTGCTTGTTGTGATCGGTTTGCGAAATTTCTCTAGCCAACTGAGTTGGAGGTCGTGAGGCTCGCATATGCATTTTGGTGTTGATGTTAGAATTTAGTTGTTATCTCAAAATTATGTATCAAGGCAAATGTTCATTTGTAGTAACCTTTTTGAAATTCAGGTGTAGGGGTTGTTTCACTGTCTATCCTTCTTGTTTTCAACGGCGATGCTTGTTTATAATCTATAAAGTTTTGGGTTTGATTTCAAAATTTTATTGTAATTTAAAATTTGTTATTTATATTAAAATTATTTTATAAAAATCTAAAATTTAATTTTATGAGCAATTTCGTTATTCTTGTACAAATACGTACATTTTGCAAAAAATACTTTTTTTTTACACTTTCTGATATTAACAAAACATACAATAACAATTAAATTTGGTACGGAGATTGACCTTTTCCACTTCACTTTAGGCTCATATTCGAGGCTCAATATAGTGTTGTATTTGAGCGGGGTTGAACAACATTCTTGTGATAATATACAACATAATTTTTGTTATTCCTTTAATGTACTGATGAATTTTTTTAATAATGTATTTTAGATGAAATCTCTAAAACAAGTAATGGTGGAGTTCAATTGTGTTCATGTAGTGAAGAGTATCTTGAGTAAAAAATTGCTTAACTAATTAAGGCTATTTTGAATAATTGTAGAGGTATTATGGGTAGTTTAGCTTCACATGTTTTGATTAATTTCGTTCTTAGATTGTATAACTCGATAACACATTAGCTAATCAAATTTGCTTTAGATCAAAAATATTAAAATTATCATGAGGGGTTTATCCCGTCGTTGTTCGCCGAGACGATTCGGTTCGAATCCAGTCAGAGAAATAAAAAGCAGGAGTTAACCAGTAAGAAATTACCGCTAATAATAACGAAATATTTCTTATTCTTGAGTGGGGCCTACACCCACTTGTTGGCATGGGGCCCACATGATGAATCAGGACAGACAAATCACCGGTGAAAGCAGAGATAGAAGCAGATCCGGAAACCCTAAGAGCCTCTCTCTCAGAGCAACAACAAGGAGAGCTACTCTGCTCCTTGCAAGCTTCAATTTCAGGTACTCTTCACTTCCAGATTTATTAGATTTTGCTCTAATCTCTTCTAGTTCAATTTCTGCATGCACTGTTCTTTTAGTGTGACAAGAACTGCGTGAGTTTTTTTTTATTTAAATTCTGTTTGAAGGCTTTAATCCATTGGATCTGTGATATGTGAAGCTGAATTTTGATGTACTGGGGGTTAATTTCTCTTTATATTAGGATCAGGGTTTTGAAGTTTGGTTGATGATTTAATCTTTTTTGTTAGGATTGTTGTCATGCTTACATGATATTTGATGATGTTTTTTGTCAGGGGATTTGAACTTTGCATACTGGTTTTTGTTTGCAATGTTAAAAACTTAAAATTGACAAAAATTCCTATTGTTTTCAATTTCAGAGATTTTAGAGTTATGCTTTTTGTTGGTTTTTCTATTATTGTCTAACAAAAGTCTACTCATAACGTTGAGTATATTGCGGTTTATTTTTAAGGGACTGTTTTGTGCTTCATAATTTTGAACGTTAATAATGGGTGCCGGATTAGCTTTGTTGATGTCAGACTTTCCATCAATCCGATCGATACCAGCTTCTTTCCTACTAATTATCCTCTATTGGCTTGTCTCTTTGATCCAGAGCATTAAATCTATATTTCCCTAGGTTTACTGCATCATTGTTGCATTCAGTGACAAATCAGTACAAAACTATTTGCAATTTCTGTTTATCCTAATGTGTTCCACTACGTATGGAAGTCGGCATTTTATAATGAATGTTACGGAAACGGCTCTGAATTCTCTGTTTGAGTTAAGACCGTGGAACTTGAGATTTATACTTCTATTCTTCGTGCTCTAGTTTCTTTTGATTACTACTTTTATACATATGCTGTTATATGGTAAATCATGTCTCTTGTTTATCTGTTACACTATTCATTATTGTAAATGTAGTATTATATAATTTAGGCCTTGACAGAATGTTGAGAGCAATGTTAATTCACTTATGTTTTCATGGCTTAATTAAATTATTCCCCTTTTCTTTTCAACTACCATAATGTAAACTGTTTGTGCTTCTCTTCGTTGAAGTAATGAATGGTCTAATTTTCGGTCATTTTTGGTTTGTGACTTCGATAGGTGCTTTGCAGTTGCTTCTGTTGATAACGTTACCCACAATGTCTGATGGTCAAGATACAGACAAGAACATAGAGATTTGGAAGATCAAGAAATTGATCAAGGCTTTGGAAGCTGCAAGAGGAAATGGTACAAGTATGATATCTCTTATAATGCCTCCTCGTGATCAAATATCTCGGGTCACTAAGATGCTCGGTGATGAATATGGAACAGCCTCAAACATTAAAAGTAGGGTTAATCGTCAGTCGGTGTTAGGGGCTATTACTTCTGCACAACAAAGGCTAAAGCTTTATAGTAAGGTTCCTCCCAATGGGCTGGTTCTTTATACTGGGACCATTGTTACCGATGACGGCAAGGAGAAGAAGGTGACAATTGATTTTGAGCCCTTCAAACCCATAAATGCATCATTGTACCTCTGCGATAACAAGTTTCACACGGAAGCGCTGAATGAACTTTTAGAATCAGATGATAAGTTCGGATTTATCATCATGGATGGTAATGGTACCTTATTTGGGACATTGAGTGGAAACACGAGAGAGATCCTTCACAAGTTCACTGTTGATCTGCCCAAAAAGCATGGAAGAGGAGGGCAGTCAGCTCTGCGGTTTGCTCGTCTTCGTATGGAGAAGCGACACAATTATGTGAGGAAAACCGCTGAGATGGCCACCCAGTTCTTCATCAATCCCGCCACCAGCCAGCCTAATGTTTCCGGGCTGATATTGGCTGGTTCAGCTGACTTCAAGACTGAACTGAGCCAGTCAGATATGTTTGATCCACGTCTCCAGGCCAAGATTCTGAATGTTGTTGATGTTTCTTATGGTGGTGAAAATGGTTTCAATCAAGCTATAGAGTTGTCTTCAGAAATTCTCGCAAATGTCAAGTTCATACAAGAAAAACGCTTGATCGGAAAATATTTCGAGGAGATCAGTCAGGATACTGGAAAATATGTCTTTGGGATTGAAGACACATTGAAGGCACTGGACATGGGTGCTGTAGAAACTCTTATCGTGTGGGAAAACCTGGATATAAATCGGTATGTGCTGAAGAACAGCACTACTGGTGAGATTGTTATCAAGCACTTGAACAAGGAGCAAGAGGCAGACCAGAGTAACTTCCGGGATGCAGAAACATCCGCGGAGTTGGAAGTTCAGGAGAAACTGGCCTTGCTCGAATGGTTTGCCAATGAATACAAGCGCTTTGGCTGTACTCTTGAATTTGTCACCAATAAATCTCAGGAGGGATCACAATTTTGCAGGGGTTTCGGTGGCATTGGGGGTATTCTCCGTTACCAGCTTGACATGAGATCGTTTGACGAGCTCTCTGACGGAGAAGTTTACGAGGATTCTGATTAGGTGTGAACTGTTGCTAAGGTGGTCAGAATTTCTTAAGTATGGGGTCCTGTGGCTTCTAGTTGGGAGTCCTTAGTGATCTGTGGTTTTATTCCTTTGGCCTTTTCTGTTTTAGCTGCTCAGCAAATGGGTGTAAAATCATTTACAAATACATTCCAACTTTTGCTGCATCTATTTTCTTATACCAAGGACCTTGTGATGAGTTGTGTGAGAATAGACTGGTTTTGGAGAAAAAAAGAAGTTAATTGTTCATTTTGTGATAGGATGGTATGTTTTATGGTTGCATCAGCCTAGCCTGCAAATAGGCTTTAACTGCTAAGACAGGGCAGGTGCCCATCTATAATTTTGAATAATTTGTTATGGTTTTGTTTAATCTGCTGTGTAAATGTGTTCCCTTTGGGGATTTCTTGATTGTTACAAGGTGTGAACATTCCATCTGAAAGTAAAATCACTCTTCTGGGTTATTCTAAAAATTGGTCCAGGCAACGCTTTGGCGGGGATTTTTTAAATGCCAATCCGAATTCACGTTATCATGTGGATTGAGTAGGCTCGGGAAAAGTTATAATTATTTTTAAAATCTGATTTTTAAAATAAAAGTAAAAAACTAAAAACTAAAATAATTTTTATTCATACTTTTGTTTTTTTTGAAGTACATAAATGTAGTAAATATTAAAAATACAAAGTCTCTATTTATCCAACTAGTATATGCCATTTTTTAGAGCACTGCTTATATATGTGTGCCAACATTTCAGGTTTCATCACCGAAGATAACATTGCACATGTGGCCTACACATTTTCATATGAGTTGTTCAAGAATTCATGTCTCAAATAGTTTATATAAAAAAAAAGAGATCAATGAATTTCTGTAAAGTTCTTTCATGGAATTTAAGATTGTGCTGAGTCTCATAATGTTACCAAAACTTTGCAACAAGAGAATTGCAGTCAAATGAGGATCAGAGTACTCCAGCCACAAGCTTCACAGTGTCCAATCCTGCTGATTTACATGCATGACTAATGACATCAAAATTAAAATAGTTAACAATGAATCTGCATAAATGATATAGTTCCTCTGTGCATTTCTGTTACACTTCGCATAAATACTCAAGAAACTATATTTTCACAAATGTACTGTTTATATTCAAATGAATAGAGGTATTTCAGCAAGAAGATACATGAACTTCAACAAAAATGGTAAGGAAAAAGGCATTTGAATCTGTATCTTTCTCAGCCATGACTCACACTGTGTTGGTTTTTTGCCATTGTAAATCTTTATATCATGTGCAAAAAAAAGCCGGCGAGTAATCAGAATTCAGAAGACTTCATTTCTCTACCAGAAATCATCCCACATCCCACTTGAAGCACTGCATTTGACAATATGATGGATAGCCGGCGCCATTTATTCTGAAGCAGTACAATTCCCCCGCGTCGTTGTACAAAAACTTGTCTATACTTTCCCCGGGAGAGATATTACCTTCCTTAATCAACGCTGTCGCTATGCTGTTATTTATCTCCATTGGCATGGCATTGACTATTTCTCCAATCTTATCTATGTTTTTGGCTTGATCATACAGTTCAATCATGCAGGTATAATGCTCTAGGATTGGCTTGATACCGTAATGTTCGGTCATGTATTTGAAGTAACTCGTACCTTTCTCCACGTTTTGAGTGTTTACACAAGCGCGTAAAACACCCACGAATGTTATTGCATCCGGGCGTGCCTTTGCACCCTCCATGTCTCCAAAGAGGTCGAGGGCTTCGTCTCCATATCCATGCACGCCCAAGCTGCAGATCATTGAGTTCCACGTAGCCGGGCTCTTGCTTTCCGTCTCATCGAACACTCGTCTTGCGTCCTCTAAGCTTCCGCATTTACTATACATGTCTACGAGAGCTGTCCCAAGGAAAGCCCCGAGTCTGAACCCGTTCTTCAAGGCAAAGTCGTGAATCCATTTGCCCAGCTTCAGGCTCTCAAGTTTTGTGCACGCTTTTAACAGGGTTACGAGGGTGTATTCGTTTGGCTGGACGTTATCACGCTGCATTCTCCAGAAAAGTTCGAATGCCTCCGCGTGCTGCTGATTTATGACGTACCCGTTAATCATTGACGTCCATGAAACGACGGTTTTACCCGGCATATGATCGAAAACATCACGTGCAGCGTCTAGTTGACCACACTCGACAAGCCCTGTGATCATGGTTGTCCAGGAGACTACAGTACGGACGCGCATTTTCTCAAACACCCTACACCCGCACTCTACATGCCAACACTTGAAGTAAAGATCCATCAAAGTGTTCTGCACAAACATGTCTCCTGCAAAACCCGCTTTGATAGCTCGCCCGTGCACTTGTTTTCCTATTTCAACGCCAGAAGAGGCTATACAAGCTTTGATAACAAATGGAAACGTGAACTTATCGGGTGGAAACCCTTGGCAAACCATTTGGTAATATAACATAAGCGCTTGTTCCGGTTTATCATTAAGCACATAAGTCCTAATCATAAAATTCCAAGTAAATGTCTCGGGATGCCGGATCTGATGGAATACCCGGCTAGCATACTCCATCTTTTTATAAGAGGAGTAACGGTCAAGCAATTTCCTAAAAAGTAATTGATCACGGGAGATACCATATCGAATAACCCTAGCATGAATCTGCCTGAGTTGTTTAAAACTAGTGCACTTCTGTAGCAGTACAATGGCTTCCTCAGAACCAAACTTCACAGTAGGGCTCAGGAAAGGGTTTATTCTGAGAAGAGAGTGATCAGGAGCGCATGAGAAGCATGCAACCATTATACCTAAACTATTGAGGCAAAATAAACAAGACAGTCCCTCTTCCTGCAAGAAAGTGTATGGGTGTCAGGAAAACGCCTACACTTCACATATCTTCCAGCAATTCAACCCAATTCATGGAGTCAGTGATACAAATCAATCTAGAATGTGGGTGGTGTGGCAGAGGGCCTCATGTGATAAGATTGCCGTTTAATTTATGGATGATCAAAACAAAAACCAATATGGTTCTTAAGATTACCAAACAAATCCCAACAGATTGATTCAAAACCAAACAGTTCAATGTCTGCAATCAGTCATTTGGGTTCTTAAGATGAAGAACCCAAATTTCAGCCAAGACTCATTTCACATGCACAGCAAGAGCTCCAAATCAATGCCAATAAACAACTAGCAGAAATCGAGCTCAATCTAGTTCCTGAGATTAAGAAACTAGACCCAACAAACAGATTGATTTGAAACCAGACAATCTAATCTCTACAATCACCATCTGGGTTCTTAAGATTAAGAAAATGAATTTCAACCAAGACCCACTTCACTTGCAGATTCACAGATTTTCCCAATCCAACAAAGTAGCAGAAATAATCAATCACATCTCATTTCCAAAGGGATTTTTGAACTGATAAACTCGCAAGACTTGAAAAAAGATTACCTTTTTCTCTTGGCCGTGGAAGAGATAGGGACTGGCCAGGTTCAGCGGTGGAGCCAATCCTCCCCTTCAAGCTCTCTCTGACCCTCCACCCATTTCTCGAACTCACTTCTCTTCTCTTCCTATTTGGATTGCATAAGGATATGGACCCACTTATCCCCCGTTTGGCTACTGGGCTACACTATTCCAGAAAAACAAAACAAAACAAAACAAAACAAAAAAAACCATTTTTTTTTTCATTTTCTCGGGCAAATATAATCCCAACTCAATTTTCCTCCCATCCAAACACATCAATTTCCTGGGATTGAAATCGGCGGAGATGGGTCTGAGCAGCGACCAGAACCAGGACGGTTCCGACGAGCAGCAGAAGCGAGCCGAGATCTACACGTACGAGGCACCGTGGCACGTCTACGCCATGAACTGGAGCGTCCGTCGCGACAAGAAGTACCGGCTCGCCATCGCCAGCCTCCTCGAGCAGTACCCAAACCGCGTCGAGATCGTCCAGCTCGACGAGGACACCAGCGAGATCCGACCCGACCCGAACCTCTCCTTCGAGCACCCGTACCCGCCCACCAAGGCCATCTTCATCCCCGACAAGGAGTGCCAGAAACCAGACCTCCTCGCCACCTCCTCCGACTTCCTCCGCATCTGGTCCATCTCCGACGACCGCGTCGAGCACCGGTCGCTCCTCAACGGCAACAAGAACAGCGAGTTCTGCGGACCCCTGACCTCCTTCGACTGGAACGAGGCCGAGCCGCGGCGCATCGGGACCTCCAGCATCGACACCACCTGCACCATCTGGGACATCGAGAAAGAGACCGTCGACACGCAGCTCATCGCCCACGACAAGGAGGTCTACGACATCGCCTGGGGAGGCGTCGGTGTCTTCGCCTCGGTTTCGGCTGATGGGTCGGTTAGGGTTTTCGATTTGCGCGACAAGGAGCACTCCACCATCATCTACGAGAGCTCCGAGCCGGACACGCCGCTCGTGCGGCTCGGGTGGAACAAGCAGGACCCGAGGTACATGGCCACCATCATCATGGACAGCGCCAAGGTCGTCGTGCTCGACATCCGCTTCCCCACGCTCCCCGTGGTGGAGCTGCAGAGGCACCAGGCGAGCGCCAATGCCATCGCCTGGGCGCCGCACAGCTCGTGTCACATTTGTACCGCGGGGGACGACTCGCAGGCGCTGATTTGGGATTTGTCGTCGATGGGGCAGCCCGTGGAGGGGGGGTTGGACCCGATACTGGCGTATACCGCTGGGGCCGAGATCGAGCAGCTGCAGTGGTCGTCGTCGCAGCCGGATTGGGTGGCCATCGCCTTCTCGAACAAGCTTCAGATACTTAGGGTGTAGTTGAAGCCATTTTGCCTGGAAATGATTGCCAGGTTTTATCTTTACCTTTTTCATAGAAAGTTGCATTTCCGTAGATTACTTGGTTTCTGAACTTAGAGCTGACTGTTTTGCTGATTTTTTTAGTTGCTAAATGTTGTCTATTCTGATCTCTGCGCAATGTATGACTTTTTTCCCTTTGAAGTGCAATTCATGAAGCCCTTCAAAATCTAGCTTGAAATAGTAAGATAGTGATGACTTTGCACCGATAGGAAACATCAAACTGTGATAGTGTTGGCAACCTTTTAATTGCTTATATGAAATTGAAATCAATATGCACATTGCATAGCAACTCATTGTATAGGTGGTTATGTGGTTTAGAGTGGCATTTTTTTTCTTTCTTAAATGGTGTTTAATATTTTTTTCAGTTCTTTCGTACAAGTAGTGTATCTAGATTATGGTGGATTGCTGCAAGTCCGTATATTTGAATCATTGATGTGAATAAGAAGCTTCATTGCCACTTGACAGGCATACTTCAAAAGTTGACATGGATAAGATAAAAGGGCTTTGTTTTAATGGTCCATCCCTCTTTCATTTTCATGGTTGTGTTTTCTCGGGTATATTCGACTACTTATATAGGTCAATGTATCAACCCCTTTATCACTTATTCTGAACAAATGACATGTTAGAGTTGTGCAACAACATTCTAATATATGCATAATATGTGTTAATTGTCTCCATCCTTTTGGTATTCAATTTTTTCATTTTAGTCTTTCTACTCTTTAAGTCCTTATAATTTGATGCATTTTTACACAATGGAGATTTCTGGTTGTCAGAGCGGAAACATGTGCTTCTTTGTTGGGTGAACTTAGTTTGGTTGACTTCAACTAGATTAGGTCTAATTTGTTGCTTTAAGTCCTAAGCATATATATCTGACCTTTTTGCTGGTATTGGTGTTGGACGTATCCTTTGAGATGTAGACATAACTAATAGAGAGAGCTTGGTGTTAGTACTGAGTAGTGGACTTTTTAGCTTAATTTTGAAGCAGGTTGATGGATAAACTTGATTTGGGTGTCTGGTCAGCTTTTTGTGACTGTGTTGGCTAGTCAAGGGTCTGTTAGTTAGTTGGTAAACTGTTTCACTTGATCTGTCAAACTGATAATAGGACACCGATCCTAGCTGGCAAGGTTTGCCGAGCTCTTGGTGAGTTTTAGAACACTGGATTGGATGAAATGAGAAGACGGAGGACGACAAGTTTGTGCTAAGTCATTCATGAAGCTGACCATAATTTGGATTGGATTTTTGTAGTTAATAACTGCATGAACATACTTTTGTTTTCCCTGTGGAAGATCACTTATTTATTTGCCATGAATCATGCTGCCATAATGCCACTGAAGTCATTTCAAATCTGCATAATATCTGTGCATGGAGGAGGTGATTATTGTTGGGATATTTATGCACTGTTACTCTACAGATTTTAGTCAGCGCCTGAATGAAGTTGTAATATACATCATTGTTACTTCCAAGCATTTTTAGTCATCAGCTGATGAACTCTTTCACTTGGTTCTTGCCACATCGCTATATCTTTGATATGCCTTGAATCGATCATGGACCGGTTCACTGAGATTAGCCAGCACATGGTCTCGCTGTCAGATTATATTTTATGTTTCATTTTCTGATTAGGGTTGAAGTGTAGTATTATAGATACTACACTAATGTAACCTATCTGAAAAACTTAGTGTTTGTGTACCGTTTCTCTCTTTAATAAAATCATTCTCACCTGCATGTGGATGTAATCGATCTTTCAATTGCTTATTTGGTTCTGCACTCGATCCTTCTAGTTGTAACAATGGCTTGTCTTGACAGCAGCACATAATTTGTTTTACTGTGATTAGTGTTATATGGTCCAAGTATCCAATGAGAACACAGGAGGTTGCTTAGAAGAACATAATTTGTTTGTTGTTAATCTTCCAAGGTTTGGTATGGATGATTAGAAACTTTAGTTGGCTTCTTTTGGTGCACAATGGTTGGTCCTTGGTGAAAGAAAATGACTGCTACTTGGGCAGTGCAGTAGCAAGAATAGAGTGAATTATAACAAAGTAGTCGCAGAGAATAACACTTTTTGACTTAATTTACAACCAGAACCAGGAAAAAGATGTGGGAATGAATTAATGATAAGCTAACAATCTATCATGTAGCCTAGGTGATCAAAAGTCCTAGAAATAAAGAAGAAACATATTCTAGAATCAAGAATCTCTTCTCTGATCTTCACATAATGAGACATCCTGCGGTGTTCTCGTCACTGAAATAGTCTCCGGCTCGAATCACCGGGGCCTGGAATGGTGGCTGCTGAAACGCCTGTGGTGTCTCGTAGTAGTAGTGGTCCTGGTGGTGGCCATAGCTCATTGCAGGCACAGGAGGAGGATATGGATATGAATATGACGGTACTGCATTGCTGGGGATGGGAACGGCGTAAGGATCCGCTACCTTGCAGCAGTACTGACTGTGAACCATGCTCGGATACATGTTGAAGCTCACTTGTTCTTGATTAGTCTGATACTGAGGAGCAGCTTCATTCTTGATCACTTCCTTGCAGGTCTCAGTTACTGTCTTTTCATTTCCCTTTCTTGAGTTGTTGCAGGTCTCATTTTGGTCCCTCTTTGAACTCTTTTTCTTGCCTGCATCTGCATAATTTGTGTTATCTTTATTGCTTTTAACAGGTTTGGTGTCTGCATATTCTGGTAGCTCTCTCTCGCGCTCGTGCTCGGGTTTTGGTTTTTCTCTCTCTTTGGTCGCTTCTGTTGCAGCATTGTTGATGCTCAACATCTCTGCCTGCTTTCCGACTCTGCTTAACTTCTTCATCACAACCAGAGGATCAACGCTCCCTATTACTGTCAGTTTGGGCTCTGTAGAGTCTATTTCTGTTTCCAAAACACCTGACATAAAACAACATACAAGTAAGTGCAAGTTCAGTAACAGATTGACTAAAGTGAAGCTCATCTTTTTTTCTTGGTACCTTCAACATTTCTTAGAGCTTTTTTAACTTTCCTCTTGCACCCATCACAGCAGTTGACAGAAACCTTCAGCTCAATCCTCTGTATACATACATACATACATACAATTCAAGCCATCCCAACAAGTTAGGAACAAATACAAGAAACACATAATTTCAAGCATCTGATGAAGCTCTATTGATTATCAGTACCTTCAAGTCCACTTCCTTTGCCATGTCTCTTCAAGAACTGAGTACAGGTCTTAAGCTTCCCAGTTCCCACACAAGTGCAAGTGCAAGGAACTTGAGTTGAGGGTGTATTTATATGAGCACTGAGTCTAGGATAGGAGGGTAGGGTAGGGTAGGGCAGGGTAGGGTCTATCTCTCAATAGTAGAAATTTCAACTATAGCCTCCCCTTTTTGTGCATATGCTTTCATTTCCTCACAATGTTCTTCCAACCCTAAAAGCAAAAGGAGCTCACTGCTTTCTCTGCAAGCACAAGCTATGATTGTTCACAAATCAATCATCATCCATCACAATCCTCCCTGCTTTTTCCATCTAACACACAATTAACAATACGTTATCGTAATAAACATAAGGTCGTTAGTCTCTAATCGATAAAACACACTACGCTAATACTACCTATTACTGCACCATCATCATTTTACACATGAAGGATTAAAAAATATTCGTTTCATAAACATCAAGCTCATAGACGAAGGTTACGAGATTTTTATCCATTGATGTTCGTATAAGTTTTGGATACAATACATATACATTTTAAATTATTGTTAAATATATCTTAATCAATAATGGATCTATTAAGATTAGTCAATACAATTGCTTGAACAACTAGTTAAACACTTGAACTTGAATCTTGAGAGACATGGGTTCAAGTTTCGTACTAACATAACAGTTTACACAACCTTATAATGTTCTTCTCTCTCGCCACATCGTCAATAAACTTCGTAAATTCTTGCGTTCTTGTTTATTGTTTCTATTATGATTGCTTGCTTGTTTCTTTAGTCGATTTATTTAGATATAATATTATTTTCTATTTAGCCAGCCATGCACTTGTTCAATGATTTGCCTTTCTTATAGCTCTAATGAAATTAAAGAACCATGCAAATATGTGAATAGATCGAAAAGAGAAGGTATGATTAGTTGCAAATCCAATCTTTGTAGCTTTAACAACTAACTATGTCTGATTTGCTTATATTCGGTCCAATACATTACTATATATAATCACTTACTTTATAATTAGCTTTTAATCACACAAGAAAAAGAAATGCTCTATGAATTCTGATATTTGTCATTCGATTTGTGGGTGAGAGAGCCGTACACGTGGATTTATTGACCTGTTATATGATTGGTTTTCTAGCATAAATATGCAGTCAAGACAATGAACATGTCTATATGCTATAGATTGATTGTTTTGTGGCTTCAAATCACATAATAATTACATCTATAACCATAAAGCTTGCTTTTGGAAGTCAATAATTATGCTCTTCTGGGGTAGGATTTATCTGTTATATAATCTTAAGATACTGATGTTTTGAACTCTGTGTCCTATGTTGTTTATTCGAGATTTATAAGGTTTTTGTAGGGTTGGCTTTGGAATATTCTTATGCCTATTGTTTGGTCAACTGGAAGCCATGTTTCGGGACTGCCATTGATGTTCTTAATAAAGAATATGGAACTGAAATTAGATTTACTTGGGCTTTGGGGAGATTTAAAGATGATTTATGTACTATCGCTAAAACTCGAACCATGACTTTCATATCACAATTTTAAGTATTTGACAATCACCCAAGGGAATTTTGTTCATCTTCTTACTATTACCGGTCTCTCAAGAACAATGAACATCGTATTTATTGTGTGACCATTTATATAAATTACATTTGGTTATTATTCCCTTTTTGATTTGATTAGAATAACCGTAACTCTCGTAAGCTTGACCAGATGTATATATTATGAGTGAATGTAGAATCATTTACATCACATTGACATATTATTAGATGCAGGTTAGTCTATATCTGTTAATAAAATATCATAATGACAGTGTTAAATATGATTTAGTCCATAATTGTTGGTTAGCAAGTTATTTTCTAAGGTCATCTTTCTAATTGACCCATGTGACCAACTGTGCTTATTTATATATTAAAACTTTTTTGGTGTTGTCTCTCTTTAAGGCACGCTCTGATCAGGAAAGGGGTAGACATGAGCTCGGTTTTTACTTCTTCTGTGAAATTGAGAGGTTGAATATGATATTTATTTGTTCCTAAACTGTTCCAAAATTGTGTCCGTGTGGGAGATGATGAATCTTTCTATTGGTCTCCCCTCTTCTGTTATGAGTCTTTCTTTTAGCGTGTTGAAAGATGTGTCTAGAGCCTTGGTAATGTCAACTGGTTTTCGTTGAATATCATATGGTAGGATGTTTAGTCCTATAAAAATAAGCTAGTGTGGGAGGGAGGGACTTTCCAAGTTTCGGTAGTCTACGCTTTGGCTATGTCGACAATAGAGTACTCGATAGGAGTGTCAGGTAGAAAGAATATGAGATTGAATTAAAGTAGTAAGAATTGAAGCTTGTTGGTGGAAGTGGTGGGGTTGAGGGTAGCTCTCTATCATGCTTAATTGATGAACCGACTTTATTAAGTGTGAATTGAATTTGATAACATAACATGAGTTCAGGCGATTAATATAAGAAATTGAGAAACTGCGACCATTATGGTATGAATATTCCCCTGACTTGATGAATGTTTTTTTAAATATTACATTACTTTTCTTTACTATTCTTAAACTTACTCTACCTAAATGTTGTGTTGAGTCTCGAATCCTAGTTTGAAGCGAGAGAGCAACAATGTCAATCACTAAGTCACGTTCAAGCCGGTGACTTGATGAATGTTATAGTTACGAAATTTAGTTAATAAGATCCTCGTATGGTTGTCGAAAAAATTATCGGTGACCGGATAAAAAAAAGAAAAAACACTAATAACGACAGGTCGTTGAGAGAAGTTAGTCGTAGTCCTCACATTTTGAATGTTGTGGGTTTCGTGAGTACAGTCTCTTCTAATCCCTCCTTCGCCGACGATGGCTCTCTGCGCCGCCACAAGAACCTTCCTCTCCTCCTCCCTCCTCCGCCGCGCCGCCACAATTTCCCCCCCAATCAGGCGCTGCTCCGCCTCCCCAACCCAGGCCCTCCCGCCGGAGCTCCACCTTCATCGCCGCCCCAACGTCGTCGACGTCCTCGAGCAGCGAGGCCTCCTCGAATCCACCACCAGCGACCGCCTCCGCTCCGCCTGCTCCGACCCGTCCCTCCCTCCCCTCAAGGTCTACTGCGGCTTCGACCCCACCGCCGAGAGCCTCCATTTGGGTAACCTATTGGGCATCATCGTCCTCTCCTGGTTCCAGCGCTGCGGCCACAAAGCCGTCGCCTTGATCGGCGGCGCCACCGGAAGGGTCGGCGACCCATCTGGGAAGAGCCTCGAAAGGCCCGAGCTTGATGTGGGGACGCTCGAGAAAAACCAAACTGGTATTGGGAAAATCGTTACCAGGATTCTGGGTCAAAACCCAGATGGTGATTTTGATTTTGATTCTGATTCTTTTGTGGTTTTGAATAATTATGATTGGTGGAAGGAGGTTAGGTTGCTGGATTTTCTGAAGAATGTGGGCAGGTACGCGAGGGTTGGGACTATGATGGGGAAGGAGAGTGTGAAGAAGAGGTTGGAGTCTGAGCAAGGTATGAGCTACACAGAGTTCACGTATCAGCTGTTGCAGGGTTATGATTTTGTGCACTTGTTTGAGGATGAGGGTGTTAATGTTCAGATTGGGGGTAGTGATCAGTGGGGTAATATAACTGCTGGCACCGAGCTGATTCGGAAAATTCTGCAAGTAGAAGGAGCTTACGGATTGACGTTTCCGCTACTGTTGAAGAGCGATGGCACCAAGTTTGGGAAATCAGAAGATGGCGCTATCTGGTTGTCGCCAACTGCATTGTCTCCGTACAAGTTTTATCAGTACTTCTTCTCTGTGCCGGACATGGATGTGGTGAGGTTTATGAAGATATTGACTTTCGTGGACATGGAGGAGATAGATGAGATGGAGAGGGCGATGAAGAGACCTGGTTACGCGCCCAATTCGGTGCAGAGGAGGCTGGCTGAGGAAGTTACTCGGTTTGTTCATGGGGAGGAAGGTTTGAGCGAGGCTCTTAAGGCCACTGAAGCGTTGAGGCCTGGAGCCGAGACCAAATTGGATTGGAAGGCCATTGAGGCTATTGCTGAGGATGTTCCGTCGTGTTCTTTAGCATATGACCAGGTTTTGAATCTTTCGCTTGTTGATCTATCGGTTAGTTCTGGTTTGTTTGAGAGTAAATCCGCTGCTCGGCGACTGTTGAAGCAAGGGGGGCTTTATTTGAACAACAAAAGAGTTGATAGTGAAAATAAGAGCGTTGAGGCTCAGGACATTGTGGATGGGAAAGTTCTCTTGCTATCTGCCGGGAAGAAGAACAAGATGCTTGTACGGATTTCTTGATTTGCACCGAATGTGGAATTATTTGTGAAGAACTTTTTGTTTATTGTGCAAATTTTCTCTCCTAAATAAAGTGAAATTTGTGCTATATGACAAGCTTTAACTGATTATGGAAATTTCTCAATGGAATTTTTTTTGAAGAGACTCAATGGAAAAGTTAGTGTCCCATGAATGCAAATTGAAGGAAGTCCCTTATCTCCCATGATGCTAAGCTTCTGTTATTTTCACATATTTTCATGTATTTGCTTGGAGCTAGAGACTTTTACAAATAATCATTCTTTCAATGGTGATTTTCAGGTATTGACTGTTACTATTATTTTTTTCCCACAACTGACTTTTTCAACTGTATTTTTATGATAAAGCTGAATAATAGATTGACTTGAGAACGTAAGCAATATTTGAAAGAAGTCATGCTAGAATATTCTGTAACGATGGGAACTTTGACCTTCCTGTCCTGTATTTTGTATGCAGTCAACAGATTCTAGCGACTAAAACAACAATAAACCCCATGTATTGAGATCTCAGTAATCATTTTTGTTTCCCATGAATGTTAAAATGTAGGCATCAAATTGCTATTTTTTTTCTGTTATAATGTGAATTGCAGGTGGGATCCTGATTGCAAGTGTCTAGGAAATGAGGTCTTGCTACTCGGGACTACCCATCAATTCACAAGAACGAAAGAAAAGGCGAGACAATTCTGGAGCCATTATTTTAAAGTTTCGATATAATACTTTTTATCCAGGTACAGCATACATATATTATAACGAAGTGCAACACAAGTAATTAAATGAAATGAAACAACATTAACTTTCTCAGCAACATGAAGAGTATGGCGATTTAGATAGAAGACTACTTAGACATCGCGATCTCTCTTGCATTCTGGAGGCATTTTGGAGAACCTGACTCGATCAGTACAGTAGTTGTAGATGGTATATCTACGACGAACCCACTTGAGCCACCTGTACTGCGAGGAGTCAAGATCTCGGTAAGCCTTCTGATTCCACCACCTTTTGCCCTGTGTCTTGCAGTACTTTTCATGCACTGAAGCCTCACACCCGTCTATGTGGAACCCCTTGTACGATGCCACAAAAGGCGCCTTGGACCAGTCCGTCTTCTCCAGGCCACCTCTGGTTGCCCAGTCATCCGCGTTCCACAGGCTTGAGTATAGCTTCATCGGTTGATTGAATGGGAACCTGACCCCCAAATCTTTGCTGTTCTTGAATATCCTTATAGGCACATCATCGACAAAGAACCTGTAACGCCATGTTTCCATTTAACCAAACTAACCAAGAAGATATAAATTTTCCATTTTCAATATGCATGCGTGGTTCTAACTTACACTATCTGGTACATGTTCCACAGAACAGAGTAGGTGTGGTAGGCCTTGGTGGGATCGAACCAGAGATATATTCTTTGTTCCCGATCTCCTTTACCTCCAGTGAACACATTTGTCTGCAAAATGTAAGGCTTCCCTGTCCTGTTCCCCAGGAACTCGAAGTCTATCTCATCATGCTCCGAGTTTTGAGAAGATAGCTGTGAACACAATCAAACACTCACAGTTAATCAACGTAGGAATCATAATATGTAATGTAACAAAGGTAAGGAAAGAGGAGGAGCTCACGTAGAAAGCAGTGACAGTTCCAGAGGAGTCTCCTGCAACCATCTTGATGTGCATGCTGAAGTGACCAAACAGGTACGAGCCCTTGGATTGAAACCCAGTTCCTTTTTGAAACAACATAATGGTTCAGGTTTTGTTAAAAAGAGAAAACTGATGAGTTACGCTTGAAATGTTGCAGGAGACAATTACAAAATCTACATGTTTGTGACACTCACCTGTATATTTGTCCAGAAGAAGCTGAATCTCAGAACCACCATTGTAGTACTTGATGTGGTCAAAAGCCCAAGTGGGTGCATAGTTGCGAGAGAATTGTACATCTCGTGCCTTCTTCGGAGCAGCGCCCCTTGCCACAGAGGAAAAGAGCAAGAGACTCAACCAGAGAGTCCACACAAGAGAAACCATTCTTGTGGCTCTCTTACTATCTATGATTCAGGTATTCATATCTAGGGCATAGACTATACTTATATACATAAATCACATTAGTTTACTTCATTATTTGCATTTTTTGTCCAGAAGCAATGTGCTTTATAATGCACGTGCACTTGAGTCACTTGGAGGGAAGATCACAGCTGACTCAATCCATCTCCTAGCTATCTACTACTCAATTTGCATTTCAAACTTATATCTGAATTCTGATGATTGACTATTTGACAGTGAATTTGGGTAATTGGGGTTTTTTTCCTTTTCTTTTCCATTTCATGATTGTTATGGCTGTTTTGACCATGTTCTTGCAAGTTGTGAAATGTAGATCTCTATATTGTGCTTTAAACATGCCATGACATAATACCTGGGGAAGTACATGTACTGTGAAAATAAAACTCTGTAGGTTGCTTGTACAAGTCCAAACAAAAGCAGAGCATGTGAGCTGATAAAGGTGTGTTTTGATGAGGTCAAAGAGAGGCACATGGAATTGAAGAAGAAGATTGCAGGCTAGATAGACCCCAAATCCATGTTTTGTTAATCTAATGTCTATCTTAATCTCCACTCAGGAGACTGACTGGCAATAGAGCAGCATGACAGATGGGAAAAGCAAGAAATGAAATGGAAATTGCCTAATTAGGCAACCCCCACAACAATTCAGGAAAGTCAACCATCTACAATTCATATAAGACCTGAGGAAGCTCAAACTATAACTGAGGATGTATTAGACTGGAGACAGACATGGATGGGAATAGAGGTGGGTATAATGATTTCATCTCCTACCCATCAGATTGGGGATACCGAGTCCTTATCGGGCTCATAACATTTTGTCTCTCTCTAAAGATGGTAACATGACGGATTAGCAATCTCATCTCCCACCCTGTCAAATCTAAAGATGGTAACATGACGGATTAGCAATCTCATCTACTACCCCGTCAAATCATTGTATTTGATTCTCGTTGAGTATGGAGATTTTTGTTATGACTTGATGTATACATTCTGTTTGGATTTTATACAAACATTTTTTTTTGGATTTTGGGAACATATTATGACAATATTGAACATGATCGAGAATAATTTGAAAAATAAATCTAAAACAAAAAAAATGTTTGTATACTTTTTAGTATTTACTTATAAAATGAATAATATGAATCAACTTTCTAAACATTGTCCAGGATATACAATATCTATATAAAAAAACACTTTCACGAGCAGTACTGCAATTATTACAAGGAAAATGTTCCCAGAATTCTCAAACCGATGACAAAACTATCAATTTATTGCACTCATGGATACAAAATAGTTGTAATGATTTACTCACCAAAAACAGCTCTACAATTGCCAGCAAAAGATGGCAATGGAGAGGTTAAAAAATTATAAACCCTACCCACGTATCAAAATTATGCACAAAAAATCGAAAAGAAGATTTTCTCTGTATGTCCTGAATGTTACAAAACAACCCGCTTTCCTCTAGAACAGCAGCCAATGTTTCTTCCTCGGCTTTGGCTGCGCCTGAGCATCTGCAAGACCAGAACTTAACTTGTTGGTTTTATAATGCACTTTTAAACGAGAGTTCCTCAGAATTGTGTTTTGATCAAGGGACTAACCTCGGAGTTCATATAACGAATTGTAATGTACCTCAGACCAAAAACTTAACCAGAGCTCTGCATTTCACAAAGAATTTTTTTAAAAAGGAAATAAAATCGTTTGAGGTGAAGACTATAATTATTCAATCATGAAACTCAATTGAAGTTTCCAAACATAGTCTTGTATCTTAACCTAACATTTAATCTATATCATATAGACATGTGAAGCGCCTTTTTCTAGGAGTGCACCTTAATTAATTTAAAACTCAACCAAGCCTGCTGTTCCAACCTATATATATACACATATGGGTTGTCTACAATGACTTTGAACAACAGCGACAACTTTTCCAATCTTACCTCGTACGGGGGCCTGGTGCCTTGGTGTAATTTCTATAAAACAAGTATCTCTGAATGAAGTCAAAAGGCATATCTTCGCTGCAAACTGGAGTAAGAAGGCCACAAAAGGCATCATAAGCTTTATATTTAAGTTTGAACAGATGTTACATATACTGCCTTTCTGTGTTTGGTTCATGTTCATGCTATTCTCATTCAGTAACAAGCAACTGTTTCGATTTTCTGAAACGGTCTTATTGGCTATTGGTTTATGGGAATGCACATCGATGATAGAAGAAAATTATTTTTTTTAAACATCAATTTTCATGCACCGCCTATGTTTTTTTTGCATAAATCACTTAAGAATCGAGCAGAAGGAAACTAGACCTTATCGGCAGCAGCTTGTAAGGTAACATGGTCGCCCCATTCACCAGATCTGCAAAAAAGAGAGTAAATTAGCACAGGAATTAAATGTAATGAATCAAATGAAAATTAATTAACAGACGGAAGGGACTATTGCACAGAATGAGAATAGTGATTCTCGAAAAAAATTCCATACTTGGCCATTTTCTTGTAATAACGTTTATACTTCATTGGGACATAGCTTTCATATGAAGATTTATTGTCTTTCAGCTGAAACGGGAGGGGAAAAGTACCGGTAAAGCAATCAAACTCATATCAGTATCGAAACGAACTTGCCTCCGTATGAAAATTCAGCGATAACTACAAACCTGTTTGATGATCTCTTTCCGGACATGCTTGTGATACTCAGGTGACTTGTACAACTGATCTGAAAGTGCACGAAACTACAAAAGAAACAAAATAAATCAATAAAGCTCACAAGCAACATTTCCGCGTTACTTAGAATCAATCACAAGTCACACCTGACAATTTCCATCTCCGGAGACCTTCACTTCGTATAAACGATAAACGTTGAGCCTGAGAAAATAAGAAGTTTACTTAATACCCTTACCAAATATGAGAAACAAACAGACTATAAGTGCTACAACCAAATACTCCATTCTCTCAAGATGGACACCTAAATAACATACGGAGCCTAAGGTGTATATTATTGCCAAGTATAAGATGTATGTATACCTCTGAGTAAGCCGCTGGTGATCCAAACTGGCGTCATTTAAGTTGGGGATGTATGTATTTATCCGCGGAATGTGCTGAAAATTTAAGTCAAAACTATAATTGATTCGAAATAACTTCCTAACAAATCCCCAAAAAGAAGAACACTCCCAACAACATATTGCGGATGCTATATAGTGAATAGAGTTTTGACAATGAGATTCAAATGACATGACTTCTGTCTCCACGAGTGGGAGGGGGGATTTGAGGTAACCCCGAACTCTAAATAATGATTTCAAAAATAAAATAAAATAACCAACGTCAGAAAAGTTTAAAGATGGCACAGTTTCTTTGATTAACATTAGAAAAGGGATTCACTAAATTAGATATTCCAAAACAAGAGTCCATTTTCCTTTTGAGGAAGTGAATTATGCATAGATCACCAAACAAACCCCTCTTATGAGTTAGTTATTGCCTCGTGTCGTGAGTATCATAGCAAGTGGTCCACTAACCCTTCATTTTGTCAAGAAATGAAACACGACACTTATTTTGGGATAGTGAGAGCAGTATTTGGAACCAGCACTAAATTGAACAATAGATACAAATCCAGAAAATTGCAAACTCTAAGACTTCGATCCATGTAAGTCACTTAACTAACAAAGGTTAACAACAAACTTACAGGCACAGGTGCGAGGTTCGTGAGGCGCTTCCCGATTGCGCCATCTAAATTAGCATATTCTTCCGATAGTACAGCAGCAATCATGTGGTCATCCTCGGTAGATTGCTGGCTGCTCATGGAAGTCGAGCTAGAAGACTCACCCACATAATAAGTCCCATTTCTCATAATAATGACCGAAAACCTGCTGGCGCGTTCTTCACAAAGTAATCAGCACCTACGGCCACCCTCTGCTGCTAAAACGCCATAGCAAACACTTAAATCAGTTTCTATGATTCCTCAATGCAAACTTGATTAAAAAAACTATCAAAAGAAAATAATCCATTAATTCTAATTCTAACCCACATTATGAATGATGAAATGTTATGAACACAAACACTAGATACAGGTTAACAACAAGTTGTTCCTAGAAATAGATTTTTGAAAATTTGTCAAGATATGGATTGAAAAATATTGTAGAAAGACACTGAAACCTACCCAATATATAATATTGAAGCCAATCATCATATGTTCACTGAAAAATAATGGGATTGAGTGAGAGAATATATTCAAATTCCCCAAACAACCCATAATCAACTTTAAGAGGGCCTTAAGGCTCAAGCTCAACCCTTGATGAATTCAGATAAACCTTTCAATATCAACAATTGAGTCAACTAAAAAAAACCACTAATAAAGCAAAATTTAGGGTACCCAGAACCCAATCAGATCGATTGAGGAACACAAAACCCAATTGCTATTGGGTTTACAAATGACATCTGATCCATTGATCGGAGACAAAAGCTTTACCTCGGATAGCCCAAATCTGGTCTGAGAATGGATTGGACAGTTGAGTAGAGGCAGACACGAAATGAACTGACCTTTGTGTTGTTGGAAAGTAAATATTTTGTTGGAGAGACAATCAATTTAATCTACGCGGACACGAATGGGTCTTCGGTTTGGTTGGTTGGCTTTGGCGGTTCATCAATGACGAGTCAGGGACAAAAATAAATAAATAAATAAACAATTGAAAACGAGTGTGATTCAAGTCACTTGCTCACTCTCTACGCGTGTCGTTTTGGGCAGCTCTCTCACAATCCGACCGACCAGGTACAGAGATACTATTATATCTACACATGCTCGATTTTGGGTCCACACGTGCAATATCACTATTCACTAGGGTTTTGTAAACTCATATTTATTGTTGTTCATTTCGGAAATTTATATAGTTAAGGTTGTGTATGACTCAAACAGACAGTGAAGTATGAATTCAGTTTTCAATTTAATTAAAGCTGAGTTTGACTGGGTGGTTAAGGGTTTGCAGAAACTCGTTTCAAGAATCTCACGTCAAGACTGATTCACGTTATTTGGTTTGATTTAAAATATGTTAGTTTTTAATTTGGTTCAATTTTATAAATGAATTTCACGAAGTTCTCATATTTTAGATAGTATTGATTTATTATTGATTTACAGGTGTTTTTGTTGAATTTTCTTTGCACCTATTTTCATGAAATTATCACATTTTTGTCCGATCTTGACTTATTTTAGCTGAACCGATATTTTTAGACCCAATTAATAAATATCGATGACTTCAAACGAGTCATCGATCGATTTTCAGTTCGGTTCGTTTTGTTAGAGTCTCACGTCTGAAAGATGTGAATTTATTCACCAACTTATATGACAATCTGGGCCTCAAACTATCAGCTCGAGTTTTTAGGTGGATTGTCCTTCTGATATGGTATCAGATGGTTCTATCTTGGGCGTACTCTCCATATGCAATCATGCCTAAAAACCCATGGATCATGCGTCCGCTTTATATCTACCCCGCTCGTCTGTTTCCACGTGAGTGGGGGCCTCTACCCATCAGCTTGAGTTTTTAGATGTGTTGTGTTTCTGATAGGTTTGCCCTTTTATATGTTTTCATTTTATAAATTGAATCCAAATAGATGAAGTTTGGTTCAATTCAACAATAAACAAAAATAAGACAATATTATTCGATTTCTGTTATTTTCAAATCGGTTCAAGTTAATTTGGTTTGATTTAATTCCATAAGTTTGGTTAGTTGCTCGGGCGGAGCAAATGATGAGCTGAGCCCAAGTTATGCCTGCCTCGCATTGGGCTTCGAACGAGGACAGTTGGGCCAGGCTTTATCGTCTGGATCTCGGCCCAAAACTAGGCCCGGAACGCGGTCCAGCCGAAAAGTAACGGTTACTACACAAAACCACGAGCCAGCGCAGCGGTTTAAGACAACCACCGTGGATCGCCGCCTCTCCCAGGTTTCACTGTAACTGTATTTGTTGGGTTTCGAGCTCCGACGGTTAAAGATATCAGTTTTTATATTTATTAATTATTTTTATTATTATAATGTAACTCTGCTACGTATCAATCAGCATGTGGGATCCACAAAAGTCAACCCTAAAATACAAACAGTGCAGCTTCTAGAGTAACGTACGGTATTTGTACATTTATACCCTTTCAAAATCTCATTTTTCTTTAATATTAATTTGGCCCCACAACTTTCTTAAACTCCAACATTTAGTCCCATTTAACTCTTCACAGTAACTTCTTAACTATCGTTAGGAATGGATTTACTCAAATGAAAATTATTAAGGACTTATTTCAGTCCTCTGATATTTTAATCTTAACTATTAATTTTATAAATTTAACGGTTGAGATTTTTTTTAACTCTTGTCTATCTTTATGTTTTAATTTTTAAAGACTGTGTTAGAGTATAAAATTATAATTGGTTCTTCTACTATCAGCTTAAACTTTTAGTTGAGTTGGTTCTCTAGTAGACCAAACAACTCGAGCCTATACCTATCTAGCCAAATCGAGATGATATCAATTTTGCAAAGTTTGAACTTACGCCTATCAATAAAAAGTGTGAATCTTAAACCGTTTGAATGTTCTCTTGAGGACATCTCTCGTTCAATTTAGTGCCAATGTATATTAACTGAAGCTAGGATCGAGAACATGAGTAATTTTATGGTTTGAAGTGAATTATATTTGTTAGGTTGAGGCTACATTAATCTCCTGGAGTCTTATGTTGTTTTAAAATTAATTTTGTAAATGTTTATGTTAAACTCGAAAGAATTATTTTCATACATAGTTGAGTTGTTATCTCTCTCGATTAAATATCTAAAACATAATAAAAATACAGTTATCAAATGTCACAAAGCGAAAATAATAATTACGTCGTTACAGACAAAACAATATCAATCATTACAAAAAAGAAACGGATATCATGATTGAACTTCCAAAAAAGTCGCGTCACGACAAACTCTAACAACATATTAATTGATTGATCTAGTTTATTCGGATTGAAACAATATTGCCACGTGGAGTTTTGACAAAATTAAATTATCGACAAACATATAACTGATAAACCGTTCTTACCTACATCTAACTGATAATTCTTATACATAATTGAGCTGTTACATCGCTTCATTAAATATTTAGAATATAATAATTAAACATGTCTGATAAAACGTCATAAAGTGAAAATAATAATTGCGTCATCATAGATAAAACAATATCAATCATTACAAAAAGGAAACGAATATTAATGATTGAACTTCCAAAAAAAGTCGCGTCACGACAATCTATATCAACACATTAATTGATCGATCCAACTTATTCGGATTGAAACAGATCCTGCCACGTGGAATTCCGACAAAATGCAGTTATTAAGTAATAAACAGATAACTGACAAGTCGTTACATCCAATTAAATTTGCATGCATCATTATTATTCATATAACGAATCAAATTTTTTAATAAAACGACGAATCAAAATATATCATCAAGAGAGTAATTAACCTTAAGAAAGTTAAAGTATCATCAAAATAAAATAATTGTGATCATCTTAAGAGGTAGGGGTGCACATGAAAAACATTTTGTACAATGAGATTAAAATGGAAAGATAAGATAATTAGGGGATTCATTTGAAGCATTTAATAATTAGAGAAAGTAACAAACCCCAAAATGGCAACTTTAACAGAGAAAAACAAGAAAAACAAGTAACATTTTCTAGAGCCTTTGGATCCTCCCATTATATAAATGACACATTCATTAATCTACACATCTCAATCACTCCATTTCCCTCTTATCTTCTCAAAGTGTTGCTCAAATCTCTTCAAAATCAGTGTTAGTGAAACCCACTTAATTACAGCACAATTTTTTCTTCTTCTTCATATGGTTATTTATTTATGGTTGGTCCATACTCCAAACCATTGAATGACACATGATCTTTGATTTGTTTGTAGATTTGGGAACAAAAAAATGGGTTCCGACAAAGAAGAGACAGAGACAGAGACAGAGACACCAATATGGTACGTTGGTCGTGTAATAGGAGTTCCTTCTGGTGACACGCTGAGGCTCGCAGCCCCGAAGCAAAATCTAGACAAAACGGTGTCGCTTTCCTCAATCAAAGCTCCCAAATTGGTTCGTCTTCTTGTTCACTTCAAATTGTTTATGGGTTCTCATTTTTGTTTGGTACCCAATAACTTCAATATCATAGTAGACCTGTTGCAGCTATCAGTTTGAGTTTTTGACGTGATTTGACATGGTGATGGTTTAGGCTGGGAGCAGTGGTGGTGAGGACGAAGCTTATGCATGGGAGAGTCGGGAGTTTCTGAGGAAGCTCTTGATCGGGGAGGTTCGTACCCAGTACAGTTTTATTTTAATTTTACCCATGTTCTGGACAGACTTTCGAGAAATCGTGTTATCAGTTTTTTAACTCTTTTGTCAGCATCTGAGGGGAAAACCCGTGTGTACCAAGATTCGAACTCAGAACCTCACATGTGTTAGTGCGAGCTCCTGAGTTCAATCTTAATCTCATGTTTTGGTGTTGTGAGTTGTGTGGAATGATTTTGGTTGCAGGATGTGATTTTTAAGGTAGATTTCATTTCCAGCAAGAACAGAGAGTTCTGTTCTGTTTTCATGAACGACAACAACGTGGCTTGCTTGCTGGTTTGTCTAGGCTTGGCCAAGGTATATAATTATTTCTGGTTCTGGTTCCTTAATTTCTTGCATTTTGTGATTAACATGTGATTCACGTTAATTGTTTTTTGCAGGTGAAGAGACAAACTCATGAGACCCCATACCTGGCTCAACTTCACCGCCTTCAGGTTCAAGCTAAGCACCACCGTTTAGGACAGTGGAGCCAGGTAGGTTCATTTCATTTTGAAACTGCTGTATATGTAACTGTTCTGTGCTTTATTTTATTTCTTTGGACAGCTCAATCATAAAAAAAAGTAAATATAATTAAGCATAATCTGGCAGATATTATAAACTAGAAATAAAAAATAAAAATAACCCATAACTTTGCCCCTTTATTTAAACCATTCCAGAATCTCATGTGCATTTATCAGGTGATCCACCAAAACTCGAACTCTAATTTTTAAAGAAGAGAAAACAAGAGAACTCATCTCGAGCAATCAGACAAGCCCCGGTCGATAAAATTCAAAATAATAATTTTGTCGCCGAGATCATGAACTTGTTCCATTAATTCCTAATCAATTGTTTATTATCTTCGATCATGAGACTGCCTCTTCTTAACTAGTGCCTAATGTTTTTTTAAACAACCGGACATAACCTAACTTTCAGTAGAGATGACAAAAGTCTCTGACTGGACATGGGATCGATATGAGACGAGAATCACTAAACTTGCTCTGAATTTGTGCTTTTCACGTATAATTTTATACATGTCTTGGTTCATTTGATGTTATATATATATATATATATGTATATATATGTGACACTCTCATTTGTGCTGTGCAGCTTCCTAGTTCTCGAGAGTCCATAGGTGCAGGCAGTTCCAGCAATGTATACTCCATAGAACAGTTGGTCCAAAAGAAAGGAAGGCCTTGCAAAGCGATCGTCGAGCACGTAAAAGACGGAAGCACCCTCAAAGCCTACTTGCTCCCCGACTTCCATTTCATCCAGATGCTCGTCGCCGGTGTCCAAGTAACAACATATCTAATGATCATCTACAATTCTCTAACACTATTTTTCCTCAATCCCCTCAAAACCTGTTTGTTCTTGCTAGGCCCCGTGTTCGGGGAGGATCGAGTTCCCTAATGTAGAGGCCTCCTCCTCCACTCCCTCCGCCTCGCTGACGCCAGCAGAAAGATTCGCGGCGGTCATGCCACCCTCGCCTGAGATGACCTCTGAGGAGTTTGGGAGAGAGGCTACGTATTTTGTGGAAACGCACATTTTACACAGAGATGTGAGCTGCACTCTTTTTCCTTTTTCTGTTCTAATAGTATAAAACATATGTTTTTTGCGTGCGCGAGAGCTCGGGTTTAGGTCTTTGTTGGAAATGCAGGTGTGCATTGTTCTTGAGGGGGTGGATAAGTTCAACAACCTGGCTGGCTCAGTGTACTACTCTGAAGGAGACGCGTCGAGGAGCTTGGCTATGGAACTTGTCATAAATGTAAGATATTTATATAAAACGCATTACATATTAACGTGCTGTGAACTTTGATTTTTTACATATTTTATAAAAAATTCAAATTTTCATGTCAAGAGGCGATTTCATCATTTTAAAAAAATTACATGCACGAAAAACAAAGTTTCCAGTCTTTTTGTCACACTTTTAAGTCACAGTTTTTTTCGGATTGGTTCTGACCGTCGAATTCAATATGTCATTAAAGGGGTTGGCGAGATACGTTGAATCGACCGCGAGTTTCCTGGACGACGATGTGAGGAGGCAATTGAAGGCAGCTGAAATCAAAGCGAAGAAAAGTCGAATCAAGATTTGGGAAAATTTCGTGCCTCCCGCTACATGTACAAAGCCGGTCCATGACCAGAATTTTACAGGAACTGTGAGTCATTAGTTTCTGCTTATTTTTATACGGACAAAAATGTGCATGAAGTTTTGAACCATTAAAATTTGATGTTTTTCAAGGTCGTGGAGGTTCTGAGTGGAGACTTCATTATTGTTGCCGACGAAGCTGCGCCATATGGTTGTCCGTCAGCAGAGCGGCGAGTCCATCTTTCGAGTATCAGGTGTCCTAAGATTGGGCATCATAGCTCCGCGCCATATGCTGCTCTGGCAAAGGAGTACCTTCGCTCGCTCGTTATCGGGCAGAAGGTATATTTCTTTTATCAGCAATTAAAACGATTATATTAAAAGAAAAAGAGAAATCAATTCTCAATATGTGAAAAGAAAACTCTAAAGAGCAATACAATAAAATAAAGAAAAATGATGTGACAAGAAATTAAAGGGAAGAACTGAAAAACGAAACTACAGTCCAAAAGAGTGGCATGGATAGATAGTTTAAATCACGTCATCCTCGCAGCTTGTAGACGTAAATCCGATGGATTTGCACAAATCCCAAGCTTGACTGGCCTTTGCAAGGGAGTCAATACCTGTAAAAATTAAATAACAATATCGTCAAGAATTTAGACTGAAACTCCCGACCTCATACTTATTATATGAAATTTCTGTCATTCACTCTACGTCTATAATTCTCTGAATGTGGTCTAATTTATGCTCACGGATGTATATGATCCAGGTTTATGTTTCGATGGAGTTTACTAGGAAGGTCGATCTGGCCGATGAGGACGATACGAGAATGATGGATTTCGGATCAGTGTTCCTCTACCCGTCTTCTCCCAACTTCCAGCAGTTCGGGCCAAATGTCGCCGAGCTGGTGATGTGCATGGGTTTCGGGGTGACCGTGAAGCACTCAGACTTTGACGAGAGATCGCACTACTACGAATCTCTCGTGAGGGCCGAGGAGCACGCCAAGGAGGCGAAGAAGGGGATTCACTCGTGTAGAGACCCCCCGGTCGCGCACAATGCAGACCTAGTCATGGTATCAGAGCCTATAAAACCATGAATGAAATGCATATCAACGAGTATCGCGAAAATCGTTAACATGAATTTGATTCATATTTTGATCAGGCGTCGGCTGATGAGGCGAGGGAGTATTTCCGGTACCTGAGGGGGAGCCGGAGGCACGAGGCGGTCGTTGAGCACGTGTTCAGCGGGCACAGGCTGAAGGTTCTGATTCCGAAGCAATGCTGCAGCATTGCCTTTTCGTTCTCGGACGTGAGGTGCCCGGGGCGTGGGGATCGGTTTGCAGACGAGGCGGTGGCGTTGGTGAGGAGGATGATCCTGCAGAGGGATGTGCGGGTTCGGGTGCAGGCGGTGGATAGCAGAGGAACGTTCCTGGGGATGCTGTGGGAGGGGAGGACCAACGTTGCCGTGGCGCTTCTAGAGGCCGGACTTGCCAGGATTCAGACTGGTTATGCTGGTGAGGACAGGATGGTCGACGGGCGTCTCGTGCTCGCCGAGCAATCGGCTAAACGGAAGAAACTGAAAGTAATTTTCGTACATTTTCATGTATCATAAGTGTTTTACGACGCGACTATTGAAACCAGCGACCTCATGCTTGTTACGTAGATTTATTTGGTGATGTTCGTTTGCAGATATGGGAGAATTATACTGAGATACAAGAAATTAGTGTTTCGGCTAATGGGAAAAGGCCGAAAGAAGTGATGAAGGTGCGTATTATACATAAATAGGAAACACTCTTATTTTGTGTTATGAAGTTGCAAGCTGGGGATGTTCGGCTAAAGAAGAGAAAAACCGACAAACTCTAGTTAAAATAACGAATTTGATTACCTTATATTTAATAATTTATTTTTAATTTTTAAATTCCAGCGACTCATTTTCTTCTTTACCCATCCGAAATTTTTTGAGTAAAGTTCTTGAAAAAATCTTTCAACTTCAGTGTAATTTCAAATTCTTATTTCATGCCATCGAGCTTCAAGTGGGGAATGATCGGCCAAAGAAAAGAAAACTAATGAGCTCGAATATGAAAAAAAATAAATTTGATTTTCTTTTGTAAATTTTTATACACACTTTTTATAATTAACCTTATTATACATGCACACATAGGGTGGTGATTTAGTGCGAGCTTACAGCGCCCGCTGATGTGCTGCGAACTGCACGTTAAGAAAGTTTTTACTTGTTACATATTTTCTTCGACGAGTAATACTTTTTCTTCTGGCTTATAGAATAGAACCCATCACTCCCTTTCGTTTCGTTGGTTTTCACGGTTCTTACACAACTCTTAGTCACTTTACAGACTTGTGAAACTTGTGTTTGTCGCAGGTTCTGGTTACTGAAGTCAAGGAAGGTGGAAGGTTCTACGTCCAAGAAGTCGACGACCACAGAGTCACATCAATCCTGGAGAATATGGCTTCGTTGAGCCTCCAACCAGCTCCCACCTTCCACACCTTCGCTCCCAGAAAAGGCGACATTGTTTTCGCACAGTTCAGCGTAGACCACACTTGGAACCGCGCACTGGTAACGTCAATAACCCACCTATACTCAGCACAAACTAATGCACCAAATTCCACTAACCCTCAAAACGTACACATTTCTCTTCTCTTTATAGATCTTGAACGGGCCGAAGATTGTCGAGTCTCGCCGCGACGGGTACGAGGTATTCTACATAGACTACGGGAACAAGGAAGTGGTCCCGTACTCGTCGTTGCGCCCCCTCCACCACTCGCTGCCGTCGATTCCCGGCGTGGCCCAGCTGTGCAGCCTGGCGTACATTAAAGTCCCCTATATCGACGAGGAGTTCGGGGGAGAGGCGGCCGCTTATCTCAGCGACTGCGTTCTCGGGAAGGGGAAGGTGTTCAGTGCCCATATCGAAGGGAGGGATGCCCGGGGGGCGGGGGGCGAGGGGAGCGGGGCATTGCCGCTCCTGGTGACTCTCGTCGACGAAGAGAATGGGATGACCATTAATGCAGTCATGTTAGAGGTCAGTGAACTGTGATAGAAATAGTGTAGAGAATAATATTATTGATATTAATGTCTGTGAAATAGACTAATGCTTTTTTGGGTGGTCAGGCTGGACTGGCGAGGCTGGAGAGGAGAAAGAACTGGGAGTCGCGGGAGAGGAAGGTGAAGCAGGAAGAGTGGAAGCGTTACGAGGAGGAGGCAAAGGCGCGGAGGCTCAACATTTGGCAGTATGGAGATTTTGACTGGGACGACGAGCATTCGAGTCGGCCTTATGGGAACCATGATTAAGGTCGGTCTTGCCTTTGAATAAATAAGTGGTGCCTATGTGAAATGTGATGAAACAGAATTGAAGTGTGAGGGACAGAGAGGCTTATGTATTGGACAATCGAAGCCAGTGAATAAAACATGAACATTTCTAGAGATAAATGTGTCATACATTTATATTACACTTAACTTTTAACCCATGACTGATTGTTTTGTGGGAGCGAAAGACCAAAATAGTCATTTAACAATGAACAAATAGGAAATGATATTTTGGTCGTTTCACTCTGGATAAAACTCGGTTAAAATTAGGTGTAGATGAGTGTCATTTTCCGTATGTTTTTGAGAACATTAGTCACCTCCGAGTCCAAGGCGGTGATGGACGGACATCGGTTGTCCATTCTTTCGGGCTGTGCTCATACCCACTTGAGTATTCGTGAGGATCCGACGCCCACTGCTGCGTCGGACCAGGCTCGTGATGATGATGATGATGGTGATGATGATCAACTGCTACTGCCTCCGGTGGTGCATTGTCATGCACCATTGTCAGCGGCGAAGGATAGCAACCGTTTAAGGGTGGTGGATAGGGCGACGACGACAACGGGTGCCCAGCTTCATGCCCAGTTGGGTATGCTACAACGTCTACACTCAGGGGTGGATATACCTGAATCGGATCTGGCGAAAAACGCCCAACTTCATGTGCAACCGAATAAGCTACACTCGGGGGAGGATATACTTGAACCGGATCTGGATCCGACGACAAATACCCAACATTGACATTCATGGGTGGATATACCTGAACCGGAACTGGATCCGGGTCGACACTCGGGGGCGGATATACCTGAACTGGATCTGGATCCGACGACAGATTACCAACTTCATGTGCAATCGGGTAAGCTACAACGTCTACACTTGGGGGTGGATATACCTGAACCGGATCCAACGCCAGACACCCAACTTCGTGCGCAATCGGGTAAGCGACAACGTCGACACCCAGAGCCGCCGGATATGCCTGAACCGGAACCGACCCCGGCCCTGTGAATTGATCATAACCACTCACCGGGTACCCGGCAACATTGCCCCCGGCAGGCTGCAAATTCATTCCCATCCCCAAATCTCCCCCTTTAAAATTAACCCTATACGAGAAATTCAACGACCCATTGGGTTTCCCGTCGACCGTCCGGACCTCGTAGCTCACATACCTGACGATCCCATCCGATCCCCCGAACAGATCCAGGAATGGCACGCGGGCATCCCCAATGGGCTTTTCGCCGAACACGCGACATTCGTGCTTGAGATCGAATTGCAAGAAGAAATGGGCCGGATCAACGACCATGGCATCGGTCAACTCAAACAACATCTCCTGGTTCCATTCCGGGTGGCCGTCCTCTGAACCTGCTGCAGATTCTCCTCCAACTCCTCGTCGGGATCGTAGCTGCCTATCGACACCTGCACGTACACCACCGGCTTCTGGAAATAATTACTCACCTTCAGATCTTTTCCGTACGTTACCTTCAGCTCTATCGTCGTCGAATCCATTTAATCAACAAACCCAAAATTCAATTCTCATGAATAGAAATTTAAAAAATGGCTCTGATTAGAAAATTTAAATCTTTATATATGGGACGATCCAAAAATACACATCCACGTGGACATTTCCCGGCAAGAAAACCAGGATAGTTCTTGTTCACACATTTCATCACAATGTAAGAAAACAAAAAGAATAAAAAAAATCACGGTTCGTTGATTTCAAGCAAGAAAGAATTTACAGTGAATGTTACCGATTTTTTTAATGGTCGCCATGATCGTCCCTGTCCAAGAATCTTGGAAGCATGGTGCTCGTCTCGAGCAACTTGGCGTCGTCGGACAAGGAGACCTTACCGAAACCTGGGTTTCTCAAGGACGTGAACCTAGACCTGTCGAGGGTGCTTCCTCTGAATCCTGTCATTTTTGAAGACAACATGGGCATGACCAGTACTGCTGATGCGTTGATCGAGTCCTCTCCGAAGCCTAGAGCCATCAAGCAAGCGTTCTGCAATAGAGAAATAGAATAAAAAACCAAACTTTATGACGATAACTGTCCTATTTCAATTCTGGTTTAAGACAGAGATAAGGGAAAAGCTAAATTGCAGCACCTTTGCTTTAAACATCAGCTTCCTGATTTTTTCTGGCATTTCTTGTCCATATGATCTTGGCTCTTTACTGTGCCCGTCTTCATAGTCTTTAATTTGTGGCTCTTCCGATGACACGACCAGCCTATAGAATGCAGGTGTGGCGAGGAAGCAGATTTCAGATAACAAACGAAATGTACATCCAGTTGCGTGTTAAATGTATTATATAGGGTAAGAGCTTTGACATGGGAAACGCGATGCCATACCTGTCCATTTCAGATGAAATGCCCGAAGCTGTCGCTGAAGCAAATGATGAATTATCTTTTGCTTCACCTGCTAGAGAATTTACACATTAAGTTTCCTTTTTAATCCTCCACATACTCAGAATTCCAAGTAAGTTTAACAAAAGTACCTTTTGAATCGTCGGGTGCGAGTAAGGAAATGCCAATGAAAACAGACGTCATTCCTAGTAAGAACATTGTTGTCCTAAGTGCATCGAATACCTGTCATGGAGTATATTCATTTTAAACCACCCTATTATTTCATGCTACCGTCAAAAAACATCCATTCCAGGAAGAGAGAAAAAGGTAACAATAATCAAAAGTGTGTGTGTGTGAGAGAGGACCTGATATTCCTGGAAGTAGACAAACCCTGTGCAAATGGAGAAAAAAGTCCAAGCAATTTGAAACATGGGAACAATAAGGATCGCATCAAACAGTGACAATCCTTCATTCAATCTCGCCATCTGGAGGGCATAGGATATGAATAGATTTAGTAATTTGGAAATTTTTCAAAGATAAATGTAAATGACTGTCTAACTGAAATGAGGAAATCGTGCAGAAACTTTTACCCAAAATCCAGCTGTGCTTAGAAATAAAAGAATCATGGAATATGTGAACCAGCTGTGGAGATGGTAGTCGCTCGTCATTGCTAATCTTAGCAGGTTAGAGCTATAAAAACATGCAATTACATCATAAAATAATTTGACGATAGAAGTCCACCACCAGCATCTGAAAAAGAATGAGACTAAAGGCATTGCACTTACAGAGATTTAGCAAACAACACCGAGCATGATCCTACAGCCCCCGAAACTACGGCATAGGAAAAAGGAAGCAGTGTACGCCAATAGGGTTTAAGGTCTTGTCCAGTTATCCCAAACAGAAGCTCTCCTCTCCTAATATATAACATGAACTCACTGTAATCTGACCAATAATTCAGGTTTGGTAATCGAAGAAACTCAAAAGTGATCATTCATAAGAAGATTCAGTTGGCTTAAAAAGCGTGATCAACTGGATCTCATACCTTAAACTACTGATAGATACTCACCTATAAATGGAGTGGTGTAAGACGACAATTAACATCAAAATCAGACAGTAAATTAGAAACGTAATGTTGCTGTATTTCTCTGCCAGCTGCTCTGGTGTATACACTGAAAAAAATGATGGAATATTTTAATCTGCAGAAGAAGCGATTACAGAGTGGGGCGCATATAATAATTCATTCCTGGATGATAAGCTGTTTTCACATTATTAACAACTATGCAATACAGATAACCATTATTCTCATAGAGTTGTATTGTCTATGATGATGTATCTAGTAACAAAATCTTCAAGAATGGAGACACTTCTGAAAATCATTAGTCACTGCATGTACCATTCCCAACGAAAATAGATGGAAAAAGATTGTGAAGAAAAATCTGATGACAACCTTCTTTACATCAAACGGACATTTAGTTTTCCTAGTCTTCGATGTCTCTAGTATTCCATGATAATGTTGCACACATTATCTAGCACCCTTCTACTTCATTCTGAATGAAAATTTGACATGTCCTTTCATGTTTCCAAAGACAACACTTAAGCACCACTTCACCAACCATGTTATCCATGATGATTCTGTTCACTATTCTTAATTTCTGTAATGTTCTTAAGTTCTTCCTTCTGACTTTTACAGTTATTTCCCCCAGTATGTTCATTAGTTTACATTAAATTGAGCAAGAACATACACCGTCCCTTAAGCCAAATACCGTACCAGGCGACTGGTGATTGCCAAAAGCGACAAGAAAAGTGTTGCCAAGAACAATGAATGCAGTGGCGATGAGTACTCTGCAAAAGAGGAAATCCATAAGATATTGAGATCTGTTCATCTTAATAAGCAACAGTTCTTGATCAAAGAATATGCTCACTTCAGGTATTAACATACTTGAGAGTGACCATTGTGTTAAGCACAAAATAAGCGAACGCAATATTGGACACGAACTGAATAGATCCCAAGGCTGCAAGAAGTGACTGCAAGAAAAGAGAATGAGACTTTTACAACTTGGAGGTACAAACCAGATCCATTTGGATCTTGAAAAAGTAAAAGGGGTTCAAATTCTCAACATAAAACTACACTTTCAACTCATTTTTTTTCATACATCACCTATAACCTTTTCAAGATCCAAAGAGTGCATTAACAGTCGGACCTTGAAAAATAATGGTCATCCAAATTATTATGAGGTCGTCGACATTTATTCATACTGACCTGAGCAGCATATCCAAACGAGATGAAATTCAGACAATTTCCGAAGAAGAAAATTAGGATACCTGCATAGTGCATACCAAGAGTTACATACAACAAATCGCATGCAATGGTAAACCTTTCCACTCAATTAAGTGGCATGTAACAGAGCATACCAACTCTCCAAGTATGGAAGTGAATAATAGGCTTTAGTGGGAGCTTTGCATTTGTTCCATCCCCATCCACCATAGAAAGTTTTTCCCTCTGCAAATAATTCAGGCAGATTCACTTACACAAATTATAGCCTAGCAACACTTATTTTGATTGGCCAACTAACATTCTCTGTACAGCCCACTGACAATTGACACTCACAAGTGTTATAATAATTAACAAATTATGCAGATCAGCACTAGAAGGAGCTATCACGTCCAATAAACTGTATATGCAGAAGTATAAAAATTAGAATAGCACAAGAAGATGCACGATCACTAATGAAAGAAACAAAGGTAACTGACTTCGCAATATGGACAGAACGACACAAAATTGATGTCAACTCTCCCAACATAGTAACGGAAGTTGAATTGGCAAAGCAATTGACACACCTCATTATGGCCCAATTTGAGAAGATTGGTCCCGAAGTTAATGGCAATGCTCCCGAAGAGGTTAATGAACGCTCCAATAACCCACTCACCCATGGATTATAGAAGTCAGGTTGAGCCTGCATGCAGTTTGATATCTAAATCTTTTCTCCAATACTGATTTATTCTTACAGGTGCTGCAAACAAAGAGCGCTTAAAATCTAACAAGTAGCCGCCCTTTATCTATTACTAATCCTTCAAAAACCCACTTCAAGCATTCACCTGGCACAAAAATGCACTGTTTTAGCAGCTGCATATGTTCACCAACAACATAAAATTCACAAGCGATCATCAATACACATCATATAATTTTGATACAGACTCATAACCACATATCAAACATGCAAGACAACACAAAAGAAACAAACAAACAAACAAATTACTCTTGAAATGGGGTCAAATGAGAACTAAATTTTAGTTCAGCTACAAAACAAAAACAAATATTGGGAATGGAAAAGTTAACAACTAGATGGCAAAGTATAGCTATATCCATAAACCCAATCAGTAGATGGGATCAGAAAAATATGAGCTTTACAGATGCATTTCTTCACCTAATCCGTACCCAAACCCAGATCAACACAGAATCAGGACTTGGGAAAGCTGATTCAACCTCAGAAAGCAAAGATCAAGAGTGGGTATGGGACAATTCTTCAAAACCAACCCAATAGACACAGGAAAAAAAAAAGTTGCTTTACCTTGAAAAAGCTCTCGGCGTGAAGAGGGTTTCTCTTCCAAATCAATACTCTTCGATGGTTCTGGGTTTGGAAATCTACAGCGTATCGGATCCGAAGAACACGAATCAAGAAAATAAAATTTCTTTTTTTGTCAATAAAGTGAAATATCAATGTGCTTGCGCTCTAAATTTGTCTGGAACTGGAAATGAGAAGTTGAATGTGATAATTTTCAAAGGTGTGTGGGAGAAGAAAGAAAGAGACAGAGAATTGAGACCTTTGCTTGTTACGTTGAAGTTGAAGAGTCAATTTGTGAGCAGAGACTGTTTAGTCGTCGCAGCCATCTTCAACCACCGTTGGTGCCGCCGTACTCAATCGCCAATGTTTCTATTTTGATCTGGTACGGACGAGACCACGCTGCTCCTCTCTCTCAAATTAAATCTAGGCCAATTGATAAACATATTGAGTTGGGTGTTATAGTGTTAGATATTCCAGTGCAAACCTTACATTCAAATAAGAAAATAGGAACAAATTTCAGCCGTTAGATGAGATGGATAAGGGTAGAGATTGACGCGGTGGCATATATGTGTAAATAAGTCGAAGTTGTAATTTACTTTGATTTTTTCCTTATTTCACTAACTTGGCCCAGGGGTAAGATGGTCATTTCAACCCATTCATTGTTGAGATGCGCGATAGAGGCGATTTGCAGAGAGGCGATTTGCGATTCCAATTAAGGTTTGCTTCAATTTTGGTTCGAAAACGGGAATCGGAGAGCACGATTCGAATAACACGAATCGACCAACACGAATCAAAGAGCACGAATCGACCAAGACGAATCGAAGAACACGAGTCGAAGAACACGAACCGAACAAGTCGAATCGAAGAAGATATATTGAAGAAGATGCACTATCATCAAGTTCTGGAAAAAAAAATGTCAAACAAGAAGAAGCGCGAGAAGATATAGAGTATTGTGAAGAAAAAGACTAAATAATTGTTTAAAAAGTGTTTCGGACCAATCAAATTGTTTTAGAACATATTTCAAATTTATGAAACTTGTTGTTTTGTATGGAATCTTTGTAAATAACTTGATTTCAATTGTTTCTCTGTTAATATGTACAAAGAAGAATTATTTTGAACGTGTCTTCATAGGTTCTCGGTTATTTAGAAAAATTGTACTCTCGTCTTTATAGGTTTTTAGTTACTGTTAGGAAGGTGTTTCAGTCCACTAAAACTCTCTGATTTGTGTGAAATTTTTGAAACATAAACTGATGTAGATTGTTTCTCTCCGCTGATACCATTTGTTGAAATTGTCTCTCCAAAACTTGTTTCAGTGTTTTTTTCCCATGGATTTATAGGAATCCAATTACTGTTAGAAAGGTGTTTCAGACTGCTCAAACTATCTGATTTTTGTGGAATTTTTGTAAATAGACTGATGTTAGTTGTTTTCTTCTGTTGATATGTGCTCATTTTGGTGAAATGATGTATCCAGAACCTGTTTCAATGTCCTTATCTCATGGATTTATATGTTCTCAATTACTGTTAGGAAGGTGTTCCAGACCACTCAAACTGTTAGGAACATGTTTCAGACATCTCCTCGTTACACCCGGGAAACCCTCGTTACACCTTTTCCTCGACATGGTTCACTTTTCCCCCAGGGTATAGTATGGAACTCGGTCCCCTTGTTACACCCGGCGAACCATCGTTACACCTTTTTCCCCGATAGGGTTCACTTTCCCCCTAGGGTATAGTATGTAACTCGATCCCCTCGTTAAACCCGGGGAACCCTCGTTACACCTTTTCCCCGACAGGGTTCACCTTTCTCCATAGGGTATAGTATGAAACTCAGTCCCCCCGTTAAACCTGGGAAACCATCGTCACACCTTTTCCCCGACAGGTTCACCTTTCCCCCCTAGGGTATAGTATGGAACCCAGTCCCCCCGTTAAATCCGGGGAACCCTCATTACCCCTTTTCTGTGACAGGGTTCACCTTTCCCCTCTTAGATTATAGTATGGAACTCGGTACCCTCGTTAAACCCGGTGAACCATCGTTACACATTTTCCTTAACATGGTTCACTTTCCCTCTATGGTATAGTATGGAAATCAATCCCTTCGTTAAACCCGGGGAACCCTCGTTACATCTTTTCCCTGACAGGGTTACTTTTCCCCCTAGGATATAGTATGGAATCATCGCTACATTTAAGGTTCTCATTTACAGTTAGAAACATGTTTCAGACCTCAAAAAACTCATATTTGTGTGGAGATTCTGTAAATAGCCTGATGTCAATAACTTTGTTCTGTTGATATGTGCTCATTTTAATGAAATGGTCTATCTAAGAAATATTTAGTGTTATTTTCTCATGAATTTATAATTTCTCAGTTACTGTTAGGAAGATGTTTCAGACTGATGTCAATTGCTTCCAATGGTTACATAGGTACTCATTTACTGTTAGAAAGATGTTTCAGACCTCAAAAAACTTTGACTTGTGTGGAGATTATGTAAATAGTCTGATGTCAATTGTTTTGTTATGTTGATATGTGCTCATTTTAATGAAATGGTCTCTCTAAGAAATGTTTCAGTGTTTTTTTCTGATGAATTCATATTTTCTCAGTTACCGTTAGGATGGTGTTTCAGACTGATGCCAATTGCTTTCTATGGTTACATATTTTCTCATTTATAGTTAGGAACATGTTTTAGACCTCAAAACACTTTGACTTGTGTGGAGATTATGCAAATAGCTTGATGTCAATTGTTTTGTTATGTTGATATGTGCTCCTTTTAATGAAATGGTCTATATAAGAAATGTTTCAGTGTTTTTTCTGATGGATTCATATTTCCCCAGTTACTGTTAGGATGATGTTTCAGACTGATGACAATTGCTTCCCATGGTTACATATTTTCTCATTTACAGTTAGGAACATGTTTTAAACCTCAAAAAACTCTAATTTGTGTGGAGATTATGTAAATAGTCTGATGTCAATTGCTTTGTTTTGTTGTTATGTGCTCATTTTAATGAAATGCTCTCTCTAAGAAATGCTTAAGTGTTATTTTCTCATGAATTCATAATTACTAGTTACTGTTAGGAAGATGTTTCAGATTGATGTTAACTGCTTCTCATGGTTACATAAGTTCTCATTTATTGTCAGGAACATGTTTCAAACCTCAAAAAACTCTAATTTGTGTGGAGATTCCGTAATCGTAAATAGTTTGATGTCAATTGCTTTGTTCTGTTGATATGTGCTCATTTTAATGAAATTGTTGTTGTGGGTCCGAAAGGTTGTCATTTCGACACATTTCGCCCACAACTTTAAGGTTAAAGTCTTAAATTTATGCTTGTTTTGGAGATAAAAAGAGCATTTTGATGCTGCGAGAGATTTGAATGTGATTGTGTAGAAGCGCGGAATCTTGGAGCATAATTTAGGATCGAGCAAGGAGGGCATTTCAGAGTAAGCAAGCAAGAAAAGGGAGCAGGCAGAGAGCAAATCCGCCAGGCAATCCGGTCCGGATTGTCTAGAGGACCTGAACAATCAGAAGTGCAATCCGCCAGGCAATCCGGTCCGAATTGGCTAGCGGATTGGAGTTTGAAATCAGATAAAGAGAAACCCTAGCTCATTTTTGGGGGGACCCCTACACTCCATCACTTCACCTACCAAGTTCCTACCTTGCCTCCATCTAGCTCCTAGCCTTGACTACCATTGGAGAGCCAAGAAGCTTGAAGATTTGGAGTCAAGAGATGGATGAATCTACCTTCTCAACTTGAAGTGTGAAGAAGATATCACTCAAGTGGGGGATTGTAGCAAAGTGGAAGACACATGAGCATTTCTATTTCTCTCTTTCTTTAAATTTGTGCAAACTTGTTTTCATTTCTAGTTTCCTTGAATTTATGCACATGATTTGTATGATGATTTTAGACATGAGCACCATGGTTGAGGGCTAAACCCCTTAGCCATGGGTGCTAGACATTGTGATTCATGGATTTATGATATGTGATGAACGATTTTTAGGATGACTTTAGATGTATGTGATGTCTTATATTTTTCATTCATGTTTGCTAGAGAGGCTTGTTGGATTGTAGGCTAGGGTTTTGATCCTAGTCGACACCAAGTGTTAGGGGCTCGGAACCGTGTTCCGCGACCCCGACGGAACACTTGGCCTAAATAGTAGGTATGTTTAGGGGCTAGACCGATCTCGAGAGAGACGGATAGTCCCGGACCTAGGCATCACAAAGTGTTAGGGGATCGACGCCAAGCGGAGACTCCCCGGATTGACACTTGACCAATCATTGTCGGACGAGTGCATTCTCGAGTGACTACAAACCCGAGAGGCGAGGAGTGACTCGAGACTAGGACAACGCCAATGCCAAGAGGCGGAGTTGTCAAATTAAGACATAAGTCACATCTACATCATCGAAGCACTCGTGAGTCGTTGTCGTAAACTATGAATTGCATGTCTAGCACCCTTGGCGTTTCCTTTACTTGTTAATCATCACATAATTTCGTGCTTAGTTCGATTACTAGAAAAAGACCAAAAATATTAGTAGTAGTTTAGAGTTCTTTAGCACAATCATACAATCGACCGAAAACCTTCATTAGTCCCTGCGGATTGACCCGGTTACTTACCGGTTTGGAAATATATTACTTGTGATCGCGTACGCTTGCGCGAGGGATCTTATCCGAGACGTGACGTTTTGCACGACACGTTTCGGCCCTACAATTGTCTTTCTAAGAAATGTTCAGTGTTTTTTTCTCATGGGTTCATAGTTTCTCAGTTACTTTTAGGAATGTGTTTCAGACTGATGTCAATTGTTTTCCATGGTTACATAAGTGCTCATTTACTATTAGGAACATGTTTCAAACTTCTAAAATGAGCCCATATCAAAAGAACGATAAATTGTTCGATCATCACACAAAATCGAGAAAATCACGAAATCAGCATAAAAAATTGAATGCTCGATGATTGATTGAACAAAATTGAATTTTTGATGATTGATTGATCAATATCGATCGACTGATTATCAAAGAAGTTGTTGTAGAATCAGAGAATTGCTGCAAAATCGCACAATCGATCGATCGTCGAAGAAATTGTTGCATAATTGGTAAAATTTCTGAAGAAATTGTTGCAGAAACGTGAATTGCTGCATAATAACACTGAAACGTTGGAGAATCGCGTTGAATTACACAAATTCTGTATAACTTGTGAGGCCAGAATGAAGGTTTTGCCCTTTACTGCATTTATTCAATTAAATTTCATCTGAAATTGGTTATTAACCTCATCTATTGATCAGATTTCATCTAATAGCTGACATTTGTTCTTATTTTCCTATTTGAATATTAGCTTTCAGTGGAGTGCATCTCTATATAACATAATAGTGATAACATAATAGTGAGTTGGCTCTCCATATACTCCAGTGAAGCTCGAAGATTAATGTTTTGGTGGTTTTCACTGCAGTTTCAATAGTGTAATTATAATCTTTTGGGTTCTTGTTAGATTTCATGTTTGTAGCGGCCTATGGCTTCACCGGTCAACGATCTAACAGCAGTTTTCACATTCACATGCTTCTTTAACATTTATGCAGTTTTCAGTGAAGGATTATGGTAATGGTTATTCAAATATTTTGTGATTTTTGTGGTTGATAAGGTGTACGGGTATCATAGACACTACAATGATCACTAACAACAACTTGACCTAGCTCAGTTTATTTTACATTGGATCTATTCAACATTTTTCATTTTCAATTTATACGTCTAACGTAGAGTGATGAAACATTTTTGATGAACAATCTGTCAAGAACCTGACTTGGATTTAGAGTTTATCACCACCTTGAGTCTCTGACCTTAAAAGAACTGCACGTACAATAGAACCTCATATTTGTTCTATACCCCTTTCCATGTATTTAAAAAAAATGAAAGTACGCCCATTTTTATTTGGGATTAATTATTTTCTAAAAATGGCATACTTAAAACAAATTTTAATTGGATACATAATTTTAATTAAAAATAAATAAAAATGAGGTTAGACGGACTCTACACTAATAGTATTCCACCCACATTGCGTTGCCGACTGGCTTTACACCGTCAACACTTGCCCGATGTGCCGCTCCACCCTTCTCGCGCCACGACCTAGTGACATCAGGGACGGCTCAATTAATCTTGAGACCTAAAACAAAAATGATTAATAGACTATTATTTTAATTAATCTTGAGACCTAAAGCAAAAATGATTAATATACTATTATTTTAAGCATTAGTTTTCAAAATATGCCTAAAATATTAAAATTTGGGTTTTTTTTATTATACTTGAACTCTATTTTTTATGTAAGTCTAAAGCATTTTCTTCATTTACTTTATAGACGAGACGGTCTGAGCTATACATAAAAAAAGATTTATTTGGCTTTCTACATGCATCAATTTTGTAATTTGTAAAAGATGTTGATTTCTACATATACAGTGGCCGGGAACTACGTTTGACAAAATTTGAATTCAAATTAATTTAATTGAATGTTTGGTTCAACAAGGTCTCTTATTCTCTATAATCGAAGTTCTCTGGATTCATTTTCTTTATAGAATTAGGTTTCTATTCTGTATAAGAGAAACAATAACATACAAAAATTAGTGAGAAAAAATCCCAAGCCTCTCTAAAAACTTTGTTCATTAGGCGTTGCTCTTTTGGCACTGTTTGAATTTAATTAATGTCTACCCTTTATTTCGAGAGAGTTGTCCATACGAGCAAATAAAAAAACATATTAAGGAAACTGTATTAATGGGCATCGGTAAAATTAATCTTTGTTATAGTGAATCGCATTTGCATGTTTAATTTTAAAGCCAACCCTATGTCTTATTGTTTTTTTTTTGAATCTCTATGTCTTATTGTTGATTATTTGATGGTTGATTGTATTTATGCTTTTGAATGACCTGTTCTAACCAACTAATAATCTCATTTCAAAAGAAAGGTTGTATACTTTCTTTAGGGGTAATTACATACAAGCCACCTAACTATAAAAAATTTTCACTTGACTATCCTCAATTATAAACCCGATCTTGCAGTCACCCAAATTGAATTTTATCTCACGGTTAATATTTAACATAAATTTTATAAATAAAAAGACCAAAATGGCCTAAAAAGTTATGATTCAAAATTTAGAGTGGTTTGACGGGTTCAAATTTGATATACCCGATTCAAATATGGTATGATCAATTCAAATTAAAAACTGATTTGAGTTTCGTAACTGCCTTCCTTAGCACCTCCCTCCACGACTTGCATATCGACAACGCCGCCTAGAGCTTCGGGTGCGAGATCGGAGCTGCGATCTTCAGCATCACGTCGTACGACAGGGTGGAGAAATTGAAATCAATAGAAAAAGTGAATCTTTGGCGGAGCCGGCGAATCTGGACCACCTCAATCGGTGATAGCGACTTGAAGACTCTGATCTCGGGGAGCTGATTTCAAGTTAGGAGGAGCGGATGACGATAATCACATACACACTCAATTGATGAAAATGAAACACGCTTAGTAGGTTAAATTGAAACATATAGTGGTATGAAAATGAACGTGTTCTAACGAAACATGTATTGCGTAAAAAATGAAACATAAATTTTCTCGTACAAATTAAATCATCAAATTTTTGTATAAATCATAAAATCGTAATAATTTTTTTGTAAAAGTAATTGTAATCCTACAAAAATTGATGAAATAGTAAAATTAAAATCACATAAATGTGACCTTACAACTTCCTCCAACCTTTCTTATTCCAAGAACTTTCCTCTTCTTTCACACTTGTATAAATAGCCTTGTAATAATCTTGTTTTTCCATCAATATAATCAAAACTAGAATACTCAGAATTTCTTTTATTCTCAGTTTACATGGTATCAGAGCCATGGGAGACCAAATAGCTCAAAATACTAAGACATCAGGGTTGATTATGCGTTCCACCAGAAACCCTGATTCTCCATACTTTCTACATCCGACCGACAATCTCGGTTTGGTCATCGTGACCCAACCATTGAGTGACTTTGGCGACAACTATCATACATGGATTAAATCCATGTATGGTGCATTATTATTTAAGCACAAGCTCGGCTTTATTGACGGTACCCTCCAATAACCAGATAAAAAATCAGTCGATCTACGACATGGCTTCAGAACGATGCTTTGATCAAAGCATGGCTTGTCAATTCCCTCTAAAAAGAATTGCAAGCGGACGCTGTCCACTCTGCCTCGGCACGTCAAATTTGGGTTGATCTAGAGCAACGATTCACCCAAAGTGTCACACCTCGTGTGTACATTCTTCGTCGGGAAATAGCTCTCCTACAACAAGGCCGAAGGTCAATCTCAACTTTTTTTGGGTATACTAAAGGGAACTTGGGATGAGCTCCAAGGTCTCAGCCCGATTCCACATGTGCGGAATCAACGAACACATTCAATCGATGCGCAATGATGAACAAGTATGTGATTTTCTAATGGGCTTAGATAACGAATTCACAATTGTAAGATCTCAAATCCTGAACACCCACCCGCTCCCTGGGATTCAACGTGCATATTCCATCGCGGCACAAGACGAATCGCAGCGAAATGCGATGGCATCTAAGAGCCCAGTCCCAGACTCGGCGGCGTTGTCAGCTCGTCATCATGACTCTCGCCACCAGCTTGCCGGCGACAAGCAGGATAGCTATGAGCAGGAGCCAACTGCAGGAGAGAGGGACACGCCGTGGAGGAGTGTTATACCTTGGTCGGATACCCGTCATGGACAGATCGAAGAAGGACGAGGCTCAGGCGCCGGCGGACGCGCAGGTAGGAGTAGCCGAGGGAGGAACGTTCGGTTCCACAAATGTTGTCGCGGTTGCTGTTGAAAACCATTACAACCCTAATGGTTATTTCGAAAAGAAAAGACATCAAAATGGGCATTTAATGCCTCATGGGCCCAACTACCAAGAACAACAAGCAATATGGCTCAATTCCAATCAATACTATACAAATCAGCAACCCATTACTCACTCAACACCACAATCAAATAATTGAAATTTGGAGCAGTTTGTGGGCCAATTGACTGGAGCTAAAAAATCTCACCTTATGGATCTTTTTGGACGAGCCACCTCGATATCAGCTACATCTTTCGTGGCTACATCTGTCAAATCAACTCCACGCGGTTCTTCTGGTAAAGATTTTTCCACGTGGATTATAATCACATTACACGTTATCAAAATTTATCGTCTAACGTATTTCCTGCAAAGCACTTGCCACCTGTCGAAATGCCAAATGGAGATTGAACACCCATTAACGCAGTGGGACAAGTAACACTTGATTCAAAACTCGGTCTTGAGCGAGTTTTGGCAGTTCCCCAATTTTGTTTCAACCTCATGTCAGTCAGTCAGATCACCCGCGACCTTAACTGTGCACTAATTTTTTACTCTAATTGTTGTGTGATACAAGACTTACCCTCGAGGGCGCTGATTGGTACGAGTAAGATGCATGACGGACTCTATCATCTAGAACCAATGATGGCCGGGAAAGCTCTAATGACTCACGGGTACAATGACACACAGTTGTGGCATCGACGCCTGAGACACATTTTAGTTGACCGGTTGTCTTTTGTTCCCAATCTACCTTTTAAATTGAATAAACTCGGATTAGGAGTCTGTGACCCGTGTTGTAAAGCGAAACAAACTCGATTGAGTTTTCCGATCTGCACAAATAAAACTACACATGTTTTTGCACTAATCCATTGTGATATTTTGGGTTCATATCACGCCCCCTCTTTATGTGGTTGCAATTACTTTTTATCCATTGTCGATGACTACAGTAGGGCGACTTGGATATTTTTGATGAAGCAAAAATTAGAGGTTCGAAGACACCTTCTCCACTTCTTCAATTGGGTTCGTGGTCAGTTTAATAACCAAGTCAAGTACCTACGAACTGACGGTGGTTTTGAATTCCAGCACCACGAATTGAAGAACTATTACAGTGAAAATGGCATGGATTTCCAAACCAGTTGCGTCGGAACACCCCCAACAGAACAACGTAGTGGAAAGAAAGCACCAACATCTACTTGAGGTTGCCCGTGCTCTCCGATTCCAGGCTAAGCTACCAATCAAATTTTGGGGAGAATGTGCCCTCACAGATGCTTACCTGATCAATCGGACATCGCTTAAGGTCATTGGAAACAAGACTCCTTACGATATACTTTTTGGAAGGAAGCCCACTTACGATCATCTACGAAGCTTTGGGTGCCTCTGCTACGCACATCAACAAACTTGAGATAAATTTGCCCCTCGAGCTCGCCCAGGAGTATTCTTGGGATACCCAAAAGGACATAAAGGATATCGAGTGTTCGATTTAGAATCTCGAATCATCGTGGTCTCACGAGACGTTCAATTTTGGGAGAATATTTTTCCCGATGATCAGTTCTTGGAGACAAAGCCTACAAGCAACACTCTACTTGTTCAACCATCCAACACATTCTTGTATGATGCACAAGATGCCACGTCTATGGAACAGACACCTCCCGCGGTCACACCTATTCTCAAAGAAGAGGTGCCGGTTCTTGGAAAACGAGTTTGTACTTTGTCCAAAGGCTTACAAGGTTTTGACTATACCCTACCGCCGTCAGTTGCCCCGTCCGCATCGCATCCTACTCTGCCTTCAGTGAACTCATCGGTACATCCTCTCACTTTAAACATCAATTATAATCGTCTTTCCCCAACTAACTCTGCCTTTTTAGCGGCCATCTCCTCCACAGATGAGCCTCGTACTTTCAACCAGGCAGTTAAGCAAAAATATTGGCGTGAGGCCATGATTGAAGAAATTAAAGCTTTAGAGGCTAACCAAACTTGGAGTTTAACCGCCTGGTAAGAAAGCGATTTACTCAAAATGGGTGTATAAAGTCAAGTACCAACCAGATGGAAGCATTGAGAGATATAAGGCCTGACTCGTGGCAAAAGGATATACCCAGGTGGAGGGCATCGACTTTACAGACACCTTCGCCCCAGTCGCGAAGATGGTCACAGTTCGCTGTCTAATTGTGGTCGCATCAGCGCGAAACTGGCCTATTTATTAGTTGGACGTCAATAATGAATTCTTACATGGGGACCTAGAAGAAGAGGTCTACATGAAAATTCCGCAGGGTTTTTTCTAGACAGGGGGAGAAACGTGTGTGCCGACTACGTAAGTCCCTCTATGGGCTCAAGCAAGCTTCCGAAATTGGTACCACAAATTCACCGAGTCCATCGTGACTCTAGGGTATCTTCCCTCGGTAGCTGACCACTCGTTATTTACTCTCACATCTTCTGGTACATTTGTTGTCGTTCTCATCTATGTCAACGATGTGATCATCACAGGATCAGACTCTCTGTGCATTCATCAACTCAAGACTCATTTGGACCAACATTTCAAAATCAAGGATTTGGGAAAACTAAAGTACTTCGTTGGCCTAGAAGTCGTTCGTTCACCCGTTGGCATAACTCTCGCACAAAGGAATACACGCTTGACATTTTGTCTGATAGTGGCCTTACTGGTTGTAAACCAGTGCACTTTCCCCTTCCGCAACAACATCAACTCTCCGCAGAAGAAGGTGCCCCTTGCTCAGATAGCGGGCAATATCGTCGTCTTGTCGGACGCTTATTGTACCTAACCATTACTTGTCATGACATTAGTTACGATGTGCACATATTAAGCTAGTTTATGCATTCGCCTAAACAGTCGCACCTTGATGCTGCCCTTCACGTCCGAAGATACCTCAAGAGCAATCCAAGACAAGGCATTCTTTTACCGTCTGATAACTCACTTAAGTTACATGCTTATTGTGATGCAGATTGGGCAGGTTGTCCAGACACTCGTAGATCCACCACATGCTTCATTCTATTTCTTGGACCTTCCCCAATCTCATGGCGATCCAAGAAACAAAGTGTTGTCTCATGCTCATCGGCTGAGGCTGAATATCGGGCGATGTCCGCCACTAGCCGAGAGATAGTTTGGCTCCGCCAGTTGCTCAGTGACCTTCAAGCTCCCCAAACTGATACAATGCCTCTCTTCTGTGATAATCATACTGCCATTCACATCGCCTCCAACCATGTCTTCCATGAACGCACCAAGCATATTGAGATTGACTGTCATTTCGTCCGTCAACAACTCCAATTTTCCGTCCTCCACCCTCGACCAATTTCCAGCAGGCAATAACTCGCAGACATATTCACCAAAGGCTTAGGACGAGATCGTTTCCACGAACTACTTCGTAAGTTGGGCATCTCAACCATTCATGCTCCAACTTGAGGGGAATGTTGGTGACCTTACAACTCCCTCCAACCTTTCTTATTCCAAGACCTTTCCTCTTCTTTCACACTTGTATAAATAGTCTTGTAATAGTCTTGTTTTTCCATCAATATAATCAAAACTAGAATACTCAGAATTTCTAGAATACTCAGAATTTCTTTTATTCTCGGTTTACAATTCGTTTCATCAACATATTGAAATCATGAAGTGACCACCATAAAAAAATATCATGCTATAATATATTAAAAAATCAGTAATAATAAATCAGCGAAATTTATGGGATTAAGTCTCAACCATTGATTACAAGCATTTTATTATCTCACGATTTCCGATCTCTTTCACAACAGACTTCCGCGTGTATCTCGTTAATGCAAACGAGATTCCAAACCCTAACAGTGTAGGGAGTGACGGCCGAATCACTCCCTACACTGTATTTAAAAAAACAATAAAATAAAAAATAAAGATGGGATGGGGATGGGAATGGGAAAATTAGACGGAGACTAGCCTAGTTGTATTTAATTTGGAGGAAACGGAAACCAAGTTTGGTATTTCCTAATCTGGTTTTGGTTTGAGGATTGGCCCGATTAGGACTAGTATTTCCTATAAATAAATACATGTAGGTTTATATATAAATATACATTGTGTGTGGGAAAGGATGGGATGAAATAAAATTGGAGGCGATATGGATGTTGGTACTTTGGAGTTCGTTAACGGCTACATAATCAACCTAGAGTTTGAAGGTGGATTGAAATTCGACTTCAAAGGGTGGGAGCAGCAAGAGATACGGCATCACAGCGACGTCGTTTTCCATGTTATACTCTTCGATGATCACGGGCGTGTACTCGGGGAACAAACTCAATACCAAATTCCCGACTTGGAACGCTTGGACGAGTGCTTTGGTACTCACTATGACTTGGAATTTTGGGACCAAGAAACGTACGATAGGTGTGTCCGCTCCTTTACTAGACTATTTGGGGCCCTCTACGGCTACAACCCCAATTCGTTTGTCAACACGAGGTGCTTTCTCGTCCACGTAGAGCTCGGTGGCGGCCGCTCCGGGCAACGGGGCCATTGGATACTCACAACCACACAACCGACGCCACAAGCCTTGTGCGGGGATTGCTGTTCTATTTGTCTCGATGACTTCAATTTGGGGACTCACGTTTCTTGCTTGCCATGCCGTCATTACTTTCACCCACATTGCCTCGCCAACTGGGTTTACACCGCCAACACATGCCCATTGTGCCGCTCCACCATTCTTACGCCGCCACCTACCCATACGTAAAGTCTCAAAATTCGCCCATCTGTCGTCATTGATAGAAATAATGAGAAATATATTATTAATGTGTGTTGTGAATTATAAGATAATATAGGAAACCTGATATAATCTAACAGTCATACAAGCTGATTAGGGGCGAAACCTTTAAAAAAAATATGAATTTAAAAACTAGGGATAATTCTAGGTGGCTACACCTAGATTTTGCTGTTTTTCACCTAGGTACACCAAGACTTTTTTTTTCCAGGTGGCTACACCTAGATTATGCTGTTTTTCACCTGGGTACACCTAGAATTTTTTTTTTCCAGCTGACTACGCCCAGAATGTGCAAGATTTTCATTTTGCACTTTCCGTCCAGTTCTGTTAGTTTTTAACGTTTTTTTCATGTGAAATGACTGAAATGCCCTTAATTCGCCATGGCGGAACCTTAATTCAGTCAATTCTATAGCCCGAAACAGGCAGGAGCGTCCAAGTCAGAGTCCTCAACATTTCCAGATGGCCTCAACGATGAGGAATTGGAGATGAAGAAATCAATTGCACTCTAGATTTCGAGGTAGCGTTTCTCTTCACTCTCTTTCTCAACTCCATTGCTTGATTGTCTTTGATTTGGATTGAATATAGCTTGGAGCTCTAGTGAGACTCAACTGGGTAGATATGTTTTGGAGATAAATATATATGAATAGATAGATTTGTGTATTGTGAAGCCTATATCATAAGCTCTTTAGAATCTCATTAGGACTTGGCTTTGTGATCGATGCTAAATGCAGGTGGAGGAAGATGAACATGACAGAGTTACTGTTGGTAAGGGAAAGGGTGAAGATCATGTGCACATGAATGATGCACATGAATGAAGCAGCCAGGAGCGTTTCAATGGATTCCTCTTCAGCCGAAGAAGTCACGGTTTGAACTGAAGCGCCTTTCTCAGCTCGAGGTTTTTCTTCTGCAGTTTCGGATTATATACAGAACCCGTCAAGGTACACACTAAATGACGTGGATGATGAAGAAGCGAATCGCCAGGCTTGTATGGACTTTCTGAACCTGGTGAATCAATCAAAACGTATGGGAACCTCACCTGACGACGAATATGATGATCTCCCCACAGTCACTTTTATCCCGAGAAAGAAACCAAGGGATGCTACTCTTGTACAAGCTTCTGCAGACACAAATCAGAGCCGTGACAGTATAAGCAAGGACTCTATTTCTATGCATGCTAAACCCTTGACCACTCGTATTGCAGCAGCGGGGATTATTGAAGATGGGGAAGTTTGTGCAATGGACGAGGATGAACCAGAAATAACAGTTGATCGAAAAGGTGGTTCACAAAGAATGAATAGACGGTATAGGCTGAAAGGTAATCAGGATACGGATGAAGCTGTCAGTTGATTACACAACGATCACAAGACATTCCAGTCAGGTACCATTTAGTTTCCGTTATAGAACTGTAGCTAAATTTGAGTTTCACGGTAGTTGATATTAAGAAGAATATCATCTATATGATAATGTATGTTTTTTTGTAAAATTTTGTACGTTAGTTGAACAGAAAAATACTTTGTAGGAGAGGTCGGGCTTCGTGAGATTTGTACAATCAGTGGTGAGGCGGGTCGGGAAGTTGCCGTCGAAATCGTTGTAAGCTTAAATGTGGGTAATTTCTCGGTGGACGAGCATAAGGTTATTCTAATATTTAAAATGTTAGTTGGTGTCTAAATGGTTGACGCTGGTGGACGAGCAGATTCTCGCTTCCATCGTCAAGTGAGTTCGTCGGTATTTCAATTGATTTTTTTTGTTGCTGATTATGTTATTTTCTGAAACTCTATTTTCAGGTTCTGCCGCATTTAATTAGGTACTACTATTTTTGGTTTTTGGAATTCTTTTACGCAGGTTTTCACTCTCAAGTGATTTTGATGGAACGTTTGTGTCGTTGTTGCCAGTCTGGCCACCAGTCCGGTCGATGTGTTGGTGAGTATTCAATCAAATATTTTTCTTATTGACAGTTGATATTAGTTGAATTTGATTTTTATGTATTCTTTAGTCTTGCCATTCAGACATCATTATTTGTGACTTGGTTAGAGGTAGATGGTAGATGCCTTTTCCTAATTACTCACTCGGGACACCATATATTTATAGGTTTGATTCGTGCCTCGGTTCAATTTATTGTTTTAAATTAATTTGAGTCAAATTGGGTTTTTATGTGTTCTTTAGTCTTGTTGGTCTATCAACATTATTTGTGACTTGGTTCGGGATAGCCTTTTTCTAATTACTGACTTGGGCCACAATATATTAAAATGTGTGATTGTGTGTTATGTATTTTTTTTCTCGAGTTTTACTGTTTTCGGTTCCGATGTGCTTTGTGATGGATCGAGGGATGTTCTTTTTCGCTAACTTGAATTGTTTTTTTTGTTGCACTTAGTTTCATATGTAAAGACAAAGAGGTGGGTGGAAGCATTAGGAGTTGTTGGCAATTCTCATGTGTTGACGCTTCAGCTTGAAACGCCCATGGCCATTTATGTGGACATGTGATTTTGCATTTGATCGTGTATTTTAATTGTTTTATTTGAGCTCACTCAATAGTATTTTTTGGTTCTTTAGCTGATTGGCGGGTGATATAGGTTCGGGTATTCTCTTTTGTCTTGAGTAGACCTAGAGTTATAGCTTCTTACCGTAGTGCATCGAATATGGCCTACACTAGTTTGGTTGAACGATTTGCCCTAACTTGTCGACATGTTAGATTATATTATGTGTCTTATATTTATGCTCTTTCTCGCATATATTAGGGTTTCCTATCAATAATAAATCACTCTCTTAAATCTATCACGACATTTAGAATTAGCCGTTCACCACCAGTGGTTGGTTGGCTATCGAGGAGCGAATTTTTGAAAATAGGATGTCAATCGCCGGGGTTTTGCATTCTAATTGGCATGATGAAAGGAGGGGTGGGTGTTGATATGTTGTCACGTTCCCGTTGCAACTCGGTTTCAATTTTTAATTTTTTTTATTTTGCAGGGATATAAACTTACAATTGCTGGCACTTTTGAGTCTGTTGATACGACCCATAGGTAGTACTTCTTTAGTTGCAGGGCTTGTTTGAGGTTGGTTACATGTGTGTTTTGCTCAATAAGGTAGCCAAACAATTGATTGATTCCTTTGCGATGGATCTATTTAGTAAGATCGTCTCATCCTCATCTGAAATCCCTCGAGGTGCATGGCAGTGAAATCTTCTTTGTTTGTTAAGTGTATAAGGCTAGTACTGGGCTATGATAAGGTTTAATGGCACCAAGTGTCCAGAGGTATTTGTTGCATCTTGTGTTTATCGTATGTCCTTATTTCATTTTCTCGTGTTTGTTTGTGCGTTCACAGATCTTGTTCCCCGACTTTGTTCCGTAGGCTGTTAGGCTGGCTGATGGTGCTTGCATTGAGGGTATCTATGCAAAAGTAGTTGTCATGTACTAATCGTTGCAATGTTGTCTTATTATGCTTACTCTATTATTTTTTATATTTTCCTCGTTTATTTGTTACTTGCTTTATTGATTTGTTTTGGTGAGCTAATATTGGTTTTGCAGATTTATGGTTTGGCCGGTTATGTTTGTGGTGAGGGTGCTACTCGCGGAGAGTCCGCATGTATTCATGTTGTACCGCCCGAAAAGAAAGCCATTCTCAAGCGATTCATGGTTTGTCTCGCGCAAAGACAAGCGAGTTTTTATATTATGGTTTTTGTTTGAGTCGGGTTCCATTTGTTTGTTTCCAAGGTTCCTACAATAATTCTCTTGTATCGTGCCCTGACTAGATGTTCTGTGTTGGGGTTTTCGATAATAAGTTTGACTTTCCCGAATTTCTTATATGTTTGGTTGTGAACGGAACACTGTCAGTTGTTGGCCCGTTTAGTTTTATATTCGAGCATGAATCGAATGCTCTTGATTTGACAGGCTTTGATTTTTTTAAGGGATAATGACAATTTAATATACCTAATTGTACCCCTTTAACAATTTACAATACCTATTTTAAAAATTTAATAGTCGAGTCACTTATTTACATTTTTGTTACACTCTGCTACTTTTCCGTCCAATTTGACTTGATGTACTCTGTTTTGTTTATCTGCAAAAATATCTACCACAGTGGTTGAAAAATTCATGTTCAGAACCAAAGATTAACATATGTGATGAATAGTGTGCATGCCAAGTTAAACCTGTGGCACTGTAATTTTAAAAAAATGTTGGGCACTTGAGAGTATGGGTTAATTTTGGAAACAATATCAACCCAAATCATCACACAAGTAGTGGCCTTGGAAAATATAGGCAACTGGGAAAATGAGGAAATCAACAAAGAAATGATCAACCTTGGCAACGTTGCCAACTCTGTTTTAAAAATTTTATTTTCTGAATCTCTAACATTTATTGTGATGCATTGTGGTCTGATTTTTAATGGTTAGTTACACAATTATTTGGATGTAAGCAAAATAAAGAAGGAAAGTTGGAGAGGTGTTGTAAGGAGAGAGAAGAATGAGCAAGAGAACGAAAAAAATAGAGATTGAAAGGGGTGACATTTACTTGAAAATTCGATGAATAGTTTAGATTAATTTCGTCTTTTTACATTCTTTAAAAAATTTCATCCGAAAGTTAACGGTGTCAGAGCAAAATGTAACAAAAATATAAATAGGTGACTCGATTGTTAAGTTTTCAAAATAAATATTGTGAATTGTAAAAGAGATACAATTAGGTATACAAAATTGTCATTATCCATTTCTTTAATTGTGAAACGCTAATTTTTCGAGTCTTTTAATAGTCGTCCGCTCCTTCGATTCTCTTGAGTTATGGTTTCTATGTTTTCATGCATAGTTGATCTGATCCTTCCAACGACCAATAAATTGTATGTATAAAAGATTTATTGATTTTTATATATGGTACGGGTGTGGATTGGAAACGGGGCGTGTATAGATAAACCTGCACCCGACCCGTACCCGCTCAAAAATATGAAGAGAAACCCGTACCCGATCTATACCCAATTTTTTTCGGGTTTCACCCATTCCGATCGGGGCGGGTTAATCGGGTATCCATCGGGTTCGGGTTGTTTTGTCATCCCTAACCCTATAAGTGAATCATGTCGGGGAAAAGGTGTAACGAGGGGGTTGGGTTCCATGTTATACCCTATAAGTGAATCTTGTCGGGGGGAAAGTTGTAACAATGGCTCCCAGGGTGTAACGAGGGGCTCCCGAGGTGTAACGAGGGGATTGGGTTACATACTATACCGTATAAATGAACCATGTCGGGAAAAATGTGTAACGAAGAGTCTCGGGGTGTCACGGGGTATAATAAGGGGCTCCCGGTGTGTAACGAGGGGATCCTGTGGTGTAACAAAGCGTCCAGGGGTGTAATGAGGGGGATGAGTTCCATACTATACCCTATAAGTGAACTCTGTCGGGGAAAAAGTGTAACGAGGGGATCCCGGGGTGTAACGAGGGGACCGGGTTCCATACTATAACCTATGGGGGAAAAGTGAACCATGTCGGGGAAAATGTCTAACGAGGGTTCCCTGGATGTAACGAGGGGACCAGGTTACATATTATACCCTAGGGGGGAAGTGAACCATGTCGAGGAAAAAGCGTGACGAGGGTTCCATGTATGTAACGAGGGGACCGGGTTCTATATTATACCCTAGGGGGGAAGTGAACCATGTCGAGGAAAAGATGTAACGAGGGTTCCCCGGATTTAACGAGGGTTCCCCGAGTGTAACAAGGAGAAGGCCAAAACGTGTTCCTAACAGATTGAGTGGTCTGAAACACCACAGTAATTGAGAAACTATAAATTCATGAGATAAGGTCACTGAAACAGGTTTTGGAGAGACCATTTCACCAAAATTAGCACATATCAACAAAACAAAACAACTGACATCAGTTTATTTATAAAAATTCCACAAAAATCAGAGAGTTTGAGTGGTCTGAAACACCGTTTCAACTGTAACTGAGAACCTATAAATTCATGAGAAAAGAACACTGAAACAGGTTTTGCAGAGATCATTTCACCAAAATAAGAACATATCAACAGAAGAAAGCAACTGAAATCAGCTTATTTACAAAAATTTTAAAAAAAATTGAGAGCTTAAGTTGTCTGAAACACCTTCTTAACAACAATTGTAAACCTATACTTCTTGAGCTGTCTGAAACACCTTTATAACAATAACTGAGAACTTGTAAATCTATGAGAAAAGAACAATGAAATAGGTTTTGGAGAGACAATTTCAACGAATTATACACATATCAGCAGAAAGAAGCAACTGACATCAGTTTATGTTACAAAATTTCACACAAGTCAGAGAGTTTGAGTGGTATGAAACACGTTTCTAACAGTAACTGAGAACATATGAAGACGATATTACAATTCGTCTAAATAACCAAGAACCTATGAATACACGTTCTAAATAATTTTTCCTTATACATATCAATAGAGAAACAATTGACACAAAATTATTTACAGATATTTCAAACCAACAAGTTTCATAAATTTGAAATACGTTCATAAAACATTTTCGAGTGGTCTGAAACACCTTTCAAACAGTTTCTTCTTCTTCTTCTTCTTCTTCTTCTTCTTCTTCTTCACAACACTATTCACATTCTCACGCTTTCTCTTGTTTGCTATTTTTTTTTCCAGAACTTTATGGTAGTGCATCTTCTCGATTTAGCTTCTTCGATTTGACTTATTCGGTTCGTGCTCTTTGATTGGTGTTCTTAGATTCGTGTATAAAAATCCGTGTTCTTCGATTTGTCTATGAAAATTTGTGTTCTTCGATTCGTGTATGAAAATTCGTGTTCTTCGATTGTTGTTCTTCGATTCACATTCTTCGATCTTCAATTGGTGTTTATTAATTCAGATTTTTGAAGCGAAGCAAACCGATTAGGGTTTCTCCCTAATCGCAAATCACAAATCGCCTCAGAGCAAATTGCATCACAGAGCTCAAGGAAAGACATAAAATGACCATAATGCACATGGCCAAGTTAGTGAAATAGGGAAATGACCAAAAGAAATTCAAAATTCGACTTATTTACACCCAAATACCACCACATCAATCTCAGGCGTTGCTCATCTCATCGTATGACTGACATTTGTTCCTATTTTTCTATTTCAATATATAGTTTCCAGTGGAATATCTCCCTATATTTATAGCCATTATCAAGGGATAGTCCTATTATAAAATTTAATAAATTATTCAATTAAAATAATATATACATGAGTCAAAACAAAAGAACTCTAAAAATAAATTAAGGTTTTGAGAGGGTTTTCTTGTCGCCGACGGAGCCGCCTCTACGGCGAGGCTCACCAACGACATTCTTACCTATTTTCTTTCGTATTTTGGTGCTGATTTTTTGTGGTTGATGGTGTGGAGTAGGAAAGGAGCGGAGTCATACGTTTTCAGGTGGTTTTTTAGTGCGACTTGTTGGCTGGAGGCTTTTGAAGTTACTCCGGGGTGAGGAGGTTAAGACTGGACTGCTCAAAGTATTACTCAGGCGAGTAGTGGAGGACAGAGTAGCTGGCGGTGGTCAGTCAAGGTTGCCAGAGTCGCTTCTCTTCCCGCTGAGATCGTCGGAGTTTTCCCGACTTGGTTTATCCTACTAGACCGATCATTTTTTGTGTGTTTGGTCTGTTGTTTGTTTTTTACTTTTGTTTTGTGTTTATCAGAGGTTGTTTTGTTAGGTTTGGTTTGCAGATTGATTGGGCAAGTCTGTTTGTTGTTTTTTTGTAGATAGATTACAGGTTTCTCCACCCAGTTGAGGTGGAGGCCGTGGTTGTGCAGAAGTAGACTACCAGATCTTTAGTATGTATAGGGTTCTGTTTTTATGGAATAGTGCATCTTATGTACGCTCAGTTTACGGGTGTGAGTTTTGTCCCTCTCGATTTGTTGATGGAATGAAATTTCATGATGAAAAAAAGTTAATAAATTATAATATCTAATAAAATTGTTTTAAAAGTCACCATTCATTAGTTTTGTATCATACCTTTTATTTATAACAGAAGGAAACAGGTCCAAAACATGTTTAGGGGCATCATATCAGATTGTCGCCGCATTCTCTCTAGCTTAGGGGCATGCATTACTATATCTTTTGCTTGTCGGTCTTGTAATACAGTGACGCATGAACTAGCCAAGTTTGCCTTAACTAATTGTAGTTGGGATCATGGTGTGGGGTTTGTCTCGCCAAACGTTGTCTCAGTTGTCTAACTTGATGTCGAGTTAGTTTTTTCTTAAATAAATAAAAGTATCTTTCCTTAAAAAGCATAAATACAAGTAGTTTTAAATACATATTTTTAACTTATTTGGTCAAGGGATATACTAATTTTGAGAACATGGGTTCAATCCTTGTCAAAAAAAATTGTAAATATTATATTTCATATACAAAATAAAATAGGAGTTTATGTGCTAGGGTGGGTTTGGCTTCTGGCGGTTGACTTTGAGAAAATTGATTTCTTGATGATGTTTGGTTAATTGTTGTGCTGCCTTGTCCTTGTTGACTTCTGTTGGATCCTTCTTGAATGAAAACGGTCAAATACGACTAAATTGAAGATTCTATATCATAGGGACTAATATGCATATGTAATATCAATCAATCCCAAAACTAAAAACTAAAAGCAATGTCATGAACTCAAAATAAATAATAATCCTAAATTTATCAGGCATGTGATCAAGATCTAGTCCAATAATTTCCTACTCACACATTTAATGGATTCGAATCTTGTTGAGAGGATGAGATTTTGGAGTAGTTGACAAGAAAAATCTAATTATCCAAAAAAGAAAAAATTGCATTGTGCCCTTGACCACTTTATGAAGCTAAGAACACAACACAAGTTTTTGTTATCAACAACTTACAACTTATTTTATTGAAAAGTAATAAAACGTTACAATACCATCAGTTGTCACCTGAGAATGGTGGATATTATGAAATGAGGATGAAAACAAAATTATGAAGATTTTTGATATGATTTAACCCGATCAATTTCTCTTTATTGAATATCATATATTGCCCCTTCATCGGTAAGCTCTGTTGTGAAACCACAAGTTGGATTGAATACACCACAAGTTGGATTGGATTGGATGGAATTGTGTGGGTTGGGACAGGAAATGCAAGTCTTCAAATACAGTGATGAAGAAGAACCAACTTTATTTGAAGTCTCTACCTATAGCCTTCCCTACCCAAAGCCATTTAGGATGGGGAAGCCTATGAGGGAGAGAGTTCAAAAAATTGACTCTTTTGTGTGTGTTGAAGAAAAAAGACAGTATATAGAAGAAGATGAGATTTGAGTAAAAGAAATGAAACAAGGATCTGCCTTATATAGGCCAAATTAAAGAGGTGCAATGAAGACAATAAAATTAGAGCATAGTAGACAAAAGAGGAGATAGCTTAGAGACTAGTGGTTCACTCCGAGCTTTACCAAGCAGACAAAAACACCTTGTGTCTCTTCCTCCGAACAAGACACAAGTTGTAAAAAATCCTTATTCATGGGAACATCGCCTAATTAACACTAACTTGTCCGGTCCCATCCCAACAGTGTTGTGAAGTTGCCGAGCAAGTTTACAAAGTCTGCTACGGCTTTCACAATGAGATCACAAATACTTTACTCAATCTCGCATAGACATAAGGCGCAAGTCAATGCACTTCCTACATTCTCCTCGTTTCGTCCACCATATATATTATAACTTCCATTTTCTGCTTACAAGAAGTTTTCGATACAACTTAGAGCTGACTGCTGAGAGAGCAACAATGTCTCCCATTCTTGTGCACTAGAACAAAATATTCCCAAGCGCGTTTCAAACTTAGGAGTACAATGGCAGAGTACACGGTTTCAACAAAAGGCCTTTATACTAACACTATCAAAAACTCAATGATTACCAATTCACTTCCCTAGTATCAATCTGTGAAATCACCACAACACCTACACTTAGTTCCAACGAACTAATGCCGAAAGTCAATTTCCACAAACAAAAGAATCGCTTAGTAGTCCAGGTCTCAACCCCAGGATGCTGCAGTAGGTTTATGACTTGGGAAATAAATGGCAAATATATAAAGATATAAAACTTATATCCCCATGAAAAAAATGCAAAACAACACAAAAAAAATTAACCCGCGCAGGCACGCCAAAACTGCTGCAGATGCGGCTTCTGTGCTATGATATGAGGAAAAAGAGAAAGATTACAACAGCCACAACCAAAAGCGCCAGTATCCACCAACACTGTCAAGCATAGATAAGAATGCGGTAAGCTATATGAAATACATCAAAGCTGTCAAAGGCTCTAAACGAGTCACCAAGACTTAAGGCTGGTTAAATAAATGTCTGATGAGGATGCTCATGATCACTGCTCCTCTAGTTTTAATTAACGAATCAAAAAGGAGATTCCAGGTACGGATGACCCACATTAGGCGCTTTGTTCAGCGCTAGCCAAGAGGTGATTATTTCCCAAGTTTTGGCATCTCTCTCACAAGGCTATCTCTTCTTATTCATAGCAGCACAACACCTTTGGCCTGGCTAGGTGCAATGCCGTTTTGAAACATGGATGGGACTAAATGTACAACTGCATTGCTATGCTTGTGAATATTTTCACCTGGTTCTGATGAAACCATGAAGTAAGGAATTGGATTCTCTAACCTGAATACCATGATGCAGTTTTCCTTATGCATATACATCTTCTTGTTTTGACTTCCACACATGCACACTAAGTTTCTTAACCTCTAATGCTTCATATCAAGGTGTGTGTGTGCGCGCGCATTAATAAATGAGCAATTTCTAATAATTGATGTAACTACATAACGGGTGTCTACTGGGCAAGCTAACTAGGCCCTTGAAGGTGTTTAACACTTACCCAGGAAGATCTGGATTTCACACTTTTAGAAGCCTTAGCTAACTGAGCTCTAGCTTGAGCAGTTGCAGCGGCAGAGTTGTCAATGTTTGATGAAATGTCATCTGTGTTATAAGGAACATGATATATATTTTAAACTAAAGAACAACGCATCATGAAGGGAAATCAAAAGTCAAGCATATTTGGAAGGAAAAAATTGTCGAAAGTTTTGACCTCTTACCTATAACCACACCCTGGTCATGAACAAGAACAGCAAGGTCCTTAAATATTTCATTTGCTTCTCCAATTTGTGCGTGTATTTCTCTAATGCCCTGATCCCTTTCTTCAATAATGGCCTCATTGAACCCAATTTCATTATCCAGCAGAAATACCTCCTGCCTGCATATATTTTCATCAAAAAAACATGCATTTAACAACAAAGTATAAGTGCCGATAAAAAATCATAGTTGTTGATGCCTCGGATAAGACTTTGAATCGGTTTCCAATTATGATTACCATAATATGATATGATACTTTTGTCTTACAACACCAAATATACATTTCAAATGAATTTTTTTTTTGATCAGCATACATTTCAAATGAAAATGGGTATTTTTGCTCCAACCATGAGGAAAACAGAATTGGCATGGTTTTAGTATACAAGGCAAATGAAATATATAGACCAACAGTTCTGAACATTCACTTTCTGACAAGTAGAAACAGGCCTTCTGGGAAAACCACTTGGTTCCTCTTACATTCTAAAGGTAACAAAATCTACAAAGAACATTGTTATCAACATTAACTAAAGTTCCACCTTGCCTCAAAATCTATCCTTAAAGTCCATGCCAATGCATGTTCTCGTGGGCTTGACCACTACCCAAACAATCAGATGATTTCTACCAAATTATTTCACTAATTGCCGAAACATCTATAGTATTCCGTTGAAATAAGTTTAATAAGAAAGGTTAAGGAGCCTTCACTCTGTCAAAATCTCATTTTCGAAACAACCATTGTCAACATATTCTATACAAAGATGCTGCTGCTAAAGTTGCCAATTTTTCCCCTTTCCTTTTTTATCAACTCAACAACCATTAACTACTTCGCCCATTCTTGTGTACTGAGACATAAGTAACACACGAGAAAAAGTGAAATTTAAGATTTCACCACTAATTATATATACAAAACCCAGATGAAAAGACACTAAATCTTCAAATTGCAATTACCTCTTCTGCTCCATTAGAAAAGGCTGGCTCTCCCTATCCATGCTAGATGCCCCAGAGTCACCAGAGTCGGACCTGATTCCAAAACCACAACACAATCCAACATTGTTCTGTGCGAATTAATATCACAGAGTCAAATCAATACAGAGAACATAAACATGCTGAGTAGTGTATATACGTGTATGCTGAGGATGGAGGAAGACCAGCCGGCGTGTAGGTGGATTCACGCTCCGAAGCAAGCTGCTGAACCTTCTGGAATTCCTGCAATGTGGTTTGAAAATCTCTGGCAAGCTTCGCATCTTCTATTTTCTTACTCGGCTAACACAACAATACACAAAACACCAGCAAAATCATCAAAATTGGATAATCCTGGAAAAGGATCGCACCAGATTTACATGAATGAGAAAACACACATTGACATTGGCGTCGTGATCGGCTTCGCTCAGGGCCTTGAGCTTCCCGGAAATCTCCTTCACCAGCTGCAGTATCTTTTGCCTCGTGTTGTGCCTGCAACGATTCAGGATCCAGCAATCGAACAAGAAATCGGATTCAAAAAAAGCAAAAGGACGAGAGCGAGAGAAGATCGTACAGTTTCTGGCGGTGATCGGCGGTGTCCTTGGCGGTTCCGATGGCGTCGACGAGGCGGCGGAAGGAGGAGACGGCGGTGTTGATCTGGAAAATGCCGGCGGCGACGGCCTGCGACGGGCTCTGAGACGCGAATCGCGACGGCTTCGCGCCATGCTGCAGATCTTGGAAGCTCATTTTCGCGCCACAACTCAGAGCTTTTGCGAGCAACGGAGGAGGAGATGGAGGCTATAACAGTGATCGTTAAACTAATACTTTTATAGAAATTAATTTAATTTAATTGTTTAATAATTACTCTAATCAGATAAAAATTAAGGATATTTATTCATAATCCAATTATTTTATCGTGTCCAGCCAGCCTAATAATTCTGGTTAAATATTTATATATTTATTAATTTGAATAATTTCGTGGCCTCCCAATGGCTTGCACGTTGTGAATAATAGAATCTTGTTGCATTCATTAGTATCATCTATCTGTATTAAGAAAAAGAAAGAACAATTTAAATGCAATTCGTTGTGGTCACCACAATTGACAATTGTAGTGTGGAGTGGACCAAATGACAAAAGTGGTAGCTTTTAAGAAAAGTAGATCACACCAACCACTGAAAGTGAAAGATACACCTGCAAAAGAAAATGGGCAAAAATGGATTCAACAGACATACAAATTTCAATTGAAACTTTCATATCTATTACAGAAGGTAGGTAGGTACCAATGTGTTTGCAGAGGAAAAGGGTCTTTAAACTACATGTCAAAAATAGATTAAACCTCTATACTGAGCTCTTTCTGGAATCATGTGAATGATTTGCTAATTAACAATGCGTCACAAGTCTATATCCTAAAGATTCTGAATCCAAGCTTGTCTCGTGATCAATCTACAAGGCCTCCCTTCTGATACAGACCGCCAAAGAATCATCAGAAGCTCACTTATGTACCTGCAATATTGAAGAACCTGGGTTGGATCGCGAAAGTTCGTAAGGAAAACACACAGTGCAGAGTTCATAGGATGTACCATACCTTGATATAGGGCTATGGGTTGTTCTGATCAAACCCTGAAATTGCAGAATAAATATACTCCTAACTCCTAAGTATCTATTGGTTGCATCTACTACTTGTTTTGATTTTCAGCTTCTTCGTGTGATCAATAGGGTTAAGAACCCAGAAGCAGCACAGCAGATGAGAGATTCAGATCCATATCAGCAAAACCCACCAAGTGACGTGCGTGATAACCAAAGCAAGTCGAGATTGACAAGCCATACCCAAATGGAGAATTAGTACTTTAAAAGGGCGGGAAGTGAAGCGTGTAGGTCAGCCAAGCATTGGAAGATCCAATTTAGAAGTTGTTCGCTTGGTAGCTCCAGGAGGAGTTCTGCCTGCACGGAGAAAAATTGGGGGAGTGAAATGGATTGTGAGAAAATTGCTTTCAATTTCGTTTAAGAAAGAAATATAAGGTTTTTATTTTACCTTGATTTGATTTCCCTCAAAAATCAAAGCTTTCCGATTGATTTCAGATGCCATCGATTCCCTTAACAGTTTGAATACCTTCTTGGTCATATTTGTTTCCATGCCAACCATCTTTCCTGAATTATAGATTCGGGTAATCCCAAAATCAGCCGCCATCCTTTGAACATATAGCTTCTTCAACAGAACCTCCATGGAGTAAGGCTCTTTCCCATGATGCCGGCGTAGGTTCTCTGTGAATTGCATCAAACTCCATATGCCTTCCTCAGCAGCTTTCTCGGCTTCGCTTATCGTTTCCATGGGGTTCTCCAGATAGTTTATGTACTCAGAAGAGAGATGAGGGTTTACATTGATATCAATCTGGCATGGGATATCATAAACAGGCAGTCAGGTGCTGATTATTAAATTTAGATGAGTCTAACTTACCCGATTCAAGACTAGCATTGATCTATACATGAAATGCACAAAAACCAGAGGTGAAGTTGGGTATCTACCAAACCTTAATATGCTTTTGAACAAAGCGACTTTTGCTTACGACGAGTACATTATGCTTTCCGTGACAGAATTTGCAGTGATATCATCAAACATAATTTAGTGAAACTTTCCAAACCATGGACTTGGGACCGTTTATCAAATTCCTAATATACCAGATAGATAGTAACAAAGCAATATCTATTTCAGTATTTTCATTCATCAAATAAAACCTGAATTAATATGCCATAACCACAATGTTCAGGGTACAAATAGTAGCAGTCAATTTTTTGTACTTTATGTTTTGTAACTTCATTCCTCAGGGAGAAAAGTACCTGTACGGACTGGTAAGGAACTGAAACAACACGATGTTCTTCAACCTGGAAGCCAAATAGAAGAGCATGAAAAATTGATTAGAGTTACAGTAAAAAGAAACAAGCATAATGGAGAGAAAACACAAGTAGAATCCTCTGATCAACTAATAAAATGTATAAGCAGAGAGATGATATGCTAAAGAAGGGTGCAAATGGATTATAAGAGGTACTGAATCAGGGAGCAAGAAAGCTAAATTATTCACGCAGCTGAAAAATGTTTCCTCGAAAATATCTACGTAACTTAAGTTATATTTTGAATGACAACTCACCTTGGACAAGCTCTCAAAAAGCATTTCAAAGAAGAGATCAATTCCTACATTTGCAACATCCCCTGTCTGTTGCTCACCAAATATAGCGCCGAAGCCTCTAATCCCCATGTCTCGCTCTGCTAGTTGGAAACCTTGGCCAAGTTCACAGCATTCCTCCATGGCTGCAAGCCTTTCCTAAAGTTCAGTCACAATAATGTAAATACTACTTCAACCGATATAAGAACCATACATCTTTCAAAACTACAAGCAAGCTATTGTTCTAGAATGAAGATGAAACAATGGAAAGCTATTTGGAAGTATCTCCATGAAATAGAAATGCAAAAAGAACAGAAATTATATACACATCACAAGTAAAATTAAAGGCAGTATAAAAAACATACTAATGCTTCTCCAGTCAAAGTGGACTTGTCCTGGTAAAATAGATATGCATGAGCTTCCCTATCAGCTCGCCCAACCCTTCCACGCAACTGTTGCAATAAAAAATTATTAGAAGGTCAAACGTGTAACCAGAGCTGATATCACACTCTACTTTCATGAATAAAAATCAACTCCATGGAGGTATTCTAGATGCATACAAAATCAGTTGTGTTGAGATATAAGTAAAGCATAATGAATTCTGTCTCCAACTAAATCTACATTTAACAAAAGATATCCAAGATATGCTCCAATAATACACCAGTTCACAATACGGAGGAAAAGGAAGACCTGATACAATTGTGCTAGGCCAAAGTATGGAACATCTTGAATAATGATTGTGTTTGCATTTTGAATGTCAAGCCCGCTTTCTACGATATTTGTACATATTAGAATCTTAAGTTTGCCTTGTGCAAAATTATCCATAGTTTCCTCAAGTTCCCTCGAATTTTGCTGCAAAAATAGCAAGCATGGTAATATGAGAACGACCAACAATAACATAGCCACTCAACAGGAAATTAAAAGATGAAGTATATAAGCAAACTGCATAAGCTACCTGTCCATGTGCTATAGCTATTTCAACATCTGGGAACGATTCTTTGAGGAATTCCATCACTTCTTCAAGACCTGTTAGGTAGTATTTTGGTGAAACACGGATCAAAAGCAGAACATAATGGCTAAAGGAAGCTTATAAGTATTATACACCAATGAATCCCCAGAAGTAATAATATATGATAACTCTACTACTCAGGCAATGACATTAAGGAAAAGCTAACAATCAATATAAAATGGGAAATAGAATACACATGTTGAAGGTAAAGATACTGATTATAGTAAAAGTATTACTCAAAATAATGGAGAAAGCAATAAGTTTATGGGCTTACCTTTAATACGTGGCAAAACAAAGAACACCTGGCCATCACGTTCAAGCTCATACTTGATGGCTGATATTACTCTGTCTTTTGAATATCCTAACAGATGTGTTTTAATAGGAACTCTCTCCGGTGGTGGAGTTGTAATTAAACTGGAAAATGACAGTGATTATAAAAGTACATCAGTACTACATTATAGGAGACGAAGATTAATGTGCAACGGCTGGATGCAATATGTGATAATTAAGCATAAGCAAACACTATTATACTTGTGTGCAATAGCACTTGGTACTAAAAGCAATTATACTTCCACACCATTCAGAGTTAACAGGCCACTTGTGTGCAATAGCACTTGGTACTAAAAGCAATTATACTTCCACTCATAATTATAGTCCGAGATAGGCAGATTACCTAGCATCGCGAAATCCAGTCAATGCTAAGTAAAGAGTCCGTGGAATAGGTGTAGCAGAAAGAGTAAGGACATCAACTGAAGTCTTGAATGAAGCAATCTTCTCCTTCTGTTTGACACCAAACCTCTGAAGCAAAAATTCATTTCATACCAATAAAAGAACAAAAATGCAGGTTAGAAAGAAGGAATTCATTGTAGATAGCAACAAAACAAGTTATGAATCAAACCTGTTCCTCATCGACCACAAGCAGACCTAAATTGTTGTATCCGACGCGGTCTCCAAGAAGTGAGTGGGTGCCAACGATAATGTCTAGTTCCCCACTTTTAATCATAGCCAGATTCTCATCTTTCTCTGCTTTAGTCTACAAGGTGTAATATGTTAGTTAACTTGTAAGAGTAGTAGCTATTAATGATTACATGATACTTTATAGACTTGAGCAGTGAAAGCATGATTCATGTAACCCATACCCTCCCGTGATACATACAATTAGTGGATCTAAATCATTGATCATTCAAAGAATTCTCAAAGGCAACCAATTTCATACTGCTCGAATATTTTGCCAAATGTAAAACCAACAAATGCAAAGACATCTAGATGGACATTAGATGTGCAGACGGACACACAAATCTGGCCGCAACAGAAAAGATCAGTATTCAGAAAAGAGTACAAAACAATTCAGGTGCAGTTGTATCCTGCATATACAAGAATTCCAAAAGAAAAGAGAACCAGCGACAATAAAAGTAACTTGTCGCACGATGTGGCAACAAAAGCTTTTAGGCTGTGTTTGTACAGTTTTATATGTGCAAATCTGAATCACCAACTCTTAGTGGAGTAGAGGAAATTCAAACTTTTTATGGTCTTTATGCCCATTCCTATTTCCTCACATCACCCAATTTTCATTCCCATTTCGGGAGAGATGGGTATCAACATATGCCTGGGAGGATTAAAGAATGGGAATCAAAATGAGGATGAAAACCTCTTAAATAACACTCAAAATGAAGTGCTTCCCATTCCTTAACTCTTATACAAATGCAACCTCAGTTCAGGTGTGGCCTTGTAATGGCACACCAGCTGCTCACACCAAAGCTAATATATATTGAGAAGATCCAGCAGGTAAGGAAAATTAGCTACACTGTCTTTGTAGTTCAACTATATTGCAGACAGGGCCACTAGATTGACAATCTTTGGAATAACTTGTGTATTCAATGAATAAACTAATTATAGATATAGGACATGACACGGATATGGCCTGCACATGTTTTCTCTAGAAATCTGATACAAAATGTTAACGATGGCATTGATATGTAATACTAAATAATAAGTATCTACTTTTATTCAAAATAAATGATAAATATCTACGTATCATATAAGTGCATATAATTTTTAAAAAATCATCCAACACACCATAAATCAAAACAAAGAAATGTAGAGAGATAACACATTACATGACAGAAATTAAAATGCTAAAAATTATAAAACCAGTTTTCTTCCAGACAAAAGTTATTTTCCAGTTTCCAAGAGATAAATACATAGAGCTTGAAAGAAAATTGAGTTTTGCTTGTAAGAATTAAAATTTCCATGTTCAAGAAAAATAGTTCTTTTAATAAATTTGCATTTTAAATATGTATATGGGAGTGTATTTATGTATGTTTGTCTGTCCATCCCAGCACGCATTAGTGTGTCCATCAGCCTGTCCAATTAAAAAAATAAAAATAAAAATTTACGAGACCTATTAGCATGTGTCTGACTGCCGCAGTGTGCCAATTCGAACAAAAAGAAGAGTGTATGTGCATCATAATGGTCCAAATATTCAGTGTCAGATTCTACTAGTTGACCCTAAAACAGACACATAAGTAGCTGTTCAGTTGATTCCATATATCATTGAGGCATAATAATTTCTGATGTAATGTGAACTAGGGAAATGGAGCATACCTACAAACAGTTTGAAGAAAGGACGTAGGTAAGGTTCTCAGAAATGAAGTAGTTTACAAGTTCAACTAAATCAGAACAAAGGGAATGAATAACATAAGTAAAATTATTTTATCTGAAATACGAAGGAACTATGAAATAAAATTGAATTAGCAAAGAAGTTAAAACAACAAACTGATAATACTTAGTACCCAATCTCAGTAATAATTCAAATATACTAACAGTGATCCAGCAACCCTTAAACTGAGTATATATTTAGTAATGTGCAACAAAGAAGTCCATTAGGTTCTTCACGTACCTGAAACCTGCTCAGCATTCCGACCCTGATATTGGGATATGTAGAAAATCTCTGTGACATAACAATAAAATGTTGCTTGGCCAAAACAATTGTTGGTGCTAAGATCATAGCTTGCTTGCCTGCTGAAACTGCACAGAAGATGGCACGTAGTGCAACTTCAGTCTTGCCAAACCCAACATCTCCACATATTAATCGGTCCATCGGAGTGTCTCTCTCTGTCAAGTCCCTCTCGACGTCAATGAAAGCCTAAAATCATGACTTGCATAAGATCAGAAGGCTTAATATATTATTTAGTTACAAGAAAGGGAGAAAAAATATACTCCCTCCATCCCCGAACAAGTGTTTCAATTCACTATTTACAATAGTTAAGCATTCAAATTTTAATGCAACTTTGCATAAAGGCAATATCTAAAATCATACCTACTGACCTAACTCATGCCAACTGGAAAAAAGCTTTTTTGAAAAAATGAAGAGAATTAGAAAAGCTACTCCTCCAAGTAAAGTATTTGTCACTGTTTCACTTAAGGTTTGTGTAGCAAAAAAGAGCCATGGGTGATCCGAGGGGCACAAGATGAATGGTAGTTTGCAACAATTGTGCAACTTTGTGTATTCACAACGGATACCATGTCCCGTATTTCATTTATTGCAGATTCTGCATCCATGACTTAAAGGGGGATGGCAACAAGTGGCAGAATTGTGGTTTAATACCATGCAAAAAGCTATGTGAGAAGAGCATTCCATTAAGCTGTGTTTCTTGCTTCGTTATTTTGGCAGAGGACAATTATACATTAGTGTACAGGGAACAAAGATCCACAATTACATGGCAATAGACATCAATTGCCCACGGTTAAGGGATATGATTGGACTAGCTCCAGATGGGTTTTGCTAACCGGTGCAACAATGCACTCGTTAAGCATTATCCATACATATTACTTAATTTAAGTTCTTTTGTTCCTATGGAAATAGAGATTCAAACAGTATAAAATTTGTTAATTAAATCAATATAATATTTATCAGGGTGGTGACCTGCCAATTGACTACTGATAGAAAAGATCTAACTACTGTAACGGTTGCACTCATTTAAGAAAAAAAGACTTGATTCATAATTATTGCTTGCTAACTAAAATGAGAAGTGGACGGTTAGCATTGGAAATTCATTCATGAAACTTATATTAAGATGGAAAGAGTATATAATTCAAGAGCACTGAAAAAGAGATTGATAAAAGCCAAAAAAAAATCTAACGATTACGTTATAAAATATAGATTTTAATTCACCTCACCAGATAAACCGATTATTAATGGTGCACTTCATCAGAAAAACTGCAATAATACCTGTTTCTGGTCTGGTGTAGGTTCATAAGGAAATTGAGATGCAAATTCAGCCATAGCACTACTCTTTGGATAAGGAGGCCTTCTTTGTTTCAACCTACGTAAGTACAGCTCCATCAAATCAACAATCATTTTCTGAATCATAAACCTTCCTTTTGTTTTCTTCTTTTCCCATAAGGTAGTGTCATTCAACTTGCTCAATGACCGAGGACGTCTTGTTTCATTTGGGCTGGAAAGATAAGTAAACCACAACACTAACATTAAATCAAAAGAACAACATACAGTCATAGGCATGCGAAATAACAAAGCAGTGAGCATATCTAGGAATGTCTATATCCACAAAAGTTTAGTCTAATTTCATAATTGTCATTTCCTAACACGGTATAAGCCCGTGATGCTATGTTTTTGGTTTGTGGAATCGTGATTTTCACAAGATTATACAAAAATAGAGAAAAAAACGCAACTTTGTGATTTGAGTTTAGCTTTCAGTCGATTTATATAGATTCTCTAGAGGAGCAATAATGAATTCTCTACGAGAGAGTAAAAGAAACACTATCAAGACCCTATTCCACATCCTCTATATCTAACATCTAATTAAGATTACAAAAGGAACCTTATCAACACCCTATTCCACATCCTCTATATCTAACATCTAATTAAGATTACAAAAGGAACCTTATCAACACCCTATTCCACATCCTCTACATATCTAACATACAAGCATCCAGTAACATCATGCATAGGCAAAAGCAAACTCGGATATCCTCCTTTATCAGAAACACTTGATTTTTTTACCCCACCACTTTGGAACATGCAAGCAGCAGAGTGTATGCACTAATCATGATAGCTCGAACCTGCCAGTTAGATTATTGGGAGTGTGTCTTGAGTTGTTAGGCAAGCGTGAGTGTTCTAAAAATCACCCGACTAGTCCCCAATTAATCCTCTGTTATTTCCCGGTTAATCCTTGAATCCGATTTATTTTCTGATTAATCCCTTCCGCCCGATTAGCGCCTAGAGTATTTTAGAACATTTAGCGTGCCTAATTGTTGATTGAACATCTGATTGACTCATGGCTAAGTTTTCATTTCCTTATCCATTCTCAATCGACTTGGTTTCATCTTCCAAGAATCGACTAAACTAATTCCAATTTCCACACACTCAATTGAGCAGATTCCACTACAAACAAACACTCAAGCTCGAAACGAAGAAGAAACATACAGATTGTATCGGTAGAGCACGCGGGAGGCCTGCTTGAGGGGGAGCTTGGCCATGGAGTCAGCATACTCAATGAACACGTACTCGACGGGCTTGGTGGCGCCCTTGGGAATATCGTACTTGATTGTGACAAACTTGCCAACCCCGATCTTCTTGTGCACCACATAGTCCCCGGCCCGGAGGGTGGTCGGGTCGACCTTGTAGGTGAACTTGCCTCCCTTCTCTCTATCCCCCTTGAGCTTCTGCAACCCCCTCTGCTGCTGCTCCTTCACCATGCGTATGTACATCTCCGCCTCGTCGGAGTCCATGGCCGGCCCGGCGGTCTCCCTCTTGCCGTAGTCGCGGAGGATCCGCTCGTTGACGACGGAGATCGCGTCCTCGTTCCCCTTCCGCTTCGGCCGGCCCAGCTTCGCGGCGGAGGAGACCGCATTGACGGCGAGGAGCGACGGCCTCGGCCTCGGCGTCGGCCTGGTGCGGCGGAGGGAGAGGAGGTTGGGGGCGGAGCTGAGGCTGAGGCTGAGGAAGGGAGGGGTTGAAATGTCGGGGACGGAGAAGAGACAAGGCATGGTCGCGTGGGAGAGGGATTGGATATGGAGGGTTTTGGGTTTGGGTTTGGGTGGAGAAGAAACAAGAATTTTGTACACCTGGAACAGAAATGGCGCTGGAGTGGTGGGAGAGGATAAATAAATAATCACAACCAGTTGTGGGTGTGGTTTTTGGTTTATCCAACATAGATTAAACTCAAATTAATGTTATAATATACTTTAAGAAAATACTATCCAATGGATACAGTATTATATAAAAAGCATGGGATAATGACACTCTGATACACCTAACTATAGCGAAATGATATTTTCATGCTCTAAATATTTTTCTCTCTTTTTCAGTACCTTAACAATTTTTTGTGACAACCTACCTCTAAAATGTATAAAATACCTAAACTACCCTTAGTGTAAGAAACTATAAATTGAACTGGTTCAATTTTTTTTATCCTTGGTTCAATTTGATTTGTACTTAAGATACAAATACAATTATGCTCGAAAATATAAAATTAAATTTAAACAATTTCAAATATGGTTTGATAAATCATATTGGACTAGTTTTATCTTAGATTTCTTAAATCAGGTGTATTTTAGTCATTTTAGCATAAATTGTCACAACAAGTTTATTAAGGTACTAAAAAAGAGACAAAAATAGTTAGGGTATGAAAGTGTCATTTCGCTATAGTTAAGTGTAACAAAGTGACATTATCCCTAAAACTAGTTACTTACTATTCTGTATATAGATTAAGAGCGATAATCAGCTACAAATATACTATTCAAGCGAAAAATTAATTTTGAACATAAAATTAGATTTTTATATAAGAAAATCAGGTTTACTGGTCTAAAAAATTTTAGTCAAATGGCATTTTAGATTTTTCACTTTAAAACTTTTAATTTTCCTTCTAAAACTTAACTTGATGAGAATTTATGAAATTTTAATTTTTTTAGTATAGAATATATGAAGGTTTGTGTAACTAAATGATCCAAATCAAATTAAAATAATATATAATTGAGAATAATTATGTGTACCTGAATTAAAAATAAATGATTCGTGATTGAATCATAATTCTCATTATAAAATTCATCATTATTTTTAGGGATGACAAAAAAATCTGAATTCGACGGGTATCCGATCAACCTGCCTCGATCAGAACGGGTGAAACTCAAATTATTGCGAGTTCGGGTCGGGTCCGGGATTTTTGAGCGGGTTCGGGTCAGGTTCGATTTGACTTATACCTGATCCGATTTCGACCCGCACCCGTTCGAATTTTAAAAAATAATAATTTATATAATATAATTTCTATTATCAATCATTTTTAACAAAAAACGTTAAAAGTTAAATTCTAATTACCCAATCATGCAAAAAACTTAAAATAATATAATATAACATCTATTTATATTATTATTTTTACTTGTATTGTAAAAAAATTGTTAATTAAGTTCATAACTGAATATTCGGCTCAAGTTTCAGGTTTAGGAGAAAACTCATACCCAACAGGTTTTTTACGGGTCGGGCATCCGCTCAAATTGACCAAATTTCTTGCGAGTCGAGGACATGTTGGAAATGAGTAGGTCCGGGTGCGGGTTGGGCTGAATCCGACCCAGACCCAGCCCGCTACCTTCCCTAATAACTTTAAGGTAAAAATTTAAAACATGTTAAATATCAAGTTCCTTGAGCAATAAAGTGAGCTGAAAACACATATGAGAGAAAAATACAAAAGAAATGACACACTATAAAAGAATTTTTTTTTTTTTACCAAGATAAAAGAATATTTAGTTATGCGTATCTTAAATTTGTTGAACTAAAGATGTATTAACTAACAAATTAGCTTGCATGAGTCTACTCGGCTTGCTTAAGATTCAATACGTCACTTGTGTGTCCTATTGTGATCAATACTGTAAGGAAAAGAGGGGTCCCTGGTGTCGATGGGTTGATCGGGTTAAACCTAATGTGCTGGGAGAATTTGAATTTCGCGATGCCCATATTGATCGCAGGGTTGATCGAGGAAGCTGGTTTAAAGCGGTCTGCAGCAAGATCACGGGGTTCTCCATCCGTATGAGTTGGAGGTCGTGGCTCTGCATGAAGCTAACTGGTTCGAGTCGATTGTTCTCCGAAGTTATCATTGATGCCTGTGTAAAGCATTTTGCAGCAAGATCACGGGATTTCTCCATCCGTATGAGTTGGAGGCCGTGGCTCTACGTGATGCTAAACAGGTCGAGCTGCACAATTTTAGATGAATCATTAGCGAACGGTGTTGCGTACTACCCACTATCAAAACATGTGTTACTTGTAATCAAATGGCTCACGAATTGGTCATGTTTGCTTTAACTAACCGTAGCTGTGATTATGGTGAGGGGTCTGTCCCACTAACTGTAACTTCAGTTGTCCGGCTTGATGTCGGGTTAGTTGTTATTTAATTAATAAAATTCACTTTCACCTTAAAAAAAACTAACAAATTAGCTAGAATATCAACTAAAACATGATGATTGAATTTGAATGTAACAATCTCATGAATTAGATCATTGTAAAATATCCAAACCAATATAACACTTTATTATGTGTTATATCAAGTTATGTAATCAAAATGTTAATTTTAATAACTGGGTATTATTATTATTTTCTGTGTGATTAAAATGTTAATTTTAATAACTGGGTATTAATATTTTCTGTGTGATTTTATGTCAAATTTATGCTATTAATATAATCAATACAGAATTTTGTTCCAGATTTTTTTTACAATTGGAAGACATGTAATGTTTTTGAGGCATAGATAGGTAGATATTTTGTGACCGCCATGGGTTGTGAATTAAAATTAGACATGTGGTTCCTGAGGGTCCACACACCTTAAAAAGAACATTATTATTTTGCTATGAACAAAGAACAAATGAATTGAAAATGACATAGAATTGTGGTAGCTTGTCCTCATGAATGCACCAATAATTGGCTCCTTAAATCAGCAAAACGCCCAGTAACAGAGCCATAACAAGAGCTACAACTCCATTGAAATTTGCAGGATTTTGAACCGCGCCATTAGAATCTGGAGAACCTGAAATGTACCCAACACATTACATATTAAAACCTGCTCAGTTATGTATGTACACGCAGTGTTCTAAAATTTCTCGATTTGTTCATGTGTCAATCTCCGATAAATCTCTAAAAACTACTATCGCACAACTTCTCTCTTAAACACTGTATATATATGTAAGAGAAAAATTATAAAAATATGTCATATTATATAATACTTTGCGAAAGAGTGTTGTGTTGTTTGCATTTTAATGTAAATTGCGTGTAATTTTATAAAAATGACGAAATTACCCTTAAAATTAAGAATTAAAATTTTGACACGTTATTTTTTAAAATTATGTTATGAAAGTATTAATTCTTATTTTCAGAGATAATCTCGTCATTTTTATTTAAAAAAACACACAATCAGCACATTTTTGCTATTAACAGACAGCGCCATTTTGCAATAATGTCATGCAATATGGCACATTTTTGTAATTTTCTCTGTATGTAATGTATGTCATGAATGTAAAAATACTATGCATACTTGCGAGGCAGGCGATGGGGTTGACGCGCAGGCCGCACCTCCCGGGCAGTTCCTGAGCCTTGCTCACATCAACACCGGCCCGCTCGGCTTTACTGGCCGCCTTGTTGCTGATCAGGCCGCACAGGCATTTCGGGTCGGACTTTATGACCGATTTCAACGGATCACAGCAGCTGGACGGCGGATCCCGGGTCCCGTTGAGGTAGTTCAGGCAAGGAACTAGCCGTTTCAAGCACGACGCGTCTTGAGCTCCTCCCGGAACCACCAAAGCTGCTACTGCTACTACTACTGCAATGCCAAGCAATACCTGCGACTTCATCGCCTTTCGCTTCAATAGATCTTTTGCTTCCATCTGCTTGAAGCTGAAGAATGTATGTAAATAGGAGAAGTAAGGTTAGGAGTTGGTGATCAAACTATTGTTTTAAAGTTTTAATAATAGCTGACCTCTCGTTGTATGCACTGTGTTTGTTTACTGACCTGTGAGCCACAGAGGACACCTTTGGGATCACTATTCATAGGGCTGTGTGGTTGTTGGATAGGTGCAGCTACTTCCAATTTTCCCAAACCAAAACCAAAGTGATGACGTCAGCATCCCGGAGCGAACCCATGGGAGCACGACACGTGGCGCACGATGACGCGGCACTGTGCTGACATTCGCGCTGACATGGCAGACCCGAAAAATAAAATACTTTTTGGCTTCAAAACTCTCGTTAAACCACTTTCCCAACAAAGGTTTACTTATAGGGTATAGAAAAATACCCGTCCTGTCACATGACGCCCTTATATTGGTTTTCACGAGAATGCATCCCATAACACTGATACAGGATCAAGCATATAATTTTTACCATGTCCAATAATAGGTTGATGATGTTAAGATTAGAATCACTGTTAAGGTAAGGCAAGTTCCTGAACAATGCAAAAAAGAACCCTGCCGTTCAATTCAATAACCTTCTTCTCCAACCAATACCGTTGTTCGTATAGAAATGTACATGATGAACCAAAAGAGACACACGAACCAACAAAAACAGGTGAATGAGTTCTACAAAAATGGTACAACATACACTCCTCCGAACGAACAATCCTCAAAAACCACCAAACTAAACCCGACACACCATCCCAACCTCAATGAGGTTGGCCAGCGGGATGTTCATGACCACGGCCGGCCTCCGGCTGTTAACCCTGAGGAACGTAAACCCGACATCGATCACAACCTTCCTTATAAACGAAGAGGACGAGCTCGCCTTCACGAACGAGTGCCCCATTATGTACGCCACCCCCGTCTCCCTCGCCCGTATCAGATCCATCAGCTCCTCCTTCACCATGGGATCCATTTTCACCTCCTCCGGCAGCTCAAACCTCACCTTCCTCTTCCTCATGGTCAGGGCCATCGAATCTTCACTGTCAATCGTTTCGGTTTCGGGATTCTCGACGTCGTTGATTGATCCCAGACAGAAGTCCCCTACCTCGGACACCACCAAGCTCGAGCAGGTGTCGAACGTGTTGGAGTTTATAACCGCCATCTTCCCAACGAATGGTGACGAGCTCGAGCTCGAGCTCCCAGAGGCGGGAGGATTCACGGGATCATCGGCGTCCTCCATTTGGATGAAGGCTGCGATGCTTTGGATGAGCTGGTTCTCGAAATCCCCATCGTACCCCTGCACGTCCTTGTACCCGTACCTGGTGATGCAGCGGTACATGCGGTACGGGCTGGGGCAGATCCGTCCGACGAGGATCCGCTCCTCGGGGGAGACGAACGGGACAGGAACCGACTTCAAGCACACGAAGACCAATATGTTGTGGAACGCGGGCAGGTTCGTTACGAAATGTGAGAAGATGGCGGGGATCCCGGTTACCAGGTCGGAGTAGATGAGGCCTATCCCGGGGACACGGACAATCCCGAGGCTCGGGCCTAACCCGAGGATCCATTTCAGGGAAACCTTGTTGTTCTCGTCGTACTTGTGTTTCTGGCGGGTCCCGTAGTGCCAGACGTACATGATGGCGAGGAGGAAACATGAGAGCACCAGCGGGACCCACCCGCCCTGAGCCACTTTAGTGAGGGAGGCGGACAGGTAGGAGACCTCGATGGACCAGAAGAAGAGGAGGAACCCGATTGCGAGTAGCGTGCTCTTCTGCCAGACGAATAGCATGACGAGCGCTGTGAGGAATGTTGTCGAACACATAACCATCATGCAAGCAAGACCTATGGAGGAAAACCCGAAAAATCAATTAAAATTCATAATTATGCAGAAGTATGATATACAGAGACTGTAGAAGCTCAAAACTGTCCTGACTGTAATTGTTGCAAAAAAAATGGCACACAATTATATATAACTATTGATTTTCAAACTTTGAGGAGTATTTGACAGTAATTAACTCAGACATCTGATAAAAAAGGTCAATGGCACTTCATTGACCCTTTATTGTAATTCTATGAGATAATTACAAAAGCATGTCACATACAACACTAATTGTAAAAGCATGATGCGAACTTCCATTTTTGTACCAAATCTGTATATGTATTTTTCAAAATGATGAAATTGCCCTTCTAATTAAAAATAAAAATGATCTCTTTTAAAAATTCAATCAAAACAAGAGATGCATCTTCTTCTCTGACGAGAGCACCGTCATTTGTTTCTTATTGCTCCAACTCGACGGAGTGGATGAACAGTGCCCTTCGATGAAAAAATTGAAGAGCGGACTCGATGAAGAAGAAGACGCAACTTTTGTTTTTAATTTCTGATTAGAAGGGCAGTTTTGTCATTTTGAAAAAAATATACTCATTTTGCAAAAAGAATATGTAGGCAACTCCTTGCTACAATGTTTTTGCAATCACCCCTAAATTCTATTTGTCATTCAATAACATGATAACAGATCTAAACTGCAAACAAGTCAAGGCATTGTAGGAGAGGCACATACTAATTCCAAATTGCAGAGCAAGCAGTAAAGCTAAAAGAGAGAGAAACACCTAAAGAATAAATATATTTCTTAGAAAAATGACTTACCATAAGCATTTCCAATTTCAATTATGTCCTGAAACCCAATAGTAATAGCAAGAGTGAGGATCATGAGCATCCAGTTTATTTCCGGAATGTAGATCTGCCCAATTACATGCACGTGCTTTGAAGTGTGAACAACCTTGACTCGAGGAAAGCAGCCGAGGGCTTGACACTGATTGATGATTGAGAAAGTTGCAGTAATCACTGCCTGACTCCCTACAACAGCAGCGAGGGTGGCGATGACTAAAACAGGCCAAAACACAGGATCTGCAGAATAAGAAACAACAGAAAGCAAAATTAGAGCCACCCCAAATTCAAAAGTAGAGTTCTCTTACATACAGACATTAATACCTTCAGAAACTAACCGGGTATAGAGTCATAAAAGGTATGACTCACGGATTCGGTGTTTCTAGACAAGTAAGCCGCCTGGCCCAGGTATTGTACAACCAAACAAGGGTATACAACAAATGCAAATGCAATCTGCATTGTCAAGAACGAATCTTAGTTCTAGCTCATATAAAATATATCAACAGCCCTTAGCTACTCCATAGACCAATTTCAACATTGTGATGAACAGTCACGAGTTATAATCATTTGGGGGCTAGATAAACTACAGAAGGATACATATTTGAGTGTTTTTCTTCTTTTTGGGTAATTTTTCAGGTATGCATAAATTATGTAATAATATTATATGATGAATGTGTTTATGTTCTATTTTTCTTACATACTTGAGAAAGAAGCTTGTAGGGCAATTATCATTGAAGTTTTCCTAATTTTGATTGGGTAAATAAATTTGAAAAGTGGAAAAAAGAAAAAGGGTGGACACCAAACCTATATGTGCAGAATCCAGAAGCTCAATACTGTGATTTTCATCTATACAACTACATGCTACTAAAGGGTGACATTAGAAACTCGCCTTTATTGAAGCGGCAGTGAAATGACCAAGACCGGCAAACAGTGCTTCAGAACCTGGAACAAACAATGAATCAGATTGGCCGGAATATTAAGATAAGGTGCACATATTTAACTACATTGCTATTTGAATCCAATATACCTGTTATGGAAAGAATGATCCCTCCAAGAGACACCCAGCCATTATAACCAGTTGCCTGAAAGAACTGGATTATATAATGTGGTGAAACTGCTCGAATAATTTTCGGGTTCCAATATAGTGTGTTGTAGAGACCGATAAAAAAAATTGTTACCAACCAGATGACAACAATCGGGGCAAATAAAACAGCTACCCTATGAGTGCCCACATATTGCAGGGCAAAGATTCCCACTAATATGGCACAGGCAAGCAAGAGAAGTTCACCTATAAAAATATGTAGGAGACTGTCAAATACAAATCTTACAGATATATATATATATATATATTGACAGACGTTATGGTTAATCAAAACCAGTTAAGTAATGGGAAACCAATGTACCATCACTTAGTTTGTTTTCTATAAGCTGTAGCCCTGATACCGCTGACAGAACTGCAAGTTTAAAAGTAAACAATGATAAGAACTAAATACATTTGTAAGCAAATAAAAGTTATAATTGTTTCACACAAGGAGTTCCCTCCATGTGGAGAGATAAACGAGCAGAAGTGTTCAGCTCTTGAGCTATACAAGATCTCCATAATGTTTTGCCCTCCTAAACATGTTAGTCATAAATACATTCTAGGTTGACCATTTTGGAGAAGTAACTATGCTGAACATATACAGTGCAGACTCTACTCTACTATGCCACAAGTTGCAGTTCCATGAAGAAACTAGACTGAAAAGGAACCAATAGACAATATCTAACTAATGAGGAATTCACAAAGTGGCTCCAAGTTCTCTATACTATAACTGATGAATTGTAACACATATTCCCAAAGCATATTGATAGTGCATGCAAAAAAAGTTTCCTTCTTGTCATTCCAGGGTTTTAAACAACCATTGCCTTACATGGATTTATATTTCGACCAGATTCTTTTGTTCTTTATCCTAGTTTAGTAACTAAGTTATATACACCTTACCCGAGATTGCTGGAGTGAACACGCCATCACCTATGACCATGCAAGCACCGAATAGTACAAAAACAAGCAGAGCTACCCTTAGCTTTTTATGCTTTTCCAAAAATGCCTTCAACGCAGCTGAGGTTCTGCCATGTGCTGGGTGGCCATATTTATAGCTCGATATATCTTCATCAGCTGATAGATGATTGGGAAGTAAACTAAAGTTCCCATGTCTGCACAGTAACGAGTATAAAGCCACTGGTCCACCTGATAGGAGTTGCAATATAAACAGACCCAGCAGATGATTAGTTAGAAGTATTGTCAAATTAGATCCCATATAATAGCAAAATCCAAGTATATATAAATCTGAAGTCTACCTTGGCCGTTATCATCAGCATTCATTATGATAATGACATACTTGAGCAAAGGTATCAACATAAGGGTCCAGAATATCAAGGAAAAGGCACCAAATATTGCTTCCTCGTTTCGATGATTCTGCAACTGACCAGTGAATGTGCTTGTAAAAACATAAAGAGGTGAAATGCTGAGGTCCCCGTAGACCACACCAAAACTTTGGTATGCTAATAGTAGGTTCCTGTAAATATTCCCCCAAGAAAGCTGCAATGCCCATAAAATAAACTAAGTTCAGTTAAAGATCACACTTAGTAATGCTAAAACACATATCAAAACAATACAAAAATCGGATGTAAGAGAAGCTGATATTGAGCATCTTTAGTTATTTGAGAAATACAATGCCAATGTAACAAAGCCATCAAATATTAAACCACACAGCAGTATCATATCAGGACACTAACATCAATAAAAGAAATGAAATGAAGCAAAAAAAACAATTATCAGTACAAAAATGAATTACTTCACTTCCAACTATTAAAATATCAGCATCACCAAACCCAGTTGCTAACATTCATCCCACAAACACCTCAAATCACAATCACTACCACTCCATCACATATTATCATTTATCATCTATCACAAACTAAATACCAGGTATTGTACATGACAGCGCCGATTCAACAATGTAAAGATTTCCCTTTTCGAATCACCTCATGAAACCCAAAAATCATTCCACAAATATTGGCACATTGCATTTGATCACAGACCAAAAATCCCAAAACACAGGCAACCCAATCAAGATCTTAGCATACACAACAAAGGGCAAAGTGAAATGAGACAAAATGATGAGTGACCTGAGATGGGTTTGGCTTTGAGGGAGAGGAATCTCCATAATCTATCCCCATGAGTAAAATATCACTCCTTTTCACATCATCTCCATGAGAAGGTCACTGCAAGTTCCTGTTTTCCCTAAAATTTCCCAAATAGCCAAACAAAAGATTATATAGGAGTGAACCGATAATGAGGGAAGGTTTGGCAGAGAGCCACTCCTTGTTTCGCGAGGAATTGACTACTTCGCTTCTGTTTCGTCTCTTCCATGAAAGCTCGGAGACCATCTCCTCTCCACCTCTGTATTGCTATTTCACTTTCTCTGACTTTATTTTCTTTACGCAAAATTAGCATTATAAAGTGACGCAGTGTCACATTCCATACCTCTACGAATTATTTATTATTTTTTTTGGAAAATAATATAAACTCGTGTTCAAAGGATTATATAAAAAAAAACAAACAGCTTCATTATAGTTGTAGGTGTAATTATTCGATTAATAAATTTTTTAGACGGTCCAGAAATGAGGTTGTTTATGTTATGGCCTCTCTTATCCGCTTGGGTCCTAGTTGTGAGTTTCGTGGTCTTCTATTCATAAAAATCTTCAAATGATTTTATAAAAACAAACATTTTCTTAACAAATGAGCCTAGATTGAATTTTAAGTTCAAGATCACCGTCTTATTCAAAATGAGTACTAGAAAATACTCCACCGTGAGTATTAGAAGTTTTTAACAAAGTATACGATTTAGTGACGAGAATATAATAAAAACTTCATGCCTTTTATTTAATTTAAATTCATAATTTCGAGAATCTAAGCACCTGAGCAATGATTTAAAATCCATAATCTCGAGTTTAATAAACTCTACTATGTTCGGAACACAAAATAATTTTGAACTCAATTAAGATCGGACTACAACCATAAATAAGATAAACCTATTGAGAATAAAAACATAATTAAACTTTTTGAGAATAAAGACATAATCAAACATATAACCCGTCATCGTGTCATCTCATGAGATGACAAAAATTAATATAAAAACAATTTTGGTTTACAAATGATCGTAAATTTAATTTGTAGTTGAAACTCACGATCTTATTAGAAAGTAAGTACGATAAAATACTCAGCAACTTAAATTTAAAAATTTATAATTTTATTTCGGAGTTAATCACAACTTATTATATATACTTTAAGCCATTTTACAAATTACAATATTTATTTTAAAAAGATTCGTTTTAACTTACCTAGTTACAATTTTTTTACATTTTCTTCATTTCCTTCCATTTCAACCGAGTTTGCTGTTAATTTTTTAAAATTGACGAAAATACCCTTCGTACAAACCGGCTCAATGAGAGAAATTGCAATTGAACCGGCTTGAATCCTGTCCGACCAAAAACAATTCGGTCGGACAACTCTGCGTTGCAAACACACAAGAGCTCCCGCCGGCGACCAATCCAGGTCTCACCCACCGGCGTAAATATATCTCACTCAATATACATAATTAAAATAAAATACAAAAAAATACACTTGTATACATGTTTTGAGGCAAGTTTCGGAAGATACGATTACACCTACAAAACCAAGACCACGACCATAGCAAAAAAAAATTTATGAATATGAAAACATAAAAAACAGTTCCATTCTTATGCATCAACACCAAAAATATACTCTCAATTCTCAAAGCAATAACTTCACCGTTCAGTTCCATTCTTATTTTGATACACAATTCATGTAATATATGGAGGTGTAAACAAAAAGAAACTTGCAGAACAAGTTACATGTTTACCTATACAAATCGGAAGAGCAGTGGAAACTGGAAAAAGAGAGACCCTCCATCTTCATGCTATTGTCAAAAAAACTCCATCCAATCTGCATCTGCTAAACATAGTACGTCATGCCGACTTCGATCAGGCTGATGTGCGGTATGTGCAGCGCCACCGTCGGCCCCCTGCAGTTCTTCCTCAGAAACGAGTACCCGAGATCGATCACGAGCTTCTTCAAGTACGAGGAGGATCTTCTCGCCTTTACGTACGAGTGCCCCAGAATGTATGCGACTCCGGCTTCCTTCGCTTGTATCAGATCCATCAGCTCTTCTCTGACGGTCATGTCCATCCCGGAGTTTGGGGCTAGCCCGAACCTGACCGGTCGCCTCCTGATCTGTGGATTCTCTTCTTCGTAGACGGATCCTAAACTCTGGAGGGCGGTAGATTTGCTGCTCTGCATAGAGCTGATCAAATCGAAGTCCTCGCTCTCGGATACTGTTAGGGTATTGTTTGACTGGACGGCCCTGGTGCTTATAACGGCCATCCTCCCGTCGAAGCCCTCGGAGGTCGAGAACTGCGGCTGAACCGCTTCCATCTGGATGAACTCTGCGATGCTCTGTATGAGCTGGTTCTCGAAGTTCCCGTCGTCCCGCTGGATGTCCTTGTACCCGTACCTCACTATGCAGCGGTACATGCGGTATGATCTCGGGCAGATTCGGCCGATGAGGAAACGCTCTTCCGGGGGTACATACGGAACCGGAACCGACTTCACGCAGACAAAGACCAGTACCTTGTGGAATGCAGGGAGGTTCGTTACGAAGTGAGAAAATATTGCAGGCACCCCCGTTGCCAATTCTGAGTAGATTAGGCCTATCCCTGGTACCCGCACGATTCCAAGGCTAGGACCTAACCCGAGTATCCATTTCAACGAGACTTTGTTGTGCAGATCATAGTTGTACTTCTTACAAGTCCCATAGTGCCAGACGTACATAATAACCATAAAGAAGAATGAGAGCACCAATGGGACCCACCCTCCCTGAGGCACTTTTATGAAGGCGGACGATAGGTAGACGCCCTCGATGAACCAGAAGAAGAGAAGGAACGCTGATGCTAGCAACACGTTCTTCTGCCAGACGAATAGCACAACAAGTGCCATGAGAAATGTGGTGACGAACATAACAGTCATACAAGCAAGGCCTGGAGACCAAAATGCAAATATTAGAAGTCGTGGCAATATGTGTATGATAGTTACAAAGATAATCAAATTTCAAACTTGGAACCTGTCCAAGCTACTACTTCTACAGAAATGGCACATTGGCAAACTAGGGCAACGAGTAGAGAGCCTAGTGTTGAAATCCGTAAGAATTTATAAGGGTGGTGTGGACCTTGCCAGTGGCCTCAACCACCAACGTAAAAATACATTTTGAATATCTACATCAGCAATCTAAAATCCATAGTGATCAAAATGTGCATTTAGAACAATGCATATGTTGAAAATAATGCCCCGTCAAAGGAGTCATGTTCATGGCTATATAGAGGTTTTAGCTGTAGCAAGACACGCGTGTCAGAGGATATGACAATGAGGGTAAAATGCGAGCAAGTACCCAGAAAAAGTCTCATTTTTTGTATACAAGTCAGAAATTGAAGGCCTATCTTATGTTAGAGAATTCAATTGCCAATACCACCAAGGAGAAAAGGATGGTCAACCATATTCAAACATCATAAGTTCATCCAGGAAATTTTTTAGAAAACATATATAAAAAACCGAGATCAAGAAGATATGCAATGTTATACAACCTGTGAACAACGAGGTCATGCATATAAGCATAAAAAGAGCACTATATACGAAGAGAAACATGTAGGAAATATCACGGGAAAATGGTTTACCATAAGCATGTCCAATCAAAGTTGTATCCCGAAAGCCAATGGTTATTGAAAGAGTGAGGATCATGAGTATCCAGTTTATCTCCGGAATGTAGATCTGTCCATAGATATGCTTTGATGTGTGGACAACCTTGACTCGAGGAAAGCAACCAAGAGCATGGCACTGTTTAATGATTGAGAAAGTAGCAGTAATAACAGCCTGACTCCCAACAATAGCAGCGAGAGTGGCAATAACAAAAACAGGCCAGAATACAGGATCTGCAAGATAAAAAAATAATACAAAACAAAATTAGGAATCCTGAATTAAAAAGCATATTTTGAAGCTAAACATCACTTGTGCCTTAAACACTAACCAGGTATTGAGTCATAAAAGTTGTGGGGACTGGACTGAATGTTTTGAGATAGGAAAGCAGCCTGACCCATGTATTGCACAACCAAACAAGGGTATATAACAAATACAAAAGCAATCTGCACATGCAAAAATCAATTTTGCACAAACATATATGAATAGAAATTACATTACTCCATATACCATCCTCTTCCACAATTTTTCTTCTAATCACTAAGGCAAATAAAACACGTGACAATTAGTAACTTACCCTTATCGACAAGGCTGTGAAATGACCAAGATCTGCATACATAGCTTCAGTACCTGGTAATAGCCTCAATAGCTTTAGAATACAAGGTTCAGAAAGTCATGAAGTTTCTATGATATACAACTTTGGGGTTCAGCTTGATTAGTCATAAAATTAGGTAGCAGAAACTGAATGCAGGATTATATCATCATAACTAAAAATTTCTCGCAAGCCAAAGAATACTTATGATGTCAGATCCAACATACCAGTAATAGAAAGAAGGATCCCTCCCAAAGATATCCAGCCATCCTTTCCAGTTGCATGAAAGAACTTGATTATATAATGTGGCGAAAGTGCTTGAATAACTTTTGGGTTCCAATATATCGTGTTGTAAAGCCCAATAGAAAAAATTGATACCAACCAGATAATAACAATTGGCGCAAACATAAAAGCTACCCTGCGGGTGCCAAAATGCTGCAGTGCAAACAGGCCAATCAATATGACACAGGCAAGCAAGAGGAGTTCACCTATAAACAATATGTCAAAGCATAAATTTCACAGACATACCAGAGTAACAATATGGAATAAAAATTCATACTGATCATATCTATAATCAGCAGGGAAATAATTTACCATCAGTTAGTTTCTTTTCCGTAACCTGTAGCCCCGATACTGCTGATAGAACTGCAAATTGAAAAGTATATATTATGTGAAATGAACACAATAGTGAAAAAATCAAAAAATATAATTGCACTGATTTTAGAAATGACTTCACTTGAGTTAGAGAGAGAAACGGGGATCCAGCTGTTAAAGCATATTTCATGTTATGGGAAAATTTGCACTGTATTCCCAATATTTTGGTCCCATAACAGAAAACCCATTCTGTATTGACAGATTTTGTGAATGTAAAATGGAAGCAAGTCCAGAAGTTCGTAATAACAGCAGCTGTTTATGCAATGGCTAGTCTTCAATAAGAATTTAGATTGCAAACCTACCCATCAAGGCACATACATCTAATAAACCACTAATAAAATGTCAAACTGACCAATAGCAAATCATTTATTATTGTCGTTGATAGATGCCAAAATGATTAGTTCGTTTGATTGATCTGTGAAATATTAGTAAGCAGCAAATACATATAAAAATATTCTCGTGAATTTTATGATGCCTTCATACCCTAAAGCACAACAAACTGGTTAACCTTGATGCCAAAATATTCCAGTTCCAAAATTATAATTATGCATATACGCACACACCTAAGATCCAAAATCAAACTAGACATAGAAAGACACACACCCTCTATTCCCTACCTGGCTTAAAAACCGGTTATGTATATCTTACCTGAAATTGCTGGAGTGAGAACACCATCACCTATGACCATACAAGCACCAAATAATACAACAACAAGTAGGGCGGTCCGTAGCCTTTTATGCTTTTCCAGAAACCTCTTCAATGAAGAAGAGGTTGTGGCCTGCGTTGAAGGTCCATATTTGTAAGCCGAGAGCTCTTCATCGGCTGCTTGTTGATTGGGAAGTAAACTAAACTTTCCATGTCTGCACAGCAACGAGTATAGAGCAAAAGTCCCACCTGACGAGAGTTTGAACATAACCAGACCCAATAGAGGCTTAATCAGATATACTGTCAAACCAAATTGTAGCATTCCGTAAAATGATGATAAAATAAAAGATAAAGTTGAGCTCTACCTTCACCATTATCATCAGCACTCAGTAAAATAATGACATACTTAAGTAACGGTATCAACGTTATAGTCCAGAAAATCAAGGAAAATGCACCAAATATAACTTCCTCATTCTGATGCTTCTGCAACTGCCCTTGGAATGTACTTTTAAAGACGTAAAGAGGCGAAGTGCTCAGGTCCCCATATACCACACCGAAACTCTGGTAGGCTAGTAGTAGATTCCTGGAAAGGTTCGCCCATGAACGCTGCAAAGCTCATAAACTAAGTTCAGTGAAAGCCTAACATTAGTACGGAAACTAAAAAAAAAACAAATTTCTAGGTTATAAGACATGCTATTGTCTGGCTCGTAAATTAAACAAAATATCAGGTCAAGTTTCAGCTCCGAACGTACTCGAATTCCCAAGGAAACAGTGTGTCAACACAGCAAATTCAAGAGCTAAGCTATTAAATATGTATGATGGGTCATAATAGGGCGTTAACATTACAGGATGTCAAAACAAAATGAAACTGAAAGCCAGATGTTCCCAACAAGCTCACCGATCCATATAAGGTACTTTAAACAACAGCAATATCAATGATTGAAATGTTCTCGGTTCATAGCCAGTCCTAAAGCTAAATCTTGGAAATAAATTGAAGTACTCTCCAATCAAATCACAATCACAATTCACAATCAGTACTTCAATTGAATCAGAAGCAGTGGACCAAAACCAATCCGGATCGCAAGGAAATGAAAGGCGATGTCAAATTGAACTCAAACAGCGACTACTGAGCACGACCACTACAGATTCAGAAAATACATCTCCATCACATACGTAGATACATACATGTGAGTGATGAATTTGGAGAATGGATATGAGGAATCGATGAAGAAACAAACCTGAGTTCGAAGAGGATGAGAGGAGATTCCAGATTCTGGCTCCATGGGAGCGAGCACGAAGAAGCCAACCTGGAGCTCAGCAACTGTGCTTCCTCTATTTTCTCTCTCACTGTCCGAGACCCACAGGCTCCGATAAATGAAGAATAAAAGTTGCTCCTCTGTGGAATGTGGATTGACTCTCTCATGTTGTGGGCCACCCACAGCATAAAGAAAACGCTGGGCCTAAGCCCACACTCAAAATGGGCTTTTAGATTAAGCTATCAACGGGTCGGGTTTGACCAAACCCGCACCCGCACCTAAAGAATTTGAATGGGTACCCAACCCAAAAAAAACTCGCTCAAACTGAGCTGGTATCCACCCCGCTCAAGACCCGTCAGATCGGGTTTTACCCAAAACCCGAAAACTATCCAAAATGAAATTATTTAAAAAAATTCGAGAATTTATAATATATGTAATTATTTTATATATAATTGCTTTAATATTTTTGTTGAAAAATAATTATATATAATATAACAATTTATTTATATGGTACGGCCGTACGGGTTAGAAACGGGGTGGGTATAAGTCAACCTGCACCCGGCCAAAAACCTGAGGGACAACTTATACCTCTGATTTTCTTTAGGTCTTACTCGTTTCGATCGGGGCGGGGTAATCGGGTATCCGTCGGGGACATTTGTATCATATAAATATCATTAAAATTATCAATTAATATAAATAAGGGTGTAATCTGCTACAAACCTATACTTCAAATACAAACCTACAAGTCGATTTCAGACCACATGATAGGACACTTATGCAAAGATTTTATTTTGGTCTTTCGACTCAGTACCTTCATTACATCTCTCCCTCAACTGAGTTCACTCATTGGCTATAGTATGAAACTCGGGATTCTCATTACACCTCTCCCCTCGTTTCAACTAGTTTAACATATCGTTACAATGTTAAGAAAATGAAACATGTTTCATAAAATTAAAACGTGTTTCAATAAATTAAAATTAATTATTTCATTGAGATCATACAATTTATTGACTAATATGCACTTTGTACGTTTAACTGAATTATTTAAATAATAAAATATGAGTTTAATCGATGATTTGTGAGTTCGTATTTGAAACATATTTTGTAGATAGTGCATCCATTAATATAAATTAATTTTGTTTGAGGTACTTTTTACTTTTATTTTCTAAACTGATACTTAGACTTAACCCGACAAGTATCTGATGTCCCTAATTCGATCAAAACATGCATACCCAAACATGAATCGATAACAGGTTGGGTATTAGGTATTTTTGCTGGTCAGGTGCGGGTATGCTTATATCCGCCCGACCATACCTGCTACTTTTTTGAAAAAATATTTAAATTTATTATGTTTGGCAATTTAGATGAATAACTTTATTATATTTAAAAACTTGTATGGACAACTTATTAAAGTGTTTTATTTATTTTAGGGTCGGGTACCTGGGTAACTGAGCTGGTACGAGTATGACAATATCCGAATAGTACCCAGACCTTTGCCACTCCTAACCTAGACTCATCTAGATTCACCTATCGACCCTAACTTAAACCGCCTGATTGCATAAAATTGAATGTGTTGTAACAATCCCGACCTGACTTAAACCGTCTGATTGCATAAAATTGAATCATCGCCTAGGCCGATTTTTACTAGTGTGCAAATAAATCAATAGTAACTTCATTTAATCTTTCCTAATTTTGATCATGAATGACCTGTGTTCACTAATGACTATACACAGAAAGCATAAGTGCACAAAAAATGAGGGCTACTAAAACTATGGAGAGTGGATGGGCAGAGAAGTTGCAACTGTACATTTCTATTACAAAATGAAAGCTTTTTGTTCACACTTCTACTGTCAACTCTAATGACAAATGGAGGTGCTTCATTTACAGTGCTTCATTTACAGAGTACAAAATGAACTGAGCATAAGTAACCATATTCAACTCTCAGCTGCAGATTTTGCTTTTCCTGTCATTTCTTTTTTCATAAAGCAATTACAGACTGCACTGTGGAGGCAAAAAGCACTCATATTTCCAGGCAAAAATCATCAGCGTTTTGGATCAATGAAACGACAGCCTCTTGAGAGGGACGACCCACGAGTATGTGCTTATGTGGGTTCTGTCGCGGCGAGGACTACCTGTGGAGGGTTTTATGCAGCAGCTCGATGACACGAGTTGAGTCTCTGCAACATCCGTCGCTGCAATGGAAGGAAGATCCACTACTACTTCTCTTGCGTTTGGTTCTTCGCTCAGTTTCATTTCCAATTCGAGTTTATTTTCCTCTTGCATCATTACCAGGAACTTCTTCAGTGCCATTCTCATCCATTCATATCGACATAGCCTGGAAGCGTCTTCGATGTTGAGCTGCAGGTGTGAGTTCACAAACATGTCAAAGACCCGTAAGTTAAGAAATGAAGATGATACTCAATAAACATACTAACCCATTTCCTGCTGCGGTCTCCCTGCTCCGGCCAGGCCTCGAGCTCCTCGGTCACCTCTAGTGCAAACATGTATCCTTTGCAGCCTCCTTTGGTGGTACACAGCTTTTGTTTGCTCTTGCTTCTGAACTCCCAAACTCCCAGGGGATTTTCCTGAGAAGCGACGAAATAGACATGTTAGCTCAAGTCAACACGGAACACAATCCCTGTATTATCATAATGACACAGGAGACTCATCTTAGCACACAAACCCAGATACAAACTGTCACGAGGATACATACTGATCTTGTGACTTGTAATGTAAAGTCAAGGTAGCAACAGTTATGGCAACCAGTCTACCACTAAGAGATTAGAGATGACACTATAATATGTGTTCAGAAGATGGCATCAGTTGAGGATTTGGATTTCTCAAAAACTTCAATTCTACTAGTAAAATACGATATTAACCCAAATTTGGGGATCATTTATGTTTTTGTTCAAGTTTATGAAAACATGAAGAACAATCTGCAGCATCATTTCTTCAATTTTCTCAATCAACAGCGCTGTTGTTGGAATGCTATTTCTTAACAAGCAAATAGCTATAAGTATACAATCCATCCTTTATGTTACTCAGAAAACAATCTCTGGGATGTACACATGTAAACATGAGATAAATTCAATAACCAAGTAGGTAGGTTGACCTACATTAAGTATTCCTCTCACTCCTGCCTCCTCCACAGCTTCACGGCAAGCAGCTTCATGGACAGTTTCGTCATCTTCCCATCCACCCTAACAGCATAGCAAAACAAATATACTATTAACAAAAGAACCCACTTTCCAAGCTAGAACTATACAAGAAGTTTGTGAAGAGATACGGGTAAAGAAAAATACATACTTTTGGAAACACTAAATCATTGCGATTGGGTGAAGATACCATGCAAACTTCTATCTTGTGCACTGTATTTCCGCTGTGAGTATCTCCATTGTCCTTTGCTAATCTGTACGGAATACACCTGTGTATGCACACAATATGAAAATCGAAACATGGCTGATAGTGGCTTTCATGTGCATGTGCTTATCGAAATATTAGGCCCTGATACTCTGTACGCAGATCATGTACAAGAGTATAAAAGGGTTCCATGAATTTCAGATGAATTTAGTGTTAAGGGACACTAAAGTCAAATGCAACAGAAAATATCTAATCATCAAATCCTAGCCAAACAATTTCAAAAACAAAATTGCTTTTGTGGGCCTAACAACTCATAGACACCCCCACCTCGGATGCTTGATAAAATTTCTGAATCAGTGAAAACACCAAACAAGAGACAAGTCTCTAACTCCCTCACAAGCTTACTCCCTCTCTATGGACATCTTCAGTGGAAAAGTCATCCAACAAGATAGTAGAAAACTAAGCACTAGATTCAAAAAAAATTATATCATTAGCATCTCATCCCGTTGATCCAAAACTTGAAACCATTATTTATGGTGAAATCAGGTGAACTTTGAAGGCATGCATACAGATAAGCTTTTCACACATAAAAGTAGTGTAAGTGGAAATCAAAAAGGAAGGGAAACATGTTCACAACGGACTTGAATTCCCGTGTAGGAAATGAAAACTTTTTTTATCAACTAAGAAATGGAAACTTTAAAGTCTCTTGTGGTGTGATTATCATTTAGCAGCACCATTTCTATTCCATCATTTTCGTTTAAATTTAACTAATTACATCCTTCCATAAATTTTCTAAGCCTTTCCAGGTGAAAGGATGACTCAATTCCCCACCAAAACCATGACCTTTCTGTGCATAAAAAGTCAAAATTGCCCCTGCCTAGACAGGAAAGGTCAACAACAGTATGATTTACATACATAAACAATCATGACGATTTGATTAATCCAAACACCAAAAGAAAACAAACAATGATTTGGGGTTACAAAATTCCACACACAAGACAAAATAGAAGACGAAGAATCCTACATATATATGTGTCTGTGTAAACAATGACAATCATAGAGGGCCCATTTGGGTGAAGAGATATAATTGATATTGGCACCGGCAAGTATGTCAAATACAATCCAATAAGCAACTTGTTCATCCAAATAAATCCATGATCACACCATTACATCATGAAACATGAGATTCTTCACACAAACATCAAAACACCATTCCCATCATATAGCTCTAATCAAAATCCACAATCCTATACCCAGATTCAGAAACTACAATCTCAATCTGAAAACAACAAAAACAAGGAATGCGAACTGGAAATGGCTCAACACGAAATCCCCAACAAAACCCAGAACCACGATTGAAGAATCAACAAGAAACATACCCAGAAACAAGACGAAGGCTGTTCTCGTATCGTTGCCTGAGCCGTCCCGTCCGAGCAATCAAACACGGTGACTGAGAAGCCATGATTCGATACACGAGCCCCAAATCGAAAACCCCCCTTCATTGAACAACAATCCAAACAAAAAACACAAATCAACAACACCAACATGAAAAAATCGAATTCCACACGAAACCCAGATCAGAAAAACAAACACATAATCCAAAAACATTGTGGAATTACCCGATGAGTTGCGAAGCACAAACAAGAACAACCCCTTGAATCTAGAAGACGAAGATCCTCCAAATGCAGGAAATTGCCGCAATCACGATACCTTCCGTTTTGTACCTTTGTGAATCGTGATAAAACCCAAATTAGATCTCACATCGATGAGCCAAAAATGGAGAATCAGGCTCAGAAACGAAGAGGAACGAGAAAGAGAAGGGTAATGAGAACAAAAGGGGAATAAGATAGCTGGTTGAGGAAGAAGAAACGGAAAGGTGAGAGGTTTCCGCGGGACAATAGCAACACCGTCCGTTTATATAATAAATCCAATTTTCAAATATTATTTATTTTATTTCCTTTGAATAATGCCAATACAATTATCCCCTACACTTTCTTGTGAATGGTGATGGATAAATTTGAGGGAAAATTCAACTTAGCCACTCTTAAGTTTGTCCGAATTTCACTTAACTGCTTTTGAGTTCAAAATCTACTTGTGGGGTCCTCTAAGTTTGCAAAAGTTTCACTTTACCCATTTTCAGTTAACTTTTTTGAAAATTATGTTAACTTTTTGTGAAATGACGAAAATACCCTTTCATTAAAAAAATAATAAATAAAAATGATTTTGAACCTTTTGTTTTCTTATTTTTTTAAAAAAAACAAAGAATAAAAAAAAATTTCAGTATTAAACTTTTTAAAAAAAAATTTCATAAAAAATTTAAACATAAAAAAAACGATGTTTACAAATCATTTAAAAATTATTTTAAAACATTTATAAGAAAAAAAATTTAAAAATTATTTTTAATACTAACAGAATTTTATTCTTTATTTTATACAACGAAAACATTATATTAAAAAGTTCAAAAATCATTTTTATTAATTTATTATAATGTTCAATAAAATGGTATTTTCGTCATTTTACAAAAAAATAACAGAATTTTAAAAAAAGTTAATAAAAAGAGTAAAGTGAAACTTTTTCAAACTTAAGGGATTTCACAAGTTGATTTTGAAGTTAAGAGGAGTTAAGTGAAACTCGGTCAAACTTAAGATGTGTTAAGTGGAATTTTCCCTAAATTTAATGGTATATTACAAAAAGTTGTCGTGAGTTTTTATAATTTTATAAAAATGTGGTCGTAAATTTTGTATTTTTATAAGAAATAGACGTGAACTTATCATGTTTTTAAAAAAAAATATGATACGTTTGTTCAAAACTAAAGAAAATGGTCATGAAATTAATTTTTTTAAATTAAAATTAAAAAAAAAGTCTAAAAACTCGAGTTCATGGTTTTTTACTCTCTCACTCGTCATTGATTTCATTTTATGAGACTTCAGATATAAATGAGTTCGGAGTGAAGCGAAAAACCAACGAGCACGAGTTGAAAAATATTTTTTTTTATTTTAATTTTTGAAAAAAATAATTTTATAATCATTTTTAACAAATGTACACATTTTAACATAAGCTATCTGGTTAGATGCCGGGTTAGTTGTTACATCTTAAATAAAATTCGATTTTAATTTAAAAAAAACATAAATGACAAGATAAACAGTCACTTTTTGTAAAAGTGAAAATTCATATTAGAGCTTTTTGCAATTTTTTCTAAATTTAATCTGATTTTTTACTTAATTAATGACCAAAAATGTAAATACTTAATGATAAGTGTTTGGTCTTTTGGTTGGTGCAAGATTTTTTAATATACATCTTATTGATAGTTGGTAACATTATCAGGACTTCAAATCATTAATAGATTTTCTTTAATTTTGATTGTTTTCTTCACCAATTTGTGAAAAATTATTTCTATGCGTCGTAATTATTTATCGACAAAAGGTTGCAATTTAAATTTACTAAATAAACTCTTATCATTTTTATTTTAATTTTAGTAATAAATTAGCAATGACAGTTTCACATAGATGTAAGTCAACTTTATGTGCATATATTTCAGTTTAATTATGGTTGGGTGCCTTAACTAATTAATTTATTAATCAATATAGAGTATGAAACCATGTTACATTATTAATTAGGTGAATTAATAATAATAATAATAATAATAATAATAATAAATAGAATAATTTATGTTTTCAATTTTCATGATTCTTTATGGTACCACCTTATTTATGATTACGAAGAAAATGCATGAAATGGAATATGAACTCAAAAAGGAGAGAATTTATGGCTTGATACTTGAAGTGTTATTGTCATGTCATAAATAATATGAAAGAAAAATATAAAAGTAATTAGAAAATAAGACTTTTGGAATGGCAAATTTATAGCTATTGATGATCGGTATGTGTCCTACATGAAGGTCTCGGGGAAGTTGCGGCGGATGGGTCGTATATATATTCACACTGTATATGTAATGATAAAATTAGCATTTCAATGTAATATCTTACAAGATTGGGGATATTTGTGTTGGGAAGATATGGTCCTTACCGAAAACTAGTACACTCACATTAGAATCCACTTTCACCTTAAAAATTAATGTTTTGTGTCTTGAGTGTAACACGTGTATAAAACATTGATTAATCTCGTTATCATCTGATGTGGGAGACTCACGTGTGAGTTTAACGATCATCTCTCGTCTACATTGAGTCTCATCAAATCATACTGATTCAAACTTCACTTAGTTTACTCACTTTCACAATGGTCATTTTCATCCTATATGAACTCACTATCACGAAAAATTTCGATGATGGTAGGGGTCTTACCGGTCATAAGAGTATCATCACCGACTTTACCAGGAGGGTTTACGGAACAAACACTCTGAAATCAATGTTAGATATATCCAAACCTTAAATATAAGAGAGGCACTTAGGAATAGGGCCGATTCTGGTTCTTGACCCGTTTCTCCAATTCGGTTTCTTGGTTTCACCTGTTAGAACCGATCGATTTTTTGTTTTTGTTAATTATGCGGTTTAAGGTACAAATTAGACGATTTTTATCCAAAACATGAAATTTATAATCATTAAAAATTCTAACAAAAAATACATTAAGACTTAATTATTAAACTCAATCGAACTATAAAATTTGCTAATAAAATATAAGTATTATATATTTCTCGGTTTATTCTTCAGTTCACGTACTCTATCTCTATTCTTCATGTGAATTGATAGTGGTTCGATGTTTGTTTAGCAAACCGGTCCGGTTTCGAGTACCCACCGATTCTATATTTTAAGAACCGAAACCGAACCAAAAATTTATGATTCCTTCATTTTTAGAACTGGAACCAGATCGTTACCCGGAATTCTCGGTTCTCTGGTTCTTGTTCTGGTTCCGGTTAGGTCTCTGGTTCCAGGTCCAAAGTTTCGTAGTCATATATATGATGACAAACATATATATTGTCAAAAACATGTACACATCCTCGTAAGCAATCAAGCAAAAGAAATCAAATAAAACACATTTTGTCTACGAAATCGTTGGACTTGTCACGAGTAGACAACTTTACATGCAAGAAGACAGGATTTCCTTTATTTCCCATTTCTTCCAATGGGAAGTTTCTCCATATATACACTATATATGTCGCAAAGCAAACAACTTTTACGACCTAATATATGGGTGAGTACATGTGAACACCACAAAGTTTATAAACAAAGACCAAACGATGTTAGGTTTTGAGAACTTCCAAGGACAATTCGACATTAAATCCCTAACATCCACGAAGTTTCCATATGGACCTCAAAAGCTACCTAAAATCTATTATCATCTTTTTGCTTTCTCTTCTGTCTTATTTTTTTTGAGGGAAAAGTCAATTTTTTATTAAATAACAACTAATCCGGTATAAAACTGGACAGCTGAAACTACAGATGGCGGGATAGATCCTTCACCATAATCACAACTACTGTTAGTTAAAATAAACTTGGGCAATTTGTGAGCCACTAGATACCGAGTAAAAGAAAGATGAACATATATTCCGATAGTGAATAGTACGCAACAATTTTCGCTAATGATTCTTTCAAAGTTGTTCATCTCTACCCGTCTAACATCATGTAGAGTCACGACCTCCATGTCATACGAATGGAGAATTCCCGTGATCCCGCTGCAGAATGCTTTAATCAAACATCCATACTAACCCCGAAAACCAATCGACTCAAACCAGTTATCATCAAACAGAGTCACGGCCTCTACCTCATAGTCGAAAACATATATTTCACATAAAAGTTATTGATATTTTTTCAAAAGCATTACATTAATTAAAACAAAAAAAACTCAATAAAATAGGACATATTGCAAAACCTAGTTATAAGCTATTATAGCTTTACAAAAGGAGCGGTGAATTTACCATTTCTTGTGGCATGTGTATATTTTCGAAATAAAATGACGAAATTGTCCTTAAAATTATTATTTTTTAAATCAAAATAGAAAATTTTCAACTTGAGTTCGCTGGTTTAGTCTCACGAAGGATATCGATAGTGTGCAAGAGAATAACAGAAAGTGGCAAACTTGAGTATAATTTTTTTCTTCCAAATAGTTAATTTTAAAGACATTTTCATACCGTGTTGACCCTCAGACACTAATCTAAAGTCAATAAACAAGCATGACCAAAATTAGATCAAGCTCAAGCCGATACAATTTCCCTATAAAGTAAGCATAAATGTGAAATTTACCTAATTTGAGACCAAGAATCGAGCATGGTCAACCAATAAATCAAGCTGAATATAATATTAGTATAATTTACCTATAAATTGTAAGCATAAATGTGAAATTTATGTGAGTGCCAAGTTGCGAACTGAAAGTAGAGTAGAGCCCATGCATGCAACATAAATGAGACAATGACATGGTACGATCTCGCACATGCATGTGTACAATGTCCACTGCTAAGTCACATGTTCCTCATCGACATATCTTCGCAGAGCAGTTACACTCGGATACGCGGTGTTTAATTTATTTTTATTTCTTCATAATTAATTTCCAAGAAAATGTGCACTACACTAGACCATGGTATTATATAGTTTAAAATAATAATTAGTCGGGACTAGCTATATCGTGACCATTATTACTAAATAATTGCGAGCTTGTGCAAGAGTAATTATGGTTATGTCAGTGGTTGGGATTTAATTAAATCATTACCTGGAATCTTCCCGCTTCACCGGCTCTGAGACACACGGTGGTCATCAATATTCAATATTAATGGACTTTTCTTTATTAATTAGGTGTAATATATTTATTATAATACATTGTAAATATATATATCATGAGTAAGATTATATTAAATAGTAGTCTACAATCAAATAATTTATTTATTTATATAAAATTAATATTTCTATTTAAAAAAAATGTTTACGTATGTCCAATTGTATATATAGAGGTGAAATCACATATGAACTACTGAAAATTTAATAGTTATACTCAGTGTAAGTGTTCTACTGAAATGCAAAAGTTTTACTGTGCAAAAATACGCGGCAATGCACTGGCAGGTGTGTTTACGACAACGTTGGCATGGTAGCTTAAAAAAAACTTCAAAACTCCCGTTAAACCGCTCCCCTAACAAAATTTGCTGATTTTCCATTAAAAAATACTGTTTTTGCCACGTGTCATCATTCTAACATCTTACACATCATGACTATGACTTAAAAAAAAAGGAACACTTTTTGTCGTTGGGTGGTTTGCGGTCGCACTCGCAGAAAGCTCTAGGAAATTTCCTATTGTAAATAACTATATATATCTCATTACCTTCGATGAAATAATACTCTCTTCAACTATAGTCACACAGCCGAACACGTGCGCATGACCTGTTAAGATTTTATCTTATTAATTGCAGTATATATACAACGAGAGAGGCGTGATTTGGTGCGAACTGATGCGAACCAATCTGAAGACCTCTGTTACACCTCGGGGACTCCCGTTACACTACAAAGACTTTGTTACACAATTTTTCTTACATGGTTCATTGATTGGGTATTGAAAAATATCAGTTCACTTCGTTACACCCGAGAACCCCTCGTTACATAATGGAAATACCGCTATCCCGATGTCATGGAAATACATGACTTGTTAAAGGAAATACCAAGTTCGCACCAGTCTCCTGATTCACACCTGAATATGCCACCCACGCGCACGCGCACACACACACGCGCACGCGCGCACGCACGCACGCACGCGATAGATCATGTGGGAACCAAATCCCTTTATGAGAACGTGAGAATTGAGTTTATCCATTGAAAATAAGTGAAGGTCTAATAAAAATTGTGGTATCTAATGAAAGTGAATGTCGAGCAGAAATAGATTAATGTCCAACGAAAACACTTTGTCCATTCGAAATAAATGAATATTTAACGAAAATAATAAAATGTCAAGTGGTTCTCATGTTCTCACGATACATTTGGTTCTTAACCAAACCCTTTCATGTAAAGATACATACGAAAGTGACAAATTTCTTGAAAACTACAGAAGTTTGTTTATATATGTTAACGTCGCAAGCTGAGTAAGATTATTGGTGCTGTCAGGCCAGTCAAATATGTAAGCAAGTGGAATAGAGTGAAAGTGAACGTTCTATAACTATAACTGGTTAGACCAAACATGTCACACAATGTGTATTAATTCCATTTACAAGGTTAAACAATTTTTAAAATGTTTCTTAATTTATTCACTTACTTCAATTGGGTCATTAGTTACATAAAGATGAGATGCACTTAACTGGGAACGTCTTTTATTGTGTGTGTACACTACGTACCTTATTAATGACGATGTGTAAGATTTTGAAGTATTTTATCTTGCGAGATATATTAATTGTCAGTTGTGTAGTCAGTCTATTAAAAATCTTGTGTATTTTGGTAACTCAAAACAAGTATTTTGGTAACCCAAACAGGTTTGAAGTGTTCACATGCAGTGAGTGTGTACATATACCAGTAGCATGTTTTAACTTTAGACAACCAAAAACTCAAACCCTTAGTAAAATTGTGTACCAGAGGTTTAGGGACGAGGAAAGAAACGTAGTGTAACAAGTAACCGAAATAATTATGATAATTTAACACTCAACTCTTGAAATAAAAGTAAGACGAATGTTCTCAATGCAACAAGTTCAGAGTGTAATGAGGGTTTCGATTGATTTGTCATAACCAGCTCAAACCCCTCGTTATACATGGTCTCCAAAAGTGTAACGATAGTTCAAAATATAATGAGGTCACGGTGTAACGAGTGATCAATCATAGTAATTATGATAGTTAACACTGACCATTAAGCTAAATCAACAAATTTACTGTGACAATACATCATACAAAAACACATGTTTTGAGTTACGAAAATACTCGTTTTTTGTCATAGAAATAGTTGGTTTGAATTATTATATATCATCAATGACGAAGATAAGAACTTATTCTAAAATGAGATGTATGTCAAGAATGAAGATTATTATAATTTATGTGATTAGAATTAATCAAAGAAGATTTGAGCCGGTTAAGATTGATAAAACAACAAAAACTTTTCTTGTTTCAACGTAAAATGATCAAAATAAAATATAACCAATTATTTACTGTTGATATTAATTATTAAATAATTAACTTAATCTTAAATCTTCAAATCTCTAATCCAATCATTAAAAATGCAATTCGGACATTCACGTTATCATAAGCACTTCGCGTGCAAACGAGGATGCATTGTGCGAACATGTGCGAACCATGCATGTTTTCATTATTATATCATGTATTTCTATTATTAATTTATGTATTTTTATTATTATGCCGTGTATTTCCATACATGTGTTTCCATTATTATGACATGTATTTCAATAACATTATTATGGTAGACAAAAAAAAGTTAAACTTTTTTTTCTTTTAATCCACAGTAAACCGTAACGCCTCTCCCCTCGACGGGTAACACTTTTCCTTATAGGTTATAAAAAAAATACACGTCCTCCTCATTACATTTGGGTGGTTCTCACAAGTTCTCACGCGACTCTTGATTCTAACTACACATACATATATCATATTAAACTTGTTCTAGTTGTACATATACATATATTTAGTCACATGTAACAATTTTGTACGCACGTGTAAATAAAGTGTATTAATTGGAAGTTAATAAAAATGTCATGAAGGGATGACCAAGGATACAGATTACGACGATAAAACAACTCAGCTCATATAAAATCATCTTTGCATAGTTTATATACTAATACACAGAAACAATCATGTACAAACTGGAACATTTGTCCAAATTATCCAACCAAACAGAATGTTTGTACATAATTGTGAAATGTTTGAGTTCGAATGAAATTTTTATACTGTGGGTAAAATATTTGGGATCCATAAAAATATCGTGGGTCAATTTTCGCACCACTGATCTAACTCCTGATATTAGTTAAAACAATCTAAATAATTGGGCTGGTTCTTACTTAAGTGTATCCCATTAATATATTTATTAATTGACTACACATTTTTTCCATGAACATCGATCCAAATTCCAAACCAGGGAAAAAACTTGCAAATTTCAAAACACGAGCGGTGGCAGGTGGGACCTTTTCATTGCACACGTGGCCACCTCCCGACGAACAATCCTTGTGTATAACACAAAATTACAAACGCCTCTTGACACTGCTCCACGTGGCATCGATAAGGATGTCTCACTTCGTGTATGGCTCATTATTTTCTTACATCTCCTGCTTGACTCGGACTCATCACTGTCGTTGTTTACTTTCCATTTTGAATATATATAAAATATGTTTTATTACAGTTTTTGAAGGAGTCATTCTAAAGGCTTCAACCTCACACTATCAATATAATTATTTAATGTAAAGTTATTGGTTTTGAATTTCATTATAATCAAGACGAGAAATGGTTAATGAGTAGATTTAGAATATGATATAATATAAAACAATATGTTTTATATATATTTTTTAATTTAAGTTTGAAATGGCTGTAATAATGCATTTCAAAAATGTTTATGTGTGTGTATATATTATATAAGATCACAATCAGGTAGGTACAAATAAACCCAAACCGTTTAAAGTAGTAGAATTTTATAGACACGATAGAATACTAGTGTAAATTAATAGAGTGATACAGACATGCAGTAGAACTTTTCTGTTCCAAGTTACATTGCATTTTAGGCATGTATCTATATATATTATCAACGACAACAACCTCGATCTTGGATAGGTGACCCAGTAAAGACAAACTATTTTTGACACTACTCATAAATTAGTTAGTAAGAGCAAAAATATTATTGATTATTTCGGTCTTATACAAATATTTTGTTTGTAATCTTACATATTAAAAAGCTTGAAATCTTTTCCATGTATAATAAAGTTAGAGAGTTCGAAGTTGACATTGTATATATCATATCAACTATTTAACCGTCCTTTTATTTTATGTGGAGAGAATTTCATTTGAATACGTATGAGCTTACACATTTATCATTTAATTACAATTAACTTTAAAATATAAATTTTATAAATATAGTCGATTTTTTTTCCTCACCCTACTTATTTTTATTTTTTCATCATTGTAGAAATACACATTTAGCTTTAAACTCGTGTTATTTTTTCATCTATTGATAATATAATTGAGTTGTGCACACTTTAAAGCCTATGAATAACTTCGGCTCATCGTTAAAAATGCAGTTCATTTTAATTTCTTTATTTTACGCCAAAAATCATGAAACTAGTGAGTAAAAAGTGAGCTCGAAGTTTCTGCTTACCATAACTGACTGGTCTGCAGTACAACCTTTTTTTTTCCCGAGATCATCCTTACCGAAGCTGCTATTCCCGAAATTTTCTATCCTGCACAGTAGATTTGATTCGATTTCCTATTTCTGTATAAACATATAATTTCTACAGTATTGCAATATTTGAAAGAAAACTGTTTTCTCTATCTTCACCATGTCCCAAACAGGAAATGAACCTACACAAAACTTTGATTTTCCCACTGTGGAATGGGAACATGAGATGGAACAATATTGGGCCCATATTAGTTGGGCTTTAAAAGTCATAATACCTCACTTGGGCCTTAGAACATAATAGAGGCCCAGGTCAGGATCCAAACCCACTATGCCCCATTAAAACGACCTGTCGTTAGCCACTTTGCGTTTTTCACATATATTTATCATTTATTTCTAAAAACACCATATATCCTCTCTCTCTCTCGCAGTGCAGTGAACTAGGGTTTTGCAGGTTTCGTGCCGCCAACAGCTTTTTCGAAGATGGTGAGTTCTCAATTCTCATGTATCTCATCCTCTGTTCGCATAATCAAATCCATGTGTTTCTTCTTATCTCCAATTTTCTTCATTCTCGTTGCTCGATTTGCAATATATTTTGATATTTGATCTTGTTGCTGTTACTGTACTGCTCTGTTTGGTTTCCGAGAATCGTGAATTTAGTTTTAGTTTTAGCTTTAGTTTTGCTTGTTTTTGTGTAGGTATACTGTTTTCGAATCAGGGAAAGGAATTGAAAAATCTGATTCTGTTTTTGTTCTGCGCTTTAGATGATGAGTTTGTTTACTGGTTTTAGGTTCTACCTAACGATGTTGATTTGCTGAATCCTCCCGCCGAGCTTGAGAAGAGGAAGCACAAGCTCAAGCGTCTTGTTCAGTCTCCGAATTCGTTCTTCATGGTGATGATCTATTTCTTTAATTGCTTAATTTGTTGTGTGGTCACTTTAAGATGGCATTATCAAACTTGCTAGTTTTTGAATTTTGGAATTGCATCTTATTGTATTGTACATGAATGTCCTTAGTTCTAATGGTGATAATCTTTTGCTTTAGCTGCTAAATTTTTTTTATGATCACTTTAAGCTAATATTTTCAAGCTACTCTTGTTTGATTTTCAAAATTGCAAGTTCTTGTATTGTAGATTTGTTTCTGCTGTTCTAATTTGTGTTTTATATTGTGTTGTGATTTTGTGGCTAATGAAGGATGTGAAATGTCAAGGCTGCTTCAATATGTAAGTCATGAAATCTGAATACTTTCATTTTTATGCAATTGCCTTTGGGTTGGTCAGTGAGTGCTAAATCGTCTTTGTTTTTGAATTGCAGTACCACTGTCTTTAGCCATTCTCAGTCTGTTGTGGTCTGCGGCAATTGCCAAACCGTCTTGTGCCAGCCAACTGGTGGCCGTGCAAGGCTCACTGAAGGATGCTCTTTCCGAAGAAAGGGGGATTGATGGTGCTCTTCTTTGCCCTCTGTTAGGTTTAATGGAAGAGTTTCATATCTTAGTTCCGGGATGTTGAATCCTCTTTTTGTTTCCACCAAACTATTTTAATTTTGGTAGAAGTCAGACTTCAAGTTAGTATCTTATGCTGCAAATTTGTGATCTATTTTTGCGGTTACTGTAAGTTGTTTTTTTATGGAATTGGATAATTGCTTTGAGGTACAATTCTCTATCTTTTAATTGTTCTGGGTGATGCATTTTTTAATCTATGCTGATCTTATTATTTTTCCGCTCATTTTGTTCTGATCAGTACTTGCCAGGCATATATCTTTTATTGGCCCTCATCCCATAGATGTATACATGTATTAGGAATTTTTTAGATCTTATGATTCGTCGTTGTTTTTTCCTGTGATAGATATGTCTAGTTTTGTTGGAAGTATTCATGATTCCGGGATGGAACTTAAATCGATTTGTTATTTAGAATTGTGGACTTTGTCTCACTTAGATACTGTGAGTTCTGCTCATCCTTTTGTCCACCAGCTTATTTTGTGAGGAATCTTTCTTAATTATGAACATCTTGGTTCGATTTATTGTTCGTTGGAATATTATTTTCGGTTAGTATTTGTTAGTAGTCTCCAATCTATAATTTGTTATCAATTCTTTAGTCCGATTAATCTATAGAAGGCTTTTTCATTCAACTTTCTGGTAAGGTTTTTCTACAATGGTGTATTCTATAGATTATCAGAGTTTTTGGGCATGTGTTCGATTATATATGATACATACATTTCATAATATTTCATAGCTAAAATGTGATTATCAATTATCGACATCGGTGTGAAACGCCATTGCTAATTGTAAATGGCTTGCAAGGTCAAATAATACTAAACCATGTTCAAGTTCATCATCTTAACAAGATATTCTGTAAAAACAGCCTCGACCATCTGCATTGTATTGCAACTCGGGAATTTTCAAAAAGAAATACAAAATCTTGTTTCGAGTCATCTTTTATCTTCTATGAATCTGTATCGTACAACAAAATGGGCTAATGCACAAACATTAGAAAGAGGTTTTAAACCCACCAAAATGGACCCTTTCAGCATGCTTGACACCAGCAAGATTATCTGTATTGTCATCGAAGCAAATCATATAATCTACCAAAATGAAACTCTTATTCTTGTAAGCAATCTCCTCGGGAAGACACCAAACCATGCCACGTCGTATAAATCATCGGTAAAGCCTTGTCTGTCATATTTATTCCAGGTCAAGACTCTTTTTCATAGATTCGTAAACCATGTAAGTAATGCTCGCAGACGGAACGACTTTCAGCATATTAGGGAATATTCCTTTATAGAATCCCCGGAGTCCTTCGTGTTGAAAGGTTCTCTTGAATACATCTCCCATCCCTCTGTATGCAGTTTCAGCATCGGTGCGTTGAGCTTGCATTCTGAAGACCAGAAGCGTAAGTTATTTGTAGATAAGCAAAAATGAGGAGAGCTACTTGTACTGTGCATATATATGTAAAAACCAAAAACAACAATTTACCTTGTTCTTACAACCTGCAATGGGTATACGCATGTAGCTCCAAGAGCCCCTGATACTGTCCCACATCCCAGTTGCACAAGTGGACCAGGTTCTACCAACAAGTTACACAAGTTTTCACGATAAATAACTCGGCATACTGCATATGGGAGAGATAAGGTATGTGTGAAATAAGGAAGACCTTACCACTGTCTTGAAGAATGTATTTCTTGGACATTTCTTTCAAGCTTTCGTACACAGTGAGATCGATGCCAGCATAAGGAACTATCCCAAGAAGGGAGGGGATAAGGCCCTTGTAGAACGCCCTTGGTCCTTCACGAACCCATATATCCCTCGACATGGTTCCGATTTTAGGAACTTTTCCACCTTCACAGGCATGAGTTTGTAAACGGGTTTTAACAAGATCCATCGGGTAAATGGCAGTCTGTGACACAGCACCTGCTAATCCTCCACTAAAAAGGCGACCCAAGGTGCCCACATCAGCTTTATCTTCTCCCCCTTTAGCTTTCACAACAAATTCCTTTAGTAATTCATAAGTGTAAAACCTGATAGCGCTCTCAGGTGCCACTTTCAGAACATTTAGCCCATTGCCACGGAAAAATCCCAAGAACTGACCTTCTCTCCATATTTCCTTTACAGCAGGCATGATATGAGCTCGGGTTGTTTGCACCTGCAAAACAACCTTTAGACGATCGAGAGGAGCAGTTGCTGTACGTGATGCTGCTCCAGCAACTCCACCTGCAATCAAATATCTGCTTGCATGGACATGTTTACTAATGCCTTCGGGGATAACTGTCTGTTCTCCTATATCCACGAGACATATCCTTTCCAAGTAATGATAAATGTTCTCCATAGTAGCTTCATGAGGGTAGAGCAGAAGGAAGTCTCTCCATTCCTCGAATGTTATGACTCCATTATTATCTTTATCCACACGCTCAACAAAATAGGCAAGCTCTTCATCGTCAATTTCAATCCCTACAAAAGAGAGACTAGTTTGACTTTATAGGGTGCAAAAAATCAACTACAAAAAAGACAATGCCAAAGAAAACTTCCATTTTGAGCTATAAAAGCATCATAAAGATATAAAAGGTAAATCGTAGTAATGTCAAATGTGAAGCTAATAGTCTAATATCATACTTTTATCTGGCTAACTAGGAGCAAGGGCATTAACTATTTTATTCCCAGATTGTTGAACTAAAAAAAATAAGGAAACAATATGCTGGAAACAGCCCATATTATTTGTTATCGTAGATCAATAATACATGCTACCTAACATCGTGATATTCTCCACTTAATATGAGCAGACTTGTTCTTTCTATAAAAGAACTAAAGAAGGGAGATTGAACATCAGGTAAGATGGATGTTTCTAGAAAAGTAAAAAGGTTACACCTAACCACTTAAATTCCACATGGAAAATATATCATAGCTTCTAGCTGTATCCTGTATCTATAAAAAAAATCGTAGAAGAATAAAAGCCCTGCACCAATAGCATTGCAGCTGATCCCCACGGATCAGAATAATTAATAGCTGCGTATGACTTCTATGTCACTTCTTCAAAACACAAGCACAGTAGAGGGTTGAAGAAAAGTGACAAACAACTGTTTTCACACTTTTTTGGCTTCAAATTCACTTCTCCACCTTCAGATCCTTTTAGTTACTCATCTATAAGTGCATTCTGCCTAATGGTTGTATATGGAATTACACAAATGCTAAAGAATACAAATTTGACAGACAATATATGATACCCTAGCTAAAGCTGTAAGTGAAGTGAATGGAAATTCTTTCCTAAAGTAACTGTAGTGGTTTCCAAATTGCAAGTGTTGAAGCAAATACATCATCAATAAATTTATCTTGAGCAAATGAAAGAGAGCATGGACTTACCTGCCCGAAGAAGTGCATCGTAAAGCTCCTCGGGTAAAATGCAGCCATTATGCTCAACATCAATGTTTTGAAATATACGGTAAAGCTCAAGCTCCTTATCATCCATATACCGCCGGAACTCTTGGTAGTCCACTTTCCCATCTTTGTTAGCATCAACCACTTTCAACAAGTCCTTTGCATACTTGTACTCGGGCGGTATATTCAGAGCAGCGAGTCCAGCCTCAATTTGCGCATAATCTAAATACCCAATACTCGTTTTGTCAAAGAAATTGAACAAACTTCGAATCCTCAACTCCCTCTCTTCCTTTGTCTCCCTCAGCGCCAATAGGACGTGATCCATTGTTACCGGCCCTGTACTCTTAACAGGATTGCACCCATTGGGTCTGCGCGGCTGAGCCTCCTCGCCCTTCTTCGCCTTTTCCACCATTTCTAATAACAATTGAGAAGCTTTCCAAGCTTCAACAATGATGCTGAGGCTTTCTCCCAAAATGTGAGTACAACCAAATTCAACACCGACTAATCAATCCAGAACCACACAACAAGCTCCACTCCAATTTGTACAAAATCCAGCAAACATCACCACAGACCCATTTAAGCGATCAATTAACAAGCTTTTCCAAGCTTCAACAATGATGCTGAAGCTTTCTCCCAAAATGTGAGTACAATCAACACCGATTAATCAACCCAGAATCACACAACAAGCTTCACTCCAATCATCTCCCCACAACCCAATTCCCACAAAATCCAGTAAACATCACCAATTCACCACAGACCCATTTCAATTAAATGGGACACGGTCAACGAGAACCCAAATTTCCCCCCAAACCCATCAACAACGAAAAATTCAAGAGCGAGATCAACAACAATCGGAGGTGGGTTTAGGTCGAGAAAACAGAAACCCAATTCAACGCCGAAAAGTAATCTTAAAAAAAAATGTACCGCGGAGAGAATTGGCGATTCAGCGGAGGAGTTGGGTGGTCGGCGGCGAGGATTGGTGCCGGAGATCGGCGTCGGCGAGAGGTTGCATTTTGGGTTCGAGAGTGCGATCGCAATCAATTCAAAGGGACACAGTGAGTGTGTGACAAAAAATAGGAGCAACAGAGACGAAGATGCTTCGGTGTCCGTTTTGTAGCGTGGTTTTTGCGCACCCACTTGCAATGCTCCACCATGTGTTTTTTTTAACTCGGCCCGATACGGGTTTTTAATCGGGCTCCAGTAGGCCCAACAGGGCCCACTGTGGGCCCAACAAGACAACACACAAAATTATCATTATGGAAATTGAGTGGAAAATTATTATTCGCCACAAATTCAATTCGGATTCCAAATTTCCAACGATTCTGTGAAATTGAGGTCGAGATTATGGTTGTTTATGGTTCGGTTTTGAATCAAATAGACCCATGCAATCACATAAAATTAAAAACCAAGTGGGTTGGTTTGATTTTGAAGGTAGTAAAATTGTATTAATCATTATTCATTTTAGGCATGTTTTTGACGTTACTTGTGATGGCCCAATATTGTTAGACTCAATTGGAGTAGATTAGTAGCTTAAAATGGGTTGCCCAATTTTCTTAGGCTCAACTGAGGTACATAAACAGTCTAAAATGTACTGTAAAAATCGCTAGACGTTAGTCAATCAAGAGAGTTTTTAGAGACTAATTGAAAATTAGTCAAAAAATAAATTGGACGAAAGGTTAATAGAGTATTAATCAATGACTAGTCGAATAAATAGAGATTTTTACAACATTCCTAAAGTGGATAAAGTGTTTATCTGAGGATTACTCAAGATATATGAACCAAAATTTATCTTATTTAATTTTGATTGTCAATAGCCAAACTGAATCGATTGAAGCCAATTTGCTTTTTATATCCATGGTCCATATTTGCCACAATATAATTAGAATTTATTTGGTTAAATAGATGATAAAAGAGCGATCGAAAGTATATTGAGCTTTGAAAGGTCATAGTGAAATTTGATTAGTTTATTAGATAAGTTTAATTTTATATTAAAATTTGATTTTCTGAATGAAACAATCAATTCACCTCTATGAAAGAGAGGAACTTGAACATTACTGAATTAATTACCCTGGAAATTTACAAGCAGATTTTTGTATCTTCCCAGCACCCACTTTTATACATTAGAGCACAACAGAAACTACAAGGCAGTGTTTTAAAAATTCCTGTTCAGTTCCCAATTAATCTAATTAATTTTTGATAGTTTTCAGAGGCTCTATCCGCCTAACTAGCGAGAAATAATCAATTTCAAATGGCGACGGACCAATCTTGGTCGACGCCACTGATACACACTCAATCGTCTCCATGAGACGATGCACATCCTTGTTCTCTGGTTTTTCCAGAAGATACTCTATGGCTGAGAACAATGTGTCCAGCTCCTCTTCTTCCTCCATTGAACCCTCTCCTGCTACATCACTAGTCTGGACTTGCACTGAAACTGTAAAACAGAAAATTTACTTCACATTCACAAAAGGCAAAAGCTATGGCATCAAAACAGTTAACACACAGAGCAGTACAGTACCTTCAGTAGAAGTATCTCTAGGCGCAGTATCCGGAGAAAACTCCAAGCGGCGAGGGTAAATATCAGCCAAAAATGGGTGCGAAGGTTGGAAGGTTCTGTTTACACTCGGATGACTAGATCCCGAATTCAAATCAACGCTGCGTGCATTGATAAGATCAGAACGAGAACTGCTACTCTCAGCGACCACAGTTTGTAGTCTATCAATGTGAACGGGAGTGAACAGTGGTTCATCGTCTTTCTTGATCTCTGTCGGTGGCAAAACTGATTCTACACAAGGTCCAACTGTATGGTGTTTTGCCATAGATGGTTCAACTTTGAACCTTTTTAAAGGTCTGAAACCCGATTTTTTATCTACAGCGCAGGAAACCTCTATATTGTTTCCTGCTAGCTGAGGAGATACATTATGTTTATTTGCATACAAGTTTGTTTCGGTATTTAAGTGGGAATCTTCCCACTGGAAAAACGAACAAGCTCCATGCCCCTGTGTACAAGTTCAAATTTTCATGTCAGAAACCAAGATTTGAGGTCATGGAAATGAAACAATACATGAATAATTGCTAAAGTAAAACTTAATATAATAGAAGGTGTAAACTAAAGGGAGTTCGAGCTTTGCTATATCAATCAAAACTAATCATCTGCGCATCCAAAATATTAGGCAAATACTACATAATCTCCAACACTTCAGTGAGGAACCAAAAAGCATGAGAAAATCAATCCTAGAAATGTAAACAAGATATAAATTTGAATTAAATTCTCCTCGAAATTAACAGTAACATTTTCCTTTCCCAAATGAAACCTACCAGGTTAGAAACAAAAGTGAAATCACACCACAAATTTATAATTTCAGCAGCATGTACAATCAAATGATTCAAAATTCCAAATCATGACTACACAAAATCCAAAACATCACAAGTCCAATACAGATCATTCAATACGAACATCAATCAGAAAAATAATTTCAACCCAAACCCTACTTAATCTCCAACACTTCAGTAAGGAACAAAAAAACACAGAGAAAATCAATCCTAAGAATGTAAACAAGATACAAATTTTCTAGGCGGGTCAGAATGAATAAAATTCTCCTCAAAATTAACAGTAACATTTTCCCCCAAATAAAACACACCAGGTTTGAAATAAAAGTGAAATCACACATCAAATATATAATTTCACCACCATCTACAATCATCATATGATTCAAACAATAACCACACAAAATTAAAATATCACAAACCCAGTACAGATCATCCAATCCCACAGAAAATCCAACCCAACACACCAGGTTTGAAATAAAAGTGAAATCACACATCAAATTTATAATCCCAGTAGCATCCACAATCAAATGACTCAAAATTCAAAACAATAACCACACAAAACTCAAAGATCACAAATTCAATACACAGATCATCCAAGAACACAAACAACAATAACATCTATCAGAAAAATAAACCCAACCCAAAACTCCAAACAGCGATCACTTCCCAAACACAAAAAAAGCAACAAAAACAAAGCAATCGAATCTGAAAACAAGAACACAGTACCTTCTGCACGCGGCACGAGAAGGACCACCGACCGGTCGGCTCTCGCCGGACGCTGCACCGTCCGGCGCCGCAGGGGCAAAATGGGACTTTCTCCGGCAACCTCGTCTCGTCGCACCATTCGAAGAAATCGCACCCTCCCGTAGCGCAGAACCCGGCGAGATTCACGGACCGCTTGCGAGGGCAATCGTAGTACCTCCGGTTCCGGTTCCTGTCGCTCCCGGACCTGCGCACAGCGCAAGCCCCGTGGCCGTGAGGGCACTGGATCACTGGAACGTCAAGGTCGCTCCTTTGCGTTTGGGGTCTAATGGGCTGGGTCTTTTTGGGGCAGTCCTTGGACCAGTGACCCACTTCGCGACAGGCGTAGCAAATACCCTTTCTCGGTTGGGCTTGGCCGCGAGTGTCCGTACCATTTCTCGAGCCCATTGTTAGGCTTCGGTGACCTTGTAATGTGCTCGTCTTCTTCTTCAGGGGCTGTGACCGTGACCGTGACCATGGGCCTGAACATCATCGAATGTCTTTTCGCACAGTTAAAAGGGAGTGTGTGGTCTTGTCACAACTGTACCGTCTTCATATTCAAATTTAACAATTTTGAAAGTAACAACTATATATTCTGATTATAATGTACAAACGTAAGAATGAACATGGGCGTTTGGATTGATGAAATCGACGGAGCAGATTGGTCAACATGGACTTTTCATTTTGTGATTGCGCTAACTCGTATCAATTACTGAAAATCTTGGTCTTGATGTCAATTTCCTAGTTGATCACGGTCTCGAACCATTAATCGTCGAAAATCTTGATCTTAATGTCGATATTCAGTTTCCCAAATCATAATTTTGGTTAATATTTTACTCAAGTTATTGCGTATCGTCAGTACAATTTTATTCGGAATTTTAAAATTTATCGTCATGTGACAATGTTTCATGACCAACTTATAAGATTTCATAGATTATTTCAATGTTGCATTTGTGGTGTTATCTGCTCAAAATTTTAGTCGCGGCGATGGATCGATTGAGATTGAAAGTAAGAGATTATTCGATATCATTGTTTAATAACGTACTTCCATTTTCAAATGGTTTTTTTCTCTTTCATTTTAACGTGTCTCTATTGTTTAATAATGTTACCATTGTTTTTCTTCTAATATTGCATAATACGCGATGAAGGAAAAAAACCTGTTGTAAAGGATAATTTTTCTTTCCTTCGTTCTTCCAACATCAGTAAGGAGGAGGAGAAATAAAAATGTTTATTTTGTTTTGTTCTCCCAATATATTTTTTTTGTTAAAGATTTTATATATTTACAATATTTTGAAGTTGAAGAAAGTTTTTTTCTTTTCATTTTGATATATGTGATGCTCATGTCTTGTCTATTTAGAAGACATCTTGTTTTATTTAATTTGTGAATGTTGAACTAGGGAAGAGATCAGCTACAAACTATATGTGGGCTACAAATTTTAGAACGATTAATAGCCGTCAGATTTGTTTCATCAACGGTTCTAATTAATGGTAGATAAAACAATTTAAAATAATACAAAGGGTATTGTGGTCTTTATATATATATATATATATAATAACCTAAACCTACTGCTCCGTACAAAATCACACCACTTCTGTGCGACCTCCTGCTCCAGTCGACGGCAACTCCCGTTCCTGTCGACGGCGGCTCCCGCTCCATTCGACGGCGGCTCCCCTCAAGACGACGGTGACCCCTGCTGCAAACGACGAAGACTACGGATCTAGACGGCGACAGCTATAGAGACGGGGACGGGGACGGTGCGGATTCGACTCGCCGATTCAACTTTGAGAGTCATTCCAGACGGATTCAGATCCAGGCAACGACTCATGCTTCAGGCTCCAGCTCCGGCTCCAGTCGACGGCGACGATGGACACTTTGATTCAGATTCGGATCTGAGATCAGGATGGTCCACGTCCTCTTGTTCCGATTCCATCGAGACGAGGAGGATTCAAACCAGATGGCAGCGGCGACGATGACATCGGGTGCTGAAGACGGCGACGCTTCGGCTCCGGCAGCGGCCCCTTCTTCATCCAGTCGCATCGCCAGAGAACGAGCCTCCTCCTCCAATTGGTAAAATTTTCAGTTTGATCACTGATTTTTTTAGATTCATTGATTTTAATTATCAAATTTACTTTTGAACGTATCAAAATTGATATTAGGAATTTTTTCGTGCTTCGCTTGTTTTATAATTCTGACGTGAAATGGTGAATGTGAAATTGACGGGTTTCAATTGCTTGTTGAATTTTTTATTTGATTTTTGTTCTTCTGATTCTAGGGTTTTTACTCACTAATTTATGGATTTTTGTTCGGTTTTTCTTGCTTTTGCTTATGAATTCGCAAGAATTTTGACCGAGTGACAAATCGATAAATCCCTTACAAAACCGATTGGATGAAACATTATAGATGAGACTTATTTATGAGACGGGTTTGATGAAATATATTAGATGAACCATATTTATAAACCCGGTTTGATGATTCATATCATATGGAACATATCAAATGGAACAAGTCCAATGAAACATGTCAGATGAAACATATCGGTTGAAATATATCAGATGACATATAGCAGATGACATGTATCAGATTAAACATATCAAATGAAACCGACGATTAAACATATCTTGTGAACTGATGAACCATTCCATTGAACTGATGAAACGATTTGTAATTGAACCGATCAAATCATTAAAATGAATCGATATTACAAGATAATCGACCAATGAAAACAAATTCAAAATAAGATATTCAGTTAAGAAAATAATATTCAAAATCAATAGAGGTGTGAAAATACGTTCATACCCCTCTGATGGTATAAAATGACCTAAAAAATAACAATTAACTCATATTTACGTTAGTTTGTCATTGATGACTCATCATTGAATCTAACCGTTAATTATTTCATCTAACGGCCTAGATGCGTTCTAAAATTTGTAGCAAAATAAGGTATTTGGTCCTGATCAATACCCGTTGAACTAACATTTATCACACGCATCATTATTATGGAAAAACATTGTTATTCAAATGAAACACTAATAAATTGATGAAAATATGCTGACTTTTGGTGGAAACATTGTGAATACTCGTAGTAATAACTCCAAATATTAGTCGAAAATCGAAATTCACTTGAAATATTGATGAAAATACACCGTCAGTTTAAAATGAAAAATTTGTGAAAATTTTGTAAACAAGTTATTTTAGAAACCACCTGAAATATTGATGAAAATATACCATCAATTTAAGAAATACATTTCAAATTTGTGGAACTATACTATCAATTTATGGAAATACAGTCCCGACCATAGCTATTAGAGTTAATTATAAGGGTAATTTTACTTAGATCATCACAAAAGTTTGTAGTTTCACTTAGGTCACCATAATTCTAATTTAATTTTTGAGGTCACCACAATGAAATTTTGTCTCATTGTTGATTTATTTTATTTTGAAAAAACCAAAATGCCCCTCACCTCCTTTTCTTCTTCATGACCCCTCCCTCACCTTCTTCATCGACCATGACCCTCCTTCCGCCACTTCCTCTCATGTCTCGACCTCGTCGACGCCGACCACCTCTCTACCGCCTTTCTCCGGTGGCGCCGCCCCCCTTCCTCCACCTCACCGCGTCGGCACCTTAGACGACGATTTCTTCTTCTCCAACGACGACGACCGCTCCGTCTTCGGATCGAGTCAGAAACAACCACCCAATGGCACTTTCCCCTCCATTTTCCTACTCCTTCTCGCCGGTGATGTGAGTCGAGTTTCTGGAAATTGCCTTCGACCAGAGACGGACATGCCCACCACGCCGAAGCGAGAAAAATAAAGGGCATTTAGGTGGAGGACGTGGGTGAAGGGAACGACGTCGTAGGTGGTGGTCGGCGGTGGAATGGAGGGAAATGACATTTTTGAAGAGAAATGACATATTTTGAAATTTTGAAAACAAATGAGGGGCATTTTGGTCTTTTCAAAATAATAATAGACCAATAGTGAGAAAAATGTTCATTGTGGCGGCCTCGAAAATTAAATTAGAATTATAGTAACCTAAGTGAAACTACAAAAATTTTTGGTGGCCTCAAAAATTAAATTAGAATTATGATGACGTAATCGAGACTGCTAAGTAAAATTGCTCCTTAATTATATTTCTTCTTTTATGTTATCTTCTTTGACTTGACATTCTTTAGTGCTTTGTCTTTTACACTATGAACCTAGCTACCAGGGTTAACCCATATGTACCTATGAACTTTTTTTTGCCCTTGTTCATTCTGTTTTCAAGGTGTCTGATTCTCAACATGCAGAATCATTGGTAAACCAAAAAAAAAGAAAATAATGCACCAAGTAGGAGTACAAAAGGAAATAATCACTAGATAACCAAAAAAGAAAATGATCACCGTGTAGAATCCCTGTTAATAAATTCAGTATTAAATTAGTGGTCAAACTATATATGTCAAAATATGAAATGACAGTTATGCCCTCGTTGAAGCGTAAAAAGGGAAAAGAAAAACTATATAATTATTTTGATAGCTCAGCAATCGACCGATCGGCCAATATTTAGTTCTTGCGAAGGGTGGATACTTGATTTTTCAGAGTGTGTGTGAGAAAGAGAGATAGAGAGAGAGCTACGATGAATTTGGTGTAAACTTTTAATCTTGTGCGAACTACTGTAATGCACACTTAGTTGCTGAGTTGACATTATGTAATTATTTTTTATTTTTTGATAATTGAATACATTGCGCACGTGACATTTAAGTAGTTAATTTTTTTTTTATATTATCTTCTTAATCGTAACTCAATTTATAGCTACCTCAATTGATAATTATCATAGGTAGATATATAATTATCCTAACTTAATTTAATAAAGTATAACCATCAAGTATGGCCTATTTCACGGACTGAGAGAGTTGACTCGGATCCGTAGACGTTTTCGTCTAAATATGCTATTTGGACGGATTTGTATGTATTTGGGTTCATCCGTGAGTTTTTGTACTTACGGCCCAAACGTCACAAGAGGCCCAAATTGAGGGGTTGGGCGAAATCTTTAGAATCTTGAAGAATTGCACAAAATTGAAGAGTTTTGTGGAACTCTCTAGTCGAGATATTTATAATTCTAGAAGGTTATATAGAAAAATCCTAGATATTTAGATGAAACCGTCTAGAAAGTCAATCTTGGCCGTCCATTTGGTTGAATCATAACCGTCCAATATGAAATGTTTTAGGTATAAATAGAGGTGTTGAAACTCATTTGGGGGCATAAACAGAAGCTTCACATTCTTGTACTCCAACTTATATAGTTCTCCAATTTGCTTAATAAAAACATAAATCGGGAAGATTTTCCCACACTTCAATCTTGCCTCATATCGAATACGATTCGAATAACGCTTCTTTACTACTTGCAAATACTTTACAAGCGTAAAGGCTGACTTAACACGAGCATACGAGTTGCACATGTGACTAAGTGCCGCACGTACCGCGAATATTCGGAGTAAATTATTCAGGGCGTGACACCTAGCTTAGCTTGCAGTTAAGATGTTACACAGGTAATCAAACATAAATAGTTCATCAAAAGTCTTCAGAAAGTCTTTTATGAGCTCCTAACATATTTAGAATACTAATACATGGTTTTCAAAGACAACATATTACTCACAGTGTTATGAAACTCGCCGAAATCCGGGATTTCAGGCCTGAGCGAGTCGAGTTTGCCAAAAACCGGCTGAAATTCGGTCAGGTCCGGTTAAATTCAGTCAAATCCAATCATTTCTGGTCCAATTTTGGGGAAAAGGTATTAATCGTGATTTACAACTTCCGTTCCGTTCCGGCCACCGTCGTCGCCTCTTTGGTCACCATCGTCGTGTCTCGTTCCATGCCCGTCCAGTTCCGTTCCGGCCACCATCGTCGCGTCTCGTTCTGTTCCGGCCACCGTCGTCGCGTCGCGTTGCGTCGCGTCGCACACAGAGGTCATCTCCGGCCTGTTCTTCAAGTATCAGTTTCAACCCTTATTATTATTTTTTGAAAACCAAAGTACTATTAGTATGAGCATTGATTTGTTTGAGAGACTGTTAGTATTCCCTTAATTAATATAATAATATCTTTATCTCAAAAAATTTGTGTGTGTGGTGGATTGAAAACTACAACAACTTTTATTATGGATTGTTTTTTCCGAACCAGATAAGGTGGGTTAGTGGTGGACCAAGAAAAAAAGTAATTGTTTGTATATATGAATTTGTCTTGGTAATGAAATTTTGAATTAATTTTAATTCTCAATCTCGGGTGATAAATTTAGTAACACCCGTAACACTCCATTCTCAATAAATGTATGTCTTGGTATGTAATTTTGACCAAATATCCTATATTAATAATTGATATTATATGGAGGACAAAATTACCTTCATTCTCAATTCTACATTATGTTTAATAGAATTATATAATATTGAGAATCAAAATTACACTTTATTTCATGAGTATTAAATGTAATTTCGATTCTCAATTCTATATCAATACTTATAATTAACTTTAAGTATCTAAATTTTTTTTAAAAAGGATAATTATTGACAAACTTTAAATTAAAAATAATTATATATGATTAATTTTGTCTATAATAAATATTACATAAGAATTTATAAATATGAAATTATTTTTTAATATAAAACGAGTTCGCCGAATTTTTTCGAGTTTTGTTCGAGTTTTGAGTTCTTTTCATTTTTCACCGAGTCAGTTTTTGCCCGAGTTCCGAGTTTCACAACCTTGATTACTCAAACTCCTTGACGCAGCTGGTTTCTTGCCTTCTCAAACGCTTCTCTTGCTGCAACCGCCTCTTCTTCTCTCTTTCTGCAACATCTCACAGCTTCTTCCATCACCTGCAAGCTTCTCTCGCATTCCGCTCTCTCTCTACACATCTCATCCGCAATACCTTTAAGCTTTTCCATCTCCATTTCACACCAAGACAGCTGCTTCTTGATCTGAACGAGCGATTCCCTGAGACGAGTAGCCTCTTCGCTCGTTTCCTTGAAAGCATCCAATGCCTCCGAGTGCTGACGAGAAATCTCACACAACTTGCCTTTCTTGATGTTGTACATTTCGGTGACATCTTGCGTCGCTGGTTCGCTGCTGATGGGATGTTCGAATCGAGCGAGGGATGATGCGCAGCGGGTGAATTCTCCCACGAGCCCGCGGAAAGAATTGTTGTCAGGAGATAGGTAGTCTAACGCGTCTAAGATTGGATTCACCACTCGTTCCATTGAGGTGGGATCATTTGCGCCCTTGAGCTCGAGGATACAGCAGATATCGTTTCGTAATGAGCTTACTAGCGACTCCTCGTTATCAGAAATTGTGCACTGGGTTCTAGGACAGGCGGGTTGAACTGATCCTGCAGTAAAAGAAAAATCATATATTCAAGAACAGAAATATGATTGAACGATCCAAATGCCACGGTTGATCCAGTGGAGGCAAAGCCTAGCCATAACATGGAAGCAATAACTTGCATAGTAAGAAACAAGAAAGACTAGAAACAATGAAGTTTTAAATTGCTGTGGAAAAGGAAATAAATGTGAAGATAATGAAATCAACTATAAAAAATGGTAATCAAGCATGCTTGCAGTAAGTACCTCCAACTAATGTATCTTTGGCAGCAGAAATCTCCCTCGAAAGCGGCCGAGGACAAATCTCAGCATTATTGGTCATTGGAAGACCGGATTCAACATCTTGGGCGATCTCAGGCACATCAGAAAAATAAAGAGACCTGGCCACCATTCGGGTTTTTTGCTTGCTGCTCCCGCTTGGAAGAGCTGCAGCTGAAGGTCCAAGCATAGATGCCGAATTTGGAGAAAGGTGATGGTTGTGCAGCGTGGATGACCCAATTTTCATCTTTTTTGCACACTGAAAACTCGAGTTACCTCCCTTGCCCGAGTCATTGTTGGCAGTTTTGTCAAGCTCAGGATTAGTCATTGCAGACGGAGAGTTTCCATGTTTTCTATCTGCAGATCCGTTCATGGTAGCATGTGATTGAGCATCTTCCCACTGGAAAAATTGACAAGCTCCATGCCCCTACATTATTCACAATGTAGCGAAGCAATCTATAAGAATAACAAATTGGAAAAGATAAAAAAAAAACACGTATTGAACTGTATCAACATGATGCAACATTATTTTCTGCAATGTGTTCTATATAATTCATATCGTAACAACCACTCCTAGATGCATAGTTAATCAAATGCATTCAGTGGTTGCTGAACTGAGCTGGGCTTTTTAAACAACATCATTGACATGTTTGAGAGTATCTAAGGTTTAGAAACTAAGTGAAACAATCAATTAGACGCGCTAGTGAAGCATGGTTCCGAAACTTCCTCCCCAATTACGCGTGCATTATGCATTTCGTCATTTGTAAGGAGGAATATACACATTGTTCATCTCCACAATATAGCATCACTAATGTGCAGTATAAAGACCAAAACAATAACTAGTAAAATTAAATATACCAAATGCAAAGAGAATGTGATTGAAAATCTATACCATACCATACAATTCAATCGTAATGAGAATCAAAGCAACATTCTAAAACAGGTTAGCAAATAGAAACATAGATTCCACGCGCTTGAAGCTTTTAATTCTCTTACGACACTCATATCAATTTGCACGCACCCAATTAGCTCTTACTCAATGCAAGGTTAGAAACTTGATCAAGCACACAAGACACCCCCAAATTCAATCATCAGAACACCCATCACCATCAGTAGTAAGTTCTGAAAAAAATGATTAACACAGAACACAATCGTTGCATATACACCTAAATTTGGTCACCAATACAAATTGACATCAAAACGTCAGAGCTCAAAGGACTCACCTTTCAAACCCGACACGTAAACAGCCACCGACCCGCATTAGGCCTAACCTTCACTCTGATAGTTCATTTACAACACTCCCATGATCCCATCAATTTGCACACACCCAATTAGCTCTTACACAGTGCAAAGTTAAATAGACTCGATCAAGCACACAAGACACCCCCAAATTCAACCAACAGAACACCCATCAGAAATCAGTTCCTAACAAAATGATCAACACACAACCATTGCATATACACCTAAATTGTCATCAAAACCAAGCGATCAGAGCTCAAAGGACTCACCTTTCGAACACGACACGTAAACAGCCACCGACCCGCATTAGGCCCAACCTTCACTCTATCCGCACAACACTTTCCGGCGCCACAATCACACACAGGCACAAACTCCGGCAAGCCCATCTCATCACACCATTTGAAGAAATCGCACCCTCCCTGCAAAAACCCCCCCAAAACCCAGATCCTCAAAACCAACAAGAACACGAAAATCAATAAATAAAAATATCTTTTTTTTCTTGAGACCGAGAATGGGTCACTAACATTTCGCTTCAGAGGGCACTCGTAGTACTTCCGATTCGGGTTCTTCTCCGACGCCGAGGTCTGAACAGAGCACGAGGCGTGGCCGCGACGGCACAGAACCACCGGAAAATCGGTGTCGAGCTTAGACACGAGTTGGGTCGACGCAGAAGCTTTTTGGGGGATTTTGGGGCAGTCTCTGGCCCAGTGACCTTGCTTCTGGCATTTGAAGCACGTGTCCGTTCGCATCCTCTCCGCGACGCTCTGCTTGCTTGGAGGCGTCGCGTTTCCGACTCTCTCCGGCGGCGTCGCCGCCGTGCTCGGCCCCGCAACCGCCGTGTCCGTGCTCATCGTTTTGTCACCGAAGAGTCGTTTTGGGTTCTGAAATGGCGGAGAGCGAATTTGAAAATCTTTTTCAGTGACCGTAGAAGTTAACCGACACGTGGCAGTGGCTATCTCGTATCTTCCGAAGCAAGCTTGCTCAAGCCTTGCTCGGGAAGGTTTAGTGTGATTGGCTGTGGCGTACTGAGAGTGACAGGCGGGTGATGGAATCACTTTCTCTATGTCTTCTTCTTCCTCAGTCTTGTTAATCCAAAACCCTACTCACCAATTAGAACCCTCCAAGTCTCTGGAAATGGCGTTTCTTCGTTGTCGAGGTGAATTATTTAGAAACGAGCCCAGATTGCGTTTAGCCTATGGTTAAAGGTTATTGCTTTACATTTTCTCGATATGCCCAATTCGTCTCTATGCTGTGAATTGATATGGGTTTTGTTCTTTAGCCATGAAAATTGAGTATTTGAACCAGACATAAGTGATTGTGGCAGGGGATCAAAAGTAGTTATAGAGTTCCAAATTTGATGAATGGGGTTTCCCTATTTGTTCTATGAGGTCTCTTGAAGGTGTTCATTGTTTCCCAGTAATTTGCATATCAACATTTCTTGGGACAGTCTTGCAGTTTAAGAAGTGGAGCTGATTCTGAATTTTATTGATCTTGGTGTGGGGAGATTTGCACACTTAATAGGTGACAGCTATTATGGATTTGATTCACCTTACTCTTGTGTAGCTTCTTGGCATTGCATTGGTTTTAATCTGGTATTTGGTCATCTGGGTTTTATTTAGTCGATGGTTAATGAAATTGTATTCAAGCTTTGGTTTTCAACTTTCTTGAAACTTTTCATTTTGCAGGATTTTGTGGGGTGATTGTGTTTTTATTTATCGCCCTCCTATAGTCAGGTGTTCGCCCGTCTCCTTTTGCATTGTAAAAATGGTTACAAGTGTTATAGTACTGAATCTGATTTGTTTGGTGTCCCTTTTATCTTGTAAAGTCTCCTTGAGGTGTTAACTGTTAGGGCCCCTAATTGCTATCCCATAGTCTAGTTGAGTTATATCTGCTCCCACAGGCCTTTCCCATCTCTCATGCTCCAATTTATATATGTATACTGTATACACACATGTATAGGTATTGAGAGAGTGTAGACTCTATTTGTCTGATTAATTTGCATGTTCTCGCCTAGCCAAATGTGGTCCAGGTCCCTACCATTTGACTCTGGAAGGTTAGAGTTGATGAGTCAAATTATATCAGATGATTTGTCAGTTAATGAAGATTGAGGGATCAAATCTTTTGAATTGTGGTTGATGACCAAATTTCTCAAATAGTTTTTATTCCATAATTGATGTCCAAGACTGATATATAGACTTTGTTTATAAGAGTAAGGAGGATGAAACCTGTCTATCATATAATCAGGAAATAGAGATGGTTTGAGATATTTGGTCTGATTAATTAACGATATGTAGTCTAGTCTGATTGATTAAATCTTTATTGATAACCAAATCATCTAACATGATTTGACTCATTAATTCTAACCGAACCTTTTCCATGTCTGGGGAGAAAGGTAGAGAATTTCTCGTGAAGGTGTTGCCTTGCAACGGCATTCATGATTATCTAAGCGACATCTGGTCTTAATATCTACAATATCTTATTTTCTTTGCTTGCTAGAGTTCCGGAGATCTTTATTTTACGAACTTGCATAGCACTGCCGCTTATTTTTCTTTATTCTTGGACGCAGGAACGGTGTGTCAGGGAGGAGGATAGTGATGCTCTTGGTGACATTTTTTCATGCAAGCAATATCTTTATCTTGACAAATATTGTAGCACCTGTTATCGAGGTTTGATCCTATCTCATCACACACACCCCGGCAGTGGAACTCCCTATGATCACAATCTATCATGCAATCTGGAAAGTTCGGGATAAGGTCAGCTTCTGAGCATATTAGCAGCAGCAGCAGCACTCCAAGAAAACCCACCACTGTGCCACCCATTACAGATACTCTCTCTATCTGATAGTATTGGTTCATCTATTACCATAGGCAATGGCCAAGAATATATACAGAGAACGTTAAGGTTTGTTACTTGAGGTATGAAAAAATTCAGGAGGCATGAGAGTCATGTGGCTCGTGTGCTTGAGCAACACGACACTTTCATACAAGCAGATGCAAAATATGCATGACCTGCTATAAATCTACAAATCTTGCTGATACATTGAAATCAATTTGATAAAACTCGGAAAAATATATTTGATCAAAGTCTTACATTATCTTTTAGTTATAAAAAAGAAAAGCTAGATAATTGTAATGATTAAGTATTTCTACACATGCAGAATAGTAGAATTGGACTTCTGTATATGCACTGGAGATACCTGATAGGATATGATATGACATATATTAGATGAAGTCAAGCCCAAAATCACTACTAATTTGTAACATATAAACCTTATCAACTTTTTTCCCTTTAACAATGTAGCTCATGGAAGGCCCATTTAATAAGAAAAGACTCATGATGAATTGGTTGTTAGAGCATTGCTTTGTTGTTATTCAAATTTTGTTTTTATGTATACAGATCGAGAAGTTTGCCACAAGTTACAGCATTAGTACATTTTTGGATTGAGTGTGCATTAAATATGGTTGAATTATGGAGTTTAGTAGCAGAATCACTCACTGCCACCAATTGAGTAGTTAATATCAAATAATTGGACCACAAAGGAAAATAATTATTGACAGCTGAACGCTTATTACATTTAGCGCATGATTAAAGGTTATTCATTCACATTTTTCTGGCATGCCCAACCGGTCCCTGTGTTGCGAGTGATACGGGTTTTGTTCTTTAGCCATGAGTTGAGTCTTTGAGCCGACATAACAGTGATTTTATTACATGCCTGGCATTGTATATGATCATTGCATGCCGAATTTGGTAGAAGGCCAGACTTGTTATTTAATGTGATTTTCGCACAAAATGCCTTTTTTTTTTATCGATACATGACATTGTCAATGTTAGATGTTCTCATTACTAAATCATCAACATAACATTTTGAAGACAAGTATTTTGCAGAATGTCTTTATTTTACAAACTTTTATAACACTGCCTTTTTATTTATATTTATTGTTGAAACACAGGAACAGAGCGTCAAGGAGGAGGATTATGGAGCTCTTGGCGACATTTTGCCATGCAATCCATATCTTTTTTTTGACAAATGTGGTAGCACCTTTTATTGAGGGCTGCTCCTACCTCATCACACACATCCCGACAGTAATACTCATCATGATCACAATCTATCACACACTCCGAAAAGCTCGGGACGATGACTTGGCCAGCTCCCGAGCATATCAGCAGCAGCAGCAGCAGCACTCCAAGAACACCCACTGTTGATCCACCCATTACCACAAACTGTGTCTATCTGATGGTAAAATATTTTATCTGTTACTATAGACGATGGAAATGATTTTATACCGAGTACATTATGGTTTGTTAATTGAGGCTTGAAAAAATTCAGGAAGCACCAGTCATGTGGCTCATCCACACAAGTAGATAAGCTACACGACACTTCCATACTAGTAGATGTAAAATATGCATGACCTGCTATAAGGCTACAGATAAAACCGATGCATTGAATCACGGCTTAAACAATATTTACTATTATCTTGCTCATCGGGCTGGTCAAGTTGGTCAAGGCGGGCACCATATAGATTTAAAGTATGCATGACATGCTATAAGTCTACAGAGAAAAATGATGTCTTGAGATTTAATTTTATTATTATTAATAATTATATGTATAAGGTTTGAACTCAATGCCTTATTTATATAAAAATGAGCCCTTTACTTGACCTAACTTATGTAGATAATGCATTACGATAGGCTTGATAGATTCAGACCAATATATATCTGATCTAACTTTAAACAAACTTTACATTATCTTTACTTATCACTTATCAATGAAATTGTAGAATTAGACTCCTACACAAAGGTGACAGAAGTCAAGATTTAATAACTAAAAAGTTGATCTTATTAAATTCCCCCCTAAACAATATTAGTTCATGATGACAAACACAAAACCACAAGGAATACTCATTTAATAAGCTAGGCTAATGATTAATTGGTTGTTGGAACATGGCTTTGTTGTTTATTCTGTGTTCTTTTGTATTATTGACTGAAAACTTAGTGACAAGTTACAACATTAGTATATTTGGAGTCGAACTTAGTTTAAGTCTCAATGGTAATACTTCTCGTATATTTAATCTTTCTCTCGAGTGAATTACGAAGTTTAGTAGCATAATTACTCACTGCCACCAATTGATTAATGAAAGTCAAATATTTGGAATTGGACCACAAAGAGAAAGCAATTATTCACAGCAGAACCCTTCATTTAGCATGTGTTTAAAGGTCATTCCTGTACATTTTTCTGCCATACCCAATTGGTCCCTTTGTTGTGAATGATATGGGTTTTGTTCTTTACCCATTAAAGTCGAGTCTTTGAACCATACACAACATTGACTGGTATCGATCAAATTAAGATGACACAAGAAAGTGTAGGTGAGAAATTCACTATACTCTGATATTATGCTAAAACTCAGGTAAATGATCAGACTTGTTATTTAATGTGAATGACGCTCACAATGCCTTTATTTTCTCATACTACGCCTTGAACATTAACATTTACAGGCTAAGTAACTTGCAGGATCACGGTGGTCTTGGGGACATTTTTCCATGCAATACTCGGTATCTTGTTTTTGACAGATCTGGTTGCACCTCTCATTGAGGTCTGATCCCGCCCCGTCACACACAGCCCGGCAGAACCACCCGTCACGGTCATAATCTGTCACGTGCCTTGGAGAGCTCGTGAACCGACCTTCCGAGCATATCAGCAGCAGCAGCATCACTCCAACAACACCCACCATTGAGCCACCCATTACAGAGAATGTGTATGTATCTGATAGTTAGTGATGGCTCATTTGTTGCTAGAGACATGAGATGAGACAGATTATATATTAAGGACATTATGGTTTGTTAGGTTTGCAAAATTTTAGGAAGCAACATCCATGTGGTTCCTCAACTGATGTAAAATATGCATGACCTGCCATAAAAAAAACTACAGATCAATCAAATTAGGCATTGAGATCGATTTGTTTTAACCGTTGCGCTTAAACAAAACAGTGACTATTATCTTTTAGTGGTATTTTTTTATTAAGTGGGAATGTATTAAGATTTCAGCTCAGTATTTTTATTTTTAGTTTGAAATATTTTTCAGAGACCTTCAGGCCACAGGTTTTTAGCCAAATATTCACACAATAAAGAAACACTTATTTTATAAATAAGACTCTTGATGACAAATACAAGATTCAATCAGTGGTTGGGCAGCCACAACCACAAGTAACTATAATATTACATTTTTGGATTGAATGGGAATCAAATATGGGTGAATTATGGAGTTCAGTGGCAGAATCTCTGCAAGCATCATCATGTAAAGAGGTTGATTGATTAATGTCAAATAATTGAACCAACAAGGGAATTAGATAGTTATTTATTTGGTCAACTATATAATGATTAACTTTAGATTAAGCAATTATTGAGGTAGAAAATGTCATGTTACCCATGTTTTGAGCCATCACATTAAAAAAATCTGATGTTAGAAATATCAAATATGAGAAGAGGACAATGACTTCCATTCTTAATATGAACTCCCATAATTTCCATGTAAAATCCATATAAAGAAATGATTATTGGTTCTTGAACTTGAACATGTGTTCATGTCAGCACAGTCATTTCCAACTATTTATGACCATAACTTTGTGATTGATCAGACAACTATCAAAACCAAATTAACAAAACTGAACTCAACAATCTGTCAGCAAAATTGGGTAACTCTCCACCACAAGTCACCTCTCTATGCCAATAACATAACAATTCAGTTGAAAAAGAAGGGCACACCATTCAAATCAATTCCTAATTGTAGGAGAAGGCTCCTTTATTAAATTAAAGGCCATGATGAAAAGAAAACCCACAAACACAATCTTGCTGTTTTTGGCTTGACAAGTAATGTGACAGCTACATATCTATGTACAACCTTATGATAGATTTAGATGCAATTTATCCAACATTGGACATGTAAAAATGCTCACCTTGTGGCTGAGCTCGAGAGTAGGGATGGCAGCAGGTGGTCTTAGTGATGTCCGTCTTCTATCACTCAAATTTTTGGAATGAATGGAGATTTTCTAATACCCGATATTCGTTTAAAAAATATATGATCAACAAAAATTGACACATAAAAATTATATACATATATGTAGCTGTTACTTGTAAATTTTTGTAGTGTCCCATTTTGATTGGAGTAGGGATGAGTCGGCCCGCCCCCTCAAAAATACATGTTACCTGTTTAATAGCTAGTAAATTTTTGGAGTGTCCTTAGTTTCGATTTTTATTGCCATCCCTACTCAAGAGAACAACATGACCCATCACAGCCAAGAACAAGCCACATGCTAGCTGTGAAGCACCGTGAATGAATACACACACATACAGTTTGGGTTGGAGGAGAATATACATAATTCAGACCTTTGTTTCTTTTCCCATTTCTTGCAAGAAACTTGTCATCAGACCAATGGAATGAATTATCTTTCACTTTTCCTCTAATCATTCAACTAAAGCATGTCTTGATGGCTTAATAAACAGTGCCTGATTTGGTGTGTGAGAAAAGCTTGATTAAATTCAAGTATAATGTGCTATTAATCATTAAGATTACCCAAAAAAGTGCAGAATGCAAACAACTATGCTATGCCCAGTTCTTGAAATCATTGAACCAGAATCCAGATGTGAATATAAAAATACCAACAAACAAAAAGTGGGAAAAAAATGGAACTAGCCGTTGTGTTAATATTAAAAAAAAGAAGCTTTGTATTGCATTTATTTATTTATTGAAAAAACAATAATATTTCTTTTTCCCAAGTATGAAGAAGTAGGAGCAATGTCAACATAGCTGGCTGGTGGGGAAATCAACCCCACAGCTTTGAATCTCTCATTCTTGCTCCTTTTTAATTTAATTAATTTATATTTATTTACTTTCCACTCTGGCTTGGCCTCTCTCTCTCTCTGTGAATTTGTACTACAGTGGTTGTGGGTGAATCTGTAATGAGCAAAGATGCTCTATAGAGGACACAGAAAATAAAACCCTCTCTTCAACTTGCAAGCTTGCAGTACCAGACAACCATGATATTGCTTTACAGCCCACACACTATCACAATATTTTTGTATATCAATTAATAAAATAACCATTTTTTTCTCTCTTTTTTTCTGGGTATCCTTCAAAAAGAAATTATCTGGAGAGTTGAATGATGCTTGGTGCTGCTTGAGTTTTGATGATGTTTTTGTGTCTGGGACATCAAAGGAATAAAAGGGCTGTGCGTGATTTTTTGTTTTGAATTACAGTGGTAATTAAAGTTTGGGTCTTTTGGTTTTGTGTTTGGTGGGAGAGAAAGAGAGAGAGAGCAATAAACTATGAGCAGTCCATCTGATAGTGTTGTCGGCGCAAAGTCCCTTTCTGTCGGCATATTCTGTGCCCAATGATGATGCAGAAACTGCATTGCCCATTAATTTATTCGATTGTACAACGGAGATTGGGGTTTCTGGGGATTCAATTTCATTAACTTCTTCATCATCATCATCATCATCATCAGTTTCTGCAGCAGCTTATCATCATTTCGTATCGTATCGTTGTTGCAGAGCCACAGAGCTTTTAACCTGGCGAGGGTCATGATGAGGGTTGTCTCTTTCCTTTCATGAATTGGTCCCTATTGTTTGATTCATTGACTGGCCTTGGTTTGCCTTTTTATGCCCTTACAGTTACAGACCTTCTTTGCTTTCATTTTTTGGGGCATTGTTTTCTGGGTTTGTCTCTTGATTTTGGTTTTGACTTCAGTTTTGGTTTTGGGTTGAATGTGGGTGAGCAAGTTTTGATTTTGGCAATGGTGGTGTTGGTTTTGTTGGGGCTTATGATTCAGTGCTGAGGGTTTCTTCAGATATGGCTGCATTGTTTCTTCTTCAACACAGGTTTGGAGCTTTCAGATGACAAATCCTATCTTCTTCTTCTTTTTGCATTTGGTTTTGGGTTGAATCAATCAACTTGTCCCTTTTCACAGACAAGCAATAGCATGCATTCTCACTTTGAACCCCCTATGCATATCTGCTATGAATCCCAATTTTTTCTTTACTCTAATCTGCATGTGATGGTTGTTTTCTGCTTGAAATGAGGAAATTTTGTGAAACCCTATTGGGAATATTAGATTATTTGTTGATCAGTTAATTCAATTTACTATATTTGTGTGTGTGTGTTTTGTACCTCAGTTTGGTGGTTTTTAGCAGGTTTCCTCATGTGTGAACTGAACTTTGGTTTGAGTATTATTTGGTGTCTTGTTCAGCTGTCGACATGCTTTTTTGTGCTATTTGAAATCTGAGGTTCAAAACAGCATCACTATTGCATCAATCTCACCACTTGCTTGTGCAACTTGTTTATGTTATGTGCTGAGTTATGAATTATAGGTACCTAAAGAATGAGAATGTCAATTACTAAGAAATGTGCTGTGCAACTTGTTTTTTTCGTTCTTATTCCGAAAGATGCATAAGTAATACTTTGTTATGGTATCCTTTGTATTATTCCAGGCTTCATATGTACGTAGAGTCCAGTTTGTACCTTATTGCATAGCTGAAGAGACGAAGTGGTTCCTATACCAAATGTCAAGGACTGTTGCAGCGATACTAGGAGGTGCTGTAGGAGCCGTCGCGTTTTTGGGTATTGTTATCTTCTTTGTATGGTTCTTCCTCTGTCGCCATAAGAGTGTCTCGAGAACTTCTGAAACCGGGTCTTCCGATCCCTCTATTCAACGTAACAACCGTTCTCTTCTCTCACGATGCCTTTTGCCCTTTCTTGAAATACCAACGAACTTGATGTGAAGATCAATGACTTTGTGTTTTGTACTGTGACCTGCAGTTGGAACCCATGGCGGGGCGGAGTCATCATTGAGAGAAGCGAGGAGATTTGACATGGAGGAATTGGCTGTTGCGACGAGAAACTTCAGTGTCAAGAATTTCATCGGGGTAGGAAAATTCGGTGAGGTGTATAGTGGATTGCTTCAGAATGGCACACTCGTTGTGGCCATCAAAAAACGCTCTGGAGCACCAAGCAACGAATTTGCTAACGAGGTAATTACTAACTAGTCACTTCCAAGCTGAAAACTCAATCATAATATCCAAGTCAGGTTTTTGGACCCTTATAATAGATTTGGAATCTAATAGATGATGATGTAACTGGTTTTAACACATTTTCAAGAAATTACTGAAGAAAGTGTTCCATGCTATATAGAATCTTGTCCTCTTCCAAATCCTAGATTTTTTTCTTTATTGAAAATTTTGAAACTTAATTGAAGAAAGCTTTGTGATTCATTTCTGTGGATAAACTGACAAAAGGTGCTGGGTTTTATTCCATGCTATATAGGGTATCTCTTATTCTTGATTTATGACGGAACTGAACTTTAATATCAGGTACGCTACCTCTCATCTATTCAGCACCGCAATCTTGTGACTCTCTTCGGCTTCTGCCAAGAGAACAATCTCCAATGTCTCGTATACGAGTATATCCCCAATGGAAGCGTCTCCAGTCATTTATACAGTGGTAACTCCCTTGCCTGTTGCCATTTTGCTTTTGCAAGAAATGTCTAGTATAGTGTTACTCACTTTTTAAAATTCTATGCATCCCCTTAATCGCCATTTGAAGAAATTTGATCTTTTAACACACATTTTTCCTCTACAATGATTTACTGTTTTGCTGATAAAAATTTGGTGTATATGCAATGTGCATCAGATCAGTTTCTATTTATAAGTAACTTTAGTATTTCATTGATAGTGTTCGATTTCATGAAGGTGGCGACCAAGGTTCACGTCAGAAGCTAGAATTCAAGCTTAGGCTCTCGATAGCTCTAGGGGCGGCTAAAGGTGATCCTCTGCAAAATCAGTGAGCATTTGTGGCTTTCCTGGTATCATTTTTTTCTTTTACTGGCAAAATACCCCCAAATCCACAAATAATCATTTTGTAAGCTTTCACCATTGCTTCATCATAGCATAGTCGAGCCCAAATCTTGATACAAAACTTGCTTATAACAAAATGCTTCCACAAGGCACTGTGTGACCAAAAAAGAGTCAATTGAAGCAATGCTCTCTGATTTATGCGCTCTCCGTGCAATGTCTGTGCAGGTTTGGCTCATCTTCACTCCATCAGCCCGCGCTTGATCCACAAGGACTTCAAAACGGCCAATGTTCTTGTGGACGAAAACTTTATAGCAAAGGTTGCTGATGCTGGTATCCGCAACTTCCTGGGAAGAGTCGATCTTGCTGCAGGTCCGTCGTCTCAGGTGACTGCAGACGAGATATTCCTCGCCCCCGAGTAAATTACTTTGACTTGTCATCTGGTATTAATCAACGGAGAGCGTGTTCATCGTGTTATATATAACAGGCCTTTTGTTTCTTGCTCAGGGTGAGAGAGTTTACGCGCTTTTCTGATAAGAGCGATGTGTACAGCTTCGGAGTGTTCCTTCTGGAGTTGGTTAGCGGGTGCCAAGCGACGGGCTCGCCATTTTCAGATTCAGATCAGAACCTTGTTGAATGGGTATGTCCTAATTCTTGGTCTGTGGTCCTATAACATAGATTTCAGAAAAACTACAGACTAGAATTTGACTCCAAAATTTCAGACATTGAACTAGTCTTGACCAACTGAGCTAGTCCTAGTGTTCTTGACACATCAGTATTAATATTTTGTGATAATTGCATAAAATGGTTTTATACTATTTTACTTCTGCAAAGAGTTGTGTATTATGTTTAAGGGAAAAACCTGTATTTTTTGCACCGTTAGTAACACCGTTGAAGATGAATTGAAAATACGAGAATACCCTTCAAAATTAAAACGTAAAATGCACATGTGAAAAATATATTTATCATCAAAAAGTCGTATGTAAGAAAATTTAAGATTTTTTATTTGAAGGACAATTATGTCGTTTTGAAATATCAGAGGTCACGTGACATGCACGTGCCCCCTTTTCCGTTGGATTTCATGGAATTCGACAAACTATGCAAAAAATTGAATAGTTCACCAAAACACGATACATAACCGCTCATTCCAAAAATGAAATAATACACAATCATTTTTTCCAATATTCCCCGGTGCTCTAAAAATCTCCTACCAGTCCAAATTTGTCCCCATAGGCCATGCCCTCCCCGCCTGACTAGCGCCAATATTTTTTTCTAAGACGCTGCTTATTCCAAGTATTTTAGTTATATCAGCAGTTATGTGCATCAAGATTTACTTGCTCTTGCTCTTGTTTTTGTTCCTTGCATAAAGCTACAAAACAATCGAGAAAGCGATCAAATTGCAAAGGTGATCGACGAGAAGCTGGGGGGCAGGTTCACGGCAGAGGGGATGGAAGGGTACGTGCAGCTGATACTGCGGTGCGTGGATCAGTCAAGCGAGAGGCGGCCGGGGATGAGCTACGTGGCGACAGAGCTGGATCGGATACACGAGAAAGAGATCAGCTTGACCACTATGCTCGGCGAAGGAACTCCGGTGGTGACCCTCGGAAGCCACCTGTTTCGACCCGCCAAATGACTGCAATTTTTTTATTTAAATTTTCCAGTTGTCTGTGAATTGTGTTATGATGTTTGTGAGGTTCGTGTTTGCTTCTTTAATTTGCATATATAATTTTTTGAATTGTGAATGGAGAAATAGAGGGTTGAGTTGAGTTGGTTGATAAGTGTATAAAGAAGAGGTGTATTTTGTCTATTTGATTCATAAATGTTAAGGGTGGTTTATATTTGGGTTACATTTTTTTAGTACTGATTACGATTGAAGTCAAGTTGAATTCAAATTCAAATTCAAAGTTAAATTTGTTTAATTAATAAGTTGTTACTTGTTATTATCAAAACTCAGCGTGTTTGTAGGTCGAATCATTTAAGTAATTATAAAATTTTAAATAATATGATTAAAATATAATGTTTTATTTTCTTAACATAATTCAAACTTGATTACGTAAACTTTTTTGAACTCAAGTTAAGCTTGAGTTGAATTTCTTTTTCAAATCGAACATTACATAAATAAAATTAAGGAAGTTAGTATATTTATCGAAATCCATTTTACATCTAAACACCTGTAATTTTGCCCAGTGATATAATAAAAAGTATAAACAAAGTAGGAATTTAGGTGACATAAAATTTTAGACATACTTAAGTACAAAAATAGTTTGAGAGACCTACCTAAATGTAATTACCCGTGATAATTCAGATTGTACTCATTTATATCCAACAAAGTCTAATTTTGGAGTAGGGATCACAATATACTCCGTCTCTGACGAGAATTCCCGAACATGTACAAGGACGGGGCAAAAAATTCTGAAGCCAAACGGAAACGGAATGGGGACGGGTGAGGTATTCCAGCCCCACTTCGCCTCGATATATTAAAAAGTATTTTTTTAATTACAAACTATGTTTTATAATACATATGTAATAAAAAATAATATATTGAAATATATATTTTTTATTAAAATAATATTTTATAATACATATTTAATAAAATGATAATATGTTTAGGTATATTTTTGATTAAAATAATATTTATAATATAAATATATTTAACATTATTTTTGATCGGAAAGGGAAATGAGAATCTTAACACCAGATGGAGAAATTTTACCACGTTGTTAAAAAGGGAGTTTCCGGTTCATTTTTAATAGAAATGATATTGTTAAATTCGCCCCGAATATGCCCCATTATCATCCCTATTTTGGGAAAGACCTCAGCTTGTTGAATGTTTGTGCCGGCGTTGAATTGGTCAACGGTTACAGTAACCATTTAGCGACTGTGATAGTGCGTTATTGCGTTCCTCGGCTTTGACTTTGAAAACGAGCTACACAACCCTTACCCATACAAACCCAGAAACCGACAACAACCTATGAACATGGGCGAATAATGCTCCACTGCATCTCCATCAAATCCTCGTCCCCGTCTCCGGTCGCCAACAACGTCGATTCTCACCACGCGCCGTCACAAGGTAACCCCCAAAAACCCAATCTCAGGCGCTTTGGAACTGAATCTGGGTTTCGTGCACGCAAGGTGTTTGTGAAAATGCCCCAATGAGCGATTTTCTTGAATTTGCAGGAAATTCAACGGATGGTACTCCCCAATCGAGCGCTCGAGCCTCCCCGATCGTCAGCTTCACTCGCGAGTACACGCAGGCGGTCCAGACCAGCTCCTACAATGAGATGTGGACGAGGATTCATGTTTTTGACCCATCCGAGGACGGTCAAGCTCAACAAGATCATGTTGAGGAGTGCCAAGAACAGGTCCTGCAGCTGGAGCAGGTGCTCCAGCCCAACAGGCAGTCCGTGGCGGACGCCCTGAGCCTCGCGAGGCCTAATAAGCTGACCCGTCTCGTGTCCTCCTACTTCGATCACAGCGAGAACACCTCCCATCTCTGCATCCTCCTCCACCAGAGCGTTCACCGCGCCAGCGATCTCTACCGTCCATTGTACAGGCTGTTCGATGTGGTTCCCAATGAAGGGCAGCTCTCGCAATCCCAGTGCGACATGGCATTCGATATCTTCGTTGAATTCGACGCCTTTGACAACCCATTTCCCTGCCCCGACTCCCAGAACTTCAGCGAGGTGCGCAGCTGCTTCTCCATGTTGAGGCAGCAACTTGACCGGAGGCTCGCCAAGTTTCGGTCAAGAACACGCCTGATCCGCAGTGTAGCCATAGGCTCGTCGATTTGTTTAGTTGGAGTCGCCTTATCTGTTGTTGTGGTCACTACTCATGGATTTGGACTCCTCGCCGCTGCCCCTTTGTGTGCTGGATGCGTGAATCCCAATTTCGGTAACAAAGAGATTGCCCATGTGGCGCAGCTTGATGCTGCTGCAAAGGGTACTTATGTTTTGAACAATGACCTTGACACGATAGATAGACTCGTTGCACGTTTGTATAATGCTGTTGAGAGTGATAAGTTGCTTATTCGGCTTGGGTTGGAGAGGGGAAGAGAGAAACATCCCATTCAGGAGGTCTTGAAACAGCTGCGCAAGAACCATGTTAATTTCCTTGACCAGCTCAAGGATCTGGAGGAACATATATGTCTTTGCTTTGCTACTGTCAATAGAACTCGGTCTTTGCTTCTCCGAGAGATAAGCATTCATCAATCTAGTATGCCGTAGCCAAGTATTTTTTTTATTCGTATACAGCATATAGTCATATACTGATCATTCTCAATGTAGATGACATGTTCAACATGATTGCTGATATTGACACTACACTTAGAAATAAAATCTTAATATTCTGATTTCCATGTCATCCTGCTGTCGAATTAGTAATGATAGCAAGAACACCCGATTTGTATTCTCGAGTGAGTGGCTGGTTTGCTGATTGATGCACTTGATTTGCAATAGCAACTCTATAATCTATTTGCTTTTTCCATAAATTGGGTGTTCTTTAGGGTAACAACCTTGTAGGTTCAGTATGTAACAACTCGTCTATATTTGCATATTTCCTTTTTGTGATATCATCGAAATTGCTTGTAGGCATGCCCATTGATTCACTTGTTTACTTATATATGTTGATGAGACTTTTGTTTGGCAACAAACAATTATGATTGCAGGCATATATAATGTAAGGATCTGAATTATCTGGTAATTGGCAGGATTTTTTTAGTAGAATCCTTTGCAGCTGATTTTGTTCCACTTCATCTGTAGGTCGCATTTTGATTGTTCGTGCTTGAGAATTTTTCATGTGTATAAGATGGCTTAAATCCTTAGTTTACCGGTACATATTTTGTTCATCTGTGTTCTATTATAAATTTTCTGCACTTCTGGTTCATTTTGTATTTGTCATTTTGGTGTGATCATGTAATTTATATTCAAGATGATGTTGTGCTCCTGATTTGTTTGAGTTTTTTGAGCTTGCACAGTTTGTATCTTTAATCATTCACATTGAGTCCATATTGTGCAGCCTGTTAAAGCTTGCATATGGTTGTTATATGTATTCATGCTACTGAAATTGGAAAGTTCTCTGAGGTCTCACACTTCACTGAGATTGAAGAGTGTACTTTTAAACTGATTTTGTTGGGGTTTTCTCCTATGTATCATTATTATTATTTGGGATAATGACACTTTGTTACACCTAACTATAGCGAAATGACACTTTCATACCCTAAATATTTTTCTCTCCTTTTTAGTACCTTGATAATTTTTTTTGACAACCTACATCTAAAATGCATAATATACCTAAAATACCTCTGGTTCAATCGAAAAAAATATAATTAAACTAACAGTAAAATCAAACTGGTTCAAATCAGATTCATTGATCCGACCAGGGGTATTTTAGGTATATTAGACATTTTAGATGTAGATTGTCACAAAAAAATTGTCAGAGTACTAAAAAAGAGAAAAAAATAATTAAGGTATGAAAGTGTCATTTCGCTATAGTTAGGTATAACAAATTGTCAATACTCATTATTTTGCATCTTGAGAGAATGTTTATGGTGGTAAACTAACACAGATTTTAGTTGGTAATTGGATCCAATCTCGGGATGATACATCAAATTTTCATCACAAAGGTGAGAAATATAATTAACAAATTATTAAGGAAAAAATTGAAAGAGGAAATTCTATGAAACCACACTTAATTGTACCATTTAATATAAAACTGGTGAACAAAAGTTATTACTTCAATAAAATATAATTAACAATTATTTGGTTTGCATCGTCGATAAAAGAACAAAAGATTTTGTGTCTAATATTACGTGAGTGTCATGTAATTCTATTTTCTGAAAATGCCCTTAATTCTAACAATAAAACAAAACTAAGAATTAATGAGTTGACGATATAACGATGTCATACTTCATATTACTCGTATAAATTTGGAATTACTCTCCAGTAAAATCACAAAAGAGGCCGGCTCTCAGATGACATAGTCCTTGGCAGTTTTGAATTTTCTTCACGAGTATAGAGAATCACAATTTGCTCTCAAATAAAACACGAAATATGCTCATTGACACTGAAAAGATAGAGATCGAGATACTCATCGATCGGGGTGAAGCCACAAGGAACAACTAGATTGACCTGATACTTATCTCCATCTCTAATTGAGATCACAAAAGAGGTGACGTCATATCAGCTCTCGAGTAACCTAATACTCATTAATTTCGAAATTTTTTCACATGTATAGAGGATCGTGATATTTTCCCAAACAAGACATAAATGTGCTAGTTGGCAATGATAATATTTTGAAAAGGCGGGGCCAAAGTGTGAGGTGAACCTGATTTAAGCTCAAGCATAAAATATGTCTTGAATTTGAGCTTGACGATAAATTAAAGTTGCAATCTAATTCAATAAATTGAATAAAACTAGAAATAACATAAACCGTTGATTTTAAATAGTTTCACCATTCGAAAAATATTCATTCAGTAGATTTATTTTAAATTTTAAACTTTAAAATTAATTAATGGTGTTAATGGGTTGTAAATGTAATCATGAACATTTTTTTATTTTACTGTTATCATATACAAAACAGTAAAGTATTTTTTGTGCAATTTTCTTAAAATGAAATTAAGTGTTTCGGGTCCGCTAAAACCCTTAAGAGTTAAACCCGTTCTCTATTCTCTTGTGCGCCCATCTTCTTCTTCTTCTTCTTGCTCGTAGCTCGAGTCTCGAACTGTTCGCCTTGAAATTTGCAGGTACTCTCTCATGCTCTTCGCTTTCTTCGCACTGTGCTCTAACCCTAATCCAGTCGGCTTTCGATTTTTCGTTTTTTCCCCTTCTTTTAAATTCGATGTATCGGTCGATGAAGCAGTTTCAATTTCAGTGATTTGTTTTAGGAGATGAGGTTGAAGAAGCAGAAGCGTCACCGCAAGTCCGTGAGATTCTTCACGGCGTGCTTCGGTTTCCGAGAACCGTTCAAGGTGCTGTGTGACGGCACATTCGTGCATCACCTTGTTTCCAATCAAATCACACCCGCCGACCAAGCTCTCTCCAATGTTCTTGGCGCTCCCGTCAAGCTCTTCACCACTAGGTACTCAATACTCAGAACCTGATGTGTTCTTCATATGGCTGGTTGTGATTTGTGTGAATTGTTCTTTCGTGTGGTTTTATTTTAATCTGTGTTGTGTTTGTGATTTTGTTTGGGATTTGTAGTTGCGTGCTGGGAGAGTTGAAGAGCCTAGGTGAATCCCATACCGAGACTTTGAAGGCTTCACATAATTTAATTGTTGCAAGGTCATTTTCTATCTCCTTAGATTGAGTTTAAGTATGATTTCAGTTCATTTAGTTGTTATTTGGGTCGATGATTAATTGAACCAGTGCAAGTAGTTTGATTATCTTATCCAGCTTAGGAAATGGTTTCACTGCTCTGAAGTCTGGGTTTTTAAAGAATTGGTCTCATTTGTTTGTTATATTTTGAATGTCAGATGTGAGCATGAGAAGAGGAAAAGAGCCGATCTTTGTATCATGGATGTTATCGGGGAAAACAATTCCGAGCATTTCTTTGTTGCTACTCAGGATATTGAACTGCGCAAGAAGTTTCAGGAGGTTAGTTTCTTCAGCTGGTGGATACATTATGGTGTAATTAACTTGCCTGCTTTATTCTTATTACAAACGTTAAATATTTGTTTCTTGCCAATAAGAAATCTGGAAAGTGGATCGTGCAGAAGACTTTACCTGTGTGGATTTCTGGTTATTCTGTATGCAATCACAGTTCATGTCCTTTTGTGCCTATTTCTCCGGCATCTTGCATTGACCTCCCACTCATTTAAATTTGCAGCAACACTGCCTTGAAATTTTGAGCATAAATTGTAGTTGACTTGCACGCGCTTCAGTAATGCTGATTAAGTTTCGAGAAAAATGATTTTGTTTCTTATCTGAAACATGCCATTTTTTTGCTTCGTAGGAATTTATCGCCCATTCAGACTGTTTTTATTACCCATATTCAGCTTTATATATAGAGCCACATGAACAATATTCTCTGTGTGCTTGCTTACTCATTGTATACCGTTTGATCTGCCTGCAGGTACCAGGTGTGCCCCTTGTATTTGGTCTAAGAAATGCCCTCTTTCTTGAACCACCATCTGCATTTCAGCGGCAATTTGTTAAAGCTGCCGAAGAACAGCGCCTGCATATGTCTGAGTCAGAATATATAATGTTAAGAAAGAAGAAAAATGGCTTTGTTGCAACTAAGGAAGCAACCAATGCTGATGATGCTGATGAAGATGCAAGCGAGAAACCATTAGAGATGCAGGCCGTAAAGAAGGCACATACACCTAAAAGGGGAACCAATATGGAAGATAAACCTCAGTTTAAGAGAAAGAGAGCTAAGGTTGGAATATGATATTCTATGTTTACAGTTTCTATTTAAATCTCAACCGCTTGCTCAAGTTTCTAAAATCATTCATAGTTTAGTTGTTCTGGTATAATCTGCAAGGATGACAACTTGGAGACATTCATTTTTTATTATATTGTTTAGCAAAATACATTGCAGATGATTTTTTTCTTCTAAAGTTGTATGGTATAAGTTTAGTTCAGTGATCATGGTGTTCTTAATCACACTTTTAAATACAATCATTCCAGAGTAGTTCATATGATACATACCAACACTCTTTATTGTTTTCATGCGGGTTTCTTATTTTGGTGGTGCTCCATTAGTACTTTAACTATCGGTTTTGAAGATGAATTCTGTGGGTGTCATTAGAGGCTCACAATTATCAAATTTTTGCAGGGTCCAAACCCGCTATCGTGCAAGAAGAAAAAGAATTCTGGAAACCCAAGTGGAGTGGGAAAGAAGGTGAATTTTTTTTACAGTATCATATTTAAACTTCTCCACTCCTTATTTTCTTTTGGATTTGCCTGGTAGCAATGGTTGAATGCAAAACATAATGTTTACCAACTGACAAAGCTATTCTAAATCTATAGGATATGGGCAAACCTAGAACTAAGACCACTTACTAGATAGAGGACACCAGTTCTATCCATTTGTTTGGCTCTCAATCTGCACATATCAGCTTTCAGTGTATGAAGCATGGATACAAACATGCATTCTGCATATGAGATTCACCATTTAAACAACAAAGGAAACAACACATCAGGGCACATCAATTCTGTAGTTATGGGCTAAATCATGTGAAGTTTTAATTTCTAATTACTTCAAAATTAGAACAAGCGAAGCATGTCAAACAAAGAGTGAACACACATACACACCCCAACATTACCCAAGTCAAGTGCCTCATTGTTTGCTACTTGTATTTTATTATCCATTGTTGTTGCTGCATTGATTTGTTTTTATTTTTATTTTGAAGTTCTCTTATTCCTACCCTTAATGATATAAGAAAGCTGAAAATGAGCACATTCGCGGTTCAATTTGTTATGAGTTCACTACATCCAGATACCCAGAATGTCCAACACTTAGTCAACAGTTAGCAATTCTTACTAGAAATTCCCAACTGACTATTTCCAACAATTTTTTTAGTTTTTTCTCAGATTTTTGCTGCATGATTTATTTTTAAATAAAAGTTAGCTTCTATTGCAATCTGTATAAAGAAATGGATTTTGTTTTTTTTTTATCATCAATAGGATCACAGAGCCTCAATCATTATGATCAGTAACAAATTGTCGAATCCATTAACTTGGTTCATACAAAAGTACATGATGAGATTCTGAATATCATATATCTCTGTGTATGTCTGAGATGTGAAAGCTTCCATGCAGGAGAAGAAAGATGATGACAGTTCTGCAAAAAGCAGGACTAGGAAACGGAACAGGACACGCAAAGGTACAAAGCCTGCTGACGCAGGTAGTTAGTAGTCCTTGGTTTGTAGAGCTTCAACAAATACATTAACTTGGAATGTTGGGACAGACCAAATGAAATATTGTCACAAAGATTCTAAGGTGAGAATCAATTATAGCTTAGGCCAATGTTATCTTTTTTTTTCTCCTAATATTTGAATATTTTGTCAAACACTGAAGTAACATTAAATTATTCAGTTAGTTTAATGTTTCATGAAATATTTTTGTCATTTAATACTTACCCTCCTATGTATATGCATAAATTATATTTGTACTTACTGATTTCTTCACTTATTCAAACTTGTTAGCATTCCAGTGGTTATGATAAACAAACAAATAAAAAAATACAAGATAGTTCTCGTCAGTGTTTTTATAAAATTAACTATTTCAGCCCTTCACAGTTCACATATCAAATCAATTCACAGTAAACTATGAGATAATGGCGGGAAATGCTAGTAACAGTATAGATCCCCAACAGTGTCAACCATTGAATTTTAAATGAGAACACAAGGAAAGCAATGTGAAAGGTCCTGAACTTGGTGAGCAAAATACTTTTACCATCTAATGGCCCATATGGGTCATGATTCATGTGGGATTCCACATTCCATATATTTTCCCCACCACTTCATGCAGCTATGTCAATCAATCAACTATCAGGTTTGAAACAGTTGTGTAGAGTTGACATTGGTCTGTGACGTGAGTGATTCCTGCAGCGGGTGAATTTTCTTTTTCTCAAAGGTAGCCCGAGGAGAAGACTGCTCTTCTCTGAGGACAGCCGTTAAAGATGGTATGATGGAGACATTCATGGAGTACTTTTATGGTTATTATCTTTGGCACCACAGGTACATTCTCAATGTCTCATGGTAGTGCTTGTCATCATGTGTTGCTCACCAATCCCCATCATCTTAGACATGATATTATGTTATGGCATAGCATACTTATATAGTTTGTGGTTCCTCTTCGAAAGCTTTACCTTTCAATAGCCTTTTAAGTTAACGGTAGTGGCATCTTGAGTTCATTCAAAGTGGTTCCTCTTTGAAAGCTTTACCTTTCAATAGCCTTTTTAATTAACAGTAGTGGCATATTGAGTTCATTCAAAGTATTTTAACTTTGAAGCACTGCATCTAGAGCTTGAAGTGCATTTAGTTGTATGAATATATCAGCTTAAGGATTATATGAACAGACAAACCTTTGCTGTAGAATAGCAGTCACCACTGTATAGTTTGGTATTTATGTTTGGATATTGCTCTCTGATTGTAAAGAATAAAACTCATCAATCAAGAAATAGAAAACCCAGCAATGTGCTATACTTGGCTACTAATTTCTCCAATGTCAGATTATATTCTTTCCTCATGAAAGCTTCCTTTTAATTATTACTTTCTTAATTCAGATTCATCAGGACATTAATGAACATCACAAATGATAGTACATTATCTTTTGGGTTTGAAAGTGAAGGCCTATAGAAATGTTCACATGTTGAATATGCAAACCCAGTCTCAAGTAGAAGACTTCCTGACTCCTAGATCTTTCTTGCTTACTTAAAATGTTTATTATAGTTACTCACTGAAGACAGTTTTGACCTTTACAAATTAGAATACTAGGACGGAAATATTATTACTCAAGAATTTGATTTTCATCTCAACATTGTTTACTAGTTTTACACATTTACATGTTTATTTTTCTTCTAATTGTCCATAGTGATTGTTTCCAGTTTTTCCTCCAATCAATTGTTGGTAACCTAACAAAGGAATATATTCGGTGATGATACCAGGTTCTCTATTTAATATTGCTTTATTTTACTCATTTCAGTTGCTGGCCATATAAATATCATCACACTACATGGCTTCGTCATGTAGAAATTAATATATTCACACTTGTGTGGACAAAAGAACAGATCGAAGCCATGTGAGCTCATTTATACAAATTTGAACTCCCCCAGTTTCTGGATAATGGTTTTGAAACCCAAACCATGTGTTCATACCATAGAAACCCTTATTTTAGTGAAAACATAAATACACGAGCTTGGCGCAAACCACGGGATTTGTATACAAATCATGTAATGTAGATTTGTTGGGTTTGCTGAAACTGATGTTATATGATATAGTTATCTACAGCAAGATCTGAGAAAATATGATGACTTGTGATGATGATGTTGCTTTTTATTTCTGGAAAGTGGTGAGAGTTATGAATATTCCAGGTCTTGTGATGTTTTTTTGTGTGCATTGATTCATGTTCATGTTGGGAATGGTTGTAAAAGGTTGTCTTTCTTTTTTCTCTCTGTTGTTGTGTGTGCTATAATTGATTTTGCTGGAACCAAGTAACCAACCATTGTTGTTGATGGTTGATGTTTATGATGATGATGATGATGGTGTGTTCTTGTTGAGCCAACCAATGAATGGGTCTATCATCCTTGTGTTTGGTCGTATTGTCGTTTTTATTCAATTACTACTTGTCAGGGGGTGATATAGATAAGCATAAAACTAGTACCCAAGCCATTGGAGGGTGTGTCAAACAAACTATTGCTTTGAATAGAGTAATCGACCAGGCCCTTCGTATTTGGAATCTTACATTTGGATTTTTGGATTCTAGTTGTTTATATACATATAGCCGTTTAGATACATTGGTTAGTATGATATGTAAATTGCTCACAAGGTTAACAAAACATCCAATAATCACTTTCTAATAGTTTCGGATGGGTCAACTATCTGAGTAATTTTTAGGTTAAATGATGGAAAAAATTATGTCATGATACTTTTTTAATATGGTGTTGCGTACTTTGTTAATTAACGACTTTACATTTGTGACAAATATGTGTATTTGTATAACAATAATAAAATTTCCTTATAATTTAAAATTTATTATTTTAAAAACAAAAAGATTCTTCTAGCTAAAATTTGAACGATCAAGATTTGAATTTTTGTTAACTATTTTAGAAAAATATTAATCTTTAAATTTATGGTGTTTTTGTCGTTTTTTGTAAAAATATATACATTTTTTACAAAAATGCAAGGTTCACGTAATCATTTTATTGTTAACAGAGTAAATAACATATATATTTTTTATTTTTTATTAATACAATCATTATATGCGAATCAATCGTTCTTTTACACTTTTTTTATAAAAATGTTAAGTACTAAATAAAGCGACCAAACGGGAAAATTATTTTGTTTACCCATGAAAGATATTGTGTCAAATGTTACACATCCATTTACTTCACAAATGATTACACTAGTTTGTTACTACTGTAGTGAATGGCAACAAGGGTATATGACATTTTTGTAATATGGGTTCAGCTTATATTATAGAATTGAGTGTAGCAGCAAGGATCATGTAATGTGACCAAAAAGAATCAAGTAGTGTGAGTGAGTGAGTGCCATAAATAATAATACTAGAAGAGAAGAGACACATGATGATGATGAAGCTCCTATAGACTTAGGCCATATAGTTGTGGTGAGGAGGAATCTTGCTCCTTTTTGTGTCTGAGAGAGATTAAATTGACAAGAAAACAAAAAATAGATAAAGAAAAGGTTCTGACAACTGACGACTGACAAACATTCAGCAGAGGTAGTGATGACCTTTTATGGATTGATGTCCCATCTCGGTTTGGGTTGGGCCCCACTTTTTAGGATTGTCTCGGAATCAGTTTTGAACTCCATTACTTTACATTTCTATGGACCTATCTTACCCTTGCTTTTGTTGCTTACTTTTATTTGCATGTCCGTTTTTTATTTCCTTGTGATTATATAACTTAATATAAGTGTTATATATATGTTTAGGTTAGGGATAATGACATTTTGTTACGTAATTATAAAAAAAATGATACAAATCATGTAAAAATAGAATTGAATTAATAGTGAAATCAAATTGGTTCAAATTAGGCCGGTTCAAATCATATTTATTTACCCGACTAGGAGTATTTTAGGTATGTTACGCATTTTAGAGGTATGTTGTCACAAAAAAATTATCAGGGTACTAAAAAATATAAAAAAATAGTTAGGGTATGAAATTGTAATTTCGCTATAGTTAGGTGTAATAAAGTGTCATTATTCTTTTAGTTTATTTATGGTTTTTAAAACTGTTTTTTTTAAATTCAAAACAATTTTTTAAAAAATTTTATTTTATTTTTTTAAATACATGGGCATTTTCGATATTTTTAAAAAAGTTAACAAAATTTTCAATAAAATTGACGGAGTGGTGTTAAGTGAGACTTTAATGAATCTAAAGAGTCTCACAATTAGTATCTGTAAATAAGACTTTGACAAACTTAAGAGATAAAATCATCCATGGTTTAATTATTAAATCAGTGACTACAAATGATTGTATGAAACATGGGGGCTTACTTTTTTGGGGTCTTAACTTTACAATTTTGTAGGTGGTGTCAGTTTGAACATTTAAGCATTATTTAGTGAAGGATTATTAGAGAATACAATATCCACTTGTAAAGTTATTGTTTATTGCTTACAAAATATAAATATATGAAATAGTATGGTGTGAAAAAGGTCATTAGGAAGTGACCATTTTACTTAAGTGAAGAGCTAATGAATAGATCATAATAACCTTATGATATGTATAAACAACCCCCAACTAGTCGATGCTCTGCATAGCCTTATTTGCATTTCATCGTTATTAATCCTATACATAAATAATATCAATAATAATAAGTCATCGATGAGACACCGCAACATATTAAACTCCACGCTATTAAAGGAGATATTTTGATTTCGAACTACAATCGTGTGAGAAGTGGTTAAAAAGTAGATTTACAATGTAATTCAAAAAAAATAATAAATTTGTCTTTTATATATTAATTTACATCTACCACATTTTAATATATTTTTACTTTATCCTAAAATAGAAATAAATATCATCATTCATCACACATGATTGTCACGAATTAAGCATATATGTATTTAAGTTTGGCAAATTGCCACCAAAGTAGTTATTAGGTTAGTTATACATTAAAACACAACGAAATAAGCTATTATATCATTAAACCAATTTCCAGAAGGCTTGGTACAATTTTCAAATATATGCTTTGAATAAAAAATACATCTAATTCAACCAACAATTAAATATAAGTGGACCCACCTTACACAACATCACATATAATTTTTTTTTGAAGGTACACATAAAAAATTGTTAATAATAACACAATGTCACTGTCACAGTGAGAAAGAGTGAACTTATATTTTAATTTTATTAGTCAAATTGAAAAAAAATAGTAATATAAATTAATTAATTAATTAAAAATTTTTGCATGTGACCAACGATGTAAAGTACAGTTTCCGTGCCTTACGCCGGCCACTTATTGTCCTGTTCTGTTCTTGTTCGCTCTCCAACAACACTGAGTCGACTCGCTCCCAACTCGGTCCGTTCAAATCCCTAATTCCAAGGTTTTTGTTAATTACCTGTTAAACCCAGTGGAGAAAGCTTAATCAGATTTTTGTTAATTACTTGTTTTTTATTTTATTTATTTTTTACCGTTTCCACGTTTGACCAAATCCAATCGATTTTGAAAGTCACTTTTTTTTTTCTCTATTGCTTCTTCTTTGTCACTCTCTGGTTCAGCTCAGCTGCTTGTGGTGGTTCTGAGTGCTGAGCCTGAGCGCTATTTTTTTTTCTTCTTCCAAATCCAACGAAGATCTCGCCGGAGCTAGCTCCGGCGTTCTGAAATTTCCGGCGACGGGTTGAGTAGTGCTGCGATGGCGGCTTTGTGGGTCTTCGTTCTCGTCTCTTCCTCGGCGCTCGTCGCCTTCTGCAGAGCCACCACAGCCTCCACCGACGACGACGCAATGTCTCTTCTGGGCTTCAAGGACTCGATCTCGCTCGACCCAGGTGGGTTCTTCTCCTCCTGGAACGTTTCGGCGAGCCACCACTGCGCTTGGCGCGGCGTGACCTGCGACGAGGGTCGTTCCGGGAGGGTCGTGGGTCTGAGCCTCGCCGGAGACGGAGGTGGAGATGGGTCTCTGGTGGGGACTCTCTCGGCGGCGATTGGGAACCTGACGGCGCTTCGGGTCCTGTCGATTCCTCACAATGTCTTCTCCGGCGAGATCCCGGGGAGCCTCCGGCGGCTCCGGCTCCTGGAGTTGCTCGAGCTTCAGGGGAACAATTTCTCCGGCCAAGTTCCTGACCAGATAAGCTATTTTCGGTCTCTTCGTGTTCTCAATCTGTCTTTCAATTCGTTTTCTGGGTCTATACCGAAGGGTCTAGTCGGATTTGGCCGAATCAGGGCCGTTGATTTGTCGAATAACCGGCTCTCCGGTGAGCTTAAACTCGATGGGTTCAGTTCTTGTGCTTCTCTGTACCATCTGAAGCTTTCTAAGAACTTCTTGGTCAGTAGCATACCGCCGGAGATCGGGAAATGCCGGAATCTCCGGACCCTTTTGCTCGACGGGAACAACCTAGAGGGAAAGATCCCGGCGGAGATCGGCCGGATTGAGGAGCTGAGGGTTCTGGATCTTTCCAGGAACAGCCTCACAGATAGGGTTCCCAAAGAGCTGGGAAATTGCAAGAAACTGTCTGTGCTTGTTCTCACCAATCTGACCGGTTTCGATGCAGTTGACGGTGGCTCTGCCGGAGAGTTCAATGCCTTTGAATGGGGGGTTCCGTGGGAGGTGTTGCTGCTCCCGAGCCTTCAGGTTCTGTGGGCTCCCAGGGCGAATCTCGCTGGTCGATTGCCTGGTAATCGGAACAGTTCTTGCTCGCTGAGGGTGCTCAACTTGGGGCAGAACTACATTACTGGCGCGGTGCCTGAGAGCTTGGGGATGTGCAAGAACCTGACTTTCCTGGATTTGAGCTCGAATAATTTGTTGGGTTACTTTCCGAAATCACTGCAAGTTAGGTGTATGGTGTATTTTAACATCAGCAGGAACAACATTACTGGGGCTCTCCCGAGTTTTGGAGGAGGTGTTTGTGAACAAAATGGTAGGTTTTTAGATATGGAGGAGGATCTGCAGAATGCATATACGAGCATCGTCCCATTTCTGGGTCAATCTGGATTGATGTTGGATGCGGATTTTTCAGTTGTTCATGATTTTAGCTGGAATTGCTTTGCTGGTTCGTTGCCCTCATTCTCAGTAGGAGATGAGCTTTTGGGTGGTGGTGGTGATCTGAAGTACAGATTGTTATTGAACAACAATAGGTTCAAAGGTTCTCTTCTTGGCGAGCTAGTCTCAGGTTGCGACAACCTTAGTAGCTTTTCAGTGAACTTGAGCATGAACCAGCTATCAGGTGAGTTTCATCCACAGTTGATACTTAATTGTCTTTGTCTCACAGAGTTTGAAGCAGCGCACAACCAGATTGAAGGGTCGATCAGTCCCGAGATTGGCAACTTGAGGATTCTTCAACGTCTTGATTTAAGTGGAAATAAGCTGTTTGGTTCACTGCCTGATCAGCTGGGGAAGTTGAGGACTGTGAAATGGGTGCTTCTTGGTGGGAACAATTTAACAGGACAAATCCCATTTCAACTCGGTGAATTAGCTTCTCTTATGGTTTTGGATCTATCTCAAAACGCTCTGACTGGATCTATACCTGCAAGCTTGACAAATGATTCGGTTCTTGAAACCTTGCTGCTCAATGACAACAAGCTCTCCGGGGAGATACCTTTGTCTTTCTCAAACCTTTCCGGCCTCACCACACTGGACCTCTCATTCAACAACCTTTCAGGTCACATACCCTATCTTCAACACCTTTTGAGTTGTCAGTCTTTCAGAGGGAATAAATACTTGCATTCTTGTCCGGATTCAGACTCTCCCTCGCCAGCTGCACTTCCTGTCCCACTTGAGGTTCAAAAACTCGGAAACAAGAGAAAACTGAAGTCTATCATAATTGCATCGGTAACTTCTGTTTCTGTTGTGCTTGTTGTACTGCTATCAATGGTTGTTGTCATTATCGGCAGAAGAAAGTTCGGGAGAGTCTCTACCCGGAAAGGAAAAGTAGTAGTGACCTTCGCGGATACACCAACCGAGCTGAACTATGAGAATGTGGTTAGAGCGACCAGTAACTTCAGCATCCGAAATCTGATAGGAACCGGTGGATTTGGGTCAACCTACAAAGCAGAACTGGTTCCGGGTTACCTAGTTGCAGTAAAGAGGCTCTCTCTATGCAGGTTTCAGGGAATCCAGCAATTCGACGCAGAGATCAGGACATTGGGGAGAGTTAGGCACAAAAACCTCGTAACCCTAATCGGGTACTATGGGGGAGATGCTGAAATGTTCTTGGTTTATAACTATCTTTCGGGTGGAAACCTCGAAACCTTCATACACGAAAAGTCTGGAAGAAATGTGCAATGGCCGGTGATCCACAAGATTGCTGTAGACATAGCGCAGGCTCTCGCTTACCTTCACTACTCCTGCGTGCCACGGATAGTTCACCGAGACATCAAGCCCAGCAACATTTTACTCGACGAGGAGCTCAACGCCTATTTATCGGATTTTGGCCTGGCCAGGCTGCTGGAAGTTTCCGAGACCCACGCTACTACAGATGTGGCAGGGACATTTGGGTATGTAGCGCCTGAGTATGCAACTACGTGCAGGGTTTCGGATAAGTCTGATGTTTACAGCTTTGGCGTTGTGCTGTTGGAGCTGATGTCGGGGAAGAAGTCTCTCGATCCGTCGTTCTCTGAGTACGGGAACGGGTTCAATATCGTCTCGTGGGCGAAGATGCTGATCAGGGAAGGGCGTGCTGCTGAGCTCTTTCGGGTGGAGCTGTGGGATGCCGGCCCGAAAGAGAATTTGCTGGAGATGCTGCGCCTTGCATCGTCCTGCACGGTGGAGTCACTCTCTGTCCGGCCTTCGACGAAGCAGGTTCTTGGGAAGTTGAAGCAGTTGAAATTCTACAGCTAAATGTGCCTTCCCAGAAGTATCAGCATCTGCCATTGTTGAGAGAAGGCAAGAAGCTACCGTTCCTCAAAAGCAATTCTTTGAATTGAGGTATGACTTACGATTCAAGAAACTTGATATTCAGAAATTGTTTTGCATATTGTGAATATAGGAAATTTTAATGAAAATCTCCATTCTGACTTTATAGGACTGTGATCATGGTTCGATTCGCACAAACAGCGACAAGGTTCAACAGACGAGTTTTGTGATCCCGTTGGATCCGGGACACTGAATACTGAGTTTCCATCAGGTTTTGAATTTCTACATCTCTACAGGATGTCGACAAGGTTGGTTTTGTGATCACCGTCCCTACTCATCGGATCGGAGATACCATCCCATCAGATTCGAAGATTTTTGACATCTCTATAGTTGGTTGAGCTTCTCATTGTCATGTATGTGCAGTGCAAAAGAGATGAAACACACACTGCTTACTTTGTGCCAACCCTTAAACTGAGAACAGTAACTGTAAAAATGTAAAAACCAATCTGTTAAATGAGCAACTGTGTTTTTTTGGCTCAATTCATAGTAATTTATGTTTTTCTTTCCTTCATTGTAATGCACATGATGGACCTACCAATGGTCACTATGCTGGGAACAAAGGAGACATGAGATAATGAGTAGACGAAAAAGAAAGAGAATGAATTATTTAATTTGGTCTCGTGAAATTAAAAATAATGAATTAATAGTTACTTTAATACCCCGATTATAGTAAAAAAATACATTTACTATTACCTTCTCCAAAACCAACCGTGTTTAATTATGACTAACAATTCCCTGTTTTGCCTTGAGGACAAGCTCCTCAGTTGTGGTGCCAATTATCTCATTGGCTCGCTTCAACCCCACGCAATAAAACCGCCCAATGCTATCCTGAACTCACAAAAGGAAAAAAAAACAATAGTCAACAAGAGAAATTACACTTCTATTAAATTCTCACATTAAAAATTATATAGATCGTATCACTAATTGATAAACATCTCGAGTTACATTTAGCGGTTTGAGTTTTCACGTGAATCAGGCTTTCCAAGACATTGTAGTTATTTGGATAAAGAAAAGAAAAAGGAGGGAAGTGGGAAGTCTCACCCGAGAAACAATGCCCAACTTCTCCAATTTGAAAACTGCATCGTCAACGTCAAAGTTACAACGTTCACTAAACTCTTCTCTGATCAGATCCTCACAGCGCAGATCAAGATCCTATGTCACATAAACATACAAGGTTTGTTTATCAGAATCATTAACATTACATGTAACATGCTATTATCAGTTCCTCGTATTCATAGCATGCATGCATACCTGTCTCGTAGCTTTGCCTTGTTCCATCAATATAAAGAAGGAAATAATCACTTCTTTGACCTGCGTGCACATCAAGTGGCGGATCAAACATTGTCTCTGAATCTACTTCAACTCGTTTATCAATAAAGAGAACAGAATTGATCATATTATGTAACATACTTCCTGCTGAATCACATCGTCGCACATGTGCAGAAGAGTACCCTTTCCACTATCCAGCTGCTTGTCGTACATGGATCTTGTGATCAAGTTTTGGTATGCTGCTAAATTGGCCTGAAACCTGCAGGCATTAGAGTAGGATTGAAATCAGAATCTGTGGCGTGAATGATTGTTGTATTAAAAGACGATGAATATGGTACTCACGTGAAATATGTCTTTGCACAGTAGCCAACCACTGTGGAGAGAATGGCAAAAATAACCCAAAGATCAGCGCTTGGCCTGTCTATGGAACTAACTACAGCACTCTGAAAAAAACAAGAAGTGAGGTCGTTTGAACGGAATGAATAAACACGGGTCACAAACTTCATTAGGTTGAAGAACTTGCCAACCCAACTACAGCAGACGCAAGAAAAGTGACCCAGTCCATTGGGGTTAGTCCTGGATTTTGCTTCTCGGGCTGTTCAAGGCAAAATGATCCAACTGGTCATGACATGAGTTATATAATAACTCGCGGAAAAAAAACAGAGACAGCTTAAGTGACAGATTATAAAGGAGAGCCAAAGCAACTTACAAGAACTATTTCCATGTCAGCCATTGGAATGTTCTTGAAATGCTTCACGTATATTCCATGCTCTTCTTTCGTTTTGGTGCTTGCTAACCTGGATAGTTACAACTTTTGTCAGAATTAATAAATCAGATTCACTGATGTCCAGAAATTAGTTTATGTGGCTAAAATTTAAGTACAAATACTAAATAACAAATTGAAGCCATGGCTTATATAAGTGTCATCCACAGAATCTACTCTCATGAACCAAATTCTACTTCGTCAAGTGGTAAATGCTTGGTTTTCAAAGCCATTTGGTCTTGGGTTCAATTATCGTAGGACTAAGTGGTGTTATCGCTTATAAAAAATCCTCTCATGATTCCTAAATACTCATGCCTAAAGCTTATTAACATCACTTAGTAACCAAGGAAACAATGATCACCATCAATATCCTGAACTTTGTAATATATATCATATCACTGACAAGAAGATTTTGCTCCCAATACGAGTATAAGCAAATCTGAAAGTACCTGTAAACAACAATTATCCTATCAAAGGTAGGCTCTTGGATAGTGATCTTGCTTAGCAAATTGCGAAAACTGGGGAACATAAAAATAACAATGTCATAAACTGCCAGTAACATTAAGTGAATGGACCGGTATGTGAATGAAGAAAAAAAATAGTACATGCTATAGAGGTTTGAGAAAAAACAAAGGCAAGCCTGTGATAAAGAGTCAGATCTTCTGAAAAAAGTTCTTGGCTATCCAGCTTAACTGTATCCAGTTTTCTTTTATATCCTAACAGAGGCCCACTTGGGAGAAAATTTCTGAAATAGTCCGTTTAAGAAGTTGATCATGAGATACACTGAAATGGTATACATAACCTTATTTGCATATTTTGAATACGTATCCGCTCAACAAATATGTCATCTTGCTCTGTGTCAGGTATGAGTTCATCATCATCCTTCTTAGGATTTTTCTTGCGACGTCTGGTTGACCACTTCTTTATAATTTTCTTAATCCTGAAAGCAACACAAGGAATAGAATTATATTTATATCCACAGATAAATATGATGTATTTTGCACTAGATTATAATCCCAAGCTTAAAAACTATATGATATGGTTTTAAAATTCCTATAAGCAATCACACTTTTCAAATTGTGATTTCCATCAGTTATACATTATGTTGCAATAGATTACTTACCCTGTAGTTCTTAAAAGACAAGACCATACACGTGCAATCATCATGTCCACTTTCTCCATGAAAAAGTAATCTGTTGTCCGATCAATCCCAATTCCACGTCGAAATATTACATACTACAAAGTGCATACATGATGCAAGTTAGTTTGAAAAGTGTTCGGAAGACGCTCACCTTTGTGGACTCCAAATATCTACTAGGAATAGTTCAAATTATTAGTATTCATGCAAAATAGTCGAGCTTAACCAACATCTCATTCTGTGAGGGAACCCCCAAAAATAAAAAGGAGAACAATCTCATGAAGGGTCACAGTTTGATATCATAGACATCACATTCTCTTCCCTCAAAATTCAATACAAAACAGTTTAGTGTATCAAAAGTGATCAATGTGCTATCAGTTACATAAAGTTTATAGCAATACCTTGTCTGAAAATTCTGGAATACCTTCACGAGGATGCTCCTCAAAATATCTCTTCAAGAGCTTATGGTCAAGCTACATTCAGAAGGAAAAAAATGGAATTAGGAATCACTCAATGTAACAAAGAGCACAGTGAAACATCACAAGTGACTAAGAATACCTATATTTTCACGTGCATCCTCACACGAGCACTTCTACAAAATGTTTGTGTTCAAATACAAGTGCAATTACAAACCTTGGTTTCATCAACAGCAATGGGAAGATTTAGCAGATATTGTCCTCGGTGTGCAATATCAATTTCGTCTTCAGATGTAACCTTGAAATTGCTCTTGTCCATTACCTGCAAAAATAATCGCCCATAAAAACATGTAAACTTTACCTGGTCTTTTCACTATCACATAAAAACAACAGGTACGGTTGTTTCAACATTGCGAAGATTGACGAGTAATACACCTCAAATAAATATGTAAGGAAATTCTGTTCGAGTGTATCAATCTCCGCGGAAGATAGGCTTTGCTGCTCTAATTTCTGAGATCCGTGAACCGGGTCAAAGAGTGAGTACAATTGCTGCATACAAAACACGCATTCAGATCATTCTAAAACAAGTAATATTTTCCTTAATCAATGCCGCTAATCAGATAAGTAAATCAGAGCAACAGTACCATGAGATCCTCAAATTGTAGAAGATACCATGCCCGAATCGTGTACTCAATTCTCTTGCAGAGCTTCAAAAACTCAGCCCTGTCCGTAGAATGTTCTGCATCAACAACAACAATGACAAATCCACCATTTTCGTGTACATGAACATCCAGAAACTGAAATTCAAATTCACCATCTCCTATCCTACAATCACACTATGAAACATAACAATCACAAAAATATCCACAACAGGCGATCTAGATTAGAATTGAGGAAGAAGGTACCGATGAGATTGGCCAAGGTCATGATGATCCGAGGCTTGAGGATCGGAATCACCGATTCGCGCTCCAATCGAATCACTTCCTTCTTCTTCTCTTCGTCGACGTCGTCGTTGCCATTAGGCGCCATTTCCAGAGAAGAGAGCGGTCGAAAATGGAGGGACAGAGAGAGAGAGAGAGATCAGAGAAGGGTCTGTATGTGTATGTGTTATTTTATGGCTCTTCTCTTCTTTTTGCTGACTCTAACTGTAAACCCCGCTTTCTCAGGAGCTTTATTTTTAAATTTTACAGTCATGGTGGGTGTAAAAGCAATACTGGGAAAGTGTGGGGCCAAAAATAACAATATATTTTTTATTAGAATAAACAGATGGAATAATAAATTTGTAGGTCCATTTGTGAGCCATAAAACCCTAGTCTTCAATTCACCTCTCTCTCTCTCTTTCTCTGTGTTGTGTTGCGATTCGTCTCTGGCACTATCTGAAACTCACCTGGAAAATTACCCAGGTATTGAATTTTTTAGTGGGTGCTTCTTTTGTTGAATCAGATTTATCTCTTGTTAATTTATATTGGGACAGAGGATAGATTCCTGGGAATTGGTTTGAAATTCTGTGTGGAAACAAGTTTTGAATCATTTTTTTTGTTTATATTTGCTGGTTGCGAGAAGAATGATTTGTGATCATTTTATTTAGGTGCTGGTTGATTTTGCATAAAACTGTAGATGATATTCAAAAAAAAATTTCACTTTAGATTTGTGCATTCCTAGTTTGTTGTCTTTATGTCCTCTTGCTTCTTTAAGCTTAATGGATTCAATTATTCAAAAGCTAGTTGGTTAGTTATTTGCGAACAAAGGCCATTTTGTAGTGTTCCCTATAGTTTATGAGATGTGTTCCAACTATTAGCTTATAATGCCAATAGTAGAAACCCAAGTTGATCACCATAAAACTAGACCGAACAATTTCCAATAAAAATAGAAAAGAGAATAATTGAATTCTGAAGTGCGTTGCCTTGGTAAATGATGTATGTATCCTTGCATCCAGTGTTGTAAAAATCCTAGGCGCTAGTAGTTGGAGAGGGCCTTCTGGTGACTAATCAGGGATTAGTTGGGGATTAATCGGGAATTATAGAGGATTGGTCGGAGACTAGTCGGGGGATTGATTGGGGAGTAATTAGACAAGCCGGGGATTTTTACAACATTGCCTGCATCTGCTGTTTACACAATCCAGAAAGTGGAAAGCTCACATTGTCTGGATAATATGATTAAATTGTTCATATCTATCGATTATACAAAAGACCCTTTGTTGATTCCTAGCAGGAAACATATCTGTAGTACTCGGATGGCATTGGTTGTGATCTGTGGGCAGCCATGCAGTGGGAAGTCAACCGCCGCCCTCTGCTTAGTAGAAGCTCTAAAAGAATCAGAATCGCAACCTACAGTCAGGATCATTGACGAAGCTTCCTTTCATCTCGACCGCAACCAAAGGTACGCTAACATGCCCGCTGAGAAAAACCTGAGAGGCGTGCTCAGGTCTGAGGTTGACAGATCCGTGTCAAAAGACAATATCATCATAGTCGATTCTCTGAACAGCATTAAGGGTTACAGATACGAGCTGTGGTGTTTGGCCCGTGCCACGGGAATCAGGTATTGTGTCCTGTACTGTGACGTCGATGAACCCAATTGTAGAAAATGGAATCAACAACGCCGAGACAATGAAGCAGCCTCAGCCTCGTACGATGATAACGTATTTGAGGATTTGGTGAGAAGGTTCGAGAGGCCCGAGAGGAGGAACCGGTGGGATTCCCCTCTGTTTGAGCTGTGGCCGCATAGAGATGGAATAGAGAAATCGTCCCCTGCCATTTCAGACGCGGTGTTGTACCTGACGAAGAAAGTGGACTCGAAATCCCAGGATGTGAAGATTTTGCAGCCGACAATAGCCACGCAGAATGCCAGGTTTTCTGAAGCGAATTCTTTGTACGAATTGGACAGGGCGACGCAGGAGGTGACGTCTGCTATCATGGAAGCGCAATCACGTGCACTTGGAGGGCCGCTAAATGGGGTTTCGCTTGGACAAGGCTTGCCAACCATCAACATTTCAAGATCGGTTGGACTGCCGGAGCTGCGCAGGCTTCGGAGGACTTTCATAAAGTTAACGGGGCAGACAAGCCTTAGCGGCCCTCCTCCACCGGCCGATGCTGACAGTGCAAAGAGGATGTTTGTGGATTACTTGAACCGGGAGCTAGCAACTGCTTGAAGTATGGAAAAAAGAACAATGCTTCATACCCAATTATTGTATTGCCAGTTTCAACCATCTTCTGTGGTAGGAAACTTTTAAGTATGCATTGTTTTGAGTATGATAATCATGTCCTGTGAACTATTGGTATCTACTGTGTCACTTAAACTCTAAAGGTTTTGTTTCATAGTTTTTGTGTTGGAATGTAATGAGAGTGTAGGGCATAGTTTTTGTAAACCCTATACAAGCTCCTCTTTCTCATGTAAAGCTGTTTTGGGATTTTAAACAGTTTCACAATAGGAATAAGAGTCGGAAATAAATTTTTGATTCCCACGACCTTATGCAAACACAGTATGAATTTGTTAACAGTTTCTAAGGTGTTCGGAGTTTGAATTTGCTCTGGCATTTTTTTGGATGGAGAAGAAAGGCATCGATTAATATGGTTTCTCGTTTGTTGTAGGGTTTACATCTGATGTGGTCTGATACAATTCTACCACGTCCGATGGAAATTAGTAGGGATGGCAATATATCCCGTCCCCGACGGGTTTCCCCGAAACGGAGCGGGGTATCCTCGAATCCAGATGGAAACGGGGCGGGGATGGGGTGAGGTATCCCTGCCCCGCTCCGCCTCGATATATTAAAAATATATATTTTCAAATACATATTTAATGAAAAATAATACTTTTTTGTTAAAATAATATTTTATAATACATGTTTAATGATAATATTTTAAGTATATATTTTATTAAAATAATATTTTTATACAAATTTTCTTTTAAAAAAATAATATGTTTTAACATTTTTTGGGTCGGAAATGGAAAATGGGGAATCCCAAAATTCGACGGGGATACCTCATCCCCGTTAAAAAGTTCAAAATCATATTTATTTATTTATTTTAATTTATCAGATCCAAGGGTAATTTCGTCATTTCACAAAAACTTAATATAGTTTTAAAAAAAGTCAACAAAAAAGGTAAAGTGTTAGATAGTTAATGCACCTCAGATTGATTTTGTAGTTAAGAGGGGCACGTGAGACAATCGTATAATTAGGGAAAAACTAAGCAAGAGTATATAAATAGATCATGTGAAAAATATATTTAGTTAGATATACCTAGTTGTAATTATCTCTACATTTTATGTTCAAGATAAAGAAATTACAAAAGTGATAACAAGAAAGCCAAGTAAATCCCTTTGTCATGTATCGCTAGGTGGTGGCTCAGGAAGGTTGGAGCGACACATTGGGCAGGTGTTGACGGTGTAAATCCAGTCGGCGACGCAATGTGGATGGAAGTAGTGACGGCAGGGTGATGCAGCGTACGTGGTTAGGAAGATTTTTTTATCAAAAATTCATTCTTGCGAATACCGAAGATGATAGATTTAAGGGAAACCTCGATTTTTTTTATTCAACTTCAAAAACTAAATAAAATAAACGTATAAGAGTGTTTAAATAACCAAAATATAAATTATAAAATTTGCCAAAAGTGTCCGGAACTTAAAAAATTGCGATTTTGACCCTCAAGATGACCTCGGATGCCGAAATCCATCGCATATCATGGCGAAGCCATAAGTTTTGCTCAGAACGCTGTTTCCGCCCATAAAACACTAGTCTTTTGTCAAAATCTGACATTTTCCTGATTTGCATTGCATCACATGGCAAGCAAGAAACGCCAGTCCCCAAATTGAACACATCCAAACAAATTGAACAACAATCCCCGCACAAGCCTTGTGGTGTTGGTTCTATGTTTCTCAGTATCCAATCGCCCCATCGCCTACGACGCCTGCGCTTTACGTGGACGAGAAAGCGCCTTGTATTGACATACGAATTGGGGTTGTGACAGTAGTGTAGGCCACTAATTATGAAAGTAAATGACAAATGATACTTTTATGAATATAGTAGATGACATATAAGAATTGTCTTGAAGATGTGCAGAAGCCGGAGATTGTAGATTGTGCGAAGAACGTCCGAGTCCAGCAGAACGTTGTTTCCTTAAGACAATATTGCTCCCTCTGTGGCACTTGAAGGATTAACGAGCAATTGCCTCCCAAGATAAAACGGACTAAACCACTAACGAGTGCTACGAATAGTGGAGTCTGACGACATAGCTATTGATTTGTATTTAAACAGTTGGAGAGAAATGTAGGAAGAAGATTCGAGAAGATGATGATTTTCCTAACAATTTCAATCCTTTAAATAGGAGAGTTGTCGAACAGACACGTCTGTTCGTAACATGCCTCTTTTGAAAAAGTTGCGACCCTTCAACCAAAAGGTGCTCCTAATAAAAGCCAAAAGTCATAAGCATGGTTCAATGTTTTGGAATGAAATGATGCTTCCAAAAGACACAAGTATGGTTCAATGTTTAGAGTGAAAAGACACATCCATAGGAAATGTATCAATTTCAAGTTCAATGTACTATTATCTCATTCAAGAATTGAGTTAGAAAAATGTGATATAAACATTATTCCAACAAGTTGAGGCGCTGAAATAGGCTACCACCCTTTAAAACATACTTTTAAACATACCACTTTGGTGTAGCAAAATGATACTTCGAAGCGAAGTAAGAATAAAATCCTAACTTTATGGAGAAAACGGAATAAATCTAAGTAACTCAATTGATAATAATGATAATAATCTCTGCACAAGCTAAGACTCAGATATGACTAATTCTCCAAAACTAACTCAAACTAGTAAAGTTAAATCAATAGTTTTAATCAATCCAAACTAATTAGAGTTGGGAAACGTAAGGAAAATCTAAAACTATCGAAAATCTAATATAACTATGAATCATAATTGGGATTGTCCTACATCAGTTGCGGGTTCAATACACTCTTGTCAGCTGTCATCCAGTACAAGCCCCTCTGAAAATGTGTTCATTATACAACAAACAGGGAAATGATAAGAATAACCAGCCTTTCTTGGCTATTTAAACACTTCCAGACTTTACTGCGAGTTTATAAATTAACGAGTAATGAGCAGATGAGCTTTTTTTCTATTTGACTGTGAAACGACAGGACGGTATGTTCTCTTATTGGTATGTTACTAAAGGCAGGTGAAGAAAATTTGAGGGATGTACAAATATGAGGTTCTATTGTATGTACAGTTCTTTGTAAGGTCAGGAGCTCGAGGTACTAGTGGTGATAAACTCTAAATCCAAGTAAGGTTTTTGAGAAATTATTCATCAAAGATGCTTCATCACTATTGCTAGATGTATCATATGAAAATGAAAAATATTGAATAGATCGAATAAAAATAAACTGAGCTAGGTCAGTGTCAGAATTGCCATCAGCCATGCCAAAAGCAATCTTACCTGCCCATTAATTTGTTAACAGCGAGTTTCATCTTTTGCTCCATTCCCAACCTCCCCAACAAGAAAGATTGCTTTCCCATGACGATGAAAGCTGGAATTGCTTTTTCGCACAAGCTCTACTATAAGAAATAGCGAGATGGATGCAGGCGACAAAAAAAACTAATCCATTTTGATTCTTGCATCCTCGTAAATAGATATTCAAAGGCAACTTCAAATTCACACACACAATTACAGTGACAATTATTCAATGGCTCAGATAACCAACGCATGACTCGACTAAGTGACCATCACGAAGGCAGAAGTATTAGCTCATACCCCAAAGTTATCGATGTTTGGATAACTATACTGGTTCTGACATCTCAACACACAATTCGGTGGAAACACAGATTTTGGATATTTTATCAGTCATAATCTTCTTCTTTGCATTTTTGAACCATGACATGAGAGTTGGAGGTTCTAGGGAAGCATTAGCACACCCATTCACTCCCAAAAGTAATTGAGGTATGGATATAGATTTCAAGAAAAATGCACTCTTGTCGTGTTTAGGCCAAGCACTTGGTTTACGACTGATAAAATATCCAAAATTTGTGTTTCCATTGGTTTGAACTCAATCACCATCTTCTTTGTCATTCTTACTTCCGACGGGCAGGAAGGACGCAGAGGCACTGAGTGAATCCACATTGTACAAAAAAGTAGTGAATGTCACAGCAGCAAGTACATTGTCAAACAGGTTGTGTCCAACGCCAATTAATGTACAGACCCTGAAGAAAAAACCTACATTACTTAATTACAATACTATATCTCCATCAACACTCTCTTCATACTCATGCAAGTATAAGTAAAATTGTTCAATCTATGAGTATCCTTAATAGTTGTTGTTATTGATCATTGTAGTGTCTATGAAACACGGACACGGGCCGTACTCTGATCTACTTACAGAGGCTACATTGCTCAGAGGAAAGGACATTGGTAAATTTATTTTCATTCTTTCCTTTTATATTTGGCAGTTGGGTTTTGAATTATGTGCAAATGCGGGGAAATGTTTGTGTTCTTCAATGGAGATTCTGGTTTTCTGTTCAATTTCATAGACTTGGAATATTTAACTGTTAATGTTTTTAAGGTTTTAGGTAACTCAAGAATGATACTAATCATCTACATAATCTTTCAGTAAACAATGGATGAATTGATATCTAATAAGTTAAAAGTATTTTTCCTGTTTAACTTATATACAAAATTTTACAAAAAAAATAATACATTATCATATAGATGATATTATTCTTAATATCAACTATTGTGAAACTCAAATTTAGCTACAATTCTATAGGGGAAACTAAATGGTACCTGATTGGAATGTCTTGTGATCGTTGTGTAATCAACTGACAGTTTCATCCGTATCCCGATTACCTTTCATCCTATACCGTCTATTCATCCTTTCTGAGCCACTATTTCGATCAACTGTTCTTTCTGGTTCATCCTCATCCAATGCACAAACTTCCCCTTCAATAATCCCGCTGCTGCAATACGAGTGGTCAAGGGTTTGGCATGCATAGAGATAGAGTCATGCATCAAACTCACAATTACAAAAATTCAAAATTCTCAGATCCATAGAACCATGCATTGCTCAAGAAAGCTTGTGGACTAATCTTATGACTCAGACGATGGGCTCGAAACAGATAGCTCTTTGATGGATCCAGGGGCATCCCTAATATTAAGCGAGTGAAGTCACTGCTTAAGGTCACTAACCAAAAAAGACCTCAAAATTACATTAGTGTATAATAAGAAGATTATTTTTGGTATTTTAAAATTTTAAAAACAAGTGGATGACAAAAAAGAATAAGAATAAATTGAAAATATAAGATAAAATATGTATAGTTTATTGTTATAAATTTATCTATTTTCACTCAATTAACAACAAAATATGAGTAAAGCTGCGAGAATGCTAGGGCCCCACTAGAAACTCTCCTTCTTTATCATCTCTTGTTTCCTTCTCATGTGGCGATGAGACGCGTGATTAGACCCATTTTTTTTTCTGGAGATGATGAGACCTACTTCATCCTCAGTGGTCGTGGACTCATCTTTGTCATAGTATGTTTCTTCTTTGACTACGATTGGACGCGTGATATGATCTATTTCTTCTCCAAAAGTGATGAGACCCATTTCGTCCATGGAGATGGACTCTCCTTTATCATCGTGTTTTTTCTCAAGCGGCGATGGGACTTGTCGTGACAGTGATTAGACTCTTTGGACCCATTACGTACACTACTTTCTTCTTCTTCTATGCTCTTAAAAGGTACACTCATACTTACCAATTATTTAATTACTTATTAATTTGTCATAATAATCATTAATTTGTTAATACTAATGAATTGCGAGCATTATGCACATAAATAGAGAAAAATGTTATATTTCAATTGCTTATTTGCACCAAATAAGGAAAGAGAATTATTATTATTATTATTATTATTATTATTATTATTAAAGGCATGTGAATAAATAATATATGTTAATAAAATTATTATTATCAATTGGTCCAACTGGTCTAATTTCTCAGACCAAATTATACTTTTGTTTATTATCGGTTCGAGTTAAACTAGACTAAATTGATTGCAAATCAATTCAAGAATATTTTTATTTTCCTTGAAAAAAAATTATGTTCTCTAACACTAAGTATCCCCAACTATACACATCAGTACATTTAACTATACATTATTCTCACATGTGTATCTACAATTATAAAATTTAATTTTGCAATCACCCAAATTATGATTTGTCTCACGAGATTAATTTAACAGAATTTTGAGGTAAAAAAATCATTATACCCTCGACAATTCTGATGTACAATCAAACTAATCTGAACTAAATAAAAAACTTATTTATTTATTTTAAGATAATTATTATGAAAATATTAAAATGCTCTTCACTATTTTTTAAAATTTTAAAATATGTCATCCTCACATTTTCTCTGCTCCCTTTCTCTTCCATCTCCCTCTATTTTCTCTCTTTCCCCTCTCCCTTTTTCTCTTTCTCGACTCTCTTTCGATAATAAATGAATTATCTTCCTAACACTCGAATCGCAGTTGCCACGAATTTGTACGGTCGATATGAGGCACAGAACACACCTGGATCGATCCGACGACTCTCCTTTCTCCTCACCCCTTTGTTCAAAAATAAAAACCTCAGCGGCGACCACAATCGATCTCGTACCTCCTTTCCGGCAAGCACAATACCTCCATTGGAGATCTGCTATTGAGATTGGTCGAAGTCTTCAAGCCGTCGCCACCGATCGAGGTAGTCCTGATTTGTCGGCTCCGCCAAACATTCACTTTTTCGATGATTTCATTTTCTCCACTCTATCATACGACACAATGCTGGAGATCGGGGCTCCATTCTCACTCCTTGAGCTCTAGGCGGTGTCATCGGTGTGCCGGTAGTGGAGGGAGGCGGTGATGATGCTCAAATCATTTTTTAATTTGAATTGGTTATAGTATATTTGAATCGGTTAGATCGACTTTGAACTGGTCATATCATCCTAATTTCAAATCAGAATTATTGAGAGCATTTTAGTATTTTACCTCAAATTCTGTGTTAAATTTAATTTCATGAGATGAAATGTAATTTAGGTAACTGCAAAATTGGGTTTTATTGTTGGGAATACTCATGTGAGAGTGTAATTAACCCCAAAGAAAGTATGTAACCGGTTTGAAAAGAAATTATGGATAATTCCAGATGACTACACTTACATATGTTACATTATCACATGACTACAACTAGAATTTTTTGTGTCAGGGTGACTAACCAAGAATTTCATTTTTCTCACCGTTACTCATTCTGTCCATTTCCGTTAGTTTTTAACATTTTTTAACGTGTGAAAAGACTAAAATACCCTTCAGAGGTAAATAATTGTTTTTAAATTGAATGGAAAGACTAAAATATTGTTCACTACTCATTTAATTTTCAAAAAAAAGACCTCTCTCTCTGGTGGTTGTGGAGGAGAGAGAGAGAGAGAGATTTGAAAATTAAATGAATATTGAAGGGTATTTTAGTCTTTTCATTCAATTTAAAAACAATTATTTACCTCTGAAGAGTATTTTAGTATTTTCACACGTTAAAAACTAAAGAAAATTGACGGAACGAGTAAAAGTGAGAAAAATGAAATTCTTGGATATTCACCATGACACGAAAATTTTTAAGTGTAGTCATGTGATAATGTGACGTTTACAGGTGTAGTCATATGAAATTATCTCAAGAAATTATTAATTGGTTAGTACGGATTATTCAAAAGCATAAATACAAAACATGGTATTTTTGTATGTTCACTAATTCTACCGACGTTCACTAATTCGACCAACGTTCAGTAATCCGGTCAGAATTTTTATAACTCGTATTTTTGTATGTAATTGTTTTTGATATAGATGATAGAAACCCTAATTATGTATAGAAAATAAATCCTAGACAACTTCGATTGTAGAGAACAAGAGACCTTGTTGAACCAAACATTCAATTGAATTAATTCGAATTCAAATTTTGTCAAACATGGTTCCCGGCCACTATTGCAATTTAACCTATAGAAAGCAACATCGTTTACAAATTGAACAGCAATCCCCGCACAAGCCTTGTGGCGTTGGTTATGCGTTTCTCAGTACCCAATCGCCCCATCGCCTGCGCTTTACGTGGACGAGAAAGCAGCGCCTTGTGTTGACATGCAAATTCGGGTTGTGACCGTAGAGGCGCTGAAACAGGCTACCAAACTGGTGGATGCAATTAGCATACGCTTCTTGGCTGGGCAGTGCCAAGTCCCCATAGTAAATATCAAAGTTCACCGCCAAATGCTCTCCCACCATCCCGTCGAGGCTTTCAATGTAAGTATCGTCCCCGAGCACACGCTCGTCGTCAAAATGTATGACGCGGAAGCGTGGAAGGGAAGCGCTGAAGAATTCCGGAGGAAAACCCAGTACTACCTCTTGCTGCTCCCACCCTTGGAACTCGAACTCCAATCCACCTTCCAACTCGAGTCTGATCGCAACGCTGTTTTGAAAATCAATAGGAGGGTCGACCGTTTCTTCCTCCCAGCTCCGCCCCAACCCGTCGTCTCCTTCCATCAACACGCACACCAATTTGATTTGATTTGATTTAATCCTTTTACACACACTGTAATTATATACATGTCTCTAATCCTATTCCTAATCCCAATCGGTCCAATCCTAAAACCATAACCTTCTAGGAAATACTTGTCCTAGTCCTACTACAAATAGGAAACGTCCTTCCCTCCAACTCCAAATACTATTAGTGTAGAGTCCGTCTAACCTCATTTTTATTTATTTTTGATTAAAATTTGTTTTAAGTATGCCATTTTTAGAAAATAATTAATCCCAAATAAAAATGGGCGTACTTTCATTTTTCATTTTTTCAAATAAATGGAAACGGGTATAGAACAAATATGAGGTTCTATTGTATGTGCACTTCTTTTAAGGTCAGGGACTCAAGGTGGTGATAAACTCTAAATCCAAGTCAGGTTCTTGAGAGATTATTCATCAAAAATGTTTCATCACTCTAGTTAGACGTATAAATTGAAAATGAAAAATGTTGAATGGATCCAATGTAAAATAAACTGAGCTAGGTCAAGTGTCAGCTCTACTGAGCTACAAACGTGTACAACAAAAACATATAAATCTCAACGACCAAGTGATTGGCCTAAATACGACGAGAGCGCATTTTTCTTGAAATCTATATCCATACCTCAATTACTTTTGGGAGTGAATTGGTGTGCTAATGCTTCCCTAGAACCTGCAAGTCTCATGTCATGGTTCAAAGATGCAAAGAAGAAGATTTCGACTGATAAAACATCCAAAATCTGTGTTTCCATTGGTTTGAACTCAATCACCATCTTCTTTGTCATTCTTTCTTCCGACGGGCAGGAAAGACGCAGAGGCACTGAGTGAAACACTATCCACACTGTACATAAAAGCAGCAAATGCCACAACGGCTAGAGCAAGTACATTGTCAAACAGGCTGTGTGCAATGCCATTAATGTACAGATCCTGAAAAAAACATGCATTACTTAATTTACAAGATTATATCTCGATCAACACTCCCTTCACATTCATGCAAATACAAGTAAAATTGTTCAATCTATAAGTATCCTCAATAGTTGTTATTGATCATTGTAGTGTCTAAGATACACATACATAGTACTCTGTTATACTTACTGAGGCTACATTGATCAGAGGAAAGGGCATTGGTAAATTTATTTTCATTTTTCCTCTTATATTTGGCAGTTATTTTGAATTATGTGCAAGTTCTTCAATGGAGATTGTGGTTTTCTTTCAATTTCATAGACTTGGAATATTGAACTGTAGTAATTTCCTATCCAACAAATAAATATTTCTAAGGTTTTTAGGTAACTCAAAAATGATACCAATCATCTATATAATCTTCCAGTAAATTTCAAAAAACAAATAAAATTAGAGTTGTACGAGGTATTAGACAATGGATGTATCGTATATAATAAGTTAAAAAGTATTTTTCTGTTCAACTAATATACAAAATTTTACAAAAAAAACATACATCATCATATAGATGATATTCTTCTTAATATCAACGACTGTGAAACTCAAATTTAGCTACAATTCTATAGGTGAAACTAAATGGTACCTGAATGTCTTGTGATCGTTGTGTAATCAACTGACAGCTTCATCTGTATCCCGATGACCTTTCATTCTGTACCGTCTATTCATTCTTTCTGAACCACCTTTTCGATCAAATATTCTTTCTAGTCCATCCTCGTCCATTGCACAAGCTTCCCCTTCTTCAATAATCCCCGCTGCTGCAACACGAGTGGTCAAGGTTTTAGCGTGCATAGAGATAGAGTCTTTGCCTATACTGTCATGTCTCTTATTTGTGTGTGTAGAAGCTTGTACAAGAGTAGCATCCCTTGGTTTCTTTCTCGGTATAAAAGTGACTGCGGGAAGATCATCATATTCATCCTCAGGTGAGGTTCCCATACGTTTGGATTGATTCACCAGGTTCAGAAAGTCCATATAAGCCTGGCGATTCGCTTCTTCATCATTCGCGTCGTCTAATGAGTCAAAAGTATAGTGTGTGTACCTCGACGGGTTCTGTATATAATCCGGAACAACAGAAGAATAGCCTCGAGCTAAGAAAGGTGCTTCATTTGAAACCGTGACTTCTTCAGCCGAACAGGAATCCATTGAAATGCTCCTGGCTGCTTCATTCTCTTCCTTGCAATTATCCTCAGACTCGGGATCAAATCGAACGCGCTTCTGTGACTTTTGATCCAACTGACCATCCTTTCTCTTCAGTATTGATTTTGGGTTCATGCCCCTACCTTTGACACCACCCACAACAGGTAGCTCATCTTTCTCCGTGATCCCCAAGGACTCAACTTTCTTGGACTCCTCTGCATCTTCTATCAGCCTAAACTTTGCGGCAACATGGTTCGCCCTCGGGTCTCTGCCAACATCTCTAAACGAACTCGGAAGTTCATAGCATGAATCTATGTCTATTGCATAGTCAAGTACATCATTCATGTGCACATGATCTTCACCCTTTCCCTTACCAACAGCAATTCTGTCATGTTCATCTTCCTCCACCTGCAGCATCTAATTTTTTTAGCTAGCATCGATCATAAAGCCAAGTCCTAATGAGATTCTAAAGACCTTACTAACTAGGCTTCACTATAAAGAGAACATACACAAATCAATCTCTTCATATATAATGATCTAATTAGCCAAAGAGATTGTCAATTTCTGAAAATTCCTCTAATCTTTAACCCCATTTTCTCCAAAACATATCTACCCAGTTGAGTCTCACTAGAGCTCCAAGCTATTCAATCCAAATCAAAGACAATCGAGCAATAGAATTGAGAAAGAGAGTGAAGAGAAACGCTACCTGGAAATCTAGAGTGCAATCAGCTCCAATTGATTTCTTCATCTCCAATTCATCACCGTCGTCGTCGAGGTCCTTGACCATCTCCGAAACGTGTTCCTTTGGAAGGTCGGAGACGGAGCCGAGCCGGTGGTGTTTGGCTGCTGGTTCGGGACTGTCCTTGGGTCGGTTCCATTCTCGTCGCTCAATCTCTTCATCGGTAATGGACCAGGACGAGCTCGGAGACGACGCCGGAGCAAGAGTTCCGAAGATTTTGTCGACCCTCACCTTGAAGCTGTCTTCCATGAAATTGGGAGTTAGGGTTTCGATAGGAGATTGAAACTTTCAGTACTATTTCTAGGGATGGCACTTTTTATTCAAAACTGAATACTGGATTCAAATTGAATTTGAACCAAAGAATCGAGAATCATCCGTAAAACAGATTGGATTTGAGTCTGAAAATTAAGAACCGAATTAATTCAACTTTGATTCTAAAAATGTAGAACCACTAATTAATTGGTTCAAAACCGAACCGATTCTAAAGTTTTAATTAGTATTTTTTGTATTTCGATTTTAAATTTTTACAAAAGAATCTAATTGTGTATAATTTTCACCACAAATTAAACAATATATCAATATCATTAGGTCTAATTGGACAAACCTATAAAACTAGACCTTTAATCTCACATTTAATCATTCAATTGGATCTTATTATGTAGAATCGAAAATTGAACCGTAGAACCGCGCCCAAAACTAGACCGGGACCCACTTATTGAGTCTGCATTTGAGTCTCTAAAATAGAGAATTAATTGGTCCGGTCCGGTTCTAACCAGTTCAATCCGGTTCCAAAATCATGCCCAGTAAATCTATCTAAAGTTTCAAAATTAATTTAGCTTACTTCATAATTTTAAATTTATATATATATACACATATAGGTACTGTGATTTAATTTGATCCATAATTATTTATAGACACTAACTCTATCAACATTTTAAGTAATTTAAATTTAAAATTACTATACAAAAAGAGACATCAGAATGAAGATTTTTATGAAAATTTAAAATGATAGGAACTCGAAATTGTCGAAATAAAATGATAACATGGAAGAATAAGACCATGTGTGCAGTGGTAAACCACACCAGTTTATCGGTTAGCCGTGATTATGTATAATTCAAACCAATTTTGTCTAGGTTCTTAATTTTCATAACTGAGACTGGATTTAATTTGCCCGATTTTGTTATTTTTGGCTTTAAATATGATCGGTTTACCAGTTTCCAATTTATTTTGAGCACCACTATCAATATTGTATCAAGATGTGGTAAGTGTCAAATTCCCCTCGATGAACACTTGAGAAACATGATAAACATTTTTGTACTCGGGAAAAATTTCACTTTATTATAGAAAACTATGTCACTTTTATAATTGATTGCGATGAATTTTTGTAAGTGTTCAATTCATTATAAAGACGTTTTATTAATGGTCACTATTCTTGATAGAGTTAAATTTGATATAAAACGTTCATACTTATTCATTTATTAACAAATTTAGAATATTATTTTACTAAATAAATAATAGAAAGCTCATTTCAATATTAATTTAAAAAATACATATTAAAAATAGAAAACAAATTTTAACAACCATTTTTATTTATAATGTTTTAAAAAAATAATACTCAAATCAGATATTTATTCCAAAAAATTTGTTTTTAACAAAGGTTAGAAAATATTTTCAACTTTTTAATACATATGTATTTTCGATATTTAATAAAATTTGAAAGTCAAATAATATTTTTTTTATTTGTTTTAATGTCGTTACAGTAAAATTATACTCAAAAAGTGTTTATGGTGCTAAACCGACACTTAAAATAACTTACCATTGTAATTTAAAACGTAACATAACTGAATGCAGTGAACTAAAATTTATCTTTTCAACTTCATCGATTAATATGATATTTTAAGTGAATAACACTTTAACATAGTTATAGTTGAGTGTTTATTACTCCCACACTTTATCGACCAAGGGGTAAGAGCTCATCCGGTTAACCCAGCAGAATTTAAATTTATTCCGGTCTAATTCTGTTTAAATCAATTAATTTAATAATTTTTTTTGTTAGACCGGTCTAATTTCCAAATTTATCAAATATCTCTTTTTAATAGCTGTCTGATATATCTCCGCAATCTGATTTCCATGCCACACAAGGTTCTTTACTGATTCTTTTGATTTCTTTCTTTGGTTAAAGATCGTCGACTACGATTGGTTGGCTTCTGGAATTGCAATTTAATTTAATCACGATGTGTTGATTTGGGCTAAATGGGTAATCAGTGGCTGGTTATTTAGTGCTTTGTGATTAATGATGCCACAGAGTCACATGATATTTACAAAATGGAATGCATTTTTTTTTCTTTTGAGTGAAGATCAATCTTGTGCAATATATGCTATAAATGTCATTTTTGTTACCGTGTATAAGAACTTTGCATTTATTTGCATTTTTTAGCCTCTGCTGAAATTATGGCTTTGGCCTTTGAATCCCAATTTTATCAAGTAAAAAATTTCAGCACTTATTTATTTTTTACTTATAATATAGTCACTCTTTCATGTATGTAATTAACATTAAATTATAGGCATAATCTCACGTCTACATTTTCCGTTTGTTTTACCTTAAAGGATAATGACATTTTAATACACTTAATTACACCGAAATGACGCGAAATGACACTTTCATACCCCAACTATTTTTCTCCTTTCTTAGTACCCTGACAATTTTTTTGTGACAACATATGCTAAAATGACTAAAATACCCCTAGTCTAAGAAATCAAAATAGATTTGGTCCAATTTAATTTATCAAACCAGATTTAAAATAGTTCAAATTTAATAATAGATTTTGGAGCATAATTTTATTTGCGTCTTAAATATTAATCAAATTGAACTAGAGATAAACAAAACTGATTTTGTAATGACATGTGTTTGATTTTGTAATTTAAATTAATTTGGTTACTGATTTTTGTCCCAAATTAATTAATTTAATCACTGATTTTGGTTATATTAATTTCGATTTCAAATCAAATGAATTCAAGTACATGTATGAAAATGGGACTGAGGGAGGACTTATAGAGATGCAAATGAATGGAGTGAGAAAAAATAAGACCAATGGAGCATGTTTTGGAAATTTTGAAAGTTAAATAGGGGTAGTATGGTTAATTTACAATGAAAACTAACTTGAGATCTAGCGTCACGTAGAAAAATCAAACTCAACGCACATCACATAAGAAAAAATATTACGTGAAAAACCTGTCAAACTAGGTGTAAGCATGTGAGATTATCCTTAAATTATATAATGGTAATTATATTAAGGGATAATGACAGTTGGCTACACCCAACTATGTCACGTTTCAAATTTAATACCCCAACTTGCAAGTTAGCCCAACGTCTGTTAAATCTAACTGATTTGGTGTGTCAAAAAGTCTAAAATGCCCTCAATGATTTTGGTCTATTAAACTGGTCCGATTGGTTCAATTAATATGATTTTAAAATGACTATTTTACTCCTAATTGAACAACTGATTTAACTAAAGGTTCGAGGACAAATTTGACTTTTCAGTTACATAAATAAAATAATTAAAAACCTAAAAATAATTATGTAATATTAATATAATAATAAAACTTATTATTAAATCATTATTAATAATATTAATTATTAAATCATATAATATAATAATAAATCTTATTATTATATCACTGTTACTGTTCATCTTCTTCAATACTTTCACCACCATCACCGCAACACCTCCGCCAATCACCACCGTCTCCGGCCGCGACTCCGACCGACGAGGAGCACCACCTCACGTTCCAGATCGAGCCTCCCTCGTGTTCTAGATCTCCGTCTCGGGTCTTTCTCTTCCCCTCGAGCCGGCAGCGACGTCCCCTCGCAGGCGCTCGGAGGAGGGTCGGGGAGGAGGTGGAGGAGGGAGGAGGGAGGCAGATCGAACTCGAGTTCGAGCAGAGCTCCTCCCCGACCCTCCTCCCTCCTCCGACCGCCGCCTCCTCCCTCCTCCCCGACCCTCCGCCTCCTCCCCGACTCTCCTCCCTCCTCCGCTCACCTCCTTCAGCCCAGCCTCCGCCATCGCCGGAGCTCCTTCGACGCCGACCCTCCGCCTCCTCCCCGACCCTCCTCAACCTCCGCCCAGGACGCCGCTGGCTCAGCCTCCGCGCCATGGCCGTGGACTCCTCCACCTCCGGCGAGATTAAATTGCCACATATACGTTTGTTGATATTAGGGTTTAGGGAAATTTTTAATTAATATATGTATGATTAATTATATTAACATTAATCAATTAATAATAAGTTATGTATTTAATTATTAAATAATTATGATTATTAAATGTGTAATTAAAATGTCCAATTTGCCCTCAAGCCATGGTTAAGTTAGTTGTTCAATTAGGGGTAAAATAATCATTTCATAATCATACCAATTGAACCAATCAGACCAGTTTAACAGACCAAAACCATTGAGGGCATTTTAGACTTTTCGACAGACCAAATCAGTTAGATTTAACAGACGTTGGCCTATGCGTCGCTTATTTAAACTTGAGGTATGTTATTCGAAAAACTGGAAGTTGGGGTATTAAATTCCGAAACGTGACATAGTTGGGTGTAGCCAACTGTCATTATCCCTTATATTAATGATACCAAAGTGACTTTTCTCAAGTACAAAAGTGTTGTGTTGGTCTCTGATTCACTGATTGAGTCAACTTCTATCACGGGATTAATGTAAAATTTGCTCGTATGGAATTATTCAAAAAAAAAGTCTATATTAAGAATAAATAAATAATTTGTCTTTAAGCCTCGCCCTTTATGTTCATTATTTTCTATATTTGTTTTGAAAATGTTATTCTCTATATTCATAAATTTTTTTGGACAAATTTCTTAATAAATCTGCTTACAGTTGTACTCTCATTTCAAACGGGAGAAGGCAAGAGGCTTGGAGCCATTTTTATATTTAAAAGAGAGTGCCCGGAAGAAACACTAATCAATGCCAATTATAAGCTCAAAACAACACTTCATTTTGTATTAATGGCGGGTCACCTGCGTGCGTGCAAAGCTCTAGTAGAAGGTTTATGAATGTCGGTTAATAACAAAGACGTACAAGGTAATTAAACATATAAATGAGATTAATTGATGGTGGTGTTGTTATTTAATTATATAGTCCATAGCCCTCGCACATTCACATTCTACATTTAGGGCACACTTTTTCTTATATCTCTCCTATATGGTCATAAATCATCAGCCCTTTACCTATTAAAAAATGGAGTTGATCTAACATTGATCTCAAACATGACACCCTTGCAAATGGCGTGCTTCCATGGTTTTAATTATATTGTTGCGCTAATTCTACAACAACTAGGAGAGAAGGTTAGCTAGAAAGAGAGTGACCTACATAAACAGGGTATCTGAATATGGCAATGCACTCTATCTGGCAGTGAAATATGAAAAGGAGAGGACGGTGAAAGCCCTATTTCGCACAAGCGCATATGTATGATTCTTTCCCTTACTAACTAGGCTATTGCACTTTCTTTTATGTTTCTCACTTAATTATTCTTGAAGCCCAACAACGCAGTAGATTCTAGCCACGACCCTCCAATTGTAATTGTAGTTCGTTGTAACTCCTCTCCACTCGTCCTCGCACTAGCCAATGTAATTGCAGTTCGTAGTTCTCAGAGGCGTCCCTACCATTAAGCGAGTGAAGCCAACACTTAAGGCTCATAACTAAAAAAGGCCCCAAAATTATATAATAAGAGGATTTTCTATACATTAAAGTTTTAGAAACAATTGGATGACTAATAAAAAATGATTGGATGATGTTAAAAAACAATTAGATAACGACGAACAATGAGAATAATTTGGAATTGTAATATACGATACATGAAAATTGTTGTTTTCTAAATTTAGTCTTTCAACCAACTTATTTCATTTCCATGATTCTAATTTTGCTTAACATATCTCTCTATTTTCGCAATTCTATTCTATAAAAAAAGCAGTGAGGATGAGAGTCTCATTGCGATCTCCATTTTTAGTAAGGAAGATCTTGAACCGACCCTAATAAATGCAATTGACGACGAAGAATTAACAGCGTTACAATACTCGTTCATGGCCGGACAACTAGGTGGTGTGCACATCACTTGTCAAGAAAATAAAAGTGCCGGTTAACATAAGAGATGGCAAGGGTATAGAAAAACTAAAAAACATATCTTAAAGTTGATGGTTATATTTAACTTATATTCACATATTTTATTTAGGTCAAACAACTTTGGTAGTTTCCATCCATGCCGGTCAAAATGATGTGACATTGGCCTCAAATGCAAACACTACAGCACTTCATATGGCTTGTGCCAATAGATTTAAGAATGTAGCCGCTCTCATCTTGCGGAAATTACAGCGAGAGAATACAAGTGACAAAATTTCATACATCAATCAAGTAGCTAAAGAATATGTGAATACAATATACTAAACATCCATAAATCAAATGAGCATGATACTCAACTTGCTTCTGCTTCTGAGTGAAAGACCAAATGTAAATTTATTTCCCTTGTTAATTAATTGTATTGACACTATACAAATTTTCATTAAATTTCTTTTGTAGCTTAACGTGCCCGATCCCTCGTCACAACACTCCTACGATACATTTGAACTCCCATAAATATTTTCTTGCACTTTTCGAGGTGGGAATAAATTTGCAGGCGCATTCCCTCGATAGGAAGTTGTCTATTCACATTGCATCTATACATGTAAATAACAACATTATTCAACACCTACTATCAAGGAGAGATGCAATCCCAATCAACCATCAGTTGAGAACAACTTTTTTTATATTAATTTCAATGGTTAAATTTAGAAAACTTTCTATTTTGATTATTAAGGTTTTACTCCTTTGGAGTATGCTATTAAGACCAAACATTGGAAAGCAACAAACATCCTTTTCAAAGTTGCCAATCGAGGAGCCACCGATCGATTAATGAACATAGAATTATGGACTACTGCAAATGTATTTTACGAGTTGGTGCCGCCTGCTCTTGGACAATGGTGCCAAGGAAAAGACACTCAACATCGACAATTAAACATAAATGACATGTGGGATGAAATTTTTATTATCTCAATCGACCTCCAAAATGGTGTGGCTTTGTTTTTTTAATTCATGTTTGCGAGCACAAACTCTAACTGATTTTCACTAATACCATAGAATCATAATTGACCCCGCAATAGATGAGTTGTGGGAAAATTTTTCAAATATTTTATACACACTTGAAAAGATAGGATTACAAGAGTTTTACAATGTTTATAATTCTTGGATGTCTTACAAATGCTTATATCTGCCCTATTTATATTTGAGCCAACCTCTATTGGATGATCAAGATTTACCCAAATGGATGATTTAGATTTATTCTATAGACTCATCCTTTAAAATATTTTAGATGTTTCATTGTTAGACATTTAAGTATTTTCTAGATAATTATTGGAAAATATCCATAATATTTTCATTGAGATATATTTTCATTGAGGTTTGTGGTCTTGGTATTCTTCTTTTAGAAAAGTTTTGCCCAATACATATTAAGATTGAATTATTTATCCTTTTGGAATGCCCAATTAGATCGAGTCGTCCGGCTAACCTAACGTGTCATATGTGTCGACCATCTTTGGTCGAAAACATGTACGGATCTGAGATATCATCTATTGCTTATTTCGTCGACGTCCTCGTCAAGTGAATTTTTTGCGTCTAAAAGAGTTCCATTGCGAACTGTACATCCTTCTCAATGTGTTTCTACGTCTCCGTAAACATTAAGTCGTCCTTAATTTGTACCTTTCAATCGATATATAGCATTATATATAAGATGAAAAACTAAATAAATATATTTGTTAGTATTTGGGTTCAAACCCTTCAACTCTTGGTTGCATAAAACCAAACAATAAGGCGCCGTTTTCTTCTCCCTCAACCTTAACTCTTGGTGTATTTTCTCTTCAATCACCTGAATTTTGGCCATACAGTTTTGATTTTAGTGATTTAAAAATCAAAATATTCGAAATTAAATCACCAACATACTCCTACCAAATTTATAATTTAAACTAAAATTGATATGAAAGACACAAAGTTGAGATTCACATGTTCATGCTCAAATCCCCACACTCTCATGCCTTACCACCACCCACACAATCTTAATTTGAAAATTCGAATAAATTATTACACCAAAAAGATGGAGGACCGATTTTTTAGAGTCGGTGGATTGAAGTCATCTTTAAATCTGGGTTTTTTTCTTCCGAATATGAGTTTTTCTCACTGAATTTACGAACTTTGTAATATGAACATAAAATTATATCACTCTTTCGTCGATTTGTATATAAGTTTTTTCTTTGAAATCGTTTGTACATAAAAGTTGGTCAAAATTTTGTACTAAATGAACATGAACTCATTCTCCTTAAATTTGTACATAGACCTGTAATTTTCTTGCACAAACCTTTAATATGAACATGAATTTATTCTTCCTCTCTCAGTTCAGTTTGTAATATCAACAAAAGTTGAAGATATTACAATTTCTCAAATAAACAAAAAAATATTAACTCGTCAGTGATCGAACGAAAAAATTTACAAAACCAGTGTGAGGAGAAGGTAAATTTAAACTCATGTGTATTTATATTAGAAAACTACCCGCTTGAGCATGATTTAGTGATTGACACGGCTCACTCCTTGCCTAATATTTAAATAAATATTTGAAAACTTATTTTTCGGGTGTATGAATATGTTTTTTCCATGTTCTATAATTAATAGGGGGTAGTTTGACTTTTTTGTTCCATACAAATTAGGGGTATAAACGAGTTGAATCGAGCCTCTACTTAATAAGACTCGGCTCAGATCGTGAAAGAATTGTTCGGTTCGATCTCAACTAAGCTCAAACGAGTTTATACAATTAAACTCAAGCTTGGCTCGAGAGAAAATGAACAACCTGGAGAACAAACTCGGCTCCACTAGATCCAATACAAATATTCATTAGAATTATAAATTTATATTAAATAAAAAATATACAATTGGTTATTTATTAAACGAGTCAGCTCGAGATCGACTCGATTCGGCCCGTCTAATTTTATTATAAATATTTATTAAAGATTAAAAGTTATATTACACAAATATATATTAGTTAAATACTAACGATCCGACTCACGAATCTATTGAGTTTTAAAAAATAAAGTTCGAACATAACTTATTTATTGAACGAGTTTAATTTTAAACTCGAATTCGACTCAGACTAAATTATAACGATTTCATACCGAATATTTAACAAATCGACCTCGATCAATTCCTCCGAGGTCAGCTCTTTTACAAACCTTTACAAAACCCTGCTCCAACCTCGTGCTCTTTCTCAGGCCTGATGCGATAATTGCAGTCTCCACGAATCCCAGCAACTGCTTCTTCTCCATCGCCACCGAATCTCCCAACAACTGCTCCATCTCCATTGCACCAGAGGTTCGAATCCTGATGAACATAAATCCAGTTACTTTCTTTCGTATTAGTATTGAATTTCACTTTTCATTTGATTCTCATGGTTTTTGATTCACCTCTGCGCAAGTCACGTTTCTCCGTTTTAGCTATTGCTTGCACCGTAGCTAATCTAAGACTCAAATGCATCCTTACTATCTGTTTGGCTCCCGAGGAAATTGAGAAAGTTTTGGTACAGGATGAGCTGTGTTAAATTTTCTTGTTCGTTGATTTTTAGCTTGCAAATCCTTGTAATTTATAATTTGGTACTGCAATTTATTTCTTTTGAGAAGTTGTATTTGTTATCGAGCTTTGGAGGGTATAAGTTGTGAATTTAGTTGCATTGTTATTTGAATTTGAGCAAACTTTAATGCCATTGAGGTACTAAATTTTCATACTGCACTGTTGTCTTTAAGTGTACATTAATGGCTTTGTTTTGTTTTTGCGGGTGATCACATTTTTGTTTCCTTTTGGCAGTCTGTGAGTTGGTGAAGCTTGATTGAAAAGCATGGGTATGATTTTCTTATTCTAGTTTAAATTCTACTTGATTGAATTTAATAATCGTTGTGAAAGATGTTTCGTTTTCGTTTCTGTTACAGATAGAAGGTCTGGTGAGAAGTCACGTCGAGAAAAACGGAAAGAAGCTCGATCAATTAAGAAGGTGCAGAAACATCAGTCATGGATTCAGGTAGAAGAAATTTTCATCCTCTGGTGTTTTTTTTTTTGTTTAGCCTTTTGTTGATGGAAGCCATATAAATCATTTTTCTTGTTATTCCTAGAAATCTCAAAAGAAAAAGGAAACAATTGATCCTTTGAAGTCAAAGAATGTGAAGAAATCCAAAGAGTCGTTATCGCAGAATTCAGATTCTGGTTCAGATGGAGATTATAAATCAGAGCGACCTACTATCCCAAATGATATTCCAAGGTTACATGATTCAGATTCCGACAGAAATCTTGACTCTGGGCATCCTACCATAACAAAGAAAGTTCCAAGGCTTCATGACTCTGCTGCATTAAAGAGGGAAAGAGTAAACAAGCCTGTAAAGAAAAAATCAAAAACAAAGTTCGAAGAGTACCTTGAAATGAGTATGCCAAATGCTGGCATGTCTGCCAAGGAGGATATGGAATTAGAAAGGAAACTTGCAAAGAGACTTAAGATAAAGGGTGGACAACTAAGGGGGATGGATGATGGAATGAATATGCTATTTGAAGGGATGTCATCTATTCTCGAAGAGGATGCAATTAAAGAGGCTGAAGATTTCGACCCGAAGAGCTTAGAGAAGCATTCTTCAAGAAAGAAGCGGAAGAAGAAGATGTCATCTATTCTCGAGGAGGATGCAATTAAAGATGCTGAAGATTTTGACCCGAAGAGCTTAGAGAAGCCTTCTTCAAGAAAGAAGAGGAAGAAGAAAATGTCCTCAGAGCAAAGTCCAGAAGATGATGAGATGGCAGCTGATGCATCAGTTGGATTATCTGAGAAAGCTGAAATAAGCGATGTAGGCACATCAGCGGGACTTCCCGATAAGGAGCCTTCCGGTAAGAAGCGTAAGAAGAGAAAAGAATCTGTGAATGGGCAAGAAGGCAGCAAAGCAGGTGATGCACCCACGTTTGTACCCAATGCAGCAATTAACTGTGTTGCTGAGGTGGCTGAAGAACGTCATATCAAGACGCCTGCAGTTAAGGGAAATGTAAAATATATAGCTCCTCACTTGAGATCTCGAGTAAGTAATGAGTCAGAAGAAAATGCTAAAATCCGTAGAAGGATACGAGGTATGATATGATCGTGTTGTAAGTTAGGCATGGCCAGATAACTTGATTGCTCACATTCAACATGTTCCAGGTCTTTTGAATAGGCTGTCTGAATCTAATGTGGAATCAATTACTGGGGAGATATCTACTATTGTTAGTGTAAGTTATATTCACCTTCTACTTCAATGTTTTAAGATCTCTTATGCGCGCGTGTGTGTGTTTTAGCATATATGTATCGTCTTCTAGCTAACAATGGCTGAATAATGCAACAGTAACGGTGGAAGACTTGCTTTCTTCTGTATATGTAGTCCTCCCTGAGCATATAGAACTTGATTCATAAATTTATTGCATTTTGTGACTGTCCTCCAAGTAAGGACTTTGCAGTAGTTGGTTGGTTTGTACCCTTAAAATCAAGTTACTAAATCACTTTCCTGTTGACCGCCATGAATTGATGGTGGGCTTTGAATTGAATGTAATGTCATGAGTAGGGTGTACCTGATTGTCATAGTTTCTTCAGCCGTAATGTATGGCACACACTGAAATAGTTTTATTCCTCTGCAGTCTGTGGGTCGCAGTGCTGGTTCTCTGATTATCAGTGAGGAGGTAGTGAAGTCTTGTTCGGAAGGTCCGCGTGGAAACGAACAGTTAAGTGTTAATATGTTTCTGTGTACATTTACATTTGCATCTCTCTCGCATTAAAGTGAATGATGATAGTGAATTAGCATATTATAAGATCAATCATTTTGTATTCCTGTTTCCCATCTTCTGAAAAGTCCTGGAAGTTCACTTTTAGTTTTATTGTATCATCTTTGCTCTAGTCAATTATAGGCTGCTAACATTGTAAACTATTTATATATTATTTGGACGTATCCAAAGCAAATGTGTGTTTTTTTTCAAAAACAAATTTTATTTTGGATGTGTACTTGACATGTCTGATGCATATCCTAAACTCAGTGCTAGTAAATAGATGCAACTGGGCTTTATAGTACTTAGTACTCCCATTGAATTATGTTATTTTGGCCATATTACCTATATATTGGGCTAAAAAAAAATGCAAATCCATAAGATTGGGTTAGCAGAGATAAGAATGCTTAGGTTAATTTCTGGTAATACGGTGAAGGTAAGGTTAGGAATGAGGTTATTTGTGCAAGAGTTGGATAGCATCAACTGAAGAGAACATAAGAAAAAAATCATTCGAGGTGGTATGAACATGTGCAATGTAGTGAGGTTAGTAGCCCCATAACATAAGGAAATGCGAAGGATTTCAATTAAGAGAAACTACAAGGGGTAAGTCTAAGTTTGCATTGGAAGTAGTAAGAAAAGGCATGATATTACTTTGATTGACAGGAAAAATATAGACGTGAAAGTATAGCTAAAGGATTTATGTTGCCAGCCTTGGGAAACGGCTAGATTGTTGCTGTTTTGTATTGTCTTTTCCCCTCTCTTGTCATAGTTTTTACACTTTTTATTTATCAACGTTTAAACAAAAAACCATAACAAGTATTCTACTTGCAGTATGCTGGTTACATTTGCTTAGTTATTTCCAAAATCTATTCATATCTGTTATTGATGTATTTGTTGTTGATATTTTTGTTTCCCACTTGAAGGTATGCTGCTGTGTTTGCAGCATTTGTTGCTGGCATGTCATGTCTAGTTGGAATTGATTTTGGTGCAAAGCTGTTAGCTTCAGTCGCGAAAACTTTTGAGGTGTGCATACCAGTTTCAAAATAGTTGCATCGTATCTGCAGAAAATAGTTCTATTTTCAACTCTGATGAATCTTACCTAATTACTTATCTATCTTTAACTGAGCAGGCAGGGACATTCACATGTTACTGCTTTTTGTTTTGGATTTTAAAGAGCTTATGATGTATATAATCGATATAATAGACAATTATTGAGTCACCTTTTATTGGTTTATCCAGGATGAGTACCTCAAAGAAGACAATCTTTCCCTGCGAAACATCACCCTTTTACTCTCCTACCTATGCATATTTGGGGTTTGCTCAAGGTGTGTACTTTGTCATTTTGGGCACTGCAGTAAATTAATTATGAGATGTAGACTGAATATTGTCTGTTTATATTTTGGAAGGACTATTTCTTATGCTCGAGATGATATTTTCCAGTATGAGGCATTGAGGCTATGAGCCGACTTGATGCATGTTGAGATTTCAATTTTTATGTGCATGCATTGATGCAAGAAAATTGCTTCAGTAGAATGGTTGGTTTCAAAATAGGCTTTGTTCAAGGAATAATGTAACCTGTCTAAAATAGCCTTTTTAGAATGTTACCCAAAGTAATCCACTATGGTCCATTAGTAATAACATCTAAGAAAGCTCATCATTTTGGACTGGCTCAAGTACTTAACACTTTCCCTTGTGCATGAAAGTCTATCTGAGGCAGCAAACAGATGTTGTCCACCAGCTAGATATATCTTATTCATTACACTACATTAATGTGATAGGCAATTACTGTCTCTAGCTAAAATGACAGCATCCTTTTTTATCATGAGTTCACAACTTGTGTGACAGTAACCATGTGTTCAGCATTCATACACTTATTCAAGGCCATATCTAATACAAGTACTTATCTGTAACTTTTCAGTGATTTGATTTATGACTTTTTGATCATGCTGAGCAAGCGATTGTTGGAGATTGATGTTTCTACTATCTTGACCATTCTACAATGTAAGCCCTTTAAATTATTGATACTATCTGGGTTTGGTGTAACTTGTATTATTATATCTTAATTCAATTGGCACTTTTAGTAAGTACTCCAACAATCCAATTATCTGCAAAAATGCCAAAAGGATTGAAATTTAAAGCACTTAATTAATATATCAGCATTTCTGCTCTGTACACAGTTAAATTTATATTTTCTCTAATGATGGTTCGATAGTGCATGTGTGTATGTTGCCTTGGTTATGCAGAGTAGACTTAGGAAGATCATGTCTGACAAAACAGTTTTTACTTATAGGTTGTGGAATGAAAATAAGAAGTGATGATCCTACTTCCATGAAAAGTTTTATTCTCAGTGTTCAGAACAGGGTGAATGATTTGAAGGTTTCTGCTGGAGATGGGAATGAAAATATTATTGGTAAAAGGGTAGGGTCTTCTGAAAATTTATTTCCAAAAGCTTAGGTTTCATTTGTCATCTATCTTGCAATATCTCACTTCATAATTTTTGCAGATGGAGTTCATGCTTGAAACCATTTGTGACATCAAGAACAACAAAAAAAGGACTAAAGAAGATTCTATACAGCAGACACGGATAAAAAAATGGCTGCAAAAGGTCTTCTTAGTTTATCTATCTTTTATGCGTCCTTTTATTCTAAGTTAATGGTTTTTTTATTCCCCTGAGGTAACAGTTTTGTTGTTGCCTTGTGATATTGTGGTCACGGGTTGAAGTAAATGAAATAACCTGCAGCTACATGCAAAAGTTATAAGCATGTGTGAGGTTAAGTGATCCTCCCTGGATCCCGCAATTATGAGAATTTCTTGCTGTGTGCACCGGGCCATTCCTTTTATTTCTTCTTCTTGTGAAGAATGGAGAGAGGGGGTTTGAAGGGGTTTAGTAGGCCTCTGGGAATGGCTAAATTCGTGATATCTAAAATACCAACTTGCGAGATACATTAGTTTCATCTGTGCTCTTATAAGATTATAACATCTCTCAGCAAGGCTTAGAGATGCATTTCTAAAATACCGAAGTGATCTGTTTGTGGTAAAGTCACAAGATGAGAGGAATCAAAGAGGGGATGCGTAGTAACCCAGGTTTAGATGGGAAAAATAACAGTACCATGAAATGTTATGATCTTACCTCTGGGTGTACAATTGTCAGATCTTTCTATGGCTCTGCATGAAAGATATTTAGTGCTGACTAGAAGCTACAGAGGATATTGATGGCAATTGTATCCTTTATGCTGAAATCAGATGACAGGGAGTCATTCATTTAGACGAGAATTGCTGTTTTGCTTATGATAGTATCGATTACTTATAACAGGAGAACTTCCATAGATTTCTTTTCTAGAATTATACTGTTGTTTTTGTACTTTTTGTGATTTATTCATTTTGCCTTTTTTATAAACACGTGTTATTTATCGATCTGCAGCTGAGAGTAGAAGATATTCTAATTCGTGGGGTCACATGGAATAAGCTGCTTGATCCTAACAAGAAAGGTCAATGGTGGTTATCTAGTGATTTAGCTTCTGCCACAGACAATGTTGAAGAGCTTGCCAGCACAATTGACAAAGAGGTCCTCGAGGCACAGAAAATGCTGCAACTTGCCGCTGCCCAGAGAATGACCACAGATGCGAGGAAGGCAATTTTTTGTATAGTAATGAGCGGGGAGGATTATATTGATGCTTTCGAGAAGCTTCTGAGGTTGGACTTGCACGGAAAACAGGTAGGCTTATCAGATTTCATTTGTCTCACCCTTGTAATGCTGGTGCCGTCTGATTCTTATTTCTGCATTAATCTACAGGACAGAGAGATCATGAGGGTTCTAGTCGATTGCTGTTTACAGGAAAAAGTGTTCAACAAATATTACGCTGCTCTGGCTTCCAAGTTGTGCGAGCATGATAAAAACCATAAGTTCACCTTACAGGTAATTTCATTTGTTCTTGGACTAAGTAAGATTACTTAACGACACATAAGGAAATGAATTTTGGCATAAACGTGAACTGCACGATCTATTTCTCCTTAACATACTGTACCATTTCCATAGCAGCCCTGGTTTCTTATGGTCAAATTGGTTAAATTTTTTAATTCCTTTCAAGGAGGGACAAGCAAAGAAGCCTTTCTTTCTTTTGTTCAAGTACAAAATTCAAATTCATTTCCTATATTATGGATGAAACAAAGAGTGACTGATTCATAAACACGAAATTTATATGTGAGATTCATTATTTAATGCATTTGTGTAGCATTTCAACTTTTGAAGTATCCCAAGTTCAATGTATATCTTATAAGTTATTCTAAATTAACAGAAAGTAGTAGTTCTTGTGGTGTAGGTGGGTGCACACTTCACATAGCTGAAGAGTGATTTGTTCATAGTGCCATTATAATATTTTTCAATAGTTAAAATACTCCTCTCCCTGCACTGTTAGTTTTTTTGGAATAATCCCCTAATCTAATGTTTTTATTTATTAGTTTAAAACTTGGACTGAAAAGAATACCCATTTGTCCCCTTCTGTAATCAATCCCCTAATCTAATGTTTTTATTTATCAGTTTAAAACTTGGACTGAAAAGAATACCCATTTGTCCCCTTCTGTAATCAATCCCCTAATCTAATGTTTTTATTTATTAGTTTAAAACTTGGACTGAAAAGAATACCCATTTGTCCCCTTCTGTAATCGTAAAATGACTTCTTGGAAAAGATGTTATGTTACCCCAAACCTTAATTTTTCCTTGGCATAATATGAATGCAACAGGACAGAGATCCTAAAAGCGCCATAGGTTTTCACTTATTTTGTTTGCACTTAATCTAATTTGTGTAATATCTTCTATAACCGACAGTTTTGCCTTTGGGATCACTTCAAGGAGTTGGAGTCCATGAATCTTCAGAGATCAATGCACCTAGCAAAATTTGTTGCGGAGATGATCGCCTCCTTCACTCTCTCCGTTGCAGTTTTGAAAGCAGTTGACCTGAGTGACTGTAAGCAACTAACGCCAAAAAGGATGATGCATTTCCGGATGCTGTTTGAGGCCATTTTGGGCTTCCCTGACAAGCTCGTGTGGAACATATTCACGCGGGCAGCTGTCGCCTCTGATCTCGAACCTCTTAGAAATGGCATTGAGTTTTTCATCAAAGAATACGTCGTGAGAACCAATAACGCCTTCTCGGGAAAATATAAGGTTGCAAAGAAAGCCCTTAACAATATGGAAGGAGTTCTCATGTAATTTCATTGTAGCATTATAGTTTCTAATATTGAAATTTTTTGAGGTTTACTTATTCGAGCATCGGAATGCACCGTCACCGGCGAAGTGGTACATGTAATTTATCAGTTTTGATATCATGTAATTGTTTTTTGAATATTAACACTCGGAATGATCGATCCTTAAAGTGAAGATGCAATTATTTGTTCTATTACTTAACAGTCATGTGATTGAGTTCTTTGCAATGGGTCACCTCCACAAATTTAATGTGGAATCCAATGTCTCTGAGGAACTGGTGTTCAGATTCTCTTGTGGCATCAATTCAGTTTGCGGTAGTTGTAATTACGTACGCCTAACCAAACACCATTTGCACATAAATTACTGACTTTATTACACTGTCAATTCACCTAAAATTTATGTTTCTGCATCGCTCTTAAGCAAGTCGACAGATTCTTTCCTGACTATTTTATATGATGGGGATCAACGAAAAGAAGACCCATTTTTTAGAACTCGAGCAACTATTTTTCTAATGTACATATGTGCACGTTGAGTGTCTCAATGCGGAAGAGATGATGAGTCCACGTCTCATTCTTTGGTAAGACTCCTCACACGAAAAGTTATTGGAGGCATGGAGCATAGCTTCAGTTATGATAACTAGATGTATAAATGAGTCGAATTGATTTTTATTTTAACAGGACTTGGTTCGGCTTGTAAAAAGAGTGTTAGACTTGAACTCGGTTCGAGCCCGAACGAACTTATGTAATTAAACTCAAATTCGGCTCGAAATAAAATAGACGAGCTCGACCTCGGCTCGACTTGCTTAAATATCAAGAAAATTATTAATTAAAAACTAAATAAATAATAAACGAGGCAGCCTGAGATTTGCCCGACTTGGTTCAGCTTGTCTCTAATTCTATTACAAATATTTATTAAAACAATATTGATATAAACGAGCCGGCTCACGAGCCTTTCGAATCTTAAAATGTTAGGTCTGAACCCAATATTAAACTCAAATTCAGCTCGAGCTCGATTACAACGAGGGTTAACCAAATATTTAACGAACCGGAGCGGCTCGTTTACCTCCCACACTTTTGTCAAAGTGTACAATGTTGCAAATGACAAAAGAAACCAGGGGTAGAATAGTAAAAGCTTTGGCAAAGCGTACAATTTAAAATGTTAGGTTTAAGCTTGCATCATTTATTAAACGAGCCCAATTTTAAGTTTAAATTCAACTCAAATTCAATTATAACGAGTCTTAACCGAATCGAATTTGAGCGGCTCGTTAAAAATTCGACTCGTTTACAAAAACTTTGGTAAAGACAGCAATGTTGCAAATGGCAAAAGAAACCAGGGGTAGAATGGTAAAAGCGCCGGCGGCATCGAGTACTGGATCAAGACGCGGTAGCTGCCAGATGCCCCACGATGAGCAGTTTGGGGAACATAAATGAGTGAGAGATTAAAAATCAAAGCTCTTCGGTAAAGCGACTTTGCGGTGCACAACGCGAACCACACCAAGCGATCCTCCCAACATTTTCATGTCCATCTTGTCCACGCCGACCCAAGGATCCAATTCGTCTTCTTCAGCTCCAGCTCTCCCCCAAAACCCTAGCTCCGATCATGGAACCCTCCTTCTCCCTCCTCCACCGACCCCTCAATCTCTCCAATTCCACGACTCCTCGCCTCTCGCCTCGCGAGTTTCAGGTCACCTTCTCTCTCGATTTCTCGCTGCTTTGTTGTATGGATTGTTAGGAGAGTCGCAGTCCAGTAGGTTTGGTCTGTTCTTGTGTGTTATGTTGTTGTTGGAGGAGCAAACCCTAGAAATTGGATATTGAGATCTTGATTGTGGAATTGTTTAGGGTTTTGATTGGTTTGTTACTGTGGAAACGAAATTGGTACAGAGTATTTTATTTTGCCTTGCTTTCGTTACCAGTGATTTGTTTTTAAGCTTGTGACATATGCATTGTTCTGTCAGTGTTTGTGTTCTTAATTAAGTGTACATTTTAAAGAAATTATGAATCAATTACCGCGTTACGGCAATGTCCTTGAATGATTAGTTATTACCACCTGAGTATCTTAGCAAGTAGGACACATGAGGACATGGTGGAACACCAACCCTTAAGTTTTACTAGAAGTCAAAGGCGTGTCACTCTTTTTTTTGGAAAGGATGGAGTGGGAATTTATGAGACAGAAGTGATTATGAAGGGTTATAGGATGCTGTTCTCGAATGTAGTATTCTAGGGTTTTGATTGATTTGTTACTGTGGAAATGAAATTGGCACAGAGTATTTTATTGTAGTTTGTTTCTTGAGATTGATGTTGCTGCCTTTTGTTACCTGTGGTTTGTTTTTAACCGTTATTTTTGGCGCTTGTGGCATGTGCATTGTTGGCTTAGTGTTTGTGTTCTCAAATAAGTGTACATTTTAGAGGAATTAGGAATGGATTACCAGCAATGTCCTCGAATGATTAGTTATTACCACGCACGAGGACATGGTGGAACACTGATTCTTCGGTTTTACTAGAAACCAAAGGTGTCGCTTTTTTTGGGGAAGGATGGAGTGGGAATTTATGAGATAGAAGTGATTATGGAGAGTTATAGGATGGTGTTTGTTCTCGAATAAAGTTTTCTTACTACCCTTGTTGTTAAGCACTTTTTTTTTATTGTGTTAGATTCATCTATAGGTCATTGTTCACCAACTCACTGTGTGTAAGGTTCAATCCAGTGCCAACCTTTTCAAATGTGGAAAAGTTGTGTGTTTAACATATTGTACTTGACAGGCTCAATGGCTCAAGCTGCTGAAGATTCCACTCGATCTTCCAAAAAGGTCAGATTTATTTTTTATTTGCATTCAGGACTAGTTGAATTAGTGTAAATTTAGTTCTCATATTTATTTTTTTGTACAAACTATCGAATCTGAATAAAGCTCCTGACTTCTTGTTCAGGTGACTGATTTAGGGACACCAAATGGTGGAAAGAAAACTTTGTCTCACCAACAGTACCAATTTACTGGTGGTCATAGGATTGGACCTTCTCAAGCCAATGTTAAAATGTCAGGGGGCAGTGTTTCACCCCAAGGTCAACAACCTGATGGGTCTATCAGCCCTCAGGGGAGCAGTGCTCATTCAGTGGGAAGAAGAGGTCAGGTGACGAATGGTAACCACTTGCTAAATTTTCAGTATGATCCTATTGTTCGATCACAGCCTAGGGCCAGGGCTCCTCTTCCAAGAAGGGTGCAGAAACGAAAGCCTTACAACAGGGATTTATTTCTACAAGCAAATTACAAGTTTGTTGTATTAGATTCTGGAAACTATGCCCCTGAATCATTGGATCCTGATAAAATGTTGCAATGGGATGACATCATTTGTGTGAGGTATTCCACCCCACTTCCAGTGCAGTGTCCGATTTGTTTGGAGTATCCTCTATGTCCACAAATAACTGCGTGCGGGCATATATTTTGTTTCCCGTGTATTCTGCAGTATTTGTTAATGGGCGAGGAGGATCATAAAGGGGACTGTTGGAAAAGATGCCCCTTATGTTTTGTGATGATATCACCAAAGGATTTATACACACTATACCTTGAGAATGTTAAACAGTACCATGTCAGTGATACAATGGAGTTTATGCTTTTAACTCGACAGAAAGATTCCTACATCCCATCTATGAAAAATAAACAAGAAGATGGCACACAGTGTTGTGATGGTAGTATCTATGGTTCCTTTTCAAAGTTTACGTTTACATCAGATGTGGATCTTTCAGTCCGAAAGGCGATATCAGATTTAGATGGTTGGCTTGTCCGAGCAGACTCTGGGCTTGTTGATGACCTAGAGAAGCTTCCATATGTTTGTGCTGCAATGGAACATCTGGAACAGAGGAAGAAGTATTGGAATGAGCACCGGGCCAGTGACAGCAATAGGTCTTTAGAGTATGCTGATTGCCTTGGTGGATCCCATGTACCTTCACCTGTTGCAAATGCTACAACAACTTGTAATAATCATGGGCAGGGAACAATGTCTAGTAATAATAATATTGATGACCAAAGTGGGCGGTTGGGTGGATTAGCAATAAGTGAGTCGGACCGAAAGGTATCCTTGGATCAAGCATCCAATGCAGGTGGATCATTTGAACTTCAGGATGCATATTCCCCTGGTGGTGAAACCAAGAATTGGGACGAGTACACAAATGGATTTAAAGATACGAAGGATAAGGATTCCTACAACTTCTACCAGGTGAATAGTCTTGAGACAACAATTTTATGCCCCCTTGAAATTTGCACATTTTGTTCTCTAAATCTTGTCTTGTGTGATTTTGGCAAAGTGGTCTTGGAACTTCATTCCTTGTTTGCATGATGATTCATGTGTGCATTAATTGGATTGAAGACCTGATGTTACCATTTAGCAAAAGTAGATTTCCATTATGGACTAATGTGACTGAGTAGGAGTAGTTTTGATTTGCATGCTTTTTATGTGAATGACATTATTGCTATGTCAACGTGCACACCGCTATTTGTGTTGCTTTTGTGAATGCTTGTATCTGCACTGAAGTGTAGCATAGTTTGTTTTCCAGAAGTATATAGCTAAACATAATTGTTAAAATGAGAGGGTATTAGATTAACTTAACACTTGACCTTTACTACACTTCATCAATGGTTCTGTAGTCTGGTTTGCATGAATTACTTTGATTGATATTTGTAAATGTGATTGTGTCCAGTGAAGAATTGACTTTAGTCTGTGGTACAAATTAGTATTTTCTGCTCCTGGGATCTTAGGCTGCAACATTTACATATCCTCTGCTTCTATGTCTATTGCAGGCAGTTGATGGTCAGCACATGATTCTTCATCCTCTTAATATGAAGTGTCTTCTACACCATTATGGCAGTTATGATAATCTTCCACACAGGTCAGTTTGGAAATCAACTATTATTCTTTTCAAATTGATGGAAGTAAGTCTAAGAATTAGCATAGGCAGTTTAAATAAAACAGTTTTGGCTGGAGATGAGTGGGGATTTCTTCAAAGTTCAATCCAAAAAGTTCCTTTGCATATCAGCATATGCAAACGGAGATCAAAACTTATTTATAATACTGTAGCTTATTTGCATCCTTAACATAAATGAGCCACCAAGACATCTGTTTCAAATGTGACAGTATCCAACAATTAATTAACAGAGACATGTCAATCTTTTCCGGACAAGGACGAATTTGATATATATATATATAGATACTGTAAAAATGTCTGTTACCTGTGCCATTTTATGCATTGAAAACTGGTAAGGAGTTATAATTATGTATCTTAACTGCACTACCTTTTTCCACATAAGGTCCCTGTTTGCTTAATTAACTAGAGGTTACTAATTGCAGAATAAGCGGAAGGATAATACAGCTGGAAACTGTAACTCAGTCAGAGGCCATGAGGAGGCGCTATCGTTACTTGAGTCATTTTTCTTTAACAACGTCGTTTCAGGTGCCTCATCGGTAGATAAGTTTCTATATGTTGAATAGGATCGGCTTATTGTTTCTAATTGTGACTTCCTAATTTTTCAGCTTTGCGAAATTGATGTTAATGGGATATTGCCTTCTGATGCGCTGCTCCCATTTATGGATGAAATTAAGAAGCGTGAAAAGCAGAGGAAGCTACTTGCAAAGAAGGTATTCTTCCAATGTATGCTTATTTATGATTTGACAATCTTAAACTTCTTAGTGGACCTAAATTAATTTTTAAGTCATAGTCTAGTAAGTGCCAAAACTTTTGAAGGCTATACAAGGCTTGCCATCAGAAGCTAGGAGGGTAAGTGTGAGATGGGGATGGATTTAAGTTATGTATTTATTTTTTATTATGGTTTCAGAAGTTTAGTGTACATGAAACAGCTGATTAAAGTTCACAACTTTGGTTTTTTTGTTGGTTATATTGTACTTAGTATATTTAATATATGAAAAAGTGACCCTCCTATCCATGCAATTATAATTATATGTTATTCTTACTTTTAGGAGCGTAGGGAGAAAATCAAGGCGGAAGCGGTTAGTTCACAGCCTGTTCCGATATTATCTAGTTTCAGACACACCTCTCAAGATGACTTCCCTGCATTCTCCATGGATGATTTTGGAGGTAATAATGATATTTCTGGATGTTTGTTGGAATATCTGATTATGATATAGACGATAACCTTAACCATGATTCTAGATTAATATTAGAAAAAACAAATTGAGTCTTGTGCTGTTGTGCAAAACATGAATTGCTGACTACAGGTTCCTGAATGAGTATCTTACGAAGTTTTATTTCTGTGATAATATGATCTCTCTTCGAGTCTAGGATGAAAACTAAATGAGGGAGGTCATTCTATTATTCGATAGTTTCCCCCTATGTTTGAAGCTTGCAACGTTTATGTCTTTATGCTTGAATATTTTTCCTTGGGGTCTTAACTCATTTTTATATGTTCAGCTCTGGGAACTGCTACTGAGACATCATCAAGCCCTCCAATTGTTGGGGAGAGGAAACTTTTCTCGAGAGTTACAAAGCTCGGTTTTGCTGCTGCCCATGATTCTCCAGCCTTGAAAATTGAGGAAGATAGTTCACTACAGAGCAGTGGAGTAACTACTGATTCTTCAAGTGTAGCTGGTAATTTTTTCCAATTTGGATTCTGTGTGGTAACTTGTAAATGTAGTTTGAACTTGTTCTCAGTTATTGGACGTGCCTATCTTTTTTCTTTTGTAGGTAGTTCGAGAAGTGCAAGCACAATGTCGTTTGCCAATGTAATATCGAAAGGAAAGTCCGTTGATAATTCAAACACACCCAAGTTGAATGAGAATGGGAAGAAGGGAAAGAAACCAAGTAGAGTGCTCTTGTCAACAGCAGGTGGTAGGCGTTACTAAAAACTGCTGCGTGGCCTCTAAATATTATCTGCTTTTGTTTGTTCTGGAACTCTCTCTCTACGTAGTTTGAGATGGAATTAGGACGAACTTTTGGACAGCGTAGAAGAAGAAAGAGCACTTACTATCATGTTTCCTAAATAAATTCAAGAACCCTTTTCTCTGCACTTCCAGCCTAGAGCCTCTTTCATTCTCTGCGCCCGATATGACGTTGCAACTACTTAATTGTAGTGTGTGTATACTTTAGCTGATAAATGTCAATGTAAGCCTTTCGAAGAGTGGTATGGACCCAGTGCCTCCTTGGATTTTATGTCTCTCTTCTGCTTGAAGAAGCTGCAAGTTGGTATTTATACAATGTTGCATTTGCTTCTCCAAAAAACATTAATTGCATTGCAACTTGGTTGGAGTTGATTATTGCTGTCATTTTTGTGGAGATAAATGGTTATTTTACTATTATTCTAGATAAAATACAAAATGTTATATTTATTACTTTTCATTTTATATTTTTGTTGAAATATAAACGATTGTGCAAACCATGGGTTGTAGATTAGACCTAGTTCCAAGTGCCTATTTTATTTTCAAAACAGTTACTTATTTCACTAAAAATATAAATTCTCAACACATTTATTATCAGTACACAACTGGAAACCCCTTACAGAAATGTAATAGCACATTCCATATTATTGCAATTATCACCTCATTATTGAATGAGGTGTAAAATTAACTCTTCAAAATAAAAATTCTTCTAATGGAGAAGTTGCTAATCTTACATGAACAAAAATCAAGCAATAGCTAAGATACAACCAACACAGTTTAGTCTAAGCAAGGAACAAGAAGCTGCCACAAGCTAACTCATATCGACTGTAGAATCTGGCAATTATTGAGCCAGAATGGTAAATAGTCATTGCCGACCGTTCGATGATCCATTTTCATGGCCTATCACATCAAAATCACTCTCAAAGAAGGTTGAATGGAGAGATCTCACACATTGCTCTGCTTCACTATCATTAACGATCAATGAGATATTAACCTGCAGAAACAACGTTAGGCCATCGGAAATATATAAAAGCATTTATACCAGAGCTGTGCAATCACAGCCGAAAATAAACCATCAATTTGAGTTAATAGATGGAATCATACCTTTGAGGCGCCTTGAGAAATCATTTGAACGTTGACCCCATTGGTACGAAGAACATGAAATGCCTGCCATAACCATAAGACCCCGAGCAATGAATACAAAATATTGAAAGCAAAGTTTACACATGAAAAGAACGTATTTCAACAGTACTCATCAATAGCAAAATGGCAATACAGTACCTTCTCTAAGATCAGAGAAGACCTCTGAACATTCCCGATGAGTGAAATTATCGATCTGTTCTGAAGGAGTTTGACAACCGCAATTTTCTCAAGTTCTTCTACCACGTGGTCGAGTTCCTATACAAAAGATACAGGAACTGGGTAAGGAAAAAATAGTAAAAAGGAACTGGACTGAATCTTGACAAATCCTACAGCCACGACTCCTATGAAATGAAGTAGATAACACGTGCAGTTGTATGCTTTGTGGAAAGGAAATTGTGGAACATAGAGCATGTCAAGTATGATGTCATACGCTTGCCTGTTGAATTAGCTCTCTGCTCCAAAGCTTTGATGGATCAAGTGTCAAGGAGATACTAACTTCACTAGTAGCCACAACATCCACCGAAATACCTAAATCTTCAAATATTGAAAATACCTGCATGGACAAAAGTGTGTATAATAGTCTGAAGTTAAAATCATCAATTGACCCAGACGATAGTAAGTTTACCTTGGCAAGAAAACCAAATTGACCGAGCATGCGAGTGCTCGCAATATCCAACATAGTAACATTCCTTTTAAGAACAATGCTAGTTAATACTGCCTGAAAGAGAAAGTAAATACTGATTACATAATCTTTGATGAAGCATAGCATAGCATATCCAATTTCAATGCTCTGATTCTACGGACCTTACTCATGTCTCTTGACCTGGTGATGAGAGTGCCCGGGGCAGTACGATTGTAAGAATTCTTAACTCTAACAGGAATGTCCCCCTCTCTGGCAGGTCTCATCGACTGTGGATGCAAGACCTGCAAAAGAAAACTTTCTGTTTGAATGGAGCGGGAATTATCTGACCCATAATAGCTAGAACTATACTGCAAATGCATGTAAAACAAAAACACAAACCAATAGGAAAGTAAAATAACGAAACGGTTAGTAAGCAAGTAACAAGCCAAGCATGCAGAAAATGGCTGAACTAAGCCAAGAAATGAGTAAAAAATATGGCACGGAAAATGTTGGGGAAACTACCAATATATAATTGCTTATCCTTCGAGCACATACAAATACTATCAAGTGTATATGAATCTCAAGGTTTCTATTAGTGACTGGCTTTGTATAGATATGCTAAACACTAGCATTGTTTTATCAACCAATTGAATGAAAAATCACAGTGATGCTACCTGAGCACCAAAATATGCAAGTTCAGCAGCCTCGTCAAATGTCAAATATGGCACAGGTTCTGCCCGTGGATAAATGTTGGGATCACAAGTCAAAACACCATCTACATCTTTCCAAACCTGCAACATTAATATGTGGTTCTGTAAACAGTTCTAGTATCTGATACATATGAATGCCCTGTAGTATTTGGACATATAGCAAAATCATTGTTTTACATGCTTCGGGAACACGTACTACTGACCTGAATCTCTCGCAACCCCAATGCTTTACCGATGGTTGTGGCAGTCAAATCACTGCCACCCCGGCCCAATGTAGTCACTGCACAAGACCTCCAACCCTACAATTACATAAGAGCTTAAAACATATAGCAGATTTATAATATGTTGTAAGATGTACGGTGAAATCAGAGAGCACATACCTTCCCAAGGAAACCGGTAACGATTGGAATTGCAGGATCCTTAATCCAATCACCATATAAGTTTTTTGCAAGAGCTGAATACGTTGCTTCTAGAATATCCGCATTTGTGAAATCATCTGTGGTTATGAAACCAATTTCAAACGCATCATACTGCAAAAAAAACGCGGAATTTGCTATCATTAGCTCCCAATGAAAAATAAGATACTGTATACCAAGAGAAACCCAACAAACATACTTGTCGGGCTTTAACACCAATTTTATTCAAATATGCTGCAAAAAGTCTAGTAGACATGCACTCCCCAAACGAAACTAAATAGTCTTTAGTGCGTAGAGTCAACTCTTTCATCATTGCAATCCCCTTCAAAAGTTGCTCCAGTTCTTCTAGGTGTCCTGCAAATGTTTTCCAACGAAAAATTGGACATTCAACAGGTTAAACTTCATAACACTCGGCTAGACAATGAAAGAATTGTGTCAAATAAGGGCATAGATTATATTGCATATTGATCATTGACTTTCTGATGAGTTGAAATTTAATCTTTGTATCGGGATGTGCAAGTTGTCCATTAGTTGTGGATGGCATAACTATTACTTGGCTAATTTGTGCATGTGTGACACAGAATTTATAAGGATCTGGTATTCATACAAACCCAACTATGTCTGAAAATTTTTATAAAAAAAACTTGAAACCTCAGGAGCTAAAATTAAAATGCAAAGGTGAAATGGATAGGAGACTTCCTCGTCATTATTGTGAACAACTTCCCATAAAATGCACACTCCAACAATACGTAAACCACTAAACCCACAAATAAAAATATAAAACTAAAACAGTAGATTTCTCATTGAATAAAGTTCCTCGAGATGCTATAAAACAACAATAATTCCTGCAAACGAATAGAACTATGAAATATGTGTTTGCAATGTTCTGAAATGGAAGTGGTCTTAATTTTATTTACTGGATCAAAGTCAAAAACTCTAATAACTAACAACTCCTCCATTAATAAACCAAGTGTAAAAAGTTCATGGAAAACTAAAATGACTATTCAAGATCCAATGCGAAACTTACCAGCAATAATAGACTTGTCCACTCCTAGTTCATCCGCAGTCCTAAAAACAGAAATCTAGGTGAGAACAAACTTAGAATACAAATTTGTATCTTAATGATCCAAATATGAGAATTAAACTCAGCGCCCTTGCCTGTGATGCAACTCCTTTATAAATTTCAACTCCTCAATGCACGAAGCATTGGTAACACCACAGCTAACTGCCTTCTCCCCAGCCTATTAAACTGATGAGTTAAACACTAAATTCGCAAGAAACATTTCTCAGATACATATCAAACAAAAAAGAATCACATTACCAACAATAGCTTGTTAGTCGTCTTGCCCATTGCCGAGAGAACAATCACAGGCTTCTCCTCCGGGAAGCTAAGTATAAGGTCAGCAACCTCTCTCATCCTCTCCGCAGAGGCCACCGATGACCCGCCAAACTTCATAACACAAGTTAACTGATTCTCAATATCATAAATACACTCAATCTCTTGTTCATTCTTCTCAAGAACATCCAAAACTCCTCCCTCACATCTAACCCTCAACACTCTTCTACAAGAACTTTTAGCCCCAGTAGCAGGAAACCCAATTTGCTGAGGGCACAGATTCTGGCAGCGAAAAAATGTCTTTTTACATACTGGGTTCAAAGTTCTAGCACCACACAAATGCAACACACCCGCCATTCTCAATCAGTCGAGAAACTAAGATACTCTACAAAAAAACTCTAATGGGTCTCGATTACAAGAACAAGAGGTATCGGCAAATGAAGTTGAAGCTTCTCAAAACGTTCAGAGAGCTGGAAATGAACAGAAATGGAGCTTTGAAAAGCAATTTGGAGCCTTCCCCTTCCCTTCCAGTTCAATCTGGCAATCACACAGACACTGCACATTCCAGCATCGGTATGAGTCAATTCATAATCATTTTCCAAAAAACGATACATGATGAGAAGAAAACAGTACAATTGCATGCTTAGCATCACTAAAGCTTTTTGCTTTTTTTCTGGAATTTACCTGTAAAAGATGGCTGCTGGGAGAAGGGGAAGAAGAAAATGGCAAATTTGGTTCTTTATGGAATTTAGGGTTTGATTATAGAAAGTGAAGTGAAGTGAAGAAGAAGAAGAGAAGAGGTGTATATTGGCGGCGCAGTCATGTGGTACGAAATTTGATTAGGGTATGCTGTTAACTCGTAAAACGTTTTTTTATTAGATTAATAAAATAATTAATCAAGTAAGCTATCACATCAATGTCACAAAACCTTCCTCTAGTTACTAGTTACTAAAATAACGGGAAAACTACTCTTAGTTATATCCAATTATGACCAAAATATACTCGGTTATATCTATATTTAAAATTGAATTGAAAATTGACACTTAACGCCTACGTACTTACCGTTAAAAATATGGATGAAATATATTAATATTTTAAGTAAAAACATGAAAATACCTTTAGCCATACTTCAAAATTTCAAAACAGTGTCATTATGAGAATTTTGGTTGTTTCTTCGATCAACCATGACTCAAATTTCATCGGCCTCGCCTCCGACCCAATGACCGACTTGTCTTTCTCTTCTCGTCGCTGATTGGAGGCTCGTCGTGGTCGTCGCCGGACTGACCGAAGTCTCCAGTAACACCCTCCTCTCAGGTCGCGGTTGTCAGAGCCAACATTTTCCAAATCGAGAGCCTTGACTACGAGTGTGGACCCAGACTCGCTTCGTGTTTTCAAAGTTTGGTGACCAGAACCATTTTTATAGTGGGATTGTTAGTCTTAATGTGTTTTGCAATAAACTCGATGTGGTGAATCGCAAACACAAATCGTTGCGGTCACAAAACTTCGAAAACGCGAAGCATGTCTGGGTACTCACTTGTAGTCGAGGCTCTCGATTGGGAAAATGTTGGCTCCGCGCGATATGAGAGGAAGGTGTTGCTGGAGACTTCAGTCAGTCCGGCGACGACCACTACGAGCCTCCGATCGTCAACGAGAAGGGCGAGGCCGTTCGACAAAGTTGGTCGGAGGGTCGGAGACGAGATCGACAAAACTTGAGCCATGGTTGATCGAAGAAATAATCAAAATCCTTACAATGACATGGTTTTTAAAATTTGAGGTATGACCAAGGTCATTTTCGTCTTTTGATTTAAAATATTAACAGATTTCATCCACATTTTCATCCAAATTTGAGGTATGTCAATTTTCAATCGTTGAATGCAGCTAGGTGTCCAGAATTGAATACAAATATAGTTAAGTGTCTTTTGGCCTTAATTATGCGTGACTATGCGTAGTTTTCCATAATATAATTATAGGGATAGTTCAGCTTAATACACTCAATTAAACATGTTTTTCACATAAATATATTTGATTTTGTATTCTCACCAACCGTCTAAAATTTATTAATTTACAAATCAGTATATTTATACAATAATTTTTCATATTCGCCTCCTCCCACTAAATCAATCGTCGTATAAGATGGTTAAGGGCGAACTGACAACTTACTTACAATAATTGTACAAGAATACGATCTTCTTTAAGTGAGTTAACATACTTAACTAATAATTAAACTCAACTGCAATTATCCCAATTTTTTAACTGAGTTTTCATATTCAAACGAAATCGACATCAATATAAGTTGTGTTAGAGCATCTCCAATGAGCTATCCACACAATAACTAAAAAGCTATTGCATAAGGTGAAAATATAAATAATGCATTATAATCAGTCTCCCTACACGACTTTCTACAACATAGAGCTCCTCGCATTTATTCTCTCTCTAAATATAGGGAGTTTCGCACATTTTCTAATATTTTATTATTTGTCGTTTACATTATCTCATTTTACTTTTTCTCGTACAAACTTTTTATAACTTAAAAGTAAAAAATATTATATATATATATATATATATATATATATATATATATTAGCTACAAACCAATTAACAATGTCAAAACGTCCGAACTGTATAACATGCAATGTGTAATGTTGTATAACCACGTAGAGTATGTAGTGCAATGTTGTGTAACATGTTGGATCTGTGCAAAATTGAAGTCATGTATAACATGTAGTGCAATGTTGTACAACATGTTGGACCCCGCCACATGTCGCAATATGAGATAACTAGCGTCTCACATCTGACGGTTATACATAGTTTGAACGTTATATATAACTTAAATGTAGAGAACATGGTTGGAATTTAACATGAAAAAAATGGTGACCTACCATAATTTCAATACAAATTACTCTCTGTATTAATTTAAATGTGGAGTAATACTGAAAATGCTCGATGCCAATACAAACACACACACCACGAAGACCTATCTTCGGCCTCAGACACAATCGGCGTATGCCTTAGGCCAGTAGCCACTTCTTCAAGAATGTGTTTGTGAGTCAGAGAAAGGATAATTAGGGAGTAAATTTTAAATATTTCTATCGTTAAATTTGTAATTATTTGATAAATGCAAAAACTCATTTATTTAAAAAAAGATATATTTCAATGTACCCATAAATAAATGTGATAAAATTATACATATAGATACTATTTTAGTAAATAGTTTAAGAATTAAAATCAAATAAAGAGAAAATTTTACATCATCCCTTTTAACGAAATACGAGTTTAACATCAACCTTTTTAAAAGTAACTGTGTAATTTCTTAAGTTTGAAAAGTTTCACTTTACCTTTTTTCCGTCAACTTCGTAAAATGTTTTATTAATTTTTTATAAAATAATGAAAATACCCTTGTGTTAAAAATTTAAATTATACCAGTAAAAATGATTTTGATAATTTTTGGATAATAAAATAAACAAATGGGTTCCGTCAAAACCCTAACGTTACTGATTCATTTGCTGTCTCCTCCATCGCCCTCTGTCTCCACCGTGGCATCGTCTTCCCCAATTCGATCCTTGTCCTCCATCAAAGGTTAGTTCCTATGTCTCTTCTATGCTTCTCGTAGTGAACTGTATCATCTTCTCTGAACGCTCCGAGAAGCTTCAACTTCATTTGCCCATACCTCTTGTTCTGTATTCGAGACCCATTAGAGTTTTTGTAGAGTATCGTAGTTCCTTGGCCGATTGAAAATGGCGGTTGTGTTGCATCTCTGTGATGATAAAATTGTGTACCCAGTATGTAAAAAAATGATTTTTTCGCTATGCCCTCATCAAATTGGTGTTGCAGATCTGAATTAGTTTTAACTTAGAGGAAAAATCGACAAACTGGAAATAGACTGACAAAACCAGTGGTACAGTTTTTTCATTGCCACTGGTTTTCAAAACCAAGGTTCTATCGCTGTGCACTAGAATTATGGCAGCACCAATAAAATTTAACCAGCATTTTGTACTGCCCTATATTGGTTATTATTATCGAGCATAGCACTAATGCCGAAACATTCGCATGTGATGATCAATCTAGGCCATTTGGGTCTAGCCTGACAGTAGGGAGAAATCAGTTTTGTTCTATGCTCCTTGAGCAGTGAAGATACAGTTGGTATCAAAACAATCTCAATCACCGCAGGCAATTAAAAGCACAATTGTGTCGCTGAATTAAAAGAAACTAGTCTTCTTCACAAATCCCAAAATTTACCGGTCCCTTTCTAAAAATTCACAAGACCATTCACGAATCAGTCCTCAGGTAAGCCTTTCTGATTAATCTGAACGCCAAATCATTAATTTGGTGTTTTGTGATTGTGAATATCAATTTAGGATAATCCACTTTGTTTGAGATAATAATTCTGTATGAACTTGTTTGTATCAGTTTTTGGCTTTTTGATGCTATGGAGTCTCGGTGGATCATTTTATTTTTAGCTTAATGAAAGCTAATTTAATGTTTGCACGTTAAGAAATGTGGTTTCCGAATTATTGCATTTCAGTGTAATTGCATCTGATCTCTGTTGGTGTCTTGGGGTTATATGCAGATTAGGATTTAATTGTGTTGGATTCAAAATGGCTCTTGCTGCTAAATTTGGGGGACTCATGAAGCAGATTGTTTCTCGGAATGAAAAAGTTCCCATGGCTTCTATGCTGAACTCAGTTCGCAACATGGCAACAGGTACATTGAAAATTTTCAATCATGGAAATTGTTCTAAATATTCACTTGAATTATTCGCGTTGTTGTTATTCAGTATGAAATTTGCTTTTCTTCCCGTTTTAGTTCCACATCTGACTGTCACTTAACTGTGATCTGTTCCACTTCAATTATTCAACTATAACCATCCAAATTGTTCTCATTTGGTCCTCAATGCCATGCAGACGATACAAATACTATAAGAACGATTTGGATAAATAAAGGGATCAATTTGTACCAAACAAATTTAGGAACAATTTAGATTAGTTTGGTACTAAATTAAAACAAAATAAGTTTAGGGACTAAATCAGAACCAAGTCAATACTATAATATGATTCTGGAACGCTTACCTCTAATGATCATAGATGGTTCTTTGTTTTGTATATGTCCTTATAGTTTATTAGTAATTGCTTGCCAGAATCTGTAAAGATGCACTATCCGGCTTTGGAGAGATGGTTGATATTGAGCTTGCTGCTTATTGTTCCTATTATTGTCCACTTTCAGTATTAGCATACAACTTAATTTTGGCATGGTGACCTTTTTTCTTCTCATATGGTCTCCTTTATGGATGGAATGTTCCGTTATTTACACGCTTATTTCTTCACTCATTTCATTTTATCTTATTTTACACTTACATTCATGATATGACGATTTATAGTGGATACACATATGCAGGAGGTTTCAAAGCTTGTCGGCTACTCCAAGGAAATGTTTGGAACAAAGAACTTACTTGGGTGCAACGCCGCATTCTTGGGAGGTTGAGGAGAGATAAGAGGAATATGAGGACGGGAGTTCACTCGAGAGGCAATCTTAACAGTTACATCCGGTTACAAACTACACGAAAGTTGTCCCTCTTTTACGGGAATTTGCCCATCACCAAGATGCATAGGGCAACCGGGCGATCTTCTTATATTCCCTTTCTGCTGAATCTCGAGACGAGATTGGATGTTCTTCTGGTCCGCTCTCATTTCTGTCAGACTATTGCTCAAGCAAGACAGCTGATAAGTCACCAAAAGGTTTGTGTGAATGGCAAAACGGTAACCACTACTCACATGAAGGTGCCACAGGGTTCCCTAATATCTTTCCTGGAGAAAGATGCAAAAACCCGTTATCAAGAAATTTGGAGATATTTCTATATCAAAACATTGGTTGATGACATCATCGGCAAGTTTGGGGATCAGCGGGGAAGAATGTGGAAAAAGAGTAAAGCCGAATGGATTCAACTGCTGAAGAGTCAAAGGGGAATCCGTGTCCTACTCAATTCCCGGTTCTTAAAAGATCTGCGCCATGATTTGCAAGTAGAAGACATGGAAAGATCAAAGAAGTTCCGATCTGAAAAGCTATGCTTAGGTAGTTCCTTGACCGAGCATGAAAGGTTGAAGAGGAACCTTTATCAGTTCAAATCCATGTTCTCGTCAAAGAGAATTACTGAAAAATACCGAGACATTGTCAAAAGAACAAAAAACCATCTTCTTACGAGCACTACCTTATACAGTAAAGGAACCTTTTGTGGTGCACCTCCTCATCAGGACTCAATGAAGAGAAGAATCAAGAAAGTGGAGCTACCTACACATTATTTGGAGGTGAACTACAAGACACTGCAAGCTGTAGTCTTTTACGGGCCGAACATAGCTCACATTCCTCACAACATAAAACCGGCCAACATTGAGTGAGAGATGATCATGTCAGCGGTTTTCTCATAATCCCATCATCAGTGCCGATCCTTGTTTCCCCCATAGAAACAGAACCGGCAAAGACATGAAGACCTTTTTTTGCAGTAAAACTTGGCATAACTCTGTTTCTTTATCTGGCATCTGATCTGCTGACATAATTTATGAATTGATGGAGCTATTATGCTGTTTTATACTTGCTGTGTTTCTTGGAGCAAATTGTGCAGATAACAAGTTGTGCACACACAACTTGTATCAACTTTCTGTTGCTCTATCATCATTATTTGTTTACTGTGTGTTGATTGAATGTATTGTTTCAGTCTTGGTAGGTGTTTAGTTGGCAGATAAAATAAACTTCAGGTACTTTGCTTTTGTTTACTGAGTGTTGAAGTGTGCATTACTGAATTGTACAGAATCATTTAGGTTTAATCTTCAAAACACTCGAAATAATTACTAATCCAATATTTAATATACATGTTAATATTGTTCAAATGTTTGCCTAATTATATAAGTTATTTTAGTTCATTTTTTAAATGTGCTTGTCCTCAGGTGTTCGAGGGTTACCTTTTTCATCAATGAGACCAAAATTCGAGTTTCAGCAACAATAGTTCGAATCCTAATATTTATTTTCAAAATTATTATTTAAATTGAATTTGTCATCGTTATATGATTTGGATATCCAAACACTGGGATGGTCATGGTTTTATAGCCGGATCGAACCTAATCAAGTGGAATGGTTCTTAAATTCTAGGAATCAAAACCATTTGTAAGAGGGCGATCGAGTTTCAAACTGTCTGGTTTAGTTTTGGTTTGATTTTTTGATTTCGATTGCTTAAAATTTGTTGATTTCAAGGCTTTAATTTAAACTCGATTTATGAACCGAATTAGACAATCTTAAGTTTGACTAATAAGAGAAGATTAAAAATTTGCAATTACAAGAAACATTAACGAACCGAACATTATGCTTTAAATAATATAACCCTATGTACATGTAAAGTTTATAATTATAAAAAATATGTTCGATTTTGCCGGCATAACCAACTAGTATGGTTTTTGAGAGCTAAAATCAAACCGCAATTAATTTAATTTTATTAAATGTAGAATAAAAATCGAGCCATTATCTGCTACTTTCAATTTTTCAACTACAATTTGACTCAGTTCACGTTCCGAAACCGGTTCCAAGTCTAAAGTAAACACCTTTGCAAACAGAGAATTAACAAATACCCAAACTTTGAAATTAGTTTAAGAACTCAAATGAATTGTTTTTTGGAATAATGACAATTTGTTACACCTAACTATAGCGAAATGACACTTTCATACCCTAACTATTTTTCTCTCTTTTTTAGTACATTCACAATTTTTTATGACAATCTACCTCTAAAAGACTTAATATACCTCAAAAACTCCTAGTTCAATTGAAAAAAAATCGAATTGACTAATAGTGAAATCAAATTGTTTTAAATTAAGCCGGTTCAAATCAAATTCATTTACCCGACCAGGGGTATTTTAAATATATTAGACATTTTAGAAGAAGGGTATCACAAAAATATTTAATGCATGAAAGTGTCATTCCACTATAATTAGGTATAACAAAGTGTCATTATCCCTTGTTTTTTTATCCAAATAGGCCTCTTATAATTAATAGACTCGTTTCACATTGTATCAATCTGGAACTCGAAGGAGAGGCCCATACCCATAAACTCTTCAAACAGATCTGCTCTTCTTCTTCTTCTTCCTCAGATCTCTCCTCCGTCTCCATTTCCGATCTCAACCTCAGCTTCAATGCCATTCACCAGTCAATTCCTGAGCAAATGTTTCGCGAAGATCGTCGCTTAACAAGATCGATCGGATCGTCGCGTCAGTAGCGAACCAGCAGGCCGAGCTCAAATGGGCGCGTCTCAGTCCGTCGTCGAAAACAGCGACTCAGAGGAGGACGAGGAAGACGATAATGGCGAGCCCGAGCGGAGGGAATTGCTCAACAGCAACAGCAACAACAACAATCACTTGGTGAAAAAGGTTCTGGAGCAGGAGCCGGAGATGCTACCCTGCTACGCGTCCGCATCGCCGCTCTCGCCGCAGCTCTCTTCCCTGGGCACGCCTCGGTTGGGACCGTCGATCAAGGTCTGGGACCCATACAACGTCCTGGCGCCGCCGCCGCCGCCGGTGTTCTCGAGGAGCTTCTCGGTGAGCTCCGTCGACGAGGATCGGGCGGTGACGGAGGTTTTTCTGATCAGCCACGGCGAGTGCGAGCTCAATCTGAGGCCGGACGTGGTGGGAGGGCGGTGCCAAGTGGCGGCGCTGACACAGAACGGGAAGAGGCAAGCGAGGGCTCTGGCCGTGTTCTTGAGCTCGCAGGGTGTGCGGTTCAATGCCGTGTACTCGTCTCCTTTGGATCGAGCTAGGTCGATGGCAGCTTCGGTTTGTCAGGTATCTTTGTGACTTGTCCCTCAGTTTCTTATGTTAAAGTTTTGATTTTGATTTGATACTTTCAAGCATTGATAGAGAAGATGAGAGTTGGAGATGATGTGACATCAAAGTGCATAGTGTGAATCTGCCTGGAAAAAGGGTTGTTCTTGATTTGGAGTAATTTTCTAGGTTGAGCTGGTCTTCAAATTTTGGAGGTCTTGTTGGTAGAGATCAGAAATGTTGATACAACAATCCCAATTTAGTATCTAAGTAATCATCAAACTGTAGCTACTATCTGTACTTGCTTACTAGCTCTGCATCATGATGCACCTATGATACTCTCTGGCTAGCTAAGATTTTCCATGAAAGTAAAATCAGTGAATTGACCTTTGCCTATTTTGATAGCTACCATCCTTTTCACTGTTGGTTTCATTTTGTGATCTAATTTAAAGGCATTCCCTCATTTGGGATGTCCATAGGCAATAAACTAATATAGTATCACACCTCTCCGGCTCTGCCTATAAACAACTTTTGTTCTGTTCTTTTTTCTTTTTGTGTTGAAGAGACGAAGGTAGCTTCATTAAGTTCCAAGGTAGGCAGTCAATTAGTCATGGAAATGTTTCCCAGACCATCAATGGTTGTGGGCTGTTACTATACACAGATCTTTTAACCGTTCTTTCAGATGCGGCTATGCGGGTGAAGATAAAGTTGTAGAACTATAATGTTCTTTAGATTTGATATTGCCTGAATGATATTCTGTTTAGTTACATTTATTTGCTGTTAGCAAGGTACGCATGAGAATTTCCCTTCCAACACATTAACTTTCTTATCCCAATACGATGTTGCTTGCTAATAACATAGAAAGAATATGTTTTCTTTTATAGAGCATTCAACTCATATAGTTACTGGTTACAGTTAACTGAGTGGAACTTCAATATCCATAATGAATTGTATCCATAGGCCGCATAGGATTTAGAGTAGGATTTCCCGAATTTTTGTAGATAAAAACAATATAGGCGTATAAAAGCCATGAAGGTTCATCAAAAAATGCCGCATTAGTAAGACTGATATAATGTAATTGGCCTGTAATTCTCTTTACACACATCATAATTCGTAAATCAGTATCCTTTTTGACATTCTGTTCACCTTGTTCATTGGATTATAGTAACAGCTGTAGCTTATATAATCAAATTACTTGGAAGTTGTAGCGCTTTAGTATCTAAGGGTTTTATGGTAAGCTGCTAAACTAAGAAACATTATAAAACTATAGTTACAGATTAGCAGCAGAAGTGAAATGGAGAATAAATACAATAAAACATTTAATTTTCTTAAGTAAGAATTAGATATACTCATATCCCTCCTTATTCTAATGCAGGAAATGAACTTTGCGGAGGAACATATACAGTCCTCAGATGCGATTACGGAGATGAGTCAGGGCCATTGGGAGGGTTGCCTCTGGTCCGAAGTATATACTCCAGAAATTACAAATTTGATCGACAGATTCCAGCCAGATTTCTCTGCTCCGTTGGGTGAATCACTCAGGCAAGTGGAGTTCAGAATGATTCAGTTCTTAAATGGGACACTAACGGGACTGCCTGAAAAGTTAAGAGCAGATTTCTCATCCCACCAACTCAATGAGAGCCAAGGGTTTGCGCAACAGAACTCCCATGCTCGAACCAACTCAGTCCATGACCGAGATGGACCCTCTCTCCCACCAAACCAGTGGGATTCTCTACACCGTCATAGACCCGGGCTTTGGAGAAAAAAGTCTGGCAAGAGCAGGCTACAGTTTGTGAACACTACTGGCAATGGGGATCACGAGATTGAGGATGAGATATCTCCTCAAGAATCAAGCAGCCAAAATGCCCTCCATGACCCGAGTGAGAGAAGCTCCACATGTACTTCCTCATGCATTGGCGTTTTCACTCACTCGGTACCAATCAGGTGTCTCCTCACCGGCCTCCTCGGCTGCAGCCCGGTGATGTCACACAAGATATGCGTAGAAGATTCTTCCGTGACCGTGTTGCAGCATTCGTGGAAAACGGGCTGGCAGGTAAAAAGGTTAAACGATACTGCACATCTTAGGCTGCTCTAGTTAGAGATTCTAGAATCTTTATCATTATTGGCTAAAACATGGCATAGTTTTTTGGTTTATGGATATAACCTGTCTGTTGCAACTCATGCTTTTGCAATTTGCTAGAGCCGGTGACAATTCTGCACTGTGTTGTAACATTCAGTAAGTTTATTTCCATGTTTAGTTGGAACTTTGTTTTGTGTTGTTTACAATAGCTGTTACTACCAGTGTGATATCATGAATTGATAGAATTTTGGAAGAAAACAAGTTTTTATTTCATATCAGAAACTATCTGTTCATTGCATCATAAAATTTGTTTCCCATTGTTCATGTCCTTTGAGTTCGTATCCCTCTTCTGGTTTGGTTTTGTCAAAGTGTAGTCAAATTCCATCTACACAAATAAGCTCTTTGAGCTATTGAATGAAGAAGTAAATTAAGCAGGGAACTAATTTAGTAAAAATATCCAAAGGTGTCACGACACCCAAAGTTCTCTGATTAATCGAGCTACTAATACAAATATGAGAGTTCTCTCGTTAATGAGCTCTCAACCTGTCCCATTCACCATAACTCGATCCGCGTATCCGGGACCGTAGCATAATCTTATACCTCTATAATGGTTTTCAAGTAATTTCTCCGATTACAAATGTATATCAAAATATATTTGATATATCTGTTAGGGCAAATCGAAATTTGGAATTTACAAATTTATGGACATTTCATTCAACATTACCGATTCTAATACGATTTTTCTTCTTAAAGAAATGGAGCGTAGAAATGTGGTTTCTTGAATCTCTTTCTCATTTTTCTTTGTTCCATCTCTCACTTCTTTTCTTTTTTCTCCCTTTATTGATGTACTTGGCTGATTTTTGTTTATCACTTAAAAACTTTAGTTGATTTCATCAATAAAATCTCTTTTTTGCTGAGAAATTATTTTTTTTAACTTTTATTCATACTAGTTAAGGGACAGAAACGATTGACTCTATCCTACTTAATAATTTTAAATTTACGCTGTTCCATATTAATTTTCAAAGATATCAAACATCCATTGATTTTGGATGTTTTAGGCATCTTACAAAAAATAATGGGACTCACTGTTTTCAAAATTTGAAGATGGGGAAACACAGTGCATACTGTCTAGGACTAGAAGGGTCAAAATATGACAGAAAGACAATCTTGTCCTCACATATAGGATCTACAGCATGTGCACTCACTCACAAGTCACACCCTTTCTCTTCCTGCATCATCACCAGTATGGGGACAACAGAACACAAATCAAACACAAAAACAAAAAATAATGTCCCATAACACTGCCCAACCCGTGATTTGTGCCAAACAGTTATCTACCGACATCTCTCCCTCCACCATATCTATATATCTCTCAAACTCAAAACTCAAAACTCAATTCAGCTCAGCTCAGTTCCTCACTCACCTATGGCACCCACCACCACCACCACCAAGTTCTCTTCTCTTCCATTATTGACTCTCATTTTGACCATTTGGGTCACCACAAATGAGTCTATGGTCTCAGCTTCTCCAACTCCTATGCCATATGAAATGCCACCAAACATCACCACCTTCTTCCCATCTCCCAACTCCATGCTGCCTGCAACAACCTCTGCGCCCGCGCCGGCCTTGGATCCGTTGGCTCCAACTTCCAGCTCCGGCCAGTTTGTGGGGCTCACCCCCTCCGGCGCCTCCAAGTCACATGTTGCCTTAGTTTACATGTTTGTAACTTGTTTTGTGCTTTTTAGCCTGATTGCTTAGGTTTGGTTATTCAGATGTTTCATATTCACTTTATGCTGCAGAATGGCATTAGCTTGTGGTTTCCTTCATTGCTGATGAATTTTGATATTGGTTTGGGTTTTTTTCTTAACCCAAAATAATTGAGCTTACAAGAGTTCATCCATTGACAACAAGTTCTTCAGGATTTACCTAAGAAGAAACTGTCTGAACTAAAAGGCGAATAATCCTCAAGTTTGAAGCAGAACTCAAAAGGCCTAAAATCATCAATCATCAATTGGATGTCACCATTTTGGTTTCCTCTTTGAACCATTAGACCTTCTTCTCCTGCGCGCCATTAATAAGAAATTAGTAATCGTCTTGAGTGATAATGTGACAATAATATGCAAGATATTAGTATTTAGAAAACTATCATATCAGATGGAATGAAATTGAAACTGAAAGTAGAAGTATTTATCAAGCAATGACTACCTTTTAGTTGATATTGTCATTGAAGCTAAAGATTTTGACAGAATCTGCACATCCTCATTTTCATCCAACATCTCCAATTCTGCAAGCCATTTCATTGGAACTGAAAGAACCCTGTAACATTCATTGCGCGAGAAAAAAAATCAGACCCTTTTCTTGGGAGACAGATTGATAGTCGAAAAGTTAATATGGGGATGAAACTGAACTTAAAAGCATACCCTTGGATAGATTTATCTTTGCATTTACTCATCTTGCTCGCTGAATAAGCCGCGAATACTGCGTCAAGGCCCTCTGCTAGTTTTGGAACATCAGTGTCTGATACAATATCCCAAACCTTAACCACCTGGATGTAATGTGAACCTTCCCTAACGATGTCTATGCTCCATATGAGGTTTATCGCACCATTGACCTTGTACTTCTCCAAAATCTGATGAGACGAAACTCCAGCAGTGGCTATAGAGTTTCTTTTCTTAACAGCCCGACGCCAGCCATTTGAAATCTTTTGTATCAGAAATAGCGTCTCCTTACTAATCCCTATACTTTTCATCCTTGCCATGGAATTCAAGAACTCGTCACTGAAACAAACCTGAATTGAAAACTACAGTTAGCATTACTGATTCATGATTTAGAGGAGATAAATATTAAATGCTACAAACCATACCTTCCATGTTGACTTTTTGAAAACTAGAGAATCCATATGGAGCAATGTATCTAACTGGCCAAGCTCAACCAGTGAAGCTGTCATGGCCTGAGCCAACCTGTCATCATCTTCAGCATCGAAGAAACATCCTCGATCTCTTGCATCCATAATCAAATTCTTCCAAATGGAGTCACTGTTGACCAGAGTTGACCCATTCCCCACTATCCATAGGCAATGCCTGCACATGACAGTGCAAGCTTCTAAGTTGCAGAAACCACCAAAAAAAACTTGTTATGTGCATGGAAATTAGTACCTTGCTCGTGTCAACGCCACATTTGCTCGTTGAAAATTGGAAAGAAACCCAACTGAGCCATTCAGATTACTTCTGACGGTAGAAATGATAATCACATCTTCCTCGCTGCCTTGGAAGCCATCAACAGACCGAACACGGACAGAGAAGCCTACATTTGCCTTGGAACTATATGTTTTTCCGATTTTCTCTCCAATGGCATGTACCTGAGCCTTATATGGTGATATCACACCCACACTGATCTTCTTTTTGCTCTTAACAACTTCTGCAACACCAACAAGAAAAAGGGTATTTCAAATTTTCCCATAATTGACAATTTTTGCAAGATATGTAGTGGTTCAGATAAAAACCAAATACCTTTGTGGAGACAAGCAAGTATCTCAGACACAACAGCAACCTCAACCATGTTTCTTGCACTACAACCCCCATGATGATCCTCCATTCCATAGGCTACATTGATAAAGGAAAAAGAACCGTACATGTTTCCTTGAAGAAACTGCCTCTTGTAGCTTTGTTCTTGGACCAATGGAGCATCCAAGATCTGTTTCCCGTAGAACTCCCTGTTTGGAAACAGGCTTATAGATGGATGCATCCTGTATTGGACATTGAGTAGGTGCTTCTTGTGGCCAAGAAGCACCAGCCTCCCAAACAAACTCCTCCCAAATTCAGCATTTCCAGAGATCTAATGCTTCAAAATCATTAGCAATGTAACACATCACAAAAATTAAAGTAGATTCAGAAATGATTGAAGACCAAACCTTGCTCTGAACCATTGCTGGAAGTTGTCTCTCATCGCCTATAAGAATAGCATGGCGGAGACCGGACACTTGTAAGGGAATTGCAGATTCACATTCTTTAAGCTGAGCAGCTTCATCAATGACCACCAAGTCCACAGGCCCCAACACCTTAACTGAGCTTGATGCAGTACAGAAAATAAGGCGTGCATTGGCCAAACAAAAACTCTTTGTCGCGTCTTTGCTAGTTAAATTTGGCACTGGAAAATCCTTTTGAAGTGATCTGAGTACATAGAGACAATCTTTTCTAGTAACAACGCCTTCAAGTTCAAATTTGAGTAACTGATTCAATCCATCGTCGGAACAACTTGCGCGACTCAACAATGTCTTAAGAGATTTTAGCAAACCAAGAGCTCTGATCATCTTCTTTACCACTTGAAGAGAAACAAAAGAAGTTGGCAAGTGTGTGTACAAGCTAACAAAACAAATCCTGAGCCTCTCGTACGTGATGTTGAATGTATTCACAAATTTCATGAATCTCGAACAAGGGTCATCACTTGTACTCTCAACCTGTCCCTCATCTTTATTATTTGACGAATGACCATCCATTTTCTCATTCTCCTTCTCCTTCTTCTTGTGCTTGTGCTTGTCCTTGTCCTTGTTTTTGTTTTCTTTTATGGTTTGAACAATAACTTTCTCCCAAGTGTGTTTGAGGCTTTTATAAGTACTTCTCTTTTCCTCCATCTCACTCTTTGCTTGATCAGCTTCGTCAAAGCCCCCCCTCATGTTCTTCAAATCCCTTTTCTTTCGCATTCTTTTCAAAAGAACCTTCAAGCAAGTTGATCATGGTCGTCAAGGTATGCATATAACCAAAATTTGGAGAAAAACACTCCTTTAGTATCTCAACCCGATGGTCAAGAAACACATCAGCAAGATCATCATGATCGATAATCTTCATTCGCTCTTTGTTCCCAAACAACAATAAATCTCCAAACCCATATGTGTCATATTCAAGTGAATTCACTACCAAGTTCAGGAGCCTCTTAGTGACCTCCAGCACAGCAATGTTGGTAGGTGCACATGTTAGTGTCCTGCACTTCATTTTCAGAAGACACAATAGCAACAAACCAGTTGTCTTCGTTTTCCCAGTTCCGGGAGGACCCCATATCAGCTTCACACTATTCTGATGCCTGCACTCCCTCAGAGACATGCCACTTAAAATTGCAGACTCTTGTGAGTCATTTAAGTTGGAAGATTGAAGTAAAGACCTTATTTCCGAGAACTGCTCACTTTGGTTTATTCTTAAATAGCAAGCTTCACAGTTTTCTCCATTCTACAACAAAAAGGGTGTTTTAGAAATGAATCAAAATGCCACAAACACGAACTGTAAGTTCATAAGTAAGCAAATTCAAATACTTACAGTAGGATTCTTTTTCAGCACTTGATTGATAACCTTCATGTTCCCTACTTTGTTCTTTGTGTCCAATGCTGCGTAAATCCGATTGTTTGTAGTCAAGTTCACAAGGTAAACAGCAAAAAGTAACTCTCTCTCATCTTCTTCAGACATAATAATAGGCTCTGGAGTCGATATTTTTAGTAGATTGGGGTCTTCGTCGATATTTCCTCTAACATAAGCAAAAAGGTAGGCTTGTCCATCTCTTCTCAAATCATGAATGTTTTTCGGTCTTTTGTCTGTCAACGCAATGAGGTCCCCAGATTGAGGCTTGTAATCATCTTCATTTCTAGTATGTTTCAAATCCATCTTGTAGAGCCATGTTTTGGAACTTTTGATTTTCTTCAACATTTTAACAGACAATGCTTCGCGCGCGGGCGGGTTTCTCATGTTTATCAAGCTAGAACAAAGATCAGCATGCGTCTCCTCAATGAGGGGAAGGAAAAATGCATTTTTGTACTCACCTGAGGACTGAAATGTCTCTGCTATCTTACTCACCTGTTCATACATACAATTTAGCATGATCTGAAAACCATTTCTAAAATCATGAATAGAAACTTTAGATTCCAGAACCCATATATGTAATTACGTAATTGATAATGAAATTGGAGAATCATGCATGTGTTACCACAAACCTGGCCTTTGTAAAGGTTGTTGTTGAGCACATCCTGTAAAGACCAAGAAAAGACAATGTCTATTAAGGTTGGAGGTTCTTTTTTCTTCCCATAAGTCTTCTTCTCCATGACTTGCTTTGTTCCCAGCTTAGCTTCTCTATGGAATATCAGGAGTTGATCTAAACAGAAGCAAAACAAATCTGCATGTACCCTTTTATTTCAGAGGGCAACATGCTTAAGAAGTGAAGAGTTTGGGCCATGAGGATCCAAATGGCTTTTGGTTTTTCCATGTACAGATGTGACTGTGATTCAGTTCATGGTTCTGATTCTGTTTTGATCCTTCATGTTACTTTTTAGCCTTAACATGCATGTGATTTTAAGGGTTTAAGGAACCAGCCACCAGGTGCCTTTTGGTTTTCCAATGTCCAGACAAGAGCAGCTACACCTTTTTCATTTATCGGTTCGAGTTTTTCAGTTGAATCGAGTTTTAACATGATATTCTCTGACCTGCATACACATTGTTGCACACATATCATGTTGTGGCCACACTATGTTCAAATAACAGGAGAAGAAATGCCATTTACTTTGAATTACAGAAAAAGGTGAAATCATGAACAACCCAAGAATTTGAGTGAAAAATGCCTTCTCAGTGTTGGTCTATGCTTCACATCCACTCTTGGGCAAATGAGACCTCTCTGGAGCTCACTGTTCTCAGCTTTTAGGCATTGAAGCCGCGAGCGCAGCTCTTTGATGGCCTCTCTCGTCTCAGCATTTCTCCTCACCAACTCGGCCTGCTGCCTTATATTCTCCTCCATCAGCCTGGTGACTTGGAACTTGAGCTCACACCATGTGCCCTCTCTCTCAGCATTAGCCTCACATGTCTTGATGATCATGTTTGGAGAATTTACGGTGGTTCTTGTCATGGGATTGTCTTCACCTGCCTGCTCACTCCACTTCAGTTCATCAGCTATCTTGTGCAGGTACTCATGGTCAAAGTTGGTGCTACCAAACTCAGAATCAGGATCTTCAACATCAGACTCAGGATGTGAATCAGGGATTTCGGGTTCGGGATCATAATCAAAACCCTCCATTTTAACATTGCTTCTGACCCTTTTGAAATTGCGAGAAGACGATGCAATGCCTGGAGGAAATTGGGATAATTTCGACCTCAATTGATCGTGCTCTTCGGCCAGAGACCGGTAAGACCTGTCCATCACTTCAAGCATCTGTACCAGTTCCGGCTTACAATCTGCATCATCTCCAATGATCTTGATCATGTCCTTCATTTTCATGTCCAACCCTACAATTCCAAATGGTTCCAATACCAAACTAGATTACCTATTCACCATTTGACACAATGCAGAACATGTCTCTTCATCAGGCTCAATTGAAAACATTCATTCTAATTCTGATTTTATACTATTTATCATTGATGATTCAGGGTTCAAGAATTTGTTCAGGAAAAAAATACTAATCAATCTCAGAAATCATTCATAATCACATGATAAAAACTAGATTCACTTAAAAACTCAAATGGAATATAATTAAACCTGATATGCATAAAAACTCAAACTGATAGATAAAAATTATCTGATAGAATTGAGTGGAGCCACAGGGACTGGTTGTGACCTCTACTAGGGCTGCTCCATGGAGAGTGATGCAGTTGATCCTCCATTTGGATGATGATTTTCTGGGTTTTGAAACACCAACACCACCACCACCACCAAGTTCTCTTCCCTTCCATTATTGACTCTCATATTGACCATTTGGCTCTCCACAAATGAGTCTGTGGTCTCAGCTTCTCCAACTCCTATGCCTCGGATCTGTTGGCTCAAACGTACAGCTCCGGCCAGTTTGTGGGGCTCACCCCCTCCGGCGCTTCCAAGTCACATGTTGCCTTAATTTACATGTTTGTAACTTGTTTTGTGTTTTTTAGCCTCATGGCTTAGGTTTGGTTATTCAGATTATCAGATATTTCATATCCATTTTATGCTGCAGAATGGCATTAGCTAGTAGTTTCCTTCATTGCTGATGAATTTTGATATTGGTTTGGTTTTTTTTTTTGTTACCCAAAATAAAAGTGCTTATAGGTTGAGCTTACAAAAGTTTATCCATTGACAACAAGTTCTTCAGGACTTACCTGAAACGAAACTGTCTGAATTAAAAAGGCGAATAATTCTCAAGCTCGAAGCAGAATCATCAATTGGCTGTCACCATATTGGTTTCCTCGTTGAACTATTAGCACTTCTCCTGGTACAGAAATTCGGATAAATTTCGCTGCAAGAAATTACTTAACAGTGCGATAACGATATACAAGATATCAGTACTTTAAAAATAAGGATAATTACATGCAGGTACACATGACAATTATCATCCTTATATACTGTGTAACAAGTCTGAGTTTAAACTACAATATTTGAAATTACAATTTTGTCCTTCATCCTTAATCTCTCTCCCCTCGTCGGATCAAGATTCAGTCCAGAGTAGCAAGAATTATACATCCCATAACCAAAAAAACTTAACAGACACAAACATCAACCAAACCATTTCCCAAAACAACGAATTCAACACTGCTAATGAACTAAAAGCAGCGCCACTTTGACATGATCGAAGCAAAAAAAACATTATACTGACAAACCAATTAGTGTTAAAAACAATCAAACAAGTTTGCAAAATTATACCACTATTGAACATCACCAGTCTCTGGCTTCCTCCAGCTCAAGCTCAAGCTCCTCTCCTCTCTCCCATTCCCTCTGTCCACTTTCTCAGCTGTCTCATTGATCTTAACTGTCTCGAACTTTTCATCAATCTCCTTCCAATCCTGCCCCTTCTCTGCCAGCACCTCCTCTCTAGGCCTTGCCTGCCCAAACAGGTTCGAACGCTTCTGCTTCGGGACTACTATCGCCGGACTACTCATTGGCAGTGTCCGTGGCTGCAGGACGAGCCTGGGCCTCCCATTGGCGAGGACAAGACCACCATTGGACACCTCCCTCTCAAACCTCCCAAATCTGTGACCTTTAGTGTTCACAGAGCTCGTGTTCGATTCGTCAGCCCTTGACTGTGAATTGAAGAAACTCCCTCTCTCGCCCCTATCCCGTGAGGTTGAAGAAGAGGGAGGGGCAAAATCATCATTTAACAAAAATCTGTTATAGAGTGTATAACAGTGATAATCAGTTCCGTGTAGGTGACCTTTCAAATTAAAAACACTTTAACTGTGCTCAGATGAAAAAAGATGTTTCGCCCGATGCACGTAGCTACAACTACCCTTTAAAAAAGATTAGATCAAATGGAAAGAAATTGAAAGTAAGAGTATTTATTATGCAATGCTACCTTTTACTTGACAGTGTCATTGAAGCTAAAGATTTTGACAACATAGGCACATCCTCATTTTCATGCAACATCTCCAATTCTGCAAGCCATTTCATTGGAACTGCAAGAATCCTGTAACAATTTGCAAGAAAAAAAAAATCAGACCCTTTTCTTGGGAGGCGAAGATTAATAGTCGAAAAGTGAATATGGAGATGGAACTGAACTTAAAAGCATACCCTTGGGTAGATTTATCTTTGCATTTGCTCATCTTGCTCGCTGAATAAGTCGAGAATAGTGTGTCAAGATGCTCTGCTAGTTTTGGAACATCAGTATCTGATACAACATCCCAAATCTTAACCACCTGGATGTAATGTGAATCTTCCCTAACAATGTCTATGCTCCATACGAGGTTTATCGTACCATTAACCTTGTACTTCTCCAAAAGCTGATGAGACGAAACTCCATCAGTGACTATAGAGTCTATTCTCTTATCAGCCCGACGCCAGCCATTGGAAATCTTTTGTATCAGAAACAGCATCTCCATACTAATCCATTTACTTTTCATGCTTGCCATGAAAATCAAGAACTCGTCGCTGAAACAAACCTGGATTGTAAACTACAGTTAGCAATTTAGCATTACTGATTCATGACTTAGAGGAGATAAATAAATAATTACTACAAACCATACCTTCCATGTTGACTTTTTGAAAACTAGAGAATCCATATGGAGCAATGTGTCCAACTGGCCAAGATCAACCAGTGAAGCTGTCATGGCCTGAGCCAACCTGTCATCATCTTCAGCATCGAAGAAACATCCTCGATCTCTTGCATCCATAACCAAATTCTTCCAAATGGATTCACTGTTGACCAGAGTTGACCCATTCCCCACTATCCATAGGCAATGCCTGCACATAACAATGCAAGCTTAAAAGTTGCAGAATCCACCAAAAAAGCTTGTTATGTGCATGTCAATTAGTACCTTGCTCGTGTCAACGCCACATTTGCACGTTGAAAATTGGAAAGAAACCCAATTGAGCCATTCGGATTACTTCGAACAGTAGAGATGATGATAACATCTTCCTCGCTGCCTTGGAATCCATCAACAGACCGAACACGGACAGAGAAGCCTCCATCTGCCTTGGAACTATATGTTTTCCCGATTTTTTCTCCAATCGCATGTACCTGAGCCTTATATGGTGATATCACACCTACACTGATCTTTTTGCTCTTGACAACTTCTGTAACACAAACAAGAAAAGGGTATTTCAGATTTAGAAAATTGCAAAAACTCTTCGTTACAAAAACTCCCCATCCACCTTGTATTTTTTGCACCGTTAGTATAATTGTGTTAAAATAGAAGAAAATCTTGAAATATTTTCACAGTGCCGAAAATACCCTTATCTCTCAGCGCATACAATTACAAAAACTCTCCATATATTATTGTACTTTTGCAGAGAGTCTTGGTATACAATGCATTTTTGCACAAACTCACTGTCCTCTTTACATTTTATCTATGATAAATTTTGCAAGATAGTAGTGGTTCGGACAAAAATCATATACCTTTGTGGAGACAAGCAAGTATCTCAGACACAACAGCAACCTCAACCATGTTTCTTGCACTATAACCCCCGTGATGATCCTCCTCTCCATAGGCTACATTGATAAAGGAAAAAGAACCATACATGTTTCCTTGAAGAAACTGCTTCTTGTAGCTTCGTTCTTGGACCAATGGAGCATCCAATATCTACTTTCCATAGAACTCCCTGTTTGGAAACAAGCTGATAGATGGATGCATCCTGTATTGGACATTGAGAAGGTGCTTCTTGTGGCCAAGAAGCACTAGCCTTCCAAACAAACTCCTCCCAAATTCAGCATTTGCAGAGATCTAATGGTTCAAAATCATTAGCATTTAGCAATGTAACATATCACAAAAGTTAAAGTAGAATCAGAAAGGATTGAAGCAAGTAAAATGACTAAAGACCAAACCTTGCTTTGAACCATTGCTGGAAGTTGCCTCTCATCGCCTATAAGAATAGCATGGCGGGGACCGGACAATTGTAAGGGAATTGCGGATTCACATTCTTTGAGCTGAGCAGCTTCATCAATGACCACCAAGTCCACAGGCCCCAACACCTTAACTGAGCTTGCTGCAGTACAGAAAATTAAGCGTGCATTGGTCAAACAAAAACTCTTTATCGTGTCCTTGTTACTTAGATTTGGCACTTGAAAATCCTTTTGAAGTGATTTGAGTACATAGAGGCAATCTTTTCTGTTAGAAACACCTTGAATTTCAAATTTGGGTAACTGATTCATTCTTTCGTCAGAGAAACTGGAGCAGCTCAACAATGTTTTAAGAGATTTTAGCAAACCAAGAGCTTTGATCATCTTCTTTACCACTTGAAGAGAAACAAAAGAAGTTGGCAAGTGTGTGTACAAGCTAACCAAACAAAGCCTAAGCCTCTCGTACGTGATGTTGAATGTATTCACAAATTTCATGAATCTCGAACGAGGGTCATCACAAATACTTTCAACATGCCCCTCGTCTTTTAATTTCTCCTTCTCCTGCTTGTCCTTGTTTTTGTTTTCTTTTATGGTTTGAACAATAACTTTCTCCCAAGTGTGTCTGAGGCTTTTATAAGTACTTCTCTTTTCCTCCATTTCACTCATCATTTGATCAGCTTTGTCAAAGCCTCCCTCGCGCTCTTCAATTCCCTTTTCCTTCTCATTCTCTTCAAAAGAGCCTTCAAGCAGGCTGATCATGGTCGTCAAGGTATGCACATAGCCAAAACTTGGAGAAAAGCACTCCATTAGTATCTCAATGCGATGGTTAAGAAACACATCAGCAAGATCATCATGATCAATGATCTTCATTCGCTCCTTGTCTCCAAACAATACTAAATCTCCAAACCCATATGTGTCATATTCAGGTGAACTCACTACCAAGTTCAGGAGCCTTTTAGTAACCTCCAGCACAGCAATGTTGGTAGGTGCACATGTTAATGTCCTGCACTTCATTTTCAGAAGGCAAAATAGCAACAGACCAGTTGTCTTCGTTTTCCCAGTTCCCGGAGGACCCCATATTAGCTTCACACTGTTCTGGTGCCTGCACTCCCCCAGACACATGCCACTTAAAATTGCAGACTCTTGTGAGTCATTTAAGTTGGAAGATTGAAGTAAAGACCTTATTTCCGAGAACTGCTCACTTTGGTTTACTCTTAAATAGCAAGCTTCACAGTTTTCTCCATTCTACAACAAAAAGGGTGTTTTAGAAATGAATCAAAATTCCACAAACAAGAACTGTATGTTCATAAGTAAATTCAAATACTTACAGTAGGATTCTTTTGCAGCACTTGACTGATAACCTTCATGTTCCCTACTTTGTTCTGTGTGTCCAATGCTGTGTAAATTCGTTTGTTTGTAGTCGAGTTCACAAGGTAAACAGCAAAAAGTAACTCATTCTCGTGCTCTTCAGACATTATAGGCCCTGAAGTCAATATTTTTAGTAGATCGGGGTCTTCGTCGATATTTCCTCTAACATAAGCAACAAGGTAGGCTTGTCCATGTCTTCTCAAATCTTGAATGTTTCTCGGTCTTTTGCCTGTCAAGGCAGTGAGGTCCCCGGATTGAGGCTTGTAATCATCCTCATTTCTAGCATTTTCCAACTCCATCTTGTAGAGCCATGTTTTGGAACTTTTAAACCCCTTCAACATTTTGACAGACATAGCTTTGCGTGCAGGCGGGTTTCCCATGTTTATCAAGCTAGAACAAAGATCGGCATGTGTCTCCTCGATGAGGGGAAGGACAAACGCATTTTTGTACTCATCTGTGGACTGAAATGTGTCTGCTATCTTATTCACCTGTTCATACACACCATTAACATGATCTGAGAACCATTTCTAAAATCATGAATAAAAAACTTCAGATTCCAAAACCCATTTGTGTAATTACGTAATTAATAATGAAAGTGGAGAATCATGCATATGTTACCACAAACCTGGCCTTTGTAGAGGTTGCTGTTGAGCACATCCTGTAAAGACCAGGAAAAGACAAAGTCTGTTAAGGATGGAGATTCCTTTTTCTTCACAAAAGTCTTCTTCTCCATGACTTACTGTGTTCCTAGCTTAGCTTCTCTGTGGAAGCAAAAAAACTCCCAAGTCCCTTTTATTTCAGAATACAAAATGCAACATACATGGGAAGTGAAGAGTTTGGGCCATAATAAGGATCCAAATGGCTTTTGGTTTCTCCATGTACAAACAAGAGTTGTGAGTGAGCTTGGATCTGATTCTGTTTTTATCCTTCATGTATCTTTTATGGATCCAGATGTCTTTTGGTTTTCCCTTGTACAAACAAGATCAGCTACACCTTTTCCACTTGGTACATTTTCTGATGCACCAATTAGTTTGAGTTGGATCGAGTTTTAACATGATATTCTTTGACCTGCACACATATCATGTTGTGGACACACTATTCAAAGAAGAAGAAACATAAATGTCATTTACTTTGAATTACAGAAGAAAGTGAAATCACGAGCAGCCCAAGAATTTGAGTGAAAAATGCCTTCTCAATCTTGGTTTATGCTTCACATCCACTCTTGGGCAAATGAGACCTCTCTGGAGCTCACTGTTCTCAGCTTTCAGGCACCGAAGCCGCGAGCGCAGCTCTTTGATGGCCTCTCTCTTCTCAGCATTTCTCCTCACCAACTCGGCCTGCTGCCTTATATTCTCCTCCATCAGCCTGGTGACTTGGAACTTGAGCTCACACCATGTGCCCTCTCTCTCAGCATTAGCCTCGCATGTCTTGATGATCATGTTTGGAGAATTTAAGGTTGTTCTTGTCATGGGATTGTTTTCACCTGCCTGCTCACTCCACTTCAGTTCATCAGCTATCTTGTGCAGGTACTCATGGTCAAAGTTGGTGCTACCAAACTCAGAATCAGGATCTTCAACAACAGACTCGGGATGTGAATCAGGGATTTCGGGTTCGGGATCATAGTCCAAACCCTCCATTTTAACATTGCTTCTGACCCTCTTGAAATTGCGAGAAGACGACGCAATGCCTGGAGGAAATTGGGATAATTTCGACCTCAATTGGTCGTGCTCTTCGGCCAGAGACCGGTAAGACCTGTCCATCTCTTCAAGCATCTGTACCAGTTCTGGCTTACAATCTGCATCATCCCCAATGATCTTGATCATGTCCTTCATTTTCATGTCCAACCCTACAATTCCAAATGGTTCCAATACCAAATTAGATTACCTATTCACCATTTGACACAATGCAAAACATGTCTCTTCATCAGGTTCAATTGAAAACATCAATTCTAATCATAATTTTATACTATCTATCATTGATGATTCAGGGTTCAAGAACTTGTTCCAAAAAAACTAATCAATCTCATAAATCATTCATAATCATCACATGATCAAGACTCGATTCACTTAAAAACTCAAACCGAATGTTATTAAAACTCGATTCACTTAAAAATTCAAACTGATAGATAAAAATTACCTGATAGAGTTGAGTGGAGCCACAGGGACTGGTTGTGACCTCTACTAGGGCTGCTCCATGTAGAGTGATGCAATTGATCCTCCATTTGGATGATGATTTTCTGGGTTCTTGAAACAAATTCAGATCTCTGAACCTCTGATCTCTACACAGATCTCATTTCATTTCCTTGCTGTTATATAAGGAGATGAAGATCCGATAATGGTTACAACGATTTTGTATTTGAAATTCAAACACAATATTTAATGAGAATCATACATAACCGTCGACACTGCCTGTTATGTATATGATTTGCTCCTCATATCTTCGGTTTCAAGGAATATAATATTCTTTTTATTAGCAGGCGCTCCAAGGAAAGTAGCCAACCGTTGTTGAAAAAATTAGGTGATTGGCACCGACTTCTTGATTGAAAACTATATTATATTTTATTGATGAAATTTTTTACTTTTATAAAATATTTCAAATATTATGTCAAAGGGCAAGAGAATATTTTCTTAATATTGCATATGATAAAATAAATAAATAAAAGTAAACGGCATTCAATAATAAATAAATAAAATAATGGCGTTGCTCATGAGCTAGTTCAATATGTTCTTTTTAATTCAGGTTGAGATTCAGGTATGTGTTTTGTCCTGTCAAGTCGTAATGTAGTTCTGATTCGTGAATCGCACTTCTGATCTATAATATATGAATTTATTAAAAAAAAAAGGGGTAATGTCACTTACTTTCTTCGTGGTATACCCGATTTTCGCTTACCTCTCTCATTTTAAGAATACGTTCTAACATGTCCTCAGAGTATACGACTTTCTCACTTAAGCTCAACAGCGTTAGTTTTTTGAAAATGATGAAAAAACTCTTGTATTTAAAAATTAAAATTTACTTTTTAAAAAAATATATTATTCTATAAAAATCAATAATAAAAAACTTATTTTAGTATTGAAAATATTATTTCTTTAAAGAATAAAAAAACTATAAAACATGAAAACGTATATATATATATATATATATTTAAAAATAATATTAGAATTATTTTATATTATTTATTTTATAAAAAATATATTTCAAGAAAATGTTTTTAAAATGTCTTTTTAATTTTTTAATATAAGGGTATTTTCGTCATTTTGACCAAAACTAATATTATTGGGCTTCAGCGAGAAAGTCGTATAGTTCGAGGACTTATCAGAAAATATTCGTGAAATGATGAGGGTAAGCGAAAATTGCGTATACTACGAGAGAGATTAGTGAAAATCGAATATATTAATTTAAAATAAGTTTGAATCATTATTGGGTCTGGCCAGTAAAAAGTTCGGAGAGTGAAATTGAAATGGTGACAAAAATGGTAATTATCAGAATAAATGTGTTGAGCTTCCCAATATAAAGCATGGAGTGTAGCAGTTGAGCACAAGCCCGCCGCCCCCAGTTGACCTTATAGTTGTATGCTTAAACTATTTTTCCATCAGCCAACTACATTATGACAAGTGTCCCCACATGCCCATTATTGGGAATCTCAATATGACAATACTACCCTCAGCGAGATTAGGTATTATCGATATAATACGATAATTTGTAAATTTAATCAAGTTTTTGAAAACTAAAATTATAGGGATGTTCGCAGTCTGAATAGCAGATCTAACTATTTAGAATTGGACCGAATTGATTATTTAGAATCAAATCGAGTTAGTGTAAAATCAAACTTATTGAATTGATTCATAAAGTTTTCAAAATTTGAGAAAACATACCAAATAGCAATGATAATTGACCTGACAATTGATGGACCAAACTGGTTAAACTTGAATTTTCTTTTAGGGCAAAGTAAACATTGAGAAGTTAATTTTTGGATTCAATAAAAAAATTATTTAATGGGATACAATACTAAATCATATAGGTATAATAAGTATCTATTTGAAATTGAAAATTATAAATTTTTGGTCCCAAAACATGGGGTTGCTTTTCCCAACAAATGGAGGTACATTTCTATATGTTATTTGTACCGATAATTGGTTTATGGATGTGTAATCTAAGTGAGATTTAAAGTTTTGGCGAATATTAAAAGAATTGAATAATTATTTACTGTTCTCTACTTTTAGTTCTAGTTTGGCCCGAATATTGGTTTGGATCCAAAAGTTCATCCAAAATGAACACCCCCATATTTATATTTTTCTTTAGAAAAAAATGTTTCCTATTTAATTTTAAACACATTTTCGATTATATTCTAAGCATATCCTCTAATAGTTAACAGTTATGTTCCTTATCATTAATATGGTTATTCCTCATATAAAAGGATATATTCTATGTAATTATACGTCAAGATATTAATGAATATAATAATATTCTATACTATGTATTTATCAATTTCAAATTTATTTAAATGAGACAATAATTGACCGTAAAAATATATAATATAAAGTAAACACGATAATCATATAGTAGCGAGATGAAAAGCGGTGTGGAGGTTAAAGTCAAAAGTCCATATTTGTTTATGGAGAGTCAATTGAACCTCCTCCCAACTAAAACATTCTTAACCCATAAGATAGTTTCAATTATTTCTCATTACCCCCTTTGAGGCGAAGTGGAAGAGACAGTTGACTACTTATTTCTGGAATGTCGGGGTGTGCCGTGTGGTATCCATATGGGGAGACTGATTGTTGGAGGGGATCCGAGGTAGAATGGGGCTAAGTCCAAAAGTAAGCGGCTGGGTCTCCTAGACGGAAGGAGAAGACAAAGCTAGTATGTTGGTACTAAGTATTTGGGGAGCAAGAAAACGCTTTGTCTGGAAGGGGGAGACGTTCCACCTGACAAGAATAACATCGCTAGGGGCACCGGAGACTCTAGGATGCGGCCAGATATCCGAAAGTCATCCTGGGGGCGGGGCAACCTGTGGTCAAGCCAGTGTCCCTCCCAGTCGGGGTGTTATGAAGATTAATGTTAACGGGGCGTAGATGTTGAGAGGGATTTTTGGAGTAGAGGGCTCATATGTAGAGAGTTGGATATTAGGGGCTATTTGTAGACGTTTTTCATGAAATCTCCACCCATAAAAAGTGGAGACCGTGAGTGTTAGGGAAACCCTATTTTAGGAAAAAGGAAAGAACTTGATGGATGCGGTGATAGAATATGATTGATAGGGTAGTGGATCACATATGGCATGGGAATCATGTTAGAAACATTTTTGGGGGCATCATTTCTTATTGTTGTCGTATTATTTCCGTCTATGGGACAGAAATTTCTATCTATTTTACTCGTTGTACTTGTAATTAAGTGGCTCATGAACTGACAAAATACGATTTAATTAACATTAGATGTGATTATGGTGCGTGATCTATCTCGCCAAATGTTTATTCGACTGTCCGATGTGATACCAAATTAGTCGATTAATAGTATTCGAGTTTTATTGAGAAAAAAATTTAAACCAGTACAGACCATAAGATACATGTTTCCTCCGGTGTCATTCTCAATTCACATCACCTGTTCTCGTGTGGAATAATTTTTGGCATATTATTATTGGGCAATAAATATCTTATTCTTAAATGATTAATGACCATTTCCTTCTCCTATGGAAAGTTTAGGTCTTCTCTCGACCGAGCCAGCGACGCGACCCATCATTTTCTAAAATTACCAAACCACCCACCCACCCACTGATGATTTCAACGCTGACCTCGCTATCTCCGTTGAATCGCGGGGGTGTCACGATCGTAATTTCGGCGAAGATGAAGGTCAAAGAAGATTCTCACGCGCACCTATCTCGTGAAAACAACGCGAAGCTGCACCAATAAAAAGCTCGCAACAGGTTTTTTCACAGCCACTGGCAGCGAGAGATTTGGAGAGGAACGAACCTCTCTCCCGTTCATTTCCATTTCTTCGCTCCTTTCTCTTCTCCGATCTCGATCCAAGCTCTCTCCAATGGCGTTTCCTGAATCTTCCAGGCGATCTCTGATCCCGAACTACCTCTACTCATCTGCTAGGAGCCCAGCCCTGGACTCGGTGTTCAGCGCGAGGCGCGGAGGGTTCGCTTCGCCGTTCCCGAGCCTCGATGCGGCGGCGGAGCCGTCGGCGAAGAGAGGAGGCGTCGTGGTCGCTTCTCCGAGCGAGCCTGGGAAGATCGAGATGTACTCTCCGACCTTCTATGCTGCGTGTACGGTCGGTGGAATTCTCAGCTGCGGTCTCACTCACATGACCGTGACTCCTCTTGACCTGGTCAAGTGTAATATGCAGGTGAGGTTTCTCCAGATCTGTTTGTTCTAGCTGGTTTCATATGGTTTTTAATTGATTTGATCTTGTTTTTGTTGTGATTTTGTCCTTGGATTAGATCTGTGTTGTTTTTCTTGCTCTCGTATTGGATCTGTTGCGAGAGTGAATTGGTGACATGAACAGGCTTTTTGTGTTTAGCTTTTTCCATGGATTAGATCTGGGGATTGTTGTAGTTATATGCTGTACTGTAGATGTATATTGGATGTATGTTGTTTATTGTTCTGTTTATGCTTGTGGTGTATTGTTCATGGATCTGCCTCACTGTCATGGATTCCAGCAGAATTGTGGATGCTATTTAAATTTAAATGCTCAGTCCTGAATTATTCTGCAATGAAGTGCTGCGAGGTTTCTACTTTGCCTGGTGCTTATATTCTTACTATGAAGTATGAACTTTTTTGAATCTGCTTTGTTACGAGGTTTCAGGTAGTTTTTGGAGCTTGACCTCCTAGACAGTCTCAGTTAGCTAGGTTAGATGGTGGTTTCTTCTGTACTATAGGATTTAGATATATCTCTGCTAGTTTAGTTTGGCTAAACTTTGATTGCTTCATTTTTATGTCAAATAGTTTGTCCCTGGGAAGTTATTTATGCACCACTCGGTGATCTGTTGCTGGGGTGCTTATGTCTTTGAATCTCTAATGTCTTATGGCTCATAAGAGTTAGGGTTGAGCCTATGCCATGGTATCTCATACTGAGTTGTTAACTTGTACGTTTAATTCTGCCTTTCATGATGTTCTTGTGGGGTTGTTTGCACTATAGTGTGTGTTAATGCATCATTCTTGTTTGTTTTATTCTTAGGAATGATGGGGCTCATATTATTTACTTCTGTGAGAGTATGAGAAATTCGAGTTTGTCTTTCTCTATGGGATGAGCTGTGTCATTTCAATCATTGTTAGTTTTGCCTGAGTGAGACATCTTGTAGCGTTGAGAGTGTGTTATCTAATTTGAAGTGCTGTTCTAATATGGTATGTGATGTAATTGACATTGGGATGTTTTGGTTTTAGATTGATCCTGCTAAGTACAAGAGCATCTCTTCTGGTTTTGGAGTTCTATTCAAGGAGCAGGGAGTCAAGGGCTTCTTCAGGGGGTGGGTTCCTACTCTTCTGGGTTACAGTGCTCAGGGTGCTTGCAAGTTTGGTTTCTATGAGTTCTTCAAGAAGTACTACTCTGATATTGCTGGACCAGAGTATGCTACAAAGTACAAGACCTTGATCTACCTTGCAGGTTCTGCATCTGCTGAGGTGATTGCTGATGTGGCTCTGTGCCCCTTTGAGGCAGTGAAGGTTAGAGTTCAAACTCAGCCTGGTTTTGCCAGAGGCATGTCTGATGGATTCCCTAAGTTCATCAGATCTGAGGGTGCTCTAGGGTATGGATATTTTTACCTTTTAACATTCTTTTTGGGGTTTTGTAAAGTTGATTATTGGAATGAATATGTAACATAAATGTGCAAATCATTGCAGATTATACAAGGGTATTGTTCCACTCTGGGGACGTCAAATTCCATGTAAGTTGAACACCACTCCATCAGTTATATATGCTTTTATGTATGTATCATAGTTTGTGATTACTTTTCTCAAAATGTTATTTTGATTATAATGTCATTGTAACTTGTTTCTTTATACCCAATATTCAAAGATTTACAATGACTCACCTATATGTAGGATGCCTTCAACCTATATCTTACTGGTTTCTTTATGCACTACATCTCAACTTCTACAACTCAACTGTCATCATGTCTGAATAACAATTTTCACTGCATATTGGTTAAACCATGATAATTATCACCCTTATAAGTGTTTATTACTGTATAGCTTTGTCTTTGCAATTGACCACATTACAGGTTTTTTATATTGTTTTTCCTCACATCTCCTACAATATATTGAAACTGTACATCTGTAAAATCCCCTTCCCTTCTCTTCCTCACTCTCTAGTTGACAATATATTCATTATCTGCGAGCATTATTTTACTTTCATAGTGTATATCTCATAAGGATAGTGTCTTTGCTGAGAAAAAAGATAATCGTGTTTAGTGGATCTCCTCTATATCACCTGTTTCATCCAGTGTTGCCTTTTATGTTGTCATTTGCTTACTCTTTTCATTTCCCCATCCATGTGCTTGTTGCTAGCTCTTCTTAACATGATGTTTATTCTTGCAGACACCATGATGAAATTTGCATCTTTTGAAACCATTGTTGAGGCTCTCTACAAGCATGTCATCCCTCAACCCAAGGACCAGTGCACCAAGTCTCTGCAGCTTGGTGTCAGTTTTGCCGGTGGATACATTGCTGGTGTTTTATGCGCCATCGTGTCTCACCCCGCTGATAACCTCGTCTCTTTCCTCAACAACGCCAAAGGAGCCACTGTTGGTGATGTGAGTACTGCACCTCAGAGTTCATTTAAACTTGGGAAGGGCTATTCTTAATTTTGATTTGACCCTTCATCATATTATATTTGCAGGCTGTGAAGAAGATAGGGTTGTTGGGTCTCTTCACTCGTGGACTTCCTCTCAGGATTGTCATGATTGGAACTCTTACTGGCGCCCAGTGGGGTCTCTATGATGCATTCAAAGTTTCCGTCGGACTGTAAGTTCCTCATCTCAGCTACATGAATAATGAACGTATATTTCAGTGCGTTTATTTGGTGCCCATGCTTTAAATATTTTGCTTATGCCTTTCTCTTAATCGCTTTCAGACCAACTACTGGTGGCCCTGCTGCTCCAGCTGCTCCTAAGTAAGACTAAAATGTCGTATATTGATTGGCGAACATGGAGTTTTATTTTTCGTTATGTGACGTATTCTTTTGCATTCGGAACATGGATCAGTTTTTCTGACAATGACTTTGGTCTTGAGAAGGGAGGATGGTTGTGGTCTTTAGCTTTCTGATCCCTGGTAGCTTTTTGGTAGAGATAGATCCTCTATGGAATTTCAATTTCATATTTAGGCCTTTTTTGTTTCCCCCAGCAAGAATAGGCATCCCAAAAAAAATAACGGGCGTAATGGGGTGAACAGTGGTCTCTGCCCAATTACTTGGAATTGAGTTACAGACAGTTACAGTTTCTTTTATCATATTTAGAGGCGTAATTCCGCCGTTTTACATCTCAAATATTTTCCTGTCGTATTGATTGTTTAGACCCTTTTGGGCTTTTCTACACCGTTGAGGTTGAGGTTTCGGTTTCTGTTTACAGCTTGATTGATAGTGTTATGTCTAGATACCGCCCCCCGCTTGGAGTTTTTATTCACCACTGCATGAAAAATTAAATTCTCTATTCGATGATGACAAAGCTTTGGAGCGAGCAGTTATTGCTCTGAATCTCATATAGCAATAGAGTATAAACGGGTGCTTGAATCTCGTATTGCTAATGCCCAGCAACAGCATGTCATAATCAGGTTATACATAGTACCAGTGCTGACCATAAAAAACTGCACCTCCAAAGCTCTGAAATAGGCGGTAAACGAGTCAAGCATTTATCTAGTCCTTCGAGCTCGGCTACCGAGATTGGTAGCAGCTTGTTAAATATTTTGTTCGGACCCATTATAATAGCTGAATTCGAGCTTAATATTAGACTCTTTAAATAAAAAGCCTCAATATTTGGCTTATTTGATATTTAATTAATCACATATGTTTATTAATATAAATTTTCTAAATTTTAATGATTATTATTTATAAAATTAGACAAACCGAGCTGACCTCAAGCTGACTCGTTTAATATTTAATAAATTATATATATTTTATATTTTAATGAATATTTGTATTAAAATTAAGCAAATTGAATTGAGCCGTCATGAGTTCGGGCTTATCTATAAGTTGTTTCGAGACAAACTCGAGCTTAGTTGTACAAGCTCGTTTGAGTCCGAGCCGAGCCCTGCCACAGTCACGCGAAACATCTTAAACATCCTTGTCCACACACTAATCCTCAGATAGGGCCTCAAAAACTGGACTCATAATTTGACGATCATAATTCTAATATACAGTACTAGTTACCCAGTTCGTCTGTCATTATTGTAATCTAGAGAACTCCTTTCGGATGATAAATTGGGATTCAGGATGTCATCAAATGTTGATTGTGAAGGAGACGTAAGGGTGTGTATCAGCATCGCCTATAGTCAGACCAGCCATCCCTGCTCCCACGTCATCTTCTGATTTCCAGTATGCACTGCATTGAAGCAATCAACAAAACAACATGAACCAGAGCTCATCTATTCTGAAATTTGATGATTACAAAGCTAGTACTGCTTTGTATGTGATCAGCAACTCCCCCGAAATTACTGATTATTAAGAAGAAAGTTTGGCGCTCCCTTGCTTCATGACAAGGTTTTGAGCTCAAAGGGCTTAGCAAGAAAAAAGTGATTCGGCCGAAATGATTAACCTCCCACAGGATCATCTTGCAGTGTTTTTACTTTTTACCATGCTTTGGAAATATGATTTCAGTTATATCAGTAAAAAAGGATCCATAACAATCCTTTTATACCACAGATCATAAATAAGCTGACCAACTTGCCTGTTTGTACTGTCACACAGTCCCTCGAGGATGGAACGTACTTTCTTTTCACCTTTTACAGATGGAGCTAGAACACATGCCTGAAACACAGCAACCAATCCTTTCTCAATATCAACAACTTGATCATGAGCCACAAAGAAAAGTTAGGGTCTACATACCAAGAAAGAAGGTGGCAAGCCGTATCTCAGGATGCTCTCTGTGAATACACGCACAGCACAAAAATGCATCCAGGAGCTGAAAACCTGTGGGGGTAAAAAAATATCAGTCAAATTTGCAACATAATATAACGATACTGTATGTAAAGACTTACGAAACTGCTAATAAATCCCGGTAAAATATTGCAGAATTCATAATTAATACCCCTTCAAATAGGCATCCCTGCTTTCCTTAAATGGATGTCCCAAGATAAGATTCTAGTTCCATTTCGGTTGGTTAACAACTTGACAGACACTTGAATCCTGTTGTATCGTTTCAAAGACAGAAGATAGTAATGGCTAAGATGGTTTTTCAATTTTACCTTATGTTTGATTATGGAGTTAGTGTGTTTAAAATGGAGTGAATTGCTTCCTTTTTTCAACCTTCTAGGTATTTAAATGAGTCCTTTCCTGATATCGTTGGGCCTCCTGATACAAGACAAAAGACACCAATACTCCAATTTTCGTAGGAATCCATTTGATCCCAACATACACAATTATTATTTGAAATTTGTAGCATGGATATTTTCTATTGCAGTTTGACAATTTTTATAGTTAAATTTAACTTCAACATATTTATAAACTACAACTTCACATGATTTATTACATATAAATTACTTTTATAACTAACAAATTTATGTGAATCACCTCAGAAATATTCATTAATCAGCTTGATCAAAATGAACTCCTAAAGATCAGAAATATCATAACATGTCTAATGTGATTTTCTATGTGCCATGTGAAAGCCAAAAGCACACATGAAGATAAATAATTTAAAAAGATGAAAGAGATAATAAATAAATCGAACAAGAAAAAGAAGCGTAAATACCTCCCCATAACTGGTATAGCACCATTGCAAAAGAGAGTTTCTCATGCTTTCCTGGTCATGCATCAATCTTTGGAGCTCCTGCTTCCGGCTATTCTGAGCTTCTGGACTATATTCAAAATCACGTATCTGGATCACATGATACACAGAAAAAGGAACGCTAGTTAGAGGCCCCTCATCCAGCAGTATTGCTGATACATACAAACTTCACAACAAATTAATATATACAATCATTAAGGCATCATTTGTGAAAAGGTCACATGAAAGTTCTTCCAAATAAATTTCAATTGAAATCAAAACTAAGAAACTTGTTTTAGTAAGAGCAAAGCAAAAAAGAAAACAAAAGGTTCTTTGAGATTTATGTACTGACTTGGAACCCCTTTTCACGTGCACTTGTTCTGAAATTGTCAGCAACTCGACCAAATAATGTCACTGTATATAGGGCATATTCATTATCCTCAAACAACATCTTGGAAGACCTCGGCACCTGAAAGAGAGTAATCTGGTTAATCAAAAAGACAGAAAACTTAAAACAAAAGATAGTAAACACTCAGTAACTTGTAGTCCTAACAAGCATGATAGACCAGAGGCCTTATCAACCACAGGAAGCCAGGATAAGATGATTAGCTCACCCTCCCACGTATTACTCAGGATTCAGGGTTCATCGGCAAGCTGCTTGCCTCAATAACAAAACAGAGTTACAGAAAATTAAAATATCAATAAGAATCATACCACGTAACTGGTCAAAGTTTCATAGCTGGATAACCAATCCTTTTGTGAATACTTGGGGACGATTGCAAGGAGAGTTACTAGGTGATCTGAGGTAATAATATCTTCTGGTTTTACTAAATTGGAAAGATCTCGGACAGCCAGACTGAAATAAGTAGAGTGAGGACCAAATCATTCTTGTATATGCTACAGCCACACATACACGATAATTTAAATTTTTTTGAAAAAACTCATGTACCTTCCACTCTGCTTTCGATTTATAGCGTTAAGCTGACCACGGACATTGCTATACTCAGCAACACGAACCTGACATTAGAGAGGAAACTTAAGACCCAAAAATCCAATTCAATCTCATAAAATAAGCCAATGTCTGAATAAACAGTAATAGATGCAGTACTCAAATTAGGAGTCATTGATAGCTGAAAAATCTAGGCAAAATAAAGTCTTTCACCCATGCAGTCCGAAAGAAACAATACTTTTCAAGCTGGAGACCAAGATATACAGAGGTATCACTAAATCTTAAAACAGCTGCACCTCATTTAAGTGGTGAAATTTTGAAAACTTTGATACAAGTGTTAATTGTCATGCCATAGTTCTAAGTATATCATAAGCCACTATAGAAAAATTATACATCTGAGAAAACACTAATGATCATTATACAATAAAAGCATAATAACTATACCATATCAAAAGGAAAGAAAATTCATCAAAACTGAACCCATCTAGGTGTTTAGAAATGTCATTCAGTGTCCTTCTCTTTGTGACATCAAGCTACAGATTCTAATTAAGTAATTATAATATGCCTTGTTAGTAATTCTGATGCCCGGTGAATAAGGAAGAAGACCTAGAAGTCTGAACAGCATAGGTCGTTAACCACTAGTTTCAGAGGTGTTTCATTACTGTACAGAAGACTAAACAATTTGATCCGCAACAAAAGACTAACATTAAAGTGGAGATAAGGGGAAAATCGAGGTAATATTTCATCACTAGATTACCTGATCAGTGACACTGAGATTTCCATACATACTCTGATAGTTCAACCCTAATAAAGTCGTAGTTTCTAGGTGTAGATACTAGATAGAAAGTTGCATATAGTTTGTTTCATGTCCAAATATATAACTGGTCAATCTGGCATACCAGATGCCAATACATGACCCACTGATACAATAAAGAACATGTATCCATCTTGAACCCAGGCCCGTCATAATTCTATTTCCTTGGGAGTGTTTTTCATAGTCCATTCATTGATCCTTATCGGTTATTAGTACTTACTAGCACCACCAATGGTAATAAAAAAATAAAATAAGAACTAGGGGGACGGGATGAGTAACTAGAAACAAATGTCCACATCATACGACATAATGAAGAAACTTAACCTCTTTTATAAAGTATCATGGTCAGAAATGATACCCCAGGAGAAATAAATTATAATCACCGAAGAATGAAAAGCACATGTTTACCTTCCTAACTACCAAGAAGTCAGTAGCTTACACATCAAATCAACAAGAAAAAGAAAGGAAAACCAAAATATAATATGAAACAATATAAGTTACCTTGAGATCATCCTCAATCTTTGCCACTTGAGACTGAATGCTATCCACAATCTCCCTCAAAGGTGACATTATTGGGTACTTAGCTTCATCCCAAGCAAATCTTCCATCACAAAATCAAAATCGAGTTCACTGTTTGAGTCAAAAGACTCAAAACCAAATATAATCCAAAAATAACTGAAGTGTCACTCACCTAGTGAGATATGAATCAACTGGTACACCATCAACCGAGAGAGCACCACTGACATCCCCGGAAGCTTTCTCCAACTCTTCAATTTGTCTCTTGATCTTCTGTGATGTTGCTTCCATAAAGGTATTTGACTGTACATTACCACAACAATTTAGTAAAATCTAGTTATCTCAATGGAAACAGCAAAATCAAAGCAAATCCAGGTTGCAGGAAGTTGCATTCAGCAGATAAACCTCACAATCAGATTCCATAATCACAATTCATCAAGACACTATACGTTAAAACGATTATACATATCATTTCCTAAATCCGATTCCAATTCAATAATCCAACACCGAAATCACTCCAAACCTTACGAATTCAGAATCAAACATATCACATCAAGCTCGGCGAATTCATTAATTTTGCAAAAAATCAGAGAAGTGAAATTCGGATTAATAAAATCACCTTCACGAGATCATCGCTGAGGGAGAGGAGAGAATCAAGAGTCCCGACGCGGAGATTAGGTATATTGAACTGCGAGCGGAAACGAACACGAATGAGAAACAGCAAGAAACCGAAAAGTTTAGGAAATGAGTATCAGATCTAACGGAGACGAAGAGAGCACCCTGTAGAGAAGAGTCTCGAAAGAGTTTCTGGAGACGGAGTCTTGTAGGCGATTCCATAAAGAAGAAGCAGAGCCTTGAACCGGAAGAGACGCGATCCAGTACCTGCTCGCCATTGAAGAAGGTTCCTCAGTTATGTTCAGAGACAGCGCGAAGAAGAAGAAGAAGTGTGTATCATATGGCGGAGAACAGAAATTCGGTAATTTTGAGCTTGTGTTTCAGGCTGATGCTCTTGGGCCTACATAGTCCTCGACCCAATCCCACTAAATAATTATCCATTTATATTTTTTATCGGTAAATTGTATCAAAATTTTGACTCGACTGTACTATGATGAAGTAAAACAGCAACAAACTTGTTACAAACTTGTAAGTCTATGTCTTTGTGACTTGTTTTTCAGTACTTTGCGCTTGAGTTTTTTTGTAGTCGAGGTTTAGCAGTACGAGAATGTTGGAAGATTTGTTAGGGTTAGGAGATATGTCATCTGAGCAAGTTATGAGATTTCTCCATCCAATTGAAGTGGAGGCCATGTGTGAGAGAAAATATTTGTCTGTTTAGTTTTGATTTTTTAGTTTGAGAGTCAGGTGTACATATTTGTTATTATTATTTTGATCGCAAAATATTATTTATGGGTTGTCTTAAAAAAGAAGATAATTGCAAGAACTAATGATACATCTGTCAAGCCCATCAAAATAAATAAAAAAAGTTATTCCTTGTTGTTTGGGAGAGAACTTTTTTTTTACTTTTCTTATTTATCTTTTTTAACATGTGTCAATCTCTCAATAATCTAGTAGGATTATTGCAATAAAGTACATGTGGCCAAACATAATTTTCATTTGGATATACTTAAACCACACGATTTAAGAACATTTAGAAGGGTGTAATTAATCATAATTTTAATAAATTTGAGAAGTTTTTCCAAGTCTTGTGGTATTTGATCATGACTTTAAAAGTCTTGTAGTATTAAATCATGACTTTAAAAATATTTTTAAAATCTAAAGGTATTTTAAAAGTCAATAACTTTAAATGATTTGAGAAATAGATGACTTTGAATGATTTTGAAAGTCTTGACATGCATAATAAACTCTTTTAGAAGTATCATCTTCAATCATGATATTTGCAAAATCATTCTATTAAAATCATCAAGACTCTTTGTAGACTTGAAAGAATCTTGTGTAATTTAAGAATTCATAAACTTTTAAAAATCATTCAAAATCCATTAAAATCATAATTGAATACACTTCCCTTAATACTCCGCAACCATTTTATATGGAGACAAGTTTAATATACTATAACGTACTTGGCTTGCCAAGGGCCATCATTGTCCACACACAAGAGGTTTTTGTTCTCTCAGAAAGGTCGATGTGCTTGAACATGTAGAAGAGAGAGGCCGGGTCACACATTCATTCATACGTCCGCCGATGTTGGTGCACTAAAATAAATCTAGCCTTTTCATTTCAAATTTAGAGTGAATCGGAGAGCTGGCCTAGTAAAGAGTTAAACTACATATGTAGTGTGTTTTGTCACGTATACGGTTAAAATGCAATCACTACACCATTTGGGGATGATGGCAGCGCGTATGTGTGGAGTATGTTGCCCTTAAGAGCCTTTAGGGCAACAAACTTTACAAGTGTGCTGCCATAATCAAATTTAAAGCATCAAACAGTCGGTAGGCTGCTATAAGAGATATTAAAGCAGCACACATATGAAGTGTGCTGCCCTAACTGCTCTCAATTAGCAGCACACATATAAAGTGTGCTGCCCTAACTGCTCTTAATTCTTATCCGTTGCCGACCGTTGGCTTGTGGCAGAGCCTCATCACATTTGCCGACCGTTGGCTTGTGGCACAGCCTCATCAAATTTGCCTTACCCCTCCTATATATATATATATATAACTTCATGAAGATTGGGAACATGTATTGGTGATATGAAAATCAAGAGAGAAAATTGGGAGAAACAAATTAGAGTGATCAATATTTCTTGTTGGAGGCTATAAAAGTGAAGAGTTGATTATTCAAATTCCTTGACATTTCTCGTATTTTAATTAAGGTATATTTTATTTACGCATTTATATATGATAGATAATAATTTTATTGAGTATGTGTTTCGATTCCGTCTTAGTGCATGATAATAAAATCATGAAATGAAAAAAATTGTGTTAATCAAGTATATATATTAAAATCATTTCGTTTTCATATATACATGTATGTGTGTGTGTGAAAATGAAATAATGAAGTATTAAATTTTTTGTGTAGGTGTGATATAAATTATATAATCTTACAAATCGTTTAATAATGAAAATAAAATAAAATATTAAATCATGAAATATTGAAATAACTTTTTGTGTAAATACATGTAAAAGTGAAATCGGAAAAGGTAAATTAGGAAATAAATCAAACAATTAAATCTTATAATTATGAAATGAAATAATTAAATGGCACAAAAATATCCTTACACATGTTAAAGACAAAAATATATGAAATTGTGAATAATTACATTTAGTTGCCATCAATAAATGTCAATAAAGATCTAAACCATAATTACATTTAGTTGCCATTAATGAATCAATAAAAATCTAAACCATCTAAATTTTCATCTAGTAACAAAAATTGGTTCTCATTTTATCATGTAATTTGTTAGTTCTTACTTGATTATACCCTTACATCTATTCTAATTAATGAATAATTATATTAGTAGAGATCATATACATCTATAATATTGTTCTCGATCAAAATTATTTTTGACACATAGAAGTGAAATCATGTTTACTTAATTAAATACTTCATTGTCGTAGATATAATTAAGCATAAGAAATGGGTAGATCATGGATGTACGGGGAAAGAAGGTCAAATGCGTTCCTCGCGGGTATGATGGAGTTTATGACATTTGAGCAGGCAAAGGCTCCACAATTATATGGTCCAGATAGATTCTTGTGTCCGTGCAGTAAATGTTGCAATATTCGTGTGCACAATATGAAGACTATTTGCAGTCACCTTACTAAGAGTGGGTTTGTGAGATTGTATACGCGTTGGACCAATCATGGCGAAGCCAAAGAAGTCGGGGAGAGTAGTAGACAATATTTTCCACCTCCGGTTCCGCTTGTCGATCCTATACAACAACTTGTAGATGATGTGGACCCATTCCGAGAAGTCTGGGTTGAAAGAGAAAACGAGGTCGTTAGATTGGATGAAGTTCAAGAGTCGGGGGCTAGAGCTACTATGGCGGAATACAAGCGGTTGGTGAAGGAGATGCAGACCCCACTGTACGAGGGCAGTGAGGACACGGCGTTGACAACACTATTGAGGATTTTGTCAATCAAACAGAAAACGGGAATGACAGACACGGCGTTTAACGAGGTGGCTAGTGAGGTTTCCAGCACATTACCGCAACCGAATACGTATGTGCCGAACTACGCATCGGCGAAGCAGAAACTGAAGACCATTGAAATGCCATGTGTAAAATATGATGCTTGCTACTACGGTTGCGCTTTATTCTATGGACAATACTTGGAGGACAAAGTTTGTCCAGTTTGTAAAGAGAGTAGGTACGAAACTCTTGAAAATAGTGTGGCAAGGAAGACGTTGTGGTACTTCTCGCTAACGGATCGACTGAAGCGATTATTTATGGCACCCGAGACTTCTGAGTGGATGAGATGGCACGGGGAACGGAAAAAGGAGGACGAGGATACATTAGTACATCCCTCAGACGGCCAAGACTGGATTGATTCTCATGCTAGATACCCACATTTCTCAAAAGAAATCTGAAATGTGCGCATCGCCGTTGCGACTGACGGGTTATGTCCATTTAATCAGAATGCGCCGCCTTACAGTTTTTGGCCGGTTGTCGTTATCCCGCTGAATTTCCCCCCCTCGATGGCCATGAAGAAGGAATACAACATATTAACAATATTGATATATGGTCCCAAGTCCCCTGGTAAATGTTTGAATAATTTTATGCGCCCACTCATCGATGAGCTGCAACATTTATGGCAGGATGGTGTTGTGACCTGGGATGGGTTCAAGAATGAAGCATTTGTAATGCGCGCTGCTGTCATGTGGACTATTAGTGACTACCCGGGATTGGGAATGTTGGGTGGAGTTCAGACAAAAGGGTACAAAGCATGTCCTATCTGCATAAACTCTATTGATTCCACACACAGACGCGGGAGAACAACTTATCAGGGTGCCCGCATGTACTTAAATAGAAACCATGAATGGCGTGGCTCGGGACAAGCGTTTAATGGACTGGATGAGACAAGATTTGCGCCCCCAAACTTGACGGGTAGTGAAATCCTTAGCCTCATAGACGAACATAATTACTCCAAAGTTAGTATACATCCAAAATTTAAACTAAAGGCAGGAGTTCGATCTTTGTGTTGGACGCACCACAACATATTCTGGGAATTGGAGTATTGGGAGACACATCGCGTCAGACATGCGCTCGATGTGATGCATATAGAGAAGAATGTGTTTGACAATGTCATCGGCACTGTTTTAGGCATACCGGAAATGACTAAGGATGATTTGAATGCACGGTTGACTCTTCAAGATCAGGGTGTAAGACCAGAGCTATGGCCTCGACAGAATCGTGATGGAAAATGGACTCTCCCAGGTGCAAGTTATGTTGTCCAGTCTCGTCGTCGTAATGAATTACTTGCGCACATTGCAAATGTTCGGTACCCAAATGGATATGCTGGAAATCTAAAGACCAAGGTGATAGAAGGAAATAAATTTTACGGGTTGAAGACTCGCGACTGTCATGTGCTACTTCAGTGCATTATACCGATCTTGATACGAAAATACGTATTAGATGATACAGCTGACGCGCTTTGTAAACTTGGCAGTTTTTTCCAAGCGTTGTGTGTTCGGGTGTTAAGGAAATCGACCATCAAGAAGATGCAAAACGACATCATTAAGCTTATGTGCAAGTTTGAGTCGATTTTTCCTCCCCCATTCTTCACGATCATGGCCCATCTACCCATACACCTTCCAGATCAAGTATTGCGAACCGGACCTGTTCATTTCACGTGGATGTTTCCAGTTGAACGGTATTGCATTTTTAAAAATTTCATTGATTAGGGTTTTCATGTAAATGTTTGCAATTTCTTACTTTAAATTTATTTCTGTGTAGGCAACTCGGTGAGTACAAGAGGAGTGTGCGCAACCCGCGATATCCAGAAGGTTGCATTGCACAACAGTACTTGATGCACGAGGCAGTCATTTTTACCCAAATGTACCTTAATCGCAGTTCTCAGCCTACGAACATCACACTCAATCCAGCAAGAGTTCATAATCTATCAGTCGTGTCAACGGTTATTAAAGTGAAAAGCTTGGTGAGATATACTCAGCTGTCGCCCTCTGAGTTGTTTTGGGCTCATTGGATAGTTATCGAGAACTGTGCAGAACTTGACACATTGGTAAAAACTCATTTGGATGGGTTCAAAGTTGCAAGACCGAATGGAACACATCAAGAACGTGTGATGTCTTTCAACTACAATTTTGCCAAATGTGTAAGTTCCTAAGCCCTTAATCCTTTACCTTCTCATACACGATTTTCAATCATTCTCACCAATCACATCGTGTGCAGATGAAACATCCTGGGTACCCGCCTGAATTTGCACTTCTTTCACACTCCCCACATTCGTCGGCTATTTATTCCCAATGCACTGTGAATGACGTGAAGTTTCTATGTGAACGAATAGACGAGAAAAGGAAGAATCAAAATTCGGGAGTGATGATAGAACTAGCATACAAGACAAAGTATTACGGCATATTGCTAGATATCTGCGTGCTGTAATACTTACAAGACATGCCCGTTGTGGTCTTCAAGTGTAGGTGGTATGACGAGACCAAGGTGAAAAAGAATCATGGTTTAATATCAGTTAACACTAGAACTGATTGTTACAAGGACAATCCCTTCTGTGTCGCACTTATGGCACGTCAGGTATTCTATGTCGATGATCCAAGCATGGGTCGTGGTTGGAAAGTGGCGAAAGTCATGTCCCACAGAGGCCACTACAAACCGAGCACACTAGCACGTCATCTAGATTCTTCACCTACATACGAAGTGAATGAGCCATATCAAGAGGCAATTCAGATTATATAACCTGGAGAAATTACTATCGACCTTGACTCTTTTGTTCCGGTCGAGACTCCTGAAATCATTGGAGATCCAGAAATTGCCCATCCAGATGAAGAAGTTCACACGAGCGAATCCAAAAATAGCGATATGGAAGGTCACGATGATTACGCAGACTCAGATTAATTATAATTTCTTGTATGTACGGGAGAAGCATTAATAAATTGATTAATTATAAATTAAAGTTTTATCGAATATAATGAATTGATTATTTTTTTCATCGTACATGAAAAGTTAACAATTAAAAGAATTTTAGCCTCTTTTGAAATTCATATTCACGTCTATATTTGGGATAAAATGGTTGAGTGTCCAATGTAAATGTTTGCAAAGGAAGGGAAAAAATGTTTAAGTGTTGAAAGTAGCAAACAATACAAATGTGCTGCCCTAACCCTAAAGGCAGCGCACAATACAAATGTGCTGCCCTTAAAGGCAACTAGTTGACTTCCTGGTTAATCTCGATTGACTTCATAATATAGACCTTAAACGAACTCCGATTTAAGATTCGGGATGATATTATCAAAGCTTATTAAATTATGATCAAATCCGTAAGGTCAGATTAAAAATTAATTTTTTGAAATATTACAATCCGATCAAAGTATCATATTATAGTTAATGTAATTATATTTTAAAATCCAAACAATCCATCCGTTCGATTGCCCAAAAAAATTATATGTTTTTTATATCATCAGAACCGTTCAATGTAATGTATTTGATGTGAATATATGGTTCTCAAAAATTAAGAAAAATCGATCCACATATTGACGCTCGATCGCATGTGATGCAACTGAATCGGGAGAAGTCAAACATGTTGACCAAGTTTCTAAATTTAGGGCAGCATATTAAATACATGTGCTGCCATAAGACTATAACAACATATTTATGCATGTGTTTCCATAAACATCCATATAAAAGCCTCAAACCCTAATTATTTTTCAATGTTTCTCCGATTCCAAACTTGCGTCCAAACCCTCTCCGGCTACTCCGCCCTTCTTCCTCCTCCTTCGTCTCCTCGCGCCTCCTTCGGCTCCTCCCTCCTCCGTCGGTCCTTCCGCCTCCTTCGGCTACTCCGCCGGTCCTTCCAGCTTCTCTCGGCCATCGCTCCTCCCGACCCCCTCTCCGGCTACTCCAGCCATAAACATATACCGCTCCTCCGCCTTCTCCCGTCTCCTCGCGCCTCCTTCGGCTCCTCCCTCCTCCGTCCGTCTTTCCGCCTCCTTCGTCGACTCCGTCGGTCCTTCCAGCTCCTCCCGGCCATCGCTCCTCTTGTCGCTCCTCCAGCCATAAACATATACCGCTCCTCCCGACGCCCTCTCCGGCTCCCCCGCAGCTCCTCCCGACGCCCTCTCCGGCTCCTCCAGTTGGATTTGACTCCGGCTCCTCCGCTGTCGTGCACCTCGACACCAGCTCTTCTCCGCCCCAGGTATGTATTATCTATCCCTACTTAACTGGTTCCTAAACTAATTTGAACCCTAAACCCTAACCGATATAAACACTAGATATCAATGTTAATGTTATTATTGATTGTTATATGAATTGGTATCGATACAAGAACCCTAATATGCATAATATCAATGTCATTAATTGTTATTGGTTGTTATATGAATTGGTATGTTCTGCGTTATAAAATTTTATTGATTATATATTCCTTTAATTATATTTGAATATTGATTTTGAATACTGAATCAATAGCTGATTTCTGTTACTGACTTAATTTAATTAGTGTTGTAAACCCCTATCTTCTTAAATGTGTAGGATCAATTGTATTTCCCAAACAGTTTCTAAAATTTATTGTCCTTAACATTCTATGCTCATTCTGATTCAAAGCTCTAATTTATTGTGGGCATGCTCTAATTTAATATTTATATAAATTCATTTCTAATTATGTATTCACCTAATCTAATGTATGAACAGATTATGTAACCCTGAATTTTAGTCACTGCTTTTTTAGATTTTGTAGATTGTAGGCCATGGGTGATAGGGATAAGGGCAAAAGTAAGTCAGCCGGGTTGCCAAATAATGGCAAGACCCCGAAGTCGAAGGGGTATCAAGCTTTGTCCGGGTTCTGGATCGGGAACAGACCTCCACCCTCTATGGCAAGTTCGGGGAGTTCTCGACGTGCCAAGTCCCCTGTAGGTATGAGTGATGGGGCTTCTCAATTTTCCCCACTTGCCCGGGATAGCCCGTCCTCTGTACCGTCCCCACTCGCCCAGGATAACTGGGTATGTTTGGGCCATGCGTCCAACAATGACTACCATCCACAGCCCGCCGATGTCCTCCCTGGGTGGACTGGGGACTTGGATTTCGCAAACAGCCGATTTAGTGAATGCTTTGGTACATACGGTTTGCTCCCAAATGGGAGTTCTCCTTGTTCGGCAAACGGTTCTACACACGGCGCGTCACCTCCTCCGATTGCACGACCGGGGCCTGGTCCGTTTGTATGGCCGCCAATCGAAGCTCCGGAGGTCATTAGTCTTGAGCTCTATTTCGATGAGAAGACGCCCGAGAGCGCATTGATTGATGACTATCAAACACTCAAGAAGACTCGTTCGGACCTTAGCCTGGGCGAGGAAAAATCCGCAGCCAAGAATATGAAGGTCGATCGACTCCCACTCACATGGGATGAGGAGAATGACAAACCGATCATCTATGGGTGGGCCAACTTCACCGTTGATCGCCTTATTCGTACTGTGGGCGTGATAACGAGGCATTCTGTTCCTATGTTATGAGTTTTCTGGCACGAGGTTCCTTTAGATTTTCGTGATAGGTTCATGGATAAGTTGCATGTATAATTTTTGTTTAATAGTTTGGCATTCATTCAGTTATAATTATTATTTCATACTATGATAATTGTATGCAATACAAGAAACCTATGAAATAGACTTCAGTTCAATGGCATTGCGGGATTGGCTTAAGGACGTAGTCAGCACTGCGTTCAACCAGTGGAGGACGAAGATGAAGAAGTTTTATAATATATATATATATATATATATATATATATATATATCGCTTGCTTGTTAAAGTAAGGCAACGGAGTTGGAAAATGAGACGCCCCTTTCTTGAACTATATTATAAACAGATTTTATCCTCCACACCAATCACGAGTTTTTCTTTATTCCTCTTGTATATCGTCGTAACGCCCTTAATGCTAGGTTTTGAAAAAAACTTTTTATGTCATTTAGGTTTGATTTGGATCTCTCTCATGTTTTCTTTTCTTTCCGCACCCTTTCTTCGAAATGAGAAAGAAAATGGTACACTCGAATTGTATTTTTTAGATTCTTATTGCTTGCCAAAGATTCTACTTCTACAATTGGTATGTCACTAGTTTATTCAAATAAGTTGTGTTTTCTGTGGTTTTCTCTTATATATATATGAGAATAAGATTATGTGGTGTGAGATATGGGTTTGAGTTAGAAGTGGTGACTGCCGCACTATTTTAATTAGGCTCAATACTTGACAGCAACAACATTTCTCAGTTTGTTATATATACATATTATAACACATTAGTATCTTCTATTTCAGTTACAACTTTTAGAATGTTAGAGTTTTTGTACATAAAAAATTAAAATGTTTTTGTACTTACGAATGTTGTTTTCAAATTTTCAGAAAGTTGTGCGCATGAGGTACAATGAGTATGAAGAATCCTAAGTGAATAATCCTGAAATTCTTGAACCCAAGCGAATGACGGATGCTGAGCAACGCCTGTTGATGGATAAGGCGTATTATGATGTGAATAAAAAACACCCGACGGACACCTATACTCGGGGGTTCGGGCGTGAGGATCGGCGGGAACCGAAGGATCGTAAGGCTCCTAAGCGTAGATGCCTACCAACTTGTGAGTCATCTGCTGAAGAAGTAGCCAAGCTTAAGAGAGCTAATGCCAAGACCGAAAAGAAAATGACTAAGCAAATGGCTTATTTCACGGAGGTAATGTCCACGCTCGGGACCTCGGTGCCTCCTTCTCCTTCGTACTCGTCCTCTTCCGAATCGGATTCGGAATGATTTGTAATTGGTGATTAAAAACTTTAGCATTTTGGTAAGTTCTTAGTATTTTGGGGTTTGAAGACAATGTTTAAGGACTTGCATTTTCTAATGCATTTTGGTGTTTGAATACTTTTATTTTCTAATGCATTTTTGTGTATGAATGTTTTATGTATTTGAATGCATAAATTATGTGTTATTATTATTGATTAATTTGATTTGCTGAATAAAAGAAAATTAACTGGTTTCGAAAACGAAACCAAATTATTTTTTTTCACAAACTGCCTTTAAGGCAGCAAGTTTCACACAGATGCTGCCATATTAATAGCAGCAAGTTTTGCAAATGTGCTGCCATAACATTGGCAGCAGAGGTAAAACGTGTGCCGCCATAATAATAGCATCACATGTATTATATGTCCTGCCTTCTCTTATGGCAGCACGTAACTGCGCTGCTTTAGTGTTAGTTCCGCGCGTTAACGGCTGCGGTGTTAGGGCAACACTAGGTTGGCTGCTTTAGCTTGTAGCAGCGCTTTTAGTGCCTTAGGGCAGCACATTAAGTGCGCTGTTTTAATTGCAAAAAATTGGTAGTGAATATTGATTTATCATTAATGAAATTTTTGGCTTTTACTCTATATTTAACTTCGTTAATTAATATGTATGAGGACATTTAAAGAGTTCATATGAAAACAGAGATAATTTAATAGGGTTGGTTAGTTGACAAATTTTGTAGTTAATGAGAGTAATGTGCAGAAGTAAGATATTTAATAATGAGTTAAATTTCGACCACTTAGACATCAACAAAAGATTGATGCATAAGGCTCTATTCGGGTCGGCTCAATGATTCTCGAGACTTAAGTAAAAATGATTAATATAGTATATTTGGGATACTTATTTTTAAAATGGGCATAAAGTATTTAAATTTTGAGCTTTTTTTTATCATATTTGGGGCATACTTTTCGGTGAGTGTAAAGCAATTGCCTCACTTGTCTTATGAATGAGCCGACCCTGAGCTCTATCACTTCATTATATAGCTATTTGTTGATTATCTAGATTGAATAATTCAAAAACAAATAAATCATATAATTCTATATGATCAAAGGAAAGAGAAAAATTCATGAAATCACAAGTGTTATAGCCATTGGCATTGCAGTCCAAAAGAAGTAACAAGGACATGTCACAAGTTTTACAAAAGTGGATGGTTTTATTACACACATCCCTTGTAGCACAAAAAAGAGAGAAGCAAAACAAAAAAAGGTACACACTTCAATGCCAAATTGAAGTCTCCGCCATTATGCAACCTTGCAAGTCCCAGTGTAAAAAACAAGTCATCAATAGAACTCGTCCAGAGACCAGTTCTCAACAGACCCGAAGCTCTCCACAGGAGCGATCCTGGAGTAGCTGGTCATGGACCCTCCCAGGAAGTCGAGGGGCGAGTCGTTGGAGTACGTGGTGGTGTCGTAGACAAAGGACATGTTGCTGTCGTCCGCTGCAGGGTACATCAGGTGAAGCGAGCCGCTGCACTTGTTGATCTCGTAGTCGTGGAGGAACAGGTCGTTCACGCCGCTCCTCGTGATGTCCGCGTATATGTCCTGCTCCGACGCCTTCCTAGCCTGAATAACCTGAAAATCATCACAAAAAAAATGTAGTTACTCAGATAGTTGGTAATTGAACTATTATAGTTGTAGAGCCGCAAGCTTACATAATTCTGATTTATGTAATCTTGGTACAGCATAATGAAGTCTCCATGCGTTAAGCCATGAGCCTTAACGAACTCTCCTGAAAATATTGATCGTATCCAGAAGAGAGAAGCAATAATTCACCGATTCGGGGGTAAAAAAACTAAGAGGGAACGAAAAAACGAGCACACGCACACATACCTGTGTTTTCAAGTACATACATGCGGCTATTGTTGTTGGGCCAAAACCTATACACATGATCAAGAACAAATTCAATAATGTACCATATATATATATATATATATCAACGATATCTAGAGGCAAGAAAAATATATATATTGATTTTCCAGCCGAATAGCTTCCCTATTTGTACTATCCGAGCTAGAACTCGATGTACTGATCAATATGTTATAGTAACTGACAGTAACGACGACACTAAAGCTCTTATGACTATAGCTTTCTTGGCCAAGACAATTAAAGAGAAGTAGAGGAATTCGTGAAAACCTGTACTTGAAGCTCCAGATATGAACACCGTCCAAGTCATCCATGTTGATCGGGATCCCTTCCTTGGACACGAGAGCAGGGAGGTGCGCTTCAGCTGCTTTCTGAAAAAAGAGCACCAAAATACATGTTAAGGTTTCGGGTCATCCCATGTTAACGGTTCTTGGCGCGCATATATCAACCAATATGCATTTACATAGCTATATGCGACATGACGTGCATTAACGTTCTGTAGCTAATAACAGCGCGAAGAAAGGTCGCACCTTTGGGAGTACCATTCTCCTGAGTGAGCTCACATCGCTGTTCTTGAGCTCCTTCTGGAAGAGGAACCTCAGCCTCCTCGGATCAATCACCTGAAAACCAACAAATCAAACACCATAACAAGATCTCGATCGAGTTAGCATTGCCCATTATCAATATTCGTTACGACCACGAATGAGCCTGAATTCAATACCAACTTAGGCGTCACAATGTCGGTGCCAAAACTAGGCCAAAATCGCAAATGGACAAACCCACAAACCCCAAATCAGACACTATACAAATCTAGCCACTTCCTAATTATATCAAGTTCAAAGATGAAAAGAACCCAAAACCAAATCTAAATAAAAGATCAACACAGTAGTGATTCAACAAGAAGTCACGAAGCAGAGGAGTGGATCTGACTATAGAGAAGAGACAAGATCTGGGATGATTTGGGCTTACACGTGCGGGGAGAGGAGGGAGGAGCGGCACGTGCGAGGGGTTGTTGGGGTTTGAGGAAGAAGAAGAAGAAGAAGGAAAAGAGAGAAGGTTGATAGTGGATCTCCTCTGTCTGGCCATTCTCTTGCGCCTCTGTTGCACGCCAAAACCGAAGCTGGTCACAGCGACCAGGTCACGGGTCTCCTCGGCCCGATCCGACCCGCTAAGGTCAACCCCTTTGGCCTCGGGTTTCACAACTACCACCTCTGCTGCGCCTCCTCGCTCTTGTTGGTCCAGATCACGATTCATCATTTCTCCTTTTTTTTTCCTCCCCAATTCTCGCCACTCACCACTCTAGCTTGATTTCTGTGTCTGACCCTGAACGAACCTAACCGATGGAGGACGCTCGGCAATCACGAAATGGGGCTGTGATGATAAAGAGAAACAAAGCACACTCACTAAGCCCTCTCTCTCTCTCTCTTTTCTATTTTTGGCAAAGCTCTGGGTTGGAGAAAGAAGTCCAGTGACATTTGTGAACCCAGCATTCATGCTTTCTTCTAGATCCCTTGTCCCCATTTACCCACGAAATTAAAACTAACCCAAACCCTAACCCGGGTTGGGTGTGGGACAAATGTGAAGCGGCCATTGAGGGACGATTCCAGATATTTAGATGGAGTGAACCGGAAATGGGGTTGGGGGGTTGGGAAATTAACCCAACGATGGTTAGTGGGATCTTAATAGAGAAGAGTAAAAAGAGATGGTGAGGATAGGGAGGGAGTGGTGCGTAGGAGTTGGCGAAGCGATGAGTGACGAATGGAAGGAGGAAATGGGTGCGGTGTGGGTGGGTGAGGGTGTACAGGTGTTGCAAAAGTTCTGATTTCTTCCAGCTGAAATCAATGGCGTTTTCGCCTTATAAAAAGGGGAGAGAGAGACGAAGAAGAAGAAGGGAGGAGGAACCAAAAACAAGAGTGGTTTTTTTGAAATTTGAAAAACCGCTTTCTTATGTGGTGCGCTGATTCGCTGCGCGCGTCTTCACCAACTCTCTCTTTGGGTTTGGGTTTGGGATACTCTTGCGTGCTTTGCTCGTATGGTACATTGTATTTTTTATTTTATTTCTATTTGTATTTTGTCGGTTATTTTGTTTTAGATTGATGTGTTAGCTTTATCAAAATGTTAACATTTTAAATGATAAATATATAAACATCACATCTTCATATAATAATAATAATAATAATAATGATAATTTATTAGCATATCAAATTTGGTTGTAGTTATAGTTTGAAGTCTAAATGTGTCATATAATTGTTGGATCAATGCGAATCTGAACGCATATTGTTTCAGCGTGCGACACGTGAGTGACACCAAGGTCCTACAACATACACTTACAGATTTCACAACTTTTTACTACACATTTTACGGGGTCTACAACTTTACAATATACGTTCTACAGAGTTCTTCAATTCTGTACGGGGTCCATCACATTTTACAACTTTGCACTACACGTTCTACAATTATGTACTACACAATCTACTGTTCGGACCTCTGAACACCTTAATTTGATTTGTAGCGAATTTCTTCTCACATGTTAACATATTAATTTCGTATTAGAGGACTAACTCAACTAAAAGCTTAAACTCATAGTTGAATAATCAATTATAATTTTTATATTCTAATGCGTGTCCTCACGGACATGCCTGTCTTTAGGTTTGGACATGCATTTCTTTTAGAAGAGAAAGATTGATGAGTCTATTAGAAGTTAGGGAGCTCTTTCTAAGAGAAATTCAAGATTAAGAGAATAAGATTTTTAAAAATGTCTAATTAAAATGATAGTAGAGTATTTTTAATAAATATACAAAAGGGAATTAAATAACACAATTTTTTGCATATCCTAAGGATAGTTAATGACTAATTAATAAAGAACAAGATATCTTAAAAGACCTTAAACCCGCCGTTATTTAACGCTAAATTATCACATTAGGACTATCTCTAAAACAGAATATGTATAGTTTACTACTCTAACCCAACACTGTAGCAGTAATAAATATATTTTGTAATATTGTGTGTACAAATTGAAGACAATATGATATTATATTGCTACTTTTGTCATTATACATAGAAAGATGTATTTGCAAATTTGTTATATTCATATATAAAATGAATTGTATTTAATTACTATTTCAATATATTTTATTTTCAAAACTATTGTGAAACTTAAATAAAATAAATATTTGTCAATTAAAGTATCATCTTTTAATTATTTTAATAATTTATATGAATAAAAATATGTTACAAAAAGTTTTATAATAATTTTTTTTGAAAGATAAAACTATTATTATATATTACAATCATAATTATTTAATAAATTTGTATATTTTATTTGAATATTCAAATATTAAATTTTAGTATAATAATTTATGATATTTTATATATATATATATATATATATGCTAGTGAATTATATTATTTTGGTGATGAGATGATTTTATTTTAATATTAATTATATTCGCATCAACAGGGCAGATTGGAGTTGATTGCTCGATATAATTAGTCAAGATTAAGATGCTGTAATTTCTCTTATTTATATACATTAATGAAGGAATTAACATTAAAAACTCCATAACATATAATAAAACACATTTTTATTCGTTGTCGGTAATAATTAGTAATCACATCAGAAAATATTATTTCCTTGGAAGCCAAAAGAGACACGTGGCCAACATGCAACGGAGCTGTAGTTATCATATAATAATAAGGTAAAAATAGACTAATAATTAACTCCACACTTAAATCAGTGCTTGGTAAATGCTTTGGAACTCACATGAGCTTGATAAAGAAATTAAAATAAAACCCACTTGTTCTCAATTTCAATTTCTTATCAAATTTTCAATTAGACAATTCGCCGTATTAAAATAACACATAATTCTTTTATTATAATAACATGAAAATGTGTCCAAATTCATTGATGATAAAAAATTATCCCATTATTTTATATATACGTTTCAATAAACTCTCAAAATCAACCATTAAGCTATAAATTTAGCGTCTAACTTATTGTTTGTACACAAAATTTAAATATAACAATATAACAATATATCAATGTTCAATTATTTTTAGAGACCATATATATGTTTAATCAATTATATCATATTTTGACGATGAATTAATATTATATTCATTAATATTATACCACCGATGCACACTATGCTCTTATGAGCTTACTGTCACGCCCCGAATAATTTATTTCAAATATTCGTGGTACGTGCGGCACTTAATCACGTGTGCAACTCGTATGCTCGTGCTAAGTCAGCATTTACGCTTGTAAAATATTTGCAAGTAGTGCAGAAGCTTTACTCGAATCGTATTCGATATAAGGCAAGATGGAAGTGTGGGAAAAGTTTCTCGATTTATGTTTTTATTAAGCAAATGGAAGAACTATACAAGTTGGAATACAAGAATGTGGAGCTTTTGTTCATGCCCCAAATGAGTTCCCAAACCTCTATTTATACCTAAAACATGACATATCGGACGGGTAAGATTCAACCAAATGGACGGCCAAGATTAGCCTTCTAGAGGGTTCTATCTAAATATCTAGGATATTCTTAGAATTATAAACATCTCGACTATTTTAGAGAGTTCCACAAAACTCTCCAATTTTGGGCAATTCTTCAAGATTCTAGAGAATTCCGCCCAAGCCCATTAATTTGGGTCTCTTATGCCATTTGGGCCGCAAGTCCAAAACCCACGAATAAGCCCAAATACATACAAATCCGTCCAAATGGCACTCGTAGAGCCCATACTTGGACGAAAACGTGCACGGATCCGAGTCTACTCTCTCGGTCCGTGACATTACGCTTTTTAATTACAAAAGCCGTAAGTTGCAATAGCCTTTATGTGACTAATTAGAAGTGTTGTTCAGGTTTTGGGATTTTTCATTTTCATCATGAGACGAGAAGAAGATATCGAAAAAATATTAATTAAATTTGAACCAATATAATTCGATTCAAATCAACTGATTTAGATCAAGTTCAGTTAAATTTACTTTAGGGGCAATTCCACTTAGGTCACCACAAAAATTTGTAGTCTCACTTAGGTCATCATAATTCTAATTTAATTATGTAGGTCACCACAAAAGTTTGTAGTCTCACTTAGGTCACCATAATTCTAATTTAATTTTTGAGGTCACCACAATGAACTTTTGTCTCACTGGTGGTCTATTTTTATTTTGAAAAGACCAAAATGCCCCTCACCTCTTTTTTTTTCTTCACGACCGCTCCCTCACCTCCTTCATCGACCACGACCCTCCAGCCGCAAACTCCTCTCCCGCCTCGACCTCACCGACGACGACCACCTCTCCACCGCATTCCTCTGGTGGCGCCGCCGCCCCTTCCTCCACCTCACCCGCGTTGGCACCTTAGACGACGATTTCTTCTCTAGCTACGACCGCTTCGTCTTCGGATCAAGTTGGAAACAACCACCCAATGACACTTTCCCCTCCATCTTCCTCCTCCTTCTCGTCGGTGATGTGGGTCGAGTTTCTGTAAAAAAAAAATTGTCTCGGCCAGATACAGACATGCCCACCACGCGGAAGCGAGAAAAAGATAGGGCAGCTAGGTGGAGGACGTGGGTGAAGGGAACGACATCGTAGGTGGTGGTCGGGGAGGAGTGGAAGGTGGTGGTCGGCGGTGGAGAGAAGGGAAATGGCATTTTTAAAAGGAAAGACAAAAATACCCCTCTCCATCACCTCTCCCTCAACATACCCTCTGTCTCTCCTCCCTCCCTCCCTCCATCGTCGCCGGCGAGTCTCCCTCCGGCCAGTCCCCTCCCGTCGAGTGTCCACCGTCCTAGCGATAATGGCGAAAATTGAGTTGATGGGGAGGGAGGCGATGTTGAGTGTTTGGAGGGAGAAGAAGTTCAAGGTGAGGATGGAGAGGGCGGAGGAGGGGAGGCTGACGGTGGCGGCACAGGTGTTTGAGGTGGCGCCAAGAGTAGCGTTGGTGGAGGGGATTGGCCAGAGGGAGGGAGGAGAGACAGAAGGTATGGTGAGGGAGATGGGAGGGAATGGTGAGAGAGAGGGGTATTTTGTCTTTTTCAATAAATTTTTGACAACTGAGATTTTTGCCCATTTTAAGGAGTGCTAGTGAAAATAATGATTTTAGGGGATGTTGAATGAGATTTGGTAGGTATATGAAATTATCCCATCATAAAATAAAGAAAACAAAAGGAAGAGGTGAGAAGTACAAAAAAAGCTAATGTTTCGGTTTCGAATTACAAAACGAAGAAACTGTATGGACTGTTTGGTAATAAAGAAAAAGTATCTTCGTTAACAGTCCATAGCTGAACACCTCGACAACCCTAGAAAAAGCTCGCAAAGAACAATCCATGGCGGAAACGAAGAATCAAGAAGAGCTAACATTGCACGCGAAGCGCAAGCCCGATCTCCTCTGCGAAGACGACGAGCTCAATCCTAAGAAAATACAGAAGCTTCAGACACTCGGTAGCGATACTTCTCCAGTCGCAGAAGAGAACGGCGAAAATGAGGGGGATCGCGAGAAGGAGAGCCAAAAGGTCAACAATTCGTCGGTCTCCGAAGCGAAAATTCACCAATCTGAAACCGAGCTGGCCTCGGAATCAGAAGACGAAGACGAAGGAGATGAGGAAGATGAAGTAGACTACGAGGACGATGAAGATGAAGATGGCGAGAAATTGAAAGGAGTAGCTTTGGCGGATCGCAAAGGAAAGGGGATTTCGAGAGAAGACAAGGGAAAAGGAAAATTGATTGAAGAAGGAAACGATGATAGTGATAGTGACGACGATGATGATGATTTGAGCCAATCGGAAGGCGAGAGCGATCTATCGGACGATCCACTGGCGGAGGTCGATTTGGATAATATACTTCCGTCGAGAACACGGAGACGAGCGGCGAATCCCGGATTTTATCTCAGGAATGTTCAGGACGATCGTAGCGACGATAGTAATGTCTGAGCCGATGAAGGTTAGTGAAATCGAGCATGAATTTCTTGTTTAATGTGGGGCTGGTGTTGGTAGTGTAATCAGATTAGGTTAGTTTTGATCTTGAGGAACAATGTGACAATGCTGATGAACTCAAGTTGATACTGAATTTGAATATCACCCCTTTTAGTTACCTTCAAATTAAAATCTTGGTTGTGTGTCTCTGTCTTGTAGGGTTATAATTGTTCCTGAGATGTGCTCATGTCATGTAGATGTTTGTGACTGGTCTTAATGATATAAACTTGATGGATGAGATAAGATAAACCGGGTTGTATCGTATCGTGGATTGATCGGAAACAAAGTGCAGAACCTAAGATGGTCGATGCAAGTCACTGCCCTCGAGTTTTACAAATAACACGGAATCAAGCTGAAAGTATTGCTAAAGTTTCTGTTGCAAGCCTTGGGTATATCATGTATGTCGGGTGATGAGAAAGAGTCTATCGAGTCCTGTTTTAATGGTCTACAAGTAGGAATTAGGTCTAGTGTCTAAATATGTCAACCCAAATGAGAGTAGTGATGAACGATATATTTAGATAACCAAATTGCTGCTGCATATCAGCCCGTCTAGTCTTATGGTGACTAAACTGTAGTAGCCAAGAACGTTTCAATCCATATACTATCTATGGCTAAGTTCACTCTTTTTATTTATTCTTGCTCTGATGTAAACAAATGATGCTTCATTTACATAAATACATGGCGAAAGCCGAAATTGGAGGAAATATGATATAAAGGTCCATAAAGTTCTCTTAGCATATTTCTGATTCTATTTGGACATAGCAAGTCATTGGAATGCATTAGGGTTCTGCAATGTCACCTGCAAGGGTAGTGTGAGAGACTAGGACTTGGTTAATGTGTTGCATGATTGCAGTTGAGCCTTAGCTTAGGATTGGTTTTGTATGTTGGAGTGGACAAGAGGAAATATGACACTACATCTGTGTGATCCAAGTTATTTGTTCCCTGCTATTCAGCTTATAGCTTTAGCTGGAAACTTGTTTTTATTCGTTAGTCGTTACTATCAAAGCTGAGCTTTATTGGACCTCTTTTATCTAATCTCACATTGACTTGCATGTATCAGCCACATTGTTTCTGTTACGATGCATATTTTTTTTCCATTGTCACTTATAGAGCTTGGGTTGAAATTGGTTTGGGAAGTATGGATCTGATTGGCACCTATTGCTATCGTTATAAAGTTACATTACATGTATATCATAGCCCTTCTTCAACATGCCAAACTTGAGGCAGCTCAACCTTTTTTTTTTGTTCATGGCTTTATTTAGGATAGTTTAGTGTTTTGGCATCTAAATGCTGCACAAAGAAGACTTTGTGTTGTTTTATTGATGCATATTCTCTAATTTGAATAGGGATATGCTTGGTCTTGCATTGTAAAAGGCTCACTGCTAACAAGGTTTAGTACAGTGTTATCAATTTGGGGAATCTACATGTCCACTCTCTGCCTCTCACACTTGGACCCTGCACTCAATTAAAGGAGTGACCATTTTTTATGGTTGGAATCTGACCGGACTGCTGAACCAGACCGTACCAAACACTAGGGGCTCAACCCGTAATTTTTGGGTTGGTCCGAAATTTATTTGAGACAACCCAGAGGGTGTTGGATTGGGTACCGGGTTGTTCACACAAAAAATAATGGGTATTCGAATAATTTAGAACTAGTCAAATTTGACACACATGGTGATGTTTTCACTAATTATTTCACCCTCACATGATGCTCAATACTTATTCCTAATATGTGATGTAATTATTTTTTATTTTAGTCTAAATAAAATTAAATGTGTTGAATTATCTTCATCCATGTAAAAATATGGCCTAATGTGAGTCAAATTTAAAATGTTTGATTGGGCCAAATGAAAACCGACAAACTAACAAAATAAGAGCGAGTTAGAAATGTCATTTTCGTATTCATCGATTTTAATTTCGAGTTTTGTATGTTGAAAACCAACTACTCTAGATCAAATCCAAAAAAAAATGGGGAGGGGTCGAATACCCAACACATACTCACTCCTACTCAAGCAGATTTTGATGCATCTGGGGAAGATAACATGGGAGGGTTCCGTTGGATTTAGTGTTTTCATCCCTTATTCTGTCGTCAAACTGAAATACCAAGTTCTCACCGAGTTCAGAATATCTTGCTAGGACGGAAAAAAAATGAGCTCGATTCACGTTCAGTAATATCGTCTTCTATTTCTTTGAATCGGAAACACTTGAGTCCCCACTAAATTCAATAATTGCTAACTCAAGTGTTGATGTGGATATTCTGTCTGGTCAAGTTCTAGTTACCGTTTCGGCTTTAGGGTACTCTATGGTAGTACACTACTTGATATGAAAACACTATAGCAAGTAATTGCATTATTACTCTGAAACTCTACAATTCCATGAGTTGTGTTGAAGTAGCAACTTCCATGTGACTATGTGAAGTAGAAGCCGTACATTTCCATGGCAGTGTTGCGTGCATTAAACCCTCACCAGCAGAGAGTAACAGAGGCTCTTTTAACCCATATGGTGTGCCTCAGCCTCAGTCTCTCTCTCTCTCTATCTACACACTCTGTATTGCCAAAACCCTCCACAACTAAAAGCCAAACAAGGCCAAATAATGATCCCATATCTGTGCTCTCAATCCATGTTGCCTTTTTTGTGGCCCATGCACATCCTTACCATCTCCACAATTGCAAGTCACTCCGCTGATCAAACTTAACTAACTCTACGTCTTCGTCGCGACTCGATAATAAATTTGATATTGATTTAAGTTTCTAGTTGGATTCAATTTTAGCGTTGTGTGCGAATGACAAGATACTCTGTTTCCGACAAGGTTCTGATCGGGATTGGGTGGGGTGAGGATCATCCTCACCCGTGCTGTGACTGACTTTCTTAAATAGTATTTTCAACACATTTAATATAAAAACATTCGTTAAAAATAATGTTTTAAAATACAAATTATTTTATTCATACATATTGGGGGTGCAAATTCATAAAAAGCTGGGGAAGGGGCATGTGGAAAATGATCTGACGGGAATAGACATAAAATACACATTTTCTATGATTTGCTGAACTGGACGCACCAAATAGTATAGATTAAACTCATAGCCTTTTAAGTTGATTCCATATATATAGGGGCACACTCGTCTACAAACCTATATAAAACGTCCAAAAGTCTAAACCATGTAAAACCATCAGATATGAAACACGTGTTATTTCAGATTGCGACACGTGACATGGTTCAACATGATATACAATATTGCACCACATGTTATACAGTTTTGACGTTTTTAATTAGTTTGTAGCTGATATTTCTTTTATATATATATATATATTGTTGTAGTCTAGGTTTTGGTTTGTCCATACAAAATATTACTAGTTTTCAAAATAACTCAAAACCGGTCAGCTCACTCACATACGATGCAAAACATAAATTATTCATTATTAATTAAGAAACAAGGCATAATTCAAAGTACAGTTTTCAAAGTTAAATATGTTTTTTGCCCCAACATGAAAATTGGTAAATTACGAATCGAAACCTAACCAAATGAGAACCAAATTATTTTGATCATACATACTGGGGTGGTGCATATTCATAAGAAGTTGAGGAAGGTTCATGTGGAAAATGATCCGACGGAGATAAACATAAAATACACACATTTTTTAGGGTTGAACGTTATATAACTAAACATAACCTGCTGAACTGGATCGCACCAAACACTATAGATTAAACTCGTGGCCTTTTAAGTTGATTCCACGCGCATATATATATATATATAGTTCTGGTCTAGGTTTTGGTTTATCCATATAAAAAATCACTGGTTTTTAAAATAATTCAAAATCGGTCAAATTTAGTCTACGTGATGTCATCTCCACATACATCTCATCCACGTACGATGCAAACATAAATTATCCATCGTGAATAATAAGTAAAAGTAAAGCATAATTCCAGTACAATTTTAAAAGTATTTATCTTTTTGCCCCAACATGAAAACCGGTAAATTAGAAATCGAAACCTAACCAAATTATAACCAATATTTCCATATAATACGAGACCTTCATCGACCCACTGATACTATTTTGAGCGGTCCTCTACCGTACAGCACAGCTGCTAATCATGGGGACCAAATCGCATCACCGTTGAGCATCCCCAACTCTGTTTGATCTCACAATCATACGCCTAACAACACAGGACCACGGTACCGTCCCATGCGCCATCATGCCGCGTGCCTCCTCCTCACCTTATCCATTTCTTTTCCTCTCGTACACACACAACAACAAAAAAATTAAAAATAAATTCATATCAGTCAACACAAGTTTTTATTGGAGCTTGAATTGAAATTCACGACATGTTTGGCGTAGGTAATCTTAATTCTTCTTAAAGTTTGTGGGTTTCGAACCTTAATGCACTTCACATGGAACCCAATCATGAAAAAATAGAGATTACAAATAAATTATTTTCAATAATGATGTTTTTGCCCTTGTAATTATTAGAAAAGCGTAGATATAATAATTTTACACTCCATTACTGCAACTTATGATAACAAAATTCAAATTAACATGAAAATTAACCATGTAATATTTTTTTCTCAAAAAAAAAACTGTAATATTTTTCATATTTGAAATTCTGGTTATGTCGGTACCAATTCTAAGAATGATATTTTTTTTTGTAGACGACCAAGAAGCATAAAGAAATGGTCCAGGTGCAGCAACAAATTGGGTAGAAACATGGCACTGTGTTTAAGTATTTGTGTTCTAATTTTACAGGTTTCAGAGGCAGAGGAGATGTATACAGAACTGTAATGTGACTGTGACCTAACTTGGTTTTTGTTTTTGTCTCGCCTCAATACGTGAACAAATTATGTCAGGAAATATAAAATAAAGTCAATTTATGAACAGAGAATACTATAAACTAATAATTGTTGATTTTATTGTGGCTGCTGCGGCTACTATAAAAGTAGGTATTTGCTCGAATAATTTCGGTGCACTAATGTTTTGATTTTCAGATGAGTTATTTAACTCTATTTTAATTTTGTTAGTCACTTAAATGAATTTTTGTCTTAATGTTATTAAGACTGTTAGTTTTTGTGAAAAAACTAAAATTTTCTTTTTATCCAAAATTTCAAATGATGCTACTCTAATATTAAGCCATTTTCTGATCTAGATCTTCAAAAAAATTAGATAATTTTTTCATGTAAAATCGCTGCAATTTGGGTTTTTGAAATTTTTCGTAGAAACATTTTTGATTTGATTAAAACCATAATCAATTTTACTCTATTTTTATATTTGAGACTTGGAGGGGACGACATTGGTGTTAGAGTCGAGGAGGACAAAGGGGAGGTCAGGCCTAGCGCCAAGCCATTTGAGGATGACGGGAGGCTTGCCATTGGCGAACAAGAGCAAGTTGTATTGAAGGCGCCAGAGTAAGCGAGGAGGTTTCGAATGTGTAAAAACTGGATTGTACATATTGGGTCGGATTCCACAATTAAAAGCTCAAGCTGATATTTGAGTTTGACCATTTCCTTTATATACAACTATTTGATCTCATATTCTTTCAAAGTGGAACTTTATATTCTCAATACTCCCCCTCACGGGTATTATACACGTGGGTCTTTTATCAACTCACTCCCTCTCACGTGGACGATATTTTTTCAATGTGAGACTTTACATATTTAATTTCATATTTTTTCAATGTGAGACTTTACATTCTCAACAAAATGCAAACGCAAAACAACAGGGACGATATGACGGCTCAAGTGACTCAGCGTCGTTTGAGGATGGCTCAGGTTGCTCGGCATCGTTTGAGCCGATTCATAAGTTGAAGAACAAGCTTACGGTGTTGTTTTAGCACATTATCATCATTGGTTTATTTTAATATATAAAACTGAAGTTGTAGTTGAACAAAAAATTGAGCTAGCCAAGTGGTTTGTCGCGCCTATTACATTTAGAAGGTCAAGTATACGAACCTGAGTTAATCAAGTTTCATGAAATTTTTTTGGTAATCTATAGTATACTCAAACTTAATTATCTGTTTTTTACAATAATAATAAATTGAAAAAACCACTATTTTCATTTTTTTGTATTAAAAATGATTAGTCTAGTTTTCTTTTGTAAATAATTACACTTTCTAAATGATTAGTCTAGGTAGCAGTACCCAAAGTAAAGTTTTCTATATAAGTTAAATTAACAGTCACAGTTGTAATCAATAATTTTCTAACCGATAATTTTTTTTAAGGACAGTGGCATTTAATGATTGGTAGGCAATTAAATTATCATTTCATACAGTGTTTTTTTTAATCCATTAAAATACTATATTCCATACATAAATCAACGGTTACCTAATTACAAAACTCTCATCCCACAATTAGTCGTATTTAATAATAATAAAAAAGGTAAAACAGTTCGTACCAAAATAGTTTTTTCAATAAAAAAAATTGAAAACTCCAATATATTTTGTCAAAACTGATTTATTTTCATTTTTACTGAATTTCCCAATATGTAAAATCCTAATATTTCACTTCCGTTCAAAAGTGATGAACAAACAAACCGATAAATAGCAAAATAAATAAATAATAATAATAAAAAAATCCGACAGATCTGTCTATTGTATAAAGTAGCAACCTAACCCAAACCCCGCGAGTACACAAAACCCGCTACTCGCTTCTTCCTCAGACCCGATGGCATTTTCGTAATTTCGCGCGAGGCGAGTGTCGATTTCGCAGCCTGGACGTCGGAACCAAGATAAGGACACATGCTTGTTACATCATCGACGGTCAGAATTCCACATAATCTTTTTCGCGGAACCGACACCGACCACGAGATGAGATCTATTGGATGGAGCTAACCAGGGTTGAGATCGGGGTTAGAAAGTAACCGCGGTTAGGTCCGTGGCTCTGTAGTTGTGTATTTTTCTTGGGGTCGTTCTCTGATAGATAACAGGTGATTGAGAGAGAGAGATGGAGGAGGAAGAGGCGGTGATGTGGTGGTGGGAGGGACTGTGATTTTTGATTCTCTCTTGTTGTTCGTAGCTTGAGATTTTTTATTTTGGTTTCGATTTTGTTCTTGTTTTCTTGGGTTTTCGATTTTGGGAAATGTCTGTTTAAGGAGTTTCAGAGGCTCAGATCTTCGAGTTTCGGTTTGTTGTTTTTTGTGGGTTTTTTCTTCTTCTTTCTGTTGGTGCAATCATCACTTTTTGATTTGGAGATGATAACCCAGTAACTGTTTTCTTCTGTAAAATTTGAGTTTTTTTTTGTTTTCCCTCTCATTTTCGTTTCCGATCTAATAGATTCTCCTGTATTGTGAAGCTCGCTTGTAGTTTTCGAACTCTAGACTTGGATTGATTTGGAAAGAGATCTAAATCTGGTGGAAGTTGTTGACTTTTTTTCGTTTTAAGATCTGGGTTTTGGAGTTCAGGGTCGTTGAATTGAAAATCGATTTCTGGGTGTTTGGGTGCTGGGAAAGTTGGGGGGTTTTTTTCCCGGAAAGAGGATGAATTATTTTCCAGATGAGGTTTTGGAGCATGTGTTTGATTCAGTGGAGGCGCACAAGGACAGGAACGCTGTGTCTCTGGTGTGCAAGGCATGGTACAGGGTGGAGAGGTTCAGCAGGAAGAGGGTGTTCATTGGGAATTGCTATGCGATCAGTCCCGAGAGGTTGATTCAGAGGTTTCCTGCAGTGAAGTCTCTGACTCTCAAGGGAAAGCCTCATTTTGCAGATTTCAATTTGGTGCCGTATGATTGGGGAGGGTTTGTGCTCCCATGGATCGAGGCTCTGGCGGAGAAGGGTGTCGGGTTGGAGGAGCTGAGGTTGAAGAGGATGGTGGTCTCGGATTCGTGCCTTGAGCTGCTTTCACAGTCATTTGCGAATTTCAAGTCGTTGGTTCTTGTTAGCTGTGAAGGGTTCACCACCCACGGCCTTGCTGCTATAGCTGCTAATTGTAGGTAATGATCAGACTGTTATTGATTTTAGAGGTTTGTGTATGTTTTGTGTTGTTAAAGTTGATAATTTGGTTCTTTGAGTTGTAATTTTACGAGGCAAATGTCTTTTCCCTGATGATATGTTGATTTGTGGAACACTTAATCTCTGAATAAGCGAAGTTGCTATTTGTAGTGTGTGTACTAGCTATTAAAATGGAGGTTTATAAGGGAAGAAGTTGGATTGTGCCGACAAGTGGCGAGTTCTTGCTTGTAGTTTTGTGATAAGCCATAGTTCCTTCCTTGTATGCATTAGTTGGATTGTGCCGACAAGTGGCGAGTTCTTGCTTGTAGTTTTGTGATAAGCCATAGTTCCTTCCTCGTATACATTAGTTGGAATTGGAGTTTCTGCCCTATGTTAAAGAGAACTTTGAGTTTACATTAGATTGTAGAAGTTGAGTCACATTTGCAACAGAAGGGAATTATACAGTGTGGGGGCATTCAAAATTCACGTGAAGTTAACATTTTTGTCATTTCATGTTTCTGAAGTTTTTACGCCTTGTTCAAGGATGATTTAGTCAATTTTGAATTCTCTTTTGTGCTTTCTTTCATAATCCACTGTATGAAAATGGATGTCCTACCCCCATTTCTTCCATGTACGTGGTCGATTATCTGTAGCTTCCAAATTATACTGCATGACTACCTCGGTAGTTTATGTTGCATTTGCTTTTATTTGTATAGGAGTTGTTACTTTGCATCCTTAAGTTTTGTAGGCTTCAAGGTGGAGGCCGATGAGATAAATATGTGCGCAGTTTTAGTATTCTTGTTTCGCCTTCCTCTTTTTTGAGTTTCAGCACCTAGTTTTTTGTATCATAAAATTTATGTCCCTTCTCTTAACATCTACTGTAGTTTTACTTTTGTTACACTAAGATGCATGATATATTTTTCAGTGATCATATATGCTAGTGCAAAATTCTGCCTGTTTCATTGTAGCCGACCAAAATTCTAGTGCAAGAATGCCAGTGGCTTGATCGTTGTAGCCGACGAAAATTCTTTTCTTTTTTTCCATTCCCGGTATATGTTGTAATCATAGTTTCTTGGTTGTTCATCAATCTAGGCATCTCCGGGAACTGGACTTGCAAGAAAATGAAATTGAGGATCACAGAGGCCCGTGGCTTTGCTGCTTTCCTGATAACTGCACATCCCTCGTCTCACTGAATTTTGCATGCCTCAAAGGAGAAATTAATTTAGCTGCACTCGAGAGACTTGTGGCGAGATCGCCCAATCTAAAGAGTTTAAGGGTAAACTCGGCAGTGCCACTCGAAACACTCCAGAGGATATTAGAGCAAGCGCCTCAGCTAACAGACTTGGGCACAGGGTCGTTTGTCCACGATCCAGACTCAGAGGCCTATAGCAAACTAAAGAATAGCATACAGAAGATGACGTCGGTTAGAAATTTGTCGGGATTTCTGGAGGTGGCTCCTCACTGTATGCCGGCTATTCACCCAATCTGCGCGAATCTCATCTCCTTGAACCTGAGCTACGCTCCGGGAATTCCTAGTACTGACCTCATAAAACTAGTTGAACATTGCAGGAGGCTTCAGCGCTTATGGGTCCGATATTTTCTTCGATTAACATTCATTATATTCATTCTTCGCCCATTTTTGCATGCCAGAATCAATAATGACAGCTACTTTATTTCTGCAGATTCTGGATTGTATTGGGGACAAAGGACTAGGCATCGTGGCGAGCAGTTGCAAAGAATTACAGGAGCTGAGGGTCTTTCCTTCCGATCCATACGCCGGTGCTGAAGATGGCGTTGTCACGGAAGAAGGCTTGGTTGCTATATCCGTCGGCTGCCCCAAACTTAACTCTCTATTATATTTTTGCCAGCAAATGACCAACGCTGCCCTTGTAACCGTGGCCAAGAACTGCCCGAATTTCATCCGCTTCAGGTTGTGCATCCTAAACCCTGTAAAACCCGACCCTGTAACCTCCCAGCCGTTGGATGAGGGTTTTGGGGCGATAGTCCAGTCGTGCAGAAGCCTCACCCGCCTGTCGCTCTCCGGCCTCCTTACCGACCGGGTCTTCCTCTACATCGGGGCTTACGCGAAGAATCTCGAAATGCTCTCCATTGCGTTCGCAGGAGACAGCGACAAGGGAATGCTGTCCGTGTTGAACGGTTGCAAGAAGCTGCGGAAGCTGGAGATCAGGGACAGCCCGTTTGGGAACGCGGCGCTTCTGGCGGACGTGGACAAGTATGAAACCATGCGATCCCTTTGGATGTCGGCGTGTGAGGTGACGCTCGGGGGGTGCAAGACTCTGGCAAGGAAGATGCCGAGGCTGAACGTGGAGATAATAAACGAGAATGATGAGATGGAGATGGGAAGCGGGAGCGAGGAGCAGAAAGTGGAGAGGATGTACCTGTACCGGACAGTGGCTGGGCCGAGAAGAGATGCACCAGATTATGTGTGGACTCTGTAAAATCTGGTAGAGAGTTAAGTTGTATTCTATTTAGGTGAACTGAACTAATTTTATGGGTTTCTGTTGAACTCTGGTGATTTGGTCAATTGTATTTGCAAGAGATTTGTTACTTGTAATTCATGTCATTATAAATGGATCAGTTGTGGCTGTTCTATGCAGCCTGATTCTGCTACTGTACTATACTGTCTTCTATTCTCATTGGTTAAGTGTGGAACAAACAAAGCATTGAATGTGGGAAGTATGTTTCTAATGTTTCTTGCAGTCATTGGAGCTATCACTGATACAAGCTCACTTCAGTATGATTCTAAAGGTTAAAAGTTAAATTATATTGTTTCTGTTGCTTTGATACCAATAAATAGTCTGAACATATAATCTGGATGTAAAGGTCACCTATTCTTCAACTAATCATTTGAACTCGATTTGTTAACAGTAAAGAATAAAGTTTGTGTTCGTTATAATCGAATTAAATGTAAAGTCCGTACTCGTTATAATTAAGTTTGAACCGAATTCAAATTTGTTTTTAATCGGACAGATAAACTATCCCATTTACACCTGTACATGCTGATCCTCAACAAAATTAAGATTGATTCAGCCCATTTACACTTGTATATATTGTAACTTGAATCTTGATTATCAAAGCCAAAAAAATTCAAAACAGTGTGATCAACAAAGAATCTATAACTGTATTTATAATGATGTTGTTCACAGTGAAGGAAATAAAACAATTGTACTAGAACAGGCCATAACCATTAGTCACACAGACAAGTGTGACGAGTTTACATATCATTGCACAGAACAACGAGCAACCTATGATAAAAAGGGTTTCAAACTCACACCAGCTTTAGTAAATCACAAATGTGTGGAGAAGAAAACGATTTTCTCTGCAGGATAATCACCGCAGAAAGAAGCAACATTCCTCCATCATACAACAGCAACACAGCGCAGCAAGACTGTACACACAGAAGAAATAAATAAGATTTTGTTGAAATAATCATTGTACAATACATTTTGCAAGTCTTGAACTGAACTGAACAGTACTTGTAACTTGTAAGTTGCAACCTAACAGTAGCATCAAATAAGATTCAGCAGTTTTAAGATTTATATAAGAGATGCCAGCAATCAACTCATTGCTTCACTTTGGATACCAGGCCATAGACAATGAATAATATTATGAACATAAGAAAGTTAAATATAAATGGCCATATTTTCCCACGTAAAAATATAAACACATGAAACCAAATTAGATATAAGTTTTGTCAAGACTATCTTCTTTATAGTCTCATCCAACAGCTAAAATTAGATATAAGTTGCCAAAACTATCTTCTTTGTAGTCTCATCCAGCAGCTAAATGGCGAGACTGCACCTTATCCCTAAGCAACATGGATATAAATACAATTTGAGTGGATATAAAAATGCCAGGAACCCATTGGAGTTGTCTCAGTAAGTTTTATCCGACTATTTAGGTGTTCTTTGCAATAGAATTCACTTCAATTCAGGGCCAAACATGCAGAGTTTTGTATAAAAACATGTGCATAGACAAACACTCAGATTGGTCAAGTTTGTGTAAATTGGATTTATTTAACATGTTGAACTGACACGGGGAGATAAGAGACTCATGTATCTCTCTCATGCTCTATTGAATAAGAAACACTCACATTGGTAGAGATTGTGTAAAATGGATTTATTTAACATGTTGAACCGACACGAGGAGATAAGAAACTCATGTATTTCTCTATCATCTATTGAATTTATTTCTAGTTGACTTGCAAGAAGTGAATTACACAGAATTTTACGGCCAGGAATATCCACACACCCCTTATGGAGTAGGGGGCATGTTTACTGCGAAACGTCAAAAGAGGGCACTGTAATATGTATAGTCTAGCGAGTATCATTGCCAAAATTATCACACGGGAAAAAATCAAACAAACAGCTCACACCTTCTTTCGTAAGAGACCATCCAGAATCGCTTTTAATTTACAGGTACCAGACAACATGTAAAAATATCCAGAATTCAAACCCCGCCACACCCAACACTTCACAACTCAAAGCAGGAATCATGTGGAGAGAGTTCTGACCTAAAATTTACAGTAGTCACCAGTAATATAGCATTTCCAAAACAAATATCAATTCATCACATCTCTTACCACTATTTAAGCTCAAATCAATACCATCCCATTGTTGTATTCGATTCATATCAAAACCAAAGGGCTTAAAGTGCCACATAATGATAAAATCCCTAACTTTAACCCACAATCATTTTTTTCATACATACATATCTATTGTTCAATTTCAATTCAAATATTTATCAACAACAAAGAGACAACTCAAATTCACATCACACACAATCAAATAACACAAATCAGGTAACGAGCCAAACCAACCAAATTCCAAAATCTGTACATCAGATCAAAAACGACAGCGAAGAGACGTACCAGCCTTGCAAAAACGATCCACACCCATCATTGGACTGGTCTTGGTAGTAACCTTGGTGATGATCGTAGTGGTGGTGATGGCAAGATTGACCCGGCGGAGGCGGCGCGTACCCTTGACCAAAATACCCCTGGTACCCTTCGTACGGCGGTGGCGGTGGCGGCGGCGGAGGGTACCCCGGGTACGCGTGCTGCGGCTGCGGAGGGTACCCGTAGGGTTGCGACAGCGGCGGAGGGTACCCCTCGTACGGCGGCGGAGGCGGCGCCGATGGGTAGCCTGTCGGCGATCAAAATCAGGTCACGATGTCAAGAAATCGCGAGATGGAATCGAATGGGAAAATTCGAAATTCAGAGAATCGAATCGATAGAAAGGGGAATTGGGTTTGCAATTACCTGGAGGATAGGGATCGTGAGGAGGTCTGTAGCTCATCTCGATTCGGAATTCGAATGTGGATTTCTCTGGAACCTTGAAGAAGAAGGGACAGTTGTGTGGTGAACTGGACAATAACTATATATACACACAAATTAGCTTATTTTCATCAATTTTGGATAGAGTCAACACGTGGACTAATTTAAGATTAACCTTCATATATTTCAAAGTTTAGAGCAATCTCGTGGTTATTGTTAATAATAAAAAATACCAATTTTAGAGTACCTTAATTCATAAGCATCAAGATATTATATTTAACTTAAGTTAAAAATATGATATGTGAATCCTATATAATTGTGTGTTTTATTCAACGAAAAAATATGAAGGATAGTTACGTATGATTATTCTAAAATATTTCTCAATTTGATAGTTCGTTACTTTACCGTTGTATTTAGTGCCGTAAACGAGTCGAGCTTTTAACGAACTGTTCGAACTCGACTCGTTAAATGTTTGGTTTGAAATCGTTATGATCAAGTTTGAGCCAAATTCAAGCTCAAGATTGAGCTCGTTTAATAAACGAGTCGAGTTCGAGCCTAACCTTTTAATACTCGATTGGTTTATATTAATATTTATAAAATACTTATAATAGAATTAGATAAGTCGAATTAATCTCAAGTTGGCTAATTTATTATTTGATTAATTATATATCATTTATTTAATTTTGAATGAATATTTGTATTTAAGTTTAAACGGACCGAATCGAGCCGAGTTCGAGCTCGGGCTCCTTTTATTTTGTTTTGAGCTGAACTCAATTTTAGTTGTATAATCTCGTTCGAGCCCGAGCTGAACTCGAACCGAATATTTTTTTCACGAGCCAATCCGAACCCTGCTAAAATAAGACTCGGCTCGACTCGTTTACACTCCTGATTGTATTGGACAGAGACGGTACTGTTCCACCACAAATATAGCTGGGCTGGGCTGCTTGTAGGTTTTCGGTCAACAAGGCCCAATAGCAGTCTTTCTTTTATTTGTTCAGTAAGTTTTCAATTAATTCTTAATTCTTTTGTAAAATGTCATATCTATCCAACTAACGCCTGACAATTTTAAAACATTGTCTACAGCATGCTTATGATTGAGTTTAATATGCAAATTGAAGAACAACATTTTGTCACGGGTCTTGGTAAAAGCAGGTGTTGTTTTAGTTCGAACAATATTAAAAAACTAAATTTAAATTTGATTTATAAAAATATTTAATTTTAAACTTGACCCAACTCGTTTGGTTTAATTTTAATATTAAATATTTATCCAAATTTAAAAATAATCGGACTCACCATCTGATCACTTAATTTGATTAATTTAATTTTATCAGATTTACCATATATCTAAATTAAAATATTTAATGAACCAATCTATAAACACGTTAAACTCGACTTAGAACTCGATTATAATAAATCTGAACTAAAGAACAATGGAGGGACAATTTTCACATGCTCTGTATCTGGCTTCCGGAAACGGAATCAACCCACTCATGAAGACTTAACATTTATTCGAAACGGATTCTAGAAATCGGACAAGAAAATCAATCTCTCTCGATGCCATTTCCTCCAATTCATCAAACCACCGAGCGAATCAAATCCATCACCGTCTCATAAAGAATGGTCCTCTCCTCCTCCAGGAGGAATCAGAATTCATAAAAAAAGAAACCCCAAAAAATAAATTCCCCACTTTCAATACAATTCCACTATAAAAAAAGCCGAGCCCCAAACCCCAAAGACCAAACCTCCCCAATCTCACAAGGTCACGTGCCAATCGTCGCCGGCGCCGGAAAATAACCAGGAGGAGTCACGTGATGGGTACGCCGGCGGCGCCGAATTGCCACGCGGCAAGCAAAGAAGCAGCCACGTGGGGACCAGGCGAGCCCTACTGCAACCAGCCATACGTCTACTACAGCCCCGCCCAGAGGCACGGCCACGCGGGTTCGATCCTCACCAAGTTCAACAATTGGGGCACCAAGGCCGAGACCGTGGCCAACGGCGTCTGGCAAAACCGTAATTAACCACCCAAAACCCGATTTCATTTCATTTCGATTTCTGAGATTTTCTGATCAATTTTTGGTCGGCAGTGAGGACGGGGAGCTCCGTACCCGTCGACGCCTGGGGGAAGGTGAACCTGGCGGCGAAGGCGGCGATCTCCGGCGGCGGGTTCGACTCCCTCTACAAGCAGACCTTCTCGACCCTCCCCAACGAGACCCTCAAGAGGTACCGTTGTATACTAAGTTACAGTTAAGTTGGCACATTTTTCAGATAGATAATTGTTAGAAAACTGATTTTAAGATCAGTAAAGTTTTATTTTTTATGAGGTTAAAAAATATGCGTCATATTTCAAGTTAATTTTTAGTGTAAAATGACAATAATAGTCTTTTATCAATCAAAATTTCAATAACAAGCCAAAACAAAATTCGGAGATTGGTCGATGGACAGTGGAGGAGTCGAACGGTCCATAGTCCTGGTCCTTCGACGCGTTCATCAAAGGCATCAAAACTAGAGATTTGGGTTTGTTTTGGTTTGACATGCTTTTGAAAATTCGATTGATAAGGAGGGACATTTATGTCATTTTGTATTAAAAATTAACTAACATCTAACACCGTTGTCTAACTTAATACAAATTGAAACTTTATCGACTTTAAAATCAATTTTTTAGCCTAAGTGTACTTAACAAGGTGTCGACTCTATTGTATTTATCTCACGTTAAAATTGATATCATACAATAATATTAATAAATTGTGGGAATTAATAAAATTATATTCAATTTTCCGACAGGTCCTTCGCCTGTTACTTATCCACCACCGCCGGACCGGTCGCCGGAACCCTCTACCTCTCCACCGTCCACGTGTCCTTCTGCAGCGACCGGGCCCTGCCCTTCAGGGAGCCCTCGGGCCACGAGAGCTGGAGCTACTACAAGGTCGTGGTCCCTCTGGCGAGCCTCGCGGCGGTCAACCCCGTGGTCGTCGCCGGAGCTCCGGCGGCGAGGTACATCCAGGTTGTCACCTCCGACGGACACGATTTCTGGTTCCTGGGTTTCGTGAACTTCGAGAAAGCCTCTCGGTACCTCTCCGACTGTGTCGCTCCCTTCGCTGTGCCCATCATTTGTGGGTTCGGATCAGCTCGGAATTGAGATTCGATCGATTTGTCCATGAATTTGGTAGAATTTTCTTGGGCGGATCAAATCAAATCAATCCTCTGTGTTCTTTTTCTTATTCTGCACTGTGATGCTTTTTTTTTTCTGATGCGTTTCTGTGTGTGCTTGTTGGGTGGATTTGCACTGGAAATACAAATAAAAATAAAAATATATATTTTGGTTGAATTTGATTTTTCCTTAATTTTCATGTACTCATTTTTGTCTTATCTTCTGAACCCAATACATGTTTCTCGTGCCTTTTTCTCTTAATGTTTTTTTTTGTGTGTATTTAACCCAACAAATAAATAGGTTTACCATTTTTTTAAATGATAATTAGTTTTACCATTAATTTTGAAGTATAGTGCAATCAATTTTGTTTTTATAATTTTTTAGTGGATGGTATGTTCATGAATGTGTCATTTGATAAGTTAATATTAAATTTTTGTGCTGTTTTTGGTAAGTTTATTTTCATTATTTATGTCAACGCTTTTAAATAAAACTGATGTGTCAGAATTTGGAAATTATCGCTGGCACGCGATTTACGTATCTTCATGTACGGCCAAATAACACGTATATCTGATTATTGTTGAAGATTCGAATGGTTCTATTCACTTTGTCATTTTTGCCGTTTTGCAGCACACATGTTTATTCACTTTTCTCGTTGGAAATTGTCACTTCTACAAACATACGACTAATTGTTCAAATAAATTTTAGGAATAACTAGTTTTATTTCAGTTAAATTGACACGATTATCACTTAAGTACAGTTCATTTGAAAATGTCTCATAAAACAACAGTGAAGTTTATTTTCACTTTTTTCAGCTTCAGTACAAGAAAGATTAAAATGTCCTTTTTTAGTTTTCAAATTTTCGCACTCGTGTCATTTTATTTATGTCAATTCATTTCAAAAACAGTTGAGTTTCGTACACTTCGAGACTTCGAATGAATTTAGGGTCTTCATAAATTAAAAATGCACATGACGTTCATATCTTTATGGAATGCTAATTTTCACTAAATTTGGAGATCGTTTGTCAAGTCAGTAGTGGGTTAGAGCTTTCCGCTAAAAACTTGCATGTTCGGAAAGTTTATGTATCTTGTAGAAAATTTGAACCCACTTTTGATTTACGAAACGACCTCCAAACTTTGTGAAATTTAGCATTTTAATAAAGTACGAAATCGACTACATATCTTATGCGGGCACTAAAATCATTCGAAATCTCCAAGAGTGCAAAACTCACCTATTTATGATTCGAGAATAAATGAAAAAATGACTAAAGTTTGAAAATTTTAAAGTAATTTGAAATTTTAAAGCCAAAAAGGGTCATTTGAGTCCTTTTTTACTGAAAATTAGCTAAATAAGAAAAAAAAGCTTGACAGATATTTTGAAACAATTATAGTTAAGTGATAATCGTGTCAGCTTCGTTATATTAAAACGAAATTATTCCTAAATTTTAAATTTTAACATGAGTTCTTTTAACTGGATACAATAAAATTCAATCTCTAGTATAAGATGTTTTAAACCTATACAATAAGCCATTAATTGTCAATTATAACTTATGAAACCTCGGATTATCTTCCTTAACTGGTCAAAATAAACAACATTAACTCTCACCACTATTGGAATTTGGAAGCCTAATAAATAGCCGTTGAAGCATTACAAACCCCAATTCAATGTCAACAAAAAGAATAGAATCCAAAATAAATCCATACCAAACCTGCTCAAAACCAAATAAACAACTCACACACAATCAAATCACAAACCTCAAATTAAAAATCACATCAACAACAATACAAAATCTAAAATCATAATTCAAGACGCCCATAAGTACTCTCACAACAACATTAATCAACTATAAAAATTATTTAGAACTCTTAAAAATAACATGTTTAGTACTGTTTTGTTTTATTATAACATATTCGAGTTCAAATCTTAATACAATTCGTCAATAAAAAAATTATAACAAATCATTTAACGACCCCAACAATAAAAATAAAATAAAAACGACAAATCTTTTTCAATCAATCAAGCATAGCACACTTCGAGCGGAGTCTTGCAAACCGGACAGTACCGTATGAGCTCCGGCACCACCAAAAACAGCGGCGGTCGCCGGCAACACACCGTGTAGAGCAGGAACGGCGGGTCTTGCTCTCGGTCGTCGTCCCCGAACACCGGATTGCTCGCCGGAGACCGCCCGGCGAGGCCGAACCACACGTCGCTAGTGCTATATAGACCGTTCCCAAGAGCCACCCTTGTCCTCAAGTCCACCACCACTGTCCCATCTACTCTGTTCTTGTAATAAAGCACTCCCATCTAAATTAAAATAAAAACCCAAAATTAAAATCTAATAAAAAAAATTATTATTAAATTTTTTTTTACGAACCTGAACATTGAAGCAACGTTCCCATGGGTGAGGGATTGGGAAGTTGGGGTCGGAAATGAAAGACCAGAGATTGGAGTCCATATTGAAGAGGAAAATAATGTGAATTGTGTAGTATTATTTGTGAGGCTTTTATATATATATAAAAAAATTGGTTTAATATTTAATTATTTATGCTAAAAGAGGAATAAAATCAAATCTGAGTTGTACACGTGTCGTGACAACAACTGGAGGGTTACTTAATTGTGTACATACACATAGGATGTGATTAATATGTTCATAAATGATGCTGAGTCAACTTATTAAGTTGAGTCGGATAAAATTAATTGAGAGAGCGACAAAAACAATTTCCAAGAGAAACAATCCATTAAAATTGTAAAAAAAAGTTTAAAACTCCAAATTTTATTATTTTATTATTTAATTGTTTAATTGGAATATTTGTTTTTTTTATTCAAAATCATTATCAGTTACTAGTTGCTAACATAAAACAATTACTTACTAATTAGTAATTATTACAATCAACTAAACAAAGTATCTGTATTCTTAATGATATATATGTTGTGATACTAAGTATGTACAAAATATTAAATATTCACATTTTTTAATTACTCACTTATTATTGGATCAGAGTAATTTTTTAAATAAGAATATATGTTGTGATACTATGTATATACAAAATAAGATTTCAAAAAAAAGTATATACAAAATAATATTAAATGCTCACTTATTATTATTATTTTTTATGTATATTACTAAAAAGGGTACTTGCGTTTTACAACCTTATTTGCAGTACTATATGCATTTGTTGTATTTTATAGTCATGTATTTGAAGCATGTTAATTTATAACTCCAACTTTTAAATTGTTGCCATTTACATCATATGTTTGGAAATTTGAGCATACGAAAGTACAAAACTACCTTGATACTTAAAAATAAAAATTAGAAATAAACTTCTCGTTCTGCTAGTTTGTGTTGGGAGAGAATATCTATTCTGATTTAAATTTATTAAAATAGTTGGAGGACGCATATATATCATTGCAGGGGAATGAGTACTGAAATTCATTGTATGGGATGTGTTTGAGGCCAACACTACCGCGCTAGATGTCACATCCGATGATGGATCCAAATGGAATGTTCCGAATCTTTTGAAACGCTCATATCGATTAAAACTCTTCTTTCTTTTTTTCCAATTCTCATCTAAATTTATGTTTCATATTTAATAAAACTATATTGACAATCATATAATTGTGTAGAGTCTATCATGGATTGACATGGATATTAAGCTATTGAAGAAATTAGATATACTTCCTTATTATAAATTTAGTTGTAACTTCTCTAATTAATAGTTACACAACCAATTTTTTGTAATAAAAACAGCTTACTTAAAGTGTTGTCAAATACCACTAAGTGCGCTACTTTAAGCTAAAAGCACTTCCCTAATAATTATTCATACATTAGCGAATATTTGTGTTTGTCAAGCAATTGGACCTTAATCTCATTTTCACTCAACAAAGCTATCTCGAAACTAGTAAGTATTTTGCCCTTCTTTGAAAATGATATATATATATATATATTGTCACCACGTGATTATTTTTTTTTCTATTTTTTATTATAAGGATAATTTTGTCATTTCATCTTATTTGATGTTGTGTAAGTTAAAAAATAGAGTGGTAAAATAGTACACTTCAAACCAGATAACTCCACATAGTACAAGGTTGTATGTAATTAATTTATTAAAAAGTACAAACTCCACCCTAATTTCAATGCAAATCACATTGAATTTAATTATGTAATTTAAAAGTTTTTTAATTCAGAATTAACATTTATTCTTGAGCACTAGATCACTAACTATAGCTTAAAATTAATAATTACTCATGATATATACACATTCCTCTACCCATCAATATATAACATATATTATATATTCATAGATGCGCTACATGATGATATCATATAAACAAAGCATACGTGTACAACGTAACTAACAGTCGATAGTGGATAAAGAACCCAACCTGAAACGAAGAAGGAAAAAAAACGACACATTTGAAGCAATAAAAAGAAGAATGAAGAAACAAACAAAACAAGGGATATATATGAAGTAGTGCGCTCCTGAGAAACGAGATTCATAGGGATCAGAGCTGCAACAGCGGCGCGTGAGTGTCAGCGTCGTGATCAGGTACGTACGTGTGTGCAGCAGTACTGTGTGGCCTAGTAGTGCCTGAGCCTGACCCTCCAAGGTGTGTGTGTTGTGATATGCGAATCATGATTGGTTCATTGCTTCGCGCCAATACTGCACCGCTACGTGTCCCTGCAACGACGTATATGCATGCCTCGTGCTCGATCGATCGATCTCTTCTGTTTTAGAGAGAGAGAGAGAGAATTAAAATTAAATTCCTTTTTTAATTTCCATCACCATTTTTACACAATTCGTCACCACAGCTCCGTGGCCTGTCCGTCCTATATATATATGTATAAGCATCGTCCTCTACCTCTGTATTTGTAAACCCTAACTCTCTCTCTCTCTCTCTTCTTCACATTTCGTGTTTTGGTTTTGAGACAGCTTGATCTCTGGTACATTAATGGCGGATCCGTTCTTCGATTTCATCAACGGCTCTTCCGACCACCTCCCGTCGCCGACCACCACCACCGGCTCGGGATCGCCGTCGAAGCCGCCGAGGCCGCGGGCGAACCGCTCGCCGTCGTCTCCGCGGCGCCGATTCTCGTGCCTGTACTGCAGCCGCCAGTTCACGACCTCGCAGGCGCTCGGCGGCCACCAGAACGCGCACAAGCGCGAGAGATCCGCCGCCAGGCTCGCCGTCTCCGCCGCGGATTCTCCTCCGCCGCCGCAGCAGCCGCCGGCGTTCATGGAGATGGGGTCTCTGGCCGCCGACCTCTTCGCGCCGCCGCAGCACCTCCCGGTTCCGGCGGCGGGACCGAACCTCTCCGGCGCCGGGAGCGCCTCGTTTTCGCGCCAGAACGAGGAGGTGATGATGATGAGGCAGTGCTACTGGATCGATCCTCCCGTTGAGGCCAGCGGCGTGCGCTACGACGCCGTTTCGTCCGGGTTCGGTGCGTTTCCTCTGGGTTTCAATGGCGGCTACGGGTACGGCTACAACGGCTACGGCTACGCGCCTGAGGCTCTTCTCTCGCCGTCGATCCACGCCGATGCTTCGGCCGAGGAAATCGGTGATCTCGATCTCACTCTCAGGCTCTAGTTCGCTATACCTCTCTGTTTTTGCTTTCAATTAATGAACTATAGTTCGCTTCGATCTAGCTTTTTAGTTACTTTCATCTTGTGATCAAAAGTGCTTTGAGCTCCTTCACACTTCACTACTGTTTTTTTTTTCTTATCATGAATCAATTCAGTTGCTGTTTACTGTTTATTGATCCTTAATTAAGATGTGTTGTTTATTGATCCACTATTTTCCTTGTTTATTCATAGTTAATTTATTTGTGTATTTGAGCTTAATTGCATTTTCTTGGATCTGATTTGGGTCATCAAAAAAATGATAATATAATCAACATGCATAAATGGGATTTTATAATGTTCTGGGTTCCTCTGAAATGTGAGACATTGTGGACTCACTGTACTGTCTGTTACAAGTAGTGGGTGCTGTAAAAAGCAGAGCCACAGCCAATGAGTTACAGTAGACATTTACAGTGGCATAACCTTCATATCACACACACAATACATATTGCTGGCTTCTGAATGCTGCAACTTACTGATTTTGTAGCTATCTTGAACTTCTGTACAGCTAAAGGCAAAACTAGTCTTTGATATCCAACCCAAAAGTTTTATTGATAAAATACTCATAACAAAATGTGAAAGTCTATTAAGACAATTAAACATCCTCTACTGTAGTTTTGTTCAAGTCTCCACTCGAAAAACTGAGTGATTACATGGGACATTATTGCTTAAGGTTGAGACTATGGTGGCCGATCAGCTTTGACGACGATGATTACCGCCTCTTCTTGTTTCCTTTAGCAGAAGTTGATGGCGAGGCTACCAGGTTCACAAACAGAACCACAATGGAAATCACCGAGACCAACGATCCGTACTTAGCCAGCAACCGCTGCAATTGAAGGAGAAAAAAAACAAGATTAGTGAGAATTCAAAGCGAAAATTAGTTCTTTAAGTATCCTACATAGTCGGACAATATTATAAATTCTCTGCTTCTTCTTATCCTACTCGTGAGTTATGATAATGACCCCCAAAATGACTACATTGCTAATGTATTGGCCTATTGGGAGATATCAAGGTTTTGCCAATGACCCACCCCTCAGCAACTTCAAAAATATAACTCCATTTGTCCATAATAATAATGCTCCCCTTTCTACATTAAAATTTGTCTGCTCGTTTTCCTTTTCTTATTGTGATTTTACTAAATTGTCCATGAAGGTCAGCAGATGCTATTCCATACACCACCACACTTCATATTGTAATGCATGTTAACGAGTTGTATATCAAAATATTAAACACATAACAAGAACATTCATACCTTAGCCTGTGAAATAAATGGCCCGCAAAGAAATGACATTTCCATGAAAACAAAAACAAGAGAATAGTTAGCACACACATGAAATTTGATTATATAAAAGCTGCATCATATGTATAAGATTCTTGCGGAAACCTACCCATTCAAACTTCTTCTCAGGGGGTCTATCGGCAAGAATGTCTAAAGGCGCAACTGGAGTTGAGAGTGCCTCCTATAAAGCATACACAAACAACTATTAGAAGGGGAACATGCTATTATCCATAAGAAGAAAACAGAGCACGAGTCTTTATTGAGCATGTCCAACCTGTAGAGCAGACTTTGTGGGGATGCGAAATGTAATGACTGCCGGTTGCCCATAAAACACTCCTTTCACCTTCGCCTCCAATTCAAAACTGTGTGATACTAAAGCACCACTACAAATCATAAATAATTACTTAATTAAGCTAAGTAGAACTTAAAATAAAGGATGAACAACACAGAATGCACAATCCCATCACATTACGATGTCGCACTTACGCATCAAGCTTTTCCCATGACCTTGAAGTGTTGCCACTGATAACATCAAATGAGTCTTTAGGCCAGTTATCATCATTGAGACTCACATCATACACAGTCCTGTAAATAAATAAGTAAACATTTATAGCTCTTGCAAAGAAAACGGCAAAACTCGTGTAATCATGCAACAATCTGGAGACTACGCTAGTCGGTAACTCCTCACAAGCTAACAGAGGAAGAAGAGCTAGTAAAGGTAACAGCATTGGATTTAAATTTAATTTGCTACCCTACAACAGCACCATATTAACTTACCATCTTCAGGAGCAATCCTTTAGTAATTTTTAAAACAAATCACATCCCATTTCAGTGGTGAAAACAGTAAATTTCCCCATCCCCTCCAAATATGAGGGACTTCAAGAAATTGCAAATTAGCAATAACACTAAATCACTCAATAGCACGATCCATAAAAAAAACTCACTCAATAGCACTAGCTCATTCACCCACACACAAGCATTAGTGATATAGATCGAGAACACAAAACTCTATTTTGAAGATCACCACAGCACAGTAACAGTTTGTGGAAAAGAAGCATAATATCAAATTACATAACCTTCATTGCTTCACATCTGCCATTCTATGCAATGAATTTCTCAGAACAATCAAATTTTCAAATAAGTTCATCAACCGATTCGTAAGCCAAATAATAATTGAATCTCAAGTGAATCAAATTCGCCAACATTTCCACACAATCAAATCAAAACCGCGAGAAATCCCCAACTCGAATCAAATAGAGCAATTACAGATCAGATCAATAGATTCAAAAACACTTGATTGGATCTACAGAGATTCAAAACACATACGAAGAGCCCTGGTTGTAGATGTCGACGGCGACGGAGACACGTTCAGCGCCGGTTTTGAGCCTGGCGAGAGTAACCTTCTTGTTGGCCACGACGAAGGGCACATCTGAGGTCGCCAGAGCCGACGATAGCAGCAACAGAGAAGCCAACACGACGATCACTTGCTTCGCCATTGACGACGATCGGAGCTTCGAAGAAGATGGGACTTTCAATTAGGTTGTGTATGTGTAGATCGGAGAAATTCAATTTTACAAAACCACACACGCTGAAAATATCGGGTTTATTGATACGTCGCCGTTTCAAAAATGTAAGTGTGGTCGATGATGACTAGTTCAGTCTTTATTTTGAAACGAGTAAAGGATTTTTTAATTATTTTTTTCAAATAAATATGTTGTTTTACAAAAAAAATAGATTTTATGAATCATGATTCACCTTTCGATTGATTCATTTGGTGTAAAATTATTGGGTTAGGTTGATTTAAGTGAGACGGACCTAAATTTTTTTAACCAATTGTGTTTGCTAAATTTGTTTGTTCAGTAGAGTTTCTTAATTTTAGGTCAAATTGAGGGTTACATAGGAAAAACCCAACTCTTGTTAGAAAATTAATAGGTGTTAACTTTTGTATAAATTATATTAACACGACATGTGAACGAGTTGTGAACGAGTTGATCTATCATTTAAGTTAGGGTCACTTTTATGAGTCTGATTGGTTGTTTGAGATAAATTATGTTCTCACTGATTTGTATTTTTTAGCCACTTGATTCTTGCTTATTCTTAATCAATGTTATTGTTTTTAGAAAAAAAGAATATTAATACGATTCCAAACACATAAATATGTTGTTCAAAATCAAATATAATATATATTATTTGAGAATTCAGCCATATACATTAATTAAGAGGCAAAATGATCGAATAAAAATGGAAGAAAATATAAATATTTTAAACATTTGGTTTGGGCGTGAATATAAGTTAGTAAAAGTATCACTCACCGTGACTACTTATAAAATTATTTAAATCTTTATCTATTGTTTGGTTCAAATATGATGATGATTCAAAAGGGAGAAAACCATATTTGCAAGAGTTGTCTACTTTATTAATGTAAAAATATGATTTTATATCAAGCAAAATGTATGCATTTATTCAAAAGGGAGAAAACTATATTTGCAAGAGTTGCCTACTTTATTAATGTAAAAATATGATTTTATATCGAGCAAAATGTATGCATTTATTATAAAACGATAAAAATACTTTAGAACTAACAATTAGTTTTTGTTTCCTAAAAATCAATTAGTTTTTATATCAATAAATATATATATTTTAAATCTATTGGTATTTCTCACTGAAATTTGTATTATCAAGATTTTGTAATGTAATTTGTAGCTAAATTACTTTTAAAAATTATTAATTTTTAATCTGAAGGGCAATCTCATCATTTTTTTTTATAAAAAAACACATTTCATATGAAAAAGCAAAGTTCCCATCACACCACTTCTTTAAAAAATGTCATAGTATAAAACATATTTATGTCATTTTCGCTAAAGAAAAACTCATGGCCAGACCTTAGAATAGCACCTAAAAAGTTAAGAAGATGAGAGACCGAACCCAAAACACAACTCTTGTGTAGTTCTGTTTCTGTCAATTTTAAAACTTACATTCCCTTACAAGCCAAAGTACATCACTGAAACACTACAAATATCAAGGACTCATGGTATAAATTTCTGTTCAGTCAATATGTGAGACCCCATTGACACCAACAGCTGAGATAATGCATTTACTCGAAACCAAAAGATGTCTTTAACAGGAGGGCACTCCAATTCAGAGTCCTTTATAGCTAGGGCAAATCAAATCACCGATGCTGTATATAGGGACAAATTTCTCCGGGACAGCTAGGGCAAATTATGTAGGGTATGCGGGTTTTTCCTTTTCTTGACAAAGCAGTCACCAAGTGCCTGTCCCGGTTCGAATCAAATCCTGAGAATGGTAGGTCATACTCATAACCATAACCATAAAACTCTATATTCAATCTCTCCCCTCAATTATTGGTAAAGGATCTAAATTCTCTTCAGTGATTTCTTAGTCAAAGAAACTGCACAAACATCAAATACTTTCATTTCATACACAAGAATGAACAGAAATGTGAAGTTTAGCCGTTTACAACAAAACTGCAGCAAAAACCAGAAAAGGGAACAGACAACAGCAAACGTATGAAAGCAACGCTACCTCGTGTTTCATCTTCCTAGTACTAATATTGTCTCCGCCTTTCTAGGCTGAATATGTTGTTGATCTTGACACGAGTTTGTAGGCAGATAAGACTGTGAGCGACAAGTAACAAAAGAAAGCTAAGTAAGCGAACACGGAAGATACCAGCATTTTGTTGCAGAACTTGGGGACTCGATTGCAAACAGGCATCCAACCCGACTTCACTTGTCCGTACTGTCCCACATACCCAACAGCAGTTGCAGCTGCACATCCAGACATCATCAACAACACCATAACCTGAACGCAATTAACAAAAAGAGAGACCCATTAAAATCCGTTAAAATGTCAGCATCCCAAGCCCAAAATCGTAAACACCCCCTTTTTACACGCAAACCGGATTGAGAGAATTCATTTTCAAAACTCAGTATTAATAGATTGAGACACCAAAATGCTTATCAAATAGTGTCATGATCAACATTTTTTTTCAACATACGAATTTAAGGAAAACACACACACACATGAAGTACCCTATTGTTCTTGTTTACATACACAGAAAGCACCTTACACAATCTATAGTCTGATTGATGGTACAAACTTGGCATCACTCATGGAAAAACTCTACTAAACAGCAACAATTTGCAAATTTGATGACAACCCTTTTCAGCTCATAGCAGCACAATCATTCCACAACAAATAAAAACTAAACAGAGAAAATTTGAAACAGTTAATTGCTCACAAGATCATGCAGGAACAGGAAAAAGTAGTTTCTAAGGTGTGACCCAGAACGGCTCAACAGGTGCACAAAGACCAGAGAACACAAAGAAGAAGCAGCCACAAGAGCTTCCACAACCAGCAAGAACCTGCACAAAACCCAGAATCAATTTCAAGACCCAAAAACAAAAAAAAGTCAAACCCAGTCCATGTGAAAGCATGAAATGAGATTTGGCGTTTACTTGAGAGAGGAGGCGTAGCTGTAACGAGCTGTGAGGTCGAATCCGAACAAGGTGATGGACTGTTGGCTAGTGACCATCACAGAGATCGAGACCAATGCGAAGGCGATGGCCGAGACTCTGAGGGCGAATTGGGCCGTCACGTGAGTCCTCTCCGATTGGGTCGTCGTGGAGGATAGGGCTGAATCGTTAACTTTATGTGGGTTCTGCTCTGTGCCCGCCATTGAAGGACCTTGGTGGAGCTCGAGCGAGAGAGAAGGGAAGAGAAATGGGTCTATATGATTGGATTTTGTATTGGTGTATTTGGATTTGATGCATTTATTGACTGATGAGTGAGTGTTAACAAACAGGTTTTTTAATTGGGGAAAAAATAAGTTTAGTACTGAGACTGAACAAATTAAGTGTCCATCATTTGCCATAATTGTGTTGATTTCTCGCACAAGAGGACTTTTCTCGGATGGCGGCTAGTGGGCTGGACTGGACTCACAAGGCCCGGCCCAATCTGTTTCTTTTCATTTATATATTTAGATATATTGATAACTTTAATCTTTAGGACTTAAAGAAAAACAATAATATAGGAGATTATTAACGTTGGCGTGTAAATGAGAGCTCTTAGTTGTTTAAATTCAATCTGTTTGACATTAAACTCATAAGTTATATTTGTTATATTTGAGTTTGAGTCAAATTTAACCTTTTAGACTCGTTTTATTAACGAACTCAACTTATCAAGGTCCAAAGGACGGATAAGCTAACTTTTTTTACTATTTATTTAATCATATTATTCGATAAATGTATATGTAATATTAAACCAAGCTTGAAATAAACACCTTTTCTCACTCGAGCGGTGCCTCAACAAAATAATGTTCATTTCGGCTCACCCATGATTAATTAATATAATTGGTTTTTACTATTTTTTTTATCTGCAAAGAGAGAAATTTTATTGATGAAAAAGATTAATTATTGAGAAGGAAAAAAAAGTTAGAAAGACACAGACATAAAGAGAAAATTTTAAAAAGTAAATACAAAAATAAGAAACGGTGAAAAACGAAAATAAATCTCCTCTCTTGGGTATGTTTTGAGAGGTTTGAGTTATGGTGGATCATCCCGATAGACAAAGTGTAGGACTCAATAATTTGAGTTGAGCTTTCGGCAGACTGGATTACTTCAATGTCAGTTACAAGTCTTGTAAAGCATAAGGACTTGCATAACGCCCATGTACGAATAGCTTTATTCTGAAAATTGAGCGAAATTGAATATTTTGGTAAATCTCACAAACATGATTGAGATTAGAAAATTAAAACCATCTCGATAGGTGATCAATTTCAGCAGTGAAATTATCATGCATATAGTCAAGAGAAAAACTGAAACATTTCCTTCCAATAGCATTAAAAAGCAAACTAACCCACAATGTGACAATGCTCATAAAATATGTAAATATCCAAAAATAATGAACACAGTCAAGCAAAATCCCATTAACACAAAACCTACAAGATGTGTAAAACTAATTAGCACTTCTAAAACTTATAAGCTCAATCTCCATATTGGCTGGTCTGTTGAAGCTGTCTCTCTTGTGCTTCTATTCAGCAACAGGCATTGACATGAGCTTGTAATTGTAAGCAGATAGGAGAGTGAGCACAAAATAGCAAATCAAACCCAAATAAGCAAACACAAAAGAGACCAATATCTTGTGACAATACTTCTTCAGTATCCCACAAAGTGGGATCCACCCAACCTCACTCTGTCCATATTTACCTAAATACCCCACACCACTTGCTGCTGCACATCCTGACATCATCAGCAACACCATCACCTGCATTACCCATACCCAAAACAAAACAAAACAAACAACAAAAACATCATTTCTTGTCTTGCAAGTCACTAGACAACAATCTAGTACTGAACCTGTGCATAACTATTTAAGAGTGTTTAATGGTCTTAGAGTCTACTGGTCTAATTGTTTTGTTGCATCACTACGTGAACCTGTGCATAATTGCGTATAGATAGAGTCGTGAAAATTCTGGGTGAGATGAATCGAGAAGCAAGCCCCTTGTGGTGTTTGTATTGGTACTTGTAAGGCTCCTTGAAAGTTTATTGGAATACAAAAGTTTTGGTTTGCTTTTAAAAAATAACTATTTAATTACCAGATCGTGCACGTGCAAAACCATGGTCAAGGTGTTCTTGTTGGGCGATCCCGGTCGAGCCAAGAAATAGACGACGATCAGTGAAATCAGTGTAAAAGCAGACACCACCGCGTTCACAATCACCAAGAACCTGCAACATAAACATAAACATAGGTTGAGAAAGTGCACGAACTTTGATGTTTTCAACAGAATATGTGTAAATGACAAAATTACCCTTAACATTGATAATTATCACAAAATATATAATTTTTAATATCGCAGGAAATTTCGTTATTTTTGTGCAAATACACACATTTTGCAAGAAGAAAAAATCAAAGTTGACGGCACAATTTTGCCTTTTATAATAAAATATGTGACATGTTCCTGCAAAAAGCGTGACTGGTACATGACATGATAAGTACCGTTGGAGCGATATGGTGATTAAATCAAACACAATACCTGTATGCTTGTGAACTGCTGTAGGAGGCTGTTTGTGAGTAACCTATCATAATAGTAACGGTCTGGTCGCTGGTGACCATAACATAGATTGAGGCCAATGTGAAGGCAACGGTCAAAACCCTCAGAGTGACTTGCGTCGCAAGGAAAATGAATCTTCCTTGCTGTGATTGGTCATGTTGGGTCTCTTCGACACCTTTCTCTGGGCATTTTTGCTCTGTTCTTGTCTTTGACGCCATTGTTGAGCCTATGAAAAAAAGAGAGTACAAGAAACAATGAATGTGATTTAGAGTTAAAATAGGATTTTATAGTCCTTTAGTACAGAGAACGAGTGGAGTTATTTAAATCAAATTCGGGTTCCGATTTGATTTACCATATAATTAAGCTTATCATTAGGGCTATGAGATAACCTGTATTTTTATCCTGGATATAATTTATTTTATTCATTTGAAAATAGATGTCTATTAAAATAATGAACCTACCTGACCTAATTTAAATATTTCTTCTACAATCAGTTTATTTTTCTGAAATTGACTCTAAACCCGTATTCAAATTAAATTTTATCATAAAGATAAAAATGAGAAAAAAGCAAGATAATTACGCAAGAGGTATTATCCAAAAAATTTGGTGTAAATCAATATGAGTGACGTCAGTGACCTAACTTAGAAGGTGGACCCATACTGGACTCTAAAAGGTCAAATTGGTCTGAGCCCAATTTCGGCATTACTTGGGCTAGGCTGGCCCAACGAGGCTTAATGGTAGTTATAGCCCAACTTGTAATTTTTATTGTGCCTATGAAAATGAAGCAACGTCGTTAAGGGACGTAAATGAGCCGAATCGAGATTCAATTTATCAGGGCTGGACTTGTGAATGAAGTGTGTGGCTCGAGTCTAGTCCGGTCTTGAATGAGCTTGTGCTCGAATTCGGCTTGAAAAATAAAATAAAATAATAGGCAAATTTGGGTTCAGCTTAACTCGATTTATTCACTATACGGTCTCAATTTTGAGTTTGAGTTCGGTTCAAACTCGATTATAACGAGCCCGGTCTGAATATAACGGCCGGCTAAAAGCTCGGATAGTTTAGAGCACATTTTTTTTTACCAATTTAAGAATTCGAAGATCGATCCGTACGGTGTTCAAATTCGTATGTTAAGCGCCACGTTTTCGGTGTGTATACCATAGTTCCGGCGACACGCATTTGTGATTTTCTCTCGTGCCGTGTAGTGAACTCTCAGTCCCTCGATTCATTGTTGTTTCGATTTCGGTTTCGATTTCAGTTTCTCGACCTAATGCAGAGATCGCCACAGCCGATCTGAGGGAGCTCTCACCGGCATGGCGTCCGGCACCGGAGCGGCTCTGTTCGCCGCCGGCCTCTCTCCTGTTTCTCGCCGGATTTGTACTCCGATCGCCGGAAAATCGAGACCAGCCTGCTCGATTTCTCCGATCGCTGTTTCCACCAAACAAGCTCCGGCGCTGAAATTCGAGAGATTCGCCGAGAGAGGATTGAGGGACTACTTTGAGCAGGCGAGAGAAATGATGACGTCATCTTCCGGTGGACCGCCGCGGTGGTTCTCGCCCTTGGACTGCGCGCCGCCGCCGTCGCCGCCGTGTGATGCTCCTCTGCTGCTGTATTTGCCAGGTTGATCCTTTGGTTTTGATTGTTGATTGAAATGTGTTGTGTTTGTTACATTTTTTTCTCGAGAAAATATTCAATTTCCCAGAATACTGGTAAAATATTTGTCATGATAAGATTTTAGTATATTTATAGTTCATGAAATTATGCCTTGAATTTGATAAAATAATTAAATGGACGCGTTTTTTGAACTTGAATGTGGCCTTTGATTCGAGTTTTTCAATATTCTCCTGGGGTGATATGAAAATTACAGTTTAATTATCTTTGTGCATTAGTTAGTAGCTTATTCCTGAAAGTGCAATGCTAATATGCTATTAACATTTGCTAAATAATTTATTTAATATGGTAGGGGATGATGGGGTTGGACTTGGACTCGTAATGCACCATGAAAAGCTAGCACAGTAAGTTCCTCTATACCAGACATATTAGTTATTTTGTGAGCATTATGTTGGGTTTTAGCCGATGTAATGCTCTTATTCGTCCAAAAAAAGTGTGGATAATTGTTACACACTTATTGGTTGCTGAAAACTGTCTTGACACTGTTGGTTAGTACTTTGGCTTCCATCTAATATCAATATCTTTTTCTTTTTCTTTTTGGAAATGAAGGATGTTTGAAGTATGGTGCTTGGATATTCCTATAATGGATCGAACACCATTTACAGGTCATTTTCTCATACGCAGTTGTGTGGTTATGTCATAGTTTCCATGTGCATTACTATTAGAGATGATATGAATAGAACTGCTAATTTTGTGTGGAATATACTATGTCTTCACTCTATCCATCTCTTTATCCCTGCTCTTGAGACACGTATTCGGCACTTGTGCCATACTAATGATATAAAATTGCAAACTTCGTAAAGTAGATAGTAAGGAAACCAGTTAGACTCCATTATATACAGTATCTACGGTGTGCAGAGTTTTAAGCATCTATTAGAAAATGTTACCAGGTGAATAATTCTTTTTTGTTGTTGTTGTTGCAATCTCTTTCATGGTTCAGAACTGGTGAAGCTGGTCGAAAAAACAGTTAGGTCAGAGCATTGCGGGTCACCAAATAGACCCATTTATCTTGTTGGAGAATCTCTAGGAGGGTGCCTTGCATTAGCTGTTGCAGCCCGTAACCCAGATATTGATCTTGTTCTTGTATTAGCAAACCCAGGTAAGAATTTTTGTTCTCCTCAATTGTCTTCATGGGGGCTTAGATATTCATTGCTTTCTTTCCTTCTATAGACATTGATTCTCTAGGAAATTTCAGAAGTTGGTTTTCACTCATTATTTATTTTATATGAATAATGTAATTGAGTTGACTTGGGATAGGATAGTGTGAATACCTCAGACGTAGACAGAGTAAGAGGCTGATCATACAGTAAACATTTAGATCGACAGCATTTATTATCATAAGGATGTGTAAACACCTCGACAGTTTACTTTCCTTGAGAAATAATCTAACACAACCTCTGTTCTTTCCAGCTACATCTTTCAATCAGTCGCTGCTGCAACCTCTAGTATCTTTGCTGGAAATCATGCCAGCCAACCTGGCTTATCTAAGCCTTACTTATGTGCTGAGCATAATGACAGGTTTACTCTCCTTGTTAATTATTTGTAATTTCCACATTCTGACTTTGCATATTGCTGTGGATATATTTCTCTGTAATTAGAATTGTTGATGTGAAATTTTTGGGCATGATTCAAGAATGCCCTGCCTGCCAACCAGTAAATCATTTGAAATGGTATTAATATTCAGATGGAGTTATTGGAACATAAATCGCTGAGACATACATTGGTTACATATTGAAAAGCCATATAATACTAGTAATTGTAATACATAAACATAGGTAATACTTTGGGGACGGCAGTGGCGACAGTGAGTAAAGGACTCCCACTGCAACAAGCAGTTGAAGAGCTATCACTTGATCTTGCTGCAATTTCATCTTATCTCTCTGTAAGGTTCAACTTTTACATGAATTTATACATTCACAAACTTAAAATTCATCCAATAAAAAGGAAATATCCAAGCAAATAACTTGCCGCCACATATGAAACATCAGCATAAACTTGTGTTTTCTCTACATCAACTATATGATTATCCTCTCTTTATCATTTTGTGTTCATAATTTATAATGGTGTATAGACTCTTGGTATATGCTTTTCAGTTTCATGTGAAAATAATTGATGATTAAACCACAGGTTTGGGCTGGTACCTTCCCTAACGAAGCACTTCTCTGGAAACTGAAGATGCTTAAAGTAGCTTCTGCATATGCCAATTCACGCCTCCATGCTGTAAATGCCCAAACTCTTATACTTTCGAGGTTCTTACTCTGTCATTTCTGTTTCATATCACTTGAACAACTATTGGGAATGTCTTTGATAAGTATGGAAGATGTGTGATCTCATTCATTAAAACTGACATGACTGCTATAAATGAGCGTCTAGCAATTATTTCTTAGAGTGATGCAAATCTTGTTTGGTGTCTGACTTTCTTTCAAGTTTGTTATCATTAGAAAATACTACATATTTTATCATAAGATGCACTTGAATAACTCCAAAAGATGGCCACTGAAACCCAAAGAATGTAGAATAAAATTAAAGGAAGCAAGATTCTTCCTAAACACTCAGTCCATGAAGTGATGCTACAATAAGAAATTTATCTCCTGAGATCCCAGTGATAGTCATTATTAGAACGTGCTGGTAAAAGTGTGAGAATTATTGAAAATGACATCATGATGTGGATTTGTGCAGTATAGATGAACGTACATTCCTTTTGTATGTGTATTCCTATATACGTAAACAAATATCCCAGTGCCTGATCATACATTTGACAGCATGCAAGTAGAGAAAGATTCATTTATTTCAATGGGACAAATGGTGTCCTTGACTTACAAATACGTACTAGCGATATTTGACCTTGTCCAAACCAATCACTTCGGTGAGTTTACAATAGAATTATATAAGTGGCTCTGTCCAAACCACTGGTTCTCTTGATTCCATGTTTTGAGCTTAAAAAATCAGCACTTTATGTAGATGTTATGATTAAACTTCTAGTGTCATATACCTGTGATATGTTTCTAGTGCATGGTTTAGCATTTTCCTGCTTAAAATTTTCTTTGAATTATGAATTGACCCTCTCTTTCTCTCTCAGTGGAAGGGATCAGTTATTACCTAGTCAAGAGGAATGTGAAAGGCTTCTTCATGCAATGCCTAAATGTACAATCCGGCAATTCCCTGACAGTGGCCATTTCTTATTCTTGGTATGATAATCTCTCTGATATGTGTGTATGCACAGCTCTGTATATTTTCTCTTTTGCGCAGAAGTGGCTTGTTTTCTGTCTCAATTCGTGTATACAGTTCGTTTCATCAGCAACAACAAACAAGTACGAGTATTAGATAGAGCAACCTCATACTTATTATGAGGTCTCTATCACTTCTCCCACAATCTCCGATTGTATATACAGTTGTTATAATTACAGGTAAAAATAAACAAGGGAAAATGCTATTAGAGGGATTTGTACAGAACCATGTTAACATGCGCTGTTCTTGAAATGTCTATCTTACAAGTTTTAATATATAATCAAATCACATTCTGATTGGTTTGGATTTTACATTTTAGTTTTATGTACATGTGGCAGGATAGTGGTGTTGATTTGGTTACTGTGATCAAGGGTGCTTCTTTCTATCGTCGCTCAAAGTGTCATGATTATGTTTCGGATTACATGCCCCCTACTCCATCCGAATTGAAAAGATTACGTGACTCATATCAGTAGGTGACGATACTATTGCAAGAAAGTTTAAAAACACAGTTTCTCTGTTAGGATAAAATTTACAAAACTCAGGGTACTCGAATAATGTATAAATGAAATTTGTAGTATACAAGTAAGGGACAAGTAGGTTGATACATTCATACATGCTACATTACAAGGCATACTCTACTAGGAGAAAATATAACTCATGAAATGTGGATATAGGCATATTTACAATGTTTTCCCTCCAAAGGTACCAAATAGTTGAATCTAGTTTGAGACATAGAATCTAGATATTGTTGCATCTCATCTAATTAAATATCTACATCAACTCTTTACTGCAAAGAGTAGATATTCTGATGATTTTTGGTTGCAAAATGAAATTAATTTTTCAGTAAAGTTATATCATTGCCATTATGCTTCTAGATGGCTTTATACAGCTACCAGCCCTGTAATGATGTCAACTTTAGAGAGTGGGAAGATTGTTAGAGGCCTTGCTGGTATTCCTTCTGAAGGGCCAGTTTTGCTTGTTGGGTATCACTCCTTACTAGGACTCGACTTGATTCCATTGGCGTTGCAAAGTTCGATTGAAAGGAATATCATTGTGCGAGGCATAGCACATCCATTGATATTTACAAAATTGGGAGATGTTTTTTTCCCTGACGTATCAAAATTTGACATGTTTAGAGTTATGGGGGCAGTTCCTGTCTCAGCAATTAATTTTTTCAAACTTCTCACTTCGAAGTCTCATGTCCTGTTATATCCCGGAGGAATGCGTGAAGCTCTTCATCGAAAGGTAATGTTTCAAGTCTAGAGTTCAAACTACCAATTGCCGAAAATTCACATCTACATTCCTCAATCTATATTTCCAGGGTGAAGAGTACAAGTTATTCTGGCCAGAGCAATCCGAGTTTGTGAGGTTGGCAGCCAAATTTGGTGCTAAGATTGTACCTTTCGGTGTAGTTGGAGAAGATCGTATCGGTGAAGTATGTCTGAGACTTCAGTGTATTAATTTACTTTATCGTTACTAATTTTGACATGCACTTATTGTTTGCAATCTGTAAATGTGTTTTGTTTGTATCTAGCACTGCAGTGAAATATATTTTTAGCCAATCAAAAGCTAACTTTTGTGTTGTGCCCTCATTAAAATCTGAACATGATTAGTGTGTTAAAAAAGATCAAGCTGCCAGACCAACACAATTTAAATGTGACTCCTACATATTGTTAGTTACTTAATCATTTCGGTGCATAATCTCTATTATCAGTTTTGAATATGAATTAAGTTGTCTGCTGAATTATTGATTGGAAACAAAATGTGTGTAGCTTGTAGTAGATTATGATGACTACGCGAAGATTCCTGTCTGCAAGGCTCGAATAGAGAAAATGACGAATAATGCTGTAAAGTTAAGGTATTATAATTTTCATTTGCTATTTGAACTTCCTTTAGATGATACTCTTTGGGTTAATCCTTCTTTTCCCGCTTTGTTATGCCTTTCCTTGCTGTTCTACTTTGTATGTGAAAATTTCCCCAAACTTGTACTGACAGGGACAAAGCTTTTGGGGAAGTGGCAGATCAGTATATACACCTTCCATTGATTCTACCAAAATTTCCCGGCGGCCGATATTATTATTATTTTGGCAAGCCAATTGAGACAGAAGGTACGTCCCCTTAGACTGAAACCTGTTTGATTGTTTACTCTGCATCGTACATACCTAGGTAGAAATGCTCTAGTTAATTGTTGTCAATTATCATTAACTCTTATCAGAAGATCAAACTGTCATCCAACTGTTAAATAATAAACAATCTCTAAAATACCACTTAGAAACCAGCAATACGAATAACTCCAATGTGTAATAAACGTACTCGCCTTTCCCTCTGATATCGTCCATGAGCATGGCTTAAACGGTTAAACAGCATGTATGATAGAACGCTCGCCTATTCCAGAATGCACATGATTGCTTGTGCCATGTCATTGTCATCATGGAACTGGAAATTTTTGATCAGCATATTAGCACAATCTGTGCGGTGCCATCTTAATTAATATGATGTACAAGATCAAGTCAAGTAGTTAATACACCTAGCCATGTTCTTTTTAATCGGCAGGAGAACTATTATATTAAAGAGAAGAGAGTCAATTCCCAACCCTAAGGAATTACAATGAATGTGAAAAACATAATTGAAATAAAATCAGAAGCCTAAGGAACGTCTTGGAGTAATGATGCATCATTTTCCGACTCGAACTGTTGGAATGTTTGGATCATAGTTCACACACCTAGCTATGTAATGTGCAATTGATATTGCCGTATGGTCAGGTGAAGAGATGAAATACACCCACTGGTTCTCCGTATTTATGCTTAATATTGATCTTCACACACATTTTCTTGGCTCCTACTCAACGTTCATTCCGTGTCTTTTGAAGGGAGGAAGAATGAACTAAGAGACAGAGAGAAATGTCACGAACTGTATTTACAAGTAAAGTCCGAGGTCGAGACATGCCTGGCTTATTTAAAGGAGAAAAGAGGGAGTGATCCTTATAGGGACATGGCGTCCAGGGTACTATACCAGGTCACTCATGGCTTTGAGTCTGAAATTCCAACTTTCAAACTCGACGATGAATCTGCGTAGATCCGAACAAGTCACCTGGGCTCTTCAGGTATTGGAGTAATATCATATGTAGCCTTAATTCTTAAGCAAACATATATCAGGTGAAGCTAGTCAGAGTAAAATATGGAGTATATACTTTTTTGCTGATGCCATGTGAAATAAGGTTGGAACTTGTTTGTTTTGTCCGGTTCAGTTTATGGGACTTGGGGACTAAACCTATTGTGCTCTGATTATGTGTTTGCGTCATGCTTCAGGTGTCCCGAATAAGGGGGTGGAGGGTACCCCTTGGGCAGGGCAAGGGCTGGCTTAGCTTAGGTCAGGTGCAGATGCTGACGCAAGGCCTATAGCTTGAGCCATCACCATTGTTTTGCAATTTACAGAGTTATTGAGTTTTCAGGGTCGTCACCAACATCAACATATAGTGACTCCTTTTTGTGGGGGAGGTTGATTGGTTTTTTGATGTGTCTGAGGTAAGGTTTGGAGAAGTAGGTGATGTAATAAGACGCGGAGTTGAGTCTTTTGATGTGATATGATTGTGGACCGTCCAAGCATCGAAAGGGTGTTTTGGTGCAAGTCGTAGGCTCTTTAATGTAATAGAGTCCTCGGCAATGGGCTCTTTGGCCCTATTCTGGGCTTTCTTCAGCCCTAAGTTGCTCTTCTCCAATCAGAAATGAGAAGATAAGTGGATATAATAATATGGTATGTGAGTAATTTCATTTCAAAATAAATGTGAAAATTGCAACTAAAGTAATAGTATACATGCCGAATTACTTTTGCATATAGATATAATAATTAACCATTTTTTTAGTTTCTTGGTCACCTAAATTAATTTCCACCAAGCATATCTAACTGCTACACATTTATGCAAATTTTTAGGTGTACTTGTGTGAAAAAAATTATAAATAAAATTTTTAAGCGACATGTCAAATTAAAAAATCTCAAGTGTGAGGTGTACCTATCTGCAATCATCAGAAAATGAATTATAAAAAATTTAGTTTGTAGTTTGAGTTGCATCTTTTATGATTCTACTTAAATCTATCAACCTTCCTAATGAAAGTTTTTTCTCCAATTTAGAATTTATATCCAGTTTTAAAACACGTATCGACTTCGACTCGAGTTTGTTATAATCGAGATCGATTTGAATTCAATATCAAGGTTAAGTTTTGTTTAATAAACTAATCGTACAAGACCTCAATCTGTCAAGAGTCGCGAGCCTGTGAGTAGGCACGGTCCCATAATTGGACTGAACCTATCAATAACCAAACTGGACCTTTTGATTCACTAAATATTGGAATCATAACCGGAACTATTATGTGAAGAAACAGTTTGGTTTTTGTTCTACTTGACTTGAATTAGTTAATTTTTTATTTTTAATTTAGACTCGATTTATGGGCCAAATTTGAGCTGGTCAAAAATATTGAATTTGCAATTATTACATTCCAATTAAAATATACTTTGCAAACAAAATAACAATAAAAGATAAATAACCTACAAGGTGGATGTGAATAGACACGTGGGACGTAAACTGGTCCAATTTTATCGGTTAATTGACGGTTTTGAGTTGTGAAAACCACGACCAAAGTGGAGTTGAATAGTTTTCTCAAATTTAAAATCCAAACCGAACTATCAACCAGGTTATGAATTTTTCAGTTTTGGATCCGGTTTGAGACTGGTTCCAGTTCCAAAATTGTCCACCCCTATGTGAGCTGCCTCGTTTAGAATTTATAATTAGGAGTAAATGAATCAAATCCAAATTCAAGTTTGAGCATTTATTCCCTTATTGAGTTTAGAGCTTAATTGTATAAACTTGTTTGAGTCTAAACCGATTTAAGCTCGTTTGAGTCTAAACAGATTTAAGAAAAATACACCCTAGTATCTACAATTTTAAATTTAATTATGTATTAAAATTTAAAATCAACTGATTCCACAAATGTTGCCTCAACAACAATATTGCCTCATCAACTGATTCTATCACTGTTTGTTCTATATATATATACACATGGGTCCTACATGTATATAGAGAACAAACAGTGATAGAAGAAGAAAATTGTAATTAATTAATTAAATTTAATGGATCTAGATATTAATCCAACAATTTCTTGCAACAAGCTAGTGGAAACAAACAAAGCCACGGATGATCACATGAGTACCATATCTATATATGTTCTTAACAAAATGAACACATATATAAAAACAAAACAAAACAAAACAGCTTAATTAATAATTAATTATAGCTACAAGCGGAGGGTGAGATCGAGGGTCTGGCTACTATCGTGACCGTCAGATTCTTGATACTGATCATAATATTGAAGGCGCCGAGCAGCAACGGTCCATGGCGAGGCTGGTTCGTTGAGACAATATTGTTGTTGCTCCACAAATGTTGGATCGTTATTGTAAGTAAATCCGAAAGTACTAGGTTGTTGTCGGAAGATGGGCCCGGCGGCGGCGGCGTAGGTTGTGGTGCGGCGAGCGGCGGCTCTCTCGCGCTTGTGGGCGTTCTGGTGGCCGCCGAGCGCTTGGGAGGTGTAGAATTTGCGGTTGCAATACAGGCACGAGAACAAACGACGTCGTTGGCTGTCAGGAGGAGGAGGAGAAGAAGAAGATGGTCGTTGCTTGTGCTTGTTGTTGAGGAAGTCGAGGAATGGACTCGCCATTGAATTGATTAACACTGTCTAGTCTCTACATTTACAACTACTCCATCTACTTGTATATGTATATATAGTGACTGTTCATGTCATCATATATATAAGTGGTACGTACGTGCTTATGTGTATTTATATATGTGTGTGATCCGGTACGAACCAGATCACGCTGTGAGAACTCGTGCGAACCAGTTAGGTGATGACACATACGCGTGCGTTTTCATTATTAAGCTATGTATTTTCATGACAGCCGGTATTTCCATTATTACAATATGTATTTCAATAACCCGTTATAACCCTTTGTTACACTTGGGAACCCCGTTATGCCCAGGGACCCACGTTACACCATTTTCCTGACATGATTCACTGATTGTGTATGAAAAAATACACGCCCCCTCGTTACACACGAGGACCCCTCGTTACACCATTCTCCCAATATTATAAAAATACATATTATAATAATAATAAAAACATGACTTGATAAAAAAAATACGTGTAAGTAATAATTCATACCAGCCTCTTAATTCGCACTTAAACATGCCCCTGTATATATACAGCATCCATATGCATATACGAGAATAACAAGATAGAGTCAAGTCTACATGTATATGAAAGGGCTTTAAATTTTTGTCTGTATCTACCAAGCAAATAACAATAACAATACATGATAATGACAAAACTGTCCCTTCCCACGTGTCCAACTTCATCTCTATTCATTAAGTTTAGAAAATGTCAAATACATGTTGTAAACTTCTTTTTATTTTTCCAAAATAGATGTGTTAGTCTATTTTAAAAAATTTAATTCTTAATTCTAAAGATAAATTTATTTATTTTTTAAAATGTACATAATTTTTGCAGTGAAATCGAACTTCATATATAACATTACTTTCAATATTAATATGAAATGCACGTCACATCCTTACAAAATTGATATTGTATTGTTTTCTCTTAAACATGACACCACTTTATTAGCAACAACGAGTATCAGTCGGATAAATTTCTGACCTGATCCAAAACTCGCATCGGAAAGGAAGGAATGAGTGATGTGATGGAGATGGAGATCTCATATCCTACGCCACCAATAACTTGATCTTGACTGATCTATTACATATACTTTCACAATCAAAGCAACCTTACTATAAATAGGTTGCTTCCTAGGTTCCTTAATTCTATGAAACTTCTCTTTTCTTTCTTTCACGCTAATATATATTCTCTATCTCACTCTATACGGACAAGACTACACATAAATCCTTATATTCTTGATGAGTGTATGTATGTATATATCCCAAAGATTGTTATGGTACGGTTTCGATACGTAAAGAAACATGTTTAAGATCCAAGTATGATATATGCTTCCATTCATTGTACATTTTGAGGTACGAAGACAATATGTTTGTGTTTTTACATTAAACCCATCTATCACAATTTACAAGACTTGCTGCAGAAGAAGAGACTCTCTACTCTAGCTATTTACAAAAGAAGGGTTAGTCTAGTGCCATGTTCAAGATGGAGATAATGACACAAAAACATTTGACATTTATACATGTACATCCGGGTGGAGTGTCCAAACCGTCTGAATCGGTGAAATGTTTGCGCAGAATGGTGGGATGTTTGGGACCCGGAAAAACACCGCGGGTCAACATTCTGGCCACGTGTCGCGCTCTGAGACAGCGCGCGGGCGGATTTACACCGATCCAACGCCTGAAATTGGTTCGGATAGTTTATGCAGGTTTGTACGGGAGTGCATCCCTTTGTACATTATTTACCAATAAACTCTTCGTTTTAGTTGCTGATGTCAAAGTATTTCGGATCTTTCGGGTGATGGTATTCCACAATTAACTGCCAATATCAAAATATTAATCATCATTTTTAGCCAAGCACAAGCAAAATCACTACTTGCGAGAAAGAATATGGAAATTTCACATACCTTGCCCTCTTCGGCGTCTGAATGGCGTTGAGGGAACACTACCCTCATATCATTGTACATATAAAACCTCCTTTCTCCATTGGTGTCTAAGCCTGTCCTAGAAGACATTTTTGGGGTGGGGCATTGGAAACGCAGGTGGAGAGCATAGCGCAGAGCACCGGTGCCATTTGAACCTTCGTTGGCCTTTGAACACCCATGAAATGACTTATTGGCACTTCCCTTGCTTGCGTCACACCCGATGGATATCGATACTGCTTCATCGGGGTCTTCGGTTTCTTTGACTTCTGGTCCTTTCAACCCGGAGGAGGCTAGGGTGACCTTCTGACGTAAGAATGTCTAGGAATATAGAAACAATATCGTTAGGAGAGAAACAAGAAATCAAAAAGAGCAAATGAGTACATTATGTTTTAAATACAAACATCACTGTATTATATTATTTTCACTCAACAATTTCTTATACTGAACTAAATAGCTTCAATCACAACAAAGTAAGAGCCCCCTACCCTAGGCATAAAAAACAAGGTGAATTTCTGTATGCAAATGTAAATTAAGAGTTAATAACAATCTTATCATATTATCAGAACAAGTGATTCGGGTTCATCTCACTTTGGTCCCGGCAGGCATGTCGCTCAAATCGTAGTTGCAAAGGAAAGTGTGAAGAGGTGTCTTTTCTGGGTTACTGAGAACCTGCAGTGAAACGAATTTGGTTTGTGAATGAGTTTTCATGTTCAAAGCTATGAAATCATCGCATAAATGTACTTCTTTTGAATCTATCTCGAGAAACAATAAGATTAACAGAATTTGAATAAATGCAATTGCAGCAGGTAAAAAGAAAGGGATTGGCCTTTGCCTGTAAAGGCGGCCTTCTTTCATGGGGTAGTTAGAATTAAGAAGATTTAAGATAAATTTACAGAAAAAAGATGAGGCATGAGCCTTTCAGCCACCAGCAAGACCTCATGTTATAAGATATTCAGAGTTTAATCCACCACAAACTCTAGATAAAAGGTATAGAAAATGTATTTGATGATATGATGTTAAAATCAACAGTGAAAGAGCGCTTCAGGCAGAGCAAAGTTTGCATGCGTGCCAACGAGCGCCCACTAGTCTGATAACTTTGAAGTAGATATATGAATAGAATAATTATCAACCAAAACAATAAACACGATATTGCCATCTAGTAGTTGAACCTCTGAAGGGATGCTATGAAATATAGCAGTCTATTGGTATCAATTTGAGTACGTCAACTGAAAACTAATATCTGACGTCAGTGGAGTTTCAAATCTAAAACTAAAGCTGATGGCAGAGGAACTAATTCCCTTGAAAACATATTTTGCCAAACGCGTTTAAAATTCTAAATCACACGCACTTGCTTGATGATACCAATTGTATCAAATAAGTTTTGAGAGAAAAAAGTTTACAAATAAGTTTTGAGAGAAATGACTATACCAATTGTATCCGCCCTTTTATAGGCACGCGCATCATGCGACTTTTGGCAGATTGTGAATCGTCATTGCTAACGACTCTTTTCACCTTTTGGCCCCTGCACTTGCTTGATGATGAATTTCGACGAAGATCTATAGATGCGTAGTAAAGTAAGTAGCAATCACCATCGATGCTGGTAACTGAAAATGGAAGTTTTCGCGATTGGGGCGAGAAGCTCCCTCCAGTAACGCTAAGTACAGCCAGAAACCCATCAATTCTCTACATAAACAATATCATTAAAATGAGTTGAATTTTCATGTATAGTCAGTCTCCTAAGCAAGACATGCATATAATTATCTTCGCTACTAACCTGACTCGAATTTTCAGATAAGAACCGACCGGATAATAGAGATTCCTCAAATGAACCAACCAAGGACCTCCTAACCGGAAGTCCACTAAAACTCCTAGCAATCCTCGTGCAACAAGGAGTGGGGGCCGAAGCTTGGCGTAACGGCCAATGTAGATCAGCTGCACATTCCAGGGAAGACGGACAGAACTCTGTGCTCAAAAGATCGAAATCTTGAAATGATTTCCTTGCCACGTCGAACTCCTCTTCCTCAGGAGAGAAGAAAATGCCCGGTTTTGGTCTTGCAAATGCTTTTTCATGTATCTCTTCCTTTAAATTTCTGTCTCCATTTTTCATTAGTTCGGAGAATGTTGGACCAAGCGGTGACAAAGAAAGAGGGGATGATACCACCTTGTTTTCAGATATGGACATTGCAGCAGTTTGACACCTTCGATTTCTTGATTCCCCGAATTGATTTTCCACGGGTGATAAATACCTGGTTCGGGTTAGCAGTTCCTTGCCATCAAACAAAGGACCGTCAGTGAGAAAAACGGAAGCTGATGTACGACTATCATCTTGCACAATCTTTTGCTCCAAGCAGCTTGAAAAGGACCAAGATGATACATGTAAGTGGTTTTTGCTTCCAACATTTGCTTTCTTATGGTCCTGAACTGCATTTCTGCCAAAATTCACAGTTCCAGAGGGAGAACCTATCTGAAAATTAGGACAACCAATGCTCAGATGATCCCCGTGAAATTTATTGGGAGAAAGCATTCTATTCAGTGGCGACAACAATCGCTTCCTGACTAACGACCCACTCGATTCAGGAGCTGACCCTCCCTCAAGTCCAATTACAGAATTCATTCCACTGGATTCAAAGCCGACAATCCTAGAAACAGGTCTCTGAATGTTCCTTCCATCTTTAGGAGTCAACCGACCAAGTTTATCTCCGGAACCCATTTTAAACCCTTGCCCATTGGATGTATCATCAACGGCCGTCTCAAATTTGGATGAATAATCCGAACGACTAAAATGCCCCTGGAAATCCCCCAGAGAAGAAGAGCTCCTCAGCGTATTCCCAGCCATGTAGCTTGTACATCCACCGTGCATTCCATCTAAATCACAAGAACCTACACCGGCAAACTGTGGTGGACGCTGCAAGAATGTGCTCAATGGTTCTGCTGTAACTTCCTCGGTAACTTTACCAGAGGAAACTCGAGGCAATCCCATCCTAGGTGTCTCTCCAATTGTGGTAATCAAAATCTATCGAAGGGATACAAACAACGCTTCACAATCCTATCAATGCCAATAATAAATAATTGAAACTGATCCGTAATGTCTCTCAAATTAAACTACAAATGCTAACCCTGAAACTACAGAAATACTATGTATCAACCAGAGGCATCCACTGCTCAAACATATCATTTTTCATTCCCTTGCAAAGTTTTAGAGAAACCCAAGAAAATGCTACATTTCCAAGAATGTCGAGAAGCAGATATCTCTTGGCACTCGTATGAGGACGCATGGCTGCACAAACAACCCATGGTTGTCAAGATGGTCAATGCATATGCCTGAAAAGATGTTTGAAAGAGGAGAAAAAAATCAGCAAGTAGCTGTGAACTATTCAAAAGATCCACCATTCCAATCACATTAATTTTGGAATGAGCCCGCTGATTAAAACAGGCACTCAACTCTATACACAGATCAACAAAACAAAAATGATTAATGAGAATATAGCTTCCAAATTGTAGAGGACAAATGCACCAAAATCTTCATGCACCAAAAACATGAGACGAGCTTACCTCATAATAACACAGACATGATCTCATCCACCCTATGATATCAATTCAAGGAGCAATTTTCAGTCTAACAAATGAGGGAAAAGCTATTAACTAGAGCCTAAATATGTTTCCCAGAAAGCAAAATGCTCCTACAAGAAAAGGGTTCCCTTGCACGCCACACATTCACCACAACCCCCAAACTCTAACTCATCATCCCCACTACAAGCAATGCTCTTTTTTTTTCCTTTTTTTATTAAACCCTTCAAAAGACATTTTCAATTCTTAACAATCTAAACAAGTAAAATTCCTCCAAACCACACGCAACCCACCAAATCTATCGAAACCCAACACAACACAGTACAAATCCAACCCAATCCAACCCAATCCTCAGCATCAGAATCAAACAATCACAAACATAACAAGTTCTCAACACATTTATACCACAACATAATCGATCATCAGACAGCAAGACCCACCAGCTGAACTCGCGATCACTGAATCTGATGGCCAATTCATCTCAATAAGCTCCCATGGAAATTTCCAATTGAAAGCACAGAAACAATCGGTTATGAAGATAAGTTGAAAAAATAAAGTGGGTTTATAGCAGGATATGAAATCTCCTTCTGGGTCTTCTTCTTCTTCTTCTCGGAGGAGAGGGTTAGGAACATGAAAATGGGTGTGGTCTTGAGCTTGCTGTTACAGACATCCATGGCCTTGTCGTCTCTCTCAGCTGTTTATAAAACCCAAAAGAGCACTGTCATGTCATCACCCACCCTACTTTCCTTTTTACACAACACAATTTTCTTTGATTTTCTCCAATAAATCACATGTTCATTTTAGAAAAATAAGATATTTGTTTCAAAATAAAAATACCACAGAAAATGGGTAATTAATTTGTAGGCATTTATCATCAATTGCCTAACAATTTGGCATGCTATTTGCATAACAGATCATAGGGACGACAGTCTGAATCAATATCAGACGTTGAATTGATGAAAATACGTGTGTGCGTCGTTTTAACGTGCGACACGTAGCAGAAAAGTTCTACCGCGATTACTTTTAACATTTTACATTGATTATATACCGAGCTCGGTAATTTTGTATTTGATTTCGCCACATAGATTATAGTAGTGGATTTCTTACAAAGCTCAACGAGCAATGAAATTTCTAAACATGTTTATGTAATAGATCTACCAATGAGAAAACAAAAACATGTTATGGATCAAATTGGAATGTGTTGTTTACTAAAAATAAGGCTCCCACTGGGACTGTCTCGATCCATGAAATGTTGGGTAAGAGACGAGGACGCATCGACACGTAGCAAGAAATGTGCAGAGCTTCGAGCTGACCGAGGAATAGGATATTATGAGGTTGGAGTTTGAGAAAGCCATGTGACTTGCTCACTTCCCTTTTCCTTACCTCTTTACAATGTTTGTGTATTTGCAGGATTTGGAATTAAAAATGAAAACGATTGTGTTTTGTTGATGACTATGATATGTTTTACACGATGAGGAAGCATCAAGGGGTGGTGGCGCAGTTGGCTAGCGCGTAGGTCTCATAGCTATATTGAGTGATCCTGAGGTCGAGAGTTCGAGCCTCTCTCACCCCAATATTTTTGCTTTTTTAATTATTAGATGACTATAGGTGAGAGTGAACCTAATCCAGCAGCATTGTGTAAAAGACGGTTCGGTTTTTGTTTCGGCTCTACACGGTTGGAGTCGATTAGATTTATGCTTGATTTATGATGAACCGATTAAACGATGGTTTTGCAGTGAATTCGACCTATTACTTACAATTCTTGATTTTCAAGTTTTACACGATGAGGAGCATTAAAGGGGTGGTGGCACAGTTGGCTAGCGCGTAGATCTCATAGCTGTATGGAGTGATCCTGAGGTCGAGAGTTCGAGCCTCTCTCACCGGGTGATGAAATCACTGGACCCGTCCATTCCATTGTCATCTTATAAAGAGAAAATATTCCGAACCCGACTCACGCCAATTTACTTCATTACATGCTCTCACTTTTTTCTGGTCTCTAGCATTTTACATGTTTTCAATCCACACTGAGTCCATTGTCACTCAAAATTTCAGCTGGGGATTGCTGGGAGTTGTTGCAGTTGCTGAAGAGGTGTTGCAGCTTCTTCTGTGAGTTCCTTGGCCCTAATCAATGACTCTATCCCCTTGAGAGCCTGAAGTTGTAACAATACATTTGGAGATGGGAGTAGCACAAAGTCAGTCCAATTTGTATTAGCTTTACCTTAATACAGAAACATGTAACTCAGGCCAAAAGTTTTTGTTCACCTCCAAAACCATGTCCTCTTCAGTTACTGTATCCAAGTCAGTATAGTTTAATTGGGTAGCTACTCCTGCCAAAGCAAGACAATCTATTTGGTCAAAACGATAATAACAAAAAGGTGTAGGTGTCGTATACTTCGTTAATAGCAAAAACAAATGTTGTGAACTTTGTTTTTTCTGTGCAAATGTGTATTTTTGTTAAAACGTCATTAGTACACAAGGCATTTTACCATTGTCCCTATAATCAACACAACATTATAGAATTAAAGGCTAAAATGCTCATATAAGGTTATGTACTTAGTAGTGAAATGGTTGTATCCGCTGTAGCATAACTGCTGCTTAGTTCTTGGTATTGTTCAGCTATCTGATCCAAGACCTGCGAATCATTCATCAATAATGTATACTGGATTATAGAAACAGTTGAAGAGCGTAGCCCTCAGAGAGAGACTGTACCTCTGAAGAGCCAGGATACTCGTGTTCCTGCTCAACAACACACGCTGATAACATATATAGGGGTATGTCGACCCATATAGAGATCCCATTTCGTAGCAATGCCCTAAAATGTTGTAATTGCTTTAGAGTTAATATAATTAAATGATGATAAGTCGATAACCATGATTGTTGGATCATGCCAAGCATTATAAAGGGAAAATCAAAATCTAGCGTATTAAATGTTCATACATATTAGTCGGGCTCTGAACTGCACCATCCCCAGCACAGACCACAACTCGAGCCATGGACGCTAATTGCTTTAAAATTTCAGTCTGCAACGGAAGGTCACTTCAAATGCATGCCACAGCATTTTATATATAAACATTGCAACTCTCATACTTGGTGCTCTATTAATTTCAGTAATGAACCATATCGCTTTTTCCGGAAAACAAGAGTGTCAGGGACCTCTTCATTTATACTCCTATTGTTCATTACCATTTACCACCAACCTAACAACCTGAATATGATAGTAACCACACCCACACCCATATGCAAATAAATCTATAATGATCACCTCAGACTCACGAAATGCCTTCTCATTCGTCGCCTTCAATAACTCAGCAGCAGTCTCGCCACCAGCAGCTTCATCTACCAAACCATCACTGTTATTGAACCAACAACAAGAGCAAGTTTCAACATAACACATCTGAAACTACCCTGGACCGGCCATTCAATGAAAATAGAAGTACATACCTGTCAAGGTAACGGTATTGCAACACATTTGCGAGAAGTTTCCCGATTCTGCTCTTCATAGCGCTCTTCATCCCTTTCAAGCATAAAAACGGCCATATCCAAATCCAACATATATCATAGACTTACAGTAACACAACTGAAGGGTCCAAAAACGAAAATGCTCATAGCTGCAGTGATGTAATTCTCACCAACAAGATATATAGAAGTTCCTTTCAGTACGGAGACCATATCCACTGCTTTCCTCTGAATTAACACTGAAAAATCATCATCACTTTATCCACGTTGATTATCCAATACGTAACATGAATTATAACAGCTATGGGTCATCAGCCCCTGGCCAAGAGGGTTATTTTTCCAGCAAAATGGAGGGTTCAAGTTGTGAATGAAAAAGAAACAAGAACTCACCTTCAACTCAAGAGAAGAGTCAATCTCCAGAATAGCTCGCGATGAACCTTACAACACAAAATATACTATATCAATACAACAAAAACAAAATTAATCTCTCAAACCACAAATCCATGACAATCACCAAACACATGGTGAGAAATCCAGAAAACTATAGCTAAAACATTAGTAGTAATAAACTGTGATCATAGATTCTTCAGCCAGAGAGAAATTAACAAATCAGACACGATTATGCTTTGAAACTAAGCTAAATTCAAAATCTGAAAATCTTAAAGCATAGCATAAAAGGAACATGAACTCACTGTCATGGGGAGAGAAACAAGCAAGGACGAGAGGTTTTTGAGGCGGCGATGGAGAGGATCGAAGTGGTTGGTGGGAGTGAAAATGGGGGATTCTGGAGCGGGAAGCAAGCACGCAAGAATGGAGCAAGGAGCTGCTGGGAATTTGAAGATTGGGAGAGAAGATTCGAGTCTCCATGGCAATGGTAGGAGGATTAGCTGTAGCAGATCTCGTCTACTCTGCCCAGTGTTATGTGACTTTACGGCTACAGCCCTTCCCAAACTAGATAAAAGATTTTTGGGATAATTACATATCAGTACACCTAGGGGTGTGCAGAAAACCGGAAACCGACCAAATCGAGCCGAAACCGAGTTAATCGGTAGCTGAACTGTTCGGTTCGGTTATGGTCGGTTTGGTTATGTACCATAACCGATGGTCTCTCGGTTCGGTTGTCGGTTACGAGATTCCGGGAACTGGCCGTAACTGAACCGAACCGATAATCGAATATATAATTATTATTATTTTTTTTGAGTTGAGCCCAGCCCAACAATAGAGACTCTCTACTTATTTGGGCCCATCACTAAACGTCAGCCCAAAACAGATGTTGGAGTCCAAACGTCAGCCCAAAACAGTTGGAGGGTCTGTCTTCTTTTAGGGTAGAGACTCTCTTTTAGGGTTTTGTCTTCAATGGATTGGAGGCGCAGCGCAGAGGCCAGTGCGCCGCACCTCCGTTTCCCGCCGCCGCCGCCACTCCTCCGTCCGTCAGGACACCGCCCCTCTCTCCCGCGTCCTCCCCTCCGTCTCCGCCTCTCCTCCGTCAGGACACCGACCAAACCGTCTTCCACATCTCCGTCAACGTCTCCTTCCTCGCCGGGCCTGGCCGCCTCCCCGCCGTCCCTCGCCGCCTCTGAGGGCGCGTTCGACTTCCTCGTCAAGAGCGTCGCCGGATCTACCGCCGAGTTTCGCCGCCTCCTACACCCGCCCCGGCCAGTACCTCCAGCTCAGCCTCCCCGACAGCCCCAAGCCCTCCATCCTCGCCATTGCCTCCCCGCCGTCCCTCGCCGCCTCTGAGGGCGCGTTCGACTTCCTCGTCAAGAGCGTCGCCGGATCCACCGCCGAGCTTCGCCGGATCCAAAAAATTTTGGGTTTTTGGTTTTGGTGTCGGTTACACCCATAACCGACCGAACCGAACCGCTCAATTGGGCGGTTATAACCGAACCGACCGATTAACCTACGGTTCGGTTGTCGGTTCTATTAGTTCCATAACCGAAGCGGTCGGTTCGGTTATGAAACCGTGAACACCCCTAAGTACACCCGTCGAAACCTCATTTCAGAATCAGTCACCTAAGCTTAAATTTTTTTTTTCGATACCCCAAGTTTAAAACGTTAACACTTAGGTTCAAACTCTTTTAAATCTAACAACAATAATTTTATAATGACCAAAATGCCCTCCTTACATAATTTTCAAATTATATGATTGTTTAATGAAATGTTGAATGTCCATTTTACCCTCACTTAAATGATAAACTAACCTTAAATTATAAGGACATAATAGTCTTTTCAAATAAAAAATAAAAATAAAAAAATTCTTGTAGAATGACCAATATGTCCTCATCTTCAACCTCCTCTTACTCCATTGTCCCTCTCCTTTCACTTCACTGTCCCTCTTTCTTCAGTTGATTCCATCATAATAGAAAACCATCCCATGTATCCAATTGGTTATCCATTATAATAAAAAATCTTGTATAAAAAGAACTTCAACTGATTCACAATGAAAACAGAATACAAATAATAGATCTTAAGCAAATTCAAATACAGTTTAATTAAAAACCAATCCAAAAGGTCTGAAATTCTGAGTCAGGGATTGCAGCCCCTTCTCGACCTTCAGAAGCCATAGGAGATTCCCAATCTTGGCAACTAACGATGACCAGATTGACGAGCTTTGGGTTGTTTGGCCTCGTTGGACCCATCTCTCCGGTGTCGGCGGTTCTACCTCACCAAGTCCCTTCTCCGACCATCTCCGTCGTCGGCCTCGAACAAACCTTTTTTTTTTGCGATTCAGGTGTTAGCGAGAGCAAGTGGAGGAGGCAATTTCGATATTTTGACCAGCTCTTGCTCGATTTGACATCCATCGTCGGCCGCGGGTCTCCGCAGAAGAGCCCGAACTCTCCATCTCCAGATCTGGTTCTTCCTACTCCCGACACCGCAGCAACGTCGATTTGGAGCTCGTCATCGTCGAATTGGAAGCTCGCCGGCGACAGACTTCGTCCCCAAATCCCCACAGATCTGAGGCTCAGTGAAGGTTCTAGAAACCCTCCAATAACCCTAATTTCCACTGTCGACCTCTTATTCGGCAGCTCCCTCCTCGCACTCCGCCGTTAACGTCCGAGAACTGCTCTGAGACGTGTGTTTGGAATGGAGGTCGGAGATGGAGACTGTTCTGTTTTAATTTTCTTACTTTTTATTTTAAAAAGACAATTCTGCCCTTGAGCTTTGAATACAATGTGGTATACAAACAAAGGTGAAATGGTCATTTCAATTTTAACAATTAATAATACAATTTTACCACAACAAGAGCTTTTTGGACATTTTACAACAAACATCAGTTAAATCTAACAGATTTTGACCTAAGTGTAACTAAAAAATACTTCGGGTACTGAGAAAAAAAATTTCAAACTTGGGGGACTAATCTTGGAATGAGGTTTCGGCGGGTGTACTGATCTGTAATTATCCCGATATTTTTCTAAGGTGTAAGAAAATGAAGACTATTTTTCATAAATAAATATTTGGACAATGACACTTTGTTATACCGAACTGTATGATACTTTTATATCTTAAATATTTTTCTCTTTTTTAGTACTTTCTTAAATTTTTTGTGACAACTTAATCTAAAATGACTAATATACCTAAAATATTCCCGGTCGGATAAATGAATTTGATTTGAACCGGTCTAATTTGAACTAGTTTGATATCATTATTAGTTCAATTGAACCATGTGTATTTTAGGTTTATCAAACATTTTAGAGGTATGTTGTCACAAAAAAATTATCAAAGTACTAAAAATAGTTAAGGTATGAAAGTGTCATTTCGCTATAATTAGATGTAACGAAGTATCATTATCCCATAAATATTTGTTTTATTTTATAATTTATATATCTATGGGCTACTCTTAATAAACTCGTTTTAAAACCCTCCATTTTTTAATCTGTAAATTGAAAAAAGAAAAAATGGCAAAATGGTTTTTTATAATTTTTTTGCACAAACTTTCTCTTTACTGTATTTTGCAAAAGTTCTCTGTCACTTATATTCAAATTTGCATCGTCTCTGCAAAGTCGTGAAAATTAACAAAGTGTCATTTAAGTTTTGTACGTTTGAGTTATCACGTTTAGGGGTAGGCATGGGGCTAAATACAGACTCCTCGTGTCTCTATTTTAATAACCAGAACCATTACCCACGGTTCCTAATTTTCTGGCCTCGATTTTGTTTCGTTTGAGTAAATATCTAAAAGACACTTCCATTAATTTTCACAGATTTACATAAACAGCGCAAAAATAAACACAAGTAAATGACAAATTTTGCAAAATTGAACATGAGTGTGTAAAAGTTCTTGCAAAAATACATTGAAGAGAAAATTTGTTAAGAAAAACATAGTTATAAGAAGACATTTTACAATTTTCCCTTGACAAACTGTATAATCTTTTCTTTTTTTAAGAAAATCATACTGACTACTCATACATCAACCACCCAAAGAAACAACATAAGAAAAACCATATAATCTTCGAATTCATCTACATATCTTCCACACCTCACCTTGTTTATATTAATAAAACAAATATACAAGCTTAGTTAATTAGTGACAATGAATCAAACTCAATAAAATTACAATGGCGTGGCAATTCAATTTCACTTTCACTATCATTCGTATCCATCTACATATGTTCCTCAAAATAACTTAATACACATAACAGAGAACAATGTGGCAATTCAAATTCAATTTCATTTTCACCTGCGCTGGAAAAAATGTGTATCTATTTTTGTACAGAACACTTTCCTAAAACCAGTACAAAACAACAGAAAGACTGCTTTTTTTTATAAAATAATAGTACACATTATTGTCCGCACTAGAAGAATCAAGATTGAGATGAGGAACTAACTAACCGATACACCAGACATATATATATGTACAAAGCTCCATACACTATGTAAACATGATGAATTCCAAAACTATCCTGCCAAGCAGACAGAAAATAAAGAATCACAGCTTCACTTGCTATACCATATGATATCAGCTAGCACCTGCATCCGAATAAGGCATACACAATCAAGAACCAAAGTTCAGTTGAAAATAAGAACAGGAAATATAAACTAAATTCCGAGAATTGAATTTGAATCCTACAGTATGTCCATGTTTGTGGCATACATTCTGAAGTGGTGATAGACTAAGCAATTCTATAGCTAGTGTGTATAAAATTTCAAAGGAACCTTTTTATAGAAGCCTGCATATACATTTTATAAAAGGAAAACATGCATGCACTAATTATAGTGTTGAAGTTCTAATCTCCAACTTGTACCATTAGGGACAGAGAGACGAGCTAACATGCAAAAGAGAGATTAAAAAAACAGGCATCACAATCACCTTTGATATGGCCAGACTGAGGTGGATTCGGAATCAGCTCATACCCTACTTCATTTTTGACAAAGAAATTGGAGTCAGAGGAGGAGAAACAATTTCAACATTATCTGTACCTTGAGGAGGCTCTAAAAGCTTTGTAGCTTGTAGTGGCCCTGTTCTCTGACTTCTTGATGGTATGGAGAAACTTCGAGGGAAATTCCTAGGGACAACCAAAGGAGGAGTTGGAAGTGGAGATGCTGTGTTTACTGCCATTGGCGGATTCCTCTTCGTTACGGGAATTTCTTGATTTCTAAAGGCCAAGGGGGCAGAGTGACCAATCAGACCCGTGGATTTTGCCGCTTTGGCAGCTAAACGATCAGGGGGTCTAGGAAGTTCGTGAAGCTCACTTATCCTGGGGGAGGAAACGAAGGGAGGAGAAGCACTTGGGGATACTTTTGGAGTTGAAGAAGATTGAGAGTCAGCGGTAACAATGGGGCCACTGGCAGATAAAACAGGTTTTGTTGACCATGGCTTGCTAGTCAATGGGCCGGAGAAAGCTTGTCTTTTAACTTTTTTTGCATTCGAAATATCAAGGTTTGGAGGTGAAACAATCCCGGATAAAGGAGGGGGGAGTTGGTTAGAGACATAATCACCATCACGAACTGGATGTGCTTTTAAGACAGTTGCCCCAGAAAAGTCAATACCCCCTGAATCTTTCTCATGCTTCTTTTGTTCCAATGGAGAAGAAAACCACAAAGTATTGCCCCCGTGGCTTGTTGGCCTTGTTCGGGGAACTGAAGTACTTGTCCTTGAAGTATTTTGGCCCCGTACATCACTTGGTGTTGGTAAAACATAGGTATTCAACTTTCCAGAAGATGGTTGCACTTGCATCTGTCTTGCCTTTTCAGATATATCGAACTTCTTTTCTGCTATTATTGGGGCTGAATGACTGACCAATCTTGGTTCCCGACCCCATACATGTAAATCTCCATGGTTTTTGTCCATATTTACCTTCACCCAGAAAAAATAAGAATATAATTTAGAAATTGAAGCTTGTATTACCTCTGTTACCTCAAAAGATAGCCTTCCAGGACAATTAAGAAAGGACAAACAAGCATCAATATAACCAAAGTTTCTAGGACACGTGAAGTCTTTCATTATTCATGGGAGTCCAAAGACTCCCATAGACATCTAAATCCTCCATCGTATGTCAAGTAAAGTAATGTGAAACACATAGTAATATGGATTGCAATTGAGTGACTGCACAACTAAAAATTTTACTGTGTAGTTTGTTTTCCTGGTGAATACTTTGCTAAACGTTTCTATTTTGTCAATGCAAATACATTCTTAGAAGTTTGCAACACAACCAAGACAACACAGAGATATTCTGGTAACCAATATCAACATGTACTGCTGATGTGGAAGACAGAATTCCCAAACAAATGGTAAGAGTAAAATTGAACTGAAAATCTAAGCAAGCCAAGAGTCTCGGGTATGCCAATGTAAAGCATGCTAGATAGTACCTCTGTATTTTGTGCTGTTGACGGTTTAGTATACAAAACTCCCACTTGATCAACCTGGAGAATATGCTAGCATACCAAAGGTTAAGAAGAAAGAAATAGAAACTCAAAATCACAAATGAAGTTGAGGAAAAGATTATTGGCATCCAACCATATGAGTTATCATAGAACTGGAAAGTATTGCACCATGTATCTAGAAACAATATCGCATTGCTTTACAATTAGTACTAAGTGCATTAATAATCTGTTTTACCATATATTTTGTACAGAACATTCAGAACCATTAAATGGAATTCATATCAAATTTACAGGCAATGAATGGAAATTACCAATTAGTATTCACTGACATTAACAAAAGAGAACTGCTATGGGAAATCAAAATGATAATATGGACTATCTAGCAGGATTAACTTTTAGAATTATTCCAACACAGTTCACCATTCATCATGAAATGTGCATCATGGTATTGGTAACATGGTATATTTTATATTAGCATATAACAATATTGTAGGTAACTTGGTGTGGTAATTTTTGCAATAAGAAAAGCTGCAATGCAATTCACCTTCGCTGAATTCGTTGATGTGGAAGCAGCATCAACTCCTTGCTTATTACGTCTATAGTCAAAACTCAACTCCCCATCTCCATTTCCATCGTAGTGATTGTCACTCTCACCATCTTCCCTATCATCATCTTCAAGACCATTGAAATTGTAATCAATGTGTTGCAGTTCTGTAACCAGCTTAATGTGTGGATCCACTGCCTGGAGTGAGTTAAGTCCTTTACGGAAGAAATTCAACTGTGTTCAAAACAGGACAATAGGTAAAAAACAACATATGTATCAACTTCCAACGTATAAGTAGAGTAAATTTAATAAATAAATAAAGTTTCAAGGAGACAAACTTGTGCAGCATGATGACGAGCTGCCTGAGTTAGAAGACTTCGAGATTGCCCTTGCTTCAATGATTTCAACCGAAAAACACACAAGGTTGCTTCCTCATCAAATTCATCATGAGCTGTTTGCAATTGTTGTGAAGAAAAACTTTCACCTTTCCCTCCTTTGGATCTTCCCTTTTCTTTATGTTGGGCCACCATGTATTCATAAACGTTTCTGAAGATCATATGCTGAATTTAGAAGAATTTTAATAAAACTTAAAAGGAATTGTAATTTTTTTAAATGTTAGAAAGTGTCAGAGGTCAAGACCTTTTCTCATCACATTGTCGCTTCATTTCCTGTGTGGGCAAACGAGAGAATCCCATTGAGCATAACTCACACCACAACATTTAGTTGAATATTTGTCAATATATGATCAGGGAGGGAAATTTTCATCAATAAGTTAACTTTCACAGACATGTACAGAACTCTTATCTAGCACAGGTTCGTGATTCTCTTCCGATTCAGAAACATCTATCACTATACTTAGTTTCCTAAATGGTAATAATACGGCTAAATTCCACTTGAGTGATTCTGTAGTACTTATTGCCTCAAAATTATAGTATACCCATGTATTTATGGTAATCTGAGCATCAAAGAAGATCAAAAGTGCATCCTCACATGCTAGATAAAAGACTGATATATATTTAATACTATATGTATTAATTACGCTGAGGTATACATGAAAAGTAAAAAATGTCCAAATCACATGCTCAATAATAGAGTGATATATATTTAATACTATATATGCAGTGTTCTAACAAAACATTAGGCGAGGTTGTGTTGAACATAACAACTTCAAGGAGCTGACATGGAAAAACATAGTGATAACCCTATCAACAATAATGAACTTAACATCAATAGTTACACTGTTACAGTAATCTATATAACTGAGAAATATAGCAATTAAATGAGTCGTGTAAACAAACCTCAACAGTACGAAGTTCATCCAGAAGAGACTCTGATGGGGTTGTAATTGTTAGAAATATATGTGAGCGCTGGAAAATATTATGTAATAAGTAAATTCAAATGGAATAGAATAATGCACCAATATCATCCAGCACTACATTTTACAAAATAAAAGAAACACTCACATAACCATCAACCAGTTTCTGAAGTTCAAACTGCACCTTCCCCAACATAGATAAAACTCTACCTGCGTATATAAGTTGGCAATTTAAGCACAACAAACATGTGATTTGATCCCTACATTAAACTGAAATTGTTTCTAAAAGAGAGCAAATGTGAGACATCACGAGAGTCATATGAGTAGAAATAAATGTCTTGAACACATGATACATCTATGGATTGAAAGAAAAGTGAACGGAGATTCTTCATTACTCAACTTCAACCCCCTATAATTATACTTCATCCCCCAAACAAAAAACTGATAAAAAAATATTGCCCTAGGGCCTTCAAAGTTCTTGAAAGGGTTTCTCTGATGCTGGTAACACCTGATTTCATTCAAGAAAAAAAATCATAGCAATCATAAAACTATATCAAAGAATCAATTAACGGCGATTTGCATAACTCTCCTGATTCTTAAAATTTCAACATTTTAACAACTAAGCAAACCATGAAGTCTCCCAAAACTTGTACATGCATGTCTTGAAGAATTATACCTCACAAGCTAGATATTGAAACATTAACTTGCTTACTGCTTTCTTTGTTATCATGTAATGCGGTTTTCTCCAGTAGACAAGTACCCATTTCTCGTAATGACTCTGAGAACTCTGGAAACAAAGAATAGGGATATATGTCATTCGACTCATCACTTGAAAATTTAACTTCTGATTGAAAGTGTCTAAGCAACCAACCAGACAGCTCGCTGAAATAACCACATAACATAAATTAAGTAGAATATGTACCATATGCACTGTTTGCAGTAGCAGCGGCTGCAGAAAGCAGGCTGTCATAGCAATCTCTCATGCCTTGCATATCCTGTACAACACAAGGAAACAACTTAGCCAGACGAGTGGAAGGCAGAACAGAAGTACAGAACTCATTAGAAACCAGGCCAAACCCTTTGAACCACAATCACCTGCAAAAAAAAAAAAATCTTCTGCCATTACTCGTCTCTACCTAAGAAAATTATTGAACTTCACAAGTGTGTCCATTGAGAAAACTATGTGCCTTTCTAGTAGATGTTCTTCTCTTTTGTGCTATTTCTCACCACATCAAACATTTACCAACCCAATCTCGTATCACCAACTACAGTTCTTTTCGGTCACTATCAAAATTCATACAAATACACACTGAAATCTGGAAAAATACAATAATTCTATAAATCTCAGTAACCTTCAAGAGCAATGGCGTTTTCGAATTCATGGACTGAACTCAAAATTGCATTAAGTTTTCAGCAATTCGAAACCGACGCAACTGTTCTACATCACATAGAGTGTGAATAAAAGTCGATACGAAGCAATGTTAAGCCCTAAAATGGAGTACCTGAGCAGCCTGAGCGAGCTCATCGAGCTGAGCCGATGACAGAAAATCCATCTTCTCCTTCGCGTCGCTCTTGTGCATAGAAAGTTTTCGGAGCCTGACCAGTGAGGACTTCATCTCCGAAAAGCCCTAACGCAATGACCGATTCGGGACGATTTGCAGAGGGAAAAACAAACCAGAAAAGCTTATCGGTTTCTTCTTCGATTACAGAACTGAGAAGAATCAAAGTGATCTCCAACTACAAAATTGCGGAGATTAGTGATTCGATACGATCAACGCCATTGAAGGAGCTCCGATTGTTTGAGTCAAAGCAGCTCGAAGCAGATCAATGAAGAAAGAGAGACAATCAATAGCAACGAAAAAATGAGGAAAAATAGACAGAGGAAAAAGGGTAATTCTAACGTCACTTATTAAAGTGAAAACCAGTCGCTGACGGAACGACACGTGCAGGGGATGGGTAATTTTGTAATTAGAAAATTTAGCTTTTATTCACCACGAAATTAAAAAAAATAGTTTAAAGATGTTCAAATTTAAAAGAAAATAGTCAAAATACCCTCTATCTAATGTTGAAAACGTTTTGACATTTTATATAAAATTCATGTTCATTTTAGAAAATATTTTATTTGTGACAAAATATAATTAAGTTAAGGTATAGGTAAATAAATAGCTTCGAAGTCCACCTTGTTAGGCCCTCCCGGCATGGGAAGTCATCGCTCATCGGTCTCTAAACCGACGGAGGAAACCACCGTCGGGATGGTTCAAAATAAACATGAACGGGATTGTTCATCATGATACATGAGTATATGATTTGAGTCTAGCAATAGAAATTCGCACAGAGAGCTAGTTTCAACAACAACAAAATCATTTCAAGCTCGGGTACAGTGGAGTCCTTATGGTGGTCTTAGCTGATAATTCATCCTCTCCTTTTTTTACTTTTATGGAAATTATTGTTTCATATTATAAATATTAATTAAAATTATATTTATAAAATACACAAACATAATTTATTAATTACGTATTTATAAATTAGGTTTGAGCTTATCTCATTTATTAAACGAGTTTAACATTGAGTTTGTCCCAAATTCGATTACAATGATTATGAACTAGATATTCAATGAATCGAAATGGAGCTGCTTATTAAATGTTCTGGTCATTGACCATTCCGAATGTGAGTAAATAAGTTGATAATCTAAATTGATAGAAGACTGAGATAATTATAATAATAACAAAATAAACAAGAAAAGTACACACGTAAAATTTGGGTAATTTGATTTTGCATGTTAATGTTCAATTAAGAACTCGACTTAATCATTAAGAAGATATTTTATTGATTGGGCCTTAAATTATTTGTAATGAAATCTTAATTTTGAATACCATTAACATTAAGTCAATAGAGTTAAGTCATTAGGTAAATAGTACTCTTTAGAATATTTATAGACATGAACTTAATTCACTTTTTGTCAAATATAGTACAAAGTGAGGGCGACGCATACAAAGAGAAATTATAAGAGGCGATAGAAAGGTTTAACAGACGTTTTCTTAGTGATTGGGCCACCACTTAACTAACCTTTACCTCTCACATACTCGAGCCCAACTCATGTAACCTAACTTTACCCATTCTATATTATTACTGCACCAAAATTCTCACGAAGTACCTCTCGAACCTGAACGGCCGATACGAGTTGGACTACTTGCGCCAGAGGAGGTCTTCTCTGATAAGCGTTTGAAATTCGTAAAGGGAACTATTGTTGGGTCAAAAATGTTGCGTGTTGCTTTTAAAAGCCAATAGTCAAACAATTAGGATACGGTCAACCAATGGAGCCGCCTTTTCAACTATGCTTACATTTGCAAGCCACAGTGGTCGGTACCAGCTGACTTGTTTGATGGGGCCTAATTTTATTTGGTTTGTATTTAGGAATTTGAAAATTTCGGATCAGTTTCAAAAGTATATTGAAACAAATAATTGCGCAGTAAAATATATAAAGTTAAAAGGAGCTACAAAGATGAATTTCATGGGATAATTTTGGTTCATTATTTGTGAGCTGACCCGCACTGCCCTCTTAGTCATATTAATGTATTATGAGGACAAAAGATATTATTTATAAAAAAAATTACACCATCAAACTTATTTATTTATAATCTTTATACATATTTAAAGCCCGAACAGAACCGTCAAGTAAAAGAGCAACGATAACAACGTCGTTCAACTCATTACTACTTCGGTAAAAAGTATTTGAACTCTGGTGTTTTAATAAATCTCATCCGTCAAACTTGATTCTTAGTATTTCTTGAAGCATTGATAAATACTAGAGATTTAACTTTGTATACTCTTAAAAGGGTTAATTACAGTTTACTTGTACTATAGTTATCAGTTTTACGCTTTATAATAATTACCACAAAAAGTTTAATTTGAGATAAGTTAATTGCGTTTAATACACTCTGCTCTAACACCGTTAAAATTGTGATTGGGTCCGCTTCTGCCAAATCAAATTGAATTCTCGAATTGGGTCGGGTTCTGTCAACCAGTTCTGTCAAACCGGTTCCAGTAGAGAAACCCTCCTCCACAATCCGACGTCGAATCATGAGAGAACTGAAAGTCGTCGATGTCGTCACCGCCCTGGAGGATCCTCAGCACCTCATCCACAGGCTCATTGGTTTCGAACATGGAGGCCTTGTAATTGAATTTCATCTGAACATCAGAGAAATTGCGAGTCAAATTGTCGAACAACCTCAACTTTTGTGCTTAGGCTACATGAACATTCAGGGTAGGAACACCATTCCGGCGAGGTGGAGGGATTGGTGGTGAGGACGACTAAGAGAGTGGCTAGGAAGAGGCGGAATAACATGTCAAAGATAAAGATTTGGTAGAAGAAGAAGCTTCTGCGTCGAGACTGCTCAATTTTTTTTCTTGAATGAACGGTAACTTATTAGGAATGACATAACGTAATAACATATTTTGAAATTTTAATGTTAATTAATACCATTTTTAATTTTTTGGATTAAAAGACTCTCTATTAAAAATTTAACGGTATTACAGTAAAAAGTAAAAATAACATCATTATCTGATTTCAAATTAATGTTTTATAACACACGTAGTATTATGTAAAGTTGATAATTATTATTAAGTGTAATTAATTCTTATTAAAATAAACTCAATCTCTCGTGCTCAAACATCAAAAAAAGATTACCACAAAGTAAGAACACAATAAACATTAAATTGACTTCACCCGATTACGAAGAGATCATATGCAAAACCCACCCAATTTTGTTCAATTTAAATCAAGATTATACTTTTTTAATAGAAAGACAAAAATGTAATATAGCAATACACTTTTACAAAAATATAATGTGCACTTTTTATTAACAAGTAAGTGCTGTAAACTTTGTATAATCGTGCAAAATATATGTAATTTTACAAAAGAGAATTCAATTTTAAGTTGGATTGAAATGAAATCATATTTAAATCGAATACAAACGACATCGTTTCGCTCAATGCTTTTCGCTTTCGTCTTCGTTAAAATTTGATTGCTGGGGCTCGCAAGTGCAGTGAATTCACAGAAAAATAGCGCGAGCTCGATAGGGGCTCGCTATGGAACCGAAGCGATGGACAAAGTGAAGTGGCGCGATTTTGCGAATCTGGTTTGGAATCGCCACTTGAAGGTCTTGGTAGGCTCTGCTACTTCTGTTGTGTGATCTGTAATCAATCACCATTGCAGCACAATCGATTTGCGCGAACATGTTTTTGTGATTTCACTTTGCGATTTCAGGACTGAGTTTTCAGTAATTTTAGTGATTCGGTCTCAGAGAGTAACTTTGCGATCGCAATTAGATTGAAGTAGCATTGTGATTTTCTTAGATTTTGGTATTGTAAGGTTTCATTTCATGAAATTGTTAGAAACATGTGCAAATTGATAATCTTAATGCATTTTTAAGATGTAGTTTAATCTGGAGATTGAATTGGGTAGGAAGTATCAGTTTGGTTAAGAAATTTGCTGCTGAATTTTGTTCCTCTCTAGTATTGGGGTTGGAAATTGAATGGCATGTTTCTTTGTTGGTTTTGGTTAGTAACTGGGCATTTGTATTTGTGGTTTGACAAGATTTTCACTAGGCATTATGGTTTCTAGGTAACATGATTCATGTTTCAGCCATTGGCGGTGTAGATTTGTTCGTGTGTTTTAGCGACAATGTGCATTGTTGTTTGTGTAATTTTCATATTAATTAGTGTATGATGAACTGTATTTGTGCTGGTTGCTTGTAGGAATGGGGTTGACCTTAAACAGGCTTGTGGGTCATAGTTGCATCACCACATGAAACAAACCTTTCTAGAAGTCAGCTTCGGCATGATTCAACTAAGGAGGCCATCTTTTCAAGGTAAGAGATTTTTATGGGTTTGTCATGTGATTAACCTCATTATAATGATCGCTGCATGGGAAGATTGACTATGTTATTTATACACTACATGCCACAAGTTGCAATTAAGTACTAATTAGACCCAATGTTTCTTCTCTTTTGGTGGCCATCAAATTACAAATGAAGCCACTTTCATCCTCACTGTTTGTGGACACAGTTTTATGCAGAATAGGAATCTGTGTCTGAGATCTATGTTTGTTGAGGTGCTTATGCTACAGTCTTAGATCATACATTCTTTTACAGTGAAACTTGAATTCAGATATCTTCATGCAATATTCTGATACACGAGTTGCTAACTTGCTATATTAGCATCACATTGTCACGCTTTGACGAAACCACCCTACTTGTAACTTAATTGTTTCGTTCCCATCCCCTACCAAGTCATGGTCATTACAAACCTCTTTATAGCTTCTCAACCTACCTTTTCTGAATTCTCTCTACACCACTGTCAATGTGAATGTGAACAAATTTTTTTCTTGGTCACAAGTATGAACAATATGGGTTTCTTCTAATTGTCGGTTCCATAGATTTTATTTTGGCCTACTGGTAAGATCTGGAGTTGGAGTCTAGGCCCACTTTGACGAAAATGGAGGCAGCAAAGTCAGCTAACTACACTGCCAACCAGTTCGTTAGTTTCCTCATAAGTCTTTTTCTCTCCCTTTCAAGTTTCGGCTTGATGATTCCTTAACCACTGCCACAAGAAATTCTGGTAGACGATTCTGCTGTTTTCCTCCCAATTCACAAACAGTGTGACTTTTCGTTTTCGTATAATTTTTTCCAATTTAGAACTTACTTTGTTTAGCTAAGTTTGTGCACTCCAAGTTAACTTACGAACTCATAATAAGAAACTCTAATATTTGACGTTTCTACCTCCAATTGATGTTAGGATTTTGTGATAAAAGAGGCCACTGGGAAAATTTTGGCATATTTAAGTGATGCTGAAATATACATAAATCTACCAAACAAAAATAAGTGAAAGAGAGATGGAAACTTAACTAATCGGCAAATCGAGCTGCTCATACTCTAGCCAGATGGGCTCTCTTCTTATATTCTGATTGTAGGTTCGGTAGGAGCGAAGCTCCTCCCGAGTTTATTTCTATTTTGTCTTAGGATTGTATTGATAAGCAGCAAGAGTCACACCTAACTAACAAGGTTTACCTTTACTTGTCGAATCCTAACAGACATATTAACCTCTGTAAGTACGAGAAGAGACCCAATATTTAAATTCTTGAGATATGTCCAAAGAATCCTGTTAAGTTGGTCTTGAGGGCCATACCTAGAAGGTGTAGAATTTTGAATAGGTAAGATAACCAAGGACGTCTCTCCCTCCCTTTTGTCATTATTTGCTGACAACACGAATCTTATTCGCACCACCCCATGATGTTTATTGCATTGTCCAACTCATAGATGGAAGTATTTAGAAGACATTTTGTGCCTTGTTCCCTTCCCCAACACAACCAGCACCATTCTTTATGCACTCAATTTCATTAAAAAATCACGACCCCATTATTGTACTAATTATGCCCCCAGTGATTGTTTATAGTGCCGATGCAATTGGAAAACTCCGTATGAGAATCTCTTGTCTTTTATATGTGCGGCCCCAAACTATATCTTTTAAAGATTTCAATCATGGAAGAATTTTTATGAGGAAGGGCATTGAATTCTGCTCGTATTTGATAAAGGAGATGCTTGATCATCTCACTTGTTCAGATTCCATTGCCACAATGATCTCTGGGTTTGTGTTTCTTTCACAAACCCATCACAGATTGAGATTCACTTAGATGTGAGGCTCAAGCTTATATGTGTAGGATGCTTCAAAATGTTATAAAATGGTTATAGGATTTAGATCTTTTAACGTATGGTTCTAGAGTGATTCCTTTTTTCCACTCACTATGATAACAGGTGTTTTGTTAGTTTGTTAAAGCAGGTGGTGGAGAAGGAACCATGATAATAGAGTAATGGTATAGTAGAGAATGTGGACACTTCTTTTGGAATTTTGCTTGCAAAAGACATTGCCCATAGAGTCATCAAGATATATAGGTTACTGCTCTTTTCTTTTATTCCATTCTTTTTCTCTTTGGCCATTTTAGAAGCAAAAGGGACTGAATATTAGGAAATAGCAATTGCTTACTCCTGCTTTCTCATACAAGAACATAAAGAAAAAACATCAGTATAGTCACTGCTTGCTTCCTGACCTAATTCATTAGAAGAATCCTCCTGATCAGTGACCCCACTAGAGCATGAAGATGGTTGAGGAGGATCTACCTCACAACCCTTTTCATTTCCCACCATGAATTCAATGAAATTGGACCTCAATCTCAATTCCTCCTCCAAGCTCTTCAGCTCCGAAGAGACGCCAGCTCCAAGCTGTTTCTTCTGCTTTCTTTTCTTCTGAAACAAGCGGTAGACCGCCCAATCTTGCGTCTGCTGTAGAAATCAGAGACAATGACACAATTTAGAATATAGACCTTCAAATAACCAAAACGTTAGGCGCTAGTCGGGCATACAGGGCAACTAGTCGGATATAAGTGTTTATGTTTGAGATCACCAATATCATGATCATGTATCTACCTGGGTAAGGCGGAATTCGTGCAGGAACCATCTGGTTTTAGTGCCCCGGACGCGCTTGTTCTGGGAGAAAACCAGGGTTTTCCTGATCCCGACCGGTTGGTTGGTGCGAGGAGCAACAATCAGCTTGTGTTTTCCAATAGGCTTCCAGTAACCAGAACCTGTAGCTCTCCTGCACTTGTTGTCCAAGGCATCAATCTTCCGATCGTTGCTGAAAAAATACCTCCTCTTCTCATTCAAATCACCTGAACCCACAAAAAAAACACCAACCAATCTCTGAATTCAAAAACTAGATCCACATTCCACATTAGGGAACCCAGATAGGTCCCGAGTTCGAATCTTGATACATACAATCGCTGACAAGAACAAAAAACCCGTCTAACCTGGTATGCCCCAAGGATCTGTCTGAAGGACATTGAATTCAGGAATAACATAAGCAGGGAATGGGAGAGACAAGGCCTTGGGCTTGAGGTAGTGAACTATTAGCTCCTCGTCTGTGGGAAGGAACCTGTAGCCAATGGGCACTTTGATACCACCATTTTCAACAAAACAAGGTCTCTCCATGCCCTCAAAAATTGGCTCTGGCTCTGGTTCAGGTTCAGTGAGCTATAAAATTGGATCCAGCCGAGCTGGTAAATGCTAAAACGAACCCATACAAGCTGGAATTAGCAAATACCTAGAAAAATAGAGGTAGAGAAATAGAGGAAATGGGATTGTATTGTAGGGGTAGAGTTGGTTTTGGGTGTGTGGTGGTATTTATAGAGAGGAGAGAGAGAAAGTGTGTGGAAATAGAAAGGCAAATCCAACACACTACTCTCCTAGTCCTACTCGGACTCGAACTCCTTCATTGACTCTAGAGGTAAAAAAAGAACTAGAAATTCAAATTTGAAGAGAGAAACGCGTGAGTGACACGCGTCCCGTTTGGTCCCCGGTTCCGGGTCAAGGCGACGAACCACGCGCCTGTGAGGGTCAGTCACCATGTGTGGCACGAGGAGGTTTTCGGAGCTTTCGAGGAATTGCGGCCACTTTGGGGTAATTTTGACATGTGCTCTTTTGGACTCGATCGTTAAAAGGGTACTGATTTAGTCAACTACAACACGGTACTGCCGTACGGGTCTCTCCCAATTGGTTTCTGTCATGTGTTGTTATGTGTTTGTCTAGGACCTCTCCGAAACGAAACAAAAGTCTCCGAAACCTCAAAATTATTATTCAATGATAGTCTAAAATCGAAAGTTTCATCCCAAAAAAGTATTTTCAAATGTTACGCCAGTACAACCTTATAATATTAAAACAATTTGTCTTGTTGGTTTGCAAAAGAGAGAATGAGTGGAATGAAACAATTAAAATGATGGGAGTTGTTGTATGAAATGCCCCGAGCATAGGGATAAAGATGGGGTTATGACTTAAGCTCGAGATTAAATAAGTTTCTGAAACCTCAAAAATCTGAGGGTTTTAGAGTCTGGTTGGAGTTGTTAATAATAAATGAGATTTCCGTGAACCTAGGGTTCTTGAAATTTTATTAAATCTAGAACTCACATGTGAATGTCTGGCCTCATTATTGAATGTGATATATTGAAACAAATCTTCTTAATATGGGATGACGACACTCCTATTCATGTGCACACCGACGCAAAAGATATATGTCGAGTTGCATGTGTATCTTAGTGTGTTTTTGTCTGGTATCATGTTAAAATTAAACTCGTTTAATACATAAAAGTTTAATTATATACGCATACGCTTAAATTAGCCTTTTGAATCACATACTTACAGGGAATTATGAACTAATGATACAAAATTAAATGTGAAATAAATTACTTTATGAGATACATTGTTAATAGAACTAGTCTGAGAACCTATCTGTCTTTTGATATGAAGAACCTTTTCTCATTATTGATATAGTCGCGCCATTATTGAGATATGGCCGAGAAACAAAAAAAACATATAATAATAATAATATAGAAATAAACAAAGGAAGGTTGAGTCATTTAGAAGCAAAAGATTTGTGTTTTTATCTATAAATGTGCATTCACATTGATGACCGACGATTGGAACATTGTATTTGAGGTTCATGTCTTTGCCGTTTGGCAGATTCTGCATAGATAGGTTTGTCTAGTCTTCTTTTCAATTGCATGCATGTCATCTCTGCAAGCAACACACAACTTATCATCTATGGTCTATGGATTCAATCGTGCAAGTGTAATTAAAAACAAGGGAAAATGGTAAAATATGCTATTTTTGAATTAGAGTGTTGTGTACTTGCTGATAGTAAAAGAATGTGAACTTTAATTTTTTTTATTGCAGAATGCGTGTTTTTTTACAAAAATGACAAAATTACTCTTTATTATTATTTTTATATTTTAAAAAAATATCTTTTAAATAAAAAATTTATAATTAAATTTTGTTAGAAAAATCTTAATTCTAAATTTAAGGGGTAGTAATTTCGTCATTTTTTTTTGTAGAAATACATACATTATGTTAGGGGTGTAAACGAGCTAAATCAGCAGCTATATGGGAGGGCTCGCCTCGTGAAAAAACTGTTCCACTCAAGCTCGGTTTTAGCTCGAACAAACTTGTGTAACTAAGCTCGAAAGAAAATGAATAAGTGTGAGCTCGAGCTTGGTTCGCGAACCTATCGAGCCTTAAAGAGAAGGCTCGAGCTCGGCTTGTTTATAAAAAGATCCCAACCTTGAGTTCGAATTCAGCTTGAACTCGATTTTAACAAAACCAAAATCGAATATTTAACGAATCGAGCTCGAGCAGCTTGTTAAGGACTCGACTCATTTACATCTTACATTCACTACACTAATTATGTGTTAAGTTAACACAATATCCATGTTACCCTTAGTATGAGATATGTCACATAAAGTGTTGGGTGACAACATGTGTGTCACCCCAATAGTGTTACACATCTATTGTCACCCAAAGTATTATGTGACATTTAAAGTGTCACCTAAAATATAGTGTGTTACTTTATTCTTGATTAAAGATGACAAATCGAATTTATTATGTCAATTAAACACATAATTGGTGTAGTAATTTTAGTTCACACTTCTTCATATAACAGTTCCTTACATAAGCACGATTATATGTAACTAACATTTTTTTCTTATATGAAAGTTGGGTGATCATAAATTTATATTTGCGCGATTCCAAGATTATACGTGAAAGTGAATAGTGTTATCATTTGTGAAACGGTGATTCTGCAAAAAAATACTTACCGTTGCGGCTAATTCAAAAACAGGAGCAATTAAATCTGGTTGGTGAGATATAGATTTTAATTTTATAGAGTAGATGTAGTGGTCAAAGTGATGAGGCTAAGCAAGTCAACGCACAGTACTGACATAAATTGAAGTTTTGAATTTGATGTGTTGGAGAACCCAACACTTACATTACATGGGTTCGTGTTTCTTTTTCAGTAACTCTGTTTTTGCGCAGTGTATTCACTAAATAATTAATAGTATATTATTTTGGCACTCAAAACCATCTCATCTCGAGCGAATGAGATGCTGTTGTTGAGCAGTGTGTTACACATAAATTCACGTTGAGCTGCCAATTTCTGGTTCGCTATTACATTTAATCCAAATCTCTCTTTCTCATGTTATTGATAATGATCGAGAAATGTTTTCATTTTATGGTGTTCTTTAATATTCCTAAATTGTGTTACCATAAAAGAAAAAGGGGAAGAGAATATGTGGATTTAACATTTAAGGATAATTGCAAAAGGAACAGTATTCTCTTCTCTTTTTGCAAATTATTATATCTTGGTCTTATTTTATTTCTGTTGATTTATTTGAAGAGATGATTATTCCTGTCAAATTTAAAATTAATTTTTTGGGTGATTTTACTTAGGTCACAACAAAAGTTTGTAGTCTTATTTAGGTCACCAAAAATCTAATTTATTTTGTGAGATCACTAAAAACATGTTTTGTCTCACTGGTATGACTTCTGTTATCTCGCCCATGTGCGCGGCACATGACCAGAATTTTTCTAATGGTAACCAAACTACCGTAGGCCAATATAGGCCAATCTAATAATAAACATTGAGAGAGGCTGCCGCCCCTTCCTCCACCTCACACACGTTGACACGTGACCAACGTTTATTGTTAGATTGGTCTTTCTCAACGTTTATTATTAGATTGGCCTAGAGGTAGTTTGGTCATTATTAGAAAAATTTTGGTCACGTAACGGAAAAAGTAACGAAAGTTACAACGGTGAAACTGAATATGTTTTTGGTGACCTCACAAAATAAATTATATTTTTGGTGACATAAGTGAGACTACAAACTTTTATAGTGATTTAAGTGAAATAAAATAGCAAAAGAGGCAAGAAAACATAACTCCAACTACATTAAGCTTATTTCAAAGATACAAAAATTATTTTTAAATTTTAAAAAATCAACTTTGGGAAAGAATTATTATTAAATTGATTTTTATAAATTTCCAAAAATATCACTTTTAAGAGACAAAAGATTGCTATATTTTTATTTTTGAAAATTGGAATTTCTACTGTAAATTTTTTAATTTTAATCAACTGATAGCATTTGCTGTAAATGAATAATATAGGTCAATTTTTGCCATTATCCCTTTTATATTGTTTTCAATGTTTTGCAGTCATTTGATTTTGTTGAGTCCATACCCGAGTCGTACAGTGATCGGAAACATTGGGTTTAATGGGGCTCTTCATGATGGATCGGCCCATGTTTGTACTTTTTCTCAAAACATTGCCCCTTCAAGTACATGTATATGGGTCTTAAGCAGGGATGGCAATATTCTCTATCCCCGACAGGTTTTCTCGAATCCGAACACAAATAGAGTTGAAAATCTCCAAATTTGGATAGAAACGAGGACGGAGACGGGGTGAAGTATCCTCGCTCCGCCCCGATATATTAAAAAATATATTTTTTAAATTAAAAAAATATTTTTTTAAATACATACATATTTAATGAAAAATAATACATTTTTTGTTAAAATAATATTTTATAATACGTGTTTAATGAAAAAATAATATTTTAAGTATATATTTTATTAAAATAATAATTATTATACAAATTTTATTTAAAAATAAAAATGTTTTAACATTTTTTGGGTCGGAAATGGAAAACGGAGAATCTCCGAATCCGACGGGAATACCTCGTCCCTGTTAAAAACGGGAAATCCCCGAATCAAACGGGGACGGGGATTGCCAAATCCGCTCCAAACCCGCCCGTTGCCATCCCTAGTTTTAGGTCTTTAATCCTTTTTCTTGAAAACAATATTGTTTATATAAATTTTTGGGAAAATGTATAGATAATTATCCCAATTATATACATTACATCAATATTTGGGTCACTCAACTACATTTGTTTCATAATTAGATTTTCTCTAAAATTATGTACATTAAAGATGTTTATCGGTATTTTTCCAAGATTCACACCGTGTCATGAGAATACGATTCTAATTCTTTATTTTTCCACCAAGATTCATACGTGTCATGAGAGAATACGATTCTAATTCTTTGTTTTTCCACAATAGTTTAGATTGATTATTCATAACTTGATAAAATTAACAATAGCATGAAATTCCCATAAATTTTCATAACATTGTTAAGTGGTACATGAAATTTTCAAATCTATGCACAAAACTGGAAAATAAGATAAGCTAACTAACCTCAAGTCTACAAAAGGAGTCTAGACCCATATATTTTTTTTAGGGTTATAGTCTCCAATGTACACATGTTACTGTTGTTTCATACATTTTTAGGCAGGTTTTGTGACAATTAGCTGATGCTCTACTTCTAGAGCTGCAACAGTTCAGGAATGAGCTTCAAAAGAAATGAAAGCTCCTTCTGAGAGAACTGAGGCTTCATTTGCAATTCTGCAACAACTCTATCACCTTCCTCTTCAGTACTGGTTGGTCTGATCAATTTGGCCACTGCTTCTGTGATCTCTTGAACCAGATCAACTATCACTCCTTCAACACCCATCAGATGTTGCATGTACACAGCTTCAGGCACATTGCTGCAGGTTACACATCACCATGAATATCAGATTTTAAAGTCATGATGCAACAAAGATCGAATTAAAAATTAAGGGCAAATTTCACATATGTGAGGTGCATTAACTATCCAAAAATCTCAGACTTTTTTCAAAATTATGTCTAAGTTTTTTTGTGAAATAACGAAAATACCTTTGTATCTGAAAATTTTTAATAAATAAATAAGAATGACTTTGAACATTTTTTTCTATTAATGAAGCAACTTACTTTAATTTTCCATAGGTCATGAAGGAAAGCTTCGATTCTTTGATCTTGGCTAGTGCTCCTGGATTTCTGAAGATCGCCTTGACCTCAGAGACAATTCCTTGCAACCCACCTTCCGTGCATAGCTTTATAGCCTCCTCGAGAGAGTTCCTCCTCGCGTCGTCGTAGAGCTCGATCCCTCCATTTGTGAGGAAAAACACCTGTGATCAACAAATCATCAGTAAGTACCCACAAAAACATTTCAAGTTAGTCATCAAAAATTAACTTTTGGGGGCAAATCATCAGTACCCACCACAACCCATTTCAAGTTAGTGACCAAAATTTAATTTTGAGGGGCAAGTCATCAACAAAACCATCATTGATCAACAAATCTTCAGCACCCACAAAACCCATTTCAAGTTAGTAACCAAAATTTCATTTGAGGGGCAAATCATCAACAAAACCATCATTGATCAACAAATCTTCAGCACCCACAAAACCCATGTCAAGTTAGTAACCAAAATTAAACTTTTGGGGCAAATCATTAGTACCCACAAAAACCCATTTCAATTTAGTGACAAAAATTAACTCTTGGACCAAAACATCAACAACAAAAAACCACAGATACTTACAGGGTATGTGTCCTGCAATTTCCTGACAAGCAGAGCCGCGTCGGGTTGGAAAGTGGAGAAAATGACGGGTCTCTCACGGGCACAATCCGAAACCACACGCAAGATCGATCCAAGAACACGAGTGAGCTGATCATGACTGTACAAAACGTGATCATCAAATTTCAGCTCTACATTGAACCCAACTGATGGATTCACTTGCTGAAACGCCTCTTCAAGAGTGCAAGAAGATTCATCGATCTCCACGTCCCAGCTCAAAACCTTCCCATCTCTCGTCTTCCTCACCAGACTCTTCCCCGACTCGCCTCCTCCTCTCTGAGGCCCGTAAGCGAGGAACTCGGCTAGGGACAGCTCCGTCACTCTCCTGTCAAACACACGGCCCTGAACACAAGAACAAAAACAATGTTCAATACGTATTGAAAATCAAGATTTGATTTTTTGTATCGTAATGGGTGTTGAGAAAGTTTCTTACTTTATCGTCTTGGTAGGAGATGAAGTTGTCGTGGAAAATGACCGGACACCCATCGGAGGTCACCTACAAAAATCACATCCATTTTTTTTACTTTTCCGATCATCATCATCTTCCAAAATTAAAAATCATATAATTTGTAGGAAAATGTTCTCAAATGTATCGTATATTATATGTCACTTTTACAAAATGGTGTCCTGTAGGGGTGTTAAAAAAAACCGAACCGAACCGAATCGAAAAATGGTCGGTTCGACTCTGGTCGGTTTTGCTCTAGGTTGGTTTGATTTCGGTTCAATCAACCAAAACCGATCAAATTATAATGAATTCTTCGGTTTATGCTTCAATTTAAAGTGCTTTTCAATTGGATTTTTTAGACTTTATTAACGTTTTATTTTAGTTCGTGTAAAATTATTATATATAATTCCTCTAAAAACCGATTGAAATCTAATCATTTTTCGCATGAACTTTTTTGTTTTTGTGGCTGATTTTCGGTTCAATTCGGTTCAAACCGAAAACCGACCGAACTAGTCGGTTCGGTTTGACAAACCGACCAAATTTTTTTGATTCGATTTCTTCAAGAACCGGTCGGTTCGGTTTTGGTCGGTTCGGTTCAAAAACCGAACCATACATAATTAAGACTTTTATAACATAAAATAATACAAATAAAAAAATAAAAAAATACAAAATTTGGTTATTTAAATTTACTTCAAATTTAAATTTACTTGAAAACTGGAAGGAGAAAAAAATTAATATTTTTCTAAAGAAAACAATTTCTTGTTTAAGGGTACTTTGTCATTTTCATAACAATACGCACCATTTCTCATGAAAGTGTTGTATTAGAGGGCACAGTTTGTAATTTATCCTTTGATTTTTAAATGGCCTAAACGACGATTGATTTCGTCGTATTGCTTAACTATATATACGCGGCGAGGGTGCGACGCACCGACACGCAATCAACGTGGTTGTAATTTCCCATCAAATTATATAAAAACAAAAAGATAGCGCCGAGTTTTTCGGTGATCACGTGAAAGCAAGCGGCGAAGAGCCGTTTCGAAAACAACTCTCTTCCTCTTTCTCTCAGATCGAACCAGAGACCAAAAAGAACAAAAAAAACTCAGAATCGTCGGTACCTGAACGTCGAATTCGACGAAATCGACGCCAAAATCGGCCGCAGTGTTGAAGGAGAGGATCGAGTTCTCTTTAATGGCTCTCATTCTCTTGTCCGACGACTGCATCATGTTCATCCCGCTCCCTCTGTGCCCCACCACCACGAACTTCGCCGATCTCAGCGTCCACGACCTCCCCAACTCCACCCCTACATCCACCACCGCCAGATCAAAAATCAAAATCAAAATCAATCAAAACTGTTAGAGTACCGTAAATCTATCAACCAGTTTAAATAACAATATGAAACTCTACTAAAATGTTTGAACTTGTAAGTAAGTTTATACAGTTTGAACTTTTAAATGGATTGAGCTATTCACATAATATTAGAGTCTGATTTTTGGACCGGAACTCGATATTCAATATCATCTATTTCGGGCTCAAAGCCCACGAATCATTATTACAACACATTTATTGTTTTCACGTGCCTTTCAACCTGAGTTAAGCTAACACGTGTACTCAAACACTAGATCAGACTGGTTACCTTGGGAGAGCCGGGAGGATCGGATCGATAGAGACGCATTCTCGGTGACCTGGTCGAGGTGCGGGACGTCGGAGACGTGAACGGCCTTGAGAGCCATGGATTTGTTGTTTTGGTTTTTTGGAGTAATGGAGGAAGGTGGAGGTGAGATTTGTTGGGGAAGAAGGGACGAGGTGAGGGTATTTATTTTGGGGCTGGACCGAAGTTAATGGGATGGTTCCTCTGAGAATATTCTTTCTCATATCCGCGTTATATACCTTTGGATATTCTTATTTGAATTTCTAGTGCGAGTCAGGTCTTAACGGCCGTTTTTGTCCGGTCACCGTTTACGATCCGGTACGGACGGGACCACGCTTGTCTCCGTGTGGGCTGCTTGCGTGGCCGTGACTGTGCGGTTTCTGGATTATCTTTGGCGGTCTTGTCACGGTGTACGGTATATAATTGGGAATTGGAAATAGACGAGCAAAGTAGAGTCTTGTCTCGTAAAAATACTGTACAAGTTGAAAGGAAACAGACAACTTCAATTAATTTTAGGGATAATTTCAGATGGGTACCCCTGGTTATGTCCCATTATCACATGACATACCTTAGAATTTTTTGTATCAGGGTAAATACCCTAAAATTTCATTTGTCTCACCGTTACTAATTTCATCCCATTCCGTTAGTTTTTAACATTTTTGACATGTGAAATGACTAAAATATCCTTCAGAGTAAATAATTTGTTTTTAAATCGAATGAAATGACGCAAATACCCTTCACTATTCATTTAATTTTCAAAAATTGCCACTCCTTTCTCTTCAATCCCAAAGCCACAACTCGGCGTTGGAGTAGCACCGGAGCAGAGCCGTCGCCAGCAGGGGCGGGGACTGGCGGCGCTCGCTCTCCGGGATCGCCGATTTCGCCGGCGGTTGCGGCGACGCCCGCAGGTTCCTCGCCGAATCCGACGGATTCGTGGCGGCGGTCGCGTCGGTTCTGAGAGATCACCACCGCGACGAGATCGGGGTCTCGGAAACGGCGGTGAGGATTCTGGATCTGGTTTTGCCGGAGAGCGGAGTCGTTGAGAAGCTGAAGAAGTTGATAGATCTGAGCTCGGTCCTCGCGGTCCTGACCAGAGGAAGCGCGAGATCGAGGGCCGGATCGGCGAGGATCGTGGAGGCAATTTCGGCTTCGATCGGGTCCGAGTCGAAGAGAGAGGCCGTCGCCGCGCTCGTGTCGGCGCTCCGGTCGAGCGCCGACCCGGAGCTCGACGAGGCGGCGATGTCGTGCCTGGTCTCGCTATCGTTGGCGAACGGGTCGATAAAGAGCTTTCTGGCGGAGTCGGGGCTGGTGGAGATCGTGACGGAGAGGCTCGAATCTGATGCATCGGCGGCGAGGCTGGGGCTGAGGCTGGTTCGAGAGATGGCGGCGGTGGCGGAGGGGAGGGCAGTGATCGGGGGTCGGGGCTCGTCTCGCCGGAGCAACCTCGGGAGCTCCCTGCTGGGGGGCTCCAGGGACGAGCCCAGGAGGACCAGCCACGGCGGAGAAGCCGCCGACGGAGGCGTGTACAAAGGGTACCTGCCGACGCCGGCGGCGGCGAGGAATTGGAGGAAGCTCCCGGTGATTGTTTAGTTCCACGGCGGCGGGTGGGTCGGCGGGAGCAACGACTCGGCGGCGAACGAGAGATGGAACCAGAGAAAGAGAGACAAAAGAGAGAGGAGTGGCAGTTTTTTGAAAATTAAATTAATAGTTAAGGGTATTTGTGTCATTTCATTCAATTTTAAAAAAATCAGTTTATCCTTTGAGGGTATTTTAGTCATTTCACATGTCAAAAATGTTAAAAACTAACAGAATTGGACGAAATTAGTAACGGTGAGACAAATGAAATTCTAGGGTATTCACCCTGATACAAAAAATTCTAGGGTATGTCATGTGATAATGGGACATAACCAGGGTACCCATATGGAATTATCCCTTAATTTTAATATAAATATTAAATAGAATGTATAATTTGATCAAATAATAAACGCATCGACTCGTGGGTATATCAAAATTTAAGAAGTCGGTCTTGAATTCAGCTCATTTATCGAAAAAGCTAATTCTTTGAACTTGAATTTGTTTCGAGATTGATTACAACGAGTTTAAAATATTGAATGAACTAAAATTGAGTGATGTATAAAACTCGTCTCGTTTATATCTCTAACTGAAAATTACAATACTTAAGAAAATGTCGAACGCGTTGTAGATCGTGTAGATAGAGCGGCTTGGATTTCTCCGATATGTTACTAGATTAAGTCATTGTGTAAAATGTACAAATCCGTCTGGTGAGAAGTTTTGTGATGTTGATGGAAATATGATGAGGGGCAAGTGTTTGAGGATTTTATGACTCGGTCAGAGACAAATAAAGACAAGAATAAACCCGAGAAATCGAATAAAGAAATCCAAGCAAGCATCTCAACTCCAAGTAGTCGTAACTTTTGCATATGGGCTCAGAATCATGCCCGTAAGAGGCCCAAGTGAAGATATTTCAAATATGATGAGTTTGGGACCATGAAAACAACTTTTAAGTACCCAAACAAGTCTTTGAAATTTACGGTTTAATTAATTACGAATTTTAAATATATTTTAGTATATCCTAATTAGGTTTTTGTGTTAATCTCATTGTAGATTAGGTTTTGGGTTATTTAGTTTTTTTATTTCTGATTTAGACTTAGGTTGAGCTAATACTATATAAGAAGCCTTATGACATCATTGTAACAACAACTTTTATTATAATAAACTACTTTTCTCTCAAACTTTTGAGTTTATTCTAAGTTTCTGGACCGAAACTTGTGTGGTGATTATCAACCACGTTTATTCACACGTAGTCGATGCGTCAAAACATAACTATTTTACTGATTTTCATTTAGTCTCGCCGACCACCGTATTTATTTAGTCACTCGCTCTCGCCCTGCTCAAATCTTGACGGAGATTTCTCGTTACCCGATTACATCATAAAAATATGCAATTAAATAAACTCAAAAATAAAAATAATTCATAACTACTTTTGTGTAAAAATAATTCATAACTACTTAAAAATAAAAATAATTCAAAAAAAAATTATCAACCTTTCAAATATTAATTAAGTAAATTTTGTGTAATATCATATACCATAACTACTTTTTCATCCTCCGAAACAATTTAATATTTTAACAATCACAAAATATAAGATAATTATAATTTTTAGTGTGTATAACGACAGGACAGAGTGATGATTCATTTACTGTTCTGTAACAAGGCTAGTCCGTCTATAAGAGAAGAGAGACTTTTGTTTTAAGCCCCAACCCTAGAGGAGCCCCAAAATACTCAGCCGACCAACTCAATATAAAAAAACTCTATTTCAAAAATATTATCCACATATGTACAAAATTTTATTATCTCAGTCTAAATATTATATACATTGAAACTCATATATACCAACTTTTACGCTTAATAACATTGATAGCTTAATAACATAAGTTTTATACGTAATTCATCTTAATAACATAAGTTTTATACATGATTCATCTTTCACGAATAGAAGCGTCGAAGCTGAAGTGATGGCACCGAAGAAGGATGGTAGTATGGTATTTTATTTTTAAAAGAAAGGCATGCTAGGCCGAGAAGTGTCGTGCATACGCCACTTTATGAAATTCCCGTGCAAGTATACACGGTACAAGTAATAGTATTTGTAACACCGGTAAGTACCGGGTCGATCCACATGGACTAATGAAGATTTTTGGTCGAATTCGTGAATGTGATTGAAAATCTAGAAATCTACTTTTTAGGGGTTTACAGAATTTATACAAGGAAGCAATTAACAGTTTGTTTCATAATTTAATTAAAGCGCATAGGGGGCTAAACATGCATAACTTGATATTACTTAAAAGAGATATTCGTTCTATTAATCTCGTGGTGATGAACTTGTGTCATGATTACCGTTCTCGCCTCTCGGCATTGAGAACGGCCTAATCCCGAGACGACACTTTTCTCTCGAGTTCGTATCAATCCCGAAACTACATTCGCCCGACAATGTTAGGTTGAGGATTAATCTGAGGTGTCAAATTCCAGATTCGAGCCTCTAACCCTTGGTGATTCCTAAGTCCAAGTCTATCCGTCCCTTTCAGCATCGACTTAGCCTTCTAAATATGCATTTTACGTAGTCAAATCACGATGCAAGTATTCAAACAAAGAAATCACACAACACCACTAGTAGACCTAGAACTAATAACTCATATTAAGACATATGAATCAAATTACACAATGTTTAACACCCATGGCTAAGGGTTTTAGCCATCAACCATGATTCTCAAGTCAAATATCATCATGTACATAGCAAAAGTGAATAAAAGCATGACAATAAACATGGAAATAGGGATAGAAAAGCTCTTGGTATTTTTGAATGGATGAATCTTCATGCTTGGTGTAGATGGTGATTCTCCTTGTCTTCTTGGTGAGCTAATGGTTAAAATGCATTCCAAAACTCCTACTTGATCTTACAAGTGAGCTCTTGTAAAGAAAACCACCTCAAAGTCTCCCAATGATGAAATGACGATCAAGAACAATGCAAAGGAAATATTCTCCCTTTGCTGAAGTGACGATCAAGAACAATGCAAAGGAAATATTCTCCCTTTGCTAAAGTGACAACACAATATGGTAGCTAGGGGATTTTTCAAAAGCCCCCATTCTATCCCTAGGGCTCTTACCCTTTTATAAGCTCTGAAATTTGGCTTGGTCACGATCGTGCATGAGGTGACTACGTTCGTGACCAAGTAGGGGGGGGGGGGGATATTTTGATCGGGTTAGAGTCACGGTCTTCTCTTCTCGGGCATAATCGCCTCTATGTTTGAACTCAATGCACGATCGTGACTTCCTCATTGTCACGATCCTGCCCAGATCGTGGGAGCGTTCTGTAAGTTGGCAGAAAATCCTCTTCGAATATTCAATTCGCCGCGCTCGTGCCTTGGAGGTCACGATCATGATCTTCTTTGGGCGTGATCGTCACGATCATGCCTAAATGCATTTGCAACCTATTTTCGTTTCTCGCTCGCCAAGTCTCGAGCTCCCCGACCCTCAGACTTTGCCTTTTTCTACCACTTCATGCATATGCTCTAGAAAACACTGAGAGGCATAAAATTATCCTATTTTAATCCTAAATAATTGTTACGAGGCAAATTAACATTTAATTGTGAGGTTGTGTTGACTCAAACAAAGACCGTTCGACCCCACGATGAGGTTTCGTTTTAAATTCTTACTTTATGCCCCTAATTTTTTGGGGATGGCCCACCCGTAACAACCCGCTTCTATTGGGGCAGGTAGGGGTGTTCACGGTGTCAAAACCGAACCAACCGGTTCGGTTTTTGGAAGGTCAAAACCAAAAACCAGACCGATGGGTGGTCGGTCGGTTCGATTTTCACCGATCGATTGACCGGTTCAGTTCTTTCGGTTAAGCGGTTAACCGAAAATTAAATGGGTTTGTCATTTTTGAGCCTTTTTGTCCATTGCTATTAGCTCAAATCAAAATACCAATCAGAATTATAAAATTTAAACCTAAAAATTTACATAAACCAAGCTATCCATGCATTTTTTTTCATTCACTTGGGGAAAATCATTGGCACCTATAAAAAAGGATTGAAAATCCTCAATTTTTAGTTGCCAATGATCAAAAAACCCACTAAATCTAACCGGCACTTCATTCCCAGAGTGTATGTTTCAGTCCAAGTTCAACATGTATAATTACAAATAAAGAAAAACAAGCTTAGAAATACACACGGCCTATAAGGCAAAATAAAAAATCATTTCTTCCATTTCCAGCCACCAATACATTTCTTCCATTCCATTTCCAACAACCAGATCCAACCTCTAGGTACATCACATTGATCACAATATCACATTTTCTGAAAAATGCCAAAAAAACACTAGCATTAATATTTAAACTGTAATTTAATAAAACAAGAAACTCATAACTTATCAAATAAAAAAAATAGCTAATAAAAACATTATCATATTTGAAACAATAACTAACAGAAAATCTAACAATCAAACAATAGCTATGAATTGCATAACATATCAGTTTTAAGTTTAATTGCATAACATACCCATAATCATTTAAATTATGGGCTGATTCCAGGATTTTATACATGAGTCAACAATGAACATATCATTTCACTAAAGACCTGTCAATACATCTGTTTCACTATTTTCATACACACAAACCTATAATATATAAAAAACCAAGTGTATGAATTAAGTTGAGGCATCAAACCCATTTCTCATGGCCAGTGCAGTGAGTAATGTGCTATGTTTGGTGTTAGAACAAATGATACTAAAAAAACTATACATGCATATCTAAGAATCAAGTTTAATTGCAAGAGCAAGTAATTAATGCAGGATAATAATATCTACAAATTAAGTGTCCCACTCTTTCAAATCGTCAAACAATTATATTATTAATCTTTGGGTATAGTAAAAGGAGACATATCATAGAAATATGACAATGGGTATAAAGCATCTCCTAGGCACAGATAGATTTGCATTTGAAAGAAAAGCAATAAAGCATGTAACATACATGTATTTACAAATTGACTTGTAAAGGCGCTTTGTTTTTGAAAATTTTGGTGTTTCGGTTCGGGTACCTCGGTGTCCACCATTCTAGAACTGAAAACCGCACCGAAGTGCTCTGGTTCGGGTTCGGGTCGGTACGGTTTGGTCGGTTTCGGGTTTCTTGAACACCCCTAGGGGCTTACGTGTGGAGATGAGAGGGAATATTAGGAGGGTGTCTATGCTGACTGCGACACGTGTTCTAACGTTGTTCAGACATCTTTTTATCAGGTTGTCTTAAACCGTAATCAACGGAAGTGAGTTGTTGTACGGAATAAATAAAGTGGATCTAACGGAGAATCGAGGGGACAGAACTCCGCACGTTTTGGCCGTCTAAATTGACGATTTCTATGTAATTTTATACATAGCCCGCATGCTTAAATCATGCACAATCTGTTTGAACATAACTTATTATATCTGGTAATTAAAATAAACTAGTCAGGCGTGACTCAGTGACACTTCATTCACCAGTATGGATGGCATGCATGTTTAGGTTTATATAAGTCAAATCATCCTACTCATTTCTATAAATAATTTATCTGCAGAAGTTTATGTTAAATTTGTCACGACTCAATTTGATTTTTATTTGAAAGTGTAACTTGAGCTTGAAAAGTCAAACTCAAACTCAAGAAAGAAGGTAATGCTCGTTGGTGTTTATTAATCAACTAATTTTTGGTTCAATTCGGTCTAATTAAATGACTGGATCAAGATTTATGGAATTACAATACCTCGACCTTGTTGTTGGCGGCAAAGACTCTGATCACTAACCCCGTCACCAATGGAGTTCTAATTGTATTATTACATTACCATTAATTATTTTAATGAAAGTTTTTGGAAGTCTTAGAAAATAAGAATGATAGATTGTCACGTGGCAACGTGGGGATTTTTCATATATAATTGAATAATTTAATATTAAAATTGTTATGACTCAATTTGATTTTAAGAAAATTGTGTATTTAGAGCATGAAAAGTTAAACTCAAACTCAAGAAAGAGTGTATTGCCCATATTTTTAAGATGGTCTGTATTAGTTAATTGATTCTCGGTCCAATTCGGTCTAGTTAAATTAACAAGATCAAGATTTGCGAAATCACAATACCGCGATCTTGTTGCCGGTGGCGATGACTCAGACCACCACCACCACCACGATAGAAAGGACACTCTAGCGACAACTTCGTCTTCAAGCTCTTCGATTCATCTCGACAAACCTTGAATGAACTCTAAATATCCCGACCAACCTCTCTGATTATTTGAACGTCGCGACCAAGCTCTCTGGTTCGTGACCAAATTATATTTTGCTCCTTTGATTGGAAGGCATGCCGCAGAAATAAGGTGAATTGGCGAGGTCTGGGCTCTGACAAAGATAAATTGGCAAACTTTGGTTTGATTTGGTTCGACCAGGGTCGATGCGAGGCTCAAAGCGGAGGCAAAGGACTCCGGCAATGCGGTCGACAGCGAGGCTCGAGGCAAAGGACTATGGCGAGGCTCGAAGTAGGTTCTGACGATTTTTTAATTTTTAATTTTGTAACAATTATTAATAATATATTTTAAATTATTAATAATATATTTGAAATAATTAGTAATATACGATAAAATTTTGATACTTACAATAATAAATATAAATATTTAGTAAATTTGAATAATATATTTTAAATTATTAATATAAAAGCTTAATTAATAAATTAGTTTTATTATTAGGGTTAAGATAAGAGGAGGACATAATGTAATTTCATGTAAATCAACTATGCGAAAAGATTAATATGCTTTAACCTTTAACATGTACATCATGTGTTCAAAGAAGGGCAAAATCATCAATTTAAATATTTTAGTTGCATAACTTATAATGGTGTAAATGTTTTTCATTTATATGACTTACAAAATTAACAAATACTTCAATTGTATGTGCGTGATAATAACATTTCTCTAGTTGTACCTAGTAATATTAATTCTCATATTTATGAAGTTCATATTACTTATCATAACGTGTTTGGAAAAATAATTTATATACACAGTATAATAGAGGCGTGATTTTGTGCGAACCAAGCCACGATATGTGAACCTATACGAATCAGTTAGGTGGTGACACATGCACGCGTGTTTCCATTATTAAGCTATATATTTTCACAAAATAGTCAGTCGGTGTTCGCATTATTATGATATGTATTTCCATAACCTATTATAACTTATCGTTTCACTTCGGGGACCCCGTTACACCCAGACTCTGTTACATCATTTTCTCAACATGATTCACTAATTGGGTATATAAAAATACACGCGATTGGGCTTAGAAAAATACACGTCCCCCTTGTTACATCCGGGAACCCCTCGTTACACCCGAATACCCCTCGTTACACAATTCTCTTGATGTTATGAAAATACATATTATAATAATGGAAATACATGACTTAATAAAGGAAATACGTCGAGCAGCAATTCGCTGTTGGATTAAAATACCCGGAATGACGTGGCACGCAACACCGAATCCAAAACCTTTGTTGTCGATATCTGAAAACTGAGAAGATGAAGAAGACAAGTGAAGAACCGCGCCGTGGTAAGGAGGTCACTGACTTGAAAGCAATTATTCCGAGTGGACCGTGGTGGCGATCAAATCCGGTTGCTTCCGAGGTTTACACGGTTGTCCCTCAGATGTGAGCCCACTCGCACAGCTGAGGCTGGAACAATACAGACTCTGTCCAGGACGGGAAATTCTTACCAAAGAAATTCCGGCGATTGAACAAACAACTGTCTGACGACAGTCAGATTGTGCAATCGGGGAAAGACGAAAGAAGAAAAAATTGAAAGTTCGAGAATTATTCAGCAAGTAAATTTTGGCAGCAAGTGGAAGTGTTCTGTGTCTGAATGAGGAGAAACCCCTCAGTATTTATAGAAATATCTGAGGGGAATGAATTAAACTCACTTAATGACACAATTAACTGCCACATTAAAACTACCAATAAATACATGTAACAGCTGCAATAAATTCACGAATTAAATCAAGATTTAAATTTGAATTCAAAATATTTTAAAATCAGATTTTAAAAAAAGATTTGAATTTGAAAAGTCAGATTTAAATTCAAAAAGTTTTGAATTTGAATTTCATTTAAATCAGATTTTGAATTTAAAAAATAAAATAATCTTTTTTATTTTTTGAGAAACAAAATCATGTTTTGCCCGCACCGCATGTGCTCTACCAAATCCCAAATCCCGAAGCCGAGCCAAGCCGAGCCGAGCCGGACCGGACCTGTGCCCGTGGGTCTGGCCAAGCCTCAGGTTGACGGACGGCGGCGGCGGCGCGCGTGTAGGTCTGGCCCAAGCCTCAGGTTGCCCCTTATTAGGCCCACACAAACCATAGTAGAGAGCAAAACAATTTAAACCCAAAAACATTTTTTAATTCTTTCAATGTAGGATTTAACAAAATGAGGCTTTTACACATACAAAAACCCCAACAATCCCCCACAAAAAGCCTTACAAAAAGGGTTTAAAAGGTCCTGGACAAAGGAAGATGTGATACTTAAGTGTCAATGTCTTTCGACTTGAATTGACACATAGTGAAGTGAGGCAACAACGTACTTGTGAAAAACAAGTGAATTGCTTCTTGAACTTGTTTTCACTTTCCGGTGAGACCCCCACAGCACATATCTAATCTTCTGATCTGCAAGTTCCGCGATACCTGATCTATGCTTTTAAGGTCATGCGTACACCTCGGTTTCGCGAGTGTATTTGGAAGACTTTTCGAGTCTTCTACTGATGGCAGCCAAACCATCACACTCGCATAGGTAGCTCGTCAAGTACGTCTCACTAGTACTGACCAATGAGCTATTAAGGACATAGAGTCCAACCTGTCAGCTGCAGATGAATCTCATCAAGTGCGTCTCGAAAGCACCACCAAGAACTGGTTATGAGTCATCCACATCAACAATCCATCTAGTGTGTCTCGATAACACCACCAAGAACTGGTCATGGATTGTTTGTCTAGAAAACCCATCAAGTGCGTCTCTATAGCACTACCAAAAACTGGTTATGGGTTGTCAGACTAGAGATCCATCAAGTGCGTCTCAATAGCACCACCAAAAACTGGTTATGGAATCTCTTGGTCAACTTTATAAATAAAGTAGGGCAGTGATAGTTGTATGGTTTCGTTTGACCGATAATTGGTGTTCACCATACTTTCACGATGAGGGTCTAAGACCCATTCCTCTCGAAGTGTCAAGGACAACTTTCCTTAGTAATCCCTTTGTAAAAGGGTCAGCAAGATTTCTTTCGGATCTCACATAATCCAAAGATATTACTCCATCTCTCAGAAGTTGTCGAATCACACCGTGCCTTAGGCGAACATGTCTTTTCTTTCCGTTGTAGACATTGTTCTTTGCCACACATATGGTTGACTGAGAATCACAACGCAGTGATACCGGAATTGCCTGTCGTCCCCATATGGGTACGTCGGCCAATAGGTTTCTCAGCCAGTCTGCTTCTTGGCCTACCAACTCGAGGGCAATCAGCTCGGATTCCATCGTGGAGCTAGCAATGCACGATTGCTTGGAGGATTTCCATGATATTGCGCCTCCTCCCATAGTAAAGACATAGCCGCTTGTAAAAGTAACCTCATCTTTACTTGAAACCCAGTTTGCATCACATAATCCTTCTAGAACAGCTGGAAACTTGCTGTAATGCAATGACCAGTCTATGGTCCCTTTCAAGTACTTGAGTAGACGACGAAGGGCTTCCCAATGTTCTTTACTAGGGTTGTAAGTGTAACGACTCAACCTGCTCACCGCATAGGCAATGTCGGGTCGTGTGCAGTTCATGAGGAACATCACACTTCTTATGATCTTGGCATACTCGACTTGTGACACGCTGTTTCCCAAGTTCTTTGTCAAATGTATGTATGGATCATAGGGAGTTCTAACAGGTGTGACTTCAAAGGAATTGAATTTCTTCAATACCTTCTCAACATAGTGAGATTGACTCAGAGAGATGCCATTAGAGTTTCTCAGAACTTTTACTCCTAAGATGACATCTACTTCCCCAAGTCCTTCATCTCAAAGTTGGATGATAGAAAATCCTTGGTTTTGTTTATAACTTTCAAATTACTACCAAGAATTAGCATATCATCGACGTAAAGGCATATAATCACACAATCTGATCCAATCAACTTTGTGTAAACACACGAGTCAGAGTTGTTGACAGTATATCCGTTACTCACCAAAGTATTGTGGAATTTCTCATACCATTGCTTTGGGGCTTGCTTCAGTCCATTGAGTGACTTCCTCAACTTACAGACCTTCTCCTCTTGACCTTGTATCACAAATCCCTCGGGTTGTGACATATAGATCTCTTCATGAAGATCTCCATTCAAGAAGGCGGTTTTGACATCCATCTGATGTATAACCAACTCATGGATGGCAGCTAGAGCGATTAGTGATCTAATCGTAGCTATTTTGGTCACAGGGGAATAGGTGTCAATGTAGTCAATGTCTTTCCTCTGAGTGAATCCTCAGACTACCAGCCTGGCCTTGAACCTTTCAGTTGTACCGTCAGGCCTTAGTTTCCTCTTAAATATCCATTTACTACTAATGGGTTTACATCCCTTAGGTAGATCGGATAATTCCCAAGTCTGATTTGACATGATAGAGGCTAGTTCATTATCGACAGCTTCCTTCCAAAAACTAGCATCAACGGATCTTAATGCTTCTCCGTAGGTTTTGGGATCATCTTCTGTCAGATAGGCGGAAACTAGTTCTTCACTTACAAAGTCCACATTCACGATCTCAGTTAGAAACGAAGTGACAAAATCATCTCCAAAGTCCTTTTCGATTCTAGGTCTCTTGCTTCGTCTTGGTTCATCATCCTGAACCTCTGGAGCAGAGGAACTGACATGTGTGTGGGGCTCTTCAGACTCATTAGGGACATCCTCCGGTGCTGAAGAAGATGAGGGATTATCGACATTCTTCTTCAATGGGAACACGTGCTCAAAAAACTCGGCGTCTCTCGCCTCAGATATGGATAGATCATGTAAAGACATGAATCTGTAGGCAGCGCTGTTTTGAGCATATCCGATGAGAACACAATCATAGGTCTTGGGGCCTATGTTGGTTTTCTTTGGAGGAGGTAGACCAACTTTAGCTAAACACCCCCACACCTTCAAGAAACTCAGGTTGGGGGCATAACCCTTCCATAACTCATAGAGTGTCTTGTCAAGATTCTTGTGAGGAACTCTGTTAAGAATATGACAAGCTGAGAGAACGGCTTCCCCCCACATCTCGTCTGGGAGACCGGAACTTAGAAGCATTGCATTCATCATGTTCTTCAAAGTTCTGTTCTTGCGTTCAGCTACTCCGTTCTGTTGAGGTAAGTAGGGCGCACTCAACTCGTGAATAATTCCTTTCTTCTCGTAGAAGTCGACCAGGAAGTTTGAACCATACTCCCCGCCTCGATCAAATCTAACTCTCTTGATCTTTCGATCAAGTTGGTTTTCCACTTCATTCTTATATTTGATGAACATCTGTTCGGCCTCATCTTTTGTTCGAAGCAAGTATACTCGGGTAAATCGTGAGCAGTCATCGATGAATGTCACGTAGTAATGTTTGCCACCTTTACTCCTAGTATTCTTGAAGTCGGCTAAGTCGGAGTGAATTAAGTCTAGGAGATTTGAATGCCTTTGAGTTACTGGTTTACAAGCCTTTCTTGTAAACTTTGCTTCGACACAATACTGACATTTGGATATTTGTGAGGATGCTAGTTCGGGTATTATAGATAAGCTCCTTAGCCTTTTAATGGATTTTTCATTTACATGTCCTAGTCTACCATGCCAAAGGTCTATTGATTCAGCGATGTAAGCAGAAGTTGAAACTTTATTACCAATAACAGAATCAACATTGATTACAAAAAGTCCATTGCTATAATACCCTTTCCCCACAAAACTATCCTTGAAACTAAATACAACGGTATCAGCTTCTATCACAGTCTTCAGTCCAGCCTTGTTGAGAAGAGGGCCTGAGATGAGGTTGCGGCGAAGAGAGGGAACGTAGAGTGCATTGTTGAGGGCAACAGTCTTCCCAGAAGTCAGCTTCAGTGTTATCTTTCCTGATCCAGCAATCGCTGCAGTTGAGTCGTTCCCTATGTAGACGACCTCTCCAGGAGCAGCTTCAACAAAGTTGGTGAACATGTCTTTGTGCATACACATGTGACGAGTTGCAGCAGAGTCCAGCACCCAATCTGTGGAGTTAGCAACCATATTTGCCTCTACCACCACTGCAGCAATGATGTCATCGTCTTCAGCAATGTTAGCTCGAGCGGGAGTTGATCTTTGACGCTGAGAACATTGGTACGCCTTATGCCCGTCTTTCCCACAAACCCAGCATTTGACCTTGAGACGGTTTTGATTTGATCCGGTCGGAGGTGCAGGATTTTTGATCGGCTTCTTCTTGAACTGGTCCTTCTTGGGTTGAACTCCCATCTTGCCTTTGCCTTTCGCCTTGTAGTTTGGAGGGCCAGAGGATTCTACGATATTTGCCTTGACAGAATGATGAAGTGATAAAGAGTCCATTTTGTCCTTCAGGCGGTTTGCCTCCTCGGTTCGTATGTGGGATATCAGCTCTTGCAGTGAGAGATCATTCTTCTTGTGTTTGAGGTGATTTCGGTAGTCATTCCATGATGGTGGAAATTTCTCGAGCAGGACATTTGCCAGGAAGATCTCGTCCATCTTCATTCCCTCGTTGATGATATTAGTGGATAGGTTCTCGTACGGATGCACATGGTCCATGATGGGCTTAGAATCCACCATCCTGAAGGCGAGCCATTTCCCGACGACATATTTCTTCTTTCCAGCGTCATCAGCCCCATATTTCTTGTCTAGTGCGTCCCAAATGACTTTAGCAGACGTTTGAGCCATAAACAAATCAAATAACGAGTTCGTCATTTGATTTAGAATATGGTACCTAACAGTCTTGTTGTCCTTTTCGAATTTCTTAATGTCATCCTGATTTTTCCCTAGGATGGCAGCTATCGGGGGAGTTTGTTCAGGATTGACGGGATCATGCATTGAGTAGGGAAGCGGGGGATCATGCAAAAGAACATGGTCTATTTCTAGTTGTTCGAAGTACATAAATAACTTGGTTGCCCAGCGACGGTAATTCGTACCGTCAAGGAGTTCTAACTTAGCAGCATGCATGTTGGTTGAAATAGACATTGCAGTGTTCAGATACGACTACTAATAATTGCTTTCAAATTGTTGGATTAAAATACCCGGAATGACGTGGCACGCAACACCGAATCCAAAACCTTTGTTGTCGATATCTGAAAACTGAAAAGATGAAGAAGACAAGTGAAGAACTGCGCCGTGGTAAGGAGGCCACTGACTTGAAAGCAATTATTCCGAGTGGACCGTGGTGGCGATCAAATCCGGTTGCTTCCGAGGTTTACACGGTTGTCCCTCAGATGTGAGCCCACTCGCACAGCTGAGGCTGGAACAATACAGACTCTGTCCAGGACGGGAAATTCTTATCAAAGAAATTCTGGCGATTGAACAAACAACTGTCTGATGACAGTCAGATTGTGCAATCGGGGAAAGACGAAGGAAAAAAAAATTGAAAGTTCGAGAATTATTCAGCAAGTAAATTTTGGCAGCAAGTGGAAGTGTTCTGTGTCTGAATGAGGAGACACCTCTCAGTATTTATAGAAATATCTGAGGGGAATGAATTAAACTCACTTAATGACACAATTAACTGCCACATTAAAACTACCAGTAAATACATGTAACAGCTGTAATAAATTCACGAATTAAATCAAGATTTTAAAAAAAGATTTGAATTTGAAAAGTCAGATTTAAATTCAAAAAGTTTTAAATTTGAATCTCATTTAAATCAGATTTTGAATTTAAAAAATAAAATAATCTTTTTTATTTTTTGAGAAACAAAATCATGTTTTGCCCGCACCGCATGTGCTCTACCAAATCCCAAATCCCGAAGCCGAGCCTAGCCGAGCCGAGCCGAACCGGACCCGTGCCCGTATGTCTGGCCCAAGCCTCAGGTTGAGGGACGGCGGCGGCGACGCGCGTGTGGGTTTGGCCCAAGCCTCAGGTTGCCCTTTATTAGGCCCACACAAAGCATAGTAGAGAGCAAAACAATTTAAACCCAAAAACATTTTTTAATTCTTTCAATGTGGGATTTAACAAAATGAGGCTTTTTACACATAAAAAACCTCAACATTCGCAACAACCTTTCTAGTTCGTACTTAAATATATCCCCATATAATATGGGCGTGTATTAGTAGATCGATGATCACTTATGTTAGTTGTATTAAATTATTGAAATTCTGTAACACTCAAAGGTACACGATTGGATTATGCATTTTCATATTTTTGGAATTCGGATGCCAATATCTTGGTAGAAACTGAAATTAATGGCAATTGTCTCCCAAAATTAACTCGATAATCTATTTCATACACGCTTACTCACACATATGAAATTAGAACATGATGTTCCTAACTACCATTGCCCCTCTGTTAAAAAATATGTCATTTGTGTTGTAAATAGAGCACGTGTCACTATTTTGGAGTGGCCACCAACTAATGGATGTGACTCATCATAATTCACCGCCTTAAACATCCTATATATACCACTTGTAACTTGCTGCATTGAGGTATTATAAAAATTACAGAAAAAGTATTCTCACTTTCTACTCTACTACTCTGTGCATCATTCACTGCAATTGTTAGTTTATTACTTATTTATGCTTATTTAATGTCATAATAATAATTGTTTTATAACACGTTATCAGCACGAGTAGCTTATTTATTGCGGCGATTTTTTTTTTAAATGCAAAGTGAATTTGATTTAATTTAATTCTTAAATTTACGTTTACTTTATTAATTTATTTATGTTATTATAAGTATGCTCTGCGATCGCCAATCTTGAATTGGATCTTTCGCATCAGAAAATTATATGTTTTATTATATTTGTTGAATATTTATGATGTTAGCAACCCGAAGTTTGTTAACTTTATGACATCTTGAACCCGAAGTTTCAAGGTTGTCCGAAAATTTTATTACATAATTTTACATGTAAACCCGAAGTTTACAAAACTAAAGGCATATCGAACCTGAAGTTCTAAAATTGCCAGGAAATAAAGTTGTTGAACCCGACGTTCAGAAGCTTGCTATTTTTAAAGTTTACGGAACCCGAAGTTCCAAATAAAAATATAAATCTCGAACTATGTTATAAGATATCGGGACTGAAATTTGATGCTTTAAACGTTAGAACCAGCAGTTCTAAATACCGCAAAAATATGTCATATTTTTATATTTGAATAAATATTTTGGACATATTTTAACTGTGTTCTTGCGGTTAATTTTTCAGATGTCGAACCTGGTAAAATGTCACTATGAAGCGCTATGCCTGGATGGAAGCAACTATTTCGAATGGGCATTAGAAACAACTCTTCATCTTAGATCCCAAAATCTTGGGGAGGTCATCAATTCTAAAAATACATCGTCCCTGCAGGACAAGTCGAAGGCTACTATTTTTATTCATCATCATATCAGTTCTGGCCTACGTGCAGAATACCTGGATATTGAAGACCCCCTTGACCTCTGGACTAAACTGAAAGAAAGATTTGAACATATGAAGTCAATTGCTCTTCCTAGAGCATTGAGTGAATGGAGTAATCTCAGACTCCAAGATTTCAAATCGATCAACGAGTACAATTCTGCGATATTCAGAATTGTATCCAAGCTCAGAATGTGTGGTGAAAAAATGACGGATAGTTCCATGCTAGAGAAAACCTTCTCTACATTTCATCCCTCAAATATGCTTCTGCAGCAGCAATACAGGGAACGCAAATTTGAGAAATTTACCGATCTGATCGCATGTTTGCTTATTGCAGAACAAAATAACGAGTTGTTATTGAAAAACCACAATACTCGTCCTGTCGGCAGTTTTCCATTTCCGGAAGTAAACATGACCAGTCGTCATAATCCTACAAGATTCGAACAAAGCCGAGGCCCCAGTCGTGGTCGTGGTCGTGGTCGTGGTCGCGGTCGCGGACGAGGGCGTAACAATTTTCAGGCACATGGAAGAAATGATAGAATATTTCACCAGCAGCGGGATAGACAAGATATACACGAAAGAAGAAGAGAAAACGGCCCACGAATTCAAACGGCCCACGAAAACATTTGTTATAGATGTGGCGGAATAGGACATTGGGCGCGTACATGTCGTACGCCAAAACATCTGGTTGACCTGTATCAAGCATCTGTGAAAGATAAAGGCAAAGAAAAAATGGTAGAGACAAACTACATCGACAACACAGATAATGAAGATCTGACCAATCTTAATGTTTTTGATTTCCTGGCAGATGATGATGGAGAAATAGGTCAAATAAACAAGGATATGGTTGAAAATCTTAATGAATAGTTATATGGTGATAGACTATATTTTGTGTTGTAAATGTTTTTTTTTGGTACGTTCTTTTGAGAATCCTTTCTATCATTTTTGATAGCTAATGTAATGTTTTTTTGTTTTTGTTTTATGAAAAGATGGATTTTGAAAAAGAATCATCTATCTGCGGAAATGACCAAGAGATGTGCATTGTTGATTGTGCCACTACACATACAATTCTCAAGGATGAGAAATATTTTTCGTATCTAACTTTGGGTGAAGCGGATGTTAATACAATTACAGGCTCTGCAAATATAATTGAGGGCTCTGGAAGAGCTACTCTACTACTCAAAAATGAAACAAAATTAAGCATCCACAATGCTTTATATGCAAGTAGATCCAGAAGAAATCTACTGAGCTTTAAAGACATACGAAGTAATGGATATCATATTGAAACCTCAAATGAGAATGAAAATGAATATCTCTATATCACGTCATATGATTATGGTAAAAAGCGTATACTCGAAAAGTTACCTGTCATATCATCAGGGTTATATTACACAATTATAAGAACGGTTGAGTCCTACGCGATATTGAACCCGAAGTTCTCTAATCAAAATACTTTTATGCTCTGGCATAATCGCCTTGGCCATCCAGGATCAACCATGATACGTAGAATTATTCAAAATTCTCGTGGTCACGCATTAAAAAGCCATAAGATTTTACTATCAAATGATATAGCCTGCACTGCTTGCTCACAAGGAAAACTAGTTGTCCGGCCATCCTTAACAAAAGTCAGTACTGAATGTCCATCACTTCTGCAGAGGATTCATGGAGATATATGTGGACCTATCCATCCCACTAGTGGACCGTTTAGATATTTCATGGTTTTGATTGACGCATCCAGTAGATGGTCACATGTTTGTTTGTTATCAACTCGAAATATTGCATTTGCTAAATTGTTGGCACAAATTATTAAGTTGAGAGCACATTTTCCTGATCATCCAATAAAATCAATCCGCCTTGATAACGCGGGTGAATTCACGTCTAAGACGTTTGATGATTATTGCATGGCATTGGGTATCAATGTTGAGCATCCTGTCCCACATGTTCACACCCAAAACGGGCTAGCAGAATCTTCTATTAAACGTATACAGACAATTGCACGCACATTATTATTGCAGTCAAAATTATATGTTTCTGCTTGGGGACATGTTGTATTACATGCTGCATCTTTAATTCGTCTACGACCCAGTGCGTATCATCACTACTCTCCTATACAACTTATATGTGGACATCAGCCTGATATATCCCATTTACGAACATTCGGTTGTGCTGTACAAGTGCCTGTTGCACCTCCCAAACGCACAAAAATGGGACCTCAAAGGCAATTGGGAATTTATGTTGGTTTTGATTCACCATCTATCATTAGGTATCTTGAACCCCTGTCGGGCGATCTATTTAAAGCAAGATTTGCTGATTGTCATTTCGATGAGACAACATTCCCGTCTCTAGGTGATCATAAAACCCCTCATGAAGAAAAACATGATCTTTCGTGGAAAGTACCTTCCATGCATCATTTGGATCCAATGTGAAAATGAAGTACAAAGAATAATACATTTGCAAAATATTGCAAATCAAATGCCCGACGCATTTACAGACACGGCGAAAATGACAAGGTCATATATTGATGCCGTTAATACGCCTGCAAGAATTAAAATAAAAGATGATAACTCTAAGGAAGCAGTAAAATCCTCTAATACACATCGGAAACGTGGAAGACCAATAGGAGCAAAAGATATCGTTCCACGAAAACGAAAAAATCAATCAAGTATCGAAACTGTTCCAGAAGAACTAATGGTTCCTGAAGAAACATCTATTTCTCAAAGATTATTGACCCCCGTAGATGCATCGATTTCAAATGCAAATTCAGAAAATCCTGAAAATTTTCAAGAACAGGAGAATAAGGAAATTAACATAAATTGTTCTTATGTAAAAGAATCTTGGGATCGAAAATCAATTATAATTGATGAAGTTTTTGCTTTTGCAGTAGCAAATGAAGTGATAAATGATTTTGATTTTGAGCCACGTAGCATTAATGAATGTCGTGAAAGACATGACTGGTCAAAATGGGAAGAAGCAATTCAAGTAGAATTGACTTCATTGGCAAATCGCCAAGTCTTTGGACCTATAACTCGAACACCAGAAGATGTTCAACCAATTGGATATAAATGGGTATTCACAAAGAAAAGAAATGAGAAAAACGAAATTGTTAGATATAAAGCTAGGCTTGTTGCACAAGGTTTTTCTCAACGACCCGGGGTCGATTTTGATGAAACATATTCACCTGTAATGGATATGATTACTTTTAGATACTTGATTAGTTTAACAGTCTCTGAAGGTTTGGATATGTGTTTGATGGATGTTGTCACTGCTTATTTATATGGTACATTGGACACCGATATTTATATGAAGCTCCCTGAATGAGTTAAATTGCCAGAAGCAATTAAAAATAGTCCAAGGAACCTATACTCAATAAAATTACAAAGGGCATTATACGGACTAAAACAATCTGGTAGGATGTGGTATAATCGTCTTAGCGAATACCTTACCAAAGAAGGGTATAAGAATAATGTTATATGCCCATGTGTATTCATCAAGAGAACATATATGGGATTTGTTATTGTGGCCGTGTATGTTGATGATATGAACTTGATAGGGACTCCTGAAGAGATCTTAAAAACTGCAGCGTACTTGAAAAAAGAATTTGAAATGAAAGATCTTGGAAAAACTAAATATTGTCTCGACCTACAGATCGAGCATGTGGCCAATGGAATTTTAATCCATCAATCCACATATATTGAGAAACTCTTGAAGCGTTTTAATATGAATAATGCTCATCCACTCAGCACTCCAATGATGGTTCGATCTCTTGATCCTAAGAAAGATCCATTCCGTCCAAAAGAAATAGATGAAAATATACTTGGTCCTGAGGTACCATATCTAAATGCAATTGGAGCTTTATTATATCTGGCTCAATGTACACGACCAGATATAGCGTTTGCCGTAAATATGCTGGCTAGATTCAGTACTGAGCCAACTAGACGGCATTGGAATGGGATCAAACATATATTTCGTTATCTGAGTGGAACAAGAGACTTAGGATTATTATATTCCAAATCCACCATAAATGTTGGCCTCATAGGATATGCAGATGCAGGATATCTTTCAGACCCCCATAATGCACGATCCCAGACAGGATATGTCTTTATGTGTAATGAGACAGCGGTGTCTTGGCGATCTACAAAGCAGACTTTGGTTGCAACATCCTCAAATCATTCAGAAATTTTGGCTCTGCATGAAGCAAGTCGAGAGTGTGTATTCTTACGATCAATCATTCATCATATACAAGAATCATGTGATATCTCCCCTATAACTGGCTCTCCATCTATAATATATGAAGACAATGCAGCCTGTATTGCTCAAATCAGATGAGGGTACATCAAGGGAGATCGAATCAAGCATATATCGCCAAAAATTTTCTACACTCATGAACTCCAGAAGAATAACGAGATAGATGTCAAGCAGATTCGCTCCAGTGAAAATCTTGCAGATTTGTTCACTAAAAGCTTGCCGACGTCCACATTCGAGAAGTTAGTATGGCGAATTGGCATGCGTCGACTCAGCAAACAGCCAAAGTAACTCTGTCGGTCATCAGGGGGAGCATCAATCAGAGGGAGCAAGGATATGAAGACGATCACACTTTGGACAAATGTGGGCTGCACTCTTTTTCCTTTATTCAGGTTTTATCCCACTGGGTTTTTCTGAAAAGGTTTTTAACGAGGCAGCAATGTGCACGTCCAACATCACCTAAATTACTTATTTACTCAGTTTTTATCCCATCGGGTTTTTCCTTGTAAAGTTAAATGTAATTATTCATAGGTGGTGTCCAAGGGGGAGTGTTGTAAATAGAGCACGTGTCACTATTTTGGAGTGGCCACCAACTAATGGATGTGACTCATCATAATTCACCGCCTTAAACATCCTATATATACCACTTGTAGCTTGCTGCATTGAGGTATTATAAAAATTACAGAAAAAGTATTCTCACTTTCTACTCTACAACTCTGTGCATCATTCACTGCAATTGTTAGTTTATTACTTATTTATGCTTATTTAATGTCATAATAATAATTGTTTTATAACAATTTGAAATTTTAGTTGTTTTTATGATATTCAAATTATAAAGTCTTTTTTATAATAATTTATTTTTATTCAAATTGTCCTTTTACTGTATTTCTAAAAAAAACTCTCTTTCACTAATGTTTACTTTTGTAAGATTTCTCCCTCACTTATGTTCATTTTTGCATCGTCCATGCAAGTCCGTGTAAATTAATGGAAGTGTCACCTGACTCAAACGTCCAACACTTAAGTGACACTTCCGTTAATTTTCACGGACTTGCACAAACGGTACAAATTTGAACATGAGGGAGAGAGAGTTTTTGCAAAAATAGAGTGAAGGGTAGGACTGTCCATTTTAACTAAAAAAACAATAATCGAACTGTAAATGAAACCGAACCAAACCACAAAAAAATCAAAAACCATGGATAATGGTTTTGTTGTGGTTCAATTTCTGAGTGAACCATTTAATTTTGGTTTGGTTTCAGTTTATATATTTTATAACTAGCGGTTAACTATAAATACTGAAGCATAATTGGTCATACAAGTGTCAATCACGTAAACGTCCACATCTTCTTCCTTTAGCAAAATTGAAGTATGTGTTTTTTTCCACCTACTAATATTTTATAACTTGTGCATATCTTAATAATATGTTGCGAATCTTTTTTACCACAAAGACAACTTGCTGCCAAAAAAAATGATGTAGACCGAAAATAGTTTTAAACTTTTATTTTAGTATTATTTTGTTGAATTTTAATGTTTGAGTGAATGTAGTGTTAGATTTAGTATTCTAATACATGGAAGATAGGTAGGGCATTTTTTTTATCATTAGGAAGTGCGAAGACTCTTGAAGCCTTCTTTGATTGATTCTTAATGAGCATTTGACCATATAAAATTAATGTCTATGCATATATTTTTTTTTTGATAACATGTCTATGCATATTTTTAAACACAAGTAATTAAATGGATAAAAAAATTTGAGCTTAAGTAAAATATTTAAAATTAAAATCAACATTGATCGACATAAGCTCAATTTGCATGCCCAAATATTCGATCTATAAATATCGGTTGGTTCGGTTTAAATCAAAAACCGAAACACTCTTTACTTGGTTAAAAACCGACCATTTAATTACATCCGATTTTTATTATGGTTTTAAAAATTACAAAACCAAAAATTATTTGATTCGGTTAACTAACCACGGAGAACCCTAGTGAAAGGAGAGTTTTTGCGGAAAAAAATTATAAAAAGACTTTTTTGAAATTTTCCTAGTTATATATTTCACAAGAGACGATGGGCTTTTTGTTAAAATGTCTAAGCCCAGCCCAATACGATGAAGTATTTGGGGCCTGAACTTGGGCCTGAGCTTGGGGCGTAACTCGAGTCGGTGGAGCTTTAAAGGATCCGTATATTGTAATCATAAAGCAGAAGATAGAGAGGTTTTGGGGTTTTAGGGTTCCTGATTGTCGTCGTCTTCATCGAAGAAGAAGAAGAAGAATAAAAAGATGGATGGTGGCATGAGCCCAGACTTGCAGCGATACCTCGAGGTTCATAACTCTCTCTCAATCCATTACTTTAACGTTTCAGTACCTGAATTTCAAATTATTTCTTCATTAGATTCAGATTTCAAGGTATGATGTGTGATTCGAATATTCTTGAATTGTATTGAAACAAATGGGATGGATCTAGACTACTTTGCGTGAATTTGATTCGTTTGTGCTGTGTGCTGTTTATTAGACTTGTCTTTAGAATCGCAAGATTGGTTTTGATGAATATATCTGTGGATTTGTTTGAGTAGAAACAGAAGTATTGGAAATTCTGGCCTTGGAAGTGAAAATGTTGTTTTTTTTTCGCCTATTGATGTTAGTGTGGAATAGGATATCTCTTTCTGTAGAGATAGATTTGTAATTAGATTCCTTATGGAAACTGCAGTTTAGTAAACGGGCTCGGCTCGTCAAATATTTGGTCTGGGCTAGTTATAATCGAGCTCGAGCCGAATTCGAGCTCAATATTGTGCTCGATTAATAAACGAGCTGAGTCGAGCCTAACCTTTTAAGGCTCGATAGGCTCGTTTAATATTTAATTAATTATATGTTTATATTAATATATATTAAAAAGTTCAATAGAATTAAACGAGTCGAATCAAGTCGATCCGATCTCAAGTTGGCTCATTTATTATTTAATGAATTATTTAATTTTTAAAGAATATTTTTATTGAAATTTAAGCGCACCGAGTTGAGCTTAGTTGCGTAAGCTCGTTTGAGCCCGAGCTGAGCCCTGAAAAAATGAAGCACAATTCGGCTTGTTTACACTCCTAAAATGAGGAATTATATTGGATCATTTGAGCAATACTTTAAATGGCGGGGTTCAGGGAACTTGCCATTCATAGATACGTGACAGATTTAGAGGGTTTGGATGATATGTATGAAAAAAGCGATTTTTGGTCCATTGCTATGTAAATTCTTTGACGTGTGTTGTTTTTTGTCTGGCGGGGATTGTTGTTAAAATAGGTTAAAAGAGATGAATTTGAGTTATGTTGTTAGTGTTTTGGTAGTTAGTACTAAAGCTTTCGATTGAAAAAAGAGCAGTATAGGCTAATATATGGTTTGACTACCACTTAGCTAAGGTTTACGCCACACCTATGTTCCTAGGTGATATGTAAAATAAGACAATCTTAAACACAAAACTTGATAATTTGAATGGCTCTTTAAATACACAAAGGTTCATGATGAAAAGGATATTAGAAAACTAGGAAATAATAAACTAGAAACTAGAGATTAGAAAATATAAAAGATAAAAACTGGGAATTAAAATTGTTGTGCCTGTGTGTGTGCTTTAATTACTCCATACCCCGCCGCATCCATTGTTTTGACTTTTGAAGATTGAATCATCAGCATGTCTGGACATAGAGCATGAGTTAAGTCAACCCAGTGGCTGAAAATGTTTATGGCTGTTAGTTCCCTTCCTGTTGGGCTAACTTACAAGTCATGTAAGAGTGGGAACGTGATTTATGAATGTTAAAAAAACTTGTTTTTGCCCCCACACTCTTAGCTGTACATCTAAAAACAATACATACTTGTATTATTGTCATGTTAATGTAGCAAGAGAAGCAAAGAGCAATGGTGAATGAGTTCGTTGCGAAGATAACAAGAGATTGCTGGGACAAGTGTATTACCGGCACACCCGGTAACAAGTTCAGCTCCAACGAATCAAATTGTCTTACAAACTGCGCAAAACGCTACGTGGACCTGACCGCGATCATTATGCAGCGCTTTCAGCAGGGCTAAATTTCATATGCTTTGTTTAGGTTTCCAATTCAACTCTTGTCCATTCATTTGGGTTTCTCTTTTGCATCTGAAACTTTTTTAGATTGTGTTTGTTATGCCTGGTTAGCAAAATAAAATGCATACATTGCATTTTCATGTTTCTGTTCTTCAAGTGACCGAAGATTCATTTTTCTTGTATTCATAACTTCAAATGACAGCAAGATATTGCAGTATACTATAATTTCTATACAGAACACCATGACTCTCCTGAACAGAACAAAATTACAGGGATGGTAAAAAAAATTCAAACCAGACAGATACTCGATGCACCTGCCAAAAAAATTTTGGGTTTGGGTTTTTTGAGTTGATTTTTGAGCCGGTGTGGGGTGACTTATATCCTATCTGACCGCACCCAAAACCATTTTTTAAAAAATAAATTATATATATTATAATATTATATTTTTACACCATTATAATTTATACTTTTGACTTAATGTTCATCACTGTTCAATTACTCTTTACCCTTTCTTTTAATTCCAAGATTATGAAAATCAATTAGAAATTATTTTCTTACTTCTTTAATATGAATTTTTGCATCGGGTTGGGTTATGAGAAATCCATGCACCCGTCGGGTTTTGATCGGGTTATGCACCCAAAACTGTTTCACGAGTCGGGTAGTTGTAGAGAATGAGCGAGTTGGGTTTTTCTCGATCATTTTGGTACTATTGATCTCGATAGGGATCCAGTATCTCCGATTCAAAACCTGCCAGAGTTAGGCATTCTTGATACAAGCAACCCTACAGCCACCTACAGAAGGGAGGATCTTTTACAGATCCTCTAATTAATGGGGTTGAGGATTTGGTAAATATTTATTTTACCATTGATGTCTTAATGAATTGACTGTGCCCTCTCTTGGAATCCTTCCTGCACGAGTCAACAAATCCTCTCCGTAATTACATTTATACCCTTTCTGGAGTTGACTTGGAAACCTACATACATCCCAAGCAGCCATAACGGCTCTTTTTGACAATGCTTGCCTTCAAAACGAAAGGACATGGGATGGAAAGGACTGGACTGAGTAGTCATTAATATTCAATTTACAGAGAGAGAGAGAGAAATTGAAAATGGAGGTAGAAGAGAGCATTAAATGTGGGATGGAGGACAAGAGGCCATTAAATATTTCTGAAAGGGTGAAATTAAATGCTTGCCTTAATCGTTGGCAGCAATGTCTGTGCCTCCTCTTATCTATTGCAACCCACTCCCCCATGTCACATTTATTGCCTCCCTATACTCTCTATTGTACTACATTGTAGTTAATTCATATACAGACCTCACCACATGCACCATAATAATAATATATGTGAAATGATGCTCTCAAATCTCATGATTTCAATATTTTTACAAAAATTTCACCACAAACACATGATCAAGCCTGAGTGAAAATGCTAATACTGTCTGATATTGAGATTATGACATTGGTGTTGTGTAGTGATTGATTGATTGATTGGTTCTCTCTTCATAACTGTAGCTTGCTGCTTAACTGATAACTACTCACCTCTGAGAGTCTGAGACTGAATCTGAATGTGGTGGTGGTGATGATGACTCTTGTTCTTGTAACAGTTGCTTGATGTTATTGAGCTTTGAGACTGAGACTGAGACTGAGGCCTCTCCTGGATTTGGTTTGAGTGTTGGTGGTGGTGGTGATGGTCTTATTGGTGCTGCACAAACTGGGATTACTGATCTGATTTGAACTGCTGGAGCCATCCTTCTATCTGGGTTGAACCCTCCTGTGTACATGCTGCTTCTGGACTTGACTGGTGGTGCAATTGGAGACTTAGACCCATTCAGGATATTTCTCATTTGGGTGTTCTGATTTACCATTGAAGACCTACTGAGCTGCTTGCCAGTAACATTAGAGGAGGAGGTAAGAGGAAATGGCCTGTAAACTGAACAAGAGCTTGACCCATATGGCTTATGATCTCTTGGACACTCCTTGTCTGATTTGCCACTCAGCCATTGCTCTTCATCCCTGAAATGCTCCTCAAGTGCCTGTGCCAGAGCAGTCACTGGCTCTGCCCTGTTTTGTGGGGTTTTGAGAGGCAAAATCTTTGAAGCTGTTGGTGCTGTGGGTGGAGGAAGCACAGACACAAAGCTACTATGTTTCTTGACTGACCCTTCTCCTCCTAATACAGAATCTTTGCTCAATAGATCCAAAAACCTCCATTTTTGATGCTGTTGTTGCAAAGAGCTATTACCAGACATGGAAGGGTGACCAAAGATCATATCTTTATGCTGAGTACCTCCCCTCACCATTCTCCTCCTTGCTTGGCTCTGCATCTGAACCTGGTTCTGATGATCCTTCCATGCTTCTTTGTTGATCAATGAACCCATCTCTGGAACTGCAGATACACACATAACATATATAACCTCATCTTGAAGATAAAAAAAACAAGAATTGGGGAAAGTAAGTGGAAAAGGTTGACATACTTGTCTTGAGAGCAGACCAGGCAGCATTTTTCTCAGCTTGCTTCTTGGTCTTGGCTGGTTCACCAGTGAAGCTCACACCAGCAAGCTCCACAGTGCATGTGAAGACTGGGACATGACCAGGACCTGACCTCACTGTGGTATATGCAGGGAGCTTCAGCCCAGCCTTGTGGGCAGTTTCTTGAAGCAGGTTCTTGTATATGCCAGTCTCATCCTTTGATCACATCACAAAACACACATATTCAGATACAGAATATCAATGATTTGGGTATTTATTTTTTTGGGGATGTTTTTTTTGTGCTTGACTTACAAGAACTCTTGCAGTGAGGGAGCTGGAGGGGCCTCTGGAGGAGAGGACACAGAGGGCAAGCTCAGCAGCAGCATGCTCAGCTTGCCTGAGGGTTGGGGAGTAGGTTGGGCTCTCAAAGGTCTCTCCATTGAAGTTCACAGAGGCTTTGAATCTTGGTGCATGGTCTGGGCCCTCCCTGGTGCAGGCATAGGATGGGAGGTTGAAGCAGCTTCTCTGTGCAAGTTCTTGCAGCTGATTCTTGAACATGTCTGGAAATTCACAACAAGAAACAAGAAAATGGAAGGTGCACAACTAGTTGTAGAAGTTGGTGTGATTTGGCATGGAAGCTTTCTGGTGATGAAATGGTAGTAAGTGACTCACTCTCTTCTTGGGTCAGTGTCTGTCAAGTGAAAAAACAAAACTCAAATAGAGGCTTTCTGGTTTTGAACTCTATGTACTGAGACAAGGAGAGGTTTGGCTTTTGGATTTTTTTATTCACATATTTGCCATTCTTCTTTTTTTTCAATTATATTGCATTTTAGCATTTACTTTACTCCCTGCAGGAGGAATTTTCAGTATTATAATATGAATAAAAAATATTTTTATATTCTGGGATTTGTTTGGTTCCGCCAGTTTCGTCGTGTGTATAATATATAGAGCATAATTTTGTAGCAAGTCGGCGTTTGAGGGTGCTTGTGACATTTTAGGTTTATATTTGTTTTGAGTCATGGTTGTGTCGTTGACCAGACACGGACAGTTATTGCTCTTGGTAAATACACTTATCAGCACGGAAAAAGACGAGCGAGTAGGGATGGTAACGGGGTTTTGAGGAGGGTTTTCTCCGATTTGATTCACGACCTAAAATGTTTTAATAAAATATTATTTTTCATAAAAATATATATTATAAAATAATATTTCTCCATTCCGAAAAGTCATTAAATTTTGTTTCGATAGAATTTTTTTTATTCTGAAATGAGAAAATACTTTTTTTTAATAAAGGTGTATATTTTAAAATTTATTTTCACTGTCTATTCAAAAATATTTAAATTGAATTTATTGTGAAATAATGTATTTTTTAACATACATGGAACGAGGTTGGGATTCTTGTCTCTGCCTGTTCACAAAAAAATTCATCATAATTAGACTGAGGATATTGAGTCACTGTGAAAGAAATTATTTTACCGTATGTACGACCAAAGTGTTGGGTTGGGCACATAGAATAGCTTTTCTACAACAATAGCAACAAGCATGTCACCTCAAGTAGTTAAGGATATCGAATTTTTGTCAGCTTAAATACATTTTTCTTTTCTAGCGATGACAACTGGTGAATTCGGACAGATTTAGTGATCTATATCTTCGGCAGGCCCTGGAATTTTAACAATCACTATGGGCTGGGATTTTTGGTAGCATGACTTTTATAACCAGGTCACATGATTTAATGTGAAATTATTGTAATTTATCAGTAACTGGAAAATTAGAGAGCAAAAGCCTGAGCACACAGTAGTGATTCCACAACTTTCAATAGGATTAGACACTAACTAAATCCATAAATGTTAATAATACACACAATCAAAACTGAAGAAAGCTCACCCATGCAATGCAATGCAATGCAACGCAACGCAACAACACACTATTTCTTCCCAAACTGAAAACATATCCAAAACCTTCCCCATAATGCACAATATACGACATGGCCGCTTGGTGAATGGCGCTTAACTGTCAAGCCCGGCACAATAATACACTACTAAACCACACCAACCTTACCAATTTCAAGCCTCTTTGATTTCCTCATGATCGATTAGATCTCATGGTTTCAGCTATGAATGGCGAGTCTGAGTCTCTGAAGTTGCCAAGTTGTTGCTGCTGCTGCTGCCACCGGGGCGATTTGGTTCGCCCACTCTTGCAGCCAGAGCGAGGACTTCAGGCGACATTTCCCAGCTCCCGCTTTTCCTTCCCCAGCTGGAACGCCTGGGGTGTGGTCCTCGCTCCCCATTATTATCCTCTTGTGCTGATCTTATGTCTGGAGACATTTCGCTCAGCTCGCCATCCTTGACGTTCACGCGCTCGGTATTGAGCTGGCCTTCACAGTGGTCTGCCCCGGGAGCCATGTCTCCCCACACTGTTTTCCTTCCCATTTCAATGTCATCGACGGCTTTTCCCATGTTTGGGCTCATAAATCCCCCGCCGCCTGCAGATCGAGGTGGCAATCCGGGTTCTCGTGGCACCACTGCTCTGAAATCATTCTTGGAGGGGGCAATGCTGGTGCAAAATATCTCTTTGAAGTTTTCTGGAACTCCCTTGTTATATGGGTTGGCCCGCCTGTCATAGCGGTATCTAAAATTCTCATATGTAGTCTGCAACAGGAAGGAAGAAAATTTGGGAACACAATCATCATAACAATCAATTGAGATAATATGTCAAGTATGGACTTGTTAGGAATAATACGGGGAATCATGGATGGGTATTTTACCTGGTTCGTGCTGATGAGATATAAATGGAAGGCGGTAAGGCCACCGACAAACCACATTGAGATAAAAGTGTAAACTATTAGGACGATGGAGGCAGGGGTTTTGATCATTGCTCTCCAGATCGTTGTCTCTTCTGCTTCCTTGATCCTCTGAATGTAGACCCAACAGAATGCAAAAACATATATACAGAGCAGAGTCGTAGAGAAGACAAACATAAAGAAGAACCTGTAATTCCGCTGCATAGAGAACATTGAGCGTTCAATTGCATTGTCATAAACTTTAGTGCGCTGGATAATGGTTTTAAAAATGATCACTTAAGTAAGTGCCCAAGCTCATCGGGCTTGATCCTATCTAATCATTTCATCAATATCCAGCAAAAACATGCACATGTCTACTATCATCGTGGCATATCGCCTACACAAAAATTGAAAGAAATGTCTTACTCGTAAAAATTACCTACCAGGCCAATACACTGCCCAACCCAAGGGCAATGGTGGTCAAATCGTTCTACACAGTTGTTGCAGATTGAACAGTGGGAGCAGCGGGGAGGCCTGTAAAGCATGCAAGTATCACAGTACTTGATCTTCACAGTGATTCCATTGACATCTACCTCCTTGATACGGGGCAACCTTAACTGAGGTGTTTGACCAGCTCCAACATCTGCCCCCTCGTAGCCTTCTGGCTCGGGAGGGTGTGCATTGCGTGGAATAATGCCAGGATCTCGTCCAGATGTTAGCAAAAGAAGAATTAAATCCTGACAGGGAAATACGTGGACAAATGGAGTTCAGTACAGTAGTACACACTTCATGTGGATCATCAAGATAATTAGGCTATATTTGGATAAATTTCTGGTTAGGGAACATTCCCTGCATTTTATAAAGTAGACAAATCTAAAGAAAATTTTGCATTTTGTCTTCCTGATCCTGATTGGAGTGAGCCTTGAATCAATTTCATTTAATTTTTTTTGAGAGGAACGTGATTATTACGACTTCTAGTTTTCAGAAACAATAGGAGAAGGAAAAGAAACAGAAGAAGAAAACATGAATGAGTTCATTTAAATCTAAACAACAATGGAAATCACATTCTCATTCCATTTTTTATTCCCATTCCCAAACAAACAAAATCATTAGCCATGTGTTACCTTAGTGCTTTACACATGAACAAACTTGCATATGAACAGACAAATTATGCACGGACCAGGACGAATCTAAAATGCGGAAGTCAATGAAGAAGATAAGAATCATCAGTTCTAAAAGTCACGATGCATGGTACTCGACTATATGAATCACAGGTTACATCTTTTCTACATATTGAGGCATACAATAACATTCCACTTTCCAGATAAATCAACAAAGACCTATGAGTCTGTGAAAATGAGGAGAGTATCAATATGACCGTAAAGACATTGAGCAAACATATCCCAAGGGTTTGGTGTGAAAATTGAGTTCCCAAATAACAAGCCTACCCCATTAAGTTATAAACAAAGTGGAAACCATGTACCAAAGGAGAGTGATATAAATGTTTGCAATGTGATAAACTACAAAAATTAAAATGATGTATTGGCCGAAATAGAAACCAAATATACTGATATCAGCCAATCTTTCAAATGCAAACAATGAATATTAACATCACAAAACTGTGGTGCATATCCATACAACCCGAATACCAAAAACTAGAAACTTAAGCAATGCTGCTGCTACTATTGTTGTAGAACCTTGTATCTGATCTGAACTATTCCTATATAAAACATAATCAATTCAGGGTTACTGTCCTCATGCTTTGATTTGATGTGATAATAAATAACTTATAAACATTGAGGAATATAAGATGTGCAACAATTGATTGTCAAGATTGGCTAATCTCACAAGTCCTCATATACAAAGAAAACTGTGACCTTCCATGATAGCCTAATAGGGTATTAAAAGTACTGCAAGACAATTTCAAAACAAGAATAAATACTCCACTAAACAAACACACACTCAGAGGAAGAACTTACATAAACAGTGAATACAACAGCAACAACCATTATAGATATTCCCGAGTGATCAGAGAAATGGTCCATCAATTTTCTGGCAACACAGACACAGAAAGCCACGACAGGGGCAACTATTAGGAATATGGTCAGCGCCAGCGATCTTACATCTGGTCCAAAGATAAACCTCCCTTGAAGGAAAAATATCTGCACCAAACAACCTCGAATCAGATCAAATTAATCAGCACAGCTTCACCACCTTCTTCAAAGTATCATTTTATAACTGATCAGTACGCCAAAATGCTGAATACAAAATCAACAAGAGGGAAATAAAAAGCCTTCCCTAGAAAACCATCAAATCCAATCCTAATACTTACTAAGCCAACCATATAAAAAATTCCCAATACATCTGAACACTTCCTTGAAGAAAATGGATCAGTCAAGAACACTAATCAAAGCGATTCATATAATCATCGAAATTGAAACATCAATAAGCTCAAATATCAGCAGCTACCAAACAAATCAGGTCTCCAGAGCAAGAGAGCCCTAGAAAAATCGAAAGCCTGTACTCACATTGCTGCCTTTCCAAGCTTGGTAAACCAGTAAATCGCCGGATCCGGCACCGGCGTCAGATCTCTGCGGCGGCGGAACCACGTACATCTTCTTCCTCGGCTACAGGACCTCGCTACAGCTCTCTCTCCCGCGAAAAAAATAAGGTTTCTGGCTCTCTGGCTCTCTGGTGCGAGCAAGAGGACGAATCCGAGCTCAGCACTGTGGTCCGACCCTGGACGCCGTATCTCCGGGAAGTTCCGGCGAGCTGCGCGCGACGCTCCGGCGAGTTCAACGGCTAGATTTCGCGTCGGCGACGAGGAAGGAGGAGGAGGAGGAAGGGTTTTTTTCCGTTCTCTGGGTGTGGCTGTTATGGTTACGGAGATTCTCTGTATCGACTGTGATGCGTGTGGCTCTTTACAGGTTTTTACGGTGACGTGGCGAGTTTTGATTGGTCTGTGACCGGGGAGCGCCTGTGGTGCTGGGTGACCGAGTGCTGCACTTGCCTAGCCTTGCTTTTGAGGCGTAGAGTAGAACAGTGCCCTCTATGATCCATCATCGGTTTGCCACGACACACTTCTCAATACACCCCTTGTTGTCTGTGTCCCAAATTACAATATTGCCCCTGGTGTTTTGTTTTGTTTATGATTTTCGTTTATGCTTCAAAATAGTTACTCGTTAAAAAAATAATTTCGGTCAACACGATAAATCAGTCGTCCAGATTCTGATGATGCCTCGGAATTTAAAATGGTAAGATACAATTAATATCACCATTAAAATCAATCACTGTCAAAAAATTATATTTAGGCAATACTCATTATTTGTATCTAAATATATTTCAATTAATACGATATATTTCAAACTTTTTTCAGACAAGAGAATTCCAACAATACCAAATTTCTCTTGTTTTTTTTCTTAATTTATGCAATATTGACTTGTCTTGTTGCAATGAATTAATAGGATATAATAATGTAATGATGATAATTGCATGCGACATGGCACATGGAATAAAAAAGCTAAAAGGCAAGCTGTGGATAATGTTTATGGTAAAGCATGGATAAGAGTTAGGTTTGGTTAAGGTAGTTGGTGAAGTAAATGTGGAGCTCCGTAGAGATTGGTTTGTTCGGTTTGGTAGAGAGAGTGATTAGGACAAGTCCATTGGCAGCCACAAAATGGGCTTATGAAACCAAACGGAGAAACATCAGTTTCTCTCCAACATGGTTGGATCCGTTTTTTAGGACAGTATAGGGCCAACGGGGTTGGGCTCCTATCACCGTCAACGACGTGACATTAAAATGAAACTACTATTTTTTTTTAATATTTTGTAATGACCCAACTTGAATTTAAGAATGCAACAAGTGGATGTGGTAGATTTTATTGGTAGAGAGACCAATACAGTGCCATCATGCTATGCACCTGCTCCTGGGGGCATCCCAGACTTGGAAAACAAATTTAAATATAGGATAAAAATTAAGATATGGACTTGGTAAATAAATTAAATATTGAATTGAAGCTAAAATACATATAAAAGTGTTTCATTGCCTGGAATTGTATTTGGTCTCTTGGGTGAAAGCCAAATATCTAGTTGATGGACGAAAATTGATAAACAACAAAGAAATCAGACATAACTAAACTCAACCACTAGTTTGGGAAGGTTTATGCAAGGATAGAACTTTCAAATTAACAAGGTTGTCTATGAAATTAGTACGAGAAAGCTAATCTGTGTGTATTCAAGAGTGTTAGCTATATCTTAATTATACATATGGAGTAATGTCTCTTGTAACAAATATATCACGTGCATTACATGAACAAAAAGACCGGTCCATATGATAAAGCTGGATGGCGAAGTAGTGAGGACTACGACGAAACTATTAGGTCAAAAATATATCTTAGTTCTTCTGTACATATAAGATGTAAGACGTTAAATTCTTAGTATGGATAGTTTAAACTCGAATTTCAAATAATTATTACTGTTGCACATTTTTTGAAATATAAATCTAACATGAACAACATGATTACGTCATTTGTACGATTAATTAAGTCATATATATTCAGTCGAACTATACAACTAAACGATCAGTACTATTTATTGATATTGTTTCGACCCATTATATACTCTCTTTTCTATTTCAAAAAAAAATCATGTTCATTTTATATCCTCAACACTCGATCGAAGTGGAAGGAGGGACCCACCAACACATGCCGGTCCTGCCCAAATTAATATGCCTATGAAGTATGAAAATTAAGTCATATATAATAACCCAAACCCTACAACTAAAAAGCCAGCCAAATTATTTATATTTGTTCCAGCTATTTATACACCTTTTTCCAAATTCTTTCCCTTATTATATTATCACCATAAATGAATCAATTCATATACTTAAATTAACTTACCATTTAAATTTGCTGATCCAACTCACCCACATCGGGCCACGCTAAGGCCCGCTCAAGTTTCTCTTACGTGGCACAGTACCGTAAAAAACGGAAAAATCGACGTGAGGAGCAGCACAAAAACAACATGCCTTTTTCGGGACAGGTCAACGCACCTCCGGTCTCCGCATCACCTGTTACACGACCATTTCAATCCAGACAAATCCAAAACACCCAAAAACAACAACAACGTTAATCCCTCCGACAACCGAACCCGTTCTCTCATTCGTTTAAACAATGGAGAAATACGCCGAAAAACCCCTCAGCTTCGCGCGCAGGGCGATCACATCGCTGGACCTCGACGGCCTCAGCTCCCCCGTCGACCCGTCTCCGGTCCGTCCGTCCCCTCGCCGCCACATCAAGCTCCCCTCTCCTCGCCCTTCCTCCTTCCTCCCCAAGCCACACGCCCCCAGGGAGCATGACAGAGTAGACGAGAGTGCATATCCCGCGTTTCACCCTCCCGACGCAGCCGCCAGCGACTTCGGCAAGATCTTCGAGGACGTCGACAACTTCATCCTCAGCCTCTGGTCTCCCCGCCTCGACCCTCCCGAGGTCGCAGAGGAAGAGGAGAAAGACGACGCCGTATCGACGGAGAAGAAAACAGAGGAGAAAGACGATGCCGCCGAATCGACCGCGAAGATCGGGGATTCGAATACCGGTAAACCGGAGATGGATGTGGTTCCCGAGTGCGTGACGAAGTTCTTGGATCTGGTGGAAGGGATCGTGATCGGGAGGTATGATTCCAGCGACGGACGGTGCAGATGGAACGAGGTTCCCGAAGGAGACATGCTGTTACTCGAATCCATAGACCGGGTCTCGAAGACGGTGGTGGTTTTGGAGGAGTCGAGATCGAATCTGAACCACCCACAGCTGTTCAGCCGGGTCGGGAAGATACAGCACCGCGCGATGTCGTTTCTGGAGGAGCAGCTGAGGTCGCTTCTAGAAGAATCCAGAGTCTTCCCTCTCCCGACGAACCGGGTCGACGGAGGGGAAGACGAGGCCGAGCCGGACTCCCAGCCGGAGCGGTACCCGGACTACGAAGACGACGTCGTTTGGGGCATCAAGAGCATAACGTCCAGGATGCTCTATGCCGGCTACGAGCCCGAGTGCTGCCACGTGTACATGATCGCCAGGCAGAACGCGCTCGACGACAGCGTGTACAAGGTCATGGGGTTCGAGAGGACCAGCATGGACGACGTGCAGAAGCTGACGTGGGAGGTCCTGGAGCAGAACATCTCCACGTGGATCAGGACGTGCGAGCAATGCGCCACCGTGTACTTCCCCGGCGAGTCGAGGCTGATCCACGACGTATTCGCCGAGCACCCGACGATCGTTGCATGTCTCTACCGGAGCCTGGTGCGGACAGTCCTGCTCCACCTCCTCAACTTCGCCGAGTCCGTCGCGGCGCTGAAGCGGTCGACGGAGAAGCTGTTCAAGGTGCTGGACATGTACGAGACGGTCCGCGACGCGTTCCTCGCGGCCGGCTCGTTGTTTCCGGACCAGCACACGGAGGACCTCAGAAACGAGGCCTCCCTGGCCCGGTCCCGGCTCGGGGAGACCGCGGTGGCGATATTCTGCGAGCTCGAGAACTCGATCCGATCCGAGACCGGCAAAACCACCGTCCCGGGGGGCGCGGTCCACCCGCTGACCCGCTACACCATGAACTACCTCAACTACGCCTGCCAGTACAAGGAAACCCTCGAGCAGGTCTTCGCAAACCACTCCAAATTCGAGCCGTCCGACTCCACCACCCGCCCCGACCCCGACAGCGACGCCCCCGAACCGCCCGACGAGAACCAAACGCCGTTCTCGATCGAGATCGTGCGGGTCATGGACATGCTCGACGCCAACCTCGAAACAAAATCAAAACTCTACAAAGACATAGCCCTAGGCTCCATCTTCATGATGAACAACGGCCGTTACATCCTACAAAAGATCAAAAGGTCCCCGGAGATCCACCAGCTGATGGGCGACACGTGGTCGCGGAGGCGATCCACGAGCCTCCGCAACTACCACAAGGTGTACCAGAGAGAGACGTGGAACCCGCTGCTAGGGTATCTAGGGCACGAGGGGTTGATGAACGGAGGGAAGGTGGTGAAGCCGGCGCTGAAGGAGAGGTTCAAGAGCTTCAACGGGCTGTTCGAGGAGATACACAAGACGCAGAGCGCGTGGGTGGTGAGCGACGAGCAGATGCAGACGGAGCTGAGGATATCGATATCGTCGCTGGTGATACCGGCGTACAGGTCGTTCATGGGGAGGTTCGCGCAGTACTTGGACCCGGGGAGGCAAGCGGAGAAGTATATTAAGTTCCAGCCAGAAGACGTAGAGGCGTGCATAGACGATCTGTTTGAAGGCAATGCTAAGAAGAAGTGATTTTATTACTAGAAAAGAAAAAAGACATGGAACGATCGATGAATCAATTTTGCACTTGTAAATTAGATGTGGAAACGAGGGCCAGTTCAATTTGTGTATTTTATAATTCACTGGTGCTTATCTATGTGGAAGATGGATATATTTAACCATGTAATTTGCACACGTGGCATTTTAAGAGTATTTTTTTGTAACCGAGACATATTCTAAAATTAAAATCCTGACTCGTACTCCACAAAATCCTAATTTTTGTCAATGGCCGTCTTCTAAGAAGAAGTGTCGAGAGCAGATCTGTCACGGTGGTGTATCGAGATGAGTGTGGTGGAGTGCATCGTCCACAACCTCGACTTCCCTAACATCGCACTCACCGCCACAAATTCTTTGCAGGACTACTGTCACAATCATGGTCGCTGAAGGTGTACTAGAAAGAGAGATTCCACATGTGACCGTTTGTCTTTGCCTGCAGGAAAATGGTTGTTAGAGAACAAAATCAGCCCCCGGAGCTTCGACTGGGACCAAAATCGCCGCCTCTGCCAGATCTCTAGCGTGTAACTGTACGACGTCTGATCTGGCGAGACACCGTACCCTCTCGTCGATTTGATCACGCGCCGCGTGTCATTCATGTTAATCTCCTTTATAAGCTCGTCGAGGATAAGATGAAAAGTTATACATAAATGTCATTGGATGAGTAAATAAATGTCTAAACTATTTTTTTTACTTTTAGCTGCTGAATTTTACCTATATTGGTTATCATCTAACCTTTCAAATTGTGCAAAAACGGTTTGCACGATCTTATAGATTTTTTGAACTGTTGTGATATTAAAACAAGTCACGATATACATCATCGAAAAGATCAAAGATGACATATCCCTCACTCAATCTCTAATTACAACTTGACAAAGGTGCTCTGGCTAAATAGTGAGTCACTTGAAACGATGGACAAGTAAGTGACAATAATTAAGAATGGAACCTATATAAGATAATAAAACACCAAATTCACAGATGGCCCGGACTGCATCCTGACAATTCGACTCCATGAGGATGTTTGACCCATGATTCGTCGTGATCCAACACAAGGCTTCACAGATAGCCAATACTTCTATCACTGGAGGATCCTCAACTACGACGATAGCATTGTCACCCCACAAAGCCAAGCCCACACTGCAAACTCCAGTTCTCTCATCTGTAGCCTCATCAACGTTAAGCTTGAACAACCCGGGGGGAGGTTTCGACCAAGGCGACGACGGGCACCTAGCCAGAGCATGAATAGGTCCTCTCGACCGAGCCTCAACCCATTTCCGTATACCTATAATTGCAGCACCCGAAAATGCCGACTAGTCCAAACTGAGAGTCTATGAATGCCAATCTGTTTCTATTATTACCGATCAAATATACAGAAGATATAACACGTAAAATAAAAATATATAAAAAAAACAATATAAATTAATACGCAATAAATGTAAATACGGGTAACACAAACCAATGAGTTTCTGGCTTTCCTAACCTCCCACCAATTGCTCTGGAACATAGATTTATCCATTTAAAATCAGATTTTTCGTCTAATAATTAAAGCAGTAATTTGAATGGACGATGATTGAATCATTGATCGGTCAAAACAATAAATCAAGAGTTCGTTCGGAGCAAGCTGGTTTCGAAACGGCGCCGTATAAGCACAACAGCGCTATAAAAAAAATCTTCCTCTGTAGCAGCAGAGACGTGACGTGGCCCCTGAAACAAAGGGCAGTTTCGGAAACCGAAAGTCACACGCTCCTCCACCTCCACCGCGCTCTGTCGCAACCCAAACCCCCAAATCCAAACCTAAAAAGGCCCATCACACACACAGAGCAGCCATTCCGATTCCTACACTAACCTCATCTTCAACACCTTCAATCCAGCAACGACGACGCAGCTTCTCTGATAAATTCCCAATCCTGACAGGTCCTCCATGGATGCACGATAATTGGTGCTCAATTTGCGGTGACTCAGCCCTACTTCTCCGGCATTCTCCTCCATTGGTCAGTGCGTGTTCTCTATCTGTCTCATTCTCGGCTTTTTGGTACTTAATTTGGTTTCTGCTTTCGGATTTTGTTTTATTGTTGCATGTAGGTTAGGGTTTTAGTTTGTGATTGTTTTTTTTTGGTGGAGAAGTGGATTTTGTTGTTTGGTTTTGGTGTTTTGTCTGCGTTTTGAGTTTGGTTGCTAGTTCCTGAGATTTGGTTTAGGTGATGGCTGCTCGTTGAGTTTGTGATAGCAGAGGAAGTTGAAAAATATGAGGTGAAATAAGTGGTTTTTGTTTTGATTTCTGCTGGTTTACATGAAATTCGGTTGAACTGAGCTGTAGGATGGTTAGTTAATGAGTTGAAGTAGTTCATGAAGTTGGGCAGAAAGGTTGTGACTTGGGGATTGGGAAACTTCTGGAGGTCTGAAACGAGGTTCTTGATTTGATTTATGAGTTTATAATTAGAGTTTGGTGTTGCGTAAGGCTGTTTTGATTTTAAAAGCTAAGTTTTTATGAATGATATGGTAATTGTAGAGACTGAGCTAGTGAGTTTGTGATGGCGGAGGAAGTTGAAAATATAAGGTGAAATAGGAGGAATTCTGTGGGGGTTTAGAATGATATTCTGCCGATTCACATGTAATTTGGTTGAACTAAGGTGTAGGATGATTGGTTAATGAGTTGAAATAGTTCCTGAAGTTGGGCACAAAGGTTGTGACTTGGCGATTGGAAAACTTCTCTTCATGAACTGTTCCAATTAGTTCAAAGTTCCAACTTTTTGTTCCAATTTAGTCAAAAAAATTCGATTTTTTTTCTTCCAACTTAATAGTAGCAACAAGGACTTGATCAGGACAAGTACTATAACAATGGACACATTCGGAACATAAAGGGTAAACATAGATTATTGTGAAACAAAATCTAAACTTCGCACATAAACTTTGAAACAAAGTTGATCAAAATCTGAACACGGGACTAGATTGGAATAAATTTCATAAACTCAGGTCTATTTTTTTTCCTTTCCCTTCATGTAGTTATTGCCAAATATGTTGATCCATTGGTGGTTTTCCCATAGACAACAATCATTCGTTACAGATACATTGCAGATGTCCCCTCTGTTGTTTATTACAGCATGGCATACATATAATCAAATTTGAGTTCTCATTAAATTTGTTATTTTCTTATCCTTTTCATGTCATTTTTCCAGTAGAGTAGATTTGTTGACGTTCATAAATCTTTGTGTTAATTGTGGTACTCACCCTTATGAAGGCTGTTATTATGAACCGTTTGTTGCACGCTTATCCATATACCTATTAGATAGTTGATTGACCGTTTACTTACAGCCTCATTTAATAGCTAATCTGTTTTGTGATTTTAGACTACCAATAAGAGACATTGATGAGTGCTTCCCTAGTTTCTGCACTAAGTGCTTGATTTTAACCTACATCGATCATCATGAATGCTGGCAATTACAGTTGGAACTTGAGAACGCTTAGGTTCTCTATAATTCATTTCTGGAAAAAGACAAGTTTTGGGGATCATTTAAGTTTCTTGCCTAGCACATTTGATTTTGTAAGGTTATAAAAGCTGTGTATCTTACAAATCAGTGAACTATGATATTAGTCGCTAAATATTAGAACTTGTAGAATGCAAGGTGAGGATAAGTGAATAGAATCATAGTTTATATATTTGTTATTTTAGTTGTGAAATGCTCTAGTATCCTTTTGACTGGAAACTACAGCAGGTTCATCTTTGAAGAGATTCTTGTATTTTGAAGTTTGAACAGTTCTACTGTAAAACCAGTAATGAGAAAGTAGTTGTTTTTGTCAGATGATATTGATATATTTGCATATTGTACAACTAGTGCTTGTATATATTTGGTTGATTGTATCTTAAATTATCTTGCAAGCTATCCAATTTGATCATTGTTTCTTTTTTTCGTGAAGGTTTCTTTTCTATAAAGGGTCCCAAATAATTATTTAGGCCATTTTCTATCGGAACTGATGGGCAGTACATTCAATCCACACATATTGGTGGAAAAGTTGAGCAAGCTCAACAATTCACAGGCGAGCATAGAGAGTATCCTTTCAGCAAACATTATTTCAATTATGAATGATGTGTGAAGTACTATTTGACTTCCTTTGTGCCTGGGGTAACTGTAGTTAGTTGATGCTGATTTGAAATATAGCTCTCCTTGTAACCTCTCTTTTTACCTAAATCACCTATTTTGTTCCAATAATGCTCTCTCCCGACTGAAAAAGGGCATCCTACACATGAGGCTTCCACTAATGTAGGGTCTGGTGAGGGTCTTTATTTAATACCGAGCCCTGCTGCTAAGGGTCCTCTATACGAAATTTGGCTGTCCCAATCTGATGCCCAGCTCCTTTTTGATAAATTTTGTTGCTGGCGATGGCGCATGCCTTAAAGAAAAGGAATTATGTGTAAAAAATTTGGTCAGAATTTCTTATTTCAAATAATAATAATTTTCTATTAATTTTAACTGATTTTGTCTGGTATCTATTCTCTCGCATTTCATGCTTAATTATTTACTTAGATGCCTTTTTCTTTGTGTATTTAATCAACTCTGCAGTCTGGACATATATTCTACTCATAATTTGATTACAGAAAGCTAGTCTGCGTGTTTTAAATGTATTTACATATAACCTCTATTTCCATTTATTGTCTATAGTACTTATTGACTCGTGTTGTTTCGTTATATTTTGAATTATTCCCTATATTTATTTATTTTATTGTTAAAACACATAACTGTTCTTGTGGTGATATCCTTAATTTATTGAAGCTTTATCCCATTGGTGCATTTTTCACATGAATAAAGCAAAACAAGTTGTTGAAACATGGGATAGACAGTTCCATTGCTCTGCACGGGATAGGAGACTGGCCTTTCTATATCTCGCAAACGATATTTTACAGAACAGTAGGCGAAAGGGAGCAGAGTTTGTTGGTGAATTTTGGAAGGTTCTTCCGGGTGCTCTTCGTGATGTTATTGATAACGGGGATGAGGCCGGTAGAAATGCTGCTCTGCGGCTGGTATGTTTTTTCTTACTTCTGACTTTTCTGTACACTGTGCCACAAGAACTAATAACCAAGAGATTTATGTATGTTCTTCGTCATAAGAGAGGAAGTATGTTGGTGCAGCTTATGATGCTAAGGTGTGAAAATATGTTCATTTGGAATATGATGTAAACACGCTTATCCTTTGATATAAACCAATACGTTGGTTTGCATGTTTTGCTTTTTTCTTGGAGCAGAGAAGAGTTTTTTTATTTCGATAATAATGAGTGTCGGAGATTTGGAGACCAGTTCTAGGACAATATTTATGGAGAAGTCATTGGCCTGTGCTTTTATATGTTCCATTGTTACTGTTTCATTTTGTTTGTATACTGGTTTAAGAAAAAAAAATATTTTCTTGCAATTTGTCTTCATATGAAATATTCCATTATTGCATTCTTCTGCATTGCACAGATTGGCATATGGGAAGAGAGAAAAGTTTTTGGTTCTCGAGGACAAATTCTTAAGGAAGAGCTTGCGAGGAGACATCTAGATAACAGCAATGGGAAGCCTTTGGTTACCAAATCGGTAAGTCTAATCATTTTCTTGTTTTCATGTTTGTTCATACATTACAATAAAACAAACCTGGAGTAACAGAATTTCCATTTTTCCTCATGCAGAAACCGCCCATTGGGACTTTGGTGGACAAAATAGTTTCAAGCTATCAAGCTGTTTACGGGGGGCAGTGGGATGAAGACGGCTTATTGAGGAAGTGTAGGGATGTGATTAGCTGTATCGAGAAAGGAAATAAGGAAATTAGCGGTGATATCAATTCAGGTATGTGTCCTGCTAAGCCACAAAACTGTTACCTTTCTTTAATTTATATCTTTGTGATAAAATTTTCGTGTCAAATTTTCACTGCTATTTAGTATTACTGTGTGTATTTTACCCTTGTTTCCTTAACTTGCCCGTCATGGTAATGTTAGATTATTTGTAAAATTCGGCTTGTTTAACAATATTTAAAAATTGCTAATAATGATGGCCTTGTGCACTAGTTCATGGACTCGTCTTGCTGAAAGTCCTCCCTTGGGGAACATTCTCATGTAAACTTCATCTTAAAATAAATATATGGCACCCCAAATTATAGTTATGTTCAATTGTCAACACTCAACCCTAATTGTTTGCATGTTATGGTATTGTGGGATAGACCCAAGGTTTAGGGTCGGCAATGATACATAGCATGATTGTTTAAATCAGCTGATTTCCCAATTTGATTCCCCCCTGAATGATTCACAATTACCCCTGAGTCGGTTATGGATATGAAATGGGTGAATTGCCCATTTCACATCAACTGGTTGAAGATGGCTCACATTTGTCTAAACTTGCTTTTTATAATATTTATAATTTTGACCAGAATCGATATATCCGTTCGTTTCAGCCCAATCTAAGAAACAAACACCACACTGGTAATTTGGCGCACATAGAGAGTACTGAATTGCCCCCATTCACAATTCACAAACTTACCTTCAAATTCACCATTTGAATATCTGTTACTGTAGTTAGAGTAGTTAAGGTTAAAATCCTTTAGTTTCTCATTAATGGACAGTCAGCATCAGCCCTAAAGTTGAACTAGACATCAGACTTAACTTGTATGTGGTATGAACATGTCTACTTTGAAGTCTTTTGTCTCCCTCTCCCTTTTCGTACATCTTGAACTTGCATGGCACAACCCACATCAAAACTCTCATTTTGTGAACCGTTCTTGCCTTGAAACAGGGCAACAGAATGGAACTGCATATGCCAAGGAGGCGCAGGAGCATAAGGCGTCTTTGAGGGGCTGTATAGAACAACTAATAGCCATTGAATCATCAAGGGCAAGTCTTGTATCATATTTGAGAGAAGCTCTTCAGGAGCAGGTTGGTTATCTGGAGTATTCTATTGGTGTAAAGTAAATACCGCCTAATATTATAAATGTACATGAACCTGACATTTTGTTTTAAATCAGGAGTTCAAGCTGGATCAAGTCCGCAACCAACTTCAGGTTTGGCTCTTATAAGCCTATGCTACATTACATGCATTGAAGAGTTGGGGAATTACTAGTTAATAGTATCTAAAATAGTTCTAGGTTGATATGAGACCTTAATTTACAATGACAAATCTCTACCCTACACTATTTGACCAATGAGGATTGTATCATCGAAACACTTTTCTGTAGATGTCACAGCCTTTTCAACTTTGCGTCAAGTATCAAAAAAAATCTTCCACTAAAAGTTTTCAACTTCTCAAAATTTTGATTAACTTTGTAAATTAAGTGCAGGGAGATAGGATAACAATTCAAGCATCGTGGTGGTATACCAATTTGTTTTGCTGTTGATTTTAGTAGATCACTTAACATCAATTTGCTGAAGTTTCAAGATATTATCCATGATAGACATGATTTATCAATTCCAGCTTAGGCTAAATTAATGACTTCCCATAGAAAAGAATCTTGATTTGTGTATAATTTTTTGTATAAGCATTTGATGCAAAACTCTTTCAAGTACAACTGATCACAAGCTAAATTTTTGTTTTCGTTTTCCAGGCTGCACATTCACTATCAGAACGAGCCGGTAATATTTCTGGGCAGTTCCTAAACCGTGACAACGTGCAGTTGTTAGCAGAACAGAGTTCAAAGGAAGTTCCGACCTCCATAGCACCTCAGAGCTTTGCTCCAGAAAACAAGGAGCAATATGCTCCAGTAATGTACACACAACAGGCACCATATACAGAAAAAGCCGGTCACATCGAGGAAGATCCCAGGAAATCTGCCGCGGCTGCAGTCGCAGCAAAGCTAACCGCATCGACGTCCTCGGCCCAAATGCTCTCTTTTGTTCTCTCATCCCTCGCATCAGAGGGCATAATTGGCAATAATCCAGCGAAGGAATCCTCTAGTGACCATCCTCCAGAGAAGAGGCCTAAGCTCGACGGCGATCAGTCACCATACATACCTGCCCAGATTTCTCATCTCCCCGGTCCTCCTTTCCCACACCCCGAGTCACTCCAACATAACCTGAACGCCGCCTCCCAACAACTAGTGCCCAATGAACCGCCTCCTCCTCCACCGTCCTCCTCTTCCCCGCTCCCACTACAGCCGCCAATGCCCGGGCTTTCCATGGCGCAGTTTATGCAGAGCACCGCTGGATCAATGAGCAATCTACCATACAGCCATATAATGCCTCCCCCGCCCATGACCAGTTATCAAACAGTCGGGGGTGCTTCCGTGAACGAGATTTCTCCCTTCTCCGCGCCCCCAAATTCTTACCAGAATTTCCAGGGATCGGAAGGTAACGCTAATTTCTACGCCCAGCCATAGGGTCCCGATTTGGCTGCTAGTTAGGATATATTGAATCACCAAAGCTGGTGAACCGGCTCTGTCGCCCTTGCTCGTGTGCTCTGATTATACACCTGATTAGATCTGCACATAATTAGTAAAATGTTTGTAACTTATGGTTTTCAGGCGGTTTTTGAGTTTATGGATTTGACAAGAATCATTTTTCTTTGTTGAATTGATGGAGCTGGAGGAGTTGAGTTGTATGATTAGGGTAGTGAGTTTTTTTCTGCTTATAGGGCATAAATTGTAACGTTGAGTTGACCGGTCAGTTTATGACATACATGTTGTGAAGTTTATGATACTCTGAACTTATTTAGTTGTTTTCACTCTTTACACTTTAGCTTTACTGTTGAAATTGATCTGTCTTTTGTCTGTGATGAGAGTTATAGCTCGTTTTTTATAGCCAAATATATAATCGCTTGGATATATATATTTTTTGGTTACAGCTCTGGGTGAATTTTTAATTTTAACTCCCCTTTTTGTGATAATTGTTGATAAGATCATCTTCAATCAAAAATTACAATTCTTATTGTATTGACAAGATATATTTAAATACATTAACTCATTGATTAGAGAAAATGGGCATTTATTTTAGGGCAATTACTTTTTAATATGAACTGCAGTGATCTGAAAATTGAGCCAGACAGCTATATAGGCTGGGACTTTTAGAATACCAACCCGGTTTCATATAATCGGGCTGATTAAGTTGGCAAGACGCGTTTAGGCGAATTTGGACATTTTTTTTTCTGGGCTAGCAAGATTTGAGTTCAACTCTGCTATGATGATGTAATTCTTATCAATAATAGGCTCAAGACACACCCTTATGTAGAAAGGAGATTCAATATTGTCGTGAGATATTTAAATATTGTAACGAAACTCGAACTTATGTCTTTTGAACCCAAATTCAAAAGTTTAACCACTTGGTCAAGCTAGCGTTGGTCAGTTATTTATTAAATACCAAAAAAGATAGAATTTCAAACGACTAGTATTTGATTAGTCCCTGAATAATCCTTGTAGCATCTATTCCTCCAATTAGTACCTATCTTTTTTTAGAACCTTGATGAGCCGTGATATAATTTGAATATGACAATGAAATAATATTATAATTTTAAGTTGGAGTTGCTCTTTCAAAATAGTAAATAATAAAAATGAATAAATTAATCGAATTTGATCTCTCTATCTCGATAGCATATAGGTGATGAAAGAGTCACGTGAGCATGACGTGTAGTGGATCCTCGAAACAAATAGGATAAAACAAAGAGAAACAAATTATACTAAATAAATAATAATAAGTGGAAATGAGAAAAGAGGGAACAGAGAGCAATGTATAGTAGTAGCAAAAACTCCTTTGCAGCAACACGAAAATGAGCAGAGCACAGACATCATCATAGCTGTTTGCTTCTGACCATGATTGTGTTGTGGTCAAACACATCTACGACTAAAAGTAAAAGATAAAACATAACCAAGTAATAGATTAATTTAAAGAAATGTATAATATTGAAAATTGTGAAAACAGAGAAAAAAACACCAGCACCGTCCATTTTATCTAATTACAAACCCCATTTATTTTTATTTTTCAAAAATTAATTAGTACAGAAAAATAATAAATCAAATTGAAGGTGACATTGATATTTGAAGCCCTCCATATACTTTTTTGATATTTAAAAATTGAAGAAAAATCAGTCAACCTAGAGCAACCTTAAGCGGTTAGCCGGTATGAGGAACAAAGACTGAGAAAAAGCCGTCATGTTGTTGTGCTTTAACTGCTCAAGAACCATAAAGCAACTCACTTGCTGTGTCCTTTTGTGTTGTTGGACTTGTATTTTTTTATTTGTAAACACATAAAACAAATAAAAAGATGGGTCATTTTATTTGTGTGCCAGGCTTTTACTCTGTTATCTACCACTTTGCCTAAACAAAACCAACATGAATCTTCATCATGTTATGGGACATGTGAGCATGCCTGCATTTACTTCAATTTTGGTCAACTTTCGGAGACCAATTCAAGACAATAGAACTCACATCCCATGCAAACTTAATTATATTTTATATTTGTTAATGCTAAAAGAAATCAGTTATAACTCTAGAATAATAAATATATAATCAATGTCGGTCCTACAACTAACAAGGCTTAGAAAAAAAATTTATTTATAAGATTTCTCTCTTTAAAATAAAATACTAAAAAAATATTTCATTTTAAAAAAGTGTAAGAATTATTTAATGAAATAAAAGACAATACATGTGCCACTACTATAGTTTAGATATTGACTAAAAGTTTAGGAACTCTCCATTTATTTATAGCACCCATCATCTCAAATAGACCATCATGATTTCCTTATGAAAATACATCATTAGTGGCTAAGATATGTCATCTAGAATACTCTACATATATCTAAATTTCTAGAAGTCCATGCTAAACTTTGAATCTCTATGTTGGTCGGTTCCAACATTATGTTCAAATGCATATTTAGAGACGTCTACAGTATACTAATCACTGCCCGAGCCCGCATGTTTCTCATGTCATCTGTTGTTTAGGGCTGGTTCAATGACTCTTGAGACATGAAGCAAAAGTAATTAATTGAGTATTATCTCAAGCATCAGCCTTTGAAATGTGCCTAAAATATTTTAATTTGGGGCCTTTTTTTAATCAAAATTGGACTTAATTTCTTAAGTGGGCACAAGACAATTGTTTCACTTGCTTTATAGATGAGACGAGACGACTATGTTATTGCTCAAAGTTAATATATGCATTTACTGGACATATTATACAAGAACATAAATAAAATCAACTGTTAGTGCAACTAATAAAATTTGCATCTCATCGTCTTTGAAGGGATATCGCAGCAGTTGAAATTTGCACTATTTATGAAGAGGTATTAATTTCGAATCTTGCAATGTGCACATAGATAGGTTAGAAGATAAATATAAAATTTGGTGTATTGTGATATTAAAAAGAATTGCATCTATGATATCACCTGTTATTCCCTCTTACAAGGAAGGCAATGAATCCTGCAACATAGGTCAATGTTGACCACAATGCGTCATAATTTATGGCTTACGTCACCATCCAAACTTTTTACGTTTTCCATATAAATACAAAATAAAGTATATTAATTAGCAGCATTCACACACTTCATGAATTAGAATGTCTTAATCAACTTTACAAAGCATGCTTTATAGTCACATGTAAATACCTTAGTCTTTAAGTATTATTATTTTAAATTTCATTTCTTATTAATTAATCACGGGTATTATCTTAATTTTGAAATTAATAACATTATATATTTCAATGCAAATGCAGTCGTTTAACTTATTTTTCTAACCTGTTGCTTGTCGTATTGGTCCAATGTGCACTTCCCTAATTTAAGTTCAAAATTTTCCTCCTGAAGTTCACTTGTTTTCTTCTTCTCTTGAAGAAATTCCGACCAATTCTTTGAACATTTTCCCAACAAATAAGCAATTTGTTTACTATAAAAATACATCGTTACTAATTACGAAAATGAGAAATGTCACACTTCTTAATACTTAACCCTGGATTAAACCAGCTCCAAAAAAAAACAAAACTATAAATAATAAACATAGTTGTTGAATTATTTACATGGAAGTTACAATTTGGTTACAAATTGACTATATTGGAAAGTAAAAAAAAGACCTGGTTAGGTTTTAAAGCAAAAAAATAAAACTGAAAAAGGCTATAGAAAAGAGGAAGAGCCATCCCAAAACCACTTTTTCTTTAAAGCCTATTGTGAGCTCAAGACAAGAGGAAGAAGAAAAAAAACAGACAGAAACCCAGAAAGTACCATGATCCAGTGTGTGTTAGGGTCCAGGCACTGTCCACTGCACCACCAGTGACCCACTCTCACCACATTCCCACACTACCCTCGCCCAAACCCGTTATTTACGCACTCCCTGTGCACGTGTTGGGAGATTGTTCAGGGGCATTATCGTCATTAAGGCGTGATTGGGAATAGGAGAGGGTTGTGATCTGATCCGATCTGATGATGACGTGGATCTGATCTTAGGGCTCTCATTATGGTACCCCAAAAAAAAGAGTACCCAAAATCGAATAATATCGTTTTCTTTTTCTTCACCCATCAAAACATGCCTCCAAATCTGATTAATGTTGTAGGCTCGACCAAACCTAGCCCAAGTACCCGAAATTGTGCCCGAACCATCTTCTTTTTTTCTTGTCCGAAAGGAACATCCTTTGTACGGACAGTTCTCACTCTCTTTCTGTGTCTATAGCCTTTAACTCATGTTGTACCATTGATTTGATAGCACATTCTAATATTTTTATATATTTGACTCCCTACATGTATAATGTGTGTACATTAAGGATTTAGAGTACATGTACAATGAGATATGTCATATAAAGTGTATGTGTGTCACTTAATGGTGTCACAGATCAATTGTCACTTAAGTGCTGGGTGACATTTAAAGTGACATAAAGTATGGTATGTTATCTTATTTTTAATTAAGGGTGACAAATCGAATTTATTGTGTTACCCAAACACATAATTAGTGTAGTGATATGACGACGCGCTGGCTTGGTGCTGCCAGCCACGCTGCCGTGGCACACTAAAAAGAAAATTCTTCCAAATCCTCGTTACGCCACTCTCTGAACATGGTTCATTTATAAGGTATAGAAAAATATTCATCCCTCCTGCCACATGACGTCCTTACATTGGTTCTCACGCATACATCTTTTTTCCTATCTACCTTTATACTCACCCTACTCAATTACCTTGTTGATGAGCCTCGAACTCTAGTTCAAAGTCAGGAAACAACCATGGTCAACTGCTGGTCCAAATTCAACCAGGTTTTAACATTGCTCGTTCATATTACAGTTCTGTTATATTTTTGACATTTACTTGTTAGTATGTCCTCACTATTTTAATCAATGGCTAAAAAAAATCACGGGACCATAGATTTGTCGACTAATCAAAATAATAACAAGATTAATATTTTGGATCATCCGCTTAAAATAAAAAAATAGACAATTACCTCAGTGATAGAATGTAGCATATATTTATGGTTAATGTTGAAAACATAAACAAAATTATTGGTTGCCTATATTGATGAAAATGGTAAAGGTGGTGTTGTGTGCAGTAGACATGCCTCATCCATGTTTAAGGAGACATGCGTGACTTTGAGCCATGGGAGAGCAAAAGCATGTGCCCCACTCTCCACATTATTATTTACCATAAAGGGAAAAAGAAAATATATAATTAATTTAATTTAATTTATTTATTTAAAGCCACACCATTTATTTATTTATTTATACAACATCATTAACTAACTATTTTCTGGTTTCTTTATACATTGTTGGTCGCGCACATGCATGACGACATTTGTACGTTGTTTGTATGGAAAATAATGGTTAATTAGTAGTTATCAATAAAGAAACAAGCTCTTGTCTCGCCGCAGCTAATAAAATATAAACTATGGATTAGTATATTAATTACTTCAGCGTGTATTAATATTTTATCATTAACATTAATTAAATTGGTTTATTAAAACCAGGAGAGCTACAGAATGCCAAACACTATAGTGTTAAAATTAACGTGTGGTAAAAATTAAAATTTATAAATAAAGTCCACTTTAATATCATAGTAAAGTAATCTAATTAAATTGGATCTTAAACACAATCTCATATTATTCTCACTCTCAAATTCGATCTTAGATATTGAAAATATCTCAAAAGATCACATTACAATGATACTAATAAGATAATATTTTCAATTAACACTCCATGTTGAGCAAAAAATTTAATTATTTAGCATATTCTCTAAACTTTTCAAGATTTATATACAAATGTAAAGAAAACCGTCCAAATCTTATGCTAATGATATAAATGGGTAATATATTACATTGAATTAAAAAGCAGAATATTCACTAATATTTTTATACACAATTACAGGCATATAAAATTCGAGCTAATCTCGTTTACGTACCTTAAACCCATAAGATTTACTCTACTCAAGTGAAGTGAAGTGAAGTTTAATTAATTCATAAGAGGTTGGGCTAAAATGCGCATGGAGGAGGTACGATAAAAAAAAAGGTGCAGTGATAAAGTGTGAAGAACACACTCCTCCTTAATCGAGTAGGCCCCACCGACAAGGACGGCTTGAGCCATGAGGTCGAAAAAAGCCTGTTTCTTATGTCCCTCACTTCCATTTCTACTAATAATAAATATCCATATTAATAAATCCTTATCGATAATGCTTTATGTCTAAATACGGAACTAAATACGTGTCTCCTCAATAATTTTAATTCCACCCACATCGAGCTTACGACAGCAAATACATCCGATGAGAAAAAAAAAGTAATGACATTTTGTTACAATTAATCATAGCGAAATGATATTTTCATATTCTAAATATTTTTTATTTCTCTTTTAATACCTTGACAATTTACGTCTAAATTGCCTAATATACATAAAATACCCTTGGCCAAATCAATGAATTTGTTTTGAACCGGTCCAATTTGAACCAATTTGATATTAATATTAGTTAGTTCAATTTTATTTTTTTCAATTGAACCGGGGGTATTTTAGGTATATTATACATTTTAGTGGTAGATTGTCACAAAAAATTTATCATGACACTAAAAATGAGAGAAAAATAGTTAGGGTATGAAAGTGTCGTTTCGTTGTAGTTAGGTGTAACAAAATGTCATTATCTCAAAAGAAAATTTATTTACGAGAATGCCACAGGCACAAATTATCCACCAAAAAAACAAGCCCTCCCTATAAATAACAACCCGTTTTCTCCATCAAGCCCTCACTTTCAAACTCAACTGAGCTCACACACACAAAGTGGTATCAAATTTAATTACGAAAATACCATTATTGTTTGATTTGTGTTGAGATCGATATAATGCATTACCAGAGGCAGCAGATCTGGGGGACGACGTACGTGGCGGCGACGCGGAGCATGGGAGGCGGCGACCCGGTGGAGAGGATAGAGCGGCTGGCGGCGGGGAGCGCGGTGGTGGTGTTCAGCGTGAGCAGCTGCTGCATGTGCCACGCCGTGAAGAGGCTCTTCTGCGGCATGGGGGTGAGCCCGACGGTCCACGAGCTCGACCAGGACCCGCGCGGCGGGGACATGGAGAGGGCACTGGCGGCGCTGCTCGGCGGCGCCGCCGTGCCCGCGGTGTTCATCGGGGGGAAGCTGGTGGGGGCCATGGACAGGGTCATGGCCTCCCACATTAACGGCTCCCTCGTCCCCCTCCTCAAGGACGCCGGAGCGCTCTGGCTCTGACCCTTCACTTTTATTGACCGCCGCGTCGGAGGAGGAAGAGGAGTCGGTACTATACCATACTTGCTCCGTTTTGGGTTGTTAGGGTAATGATGATGACTAATACGATAGCTGATGATCATATCGTTTTGCTACTTTTTTTTCACTTGGATCTCGTTTGTTTTGTGTGCTTTTTTTTAGAAAATGTAATTGCTCCCCCCTCTGTATAGAAAAAAAGAAGAAAAAGAGAAAAACTTTGTTCCTAAGTGGTTTTGTGGTTTATTATTATGTTTCTAATGAGTAGTTATAGAATCACATGTGCATTTCGGTAAGAATTAAAATGTGTGAGGATCGCAAACATTAATGTGAGTGTGTCATGTGGCAGCGGAACATGTCTATTTCATAACCTAGCTAGATGAAAAAGTGTTTTCCGTAAAAATAGGGTGTAACGAGGGTTTGAAAAGATTTTTGCCACATCAGCGTTCGCGGCACCATGTCGCACTCCATGGGTTTGTACGGTTCAGACCAAATTATGACTATATATATATATGGGCATATTGGCCACAAACTTATATAAAATGTTCAAACAATGTAGAATTGTTGGATTTGGGACGCGCGTTATCTCAGATTGCGACACGTGGCAAGGTTCAACATATTATACAACATTGTACTACATGACTTAAATTTTGCACAACAGATCCAACTTGTTATACTACAACATTACACAATATATTCTACGTAGTTATACAAACATTGCATTGCATGTTATACAGTTCGAACATTTTGATATTCTAAATTGGTTTGTAGATAATATCTTCTATACATATATATATATATATATATAATACCATAATTATCTTAGTAGCGACCAACAAGATTTTCTGGTTCTGCGCCTTAAACTTCGCCAGCAACAGATTTCGGTATAGTCCGATCTGAGCCGTTCCCTTTTTTGTGATCGTACGCAATGGGCCCTTTGATTTCGCGTCTCGCGGAAAGGCCCCACGTACAAGTACATACGTGCTCTTGAATCGACACGTGTAAGCTGTCTGTTTCATCAGATGGGATCGCCCTACACTGCCACGCAGGACGGCGGGTCCATGATCGGCTCAAGTGGGCCTGAGGGTAGCGGAACATTCGGAGAATGGGCCTGCGGTTGAGGTTCGGATCTGGTTCGCGTGACAATCTCTCCGCGATACTCATTCCCTGACACGTCCCCATGAGACCCGATAAGGTCGGCAACTGTCCAATCAGATTCCGCCACGTCATATTCCCCTTTCCCGCAAATTAAAAAACACAACTCTTTGTTTCAATAATGTGGCCGAGAATCGAATGCCATGTCGTTGGGAGTAATAAGGAATCGCTCAAATCAAACAACCGAACAATCTCGTCCTCTTTTAGGAACGAAGCATCGTCTCTTTTATTTCCCACAGTATCATCAAATATTATCCAGTGGATAAAAGGAGAATCAATAACCATCACATACATGTATCAATGATATGTGATGTAGCATCATTGACATTCTCCAAGAGTTACAATAATAGTCCAAATTAAAAGTGTCTCTAAATGTTCCTTCAAATCCAGTGTTCCATATACATGCACTAATTATTGGATACACCAATATGAATATCTACGTCTCTTACGCATTCTTTTCTACGTGTCTATTGCTCAATCACAACGAATATGCACACTTATTGTAAAAACAAGTGTTTATGTTTGACTTTGCAAAGATTACACCACTACAGATGAATCCATACTTGACTCCCATGTCAGTTGGGCATGGGATATAAACCAGTCGGGTGTTAATGCTCGACTGAATGTTAGTCGGGTATAATCATTAGTATAAATAAATATATACTCGACTGACATGTTATTTGAGTATGGGTTATAAATCAGTTGGGTGTCAATTCTAGACTGAATGATAATCGAGTATGGACAGTCAATAATAACTATACCGAAATAGACATTGAGCAATGTTCAATTAGGTATGACCTCATATATAATATTTTAACGTGTTATTGTCCATGTTAGTATGGTTTAATAGACCAGATCCAACTTATTTTGAGTTAGTAGGGTATGGTGTAACATACTCAACTACACATACTTCTCCGTACTCATTGGTTATACTCAACAAAATTTGAAAATTGATAACGAAAATTTGCTCCAGTCCAATCCAAAAAACCTAAAAATTCACAGAATCCAATTTCGATTGCAGTTCATAGTTTTCGAGCTTATCACAATTTATAATTGCAATTCAAGCAATTCACACTTGTACAATTTAAATTTACATGCAATTCATTTACAAATTTTGATTTTGTCCTTGTATTTCAAATAATCCAGCCAATTGTATTTCAAATAATTTGACCATTCTATTGAAAATAAGTATATCTATTACATCGATTGACATACAAAATCACAATATATTATCAATAGGAGTCGTCGCTCTCTTGTTCGCCGCCAATCTCTCCTTCCTTGCCTGTCTATGCTTCATCATCAGTCAGCGTTTCATTATTATTGAATTTGTCTTCTTTGTTTTTATCGTTTTTCTATTGTCAACGATGTGCTTTCAGGAGACCAAAATTAATAGAGTAAACACCGTCAAATATAGGAGTATGTTCAATCGTTCACTCTTGGCACGGTTCATTGATCTTGTATGTTGAACCTTCGCTCGCAATCCTAGCAAGAGAGGGAGGTATATTATATATACCTTATTGGAACATGTGGTTCACGACCTTCTAAACATGTAAGGTAACACATTTGTGTATCGTGTAAGATTCAGCTACGCAGTTGTCGCATATTTTGGGCTTATTTAAGGGTGTAAACGAGACGAGGCGAGTCTCATTTTGGCAGGGCTTGGCTCGACTCGTGAAAAAAGTGTTCGGCTAGGGCTCAAACGAGTTTATACAACTAATCTCGAGTTCGGCTCGAAATTAAATAGACGAGTTCGAGTTCGAGCCCCGTTCGCTTAAATTTAAATACAAATATTCATTAAAAATTAAATAATTCATTAAATAAATAGATGAGCCAACTTGAGATTTATTCGACTTGATTCGGCTTGTCTAATTCTATTATAACTATTTTATAAATATATTAATGTAAAATTAGAATTCATTAAATATTAAACGAGCTCGGCTTGCGAACCTATTAAGGCTTAAAAGGTTAGGCTCGAGCTCGGCTCGTTTATTAAACGAGCCCAATCCTGAGCTTAAAATTGATTCGAGCTCGATTATAACGAGTTCGAGCCGAATATTTAACGAGTCGAGCTCGAGCGGCTCGTTGAAAGCTCGGCTTGTTTACGGTCATAAGCTTACTTATGAAAAGAAGGGTCGAACTAGAATACAAACTAGATAGTAGCATACAAATGTCAGAACAGTTCCTAACCGTCCGATCTTGTAGTTAATGAGTGAGATTTATGCTGACTCATCAATGACACACTAATGTAATTATGAATCATTTGAGAATTTATTTTAGTCATTTGACATCAATATAAGGGCATAAATGTATTTTTATACAATTAACTACTTTAATTATTATTTCCTAATTTCAATATTTTAAAAAATGAAATCGTTTGACCGTGTATTTTTATACATTTAGCTACTTTAATTACTATTTCCTAATTTAAATATTTTTAAAATCGGAATCATTTGAAAATTAATTATGAAATTACTCCATAATTACGTCGTTCATTAAATCAATTTCATCATGATAGTTTTAAATTATAAAATCAATCCATAATTTCGTCATTCATTAGTTCGGTTTCATCATGTTTTATGTTTCAAGTTTCATGTTGTTTAAATTATCAAGTTTCATTGTGTCATTCGTCATGTGTTATTGTTAAATTCATCATGTGTTATTATTCAATTCATTATGTGTTATTGACAAATTCAATGTGCTCGTCAAGTTTCATTGTCTCATTAGTTTATTAAACCGGTGTAATTGTGTCATTGTCAATGTTTATTGTGTCATTGTCCTTGTTGATTGTGTCATTGTTCTATTAGATCGGTTCACTTGAAAGGATTTAATGGTTACAAGCGAAATTTTTAACCGGTGGAATTGTCCAGACAAGAAACCAAACCATTTTCCATGTGAACACACAATTCAAGGACAAATAAACATTCAAATTTCATCTAAGTAAATATTCAATCTACCATGAAACCAATCAATTCAATCAAAAATGCAAATGCATTTCAACTAAATATATCAAAACTAAGCAAATCAGAAATAGCAATTATAGTAGAGTTTAATATATCAATGCAGTAAAATGTGAACCAACCTCAAGCAACATAATTCGTTCACTGGCGGATCCAAACTGGCGAGAACGAGATTTGGATCGAGGCAAACGAGGCTGAAACGGTGAGGGCGGCGAGACATAGGTGAAGGATGGCGAGGCAGATTTGGGAGCACGGCGATGCAGCGAGGGCGACGACGGAGGCCCCATCTCGGTGGCGCTTCCCGTCGAACTTTATCAAGTGACCTACCGAGACAACAAAAATATTCCAAGAATCAAATAGCATATGAAATATTTACACTGACATATATGGTGATGACACTTGAAACACAAATATATTGTACATGACACATTTGCATACAATACCAGATGGTGTTGGTGACAAATTAACCATGTCAATATCAAAACCATTGTACGACATGACAAATTACATACACATAACCCCAAAAGAACAAACTGAGAAATTCAAATCTCCACAGAATTGAGAACTCACCATCATCGTCGAATCACCGAATCCACCATCCAATCGAATCGCCGAACCCACCGTTGGATCGCTCAATCGCCGAATCCCCGAATCGACGAAATCAAATCGCCAAACCCACCTCCGGATCGCTCAATCGTTGAATTCACCCCGTCGCCTGGAGCCGCCGTCGTTGCCTGAATTGAATCCTTGTTCTAGATTCGTCGTTGCATCCCAACTCGTCGTTGTCGTCTCGAGGTGCAGTCATGATCACGTCTGCATCAGAGGATATAATTGGGGAATAAGGCACGATGAAATGGGTAGGTAGGGTTTCTTTATACGTGTGTATATATATATAGAATAATAAACCCTTTTTATTTCTTTCATTTAGTAAATATGGTCATTAATATAAACCATTGATTGGAACTCATCTAGTGGACATTAGGTATTCTAACATTTGTACACTAACCTAGTTTGTATTCTACTTCATCCATGAAAAGAATAGGATATGCCTGAAAGGACACAACAAAATTGGGCTTTCAAAGCCCATCTGTACTATTTTGGGTCTTCTCGTACCCGTATTGGGCCGATATTAGTACAATCTGTGGAAAGCTACGTCACACTGATCAGAGGCGCTAAATTCTGAGTCAAAACTCTCGGTGGGTCCATATCAACAACCCAGCGACACCTGATCGTAGACGTCAAGGGACAGGGATGGCGGTTCCACTGTAGCACAGTGGACGTTTCAGCAGAAGAACTTTACCTTTCTTCGTCTTCTTTAAAAAAGTTGCGTGTCTATTACCAGTATATTTTCACTGGCAAATCTCACTTTGTGACTGCACTTGTTACGTTAAAAACAAATAAAAAAGCTAAGAGAATGAAAATAAATCAACATTCTTCATTTCTCAATCGACGTTGAAAAATTCCAGAAAGAGAGGGAAAAAAGGGCTCGAGATCGATCGCGCTGCTCCTAGGGTTTCTTCTCAGATTTCGCTATCGCCTGTTGAATCTGACTGTTGCTTGCCACCAGATGATTTGATCTCATTCGATTCATTCTTTTTAGGTACTGCTTTTCTCGATTTTTCGAAATTGAATTTGAATTTGGACAGTGGTTGTTTGATTACCAATCTGTTTTTGTTCATGGAGGTGTTAGAATTGTGATTATTGATTGTTGTTTCTTGTATCGGAATTGTTGTTTCTTGTATTGGAATTGTTGTGAGTTTGAATACTGAATTGGAGTGAGAATGATTTAGGGAGATTGTTGGAGCTCAGAGGAGATTATTTGGTATTGGAGGGTAGGTCAAAATCAAATGCCGGACGAGGACCAGGTTGAGCTTAAGTTCCGTTTATACGATGGAACTGATATTGGTCCGTTTCGATACTCGCATGCTTCCACGGTGGCTATGGTCAAGGAGAGAATTGTAGCCGAGTGGCCTAAAGGTGAGCATTTCGGTTTCTCGTTCTTGATTTTGGTGATAGCCTCGGTTCTCGCTTTCTTGTTGTGATCAAATTGCATATTATGGTTTTACATGTGACATTATTAGTATTTGAAGGAATATCATTTTCTATTGGCGTGTATGTAATTATGTCATCTGTGTATGTGACACGAGCTTTACTAAGGTCGGGTTTTTTCGTCTTCTTGATGGTTTGGCTTTCGCTTGTTGGCTTAAATTAAGTAAAAGACCCAAGATTTTAATAGTTCCTTGTTTCTGGGTTATTATTGTATGGTAGATTTTCTTTCTCGGAAATCTTAACTATTTGAGGCAAGTTATATTTTCTTATGCTCCTTTATATTTGAAAAGGTTTGTATGTAGTAATTTTATATGCACCTGACTAAATTGCAAGTTCTGTTAACTGTCATGTGGTAAGTAGTGGGCATATCCTTGCTTACTAACTTTTTGTGTAAGTTCTGTTTTTGCTCCCAGATTTTTCTAATGTTGTTGGACTATATCACATTCTGGGAAATGATGCCCCTTATACTTTTGTTGGAGGTTTACTGTGGTAGTACTTCCTTCTTTGACATTGGGAGGTTATAATTCATTTATTTATCCTTCGAAGTAAAGTTATAATGATTGCCATTTTGTCCATTATAACCCATTCTCCCCTGCATTCCCAGTGCACCCCGTAAGAAGAATATGACAAGAGTTATTGAAGAAGAGGACCAGAAGTCAGTTGTTATGGTTACTGTATCTCCAATTGCCCATACCCTATCTCTGACTAACGAGCATCTGCCCACACCCTCGCTCTGGAATCTGGATAATGCTCGTGCATTTGTTTGCTAAGGCTTACAGCAGGAAGAAAACTTTTTTTTAAGAGATAACATATGGAAAAAAAAGTCAATTAAAAGTCACTGACCTTGTCATAGTAGCTATACTAGTGTTGTCTAGAGGAAGGAAGTCCTTTTGCTGTATCATAGGATAATTCTCTATGAAACTTCATTTCATTATCATTAGTTCAAACTTTCGCCTCAACCTCTTGGGCTGCTTAGTCTTTTGGTGCATTCAATGATGCCATATTACAGCTTAATTATGCTGCCAAATGATGGGTATAACCATCATTTCTGACTTCCTTCCATCTTATCCTTAATAGGCCCCATCTTCTATATCTAATTGATGAAGTTACATCTAACTTCGTCTCTTCTGCCTTGCTATGGGTTTGTCCGAGTCTTAGTTTTTCATTTGACTTGAATATGATAATTTGTTTATTCATCTATAACAATCTTACCACTAAATATTCTCTTACAATGAAATAATGTATGGTTCATTTGTACAACAGTTGAATTCATAAGGTATCTGAAGGTTATGATTTAACAGTACATGAGAAATTTGATCATATGCGCAGCCCAACCATTTCAATTTTAATCAAGGCTATATGGTGATCAGCAGCCCCAATTTTTTTCCTTCTAATGGTTACTTTTCCTTGTTTTTATTTCTATTTTCTAAATGCACATTATGAAAAATTAGACCAGCATGTCATGCTTATGTCTTGAAAACTATGCAAACTGATATATGATAAAAACTGTGCTTGGAAAGAGATAAATATGGCATACAGTTTGTGCTTTGGGAGCCTGTCAACTCTAGTACCATGGTCCCTTACACTGGTTAGAACAGAGAGGGTTGTTTAAATTGCGGACTAGTATGATTTCTTCTCTTTAATCTGTATTTCTATCAAGATCATGTACAAAAATTTGTACATGTTTTCTGCTTAGGAGCGTTCATCTCTATTTTACTTGTTTATTTTATTTCAGGTTACATATATTGGGCCGGGCATCACAACTAAAATGACAACCTTGCTAGTTGGGTGCGACTGTGACCTTTATATGTAACTTAGTTTTCCTATTTTTATTCGGTGTGGGCGGTGGGACTTTATATATTAACAGTTATATTACACATGAAAGCCAATATGCTACACCAATTAGAATGTAGATTTTCAAGGCCTGGTTAGGTTGTATAGACGATAGTTACATCTACATTAAGAACTTTCAATGGTTTTAGTTCATGTGGTCTCTTCTGCTTGGCATGAAAATGCTTGTCAGTATATATTTTACTTTATCGTTATCAGTATGTCCATAGGTTATCAAGGTACAAATATTTTATTTCTGATATGCAGCATGAACACATCATGGTGTATTTAATCATCCAAAAGCATGTAAAGTGCTATAAAATTAATCTGAAAACTCCTTCATATGTGTTTGGTAAAGGGCTCGTGTGGTACTTGGTTGAATATAAGATATGAACCTTTCCGTTGAAAGTGCGTAGTTGTGCTATTCTGACCTCATGATTCTCTGCGTCACTGAACATGTTTAGGTTTAGCTGTTAATGTTGTGTAATTCATTATAAATATGGCTTTGCTCTTGATATAATTACAATCTAGATTATGAGTATTGCTTTGTGCTGTGGTTGCATTTGAGCACCACAATTACTGACAATAGATTCGGGGATTTAGTGATGTATGTTACTTACGTAGAATTACAGACTTGAGACTTGCATTTTTTACCTCTTTGGGTGTCATGCTGCTTTGATGAGTAGTAGAGCAATTGGAAACTCTATTCCTGAGTAATGATGTTATGGCATAGGTTATTTCAACAGCTTTTTTTTTGTCAATAACTACATAGTCCTTGGAGATAACTTTATTAATTATGTGGAGATTATGGATCTAAGCAGGGGTTTGTTCTGCTCCAGATTTGGATATGTTAGGGATTTGTGATGCTTCTGATTGCTTTGGTTGAAAAAGTGTGTTTTGGGTTTTCGCTTCTTTAGGATAAATTGCTCAGCGGTTTAATTTTCAGTTTCATCTTCTTTCCTTTCCTGCTGGTTATCAAACAACTTTATAATATATGGTCTAAAATGTTGTTATTGTTCGTAGATAAAAAGAATGCACCCAAGGCAGCAAATGACATCAAACTGATAAATGCTGGGAAAATCTTGGAGAATAATAAGACTGTTGGCCAGTGCAGCGCACCTTTTGGCGAGCTTCCAAAAGGAGTCATCACCATGCATGTCGTTGTGCAGCCAGCTGTAGCAAAAGCAAAAACAGGTTGTTATATCCTATAGCTCCATAAAAATACTTACAAATGTACTTTTTTGTTCAAAATTCAGTTGTATGCAATTAATTGTATGAATATATATCATGGGTAGAACTTGTTAAATATATGTTATGAGGATCTACACATAGTAGATGATCCAGTGGTTTTCGAATTCAGGAGTCACGTTTGATGTCCCTGTTAGTGCATTTGACTTGTTACATAGAACAAAAGGCGTAAGGTTAAATTATTGTCGACCTACTTTGTGCTGTAGTTATAGGAATTGATTAAGAGGTACTAAATTTAGCAAGAGCGGGTTTTTGTACGCTGCAAATGCCTGGTAGTTTAGGTAGTGTCCTATTTCTCTATTTGCCCAGTATTATTTCAGATATAAGAGTGATTGCTAAAAAAGATTATGTTAATGACGCCTATGCTTCTTGCTGATAGTTTTGTTTATTTGTCACGTGAACAGAAAAAAAGGTAGATGAGGCCCCGAGAAAAAATGTATGTGCTTGCTCAATATTGTAAGCGAGTTGTTGTTTGATTCAGAGAGTTAAGCTCGAGAGGTCCTCGCCAACGGAACTGTGTAGCTGTTTGCATTATTACATGTTTGTTGGATCGAACTCCGGGCTGTGCGTGTTGGCGGCGGCAATGGGGCATTTCCATCAGCTGCACTTCTTTATTCCTAGTATGTATTTATTTATTTTATTCAAATCTTATGGTTTCAATTCAAAATGCTCTTATTGTACTGTGTTCAATTCACTTCAATATACATCTGCTTGTTATATATACATGAGAGTCCAATAACTCCACAGGTCGAGACTTCACTCTTTGATTGAGACCTCTGTTTATTAATATATTATCTCACCTTTATGGAATTGTTTTGTTCACATGATTGATTCTTATGTATAGGATATACATGTAAAAGATTATCGGAAACTAAAGAAAAAAAATCAGGTTGACTTCATTGATGTGGACAAGTGCAGATTGTATTGTCAAACTCACTTTCCACTATATGCACAGTCGTCAAGATCGATTGACTATATATTTGCATGTCAAAAATGTGCATGAGACGCTTAAAAATTGAAAAGGAACGAGTTTGGAAGGGCCAGTGATTCTTGCCCCATACCCGTTCAACTGGAAATGGTAACAAATGGTAATCGAGTGACTTGACTAGTTGTTAAGTCCTGCATCAGACGAATATGACGTATGATTCATAAAAAAATTGTATATGTATACCAGTGCGGTAAAAATCACTAGACGATGGTAACCGAATGACTTGACTAGTTGTTATAATTTCACATAATGAGTTCAAGTCTTACATCAGACGAATATGATGTATAATTCATAAAAAATTACATATATATATACCAGTGCGGTAAAAATCACTAGACGATAGTGTGTCAGAGAGGGTTTTCTAAAAATTAGTCAATGATTAATTGAAAATTATAAAAAAATTAATAAAAAATTAGTCAAGAGATTAATTGAATACTCGTCAAACAAATCTGAAATTATACAACATTGATTATACTCGAGAACTGATAAACTAATATTTAGGTTAAATGTAAACTTTAGATTGCATGTAAGCTTTCTTATCATTTGCTCCTCCGGGGTAAGGCCAATTCCCTCAACAATTGGTATCAGAGATTAATTATTGGTTCGGATCAGTTTGACAACTTATGGGTTACTACTCATATATGATTGACACTTAATTCACATGTCAGAGAGATCATGTAGTGCTTAGCAATAGCATGTGACCTCTTCTGAGCCAAAGCTCAATAGTTCTTTTGGTCCTCTTGTACCCTAAAGGGCCAATTATCCGTAAAGTTTGGCCCATTTGCGACCTATCTTCTCATTGATACATTGACTGTGTACATGAAGAATTGAATACGATACAATACAATAAACAGTAATGAGTGAGTGAGTGAAGTGAAGCAGCAAAACCATAACATAAATGACGCCTACCATCCTCCGTGAGCTTCCATGTTGAGCCATATTGCAGGTCGTGCTTTGAATCGAAGGCCCACCAATGGAGCCAGAAATGCACCATTTCTTGGCTCTTCCTCATCTTTCTCTTTCCTACACACCACTCTCCATAACTTCCAAACCAAGTTCACATGTCTTTGTTTGTTTCTCGTGAATGAGATAAAGCTCCTCCTCACTTTTTATTTACAGTTGGATCTCCCCACCCCCATCACCATCCACACACAATTCACTCATCTTCCAATCTATAATATATACCAATAAACATATACTTACACTGGGAGAGCAGCAAGCAGACCTTCATAGACAAGAAGCTATGGCGACTCTGGCGACCCCGTTGCTCCTCCTCCTGCTTCTCTCGGGTTTGTTCTCCGTGTCGCTGTCGTCGAGGGCTTCTCACAGACCCAGTTCGCATATCGCTGTGATGGGCGTCGTGTACTGCGATATCTGCCACAGCAACAACTACTCCACGCACAGCTACTTCATAACAGGTAATGAATCTATATGGTATGAGTCTTGTGTCTTGTGCATTTGAGTAGAGGGTTTTTAGTTTTGTGGGTTTCTTGAGCAGGTGCCAAAGTCAAGATAGACTGCAAATTCGAGGCGCTCTCGCCTGAAACAGCGGAGCAGATATCGTTCTCGGTGAACAGGACTACGAACAAGTCTGGAGTTTACAAGTTGGAGATACCATCTATCGACGGGATCGAGTGCGCAGAAGATTCAGAGCTGGCGTCGTCTTGTCAGGCGACCTTGATAAAGAGCTCGTCTTCTATGTGTAATGTGCCGGGATACAGAGCCACGACAGATGTGATGACGATCAAAGCGAAAAAAGCAAATCTCTGCTTCTATAGCTTCAACGCACTCAATTTCAGGCCAAAGAAGAGGGATGCTAAAGTTTGTGGAGCCTAAGACTGCTCGAGTTGTTTCAACCCTTTTGGCCCTGCCGTGATTTTCCTCTTCTTCCAACATACTCCTAAACTCAACACCTTGAAGGCCCTTGCTCTCAGCTCAGCCGTCAACTCACCTCCTGAGGAAAGGAGACTTCAGAAATCATCTGGGAAAGTTTTATTTTTCATCAATGGGTGACCATGCACTAGTGTCAGAAAACTCGTGTGTAAAATTCATGTTCATGGAGATTTTTAGTTTTTCATAGTTTATTGTGTGAGATTCGTGTTATAATCTTTTGGATGTATAAAAGGTATTTGCAATAGATGAAGAACAAAAAGTATGTTAACCTTTTCACGTCATGACAAATCCCTAGCACATGCTCACTCACAGACGATCTCCATATCAACAAGTTCACACTGTTACAGCACGGGCTTACCTGCAAACAACCACAATCAATGGACTCGGGAGATAAGAGATGAAATAAAAGTGAGAACAATGAGCAACATTTAAATTCTACATGAGAAATATAATATATATTATAAAGTCGGTAAATCTCAGCACACAACATGACAGAATACAATATTCGGTAAATCAGGCATAAGACTTTGTAATCAATTCATAAAGTATTTTTCAATATTTGATCGACAAGACCCCATATCTGACATGGTGGTCATAAGTCATAACATGCAGGAGCCTACCTGGTATTGGTGCTGCACTACAATTAGGGTCATTGGCTATACATGATCTTTAGTCCACATTTGAGCATGTAATAAATTCTATTAATTTGCACTTTTGTCTCGAAGACACATTGCAAACTCTGACCACCAAATTTTTAGGCAAATCTCATCATTTACATGGCTAACTGCTTACAGGCTCACACCTTTTAGTTGAAGAGAAGGGAAGGAATCTGAACACATATTTGCTGAACTTCTTTCAATAGAATTCACACATCTAATAACAAATGTCCACAAAAAATGGAATTTCTTGAAACAAGGAAGTTCATATTTCATCAAATCGCAGAACACCTACCCTATTGCCAAAACCCTTAATTCTCAAAGTAAATCCAACAATAATTCTTTGCCATGTCAGAAGAAGTCAAATGAGCTCCTGAGCATGCACATGATCACTTAAGAACAGTTCATGCGACTCTACCCGGGATAGAAACTATTGATGTACTTGTAAGGATGGTTCCTTGAGCACAAATGTCCCAAGGTTGGCTTCAAGACCCATTAACGCACCTCCCTCATTGCTCTCGCTTGCACTTGCCAAAAAGTGATATTTTGTTCTCTCCCATTCCACAAAAGTGGATAAATGACGGCTAACAATGTTTCACATAAATGCTAGATGTCAATAATGTCCCTCACTATTTCCACAGATACGTCTTTACATCCCATTGGGTGGGGTGGGGAGGGGAGGGGTTTGGGGGGAAATAAATTCACTGCACACAATTTCTTTTAAATCTCTACCAAATAGAAAGCATAGCCCCATCAAGTATGGGATTTTACTTCCAAAAGGCAAGGAAAATGATGATGGGGTTGAATGTTAAAGAGATTACTCGAAGAGGTTGAGCTCTACTAATTCTACAAGTTCCTATTTTTTTGCAAGAGATGAGAGCTTCTCCTTTGACGGGAGAGCTTGGGCATGCAAATATGCAATAACTTCCTCATTTTCCACAAGTCGTGCACCTACCTCCAGTTGCTTCTTGTCAATTCAGAGGATGCACACATTTCTTTGACATTTAAAAGTGAAATCCATAATTGGGTCCGAGGCGGAACCCATTATTAGCATTCAACAATGAAGCCATCCCCCAAATTACACATTCTCTTTCAATTTCACTCTCTTTATTCAACATGAACAGTCCAACCCAAACATGATTTATGACCAACAAGAACAAGAACACTTAAATCATACAACTGAAGTTTATCAAAATTGAACTAACTACAAACATTGATAGTTTACAGCTTACTTTTACATGGTGATGCATCTTACATATTAGGGCTCATTCTAGGCAGTGATTTCCATTCTCAGTTCAAATTGAAGTCAAATGAGTTCCTAGAAACACTGTTCTATGCTGAATCTATCAAATAGCAATTGAATTCTCAGATGAATAGTACGGAACATCAACAAATCTCAAAAAACCACAGAAGAATTGCGTAGCAGAAATGAATGTATATTACCTCAGATACTGAAGATTGAAATCCAGAAATGACTTGCTCTCTACCCCAACTGTTTTGATTTCACGAGATCGTACGACGTCGTCTCGTGATGTCTTATGCTACTTAATTTCTTTTACGCCGGGCCAGGCCCAATAATACTAGGGAGAGGGTGAGCAGAAATGTACGGACAACTCGGCTCAACCCGTGAACTCGTGCCAATTCGGACCAACTCGTCCACTCATAGTCTCAACTCGGAGTAACCCGGGTCAGGAACGGGCATCATATGGATATCACAGGCCGGGTTGCGAACATGAAGTGGGGTGTCTGGACTAACCCGGCCCAACCCGGTCTAATGAACTTAACTAACTAACTAAACACACACAGTTTACACTAATTTTAAAATGATCATTTTAAGTTTTTTTCAGCAAACAAGTTCGAAAAACACAATTTCCATATAAAATTCTCTAAATGTTATTGACAATATGTTTATGTGCTATTGAAATATTAACTTTGCAAATATGTTTTGTGTACATAATTTATTTTTGCATTAAGTTTTTGTGTACAATATGTTATTTTTTAATATTATGAATGGACTGGACTAACTCGGAATCCATCCGAGCTCAACCCGCCAAATTGTTTAACGGACAACTCTCTTCATGCACCGGGAATAGACATGAAAATAATCAACCTGCTAAGTCTCAGTGGGCTAAAAAATAAGCTATGGACTGTCCAACCCGGCTTATACTCACCCCTAGACCTATCTATTGTTTCTTTTTGGGCCACCTATCACACGCCCAAGCCCACCCAAAGACCAGAAAGGCCCAACTCAATCTTCACCTTGGCGGGTCTCTGGTAAGAGCTACTACGACGCTTTCTCTATTTCTGTGTTCTTCAATGGATCAGAGTGATTTGATAAAGGGACGTGACCGATCCATCGAAGTGAGAGGATCTGCAATTGAACATTCATGGCGCTCAAGAAGAATTTTGGGTTCAATCGCAGTCTCTGTTCGGCTGATTTTGACCGATCCCCTACTATGAATCTGTGTTTTGCTCGGAGAATTGCTGATTTTGAAGGTGATGCTACTGATCACAGTTCAGATGTGGCTTTGATCACAGAACCATTGAAAAGAAAATTGGTGCTCCTGGGCTTGTATTGAAATCATTTCTACAGATTCACTATCTTGATGACCGACTGAGAGTGAGGTTCGTAATTTAGCATCCTTGTTTCTTTATCTTCAATTGTTAATTATTTGGTTTCGTTTCTGATATGGCATGATCATTGTTATGAGAAAAAGGAAGAACCAAAACTGAAGTTGTGTGTTTATTTAGATGTAAATTGGTGCTTTATAACTTGTTAGAGTTATGGCTTTGGCTTGTGGAAACTTTTGATTGTTTATAGCAGTTTTTTTTTCATGGATTGGTTTATAGAACATAGTGAAGCATAGTTAACCTTAGTTTTAGCATAAGTTGGATGATATGCGTACAATTATTCTGCAATTTAATTTATTCCATAAGAAGGAAATAGAGAGCCGATTGCGATTAGGATTTTGGTTCTTTAGATGTGCATCAGTTCCTGGAAGGTGTCCATGGCTGAAGCGGGCAACCCCAGAAGTACGTTTATGGATTTCCTCTCATTCCCGTGTGAGAGAAACAAAATCACTTCCTTTTCGGGTAATGCCACTGGCCCCGATAGAACGGGCTCTCCCCACCCGAAGTCTGTTGTGTAGAAAGATAGCCTAGACCAGGTTGTGATCAAAAGGGTGGAGGCCAGAGATGGCCTAGCTCTTGTCACTTCGAAGTAGTCTATGGCTGATCTCATGTAGTTATCGGTAACCATCTTTATGGCCTCTTGAACTAGATTGGTTGCAAATGAGAGCGGCTTCTCCAATAGTTCACCTGCGGTGCAGATTGAGTTTGTTAGCACAATTCCATTGCCAAAGTACCCTTTTGGTAGTGGCGGGTTAAACTTGGATCGTCCGTCAACAGCAAACAGGAGCTTTGTCTGCTGATCTGGGCACAGTTTTAGAGCCTTGGATCTGGCTCTCCACACAAAAGCTGAGAGGACTTCAAAAGTAGTGCACTTTTGAAGAACCCCTCCTTCCATGGCTTTTGTCTTGAGTTTCTGGAGTTTTTCAGGGTCAAAACAGAAGGATTTGTAAAGCGTTTTGTCTCCATATAGCTCATCAGTGCTAGAAATGTCCTCAATTTCAACAAACTCCTGGTGCGGGTACTCAATCTTAGGTGGGTTTCGGGCTTTGATTATGCTTCTATCCGAGAATGGAGTGACAGTTAGGGGCAAACCTCTGGCTATTTCGCCCCACAAGTTCACAAATTCCATGGCTGCAATCCCATCAAACATACAATGGTTCATACACAGGCCAATAGCAAATCCTCCACATGTGAACTTAGTCACCTGGAATAGAAAGATTACATTCAAACTATTACTTCTACATTTCATAGGGAACTTTCATGTATAATGTTAAGGAAAATAGTCATTTTATTTGATCCTTGAGAAAAAGAACACTCGAGATCGGGAAAAAGTTGATGTCATTACTTTGCACCCTGACCCATGCTTAAGAGCAATTAACATTGTACTTACTACAATGTTATGAAGATTTTTTGACTTTAAATGTAGTGATCACTTTCACTTGAGCTATTCTTTAGTCGCGAGTGTCTGACAAAAGCTTGATTATGTTGTGAATGCTAGATAAGTGCTTAAATATAATATCGGTTGTGTAGTTCAATATTTTGAACGCATAAATGATAAAAAGAAAGGGTTTGAGTTCAGAACTTATGCTAGCATAAGAAGAGTGTATATTTTCAGACCTGAGCCATCAGAGGAGGGATCTCTATCATATTTTTTGCGTCGGGGATATCATAGACCAGCTTACCAAGAGTCTCTACGTCAGGCTTTGCTATGTCACCAATCTCTTCCAACTTACAGTCGGCTTCAGCCTCCACAAAAACAGCACCCTCGCCAGTGCAATGCACTGTGAGCTTACCCTCCGAACTAATAGTAAGTCGGCCAGCAAGAGGATAGTAGTGAACAAGAACCTTTCTCAAGGCATTCTTGATCACTTCTCCCGCCTCTTCATTTCCTTTCTCGTCTGACTTGAAACAGTAGATAGTACGAACTATTACTGCAATATTCTGGTCCAAGTTAGAGAGGAAATATAACCCATTTTCTGTCTCTTCTGCAGGAGGAACAAGAGTTGGTTCTCCTTGCTTCACACCAAACTTAGCCGCATTGCCATTGGAGTGCTCCATTACAGCAGACTTTTGTGGATACGTAAATCAAAAAAAGGTGGGTATATATAGAATCATACAAGCTTCAGCAGATATATAAAGGAAAACAGACCATGTGAGAAGGCCAGAGCAGAACAGGTGATGTAACTTGATCGAAGAGATTGAGAATCAGATCTTCTAGAAACTGAAGTAAATGATCAGCAACATGTGCAATGCTAAAGAAACAAAATTTCAGGCTGGGAATAGTTTGAAATGGTCTGCTCTCTTTCTATTTGAGGTTAAGGTACTTACACACTTGTATATTTGCATGTGAAGCCTGCCATTTGTGATGCTAGCAGTGGTGTCATGGTTTTTTCTAGGTTAGGCCACTGGTTATGGAACCTAACCTACCAGACAAATGGGACTCCGGCTAGAGAGCTAGCGCGCCTGCCCATGTGAAGCATGCTGGTGGTGGTGTCATGGTTATGGAACCAAACCTATCAGACAAATGGGACTCCGGCTAGAGAGCTAGCGCATCTGCACATGCTCGATGAGGTTGGTATTCCAAACTTATCTACGATGTTATATTGTTTTTGCATTCAACAATACTGATATTTTACATCATCCCTTACTTGCTTACTCCAAGTATTAGCTCTCCTACTCTTCTTTCCTGTAAAAAGGGTCTTTTGGTTCAGTCCATATCAGTTGTATGAGAATAAGCATGAGAAATTGCACAAATTTTCCTCAAATCATTTATGGCCATGTGCTTACACAAGTCCCTACTGAATCAAAGAATGTCATATCCTCTTTTGAAAGTCTGCATCTCATTCATTGGATCCCAAACCTTATCATTTGGAAAATGTACAGACCATGTTTAGCACCGTCCTATAATCAATGCAACAGTTCCCAATTTCCATTCCAACCCTAAATACCACAAACTAAATGATCTTCATATGTAGTGGCAAAAGGATGTTCATTCTGAATTTCAGGGCAATTTTTGTCATTAACATCTTTTCAGTGGCAATTTTTGTCATTATCAAAATTTTTAAATATTTCATAAAAATCTTCATTCTTAATTTTAGAGGCAATTTTATTATTTTTGTACAAATACAAACATTTTGCACAAAAGTGTTAAATTCATAACATATTTTTGCCATTAACACAGTACACAACACCATTTTACAAATATGTCATAGTATAGCAGTTTTTATCATTTTCCTTTCATTCTTCTCTGATAAATGTTCGGCCTATTTTTACTTCCTACTGCCTCAACTCCCGAGTTCACATGATACATCACAACGTTAGTGGTTATGGCATTTCCGCTTGTTAATAACATTTCCTTTCTCTGATCAGTTTTGGAACCATTTCATAATGGAACTGTAAGGACTGAGCATATGTATTTTTCAAAATAAACTCCATACTTGATAAAGAAATTCGAAAGGAAGCAGGAAACGAATCACAATTTAAAACACGTACATGCATACACATACATACATACTCTTTACATTACATATCGTGAAACTGAAATCAAGCATCAGACCAGTATATATCCATTTCACCCCTCTGGTCTTCTGGCACGCCTAGAGCTTCCCATACAGCTTTAGAGGCATCAACTATGTTGTTCTGGCACGGAGGCTGATAATCGTGGTCGGAATCACAACCAGCAGTAGAGTCGCACTCGTCAACCACCTTGGCCTTGACGCTATTCCCGTTTCCATGGATGTTGACGTACTTCAGGCACCTGCTCTCGTTGTTGAACCACCCGGTGGATAGCGCCACCACGGGCGTGTCGTCAGAATGGTACTGGTTGTCGCATTCTGAGGGCCCCCCGCCATCTCCGCCGTCCTCAAAGCTGTTGAGAGTGAGAGTGGCCTTGGTGTGGCTGGAGACGGGCGGGGAGCATTTGTAGGTCTTGTAGAGCTTCCCTTGTTTGCAGCATTCGGAGTCGTTCTCTTTGTTGCATTGTCCCGGAGGAGGTTTAATCCCCTTTATGGCTCCGCTGGGCCTGCATGATTGAGCCTCAACACTCAACAAGATTGTCACTAACAACAACAGACTCAGAGCACAAACACTTGAAACTAGTTGTTGCTTCATGTTTCAGTGTATTGAACTGTGTTGTTCTGATATTGAACTTGTGATGAAACTATATATATATAATCATGAGATGCTAAAGCTATGACAAATGTGTAGTCTTCTCTCTTCATGCATAATCAGATAGTTTGTGATTATTATTTTAAATGATAGCTTAATTAGATTGTCTTTACTATGCTTGAAACTCAAATCATACGGAACTTCACCAAAATATATGCTTTAAAAATGTTGTTTTAACATAAATGCCAATTGTTTGATCGTATCCAACAATACTTTGCCGCTGCTTTGTCATTTCTTAAAGACATGACAATTTGTTGGTCATATTGAAATTACCCAGTAACCCAAATTTGGTAAAAATTTTACTATTTCTTCTCGAATTATTGCATCGGAATAAACAGAAAAAACATAAACATCTGAGAAAAATTAAGTTTGGCTTATTTTTTATAAAGCAAACTGAGATATATTAAGGATGGTTCGCAACAACGGCCTCCAAAAATTGGGTGGGACATATCTCTCACCCATGATCCAATTTCTCAGAACAAGCGAGCTTCTGGCCAAAACATGATCCGCTCTGTTGGCTCTACGCCTAGCAAAAGAAACAACACACAAAGGACTAATCGAGATGAGCTGACGACAATCCCGAACAAGCAATCCCCACTGGCACGACTGCCTATTAGAGCCCTGAATGACCATGATAAAGCTTTGGATGTCACTCTCGACTCTGACATCAGTCCATTGCTTCTCAGGTGCTCAGGAGAGCGCTTCCCTCACTCCAATCGCTTCAATTTTAGCTGGATCAGTTGGGCCTGTTTTCTCAAAGCTCTTAACCGCAATAACCACTCTTGTTGTCCCTCGGGACCAAACCTACAACGAAGACCCCTGACGTCTGGTTTACTGCTCCGTTCGGCTTGTTCATAAGGTGATTTTACTTCCCTCTTAAAACTTGTAAGGTTTCTAAAGATTTTGTACTTTTAGAATCATTTACGGATTACATATTAACCTTGTAATTGTTATTGATTTCTTGAGTTTTGTTGAAAATAATATTCTCAAGCATTCCTCGTAAAAGACATATTTGTACTAATAATGATATTGAACTGTTAAAATAGTTTCTTTCATATTAAAACATTCACGTTGATAATTTTTTGAGAAATTTATAAGCAACGTCGTGTTTTCTTAATGGGCCTAGTCCATAAAAAGTGAGCCCAATTGGAACAGCCCACGCACAGTTGTGAAAAAACCTAGAAAGAAGACGAACGATACGCTGTCGTTTTAGGCCCTCTTTGACCTTCGCTTATAACTATAAGCATCGCCTCCACTCCCACTTGAATTAGGGTTTTAGTCTCTTACTGTTCGTCGCTAGAGACCTCCAAGCACATCTGCGCAATGGTGAGTCTATGATTTTTCTCTAAAAATTAAGATTTTTGTTCTTGTTTCTGCATTGATCTCTTTGATTCGTGCTCTGTACATATACATTCATTTCATTGCTTCAATCGGAGCTCAGATATGGTTCCGCTTATTTCCAGTGCATTAACTGTTTATTTGGAAATTTTGATGCTCATTTATCAATTTATTAAGCTTAATCTCACTAAAACCCCATGATATGTTGTTGTGAGTTCCATTTTCGTGCAATACAGATCACTTGTGGGTTTCTAATGATGTTTTATTTGCATTTTCAAGGCTCCAAAGAAAGGTGTGAAGGTTGTGTCTGGAGGATCTAAGAAGAAGACGGTAGTGTTTTGTCGAAACTGGAATTTATATTTGGTTCATTGGTTGTTCCAATTCATTTGTGTATTGGGCTTAATTGTTTTTTGTTTGTTTGTGTTTTTGGGTTTCAGGAGAAGGTTGTAAACCCTTTGTTCGAGAAGAGGACGAAGCAGTTTGGGATTGGGGGAGCTATCCCGCCCAAGAGGGATTTGACCCGGTATGTGAAATTCCCCAAAAATGTTCAGATTCAGAGGAAGAGGAGGATCCTCAAGCAGCGATTGAAGGTTCCCCCGGCTCTGAACCAGTTCACTAAGACTCTCGACAAAAACCTCGGTATGAAACTTACCTTAATTCTTAATATAATGGATGTGTTATCTGATACACTTGTGCAACAGTTAAATGGTAGGTTTTTCGGACTAGCTTGTGTTTTTGCATGAATTATATTATGGTTAGGGCCACTAATTCTTATTTCAGCACTGAATGATGATACATACTTGACATTAATTCAGTAGCCCGGGACTGCTGTTTGAAAAATCATTTTTGAGAATAGATAATTGTATTCGTTATTTGCATTGTGTGTCCTAAATCACTGCATAATATGCTTTTGTATCCATTGATGGCATGTGTTAATGTAATTGTATTATAGGAATAAGAAATCATCTAACAGCAATCACGTGCAATATATCGTCTGCACTGTCCATGCAAGATGGTTTTACAGCATTGACCTAGGAACATTCTATGCACAACATTATAGGAAATTATCGTGTATTTGATCAATGTATTATTACAAATGTGTGTTTTTATTTGATTTCACCTTCTAAACTAGTAAGCTTCCAACATTGCATTCATTTGTGATATGCCTTGTATGTATTCATCTTTTGGTGAACCATGCCATGAATTTCTTTCTTTGCCTTCAAGAAAAAATATGAAATCTGAATTGCCATTTCTTCTCTTCGAGCAGCTACCAGTCTCTTCAAGATGCTTTTGAAGTACAGGCCCGAGGACAAGGCTGAAAAGAAAGAGCGTCTTTTGAAAAGGGCTCAAGCTGAGGCTGACGGGAAAACTGTTGAGTCTAAGAAACCCATTGTTGTAAAATACGGGCTGAACCATGTTACCTACCTCATTGAGCAGGTCCCATTTTTTGTTCCATATCACATTTGCTCAATTTTAATTGAGGATTTTTGTTCTGAGCTGACTTTGCTCTTTTCTCCCATGAAGAACAAAGCGCAGCTGGTGGTTATTGCCCACGATGTTGACCCAATAGAGCTAGTCGTCTGGCTTCCCGCTTTGTGCAGGAAGATGGAAATCCCTTACTGCATCGTGAAAGGCAAATCACGTTTGGGAGCGGTAACCTATCCAAGTTTTTCATATATTGAACATTTTCCTTTCCTTGGTGCATACTAGTACATTAAACCCCAAGTTAACTTTGTCAGATTGTCCACAACAAAACTGCTTCTGCTCTGTGCTTGACCACAGTCAAGAATGAAGATAAAATGGAGTTCAGCAAGATTTTAGAGGCTATCAAGGTGGTGTAAAAACTCGAGTACTTGGACAACTCGTCGATGCTTATCAACTGTTTGCTTACATATTTTTTTGTGTTTCAGGCCAACTTCAATGACAAGTTTGAGGAGAACAGGAAGAAATGGGGCGGTGGAATCATGGGTTCCAAATCACAGGCAAAGACCAAGGCTAAAGAGAGGATTCTTGCCAAGGAAGCTGCCCAGAGGGCCTAGAGAGCCAAAACTTCCATTCCATCTTTCTATATGTTTTGTTTTTCTAGTTATTCAAGCCAAAACTTCCATTAGTTTCATGCTTCTTGATAGTGAGATTATTTTCTGTTGAACAGTTGTGTTGTGAACTTTTTGATCTATATGCATTGTTTAGTCTGTTAGTTTTTGGTTGCATGACAATTTATTGCCCGTGAACTAACAATCCGCAACATTTGCCTGTAGGGCTAGTGCATCAAAATAATAAACTGATAGGATTAGTCAACTTGAAGTATGTACAGAACAACAATAAGATGTGCTCCTTCGGTGGGCACTTTAAACCTGGAACGAGTTAATTTTTCAGTCCTAGTTCTTAAAATTTAAAATTGTCACTTGTATTAAAATATATACTGATTTGTGTCGTCACGTGTATACCTCTCATTCACTCATATATATTATTATTTTATCGTTTTTTGTTTGCAAACTTTATATTTGATTGTGTTATAACAATTAAAACTCAACATTCAATTTTAGTTATTACTTTATATAATTGCAAACACAATATTTTTGGTTATAAATTAAGCTCAAATTCGGTCTATAAATTGAGCATGAATTCAATATAAAAAAACTATGCAGTTTTGACCGGATAGAACCAAAATTGAACCGGCCAAATTCGAATGTAAGTAAAACCGTTTCTCAAATAGTAGTTATGGGTACGGTTTTCATATATTGAGAACCAAGAGCTTTGGGTCAATTCTGACTAGTTTGGTTCCGGTTCAGAACCTTCCCCACCCCTACCAAAGTGACATTGATTTGGTGATAAGAGCTGAAGTTACTGTGACATTTTAAATCATACCATTAAAAAAGAGGTCATGGCTAGGGCTGAGTCCTTTACAAGTCTGACCAGATCGACATGGATTTTGGGTCCAAATATGAGAACATGTAAAACCGAACCAAAACATATATGGGTTGGAACTAACATTTTCATACTATACTAAAAACCGAACATTTCAGGTCAAATTAAAAAAAAAAATCGGAGTCTAGGTACTCGATTCATGCTCACTCCTAGTCACGGTAAATCGATCAAAAAATATTTCCTCTCATTTTTTCTCCTCCCTTGCATGGCATTTAGGAAGGTAACATATTTGGGGCCCATAGCTATCAATTTAGGAATGCATAGTCTGATGTGATGATGCTCAAATGTACCTTTTTCACTAGCTGGGTAAAACTTGAATATTGATGAGCAAAAACTTGCACATCCCAAAACAGTACATTTTCAAGCACAAGGTGTTTTCATTTCCATCATCAGGAAAATGGGAATCACAGTACTGTTCAGGTGTACTACATGAATTCAATGCAATGCTCAAAATGGAGTGACACAAGAGGAGACCTCAGGAACAATGCAACAACAATTCTACAGAAGAAACCACCATACCATTTATTTACCTCCACATTTTCAGATCTCCATGTTGCTGCACTCACCCCTGTAACTAATCATTACAGGTGAAAACCAAAAATTAAACTGCAACAAGCATGTAATAAATTAATTTCAAGATTCAAATCAGATCATTATGGTTGATAATGAAACAAAACTATTTGAATCTGACTGCTCAACCAGAACTGCATTAAAAAGGAGTGAGAGATGTCTCATAATAACAATTTTCTGAGAATCCACCATTTTCTGAGATGACAAAGTTCAGTATATTTGGGTTCAAGCTCATAGCCTCAGACATAAAGTTTCAATACTAAAACAGATCATACCGTAAGAAAAAAAACCCGGGTATTCTTCTAATGGCCGACTGCTACTTAGGCTGGGTTGATTTTCGATGAGGGGAAGAATTATACCAACAGCGTTGAGTTGCATGTACAGTGAGACCTATAATCATGCTAGTGTTACGGAAAAGCATATACATGTGATGAATTGTTCAGCTAACAGTGTTGGCGACAATGGCAAATGATGCTGAATGCACAAGTAAAGGACATAAGTTGATAGAGACTCCATTTAAGAGAGAAAAATGATGACAGAGACTTCAATGCTGGCCAGCCACAGCATGAGAAGGGAAAAAATCAACAAATAATGGAGTATTTCATTTCAAGAAAGTAACTCTTCAACAAGGATCCACTGTAGGGATCGTGGGACAAATGATTTGGCTAACGTGTTGTGTCGTAAAGTGTTTTTTGCAAATCATGAGTTTCGTACGATATTTAATATTTAGGCTAATGATGCTTCGGTCTATTTGATGGAAAATTTGAAAGATGCATCTTCTAGCCTTTATATCAGTTCGTTGAAAGTAACTCATTTCAGACACGTGATTATGGAAGGACAGAAATGAAATCAATGTGAGCAAAAAATAACATATAGGTCATACATTGAACCTACAGAACATCATGATACACGAACATATGCATTATGGCCAAGGATCGTTCTGATCAATGGCTCTGGTTTGGTTTTTGAAACATTAGGAGAAAGGCTCAGTGACAGCCTCTACTAATTTCCAATCCATTCTACAATTCTGCAGAATATCGGCTATGTATATGAAGAACTACACTACCTCAGATGAATTTCAGTAACTACACATAGAAAGTGTAATATGCAGTAACAAGACTGAAAATCCAAAACATGCAAACACCGCCTCTATGTAAATCCAAAACCTCAATAGATTTATAGAGGAAAATGAACAAGTATGGCTACTGAACTCTACGATGAGTATCACAAACAAGTTGATCAAGGCTTGAACATGATGACCTTAGAAGCAAGAAAACAATACAATATGGCTTACACTATAAACCAGCACACACCTCAGAATCAAACAAGAAGTTGAGCTCAAACCAAGCAATCAATCCCGGGGCTTCGCACAATTACACCTGCACATTCCACACCAGAAGCAAACACTGAGAATCAACACCACCATAAACTAGATACCCAAAAACAACAGAAAATAGAAACCCAGAAGCACCTGCATATGGAGACTTGGGGTCATGCAGTGAAGGAAAAAGAACCAAATCCAGTCCCTACTCAGAATTCTCTCAGCTACCTATTTCTTCACTCTCTCTTGCAAATATACAGTACAAAAAAACCATTACAGGTAATCAAAATGAAAACTTTAGCCTCTCTCGAGTCCCAACAATGCCACTCCTTGCCGTTCCTCCCCAAAAACACAGACTATATCTGATGATCTCTAAATTCACTGCCCTGATCCTTGAGAGTCATCTTTTGAATGAGCCTGGTTCTGGTTCTGATTCTGGCTCTGGTGTTGGTGGTGGACTCTGGGTTGACCCATCTGCTGATAAATCTGACTCAGAGCCTGAGGGTTCAAAACCCCAATATGGCCATCCTGAGACAAACCCAGCTCCAACCCAGGAAGCTGCTGGTTGCTCCCACCCAAAATCGATGTGAAACTCATAGGACCCATGTTGGAACTTGGCAATTCAAACCCAGGGAACCCAATCTTCTGCAGGTAATTGGAGCTCTCAGACCCCAAATTGGCACCGGCAGTGACAGTAGCAGCAGAAGGACCAGTCGTCGAGCCCCCGAACCCGAACCCACCAACGCTTGGGGGCCACAGACCCGCCGCCACATGATGGGTCCTCCCCAAATTGGCCCCAACCATCGGCCAAGCGACCCTACTGGGCCCGCCCAGATCGTCGACCTTCTGGTGGTGCAGCCCCACCGCCATGGAAGCGCCCGGGTGCGACACCGAGCCTCCGGCGGCGGCGATTGCCGACGCCGGTATCGTCCCGGTCCCTGTGGCGGCGATGATCGACGGCTCCGCCTGCTGGAGCAGCCACTGGATGGTCTCGCCGTCCGATTTGTGGCCGAGCTCTCTGGTCAGCTGGAAGATTCTGGCGGCGCAGAGCGCAGGCATCCTTATCCTGCGCCCCCTACCCTCCACCTTCGTGTGCCTGTCCTTGTTCGAGCTCCGCTTCGGAGCAAGCAGCTTCTTGCTCTCCTCCTTCTCTGCTATTAGAATCTGGAAATCTTTCACCTCAGCTGCTCTGCTCTCTCCCATGTTGCTGCTGCTGCTATTAGGGTTTGGGAGGCTCAAGAAATTGGGGACCTCCTGGGGCTGCTTTGAGATTGAATTTGAATTTGAGCCCTTGGGATTGGGATCCATGAACAGCAAAATTGAATGGGGAAAAATGAAATTAAATGGAAAAGGAGAAAAGGGCTGGTTTATTTTATTTGATTCAAGAGGGTGATCCTGAAAAGTCCAAGACTTTCATGAGTGTTCACTGTTTTTGACAAAAACAAAAACCAAAATAAATTATAATAATTGAAAAATCCCAAGGCAAAGGTACAAAATTGTCATCATTCTTTTACATGTTCTTGCTGCTCTCTCAGTCTCATCTGTGTGTGTGAGAGTGTCCTTTAATTTATTTACCTCTCACTTAAATCATCTTCTTCTTCTTCTTCTTCTTCAGCAATACAATTATGTTTTTAAAGTTTGAAACTTTACCTGGCCTTCAGTTTCATGCACAAGCCCATTAATCATTCATTTCCATGGAAATTCTATTCCTTTTTTTTCTATCTCTCTCTTATTATGATTGATCATGCACTCCATATCTCTTACAAGGGACTCAACTCAAGAGTGGTGGTGCCATGTCAACCCTTTCACAAATCTACACCTGGCAGGCTGTGATTGGCCACTGGGGTTGCTTCTGATCTACTCTTCTCCACCTTCTATGTAGATAGTGATACTATTGGTTTCTCTCTTTTGTCCCATAAAGAACATGGAGAGGGCAGTTTTATTTCAGTAGTGGAAGAAGCAGGCTGATACTGATAATGTGCAAGTTACATGTAAAGGTTGTGAAAGCTTCAATGAGGCTTGGCTTTGTGCTTGGAGAAGATTTTGTGTTTCTGGGTTTAGTAGGGCCCTTCTGGTTCTGCCTCCATATCTTATATGGGTCCATCATGCATCCTCATATTTAATTACTTTGAAATCTACCAAATTGGTTCTGCCTAAATTTAATTTTGGGGAGGACTGTTGATCTGATGATTGTGTGTTTAAGTTTCTTGATTTGATGAACAAAATTGAAGTCTGTATGATGATATATGTAACTTTAACATTTTGTGGTTTTGTTTTTGATAAACTATGTTTTTTATCAGTGAAAAAAACATGGAGAAATATAGTATGGACCATATTATGGTCCCCTTTCTCAAAGATATCTACATATTCTATTTTTGTGCTGATAATTGAATTAATGTATCCATAAATGGTGAATTTTGATAGTAACATCGTGTGTTTTAAGCGTTATAGAAAAATTACATTAATAACATTATAAGAATAACTTAGATTCAATAATATATTAATTAGATGGATAACGATTCATTTTAAAATTTTAAAGTTAAATGGTCGGAATGATTAATGTGTTTCCTTTAGACGTTGAGGAAAAGAAATACTAATACAACAAATAATTAAAGTCACGGTGTAAAAGAAAAAACCCCTTCCCATTTCTGGATAAGGCCACCAATTTTTCATGCCTATGGTATCACATTAAGAGATTTAACTAGCAACAAAAATCATGACTTGTAAATGTGCTATAATATATGTTCATTTTGGTCATCATAACATATGTCTATAAAAATGTATTGACTTCATTTCTATAATAAAATTGTTATTTTTAATAACTATACCTTTCATGTACTGTTCTAAAATCCGACTACGTCCCTCACAACAAGATTCAAATCTATGACTTCTCCGGTAAAATGTGAATATAAAACCATTAAGAACGAGAAATTAAATTTATCTCACCTATTTTTTTCAACTTTCAACCAACTTATAACTTGGAACCCTTCTAGACTAATTTGAACTTCATATAAATCAATTCAAACACTCTTAATATGATAATCTCTTTCCTTTTATCACAGCCCAAACTTGGTGATCAAGCAATATAATTTATGAAATTGATGGGATGGGAGCCATGATTTTAGGGCTCTAGATTATGAATTATTTCAAAAAAAAAACATGGTGAAATAATAATTATGATGGTAGGTTTGCTTTGATGTGGAGAAGAGTGAAGACCCAAATATCATAGTTGTGTGTAGGTGATTGTTGTGGGGGTCACATGGTGCTTCCCATGGAGGAGACATTTTAGGTCCCTCTTTGAAAGTTAGGTTTTGAAATATCAAACCTATCTTCACATCAATTCAAAGCCAAAATTCACATTTTTGCTTCATTTCTTCTATCCCCACCCAAAACATACCCAAATTCTCATTAGAGATGAGCTCTTTGTACCTATCTATTTGGTTTGTTTCTAATCATTTGGTCCCTTAGCTTTCATCTTTTTCTAAAGTCTTTGCTCAATCATGATGAATTATAATCTCATTAATGAAAAAATTATAAATCTCTCCTCAATACAAATTTTTAAAAAATTGATAACAAAATAATAATATCAAATCTTTACATGTTCAATTACATCATATCATAAATATACCTTTTAACCATTTCCTATCTTGTTTGCAACGGGGTTCAAAACTCAGATATCTCCAATGTAAAACTTAAATTGTTGCGGTGTCTCTTCGGGGACCTTACATCTTCCTTTATTAACTCAAATTTACATTATTACATTTTTATATACAATGGTAGTATTACTAGCCTTTTTTGAGCTGAATTTGATAGCGTTTTTCTCTTTAAAGTTTATATTTATTTAATTTGACTAAAATCATTCTAAAAATTGATAAATACACTAACCGGTTTGTTAATCAATAACCTCAAAAAAAAATTTGGGATGATATATATTAATATAGGATGCATTCCGGTGCGAATTTGATATAAATACTAATCCTTCGAACTGCACGAGAGTCGTTCATTTTGCAAGATTTGTACCATCGTGTGTTACATGACAACTTAATTTACACCATGGTCATTTTCGTGTTTCTACCAAGTTTATTTGTTCCTGTCACTTCGAATTCACTTTTTACCAGTTCGGACGGTTCATTTTCTACTCAATTATCATTTAACATTTTCTTACTCTGATCACAACGGAATTCGAAACATAAATCTCTCCACTAATAACGTGATGCTCAAATTGTTGCAATACCCTCCGGTAGACATCTAATTCTGTTATATAGTTATTAACGAATTGTTTTTGATTGATTTGGGGCATAAAAGTCAAAAATGGTGTGGCTGTTATATGCGATAAGACATTTGTATTATCCATCTATCGATTGTTGCAATGACCATTTTAGCCTACCTCCATTATTATTATTTTTTATTATATTAAAGTCCACTCAACATATTTGATTTTGTTTTCTCTTCACTTTAAAATATATATATAAAAAACACTGTCCCATGATTTGTGCCGAGGATTTGCGATCTAATCATGTGCAATATTCCACCAACAAATCATTAGCTTATCGTTGTATATAATTATAGGCAAGAGTAACTATCCACATTTATAATACCACAAATTAGGTGGTCTTTAAGAAAATGTTCGCTCTCTCTGTTAAATGAAAAATAATTAATTATTTTATTTATTTAATAAAATATCAGGTCAAAACATCTCTTGAAATTTTAATGTATAAATTTAAAAAACAATACATTCAATCATTATTTTTATATAAGATAAATTTGTTTACATGTGATTAGAGTAAGAAAATATTAATCTTCATAAAGCAAGTTAAGAGATGAGGTTAAAAGTGTCTATTTAGGGATTGACATATAATTCAAAAGGCATAATTACACATATTATTTGATGGCAACAAAATTAATAATAGAAAAAAGGGGTTGCATATATATGAGAAGACAATAAGTGAATCTATAGAAGCCACATAGAGTAAAGGCCAAAAATATATATACACAATTGAAGGTGTCATTCCATTGCAATAGGATATGGACCTCTCCATTATACTTGTGTATCTATATGTATTATATTATATATTATGTTCTATCCCTTTCCTTTATTTTATTTAATTTTAGGAGTATTTATTAAATTTATTTCCCAGTTCTATGATAATTTTTAAAATCACCACCTTCACATGTTCCTACACTTCATTAGTTAACAAATATCAATAAAGGAAAAAGACGGATGAGGTGACTTTTTTTTATTCAGCGGTGATTTGAAAAATCTTACACTAATCCTGATTTGCTAATATGTACCAAAATTTAAAGTTATTATAAACTTTGGTTATTGTGTCACAATTTATATTCAGAAATACATATTATCATAAACGAGTCAAAAGTAAAGTTCACATGTATATATACACATTATCGAAAAAGATAGTTTATAGTCCAACAAATAGTGTTTTGAAAATTAATTAAAATTAATCAGAAATAATTTAAAATTAAATAAATTGACATATCAATTCTGAATTGATATAAGATTAAGCGAACGAGTAAAACAAACTTACAATGCTGCACGAAAATAATAATCAACAAAATATTAAGATACAATTAAATCGAAATAGTTGTATCAATTTATATTTTATAATTAAATATTTATATCATGACATGACATTCTTTTTATATTTAACTGTTTCTTTTTTATCTGGAACAAAACAAAACAAAAATAAAGGAATAGCAGCAGGTTAAGAATGTGCCTGAACACTTCACATGGTTCCTTCATTCCTTTGGCATATAAAAGTGCCAAATTCTCTTTTCTTCTTTCTTCAAAACTCCCCTTTTTAACCAACATTTTGTCAAACTTGAAGGCCAACTTTATCAAGGCATGTCTTTGCCCTTTTCTTTCTTTAACCTGAAAACAAACCAATTGGGAAGTTCTGTATATATGCATATTTACATCTGTAAAGCTTATAGTGAAACCTGTTCCTCATTCTTCAGAGTTTTTCATGAATCTGAAACAAGCACAACATGTAATTTTCATCAACAAAGATGACATTTCTATAAACCCAAACTTGAGATGCATATTAATGTACATAACAGACATATTTACTGAATTCAACAAATGTTTCGGGTAAAAAAACACGAAAATACAATGAAATAGGTACAATTTTTGTTGGTGTGCTCAGAGAGTTGAAGCTGGCCCAAAATACATGCAGATTGGTGGGTTTATCCTGAAAATGGACAAAACAGCTGAAGGAATTGTCCATATCCCATCACCACAGATCAAACCTGAAGCAACTGCTCCTGCAAAATCCTCCGAGCCCTTCCTGTTGATTCGCTCCCACACGAACAATATCACTGTTCCAACGAACATGTCTATTGCAAAGTAAGCTCCAATGTAGAAAGGGACAGCCATTGCCATTGGGATTGGAATGAACTGGGAGACCTTCTTTGGAGTCACGTCCCTCGAGAGGTTTACGAGCAGGGCTGCAACGAAGAATCCGCAGCACAATGCCAGGCAATGCTTGGGGAGCTCGGAGAAGCCTTCGATTCCTAGAATGGCCATTTCTCTGAATATCACGGCATATGGTGCTTTGTATGGCCCGTCGGGTGACCCAATGTCGAAGGCAGTCCAGAATAGCCAGAATGTAAGGGGAGCGATGACACAGCCCATGGCAGTTCCGATCAGCTGGCTCACAAACATAGACTTGGCAGACGATAGGGTGAGGTAACCGGTTTTGAAATCTTGCATCAGATCGGCTGCTGTGGAGACGATGGACATCATGACCCCGCAAGCTGCCAGTCCAGCGACAACCCCACCATTGCTTCCAACCAACGAGGCCATCATGAAGAGACCAATCTTTCCATAGGTGGAAGCCAAGCTCCAGTCAGTGAGACCAGTGCCGTAGGAATTGCAGAAGGCAAGGGCAGGGGCAATAATGTATGAGCAAAGGACCAGATACCACTTCAGAGGAGGAAAGATCATTGGTATTGTCGCGGTTGATATAGCAGCTAGCCCGACATATCCAGATGCTGCAACCCATGAGGGTATCTGGTCTTTCAAAAATACTTCATCTCTCTTTCTTTGCTCCGCACGTATCTTTGAATTCTCTGTATCTGTTAAGCATGTCAGAACAGTTATGTGTCAGCGCATGATAGGGAAAACTCGAGATATGTACTTAAGAGATCTTGATTTCTCGAGTATTGAATACAGAAGGAAAGAGTAAGTGCAGATCAAACATGGAAGAACTAGTTTCAAGTGTCGATGAGATATTTCTTATAGCAACTAATAAACTATATTTAGCATGCAAGTATTCATAATTTGAACATTAAATTGATCAAGTTTAACAACTAATATAAACATTTTTAATAATATAAGGCAAAAAAGAGGGGCCAAATATCTGTAGAAAAGGGACTACAAACCTAATCCATATGATAAATTAGTTAACAATAGGAATTAACTAACTTCACCAGAAAAGTCAGAATGATGATAAATTACTTAACAATACGAATTAATTAACTTCACCAGAAACGTCAGAATTATGATATCCTCACCTAGAATCTCCTTGACTACAGGAAGATCCTGTTTTGTGCTTTTGTTGCATATTTCCTTGATGGTTATGGATATGATCTTGACCAAATTGTAAAGACCATCGCCAAGGATAAGAGCAATAGCAATGAAGACCTGCAGACAACATATAGGAAGACACAGTAAATACAACCACATCACATGCAAGTGACTGTTTAATTGCTTCCGTGATCTAGGTAAGAAGACTTTAAACCCTCATTTTTAATTTATTGTTCCCACATCAAAACTCCAATCAAAAGAAAGTAGAATTTAACACGATATAGAGTTTGCTCACGTAGTTTTTTAATTTTATGTAAATATGAAATCTAGCATTACAATATTAGTTTATAAATAGTTAAACAATCCAACTGTTGAAAATTGTGTAAAAATATGATATTTTCCTCTGCTTGCTGCCAAAATTTGGTCTTTTTTAATTCGTAGGTCCGACCGATTCACTACATTTGGAACACAACCAAACTTGAGTTTTAAGGAACACCCACCCTGTGGCATTTGAAATACTGATATTTTCAATTCACATACTGCAAAATCATACATATACATACAGATTTATTATAAGACAATACTATGTATGACATAATCTTACAGAAGTTATACCAACATTTTATTTTATTTTTATCAGCTTTAGACCGAAAAACTTATATGGGCACTCCCTAAATAGCAAAGTTTGAAATGCATTATCACCAACATGTATTCCAGTGGGATACCTCTTAAAACCAGAGGATGCAGGCCATAAAAGAGATAATATATCCTTACCTTGTATCCATAGAGACCTTTGAAATCGTTGCCCTCAAGGTTAGCAGGATACCAGTCACCAGCATGTAGAGAAATGTAAGGCCACAAGAAGCCCCATGAGATAATAGCCCCAAAAAGAACAGAGCAGTTGACTATGTGAGGGCAAATAAGACCACATCCAACATATGTTGGGCTGAAGTCAAAATAGAATCTGAACACAGGAAGGCATTGTAAAAACCGTCAGTATCACCCATCTAGATAATTCAAAATAGCAACAAACGTGTGTTCGTTATGATATCGTAGAATTAAAGCCTGAAATAGCTTATAGGCACATGAGATTTCTTCTATGCATAGTTATTTTATTTTTTTTCATTTCTGGAGATAACAATAATAATGTTATGAATGAGAGAGAGAGAGAGAGAATGAAAGAGAGGTGCATGAAACTTACGTATTTTTGAACAGCGTCAAACCAAGACTGGGGAAGTTATCAAATCCACAAGAATCGCCAATGCCACTGAAAAACCACTTAAAGCAGCTCCATACTAAACTTATACTCAAATATTTTCCAAGACAGTTGACTTGTTTTCTGCAAGTAGACACCAACAATGAAATACATATATTAATAAGTAGCGCTTTTGTTGAAAGTATAAGCAAAAACTGAAAGTTTCAAGATCTTTTTAGGACAGTGCTTTTGCTGATCAAAGATAGATATGCCAGCCGTTCCTTTAATCTGTGCGATTAACACAAAACAAGAGATTCTAATGTAACGCCCAAAAATAAAGATATTGATTTACCCTGCGAGCTCAGCCCCCGTGTTTGTGTGGAAGCTATTTATCAACATTGCTGTGGCTGTCCCACTGGGATACGTAAGCTTATAATCCATAACCATAACCTAAAATCAAACATACGGAAAGAATGAAAAGATATATACATCACCCAAAAAGTGAATCACAAGTATTTATATGATGACTAAATTGGAGGTTCCTCTTGCAAATGTAATTACAAATGAAACCAGAAATAATTCCTTATTTGGCAACAACTAAAAAGAACTACAGCACAGTGTGAATAGTTTAATACATAGAATATCAATAACCATATTTAGGAATTTAACAAATGAATTAACTCCATAGCAAATCTAGTAACCACGACAGAAGCTACCTTACGAAGTGGAACAAGGCTAAAAAGCCCTAGGAAACTGACGACAAAGAGAAATCCGATCATCCAACCTAATCCTGGGTTCTTAATATCCTCAGCACGATTTCCAGGATAATCAGCACCAATGAGATTATATGTTCTCTCATCCATTGCAATTATATACGAACCAAACCCCCCTGCAAGAAACGAAAATCCGGGAAAACAAAACAAAATTTGAGAACCATAACAAGCATGAGGTGAATACCATGCCAACTCAAATCTGATTAGCCAAAATGAGCATATGAGAACCACATTGCACTCAAACAAATACTGCTTACCTAACACTATTTTTCATACTAAAAAAGTAGTGATATAATCACAGCAGTAACTAATCAAATTTAATATTTACAATACCAATTAATTCACCTCTCCTCCTATGAGATGAAAAGAGGTTCATCATCAAGAACGACTCAAAGTTTGATTAAAAACCTTAACTTGCAGGTCGTCGTGATTACAAACCCAACAAATTTTGCCATAGCTGGCTCACTAACTACGAAAAGTAAAAGCTTGCACCAAGCTGCTGCAACTGAGCAACATATCAAATAGAAGTAACTCTTAGTAAAGTCCATTTAGTCATCCATAAAAAAAAAACAACCTATTCATCATCAAAATTTAAACTTTAATCAACAAGAACCCCAAACAATCCTAAAATCAACACGATTCACTCTCAACCCTCTTTATAAACAACCATCAGAGACCAAAACCAAAAAAAACAAGTCAAAACCAAATGCAAAAAAAACACAGCACCCAATTAAGAACTCAACTTCACCATACCGCTAAAAGCGAGCCCATAGCAAGCAACAACGCAGGTCTGGATCACAGTGTTCTCCTGCTTCGTGAACGGCTTCACCGAGAAGCCCAGATTCGACAGCAGCTGAGTCCACGACTTGACGAAGAAGAAGCCGAGCAACCCAGCGGCCACATTGAGCGACGGGATGATCCCGACCGTCAGATTCAGCTTGTGCGTGATGATGCAGAACAGAACCCCCAAAACCGCGCTCACCAGCAACCCCCTCACCGTGATCTGCTCCTTCCACTCCGGCACCTCCTCGAACTCGATCCCGCCGGCGCCGGAGATCGGATCCGCCTTCCGATGCGAATCGCCGATCAACGGCTCTGATATCTCCACGGCGGCGCCGCTCTCCGTCCCCATCGGAGCTCCTGGAATCGACGATCGGAGAAGATTTAAGATTGGGTCTGTGGATTTTTGGAATCGGATTAGGTATGGGAGAGAGAGAGAGAGAGTCAATTGATTGAGGACAGAGAAAGGTATTATTTATCGGTGTGTGAGTGAGTTTGAAAGTTTGTTGGAATATTATTATATTATTATTATAGCTCCCTCCAATCCCGTCCCGCCACGTGGTCTCCTAGTGCCGTTTACACAAACAATAGCGTGGAATATGTGAATTGAGTTCAATTGAATCTTCATTTTGTTTTTGTAACTGAAGTCTTATTGAATTTGGAATATTTGAATTTTGGCCGTTTATTTGTAGAAATGGTAATTTGAGTATTTCTAAAACATTAGTGTTGGTTAATAATTGAATATTTATAGTATTCAAATTTAACTAAGAGACTGATCATATACATTATCACAGAAAAAGATTTTAAATATGATATAATAATTAGTTAATACAGTATAAACACTACCCTATTCTAAGCAAAGTTATGTGATTTAAACTTATAAATCCTCTAATATCAAATGCAATGGTGTTAGCAAATAATTTCTGTTCAGATTTGTATTGTATTCAGACTGATATCAAATGTGATATTGTTTACAAATACTGAGCGATAATTGATAGGCCAGGAGCTTGAGGATTATTAGTGTTTTTATTTCTCTATTTTCTTAAAAAATATATTACATACACTATTGATATTATTTTTTTGAATATGAGAAACTTTTTTAACAATGACAAAGATCGAGTCGAACCAGATCAACAAATAATGACGAGACAAATCACTAAACATGATTTCAATCCAATTGAATTAAAACAAATTTGACAAGCTCGTGTGGCCTGAGCATGAGTCGAACACTTGGGACCCGCAAACTACACTTGGTTTGGAAAGAGTTCGCTTTCGTTCACATCCTTCTACACGACTTAGCAACGGTGACCACTTTTGATGGAAGGAAAAACTCCTCTTTACAAATGCGTATGTGTCTTCCTCCTCAAATTTTTCATTAAAATATTGCGAATAACAATGCATCATTCCACCCTTCGCACCACAAAACCCAGTTCATCATGTTAGGATTTGACCTCATCCACTTTTCAATACCTCCCAAAACCCAATCTTCCCAGATATTAGCCGTTATTGGGCAATTAAAAAATAGACGTGAAATCGTCTCCTCCTTTTGAGAACACAATAAGTGTCATCCGTATTGACCCCTAAGTCTGCTACCCTCGACTTGATCTGCAACAAGTTGATAAGCATTCTCCAAAAACAGAGCTAAACCTTAGGCGGAATTTTCAATTTCTACACATTCATCTACAAATAATTAGCAATGCAAAGAATCTCATCTTTCCGAAAGGCGGCATAAGAACCTACTCCCTCAATGCAAAAAATCATAAAGCATTTGATTTTGTTGAGTGCCTCCACGCTTGTTTTCCTTGGAGGGGCAAATTGAACTCTTTCAAGCAGGGCTAGGGTGGCTCTCATTTTGCCTTACCAAACTCAGGAGAACTCCGAATACAGAATTAGATCGTTTGTACCGACAAATTTTTGGGGTGGAGCTACGCACTAATAATAATAATATAAAAACATTCATATTTTGATAGTATTACATTCATACTTAAAAGTTAAAATAAAAGAATTATTAGAAGAAACTTTTTATTATTATAATATTATTTATTAAAAAAATTAATGTACCAATAATAAATATTTAAGACAAAAACATAGATATTTTTAACACACATATCCTTAAAAATTATTAAAACTCCAGAAAAATACTTCTTAGTATTTTTTATAGTTTTTAATTTTATTTAAGAAAAACAATCTAAATCTACCTGCTCCGCCTATACCTACCTAATTTCGCATAGATAACTCTATTTTTATCATTGAATTATACAACACAAAGATTCTAATATAATGTAACAACAACAGTAGACTCAATACATATGTATTGTGTATATGCAACTTTTGATGAATAATGTGAATAATACTATAGATGACATACATTTAGCTAGTCATAAATGTTGGCGTACCAAACTTGGAGAAGATTAAACGAAGATAAGATAGCACACACACAGAGGCTCTCCTCCCAAGTCCCAGCCTATAACTTGATTGCCCAAACTTCAAAGTGGATCAGTCCCATGTTCTAGGGCGTATCAATGTCAAGAGCTATCATGTTCCACACCTTCACTTCAAATATCACAACTGTACCTACTGCATCAACAGTCTAGTTATATATTTGCAAAATGATACCCCAAACTGGCTTTGATAAACAGAAATACAAATAGAACCATATAAGATGTAATGACACCCACATGATGCATACAGGTAAAGGTAAGGTATCATAACATAGCCTTCACGTAAAACTCAGGAGGGAGAACTCGGCGAGGTGAAAAATAAAGAGTTCTAAGAGCTCGGAGAGAAATTAGCAAAACTCATTTATATATAATTCACATGATAACTTAATAAATTAATACGAAGGCACATATTATAGAACTTCAAAGCATGTATAAAAATAACTAGGCAAAACCGAACAAGTTGCAAAGCTCAGTCCAAAATTCGGTTTACTAGATTGTAATGAGTTCTCTGGGAGAAATTGGAGAGAACTAGTTGTAGAACATTGTTCTTTAAAAATTATGCACAGTTTCCTAGGTTGTGTCACAAGGACCTTCAATTGTTTTGTCAGGCACCTCATACTACTAAGTGGTTCCAGATTTTAGGGCATTAAATTTGAATCTTCTTGGTAGGAGCAAATATATGATGCTCAAGTAAATGCTATGCTGTATACTTCAAGAAGATCAACTTTCCGCCAGTGGACCTTGTACATTAGATACCAGCTATCCTGACAACCCATGCCACACAATTACCATCTTTTTCTAGTTTTCACTTTTCAATTCCAATTATAAATCTAACCCAACCTTGAAACCACTCGGCTTCAAACAATGACAACAGTCCAAGTATTATACCTTGTAGCTAAAATGTTGCGGAAGTGGGCAGTAGTATGGTCCAGAAATCAGACTGGTAGTGGTTCTTCTGTGAGAACTCCACCCATTCCCATCCTCCAGGATTGATCAACAAGAGAAGCCAACTCCCTGAAATTTTTAACAGATTCCCATAAGCAGAACTACAATATATGCATATAATCAGAGATATAAGAGAATCAGCTTGAATTTGCAGTTTTGCATTTATTTCTAACTATGGTCGTGGCTAGTTTAATATAATACAGGTTGACCCGGCAGTGTCCCCCCGGTCATTGCAAGATCAAAAGCATAATGCAGTGCATTTTTTAAGAAATTTTTGTTGATTTCATTGAAAAGTGCACGGATGATGAATAAGTTATGGTTGTTATAATGCCAACTGTGTATATCTCCAGCTTACAAAGACAACCAGTTCTCTTTCTTCTGATATTAAAGTTAATTTCTCAAGATCATAACTGAGCACCTAAAAGATACAATACATAGGAGTAATTTGCTCATTACCTTCAAAAGAAATCTGCAATAGAACAATTGAAACATGACGAGGTTTATGGGGCTGTTAACATAGTTTCTTCACAAACTAGAGAAACACGGAATACAGTAAATATAGGATAGAGCATGCACAAGAATAAGCAAATGCAGATATATCTATGCATACAGGTTTATTGTAGTTATGTTGGAGACACAACATCCATGAATATATCAAATATTGAACTCAATTTTCTTTGGATATTGTTCAAGTGTCCCACATTGAAAGAATATGGATTTAGTTTCCACTTGGGATACTAGTTGGGATCTCCACCTCTTAATAGTTAATAGCTATCGATTGGGTTGGAGTAAGTTCAGCCGATATTAAGATATATTATTGTGTCTCTTCTGCTGCTATTATTTATTGTCTCCTGCTCAAACCTAGCTAGGTTTGAGTTTTAAGTCCTCTGTTTCCGTTGAACTGATGCTGATATTTATGTGAGGAATAATGGAAGACCAGGTTGCAACAAACTAGTCTTTTATGAAAATATACCCATGCAGGTTTATAAGGAAATCCTACTTTACCTTTTTATCAGCAATAATACAGGAATTCCTACTCTAGTCTATGTACCAAGATTCAAACTGAGCTCCTTACCACTTATGGCCCAACTTATGTCGGTCTTAGTAAAAAAATACACTACATTATTCAAGTTCCATGCTATCTTTTAGTCAAAATGATTTGTTGTTATGTCCAAATTTCTATTAAGCCGAATGTACTGAATCTAATATATAAAATTCATAACAAAATAAGGAGATAGTACAAAGTGATATGATATGTAACAAGGTAAACTTACTTAATGTCATGGCTGACTACAAGGACAGTTAATTGATCCTTTAAATGCTTTAAAAGCTTCACGACGTCGGCACGTGCCTTCCAATCTGACGTAGAAATTTCATTAACAGATGTGTAAACTGTAAACATAAATTATTAAAGTAATCTGGAATAGATGATAAGCAATGTAGGGGCTACAATCCATATACAAAAAAAATCTAGGAGAAGAGGAGAAGAATAGACATCAAGAGGACACTTTATAAGAAACTTATATAGATTTACTTGGAAACCTTTTCCAAATAAACCGGTGGATTAGAAACTTTTAAGTATAAACTCCTACTGAGATGGGAATTGAACCAGCACTATGACAAGCATAATAAAACCCAAGTCAACCAAAGTGGAGCTAGTAAATGATGAACAACCTATGCAATGCAGGTTCGATTCTCCGTACCTGCTCTCTCTATACTTGTCTATATGATAATTCCATTATAACACGTATTTAGTACTTTTGAATTTTTCTTCCAGATCTTTAGAGTTCCGAAATGCATTACTGAATTGAATACACAATCCCATAAATTCTCACATATTTTTTGATCAAGAGAATGGAAGGCAATATGCACAAAAATTTGGAACGAAAAGTGTCCATACAGTGGTAACAGTTGAAAAGGGTAGAAATCAAATGGCACCAAATGCATCTTCATACCTAGACCAGCCAGAGGTTCATCCAAAATCAGTAAATCTGGGACTTGTACCTGAAGGGTAGGAGTCATTAGACATACAAGTGTCTGGAAGTTCCACGACTGGAAAGAACTCAAGAATCAATTTTGTTCTTAAGAAACAAATAGTGTAATTTATGGTTATTAACAAGTGTGTGTATGAATGTAAACATATTCATGATTATCACTATGCAGAGAAGGATTGAATCAATCTAGGTTGGAACGCTTTCAGTCCCACCCAATGACGCGGTAGTTTAATGTAACAGCATAAGGAATGCATTTATGATCTGTCTATGTCAAATACTGTTCTAATATGCCAATATCAGGTGGGGTACAGAGAAGTCCCAACCTGCTTACTCGTGTATGAATAAACAAATAGGAAGGTTCTTACTAATTGAATTGCCAGGGCAAGTCGGCGTTTGTAGCCACCACTTAAGGACTGTGGATCTTTATCCAGTGAGATTCCATTCAATCCAACCTGTTTTGTAAAATAAGAAGATACTCAGATTTGGAGAAGACGTGTAGCATAACAACCAAATATAGGCAAATTAACTAAAGGGTAATAAGAAACATTTTGATCAGACAGAGCGAACTTGTACCCAATTAATAGCTCTTTGAAGTTTCAGAGTAAGTTCCTCCTTTAATTGGAGATCACCCTTTTGTCTCGGCCACCCAAATGTAACTTCCTCAAGAATGCTATCTGTGATGAAATACCTGCCTCATAACCCGATATATTTAGAAAAGAATTATCTGAATATATAATATGGACGAGAAATGGATTACAGACGTTTTTTGTAAACATAAACTCAAGGAATTTGACTATATGAGTTGATGAAATAAATTGGAAGAGAGTGAAATGCTTATAGACGCACAAGCAAAAATGAAATAAAAGCACAAACTCTACTCTCAAATTGTCGGATGCATAAACAACAATATTCCCTTGATAAATGCAATAGCAAAGGATGCATATGCAACTTGTTTTTATTTCCAAGCATCAGATTAAACCATTGCAGATAACTTTATCTTACAAATTCACAACTAGATAACTTTCAAAATAAAGATATTTTTATATGTATGGAATGAGAAATTTACATTATTTCAAAGACCCAAATGTTTTTCATTAGCATAAACAGGAAAAGTCAAATGTTCTTTTCTTATTAGTGTTAAGGTACCTCTCAGGAAACTGAAATACAATACCAACTCTTTCTGGACGCAACAGCTCCGGTGGCTGATTGGGGTTGCCATCATTCCCATAACTTTGAATATGAATGGAACCTGATGTTGGCTTATTTATTCCTGAGAGAAGCTGCAAGGGGAAATAAAAAAAATAATATTTTCATGCATAAAATAATAAAGGGCTCGAGTTAATATAAATATTAAGGGATAATATGTTGGGATGATTGACCTGTAAGAGAGTAGTTTTTCCACTTCCACTCTGTCCAAAAATCAGGCCAAAACTGCACTAACAAGGGCAAACATGTTACTAACCAATGAAAAACATTGCTTTGAAGCAATTCAAAACTAACCATCAAAATGATGTTAAGTCATATCTGTGAGCAGAGTACACATACATACAACTTTGTAATAACCATATTCAATGTTTTGTTTTGTACACTATTGTTCTGAAAACTATTTCATATGCACGCGAATACAGAATGCTACGGTTGTTTTTATAAAGGAAAAGATGATGATATTGATATCAATGAAACCCCACAAAGAAAACAAGCACGCACGCACACTATGTTCATCTAGTAATATTTTTAAGTATGACATTTATGATTGAAACACAGAACAATGTTCAAGGCAGACACAAAAGGAAGAGCCCAAAGCCAAACCAGGAATCTCGATTGATTACAAGGAAATGTATCAAGAAGATTTACCTCTTTTCTGGAAGGGAAAAATTAACTGAGTTCAAAAGGTTGAACTGAGTGCCGGGGGGTCGATAGCTAACATCCTTGACCTTAAATCAAAAGAGGTCACTGTCTTAGCAACTTCCAGTAATTTTAAGGATAGCACCATAAAAATTTGCAGAGTCTGGACACAAATATTGAGGAAAGGACAGTAAATGATAATATAACATGGAAATGCAACAAAATGAAATTACAGAACTAATGTCCTAAAGGTTAATTTAATTTCAGTTAAAAAGATATAAGAGTCTATTATGTTTATTATTCTCAATTCAAGAGTTAGGAGGGACTGGATACTGTTTACTGAGATTTTTGATGAAGAGGATGTGGATTTTGTGGAGAAACATCTCCCAACTAAAGATATGAATTCAACGATGGAGTCAGATTACAAAATCAGAATTAACCCAAACCATGATTATTGATTCCTAACGTCATTCTTCCAGAACTTCCAAAAAATGTTCCCTAAATAGTCTACAGACATCGTGGGAGGGGATCTTCATATTTCCCTTCCAATTCTTTAAATTTACCCCTTCATTTAGAGGGCTAGAGGAAGTGGGGGTGAGAACACCAAATCACCTCATAACCAACCAAAACACACATTATGGAAGTTGATGACTACATTGGAGCAACTATCTAGAGGGAATGGGAAAAGGCAATTTAGCATATGGTCTATTGTATGTATGACAACAAGCCTTTACTTATTAATTCTGATAATCCAATCATTGTTGTTTGCTTCTCCAAACACTGAAGACATCCTTGTTACATGGTCACCATTTTGTCAGCTATCGTAAGACATCAGATAGATTATTGCATACATGAGATCTAAATGCCTGATAATTATGAGTGCATCATCCTCCATCCACAAAAATATCTTACACTCACAAAAAAAACACTCAAAGTTAGAGAATACTTTTGAAGTCGAATAAAGTGAATAAACTAACATTATCATTATGCAAACGTGCTGCTTTTTCTCTTCAGTTCTTCATACTTATACTCCCTTGTAGCAGGTTCCTAACCTATCAAACCTAAGAATAAACCTAATAACAATTAATCATTCGGGATTTCGGGTTTACAAGTACGTCAGTGACCGCCACTACAGAAATCATCTAACCATTATATACCCTTTTAATCCTCTTCAAACATTTCGTTCGAGGCAGATCAATGGAATATTAAAAGTTCATCTAAAAACAATATCGTGGCCTTGTAGAAACATATTCCAAATCGTCAAGACATTACATAACTCTTAAAGCATCTGAGAATTAAAACTCAATGCATATGATAGAAAAATCCTATAAAATGTTTCAAGAAACAAAATGGAACAGTACAAACTTCAACATAGATGATTGAATGTGTGCTCAGTAAACATCCATAAATTTACAAAAAAAATCAAAAAACTATGAAGTCCAGTGAGATAAAAACTTCGAAAAATGCAAAATAATGCTCACTTCGAGGCGGGAATGGTCGCAAGAGACTCTGAGACCTCGCGTTCCGGTGATGTTCTGCGTTTTTCTGGAATTCAAAAGCCAATCAGGTTAAGCAAAATCAACAGAAGAATCAGATTCGAAACTGAGAAATGCTTGCCTGTGCCAACGGATCGGAGGTTGAAGATGATGAAGCAGAGACGGCGAGAGAGCGACCGTGAAGCTCGCCATTTTCGACGATCCACAACAAGACACAGCGACGAAACCGCTATAATTGGGCTCCACTACTTGAGACTCAAAAACACAAGCTATTCTTTATCTTGGGCTCATCTCGATTATAAGGCCCATTTTATCCGTTACAAGGCCCATTAAAGTACCAACAATGAATAACTGTATTTTATCAACGGTTTTTTTAATTTTACCAGACTGAGTTTAACGGTTTCTTTATCCATATTCCATATATATAGGAGTGTTTTGTACTCTAATTGCATTTGGTGATCAACAATTTTTTCCTCAGATTTGTTAATTAATTGATTCAATTTTAAGTTTCTTTTAAAAAATCAATTGCAAGATGATGAATTTTTTAGTTGTGAAAACAACTATTCTTGATTATATGACACACAAAATGCATGTACAGATTGACTCATGTTAAAATAAAATAAAATTATATGATATTGATAATCTGATAGCTTTTACCTTGTGAATTTTTGTTGCAATTTCATCTCAAACTTACGTCCAATTCCGTGTTTACCTAGAAGACACACAAATATGCATAAAACATATCGAAAAATGTGTTTGGTTAGTGTGACAAACTATCATTTAGAATCAGCATTATATGTCTAAAGTGACAAATCTTATTGATAAGTATATTATAATCTCTGTCTGTCGATTTAAAATTTTGGGTTTGATCATTATAAGTGTTTACAATCTCAATCTAAAAAGAGAGAGGGACGAGAACGCAAGTAAGAGTAAAAGCGAAAAGCTTATGAATTATTTGGTAAAATTTTTTTTTATTGAAAAGAGTGTATAGGTAGATAAAGAAGTATTCATAACATAAATTCCAACTCAATGCTTATATTGTTTATATTTGATTAAAAGTCCTTTGAGTTAAGTATCTTAGTTGTTTTTATTAAAAAAAAGTATCTCAGTTTTTTTTCCAGTAATATATAATGTTTTGAAATTGCAACATGAGACAAGAAGCATCCTAATTTCATTATTTTACTTAAGATTCCTTCCAACTGTACCAAACTGTTTCGTATTCACGTGTAAACACCTCTTAACAATAAGTCTATCATAAAGTAAAGAGTTTAGAATAAACAAATCACATTAGTACATAAATCAACAAAATATTTGTTGAGAAAATAACACTTCAGCACATTTAATCATTTATCTTGTCAAAGTACATCATATAGTGTGATTTTCACCTGATTAATCATTTTACTTACCAAACAATTAAATGCATTTTCATTTTCATAATCTATATCAAATGTCCTTCCTCAGATTAAGGGGAAGATTCTTGATGTCATGAAAATTGTGAAAGCGAGAGAGGCGATTGCTCATCTGAGTCTTTCGAATTTCATTGGTTACTGAAAACCAGTTGTATTGCGCTTCGCCAAAAACTATATATCGTCAAGAGTTCAAGTTGGGAAGGGGATTTTCTCTCGCGAGCTAGAAAAGAAGTACTACTCAAGGCAATGTTGCAAGCGATGCCAACTTATGCTATGTTCGTATTTCTATTCCTGATGTGTCTTATTCAAGAGATTGAACAAACTTTGTCTTGATTATGGTGGAGAAGGTCTTCTAACATGGGGTATTTTTTGACGAATTTGGGGGAGATTGGCTCGAAATAAGGACATGAGTGGTTTGGGAGTTCATGATTTATGTGATTTCAATCTATTTTTGTTGGGGAAGCAGGGATGGAAACTGATGGATAAGGATGATTCATTGGTCTCTCGAATTTATACGGTTCGATACTTTCTGTCTTGTTCATCTTTGGCGGCTAGGATGGGTTACAATCCTATTTATATTTGGAGGAGTATACTAAAGGCTAGGGTATCATGAGCAGAGGTTGTCAGAGAGTGGTTGGGGAGGGAGCCATCTCAATCTCAAGATAACCGTGGTTGATAGGGTTTAATCCGTTTGTGGTATCAGATAATAAATTAGCTTCTAGCGAGATAGTTCGAAACTTGATGATCAATTCAAGTTATTCTTGAAATATTCCGCTCATCAGGGATTCTTTCTCGCTTGATATGGCGTTAACCGTTTTATCTACTCATTTGAATATGGGGATTAGAGGGTATCATGGTATTGGACTTGTGAAAAAACTGGCATCTACTCAATGCGACCGACGCATTGGGCTATGCAATTTTTTCGGGGCCGTTGGCAATAAGAATGCTGCCCTCCTCATTGGAAGATTCTTTGGATATTAGATGTCCTGCTAAAGGTGAGGAATTTCGTTTGGAGGCTGGTTTCCAGTTGCTTGCCTACAAAGCTTTTATTTATATCTCAAGATTTAGTTTCTCGCATATTTTTGAATGGTTTATGGTGGAGTCGGTTTGGGAAGAGTTAGAGTTGCGTAACTCTTTCGTTATGTCGTTTGGGTCCAATATTGTTACTCTGTTGTGTTTGGGCTCAAAGGAGGGCCTTAAGAGGACTAGTATGGTTCTATGGAGTATTTGGCGTGCCCTAAACGATAAGTTATGATCTAGGGTTCCATTTTCTACTAGCTCAGTCATTATAGTAGCGCAGCTACCTGGAGAGGGTGATAGTCGGCGCAGGGAGAGGTGGTTCGGCCCCGGAGACATATTTCAGCAATTCGCTGGGAGAGACCGTCGGTGGGTTCTATGAAAATTAATGTAGACGGTGGTAACGGTGCTACTGAATCAGCGAGAGTTGAGATCGGTTGCGTTGCCAGGAACAGTAGCGGGGAGGTTATCGGAGGAAGAGGCTTTTCATGGAAAATGCGCATTAATCCCTGATTGGGTAGAAGTTTAAGGCATTCTCGAGGCAGTGAGATGGGCTCGAGATTCGTTCGTCGGTCCGATGATAGTTGAATCTGGTTCGTTCGTCGATCCGGTCCGGTCCGGTGATTCGTTCCTCGACTCTTTGTTCTCCTTTTAGTATTTTAATTATGGAATTTGGGCGTGTGTTAAGTTTACTGTCGTCGATTTCTGTTGTGTTTGTTAAACGCACAGAGAATAAGATAATTCTCTTCTCAGCGACGCTATGCTTTCAGATTATGGGTGCTCGTTTGATAGGAGGAATGTCCTGCATTTTCTTCCTAATGTAAATTGTGCTGATATTGCTTACTTTATACAATTTTTTTTTAAAAAAAAACCCTAAATACGTATTAGCACAAACCTTAAAATTCGGTAAGTTGTATTCGTAGTCTATAAAAGCACATTCGTTTACACATCCACGCCAAATTTAAAATTCGATACATTTTATTCATAGTGTATAAAATTTAAAATTTAGCCTGCTTTATTCGTAGTCTATAAGAGAACATGCCAAGTCTCACCCGCCACGTGTTGCTATCCTATTGGCAGTAATTATGAATCACACGACATTAAACTCAAAGTCAAAAGTCATTGGTGTGATGGTCCAGCAGCCGCAAATACGAGAGTAATTAGCATTGTTTCTTAGTAATTGCGAAAATGAATTAAATAAATGAGAGACAAGTTTGGTAGGAGGAGAAATTGATTCACACTCATTTTTTTCTGGTGAACAGAAAGTGGAAATTTCTTGCTAACTCAAAACCAAATGACCCAACAAACCTTTTATTGGTACCAACAACCATTCTAAAATTCGTGCTTAAATTATATAAACCTAATGTTTTTTAAAATGAATCCAAAATAATCACTTTTTGAAGACTTAAAATCATGATCACCATTTTAAATATATTTGACTACTTAAATGATTAGAACTAAATTTCATCATAAAATATATTTATAAGAAAAAGTAAATCACGTTGTTTGTAAACATGTTTTCTCCTGTAAATTATTGAATCCATTTTAGTCATTTTATTTGTGTCAATTCTCAAATTGGCGACATAAATAATATAAAAATACTAACCTTGAAACTTAGAAGACCTTAATTTTATAAAATATATTAATACTTAACATATTCCCAAATCCCAATATTTCAGGTTTCAGTAGTAACACCCACGTGGACCCTATGATTTAATTATCAAAAATTCAGAATATTCAAGTCGCAAATCGTGGACCGTCCAAGTCAATACGATCCTTTACTTATATAACATATCAGTAATTGCTAATTGATTCAGCTCCAAACAAGCAATTCAGTTCTCAAAGGTACTGCGATTCGATTCACTTGAAATACCCAGAAATTGTTTGCTACCAAACATTTCTGGATCTTCTTCTCCAGATCCATTGACCGTGCTTCAATGGCGGGTCAAGGCAAGAAGGTGCTGCTCACCTCCAATGGGGACGAGATCTCCGAGAACATAGCCTTCAATTTGGCCAAACATGGTTGCAGGTAAGAACCTAAGCAAAACCCAGAAATCAATTTTTCTTCTTTGTGTTTGTTGGCTGAGAAAATCAAAATTTAGGGTTTATTGTTTCTGGGTTTTTAGTGTTTGTTACATTTGTTTGGAAATTGAGAATCAATTTGGTTGTGGAATGGTTGTAGGCTGGTTTTGATGGGAAATGAGAGCTCTCTGAGGAGTGTTGGCCAAAGAATCAATGGTTCTTTGAAGGGTGGCTTGCCTGTGGAGGTGGTGGGGTTGGACATGGAAGAGGAAAGGGAAGGGGTTTTCGACGAAGCCGTTGGAGAAGCTTGTAGGGTTTTGGGGAATTTGGATTCTTTTGTGCATTGCTATGCTTATGAAGGTATATATTACTTAATGACTTGCTTATTTTAAATCATGACTTGTTTGTTTTTCAATGCTGGACCGCCAAAATGTGGGATCTCTGCTGTGAGCATTTCATAATTTAGGAATCTTAGTGTTTGTGCTTATACGTTGGAGTTTTATATTAGAAAGAGTTGGTGATAGGAAGGCGTAAAAGCCCTTAATAGTTTAGCACATGTTGCTTACTCGATAGATTACATAAGCTTTGTTTTTTAATACCTGAATGTGAGCAATATTGGCTACACATGTTATGTTTACCAGATTTAACTAATGAAAAATTTGATGTTGTTTTCTTACTATTGGTGGACATTGTTATTCACAGTTCGCATGAGAACATTTGGAAATTGTATCTTTCGTGTCTTGTCCCTTGTGAGGATTGGTTAAACTAAACTATTTTATTTTGAGTGAGTCTTTCATGAAACTATTTTTCTCTTTCAGCGTTTTATACTAGAAATTGTTGGGTGCTAGGAACGCGGATAGAGGCCTTCAATAGTTTAACTCATGGTGCTTGATTGATAGATTACATGAGCTTTAGTTTTTAAATAATTGAATGTGAACAATATTGGTTAGATATGTTTTGCTATTACCTTTAACTCGTGCAAATTTTGACCTGGTTTTCTTATGATGTGATTATTTTATAGCTCTATGCTAGTTGACATTTTTATACAGCGTTGGAACTCTTGTCGCGTCCCTTTTGTGGATTCGTAACATTCGTTGAACTAAACTAATTTTCTTTTTGAGTGAATCTTAATTTGAACTATTATTTCTCTCTTTATAGATTACATAAGCTTTATTTTTTATTACTTGAATTTGAGCAATATTGGTTCGATATGTTTTGCTCACTAGATTTGACTAATGAAGATTTTGAGGCTGTTTTCTTGTAAACAAGTGGGCAATGGGGATTTTTTTAGGGATATGATTATTTTTCAGACTTCTATATTGGTGGACATTTTTTATTCATGGTACAATGAGAACATTTGGAAATTATGACTTGTCCCTTTCTTGGATTTGTTAAACTAATCTATTTTTCTCTTGAGAGATATTTTAATATTAGAAGTAATTCGTAGCTGGAACAGTGCATGTTCATCAGCACCTCTAGCTAATATATATTGTGTGTTGTGTGAGAGAGATTTTAATAGTTGATATCAGAGGTTGTAATAATCCATATTTAATTATTTAAATACTATCCAGCCTGGTTTCTGCTGACAAATTTAATAGTAAATTCTGATCCATCGCCTCTGACTACATGAAACAGGAAAAATGAAAGAGCATTTACAATTACCCGAGGATGAGTTCAAAAAGATAGTAAAAATTAATTTCACGGCTCCATGGTATCTGCTAAAGGCCGTTGGCAAAAGAATGCGAGATCACGGATCTGGTGGCTCCATTGTATTTTTGTCCTCAATAATCGGTGCTGAAAGAGGGATATATCAAGGAGCTGCCGCATACGGTTCTTGCTCGGCCGCAGTGCAGCAATTAGTCAGAGTAAGCAACTATTACTGTAATTCTCTAATAGAAGCAATTTATATAGTGCAATGTGCAATTTCAAAATTTTGAAACTATACTCATTTTGCTATATCTTATTCAAATGTTCAGTTTTCGGATTGCGATTTCTGATGTTAGCTTATTCTCTGCTTGCGAAATTCAGACATCTGCTATAGAGATCGGAAAATACCAGATAAGGGTCAACGCAATTGCACGGGGACTACACTTGAACGACGAATATCCATTATCGGTGGGAAAGGAGAGGGCGGAGAAGCTGGTTGGCCAGGCAGTGCCGTTGAATAGATGGCTAGATGTGAAAAACGATCTGGCTTCGACCGTGATCTACTTAATCAGCGACGGTGCGCGCTACATGACTGGCACGACCATATTTGTCGACGGAGCTCAGTCTCTGACAAGGCCTCGCATGCGATCTTATATGTAACAGATCATTTGTAGACTCTTGTGAGTAAGGATTTGCGGAAGAGAACAACTATTTCTGCTTCGCGTCTTGTACCGAACAATGTTGCTGTAATAAACGACATGATTAGAGAGCTTGTAGACCATACTCTCTGTGTGTAGGGACTATATTTGCACAGAATTATCGTTCACTGTAAATTTGATATTATCATTATGGAGAGTGAAACGTGTCATATCCTGGAGATTTTCACAAATATCCTCGTTTGTAACCAATAACTCTCGCCTGAGTTCGTTGTACCCTCTCCTGATTACACAATCTTGGATGTCTGATGAACTCCGTTCGTCTAGGCTAAGGAGTGTAACCTAAAAACCCCAATAAAGTTTCTGACCAATTAATGCCGGCTAACTTCTGCTTTGCCTTCGAAACCCAACAAAGTTCAAGGTGGAGGGCCGGCCTTACAACGCGACCTGACAAGGAGTCAAGACCGAGCCCAGAAGAAGTACCGCTCAAGACACCAACACGGACCGGTCTCCCAACACCGGGCTGCCATGACGCAAGTCCATGGTCCCATGGAGGCGGCCTTGTTTAGCGGCCAAGCAATGACACCTCACCCTTATCTATTTGCAAGGAGATTTATTAGTTGGACGACTGGATAAAGATTAGATGAGCTCAACTTGGTGCTCAAGATTCAGAAGAATATTCTTTTACTTTATTTTAGGGTTTTTTCTAGAATTTTTTTTTCTTTATTTTGGTAGAGTTGTATTTAGGGAACTCAACTCCTCTGTAAAGTAGTATAAATACGGGTGTAGGATATTGTAATTCTCAACTTTTAGAGAGTCAACTAACAAGCCTCGACATTAGTTCGTGGCCAATTGGTCATTGGAAGTTTTTCCCGACGAATAAAATACCGATTGCCTTCTCAAGAGAAGGAGCAATAAGCCCCTGGACCTCCGGTTCTTAAACCTATCCCGCGTTTTGTCTATTTCGTTTGTTTGCTTAATCGATCTAAGTATGGCAACCACCCAATCAATCAATCACCTTATATACTTGTTTCAACATCGAAAAGGCTTATTTGGAGTTCGAGCGTGATCAATAAATCTCTCCCAAACGCCAAGGGATTATCCAAAATCGAATCCGAACCGAGATTCAAAATGAACTTGGTCCAAAAACCCGAGAACTGTGGATATTTGATTGGATTTGGTTCTGAAAATGAAGAACCGAATTAATTCGGTTCGGTTCTAGTTCTAAAAATACTAAACCACTAGTTAACCCTTTAGCCAAACCGGTTTAATTTTGATTATAAATTGAATAATTGTATAAATATCACATTGACGAGGTCTAATTGGTCTGTAATTGGGCCTAATTGGATTGTAATTGCGCCTAATTAGAAAGAATTAGGGAATCAGACTTCAATCACAATCAAATGTTTAATCGGGTCTAAATGGGCAGAATTGAAAATCGAACCGGTCAAAATCAGACCAAAATCGGACCGTTACCCATATATTGGGTATGGTTTTGGATCCTAGAATAGAAAACCGGTTGATTCGGTTTGGTCCAGTTCTAGAACCATACCCAGCCCTAAAAACGCCACACCAGCCCGAAATTAAGAGGCGAGCCTCTCGGGCCATGACAAATTTGCGTTAGATAAGTAGAAACCTGCGCGCGCGTTATCTTAGCGCACGAACACGTGGCCAGAAAGGCTAACGCGCAGTGTTTTTTCGGATCAGAAAAATTCCACCATCAACGAAAAAATTCTATCTGAACCTATACATTTCACCTTCAGTACAAAAGCTCCACGTGTTTGACAATTTAGACACTTCACCCAGTTTATATATGATTGTTTCTCTGTATGTATATTTTCAAGACAACAACTATTTTCTAAAATACTAAAATTGTCTTTCAAAATTTGAAACACGTTCTTAATAATAATAATAATAATAGTAAAATGTTTAAAACTCATTGAGACACCGAAATTTTTCATACAAAATTAAACTTCTTTCAAAAGTTGTACTCAAGTGTCATCGACTACAATAATTAAAAAGCAATTTGCAGAGCGTTGCTCATTTGAGCTATTGTTGTACAAGGTACAAAATTTACGAGTTTTTTTAAAATATTTGTTATAAATTCTAGTTCTAGGCCGCTGGATTAAGGATGGACACTGGAAAAAACCGAAAAGCCAACATGTTTTTAGGAGAGGTGACAAAAACGATGTATATTTCTGTTCATGCCATATAATCCACATAAAATTTTAAGGTTGGTGGCAACATTCTGAAGATTAATATTAATTATGTCTTTAGTTGTGGAATCTGCACATGGGTCAATTATTGTGGAAATTAATATTTTTTCATGAAAATTGTTCGTGGAGTCAGCATTCAAAAAAAGGCAGCTGGAAAATATTAGAGCACTCAAATTCAACAAACATGATATACAAAAAATACGAAGCAGCCATGTAATGACGAAATTGGGAAGGAAATTTAAATTTGGTCTCTAGATTGGAATATATGCATGATAATGACATAAAATATATTATATACGGACAACCACCAAATCTAAGGCTGTCATTTTATTTATTGTCATTCAATATTTTGCGATTCTCGTGTTTTTATTAAAATGAAATGAAATATTTAAGTAAGTAAAATGATAATAGCATGTCGATATATCACTATTAAAATTATAGACAAAGATGTAGCCTACTCTTAAGATTTTTGTCACAATTGGACAAATTTTCGCGGTGCCGATTTTTTACGGGTGTCGACGTCTGCGTGGTACTGGCGGCGACGTCAGCGTGGTACGGCGGTAGGAGCAGAACTACTGTGGAGTTAGATATGGGTCTGATGGAGAGGCATGGTCGGGTGGTAGATCATGTTTTGATGGATGCGAAGTCGGGTGGTTTGGGGATGGGCTGAGACGGGTTAGGCTGGAGTTGCAGATGGGTCGCGCCTGGGTTGCGACGACGGAGAATGGAAGGATGGGAGGTTTTGCTTTTGGTTGGTTGGTAGGCCGATACTGGGAAGGAACCGGAGTTATCTGGCGTCGGTGGGCAGACTCATGCAAGCATACCGAACTAGGGGGTCTCGGCTTGCTCAAAACTCAATATGTGTCTTATTGAGATCGGTACTGGAAGAAAACGGGGGGGTCCTTGGTGTCGATGGGTTGATCCGGTTAAACCCAATAACCTGAGAGAAGTTGAATTTCGCGATGCTCATGTTGATCGCAAAGTTGATCGAAGAAGCTGGTTTACGTCGGTCTGCAACATGATCACGAGGCTTCTCCATCTGTATGAGTTGGAGGTCGTGACTCTGCATGATGCTAACTGGTTTGAGTCGATTAGTCTCCGGAATTATCAGAGATGCATGTGTAAAGCATTATGCGTCAATATCACGGGGTTTCTCCATCCGTATGAGTTGGAGGCCGCGACTCTATATTATGCTAAACGGGTTGAGCTGAACAATTTTGAAGGAATCATTAGTGAACGGTGTTGCTAACTATCCATTATCGGAATTTCTGTTATTTGTTTTGCTCGTAATCAAATGACTCACGAATTGATCATTTTTGTTTTAACTAACGGTAGCTGAAATTATAGTGAAGAGTATGTCCCACCATCTGTAACTTCAACTGTCCGACTTAATGACGAGTTAGTTTTTATTCAATTAATTAAAATTCGTTTGTCCTTTAAAAGAAATTATAGATAAAGATCATAAATAAAATAGCTTCGCGCATGTTTTGGTTGTGTGAAGTGTGAACCGAAATAGAAAGCCCACGTGCGACTCTATTCTTAAACTACAATTCTGATTTGACAAAGTTGTCCGAATTTAAATTGATTATTCGGGTGAATGTGATGAGAATGGTTAGTAGATTTGGTGACTGGTCAAGATTAATTTTAATATTATTGAGCTCCATTAGTAGCTGATTTTGACCATGTTGAAACAATCCTAAATTTGTCATATATTAGTACAAATTGTTATCGGAAAATCTTTTTAATTAAGGATTTTTCTCTAACGAGAATGCATTTATTATGCCTTACTTGTTAGTATGATACTGATACAGTTGAAGGAAATATATATGGTTTAATAATGATACCACATAAGAAAAAAATTATGTTCTTTTACTACTTTTTGAATAATTAATAAAATAACATCCCAATTATTTAAACTTCAAAATATGAAAATATGTAGCAAAGCATGCCATTTTTCTACCTTATTTAATATATATTTTCGAACTACCAAACCATATTCTTTCATCAATTCAAATAACTGGCAATACAATCGATAAACTTGAGACAGACAGATCCCTCTCTTAAATGTCAATCAGACCTTGATAGAGCCGCATGAACTTATACATGAGCTGACATGTTTGCTGACATTCGCACAAACCAAACTTTCAATTCTTCAAGATTCAAAATCAACGTCCTACAATTCTCAATCAATATTTAGTATAATATACAAAAAGAAAATTTCAAAACAACCTTTTACAATTATTATTATTTTCATAAACTCTCTTTTACTGTATTTTGTAAAAAAATTCTTTTATTTATATTTAAATTTGTACCGTTTGTGTATCTCTGTGAAAATTAACGGAAGTGTCACTTAATTAGTGTTGTACGTTTGAGTTAACATTCAAGTGACACTTTCGTTAATTTCATGAATTCACATAAATAGCGTAAAATTGAACCATGAGTGATAGAAATTTTTTGTAAAAATAAGAATAAAAAATAAATAATTTTAAAGAGAATTTTGACAATTTTTCATATAAATTTTTGAATGGTGAAAAAGGTCATAAACCAAATGATTGAAACCGCCACCAAAGAGCAATATAATTATCATGGTTGGGTTTGTAATTAATCACACTTCACATCCACTAATGAAGCTGCTTTAATTTATTAATCTTGGCCTACCCCAAACCCAACCCTTTTCATTTGTGTGACTCATTTGAAACCATTTCAATAATTCCTTGCCCTTTACGGCTTCATGCACCCACACACACCTGTCTAATCTACCATTTTCACTCCATTATTTCCTTATTTTGTTCAAGACTCATAACTTAAATTTTTAAAATGTGAATTAGACATCGCAACGTACACAATACGGAGCATGATTTTTCTCAAACTTACTGTAAAAAAAAGATACTGATAAAAAGAGAGAAAATTTAAAAATTATATGTTAAGTGGATTACATGTGTAAAAATTATTTGTGTGGTGGTAACTAAAATTAAACTAGCTTAAGAAAACATGTGTTGTTTTACAACATTTAAATTTAAATAAAATTTATGCATTTTTAGTAGATATTTTTAATATTACAATATCAAACCATATATTTATTTTTTTACCCATTCTAACAGAATTTAAAATCAATACCCAAAATAGGGGAGGTACTGCTACTAAAGGCAGCACTGGATTGGCCGATTGGGGTAGAACAAAGGAAAAGAGTACCAATGATCTAAAAAATCAAAATAATAATAAGGTAGAAAAATTCAGAGGATATCAATTAAAAAAAATAGTCGATAAGATTTAATATGAGGTTCAACAGTCGGACTGTCCTCTCAAAAACATGTATTCTATTTAGTAAATAGAGTTCAATTCTTGGTAATATTGCCAATATATTATTTTTCTTCCAATTTATATTTGGCCTATACCAACCAACATAAAATAAAAATAGTGAGTAAAGATTATATTTTTATAAATCTTCGGACCGTACATTGTTTCACAAAGACAGTGTACCAGGCTAGTTTCTTTCTTTTCCATAGACTTATATATATATTGGGTCTTGTCGGTATCTTTCGAAAACTCTTCTTTTTAATCAATTAATGGAGAAGTATCAAATGTTCTTTCCTCCAAGTTCGTCGTCCTCGCCGGACATGACGTCATCACTTGCTGCTTGTACGCAACCTTTCCACAACTTCCAAGATCACGATCCGATGTTCCATTCTTCGTCGTCATCCAATTGTTCAGGAAGAGGGTTTCTTCATCATGACTTTGTGAACAACTCAGCAATCGACGAACACAAAAACAACAACGTTGTTTTTGAGGAGATTAATGATGATAAAGAAGTGGTGAGCAAGAAAGATGGGAAGAAGAAGATAAAGAAGCCCAAATTTGCATTTCAGACAAGGAGTCAGGTCGATATTCTTGACGATGGCTATCGTTGGAGAAAATATGGTCAAAAAGCTGTCAAGAACAATAAATTTCCCAGGTATTCGATTATAGAGTATTTGATTTATCATTAAACTGGTGAATAGATTCATTCATATATTTCGGATGTGTTATTTTAACATCATTTCCCATGCGTGTAAACTACGACACGAGTTATTAATTGGGCAGTATAGAAATAATGATTGAATCTTGATTCACTTAAAAATTTATCTCCTACATATAGAAGTTCGGACAGATTTTTGATAAAATGGTAGAAACTCATTTTGATTGCTTCTTCCAAATGATCGATACACGATAATAATTTTCAATCGTCGTTTTTCTTTGATGTAAGAAATTCAAGATATTAACGATAAGCGTATACAAAATGAAGCTATCACAATTTTTGTTTGTAAACTTTTGAATGTCAACAATTTTGTGCTAGAAATGAAATTTATAAGTATAAATTTGTGTGTATGTAAATACATATATATATTTATGCAGAAGCTATTACCGATGCACGCAGAGCGGGTGCAGCGTAAAGAAGCAAGTACAGCGCGTAGCAGATGACGAGGGCGTGGTGGTGACGACGTACGAAGGCATGCACACTCATCCCATTCACAACCCTACCGATAATTTCGAACATATTTTGACCCAGATGCAAGTTTATGCTCCATTTTAATTAATTTCTTTATAATTAAACACCCATTTATATACATATATAATGTATATGTTATTATATATGAGACCGAATCTTATATATCGATCTATATATGATACAATTATATATGTGCATGGTGGAATATATATTGCTCCTAAACTTTTGTGCTGCAAACGCAATTAATTTCATCATATTTTATGTGAATCTCTCGCCACTTTATAAACATGATGTAACTTTCAGTTATAAGTTTAAGTTGTTAGGTGAGTCGAGCTGTAATAGTGTTTTACATTATTTTTGTTGTTGTTAGTAATTGGGTTCCGTGTTAGGGATGGTACCGGGCTGGATTTGGGTTGGATTCGGCTCAACCCACACCCGGACCCGCTCACTTCCACCGGGCCCTCGACCCGCAAGAAACCCGGTCAATTTGAGTGGGTGCCCGACCCGTAAAAAATCCGCCGGGTACTGGTTTTCTATTAAACCCAAAACTCGACCCGGATATTCAAATATGAATTTAATTAACAATTTTTTTTACAATACAAACAAAAATAATAATATAAATAGATGTTATATTATATTATTTTAGGTTTTTTAAAAAAAAATGATTGATGATATAAATTATATTATATAATATTACCATATAAATTATTATTTTTTAAAATTCGAACGAGTGCGGGTCGAAACCGGATCGGGTATAGGTCAACCTGCACCCGTTCAAAAAACCCGAACCCGACCCTAACCCGCAAAAATTTGGGTTTCATCCGTTTTGATCAGGGCGAGTTGATCGGGTACCCGTCGAGTTTGAATTTTTTTGTCATCCCTACCTGTTATGTTATTGCTAATAGAAATGAGGCAGAAATCATGGCTTTTCATTCACGATACACGATCAATAGTAATAGCAGGAAAAAAATGACACGGAACTATGTCTAACTAAATAAAGGTAATTTCTATTTAATTACACCGAACTACATTTTGAGCAAGACAGCTTACATTTAAAAATGAGTTTGGTCACTTCTCTAATTTTTAGAACATGCTTTTAGTTTTAGCTGTGTTGCTAACTGGTCCGATGTTGTCCAAGGAAGAAGAAGGTGATCCATAATGAAGTGTGAAAATGAAGGTGCAAAAGGAATTGGAAATATATAGTAGAAAATGGATGAGAATTGAGTCCACGTTATAATCAGTGTTTGGCCATATATGCCTTGAACTTTTTGGTGCTTCATAAGTCATGCATTCACATGTCAAAGGAAATGGAGGCTAGGGCTTGACGTCATCACTGATATGATCACAAACACATAATTATTAAATTTAATTTAATATATACTTCAATTCCAATATATATCACAAATTCTAACAACCCATTCTCACCAACCATATGAGTTAAGCCGACATAAATTGCTCCACCTGATACACAATTAGTGGACGTGAGTGTTAAAAAGTGCAACGAAAGGAATACATACAACGGTGTGTGTGTGTATATATATAGACTTTAGTACGACTGAACCGTTCGAACCAATCTCAGGCGTTGATCTATACGTGCATTGTCTCAGCGCACGATACGTATCTCGAAAGTTGACCTGCGATGTTTTTTCGGGTCAAAAACATTTCACACTTAAACACAAAAGTTTCACATAGTTTAAGACATTCCACACTAAGACGCAAAAGTTCTACCAATTTAGACATTTAATAAAAAAACAAAAATACACATAATCACATAAAACTATGACAAAAAACAATTAGTCACCCCGTATATAAGAAGACACTTAACAAACTCAATATTTTTGGGTAAATTTCGCATAACCCCCTTAACTATACGCGAGTCTCACATGCCTCCTTTAACTCCAAAAATCCCACATTACCTTTTTTGTTGATTTTTTTTCAAAATCATATTAAGTTTTTTTTGTGCAATGATGAAAATACCCTTGTATCTGAAAAATTAAAATAAATAAATAAAAATGATTTTGAACTTTTTATTTTATTTTTTATTTTACAAACACAAAGAATGAAAAATATATTTTAGTATTAATTTTTAATATAAAAAATTATTTATAAAAATAAAAAACGACGTTTAAAAATAAATTTTTCTTTTTAAATTTTTTTATAATAAAAACTTTTTAAAAATTATTTTGACTATTAACAAAATTTTATTCTTTATTTTGTACGACGAGAAAATTAGAGAAAAAAGTTCAAAATCATTTTTATTTATTTATTTTAATTTTGTAGATAGAAGGGTATTTTCGTTATTTCACAAAAACTTAACAGAATTTTGGAAAAAAATCAACAAAAAAAAGTAAAGTGAGTTTTGTGGATAATTAAAGTATCTCACATATTTATTTTGTAATTTAGGAGAGCACGTGAGACTCGCTTATAGTTTAAGGAGGGTCACATGTAATTTACCCATTTTTTTATACGACTCAAGCCAAGCGAATTTGGTTCGACCCAACCGCGAGAGGTCATGTTATGTGTTGTATCTTAGAAGGCCCAAAAGCCCATAAAGGAATCCATCAAGCCCAGTCCATTTGAGTCCAGTCCAGGTAGGAACCGACTCTTACCCAGCAGATTCAAGTCACATGCGCAGCTTATCCGATCGCCTCGGTTTCACAAACAACAACAACAACAACATTTCCAATCTGAGAGACACGACGATGAGGGGTTGGGAGGTTGAGGAGCATCATCATCACAGGGTCTTGAGCGACCTCTCCTCGATGGTGACACGTGTCCTCAAATCTCACCCTCTCCCATTCCTCGCCCACCACTCTGCTACTGCAACTTCCTATCTGTCTTGTGATTGGTGGTCGCAACAGCCTCTCCTAGCCTGGGCCTCAATGTTTCTGGGGATGTCCCTCACACTCATGCTCTTTGGCTCCATAACCTTCATCATCGGACTCCTCCTCATGCCTTGGGTCTTCGGCTTGGCCATTCTCTTCTCTTTCACTCAGATCGTCTCTGCTCTCTCTCAATCCATTCTCTACCATTCTTCTTCATCTTCTTCTTATTTTCCAGGTCACTCTCTCACTCTCTCTTCAAATAAAATTTAATTGAATAATATATCAGCGTATTAAAGTCTGTCTGAAATATCAGTCTTATTAGTTGAGTTTGTTTACTTGACATGTTTTTTCGAGTTTTTTTTATATATGAATGTATATATTCTTGTCGATTCATAACTCAAGATATTATCATATATTATCGTAATTTGGTATTTCACGTGTACTCTATGGGTCACTGATCCATTTTATCTTGTCGCACAACAAATCTTAATCTTAGTGTTTGAATCATTTTTACCGGCTTATATAACAGTTTGGGTTTCCAATCTTCGCTTGTAAGCTTGACTTTTTTAAGTGGATTGAAATTCTGACATGATATTAGAGTTTAGTTCAATATTGGACGTGAGCTTCATCGTGCCATCGAGCCTAAAATGTTTATGGATCATGTCATCCGTTTCGATTGATCGGAGAGCGTCCATTATGTACCACTACCCCGAATTGCACGTGAGTGGGGGTGTTGAATTCCCTTCCAGTGGCTTGTATAATAATTTAGGTTTTTACCTATAAAGTTGAGTTTTTAGGTGGATTGAGCTTCTGTTCTGTTCTTTGTTGGATGAGATTTAATGTTTCTGTTTGATTTGAAATTTGGTTGTGTTTTTGTGTAGAGGATTGAAGCTTGGACAACAAGTTACTGTGTGGCTGGTTGCTGATGGAGAGTGAGAAACTGAGGAATCATCTTTAAGGCCCATTTTTACTGTTTAAGCCAACATATATTATTATCCTTTTGAATTTACCATTTCAGTTGATATATTTGTTTGTAAACTCATTTGTGTCAATCACCAAACTTGTACTTTAATCAATATACTACAATCACTATAGTATATTAATATGAACTTAATCAGAGATATGAAATTGTGTATTAGGATCAAAAAATAGTAAATTAGGCAACAGAGGAGCGATCGAGGAGGGCGTAAATGGATCAACCGGTGGAGATGTGAATGCCGATGGCGATGAGGAAGATGGTGATGAGGCCGAAATAGATGATGGTGTGGACGAAAATGGAGATTCCACTGGTCTCCATGTTGGCGAACTCGACCGCTCTCTTGTTGCCTGGGATCTGGCACAGCAGTCCCGGCGTCATCACCACGAACAGCAACACTGCAACTATCACCGGTCCCCAATCCGCCATCTCGATCACTTGAGGTAGTAACTATGACCTGGGATTGAACCAAGCTGTGTTAAAAAGAAGAGTTGCTGGGAAGAGGACAAGCAACATGGCCAAATGGTAGAGCATTGGAGTCGACGCCAATTCGATGCATGACCGGTTTGGCTTGTTGCTAATGTTTATTTCTGTGCCTCCTCTCCTTTTGACTATTTCCATCCCTCCCCCTGAGACGGCATAAATGTTTAGTTATAGATGAAACCAAAACAGAGCCAACTTAGTTAGATTATTGGAAGTGAGGTTAGTAAAAAAACTCGAACCAAGCCGAAAATCAATTGGCATGACCTGTTTTAGGCCATCAGTCTTCGTAGAACTTAAAAACGGGTTCACATAAAAGACTAAACTAAATTGAGTTGGTTGGTTTGATTCGATTTTGAACCAGTTCAATTCAAAACCGAACTATACCCTTACTCGTGTCACGTAAAGTCGGCTACTTCAGTCACAACCCTTTACTATATGATTCTATGAATGTTTGTTTAACATGCCCACAAGTAAATATATCTATAGAGCATTCAGAACCCAGTTCACATAAAAAGAGCAAATCAAACAGATGAAAACCGAATCAAATTGGTTGGTTCGGTTTATTTTGAACTAGTTCTATTCACAACCGAACTATGAACGCCCGGATTCATGTTTACTACGAAAAGTCTGTGTTACTTCAGTCACAACCCTTTGGTATATGAATGTTTCCTTTTCATGCCCAGAAGTAAATATATGCCCAGAGCATTCCAAAAAAACCTAGCCTTATTGGGTCCAGCTTTACAGATACACTTCCATTTCCCCCAATTTTCTATCTGGCTTCTTTAATAAAGTCCCATCAATTTCTAAACCCATGCATGAAATATATATCACAAGCTAATGCATGAACACAAAAGATTAAAAATAAAAGGTGTTTCTTCACTATCTGCATAAAAAAAGCAAACCCACTACCATGACATATTCATATACCTTTCCTCCATCTTAAACTCATTGTCTTCTTTCCCATTAAGTTTAGCATATCCCCAAAGCCTTCACCACCAAGAAATTCAGTTATTGCTATCATCCCATTACTATTTCTACTACTACATATATACATATTGGAGAAGCTCATAATCTCCATCATCCTAAAAACCATTTTGTTGCTAAGAAGTTCCAAAATTTTTTATAAATCTCCATACCTGAGAGAGGAAGATGAGTGCTGACTGGGGTCCGGTGGTGGTGGCGGTGGTTCTGTTCATCTTGTTGTCGCCGGGATTGTTGTTTCAGATACCTGCAAGAGCGCGGGTGGTGGAGTTTGGAAATATGATGACGAGCGGGATCGCCATTCTGGTTCACGCCATCATCTACTTCTGCATACTCACTATCTTGATCGTTGCAATCGGTATCCACATACATATGAACTAATTGGTGTAGCCTGTGTACTTGTTCTTACACTTAATTTCTCCCTAAGATGGGGTTGTGGGGTTTTTTCTTTCTTAAATTGTATGGGATCCTTGTTAATTGTCTTATGGTCCCCTGGATTGGTTTCATTTGGTTCACAATAAAGCAAAGAATCTAGTGAGCTATGTGTCTAATGATCTTCTAATGAAAATTTTAGTTCTGACTTCTAAATTGTGTTCAACAACCTGGAAACGCACAAGTACGATCTTATCAAAAGCTAGATCGTTATAAATATCTCAATAGGATACTGCACACAAACTAAATTAGAATGATGTTTTGCCTAATCAACAGCTATCCAAAGTAGCACTTAACTCTCGTGTATCCTTACTGTGAAACTTTTGCTGAAAAAGGGTTGTAAGTGTTAAACAACATCCACCAAAAGATTGGAAATTCAGTTCACGGTGGTATTGTATAGTGCGTAGAGATTGTAAACTTGATCTATGAAACACCTGTTGCAGAGGAATCAATGGGAGAAAATTTCCCAATTGGCCCAAATCAAGAAATGAGAAGGGAGAGCATTCCACGAACCCTCTCATTCAGAGAGGATCAATATAAGAATGTCACGAAGCTATGAAAATTGAACCGCCATAGCCAATCTATACATAAACCCTCCCATTCAATCTGGAATGAAAACTACATCTCATAAACCTCTAAAACAGGCTAATATATAGTGCATAACAAACTTAGAAGACTCCAAGACACATCAATCAACGATTCAACGTCTAAACAAAAGCATCAATTCTACTACTATACTTCTGCAGAGTTACCTGTATGAACACAGATCAGTCTCAATCATTTGGCTCTAATCACTACTGCAAGTAACAAGTAAAATAATCACAACCCATTTCAGAATTTAAAGATCATGATCACTCCACCCACTCCCACCACAACAGACAAAGCACAGCAGAAACAAAAAACCCACATAAATTAAAGACTAAATCTCAGCTACATATAGAAAAAGATGCTTACTTTACTGCAAATACCAACACAACATAATCATAAAACACAAAGAGACCACCAGATCTGATATGGGTCAGACTGAAACTAAAAAAAAAACCCAATTGAAAGCAAATAGAGAGACACAGATTATTGGGTCAGCCAGTGTAGATGTGGAAGCGAACCGCTAAGATGAGAACGGCGTAGAGAGCGAAGAAGATGAGGGTGTGGACAGCGATGGCCTTGCCGTTGGTCTTCAAGCTCCCGAACTCGAGCTGCTTGCCGTTTCCAGGTAACTGGAAGAGCAGTCCCGGCGAGAGCAACACGAACAGTACGACTCCGACCAGTACCGGTGCCCAATCCGCCATTGCAAGGCTCCGAATTGCTTAACTGGAATTGGGTTTTTTTTCTCTGAGCTTGAGTTGGAGAGTAGCAGAAAGGTTGTGGTGGTGGCTTTGAGAAGACGCCGAGCGAGGAGTGGATCGAGACGGTAACGGTGGGAGGGAACAATTTGCGAGCACGAGAAAAAAAGGTGGCTCCTTTCCCCTGCAATTGGGCATCGGATTCTTCTTCTGCAACCTTCTCTCTCGTGCCGCCACGTCATTTACGAAATCGGTCGGTTTAAACGTGATAGAAACAGCAACTAACCCGGCATCACGCCGGACATCCAAAACATTGAGATTTCACAGCATAATGATTTAAACATAACCTGAATCAGGGTTTCATTTCACTGCATGATGATTTAAACAGGACTCCATGGTATTTTCGGAGACCAATTAATATGTAGGGTCGCGACACCTCATATGTGAACTCTCTGCATGATGTATTAGACCAATTTCGTCGATCGACCGTGTCATCAATGTGGGAATCATGAATTTTTAGTTTTTCAAGTTCTCCCAGCTCTTCCTGCTTACCATGGTCAGCCCGTCGACGACAAAAAACTCTTGATCCCTCCTAATACCGAGCCATCCAACAACGATTGGACACCTGAAAATCATACCTAGCCCGATCAGATTTCAATCGCCAGAATTTTTCTGCCCAACCACCGGTAACCCCCTTCTAGACCCGTCTTTCTTCGCATATGATATCGAAATAATACCCCCAACCTTACCATCGCCACGTCACCGTCAACCTCACAAAACCCTTCCCAAAAAGTCGTTGTCCAATCAGATCACTCACACGACGTGAAAATCGATTAATCGAATTAACAAAAACACCAGAGCAATACGAATCGGGATGGGCTACAACTCGTCCTATCAGATCATATTTCAACCATCGTAGTTTGGTCGAAGTCGAGGAATCCCCACCACCCACCGCGACCTCCTTCATCCACATACAGCCGCAGACTCTGCGATTTCGTCGTCGCCTCCGTTCTCTCGTAGCCACGAACACGCAGACCCTTCGTCGCGTACCTAATCAGAAGGGACACGACCGTAACCCTAGATGCGCTAAGGTACCTACTGCATTTTTTTAAATTTCATTTTCGTATATATTATTTTTACAATAAAATAAAATGTAATATATTATTTTATTATGATTATTTTATTTTATTTTATTAAGTGAGAAATATAACATTTGGATATTAAATAGCAATAAATTATTGAATTACATAGTAAGATAGTATATGCACTGACATTAATTTATGACTTGGAGTTGGAGATAGTCCAAGATATGATGTGAAAGTAAGCCATACAATGAGGTGGAAACATGATGATTTTAGTTGTTTCCGTTATTTACTCTGTATAATAATAATAGTTTTCATTTTTTTTATCAATACTATTTTTTAATAAATTTGATTGATTAATATGAGTTGATTTTTTTGTTACGATAAATTGACGGAACAATGGCCGGTTCAATAGCTGCTTCAGCAGCTCCCATAATTATAACGAAATAGAGAAAATGTTATCTTTTAATTGGCGACTATAACAAAAATTAATAAAAGATTATGAAATTCATATTAACCGTATTCAGCATAAGTTCAAGACACTTAAGGCTCTAATCATATTCTGGATTGGTGATGGCAAATTTTCTTCTTGCAATTCAAACTTTGAGAGATTTTTGTCAATAACGGTACACCTAAGGCTAAGGCGATCATTTATCACTGTTAATTTTTTGGTTATTTGGATTTAAACCCGTTTACAAGGGTAGTTATTTTCAATTAACTTGTAAATGGATTGTTCACCTGAGGTATCTAGTTTTTATACTGTAATTAACCTGTTTAAATATTAGTTAATAATATTCAGCTTTTAACATGCAGTTTTGTTCTTGTAAATTATTTGTAATTGATGGGAAAGTTATTAATGACTCTGAGGGAACCAACCCTAGTGATCAATAACTGATTAGTAGCTCTTGTAATGGCACATTTTTCCAATTAATGGCTCCTTTTTGAGAATTGAGAGAGTAAAGTCCAAGTTTAGCAGATTTTGAGGGCAAGTTCTTTTATTTAATTATTTTAAGGCACTGAAATAACCGACCATAGTCTAGAATGGTAAAATTTCAACAATAATGGTAAAAAAAGAAGAAAGATGTGCCATGGCTTCTACACCTTTCTTCATGTAAGAAACAATGAAGCTAAACCATAATACATATGTAGTTAATTTTCTCTGGTTATTATTCATAGATCAAGAATCTAAAAGAACAATTCAATCATCACACACTAAACTTTTACAAATTGGAGTTAAAACAGAATTTCCAGAACAACAAACCAATGGGTCCATCCAAAATACAAAACCAATAGCCAGAATTTCAATTTGCACACAATAGTCAAACATTTTCACAAATTGGGGTTAAACAGATTTCCAGAACATCAAACCAAATGGATTATGGATCCATCCAAAATTCAACATGTCAACCAAAATACATGTGGATGCCAATAGCCAGCAAGAAGATGCACATGAGAGCAAAGTAGATGATGGAGTGAACCAGAATGGAGGCTCCGCTGGTCTGAAAGTTGCTGAACTCGACGATTCTGTTGCGGCCCGGTATCTGAATCAGCAACCCCGGCGTCAGCAGAATGAAGAGCACCACCGCCACAAACACCGGCCCCCAATCCGACATCTCCTCCTCGCCTTTTCTCGAACAATCCTCCTTCTATAACAGGTATTTCAGAGGCTGTAATGAGAGGAGCTGGAGCTGGAGTGTGGAAAGATGGAGATATATTGAAAAGGACTGGGAATGGGATCTTGGTTACCCTGTGAAGGAAGAGACAAATATGATGACTAGGATAAAGCGAAGGTTACAGCATCAAGCAATTACGATTCACAAAGCACATGCACTGTAGTCTATTGGGAAACTTCTCTCTTTTTAATCACTACCGTGTTTGATTAGACTTATGTCAATATGTCTAAAAATGGTGGGCCATTGCATGCAATGAAAATGGCTTTTCCTTTCAGAATAAAAAAGACTCGTGGAAGCTTTCTAGTACCTACCATTGCTTTTTTCTATGCATAATCTTGTTCAATCCAAGTAACTTAGCAAATAAATCTAATTATTTCATTTCAATTCATCCAATCACAACAACATGATCTGAAATACAAAAGCAATGAGGCAGCCAAATTAGTAAATTTATAATATAAGCTGGTTGTCTCTATTTTAAAGGCCTAAAAGTTCAATAAAACTGCCAAACCTCGTTATTTCTCCTGGAAGTGCAAATCAAGAAAAGTGTCCTCTTTTTCACATCCCTGAATGGTTTTAATGTCTTCATGTGCGGTTCAAGCATGGTTCAAGCGAAATATGTCATTGAACATGTAGGAGCTTGATATGGGTCAAACTTATGATATGGGCTTTGTATGGGATTTTCTATTAATTGTTCTGGTTAGGCTCAAGCCACTAGTCTTTTTTCCTTATGTTTCGAAGGTCATGTAAAAGGGGAACATGGTTTCTGGAGAACATATTCAACAGAATCAATATTAACTTTATATCTCTTTCCTTTCTCTCTACCTCTTCTCTTCTTTTTCCCCAAATCCAACCCTAATTTTCTATTTCTTCTTCCTCTAATTCTATACTCTCCTTATTCCATCCTTATCTCAGTTTGGACCGTATCGGAGCTCCCTTGTGACATAGGCACATCAAATGGGACATCCAAATTGCTAGCAAACCAGAAAAATGATACGTGACTGAATTACCCCGAGAATGAGCAACTAAAACCTGGTTTATTCAGACAACAGATTAATTCCTTAATCAAGTAGACCAAGCCCTCAGTTCGAGAAACAAGCCCTTCCTCCCACCCGATAAAAATATTATATTTCATTTCACCAGTTCATTGACACCTAAACATCTTGGAAGTAACACATTCCACATTCAGCATACAATTAGAAATAAAACATGCTAAAACAAACAAGTAAAATACAGAAAATCAAGTGTCCATCACGAGTAACCACTTTCCGCATTATTGTTTTTATGCGGGCGTGCAGTGTGCTGGTCGAGTATCATGCTCTCCAGTAACGATATTTTCTAACATCTGCATTGACTATGAAAGAATAAAAAGGAACGCGATCGGTACACAAGTAACCGTACTATACAGGACCAGACTTCTTTCACACGGCTAAGCAAAAAGATATTAGACCTCGCGAAATCACCACCTCAATGACCATTGAATCTCATTTCTCTAACAGGCACCAAAATGCAAGTGTAAATCGTCATGCTCAATTACAAGTTACAACAAATCCTTTTTCCCTCAACCCTATTCTGTAACTCACAACTTAGCACCGATTTGGTAACAGATAAACCCTAAGAAACCCTTAACAAAATGCTAATCCAATCGACCGATACGCATTGTCGATCGATTTTGGCTACAAATTGTAACACACGATTCAGGCAACAAAAACCCTAACACAATCAGGTCTAAAGGTTTCAAGCAGACAAAAGGTTTTCGAAGAAAGACCTGAGCGAACTCAATCGCTGGTTCTCGCCGGAGAGATCAATATCGCCGGCGACGAAGACGAGCGCGCCGCTGTAAATCGACGGCGGTGACGGAGTGGTTGCGCTGGTCGAAACGAAGATCGCTAAATCTTTGGCCAAAGCGGTTGGGGTTTTGCTCCATATGGGCCGAGTTCGGTTTAATACTGGGCCCGGAGTCTGATTCGTCGGCCCAATGTGGGGCCCAAAAAAAAGTAAAATCGTCGACAGCAGGGTTCGAACCTGCGCGGGCGAAGCCCAACAGATTTCAAGTCTGTCTCCTTAACCACTCGGACATATCGACTTCAATGACGATCTGGGAAATTATAAGTATTTATTAACATAACATTTTTAACTTTACGAAGCATCTTTGTTTTATGAAAATCCTTTCAATATTATAGGTATCAGGTACGTGATGATCGACTAACTTAAACAATGTTTCGTTTATATGTTTGTGAGGCGTAATGCTAATGGAGCGTCCCATGTTTTGGCTATATGTTTCTTTGTTCGAATTAATTGGATTATGGGTGAAGAATATGTTTCACACGAATTTTTGGAGGCCGTTTTGAGGGAACGTTGTTAATATATTTTTGGTTTATTTTTTTTAAAAAAAACTTAAATAATGTTTATATACAATAAGCTAAATTTATTATTTTGCTGATAAAAAATAAAAAGTGTGAAGCGAGTTTTATGTATGGTTGGCCCCAATGAATATTTTAATTTTTCTTTTAATCTCATTCAATCTCAAAAATATTAATATCATGTGAAGAGGCGACCTATTACATGAGTTATATTGGCCTAAACACGTCGATAATTCATCTTATTTATTTAAATTAAATATTTCTTTTTGTTCGTATCCAAGGGCGGATTCAGAAATTTTGTAGGGTGTGGGGGTAAAATTACATACTATATTATTTTTTGTAGATTTTTATAACAAATCTTAGACTACCCATTAACCCATCCCACCCAAGGTGCCCTAGTCGGTCTTCAACCTGGGGAAGGAGTACTCGAACCACTATGCCAAGCAAGCAAGCACTACTAAAATTGAATTTCATCAATAACATAATTAAACGACTAAACGTTGTGCTCAAACTCGGTTTCAGTTAAATTACAACTAGCACATTTGAAACATCATCATATCGTTCATCAATGTGACTGCTCTCTACAAGACCGTTATATTCTCTTCCATGTTATCGGGTTTATCTTGCCAGTTAAAGATTATGTTGTGCGGGTAAGCACACATTAAAATGACAACCATTCATTCTCAATTTTGTCCCGTTTCGAGGTTGTCACTATTATTTATAATTTTTAAAGATTGACATGACACAGTCAACCTTATTATTTAAAATCATTTATTTATATTTTAATATTAACAATATTTTAATCATTGTTTTTTAATTACGAATCCCATGAATGGTGAAATATACAAAACTAATATACTTTAAATTATTATAAGTGTAAACAAGTATAAACAGTTACTTTCTTACCACTGAACCAAATGGATAGTTCAAAACATTTAGAGAATTTATATGTAAATTACAATTTAGGGGGATTCGCCAATATTTGTATTAAAAGCTTATACTATTATTTATACTAGTGAATATCAAAAGACAAATCCACTTAAAAAAAATAAATTAACATTTATTCTGATAGTTCGACAAACCCGTCATAATTGAGATTAATTTACTATACCTTTTATGATTTTTTTAATGATTGGGTCAACCTAACAAGCTTCTACCCACCTAGCAACCCGGCCCAACTTAAGTATTCTAACTCACCCAATCTAGACCCCATTCTATATCCTCCCAACTAGGGGTGAGCATGGGTCGGGTTGGACAGTTCATGACTTAATTTTGGGCCTAACTCAAACTTAGCGGGTTGACTATTTTATGTCCATTCCCGGCCCATGAAAAGTGTTGTCCATTGGACAAGTGGGCGGGTTGAGTCCGGATGGGTTTCGAGTTAGTCCAACTCGTCCATAATATTAAAAAAACATATTGTACACAAAAACTAATTGCAAAATTAATACTTCACTTTTTGTCCGTAACCCGACCAATGATATTTATATGGTGCTCGTTCCCGGCCCCAGTTAGAATTATGAGTGGACGAGTTGGGCCGAATTGTTCGGATATTTCTGGTCACTACTACTCCCAATGAAGCACCTCCAAGCCTCAGGCTCGAACTGTGGCCGAGGCCACAACCGAAACAAGCTGGGCCACTGTGCCAGTGGTGTCCTCCCCTGCTATTTATGATTAATTAATATCATACACAAGCAGAAACATTCGCTTTTGGAGCTACACACGAATATAATTAATCAAATAAATAAGGAAAAATACGTGGAATCGACAAAATGATGAGAGGCTGTGGAATCAACAAAAGGGGAGGCTGCGATAAAATAATATGTACAAGTGCAGTCTCAACAAAAGTGGAGCACGTGGTTGTTGTGCGATGGCTACCACATAATTACAACATGTGTCCCTCTCTTTGTACATTTATTCACTAAACGACGTCGTAGGTGTCGGCGTTGTTGGTCCACTCCTCACCCACCACATGCCGTCTCCTTCATTTTATGTTTATTTCCTTACAGAACAAAAACAGAGACACGTAATTTATTTTGGACCATAATAATTTGACAGATATTACTATTCACACAAGAAAAATAACCTAATAATTGGAAGAGATGATAAACATCATAAATTCAAAATTTAATTTTCCCAAATCAAAATGTAATGAAATATAGAGTTATTTAATTTGTCTGAACATGTCGGTTGACACCTGACACTCTGTAGAGAAATAATACTGTGTATTGCACGAAAGTTTAGTATTGCCGATGTAACAAAGTAAAATACATATGTCATCAAATTCGTATTGACGGTTACCTTAATATTAGATTGTAGTTTATTCTTAATTGTTTAATTTGTGAAGATTTTCACAGTGATAAAAAATAATTAATATGTAGAAATTTCACGTGTATTATGAAAGATGATTATTTAGTTAAAAATATGAAATTTTAGTAAAATTTTAATTGAAATAAATTTATTTATCATCAACAGTTTGATATGAGTTACGAATGGGTAACATAAAATGTGATTTTTAGAGTCTCACTTTCATAAGATGTGGATCGATTCATCAATTTATATAACAATTTGAACTTTCACATATGAGCTTGAGTTTATTAATCAATTTATACAACAATTAAAAAGTAGAAAAACAGCAGAGATATATTTTCGATTCTCTCGTGGCTTCTCTTCCTATAATTGTTGATCGTGAAACTCGCGTTTAATATAGTTATGGGTTTTACTTCAAAAGAATAAATAGGAAACCAAATGTTTGATGTAAAAACAATGCCAAAATGTATAATTGATTCAAGTTTACATTATGTCCTAAAAATCAGTACAAAATTTATTAGCTTTAAGAAAACAATTTCCACTGACAAAAGAAAACATGAATTTCATTGAAAAGATCATATGAACTTTTTTTTGAAGGTAGATCATATTAACTTAATGGTTATCCAATTTAGATTTTAGTGATTAAAAACTCAAATTTTTGTTCTTTAAAATATATTATAATAACCGTTTTTATTATAAAAAAACGACAAGCTATTTATTTGTATGACAAAAAGCATGTTCATTCACTTTTCTATACAAGTTCATGAACTAAACATTTTTGATTTAATTTTCATCAGTAACTATCTTGATATCAATCAATCAAAAACAATCAGTCACCTGAAGTCTTACGTAATATCCACGTAGCCGACCATTTTCACGGAAATAAATAATAAATCCCTCGTCCAAATCCAACAAAGAATCGAACTGTACAGTGGCATAAACGTAAATACATTCAAAACCAAAATCGTGTACATTACATCAAACCAAATTAAACAATCTCCTAAAATTGCAAATCTTATCGATCCAATCCACAACAATGCAAATCCCCTCCATATAAATACTATATATTATAAATTAAATGTCGCAATCAATCAGTCACTTGCTCTTCGGCTGTATTGTTGCTTATGTTACATAATCACTCTTCTTCAACAAAAAGCCAAAAAAAACGAAAAATCCAATTTTCTCAGACACCCATTTCAACTTTCTCGGAAAACAAACAGACCCAGAAAAAAAAACAAAAAATCCAATCTTCTCAGACATCCATTTTCAACTTTCCCGGAAAACAAACAGACCCAGATAGAGAAAATTTGGGGATTTTGATTCTGCTGTCTGGGTTTGTCGAAATGGGTAGGTTTCGTGAAACCACCTGGGCGTTCCTGAACAATCGGTGGCTCGTGTTCGTGGCCGCAATGTGGATTCAATCGTGCGCCGGAATTGGGTACTTGTTCGGGAGCATCTCGCCGGTGATCAAGAGCTCTTTGAACTACAATCAGAAGCAGATCGCGAGGCTCGGCGTTGCGAAGGACCTTGGGGACAGTGTTGGGTTCTTGGCTGGGAGCTTGGTGGAGATCTTGCCTCTTTGGGGGGCTCTGCTCGTCGGAGCTGTTCAGAATTTTGTTGGGTACGGATGGGTTTGGCTCATCATCACTGGTCGAGCTCCGATTTTGCCTCTCTGGGTGGTGAGTACAAATTCTTCAGTTTTTGGGTTATTTGTATTGTTTCTTAGGTGATTTTGTTGATCTGTATTGAGTTGAGTGTGTGAATCTGTAATGGGTTTGTTTGATTTCTATTTTTAGTGTTTTTAATTAGTCTTCTGTGATTTTGGAGCTGGTTTTTTGGGGCATGTCTGGCTAATATTATCTGATTTGCAGTAACTTCTACAGGAAAAAGTTTATTGTTTTTGTAATGATGTGAATCTGCTATTATTCATACATTATTATTTTCTTAGTTGTTGGGCAATTGCTTAATTCAGATGCATACAAAGTACACTGACTGCTTGTAATCTGTGAATGCCACACTTATCTGCAAGTTATTGCAGTAAAACAAATTTAACATTGTAATCATAAAAACTGTTATGTGTCATTTTGATTAGTTTTGATGGTAACAACACATGCTTCTAATTAGTATGTTTCGCTTTCTAGTTTACTGGTTTACTCGCTACATGTTTTTATGGAGTGTGTTATTTGTAGTATATGTCTCAATTTTGAAATTTCTAGCTGCATAAGTTTTTTTTTTTCTTTTTTGAATCTTCTAGTTGCATAAGTAATGCTTATGGAAGTAATTTCTTGCATTTGTGTGCTGATATTCAATTGGGATAAGTTTCAGAGATAAGTGGCGTCACGAGGCATCATTATCAGCTTGTTATATTGCTTCCAGGTCAAATTAGTCTATATACATGTTAAAAGTTATCTCGATTTTGTACTCGCATTGCTATATTGAGAAATCACCTGATGTTGAAATTGAATGTGGTAAACACTTGTTCGGTTCTAGTTAAGGGGATGAGAATCTTAAATTACAATTTGATTGGTTAAATTTTTGTGTAACTGTTATGGATATGCAGATGTGCATTCTCATAGCGGTGGGGACAAATGGCGAGACCTACTTCAATACGGTTGCTCTAGTTTCTTGCGTGCAAAACTTCCCAAAAAGCCGAGGTCCTGTGGTTGGGATACTGAAGGGCTTTGCTGGGCTGGGTGGTGCGATCATGACTCAGATATATGCCATGATCCACTCCCCCGATCATGCGTCTCTCATATTCATGGTTGCTGTTGGACCAGCTATGGTCGTCATTGCTCTGATGTTCATAGTTAGGCCAGTTGGAGGTCACAGACAAGTCCGGCCAACCGATGACTTGAGCTTCTCGTTTATATACAGCGTCTGTCTCCTGCTGGCAGCTTATTTAATGGGTGTCATGCTCGTTGAAGATCTCGTCGATTTGAGCCACATTGTGATTACAGCTTTCACAGTGATTTTGTTTATCCTCATTATCATTCCCATTGTGATTCCCTTGTCGTTGAGTTTTTACGCTGATCCGAGATCTTCTGCGCAAGAGGCTCTTCTCTCCCCTGAACAGAAGCAAGAACCCGGAAGGTCTAACCAGGACGAGAACGAGGTCATATTCAGCGAAGTGGAAGATGAGAAACCGAAAGATGTAGATATGCTGCCAGCGTCGGAAAGGCAAAAGCGCATCGCCCAGTTGCAATCAAAACTGTTCCAAGCGGCTGCAGAAGGAGCGGTGAGGGTCAAGAGGCGAAGGGGTCCCCGCAGAGGGGAGGACTTCACTCTCACGCAGGCTTTGATCAAAGCAGATTTTTGGCTCATTTTTTTCTCGCTTCTGCTGGGTTCAGGATCCGGGCTGACAGTTATAGACAATCTTGGTCAGATGAGCCAGTCTCTTGGTTACGACAATGCTCATATCTTCGTTTCCCTGATCAGCATTTGGAACTTTCTTGGCCGCGTTGGTGGGGGTTACTTGTCGGAGATCATTGTAAGGTACACTCCAATCCAATCCTATCCATTTTCGATTCATCCTCGATTTTTATTTTATTTTGATCTTGATCTTGATTCGATCTCCTGACCCATTTGGCATTATAGGGACTATGCATACCCAAGGTCAGTGGCAATGGCCGCCGCTCAACTTATCATGGCATTTGGTCACGTCTTCTTAGCCATGGGCTGGCCAGGGGCGATGTATGCTGGGACTCTAATGATTGGTCTTGGCTACGGGGCGCATTGGGCGATTGTGCCAGCCGCTGCCTCTGAACTGTTCGGCCTCAAGAAGTTTGGGGCATTGTATAATTTCCTCACCCTTGCAAACCCGGCAGGTTCACTAATCTTCTCTGGTCTAATCGCTAGCAGCATATATGATTATGAAGCGGAGAAGCAAGCCCATAATCGCCATCACTTTCAACAGAAGGCAGGATCGTTCATCTCAGCTGCGCTTGCTTTGGACGATCCACTGAAGTGCGAAGGTTCCATATGCTTCTTCCTTACCCTCATGATCATGGCAGGGTTATGCATCATTGCAGTTGGCTTGAGCATGATCCTTGTTTACAGAACAAAGATTGTCTACACAAACCTCTATGGGAAATCCCGAACTTGACAAAATGGAGGAAAGGGATTTTATAATGACATGAGATTCTAGGAAGTGTATGTTTGCTTTGTGAGTCATTATGTAGAATAGTTTCCAAATACCTCTATTCTTAGAAGGGAGAAGGGGGGGGGGGGGGGATCGATTTCCCCGTAAAACTTCCCTTGGAGAGTAAAAAACCAGGAACAAAATCAACTCTTGATGCTCCATTCGATTATTATTGTATAAGATATTGATTTTTCTTTTCTTTCAAATGCCGGTTTGTTCGGCAAGAATTGTTTTGAACATTGAAGGGTGATATTTCCCCCTTCTAATATTGTTGTGAAGTTCAGGTTGTTTGTTGACATTGCTCTTCGTTTTTCTGCTAAATAGAGTCACAGATTGAGTATACAGGTTTCAGTTGACACTTCAGTTCTGTAATCAGCCAAGTTTCAATTTCAGGTACTTAAACTAACCTTTACTCCTTTCATTTCCTAGAAACCTGTTTGATTCATGGTGATGAAGATTGCTTACGCTGAATTGGGCTGAAGGGGCAGATGACTTATGTTAGTATGAGGTCGATGGTTCCAATTCTCACGCTGAAGGTATTGTTGATCAACAGAAAAAACCCTTATGCTGAATTGATGAACAAAAATTGAATTATATTGATTCATGTTGTGAAAATACAATTGTACACATATTGTTGGTAGTAACAAATGTTCTTCAAATTTTGCTAATACTGATTTTGATTCTGTCTTCAGGAATTGAATACGGAGCAGTCCATCCGAATCTCCCCTGCGCTCCCGGTCTTCACGCCGACCCTCCCGAGCTTCCTCATAGCAGCGCCAAAAGCCCCGTTAAATTCGCCAGGACTCTTGGCAAAGTCGCCGACAGTGTCCCTGGAGGCAGAGTCAGTGAACAGAACCTGATCGGAGGTGAAAAGCCCCTTCCCCGCGACAAGATTCTGGTAATACACATTATCGAAGGTGCGAGGGGTCTCAGGGTCCATGTCGATGGCAATGTTGGGGTCCACGTCGCGGGGACAGGCCGCCATGAGCTGTCTGGCATAGGCGGGGTCCAGGGCGGGGTCTACCGGATTGGAGGGCGAGAAGGAGTAGATTCTGTTGGCGAATCGGCTGCAGTGGGAGAAGCCGAGCGTGTGAGCTCCGGAGAGGGCGATCATGTCTAATTGAGTGAGGCCGTGCTTGGAGAACATGTTGTTGAGTTGGTCGAGGTTGAATTCGGGTTCTGGGAGGTTTCCGGCGACCCGAGAGGCTTCAGAGACGAGGCCGTCTCGCCGGCCTAGTTCCACGTTGAAGGATGGCCCTCCAGTCTGAGAATTTTTGGAGTAAGTGTTAGTGAACTATTTGACAAATAATGACTTGTTACTATGAGAGTGCAATCTCGAGCACATTTCCACTTGATTCAATTCGCTTAATTTTAAATTAAAATATTTCTGTAAATAATAATTAATATTAAATAATTAAAAACTAATCAAATTAGTTTGAGATTTGCTCGATTCATTTATCACGACCTTGCAAACAAATGTCAAACTTAATTTCGATTATAACGAGTTTGAACTAAATATTTAACGAAATAAATTCAAGCAACTTGTTAAAACTCCGCTCGTTTATCTCTATTCGTTAGTTTTGGAAAAAGAGCTTACAAGGACGACGACGTCTCTAGCGGCGAGGGCGAGGATGTCGGCGCAAGAGACGGTGGCAGGGCAGGACGCTTCCACGGCCTGCTTAGCCTTGATGACAGTGTCGAATCCGTCTCCAGCGAGGGAGAGGTTGTCCTTAGAATCCTTCTCAGCGTCGTTGTTTGGCGACTGAATCAACACAGAACCATCACATCCCTGCAAACAGTCTAAATCAGTACAATTCACATTTTTCAAACAACAAAGAAAGAGGGTGGCAATGAACAAATAATTTGAAATAATATTTACAAATTATAAAAACTCGTAATCCGTCAGGAACTTATAACCTCCAGGTCACGAGTTCGAATCTCAGGACATGAAAAAAAACACCAAATTCAGATACTTCGTCAAAAACTCGTACCTCAACGAAACAATCGTGGAAGAAAAGGCGGAGAGTGGCCGGAACGGTGGTGAAAGTCTGGCTGAACTTGGTCGCGACGGCCTGCTTTACGATCGCCTCCACGTTCGGGCACGTCGAGCCGTAGAAATTCTCCACCAGCTGACCCTCCGACGATCCCAACACATTCACAGCCAAAACCATAATCAAAAACCACCCTTTCCTCTCCATTTCTCTCTCTCTCTGCTCTCTCTCTCTCACACACACACACAGTGATTATATATAGAGTTGTTAATAGGAGACTCTTGAAGGTGGTTTTCGTGTACTCGGTCTCGATATTGAGTTAAATTATTATTTAAATCCTTGTAATGATCCTTCCAAGTGTCTGAAAATGCAGGTCCTGATTGTTGCTGGGTCTGCTAGAGCTGTTTTTTGACGGAATGTGTGGAATAGGTGAGTTTAGGTGTTTAGCGTGTCCAGTTCCAGATGAAAATGACTTGGTACCAAATCTTAAAGTCCAACACTTGATATATTAATTATCATATGTGCCAAACCAAAAAGCTTCTTAATTGGTTAATTAATTTGTGTTAACCGTTTAGCTCTGTCTTAATTCTCTTGCCACCACTGCAACAATTACGTAGAAAATGACACCGCTTTGATTAGCATTATCTATGTGTAATGGGTTGAGACGGTCCACAATGTATTTGTCTTCGTCTTGTTAGAGCTTAGAGGATATCGGGAAAAGTATGGTTAACTGTATTTAATTATACACATTTTTTACTTAAGCCACACTTAGTTAAGAATTCATTATTTTAGATACAAAAAAATATAAAAATACGTTTTTAGATGAAAAATGTGAATTTTAAAAATAAAAAAAACAAAAATATTCTTGGTCAGATTCTTCATTTCTAGATCATGTCATTCATATGTATTCGGTTTTGGGGTACCGGAGAAACTCGGTGGCCTCACCTCCGACCCTATAACCGCATTTGTCGTCTCTACTTTGACCTCCGATGGTTCCGTAGGTCTCCTATACAGCCAAACATACGTGAATGACATTATTTGAAAATTATGAAATAGGCTAATGACATTTTCGTCTTTTCATTTTCAAATCAACATTTTTTATCCAAAGAAGTAAGATGTGATTTTTTTAAAAAAGTTTGAGTATATTTGTAATAATCAACTCTTAGTCGGGTATAATTTAGTGCAAAGTGTGTACAGTTAAGGATAGCTAAACATAATTTTTTAATGAATATATAATAGATGTAAACTATCTTACTTTTTAATAAATAGTTTGAATTAAATTTGTTAAATATTGAATATTATCTATTATAATTGATTTCGAGCTAAATACTTAAAGCTTATAAGTGGTTTGTTTAATAATTAATTATCTTTCGAAATATATTTAAAACAATAGGTTCTTTATTTTAATTTACACTGAAAATTATACGAGTCGGACATAATCATATTTTCACTTTAATCTAAGTCGAAGTTTAGTTATATAAACTTATTAAAATGAAAATTATTTTTTGTCAAGTCTTACAAAAATGGTTGTCGTTCGATTTACTTACACCCGAAAAAGCAACCATCCAAGTTTATTATCTTGGTTTATTTATTGTCTACTATGTTGAATAATTTAAGTAGAAAATCAAACTCATAGTGATCAATATGTTTATTTTAAACCATAGACCAGATCGTAATTGATGATTTAAATATATACACGTCAGTGTCATGGACATGGCCGTATCGATTCAAACTTGGATGGTTCGTCAAATTTGCTCAACCATACCCAACGACGTCGTATAGGAGAAAAAAGGATAAGGGGTATTTACGTCAATTTCAGGACAACACGTGGCATTTCAATCCACGTGGACGAATAGAAAGTAGTCGATGACGAACTGAAACTCATGAGCTGTCCCCACCTAAAATATAAATAAATAATAATATTCCGAATACGCAATAGTCGTTATCTTCTACGTTCAGACTCTTTCGTTGAGCGAACCGAGTCTTGTTTGGGATCCAGGAAAGTTCTTCTTTCCCGAGAAAAATTCAGAGGAGAAAATGGACGCCGTAGACTCTGTGTTCGATCCGCTCAGAGAGTTCGCCAAGGACAGCGTGCGGCTCGTCAAGAGATGCCACAAACCAGATCGCAAAGGTCTCTCTCTCTAGATCTGTTTTTTTTCTCTCAACGATTTCGCCGATCCATATTTTGTGTTGTGATTTTGATTTTGATTGCCGAGTTCTGTTCTGTTTGTTCAGAGTTCACGAAGGTGGCGTTCCGGACTGCGATTGGGTTCGTGGTGATGGGATTCGTTGGATTCTTCGTGAAGCTCATCTTCATCCCCATCAACAATATCATAGTTGGATCTGGTTAAGAGGTAATGATCTTCTATTCACTCAATCGATTCATGTGTTGATCTGATGATCTCTCTTATAGTCGATGCTAATTGTAGTGAACTAATGTTTGCAGTAGACTTAATAGGAAGATTTTGCTTCCTTGATGTGTATAGATATAATTTGGTTTGGCATTTCACTGAAAATATTGCTTTGTGAGAATGTACTATTTGGTGTCCCCTGGATTTTGAGATTCATAGTCTAACTAAGACTAGTGCTTGTAGTTGTTTTAGATTGAAGAAGTTTTCATTCATAATAGATTAGAATTTTGTAAGCTGTATATGATTTTGAGCTGATTAAATTGTAGCATGGGAAATGAATGGATCCATTCTAATTCCTAACTGAAGTAGGAGCTGATATCGTGTGAATAAGTGTCTGTGGCTTTGTACTCGAAATGGCCCATGCAATAGGATAGATATAAGCATGAAGTTCATGTCCTGTTAATTATGTCATTTTGATCTTTTAAGTTGTAGGAACATCAGACATGTGAACTTTTCACCCCTTTTTTCTTGATATTGCCTTGACATTGAAGTCGTATTAGTTACAAGTTTTTGCATACCAATTTTAACCATCATAGAGTTATTTTGTTTATGATTGCCTCTGATGTATCTAAGAGATTTTTTTACCTATGCTTATTCTTGTACATAATAGAGGAAACAAAAATTGTATGCCTCCAACAGTTTGGGTGTAATGTTATGTCACGACCCATGCTGCCGATGATCACAGCTAGACAATACCTTCGGCCACCTCATAAGATTGCCTAAATGTGAGGGGTGGTAGCATAGGGTGTTACATCTAAAAGGGATTAGTGGAATATCTCGATATCTTGCATGTGACGGTTCACTGTTGAAGGGAGGTCGGGTTGTATATATCCACATAGACTATAGTTAGATTACTCATGTACAACTGTTTGCGAGATTAAACTCTCCATTTTATCGGACTCCAAGTTCCCTCAAACTGTTATGTAGAAATATTCTTACCCCTTTGGTTTTGATCTGTGCATGTGAATATTTTATCAAGAGTGATCAATTGCTTGACTTGTCTTTCTTTCTTTGTGCAGGCCCCATAGAGAACGGAAGGGAATTGCTGGTAGAGTTAAAGATGAGGAAAAAACTAGGTTTTGTGTTGACTTGCAAAGATTTGGTTTCGACCATTTCATGTTGGAAATGCTCTTGACTCAGCGTTAAGTTTTTGTTTCGTATAATGTACTACTTAAAGCTTTCTAATACAGTTCATTTACTTCTATCAATGCACCAGTTTTAAGTTAGTTCTTATTGCCTGCTCTTTATTTAGGCTCAAGAAAATATTTACCTTCAAATTAATATATTCCACACAAATCTGTAAAAAAAAATGAGACCTTTATTTTGAAAAGGAGATAGTAACACAATTTACTTTTTCTTGACTATTACCTCCACCCAAATACAACACTGGGTCTCAAATCTTGGCCTGAGGCTGGGGAGTGAGAAGGGCCAAGCTAAAGTGTAACACCCAATTTCTATTTCTATTCAATACCACTTCTGAAAAAAACACTCTTGAAGTGATTGAGGCAGCAATAGAGTTAGCAAATATTACACCTTGTAGATAAATATCTCAACAAACAATACACATGAGAGGGGAAAGAGAAGTGAAAATGTAGCAAGTCGAATCTAAGTAGCCTATTTAGCAATTTGGATTTTCCTCAGCAGGGTCAGCTGCGGAAGCTAGTACCAATTGGGGCGGAGCAACGTAGGTTCCATTCTTCCAAGCCAATAAGGTGGCTTCCCTCCTGGCAATCTTAGCCTTCTTGTTCTCGCGCTTCATCCTGAAAAATTCTCTCCTCCTTACCTTGAAACTGTCGGGGTTCTCTGGTTGCACCTCTCTCGGGTAAACACTCACCTGCATATTTCCCCGAGTTCATAAAGTGAGTACAGAACATCTATTCGCTATTGCTTGGATGAACCTTAATGTTAGGAATCTAGTGTTTCACCTTCTTCTTGTCCGGTCCGTACTTCTCAAACTTTACCAGTCCGTCAATCAGAGAGAAGATGGTGTGGTCCTTGCCGAGCCCAACGTTGTTACCTGGATGAACCTGAAAAGGCGTCGAAGTAAAACTAGACTTTATCAGGCAGGGGATAGGTTAAGATAAAATATCTAATTCAAGAATTTCCACTAGCAATTTATAGAACATTACATACTGAAGGAAAAAAAACAATCCAGATTTTGCCTAAAGCATCACTATGAAGCCAAGAAGATACACATTCACAATTCCAGCAGAACTAAGTAGATCGAGCTAACATATCTAGGGTCATGATCTGGTGCGAACCAGGAGGTCTTGTGCGAACCGTGTTTACATTATTATGTCATGTATTTCCATTATTAAGTCATGTATTTCCATTATTATGTTGTGTATTTCCATTATTATGACGTGTATTTCCATGACATTATTATGGCAGACCAATAAAAAATATTTGTTTCTCTTCCAATCCCTCGTAACACCCCTCTCCTCGACATGTAACACTTTCCCCACTAGGTTATAGAAAAATACACGTTCCCCACGTTACATTTGGGTGGTTCTCACGGGTTCTCACGTAACCCTTGGTTCTCACTTGATTGCGCCCAAACATATCTACATTTAGTGAGTCATGAGGCTCATGAAAACAAAGTCTCCTACAATTGCTAGATATCAAATTGTATGAAGAGGGCATAAAACCATGTAAAAGACGATTCACTTCTATCATCTTTCAACAGCCATAAAGGGTTAGCTAATATGAACCGAAACAAAATAAAGGATACATAGTAGCATGTTCAATGGTAAAACACAATCTTCTAACTTGGATAACCAGAATGTTGAGGATTATTCACAACATTAGTAGACCAAGATGGTATATACTGCCTACAAAATTGAGACGATGCTTCAAATACACTTCCAGAATGAGGAATTGATAATACAATAGCAACCTATCTCAACTCCATTCACCATCTCATTATGACCAAACAAGAAACCCAGTTCATAACTATTTCCAGGTTTGCATTTTCTCCAACTTAGCAAAAATTAGGGTGAGTTCAATTGATTTTGCCTCCTCACAGTCACAAATGCTAAACCAACCACACTATCCCCAATTGATTTCAAATTCAACTCACAAACTCAAAATCCACAATATCCAGATTCACAATAGATCAAAAATGAAATGGGAAGTTCAAAAACCTTGGTCCCGCGCTGGCGAATGATAATCGCGCCTGGCTTCGCGACCTGGTCGCCGAAAATCTTGACGCCGAGCCTCTGGCCTTTGGAATCGCGACCGTTCTTGGTGCTTCCTGCTCCTTTCTTGTGAGCAGCTTCGATCGTCAATGGAAATTTCTGAGGGCACGAGATCGAGAGCTTGGTCCTCGCAGTGCCGCAGAAGGAGGCACCATCGCCAGTTAGGAAAGTGCTCGACAGGGATATGCGATTGAAGGCAGAAGCTAGGCTAATGCTCACGGAGATGCTCGCCATTTTGATTTATCTGCTAGGGTTTATCTGGATAGCTCTCTCTCTGGCTCGCTCTTCGCTGGAGCGATTGGTTTCGACGAAGAAGAAGGAGAGGTTGAGAGAGTGAGGTCTTAATCTTATCCTGGAGTATGGATCGACCCGACCCAACTCGTTTTGTGAAATGTGGGCCCGTTTTCGACGGTTACAACTTACCGGTAATAAATCCTTATTATACTAAAACAAACATAATTAATTAAGAAAAAATTACAAAAATGTGGATCAATGTATATAACATTTTTGCAAGAAGCTCATGTAATACTGTTTGTTAACCGTCAAATGAGGTGTGATTTGGTGTAAACTGAGAGGGCGTGCAAACCCAACTGTTAAATAATTAAATTATTCATGAAATAATTATGAAAAAATAAATAAATTATATATGTTTTAGTTTTTTTATGAATTATCAAACTTTACGAAATTATGAAAGTCACGACATTTAACACGATGGTTGGAGAGACTTCGAAATCATATTACATAACTCATTAAACTCTCATGAAGACAAATCCTCATCTCCAGGCAGTATTTTGGGATTCGAACCTTGTACCCAGTGACGAGGACAATTCAATCAGCTAATTTTTAATTATACTATAAACCACTAGACTAACACATTTTGGCATGTATGCTTTAGTTAGAAGATAAAAAATTTAAAATTAAACGGTAATAATTTTTAATTTTAAGTGCAATTTTATCATTTTATAAATATACATATTTTGCGAAAAAAATAATATTAACGAGTATTATTTTGCAATTAACAAATAGTATAGTGCATTATTGCAAAAATATCATAAGATATGGCAATATGACTAATTTTTACAATTTCCTCGTTGGTTAATTAAAAATGTTAATTACTCCCCCAACGAAACAACAGATAGTGAAATCGAAAGAACAGAAACAGAGAGAAAAATTCAGAAATGAAGATCAAATTGAGCGATCGGCAATTCCACCTCGACCCTCGAGATCGCGTCCTCTACACCGGCAACCAGCGCCTTATCCTCTACGTCGCCGCCGCTGTCGCCTCCGCCGTGCTCCTCGTGATCAGCTACTTCGCCCAGACCTCCACATTCTGCACCCCACGCGCCGCCGCATCCTCCGGTGGCGCCGGCGAGCCCGACTCCCCCGCCCGCCGCGCGGCAATCCTCAAGTACGCGACGACCGCGACCGTCCCGCAGCAGTCACGCGCCGAGATCGGCGCGTCCTTCGACGCACTCGCCGCGATCGCCCCCTGCAACCTCCTGGTGTTCGGGCTCGGGCACGACGCGCTCATGTGGGACGCGGTGAACCAGGGCGGGACCACCCTGTTCCTCGAGGAGGACCCCTGGTGGGTCCACACGGTCCTGGCCGGGTCGCCGCACCTGCGCGCCGTGACCGTCCACTACCGCACCCAGCTGTCCGAGGCCGACGCGCTCCTCCGCGGGTACCGGCGCGAGCCGCGGTGCGTGCCGCCGGGGGTGCGCGTGGAGGGCAACTTCCACTGCCGGCTGGCGCTGAGCGACCTCCCCGCGCAGGCGTACGCGCGCGAGTGGGACGCGATCATGATCGACGCGCCGAGGGGGTACTTCCCGGAGGCGCCGGGGAGGATGGCGGCGATATTCACGGCGGCGGCGATGGCGCGTGGGAGGACGCGCGGGGGCGTGACGCGCGTGATCCTGCACGACGTGGACAGGAAGGTGGAGAGGACGTACGCGGAGGAGTTTCTGTGCGCCAAGTACAGGGTGAGGGAGGTGGACAGGCTGTGGCATTTTGAGATCCCGCCGGAGGGTCGCGGCGGCAATGCCTCGGCGGCGACGGCGTCGTTTTGCTGACGGGAACGTTGGTTTGTGTTTTGTCCGTTCTTTGCGTTGGTTTGTTTTGACTCTGTGTTTGCGCTTTTATGGTTACGGTTGGAACTTAATTATGTCATGTACAGTAGGTTTTTTTGTGGAGGAATGTGTTAGCTAGAGGATTTGTGAGGGTATGTTCTCTTAATTAACAACGGGATCAAAACATTAGTAAGATACGGAGGCATGATCACGTGCGAACCGCCTACCTTCGTGCAAATTTCTCGGAGCGCGAAACGTGGCACGTGCGCTGGTAGGCGCGCTGACATCTCTCGACAAGGTTCACTTATATGGTATAAACAAGGGGTAGATACAGATCAGTACACCCGTTGAAACCTCATTCCAGGATTAGTACCCCAAGTTTGAAATTTTTTTTGTAAGCCCCCCAAGTTTAAAACGTTAACACTTCAGTCCAAATTATGTTATTTTCTTAATACCCAAAATGCCCTTTAGGGGGTATAATTTATAAATGGGTTAATTATTCTCTAAATATGAAATGGCACTTTTACCCTCAATTAGAATACAAAGTTGAACTCATGTTTTTAGGGTATTTTTGTCTTTTCAGATAACAAAATTAAAAACTAATTAAATTAAAATTTTGTTGTAAAATGACTGTTTTGCCCTCGTCTTCAACCTCCTCCCCTCTCCTTTTTACTCTGTGAGTTCAAGCCTCTCCCAAACCCACCACCACAATAACCCAAATCCACTAAAACCAAAATTTAAAATTGAAAATTGAGATTAAATTTTCGAAATCAAAACAAAAATCTCAAATTGGGATTGAATCGTCGAAATCAAAACAAAAATCCCAAATTGGGATTGAATCGTCGAAGCTGGAGTGGTCGAGGAGGTGGCGGTAGAGAGAAGGGCTCGACGGCCGGAGATCATGCTACTTCAACGCGGGGTGGTGGCTGATCTGGTGGGGGTTCTGAGACGCGTCAAGGTGTGTGGCGGCGCGGGTTGATTGCCAGATTGGGTCCCAATCATTTTCCCAATCCGTTGCGAATCGAAACGAACCCACCGCGAAGAGCATCGATACAGGGGCGTTGACACAGTCGCCGACGGCGTATGGATTCTCCTTCGGAGCTCGCCGTCGTCTGAAGCCCAATCGACGACGTATGGGTTTTGGGTTCTCCGTCAGAGCCTCCACCGTCGACGTCCAAGCCTCCGCCGTCAACGTTCGAGCTTCCGCCGTCGACAACCTCGCCCTCCGTCGTCCATGTCCGAGACAGTGCGTGGAGAAGATGAGGAGATGAGGGGGTAGTTTAGGGTTTTCACAATTTTTATTTTTGTAATTTTTGTTTTATTCATTTGAAATTACTAATATGCCCTTATTCCATTAGTTGAAATTGTTATTTATTTGAGGGTGAAATGGTCATTTCAAATCTATTAAATAATTACCCCAAAAGATATATATATATATATATATATATCAAGGGTATTTTAGACTTTTTACAAAAACTTCTGTTAGATTTAACGAAATTTAGACTTAAGTGTTAACTTTTTAAACCTGGGGGACCGAGTAAAAAAGTTTCAAACTTGGGGTACCAATCCTGAAATGAGGTTTCGACAGGTGTACTGATATGTAATTACCCCTATAAAAAATAATCGTCCCCTCATTATGTGGCACCCGTACGTTAGTTATCATGATTCTCACGCATCGTTTAATTCTCACTAAAATACATATTAGTGGCGGATCCATAATTTAAAAGGGTTCAAGCATAAAAAAAACACAACTACAGTGTTATACAAAATTTGTAGGATTTGATCCATGAACCTCAAAATTGGGAGAAAACCATGTCTTTACTACACTTACATAACTTATGGGTGATGGGCCATCTCAAGAACAGCAAAAGAAAGAACTGTGTCTAATGGGCTATGACAAGAATGATAAATGAGAGCCCATTTAAGAGTGGGATTTGAACCCACGCCCTTTCGGACCAGAACCTTAATCTGGCGCCTTAGACCAACTCGGCCATCTCAACCTATGTACTTGCAAATATTAATTATTTTATTTCAACAAAATGTGAAGAACATTGAACTACATAATAAGAAATAAAAGATCATGTTCAGAAAATATGGAGAAATCAGATATTTACAGAAAATTACATGATGCAATACTTTAATGTGTGTGAACTCTGGAACATAAATATAACTAAAACAATCATTCTTGCAGACAAAGGAAATTAGCTATGTGAAATCTTGCAGACAAAGGAAATTAGCTATGTGAAATCTTGCAGACAAAGGAAATTAGCTATGTGAAATCTTGCAGACAAAGGCAATTAGCTATGTTAAAATCAGGCCAAGAATGAAAATATAACTCTAATAGATCATCTGATCTAACTTGGCATAAACAAAGGTGACACTCTTCTTTGAACAATCTCTTGAATCTGTTCAGAGGACACGATAGATGATTCACCGTCAAAGTTAGCATCTTCCATCTGCCGATGCAACTGTTTAAACAAAAGGACAATAATGTGTGAGAATAAGGGCATTGGAGAAGCATCTGTTAAGTTTTAAAGCTAAAAATTGCTATGAGCTAAAGAACATATAACAAATGTCTTGTAGACAGTAATGTTTCAAGATTATGAAGATAAACAGATTTCAGCTGGGCGTAGTTGATTGGAAGGGATAATAAATGCACTCTCGGGAAGTCAGTAGTTGAACAACTCCTCACAAAATAAAACCCATATTTTCCAGCCGTCTATATTAAAGGATGCATGCATTAGCATTAAACTAAAAACTTACACAATAGTTTATGGGTATTTTTATGTTTTTGAATGATAGAAGCCAAATAAATAGTGAATTCCCATACTGCCAACAACGAAATATTGACTTGAGTAGGCTACCCTATATCTATGTCATGAGTTCATGTCTTGATGCCCAAATTTTTAGCTGTGCGCTTAGAATAACGAACCGTGTACCTTCTCAAGAATGGCAGACTGGTCATCAACATCAAATTTGCGCATGTGTGTCAGCATCTCTAGTTGCTACAGAGGAATTGACATTCTAAATTTTAGTATCCATGTAAAACCAGATCCATACCACAAGTTAGAAAAACAGCTACCTGTTCGAGTAGTTTTTGTTGACTTTGCATCCTTTCAGCAAATTCTTCAGGTTCTAGCTCAGCTTCATCACATGCTGTTTCTTCTCTTTCATTTTATGGTTCAAAACATTTCCCAGAACATTAGGAACTAGTCTGTCTCGTGTGTCAGTGTAGATAATGAAGAATAAATAACCTACCTACCTAAATAAATAAAAGCCTGTATACTTATGAAAGAAACAAGGATAAATAGTGGCATACAAAATGTAATTTTACAGTAAACAAGAAATCAAGGATATGCATGCACATACTTTTTTACTATTATTAGTACAATAGACAAATTGTTTCCCACAATAGAAATAAGGATCCAAATTGGAATCAATGAGGATATTCAAGGTACAAAATTCAGAAATAAGTGGTGAACATCAGAATCAAGATGCTACATGCGTACAAGTTACAATACCCTTCTAGGGACAATTTCAGTTTGTTGGTGATTAACAGATAACATGGTCATGCCATGTACCGAATTATTTATTTATCAAACATGATAAAATGCATGCCAGAAAAATAAATGAAAGAGAGAGAGCTTACTTTGCAACAAATTTATAAAAATTAATCATCAATTCCCGATCATTCTCATAAACCATGTTCACTTTCCCCAGGGATGATATACCAAACCTTGGATCTGTGAGGAAAATTGTTATTCTATCAGCAATAAATCATTATAGTAACTCAATACTTCATGAATTTCATGTTATGATGTAAAGGATGGTAACTGTTCATCTGATTGATACAGAAAATATGAATCATAGGCGAGATATACAGTTCTAAAATCATTAAAAGGAACTACATTTTGATATGCAGAGAATGGAATTCATTATAGTAACTAAATACTTCACGAATTTCGTGTTATGAATTAAAAGGTGGTAACTGTTCATCTGATTGATACAAAAAACATGAATTATAGGCCAGATATACAGTTCTAAAATCATTAAAACGAAATACATTATGATACACAGAGAATGAAAGCCAACATTTACATTGACATATCAAGTAAAATGGTCACAATGAACAGTGTTCCAATGAAAATTTGCCATATTAAATATTGATATGGTCCTGGGTTTGGATAAGGTTATGGGCCGATTTAGATAGATAGTTAGCTCTAATCTCGATTTGGCATTCGTTCGAGAGAACACCGATCTCTAGTAACCTTTTAGTTTCTTTTTAATTCATTCATATCTTTATTGAATGCATCTTAGGTATTTATAGTTGAGATTACCAAACTAAGCCAAAGGACTAGGATTACCATCCTAATCTCCAAACTACAATTCAAATTCCCAAATCTAATCCTAATCTACTAACGGCTAATTCAAATTCAAATGTTTAAATCTAATCAAATAAAAACAATTATCTAATCCCTCCTTTCCTAAATTGGAATCTGTTGCGATTTAAAAAATGTTATTGATTAAAACTGGTGTAACTCCATGCTATAATCCAAACCCTCTACAGTTACATACACATCTAGGGCAAACAATACAAAAACAAATGTGCACAAACAATTCAAATCCATAAATTAAATGTTAATAGCTCACAACCAATGTGTTTGAGATTGTTAAAGAGAGATGTAATCAACTGCATAGTACAGATGCTTTTAGAGCAAATTGCATTTACTGAAATGAACTGCATGAACTCTGCTAGTGAGACTCAAAATAAAAATTGTACGGTAGACATTTAGTTCAAGAAGGATTTAGGTCTGCACCGGAGTATACAAAGAGGTATTTGGTCAATTTGGAAGTTGTCACAGCACATCAATGTTCAACTACATTTTGAATGCTCGTCATTTCTCATTAACTCAATCACCAGTTAAGCTTCACCATTTATAAACAAGCCCAAGTCATATGCTGTTTAAAAAAATTAGGATAAATTATCCCTGAAATGCAGTAACAATCTTACCAACCCCCATCTCCAAAAATATTTCCTCCTGAATGGCAGTGGTTATTGCAACAGCTTCCTGAAAAGGTATAAAGTTGTGTTAGAAAATCAAATGAACATATACATGTGGCAAACAACAAATCACTATCATTAGACAAAATTACAAATTTGGCATTTAGAATATGACTCAATAGAAGAATGCTTTCCTTACAGTTACAAAAGGAAAATAAAGGCACTGGGCTAAACAATGGTGGATTGCAGGTTGACATGCCCACTGGGGAAGTGATATAATTCATATTGATAGTGTTGCATTGTCTAATCTAAAGTCAATCATCTCTATAAGAAAACGAGCTTATATCTTTTAAGAAGCATGCTAACAATTGTTCTTAACCAAAAATACCGCCTTCAGTGTACAAAAGAACAGAATCCAGAAATCACCAAGCCATATGGTCACATTAGAAACAAAATGAAGGAATTTAATTTAATTTCAAGTTTCCCCACAGTCCAACTAAACACGAAATTACAAAGCACTGATGACTGAATCTAGACACTTAGTTAGGGGCACAGAAATGCTTCTGCAACCACAATTAAACCCATTTAACAAGAAAAGCAAATATCTTTAAATCCACCTCCTCCCAACCACATCCATTAAGGAAAAAGAAAATATTTTCACAGGCAAAACATAGAACTGAAATGAAACAAAAGCCTTCCATACCCAGAAGGTTGAGAAATTATAACACAAACCCAGTGAGCTAATGCAAATTAATAACCAAAAAAAGGACAAAAACACAAAATAAAGGGAGATGAAACCCAGTAACCTCTTTATCATCCTTCACACCATCGGCAATTCTTTTCTTCACATCTTCACAGAAATAAACAAAATCAGATTCACAAGAAACCAACAAAAATAACCCAAAAGAGAGAATAAAGTACCCGGCTGAGAGACGAGAAAATTGAAGCGTTGAAAGAGATGGAGGACCTGCTCTCGAGAGAGCATCCCAGAATTCTGCAACTGAGAACCACCCACCGACGAGCTCGACATTGCTCAACGATTCAAACCCAGCACAGCTCAAATCTCTAGAACTCAAATAAATAGTCCTTCTGGGCTCTGAGGCCATAAAGAAGACAACAAGACCCTTTAAAAAAAGAACACAAATTAACCAAAATATAAAAACAAAAATAAAAAAAACCCAGAAACGACCGGTCAAAAGGGACACAATAAAATTCTCCATTTATATTTTCTCGAGTAAAGAAACAAGACAAAAAAGATTACACAAACCTAAAAACTAGTCAAAGTCACAATTTTTATCACAACCCTAACCCTAAAAATCCTCATCCATCTTGAACACGTGCTTGTCGCCGCCATCGGCGTTGAGGCTGTTCATCACCGAAGCTTTCTGGTACTCTCCGACCCTCTTCTCGAAGAAATTGGTCTTCCCCTGAAGCGAGATCAGCTCCATCCAGTCAAAAGGGTTCTGGGCATTATAGACCTTCCCATACCCCAACTCGCCCAGCAACCGATCGGCGACGAACTCGATGTACTCGCTCATCAGATCTCCGTTCATCCCCACCAACGCGCACGGAAGCGCGTCGCACACAAACTCCCTCTCGATCTCCACCGCGTCTCTGATTATGGACTTGACCCGCTCCTCGCTGAGCTTGTTCCTGAGAAGAGAGTAGAGCAGGCACGCGAAATCGCAGTGAAGACCCTCGTCCCGCGAGATGAGCTCGTTCGAGAAGGTGAGCCCAGGCATGAGGCCTCTCTTCTTGAGCCAGAATATCGCGCAGAAGCTTCCGGAGAAGAAGATCCCCTCGACACACGCGAAGGCTACGATCCGCTCGGCGAAGGTCTCGGAGCCGTCGATCCATTTCAAGGCCCAATCGGCCTTTCTCTTGACGCAGGGGATGGTGTCGATGGCTCGGAAGAGACGGGTCTTCTCGGCCGAGTCCTTGATGTAGGTCTCGAGGAGGAGGCTGTACATCTCGGAGTGGATGTTCTCGATGGCGATCTGGAAACCGTAGAAGGCTCGGGCCTCGGAGACCTGGACCTCGGTCATGAACCTGCCGGCGAGGTTCTCGAGGACGATGCCGTCGGAGGCGGCGAAGAAGGCGAGGACGTGGGTGACGAAGTGGCGCTCGCCGTCGGTGAGGGACTCCCAGTGCCGGAGGTCCTGGGACAGGTCCACCTCCTCGGCGGTCCAGAACGAGGCCTCGGCCTTCTTGTACATCTCCCAGATCTGCGGGTACTGGATCGGGAACATGCAGAACCGGTCAGGGTTCGGCGCCAGGAGGGGCTCTTCGGGGAGGGAAGGCATGGGTTTGATCTGTTTGGGAGGTGAGAAAGTGGAGGAATCTGGTTTTATTTACCAGAGGATTTGGGGGTGATTTATAAGATTGTGGGAGCGGGGGATTTTGAAAATTTGAGCGAAAATTGAGAAGCTTGCGAGGGAATGAATCGTTGAATTGGGGAAGATGCGGCGGAGGGGTATTTTGGGCAATATGGTTACGTGGCGGGATATGAGAGGAGGCCGTATCCGAGTAGTGAGGAAATGAGTGGTGGTGGGGTGTGGTGGTGGATGTGATTTTACGAAAATGGGTCTGTGTGTTTTGGAGTGTAGTGTGAGGCTTGATTGGGAAGCTTTGGGGAGGAGAGGCGGGAACAGGGTTTTAGCGGGAAAGTTGTAATGACATGAGCCACGTGGAGAGTTCTGGTCCGTTGTTTTTTTTAGTATTTAAAGCTTGACGGCTACATGAATGTGCGTGCGAAGGAAGAGATGTTTAGGGTTGCGCACACTCTCACACGTGTCCGTGCCACGCTGTGGCTGTTGGGGCACACATTGTGCTTGTGTTTTTGTGCAAAATCTGAGCCTAGTGAATTTTTTGAAAATGGGCCTATAGCCCAATACGATAATTCGTTGGCTGAGCTATTTGTGTCTAGATTTTTCATGTATGATGAATCTGCAATACACGTTTCCTAGTTCTGTACTGTAAGAAACCAAAAACACGTACAGAAACTGTAGCGAGCCTGTTCAAGAAAAGACAACTACAAGAGTATGAAACATTAAATGTTTGCAACTGTACAAGTATGGATTTGCACAATATTTTCAGGCAAAAGTGATGACGGCATCTACGTGTCCACAGCTTCATTCGAGGTCGTCTTCTGCTACCATCCATGGTAATTGAGGTCCCTGATAAATTTCAATGAAATCAAACTGAAACTAATAAGCGCAACGCCCCTACTCAAAGATTGGTGCTACGAGGAAAAATAATGATCACTTGAGGGTTTATTTACGGCTAAGAGCCTAGAATCATTCTTAAGTTAAACTTATGACCCTCGCGTTGGTCAGTTCGCTCATGCCAGTCCATACTGCATACAAATAGGTCAACTGTTTCAAACTGAATATGCTTGTCTGAATTTTACCTTCCCTTGACGTATGATTTTTGCATCACTGCCAGTCATGTCGACTACAGTGGATGGATCAGCCACTCTTATGCCGGCAGCAACAATAAAATCAAGACCCTATATCAGGAATTATCCAAGAGACAATTTGAGAAGAAATCATATTACATGATAGCATGTAAGAAAAGGAAAAACCAAATATGGAAGTCTACATAGCCAATAAGAACTGAGGTCGACATGCAAGTACAAACCAGTCATAAGAATATTAACTTTGTTGCAAGCCTATAAATTAACATTTTTATATAACAAGAGAGGATTGTTATTTTATATCAGTGGAATTACAAAATTGCCCCTTCAAGCTTCTTTAGATTGAAAGATAAATTGTATTGAAATTAACCCTCACCTATTGTTTCAATTAGAGGTGAATATATATCAGCAACCAAAGACTTGGTGCCTTGCATTATAAACAAAATCAGCCTTCATGGACGAGACTCATACCTCTGGTTCATAAGTATCAGCTATTTCAACTGGATCTAGTATCCATTGATTTTCTTTTGGTGACCTGACACTGGCACCAAGAGCACATATTCATTAGGACATCATATAGAAGTCATTATATATCATAAAAACACAAACGGTTACTATAATTTGAACTGTTCGGACATCAACAAGAAAAAAGTGGAAATGAATTGTATCTTAAAGCTATGTGCTTCAAGAACACAAATAGAGTACAATATGCATTCAGGTTTCCACGCGTTACCATTCCATGGAAAATATAGCAAGTATATCAAACCAACCTAGTGCTTATTAATGGTGCGTCCATCCCATGAAGTACTGCTTGACATATGGGATCAGCAGGCAACCGGACACCCACACTTTTCCTTGATGCATATTTTGCAGATGAAGTCCCATACTTTGTGCATTGTTTGGGCAGTTCTTTGCTAGCGGTTAAGATGAAGGTATACTGTCACAGAAACACCACATTATATATGATATCTCAACATGACAAACTTAAAGTAATCTACCATCCCCTAACTCATCCAAAACTTTTGCAATTCAAGTTCATTGCATCATAAATACTATACCAAGGCTCATGGACAGGGATAAGCCCAGTGTTTAGAAGGTTCAACCCAGATGATGTCTGAAGTCTTGATGGTCATTAATTTGAAGATTCATGTTCAGGAATTGGCCTCTACTCTTCAGAAAAAAGTCAGCAGATGAGAATGATTTGTATCATTTAAAAGTATAATACTGATATTTGGTGTGATCACACAAACCATCCACGTAATATAAACACTACAAATGGTGGTTCCCACCACAACTCCTTTCCATGACTCTACAGTAACCAGCTAGGAAGCAACCAACGGGTACCCAAGATTTTTTCATTTAGAAACAACAATATGATCAAAGAACTTACAGGCCCAGGCAAGCACTGCTTTACAGCTCGGAATATGTTTGGATGGCCCTGCCCGTCACCACGAGGGAAGCCCATTGTATATGTGTCTATGTCCCGGAAAGAGCGGCACAAGATACTTAAGGGCTGCATAAGTGTTATGAACGTGTCAAACATAATTGACACAGGTGAGTGGAAAACAGAGACTAAACACCAAAGTTGCAGTAGGAATTCCATATGCTGTGACTGTGCATCATACTCAACACAAACAATTAAATGATTATATATACATAATACATCCAGCAGCTTCCCCTAAATCTATCGGCTAAAGGAGAAAGGTTCTTGCCTTGAAGGATTCTATGTCTTTGATTCTGCAACAAAAGAGAAAAATGCAAAAAGAGTGTCACCAACAGAGTGAACAATGAATTACAGTCTACAATGTACTTAATAGTCGAGGTATTTAAAGTTGGTTAAACAAAAAACAACTACCTGCGAAGACGTTCAATCGATGCCTGATTTCTCACATCACAGACTATAGCATACCTAATAACAAAGAATATTCAGTCATCAAACATGAAGACTAAACTATAAGCATGATAAGGATAGTAACAACCAAGCTCATAAGTATTGCCCACTCGCTAAACCATAATTGCAAGTGGGCAAAGCCACACGGCTCGGATCTAACCTAACATGGCTCTGATACCATGTAAACAGGGCTGGACATATCGGGTTGGGCTCCACGACTAAAAGCTCAAACTTGTTAGTTGGGTTTGTTCCAACCCTTTATACACACCCGTTCCATTTTTTATTATTTCCATGGGGGACTTTACATTCTCAACATAGATCAACTAAAAACACTTATACATTGCCAAATGCAAGGATTACAATATTAACCTTATTTCCGTACATTCAGGTCAGTAGCACCAGCTATCATCTTTAGGAGGTAAGAAATGGTCTAAATACATGCAGAAGTGTTTTCGTGACTCTAAGAGAATGGCATTTGAGAAATAGGACTTTCCCCATAACTAATCACATGTACAAACAAGTGATCAAACCAATAGAAGTGAAATAGAATCAAATATGATAAATTATATAATCCAAAACTGTCATAACTGCAGAGATAAATAGTTAGCAATTCATTAATGGTCATAAACCACTCTTTTTAAGATAGATGCCCCAAAAGTACATAGAGGAATAGTAGAAGCATACACGGTATCTGTAGGAATTACCCCCACCGCTCCCTCCTTCAAAAGTTCAATCACACGGTCCAATTTCCAAGAGTCTGCCCCTGTTGGATCAACTTCTACATAGAGCAAGCCATCCTCCTGGTAATTTCACAACCATCATATAAGTACAACAATCATTCACATATCCTGTTTCATCGACTTTGAAATTTTGTTTTCTTGATTATGGCGGCCCACACAATATACAGTGGGAATGAACTGAAAAGTATCTGAGCACTTCCATAATACCATAATAATTTGAAGAAAAAAAGGTGAATGTTGGGTTTTGACACATTAAAGAGCTCTACAAAATGTTTTTTCTTGAGAAACAGAAAAGGAGAAAGAAACATTGACATTTATACAAATTCTAAGATTATGTTACATTTAACTCTCCTTGTTACAGATTTAGCAATGCATCTATCTGCGACATCTATGCAGGAAGAGTTTCAGTCAAAATAAATGCTAGAGACAAGGTCAAGTAAGAAGAGTCTTCAACCAAAAACAGATGAACTTGAATTGATAAAGGCCCTAAACATAAAGTCAAATCCAAAGAAAACTTTTAGCATTATACCAGGAAACGAGTATAACTATAATAAACAGCAGCATACAAGAAGTTCCTTATAAATCAGATTCTAGCAATCACTTTGCTGTACATTTCAACCCTGCAAGTTAGCAATGAATTTCTGGCTGTCGGGAAAATCCTTCTCGACAATCTACATTCTTCTCTTAAGGCTCTCACTAACAATCCTTAGCCCCTAATGCACTTACACATACAATGTTGTTAAGTCGCGGAAGTCTGAGGGAAAAAATAGATTGTAATTATTACCACTAGAGTATAGACCTTTAAGCAACACAAACTCAACTTAACTAAGCTCAGTATTGAATTCAACAACTATTTGTATCCTGCTATTTGTTTTTCCCAATTCTTCATAAACTGGAAACCACGCAAGAACAGTAAGTCCCAGTATGAAATATTCTATCTATATTCTTCATTTTCTCTGAAACCAAACAAATAAGCCACAAGTTCAAAACAGAAACCAGAAAAATAAGGCGCTCGTCGCCTACAATTCCACTACCACCGTCTGTGCTTCATTTCAGCATTCCCGAAGTCCTCTAACATCATTTCAGAGAAAAATTATACCAAATTATGGTTCTCAAAGCATAACTTCAATGGAAAGCGATGAGAAAACAATAAGAAGACCTTCTTGAAGCGAGGAGCGGCGTATTTGAGACGATTAGGGTTTCTCTTCGCGGCCATGGCTGAGACGCGAAGCTTGGGAGTGCCGTAGGAGACACGGCCAGGAAAGGAAGCTACGTGGCTCGTCCGGCTCCGTCGCGACGAAGTTGATTCGTAGCGTGGAAGCTTCAGCTCTGTTGCTGCGGCCATGTTCATCTTCAGCTCCAACACAGCCATTGGATCGCAGAATCGGAGAATTTATGGAGGAGGAGAGAGCAATGTAGCGAGCACTGGAAATTTCAGGAACATCTTTTCTGGTGTATTCACGTCACTACACATTGCGCGGCTATGAATGGCGCCGTGTCAACGATAGATTATGCCCTTTTTTTGGGCCTTCTGGCAATTTTTTAGATTTTAACGTCGATTTAATGGGCCGAACCCAACATTCCTGCTTAAATATGGGTGTAAATGAGACTCACTATTCACTGAAAATGTATATTTGTCTGGGAAAATTACAGATACTTACACGAATTAAAATCATTTTTACTCCTAGTTATGCTTAACTTTTTATGTTAACTTCGCCGGTCTAATAAATTCTTTTTTCTTGCTCTCAAGTACAACTAACCTTTACAGATTGAAGCAAAATTTTAGGTGTATTTATGTAGTAAAAAATAAAAAATTTAAATAATTTGTCAAGATAATAAAAAATAAAGTGCAATTTTGGCAACTATACCTATGTGTAATTATCCCTATTTGCTGTAATCAAGCTCTTTAATAAATTAGTCAATTTGAACCCAACAAACACAAGTCACTTAAACTCGATTAGCTAAGAATTTCACTATATGCTATGATATGTTACACTCATTTAGTAAACGAGTCAAACTCATTCAAAAGAACCGTGAACTGGCAAATTTAAATTAATCATCAACTCACTGGAAAACAAATATGTGTATATATATGATTGCTCAAGCTTAACTGGTCAGGTACCTTTTTTTCGAGCCAAGCCTCAGTAAAATCATGCTTGATTCGACTCGTTTAAGCTCATGCCAACAAGCAAATGATATCTTTTGAACGAATAGTCTCAGAATAAATGTAAATGTGAGGTGAAGAGAATACATGAAGTACATGACAGAAAAATTAATACTATTTGATATGGAAGACATATCTAACTTATTGATAAGTGTACACTGGTGCAACATATGTGAAAAAATAACCTAATGCGCGATGGATTGCACATTTCTCAATTTAGACAACATCAGCACAATTTCTGATGGCTGCTCGCTCATAATCCGGATACTCACAGATGTGCGGAACGAGTATTTCAATCATCAGGGCGGAGGAGGAGCATGCGATTTCGCTAATCCAACCCATGCAACTATACCAACAGCGAGAACTACCCATCCAAATACATCATACGTGAGATCACTGAGACCACTGCTTTTCTTTTTCATCGTTGGAGTTGGAGTCTAAAACAAGCAAGATGGAGATATATCATCAGTAAACATAACTTAACTATGAGATTATTTGCTTAAGAAAGTGAATTTAAGCTGTCAAAAATAAAGCAATTACTCGCAAATTAACATTACAGATACAAATTAGAGAAGAATAATCCGAATATGAGGATCCTAGAAGGAAACCAGCATAAAGCTTCTGCAACACACACTTCTGGAAAAACTGAGCAAGTACTGACCCACATACACATCCATATGATAACAATAGCAACAAAATAATATAGTATCGACTTCTAATGACCTTCAGATCATTGGAAAGAAACTTCGACTTGAAATTACATTACACTGCCAACCTAACGATTATGTACAATGCATTGCTCCTATTAACTCGAAACCACAAGAGGGACTGTTAACAAAAGTCGGCAAATAGGGAAACCAAGGTAAGTTCCCATGCAAATTTGGGAATCTGCAAAATACTGAAGTTGTAGGGATGGCATATATCCCTGAACCCGACGGGGTCTGATGTTCCCGATCCGATTGGGGAGGGACGGGCCGACCACACCCCGACCCTCCCTGTATACGTTAAATATAAATCAATTCATTAACACGTCGCAAATCCAACATAAGATTAAAGTGCAGTCAGTCCAATTTAAATTCTTAATTTAGCTAAAACATTTCAAGCCCAAAAAAATTCAATAACTTAGAACTCAATCCTAAAGTTATTTGTAGCACAAATCCCTGCGAAAGTTATTGTTTTAGCTTGATATGAAATAAATTAAACAAATTCGGGAGGGTTTTCGGGGAACGGCCGGGGATGGGGTCACTAAATCCGCCTGAGTGCCATCCCGAGGAAGTTGTATTAACCTTTCAACATGTGCATATACACAGGCACGTAAATGGATCCTAATAAGATGATCTCGAGAAAACATCTCATTTGTGTAACGTATAAGAACATTTTTACCTTAAATACAGCCCATCAACTACTTGGCTGGTTTCTATCTAGAAACCATGGACTTGCAATAGTTAAATACCTACTCGATGTTTCAATTAAGGCTAACCCCTATCCCCCCCCCCCCCCCCCCAACACACACACACACACCTTTCAGTGTGTGCTTACCATAGGTCCATAACAAAATAACCACTATCGCACGACAAATAATGCAGCAACAAACAAAGACAAAATAGAAATAAAAATGAAAGGAAGCAGCAGAAGTGTCAGGAGATCACCTTTGCAGTTGATGAAGAAGAAGGTTCAGCTACCTCCATCTCCATGGCTTGTTGAGGAAAACCATGCTTATGGATCTCCTGGTGCAATTCAGGTGCCTACAGATACAGAAATGAGTTATCACAACCACATTAAGATGGAAAAACAATCAATATAAACAGTGGTTTAGTATTGGTGTTCATTCTTTGGATGATCTATCTGCAAAATTGATGATAAGGAACTTAAGGAATAGTTGATTAAACCATGGATAACATTGTATGAAGCTTTTTTTTCCTTTAAGTTCGCAGATATTAGCATTCCCTATCTCATCAAAACCAAAACAGAAATGTCTACACATGAACCACATGCATTGACATTCCATACAATTCTATGCATATCACTCTTTTCAATAATTAGTTTTTGATATTTCATAAAACCGCAAGTAAATATTTATGGCAATTGAAAGCTGAGAAAACTTGTATGTGAAGTTCAAGTTACCAATTCTAAATCAGGCGCACTTGCCCATATTAGAAAAAACCTCTGTGAAGTCTGCAACAATCAAGTTTCACTTTGGATGGGGAAAGTTTACGCTAAGCCCTGAGTAATATTAGCCGATAAATGCACTCAAATTCTTTCAGCAGAGAATCCTAACTACATTAATAAGTAACGAACAAGTGATAAACCATAAAATCATGACCCAATTAAGAAGGGAAGACCAAACTGACGTGCAATAACGTCTTTGACTGAATGATTATTTTCACACGGCAGAGAGCTTTTCTTGAAAGACCTTATTAAATCTAACATAATGGCAACAAAACAACCCATTACTGAGCCCTGTTAGAAGATTACCTTAGAAGCAACTTCCATAGATTTGAGATAAAGTTCATTCCCTGGCTCCTACAATAAACAAAAACAGAAGTAACAGGATAAGAATACGAGGAAGTGCCTACATAGCTTAAAGGTATTGCTGAAGATATACCTCCTCAAGAGCTTGTTGATAGTAGCCAGTTGCCTTATCAAAGCGAAGTTTAGCCACATCCAAGTCTGGAGTCAAAAATGCATGAGATGTGTGGGCATTCCCCAAACACCAAATGGCCTCGTGTTTCTTCGGATTAACCAACAATGCCTCCTCCAGCTTTGAAATGGCATCTGCAAAGACATATCAAGGCAATAAATGCAAAAGCCAAAGATCTTGCAACAAAATAATAATAATGATTCAAACTCCTAAGCACGCATTAGCACAAATACAACTATACAAGTTTCAATTCTTCCAATAACAACCAACAACTACAAATAAAACTCGAATTCTTTGACTCACTCTACACACACTAACTGTTGGGGGGGAGTTCCGAGCCTTCCCTAGGAGGAGCACCCAAGGAAAGTCTCGAGCCCACCTTTGACCCAAAACACTAGTCTATCAGGTCTATAGTCCAATGTGTATATAAACACTTCCTAATTCCTTAACTCAGTAATCTTCCGACGTGGGACTTTGAACTCACACGTGGACCTAACACTAAAAACGCTAAATTTCCCGAAAATGAGCAAAATAAACCCTTAGCATAAACACATACAATACCTTCAATCATCTTCTTAGACTCTGTGATACTCTGAAACTGAGACAACTCTAACAAGGCTCCTCCCCATCTTGTCAAATTCTGCAAATAGTAAAAAGAACACACAAATTACAAAATCACTCCATCATCATTGCAATTCATCCACATCACATCCACAATGAAATCACAGGTTCTGAACTCAAAACACAAATCACTGACAAAGAGGGAGACACAAATTTCCAGATTCAAATTGAAGAAACAAAAGAGAGTAACGAACATCGGCGTCGCGAGGGTCCAGGACATAGGTTTCTTCGGCGGTTTTGCGAGCGTGCTCGAAGAACAAGAGCCGATCGAGATCGTTGGGCATCTCCATGATTGATTGACCACTGATCTGCTCTAGGGTTTTGTGTTGACCGTACGGACCGACTCTACTCGGACGGTGAGGATAGAGTTTTGAATAAATCGGTAGCTAAAAAGAGTACGCATTGAACAAGACTGAGGCGAAGATCTCGCAGTCCCTCTAGTGGCATAACGGTAATTCCCTCCCGATCTGTTCGGTGACACGTGTGTGTGTCCGGAATGTAACACAGACATGCTTGGTCTCTTCCTATTCTTAAAATGAAGAAAGCCCAGTGTTTATATGGGCCAATAACTTACATTTCTTTTTCCAATCCATTCATTGGGCTTGGATAGCCCATTAAAGGTTATGTAATTCCGGCCCGGTTGTTGTTTATGTGCCGATTTTTTTTTCTGGATTTATTGAAAAATATATTTATGTTTAGCCTTGTTTTTCAAGTCTCTTGAGAAAGAATGGGCTGAAATCTGCAAATACAAGGAACTAGGCGGTTTGGAATTCTGTAGACTTTATGAATTTAATAGAGCTCTCCTTGGGAAACAAACTTAAAGATTGTTGACCCGACCGAATGTACTATTTGGAGCTCTCCAAAAATGGTGATTTGCTAAATGCAATCGGAAGGAGCTTTATAGAGTTTCTACAGCCAGGAGAAGAAGAGGTTGTAACCATGTGCGAAGCATTATGGTGGATCAGCATATTTAAATTGTCCAATGTTAATATTGAGTCAGACTGCCTTCATATAATTAATGTTGTGAATAGGCGAGTAACTTTGAGAGGTCATCTTGAAGGCATTTTGCTTTATTTTAAGTTTTGATCGCAGACTATTTTTTGGGTCTCAGTTATTCATGTCAAAAGATATTGTAATATTACGGCTCACAAACCGGCCAAATTTGCTCTTAATTTTCTTGTATGGGATTTAAGTGAAAGTTTTGTTTCATCGAATCTAACCGCAACGATTATGTGTGATGTCAATTTGCTTGATAGTATGTGGATATTCATGTCATAGTGTTAAGTATTATACAATAATATTAACAAATTGCGGAAATTAAATAATTATAAATAATAATGAATTATGACAACAACAAAAATATATGAACTCTTACAAAATATTTGATACAAACTCGGGAATAGTCGAGGCGTGTTGGACACTTTCCTTAAAGTGTATTCGCTCTCCCTCGGGTGTTGGAATCAATGAGGGTACACCTTCCAGGATACAACGACTTCGAACTAGCACCATACACCAAAGGTCTAGTTCCGGCGAACTTGAACTTGTGTCTTTTATCTATCACCATACTTAAGAAGAATATTTGAGACAAAAGAAAGAGATGAACAACCAAGAACTCATGTTCTTAGTGTTGAGATTGTTCCAAAAGAGAAGAGATGTGACTATCTATTTATAGTCTTCAACCAAAAGACATATTGAATTAATGCAAATTAATGAAAAAATTGAAAGGTTTGTAACATAAACAATCAAGAGAATCAAATGTCCATAATGAACATTTTATCTCATCAATAAATAAAATTCATTTCAATTTCATTCAATTAGGATAAATATAATTATTTAATTATATTTTCCAACAATCCTCCACATGAATGAAATTGAGCGATACCAAAAACGACACAGATAGGCACGAGTAGACTTGACACGATATAGTGATAGATTCTCCGGCAATACCTGTATAGGATAAGTAGGGGTACCTTTGAACCTTCACTTGTGAAAACATGTCGACTTTACTGGCTGACCAATAGACGCGATGTTCTTGAATTGTTCTGCCATCTGAATAAATGATAACATGTCTCACACAAGTATCTTCCTGACCCAAGTTCGGTTCTCATGGTTATGTTCATTTTGGTCGTGAACATCGTCCTGGTTCTGCAAGAGTTTCTAAAGAATTTAGCCCCTCAATCCTCCTTTGAAACGACCCCACTTCTCTCTCACATAAGTGATTTCTTATTTAAGAGTAACCCGCTTTACTCCGCTCGAAACATCAATATGTTCGAGCCTAAGAATCATTAAAAGCTCAATCGATTAACCTTTCCATATGTGTGTAACTGTTTGCATCATAAAAATAGGACTGGGGAAACCCCCACAGTGATCTTACCAATCTAAACAATTAGGTTGTCCCATTGAACCATGATCTTGGGATCTCCAGTCAACATGGTTGGGTTTCCTTTGTCTTGACTATACAATTTCATGGGCTTAAGTCTCATTTCTTTAGATGTCTTCTCAACTTGGTCTTCATTTAACTAGTTGATCACTAGTTCCGCGGTATTTATTTTAGACCTTATGTAGTCAATGCTCATTGCACCATAGTTGAGAAGTTGGTTAACAATATTATGTCTTCGACATATATGTCTAGACTTGTTGTTATTTCTTGCCCTTGATAATATCCTTCCACAAATATATAGACTTTCATAGTTGTTTAGTCTTTTCATAAACTCATATTCCGTTGTGAATCTAGTTATCAGAATTTGTTTGAAAAATTTTCATATCATGACAACATCTATCCACCAGATGGATATAAGATATTCAACTTGTTTACGTGTATTCTCTTACACTTTTTGAATATCTATTATAATGTAGACCATAATCAATATTCAATCATGGATACATTAACATTCTCATGGTAACAATGTAATATCCAAAATTTTGGATCATTCACATATCTTGTTGGTCTATGTAAGATAGATGCAACATCCGTCATGTACATGCCATTAAATACATGATATTGTCTATCACTTTCGTATACTCATTTTGAGAGATACTTTCGTTTTTATTATTTCACAAGTGTTAGCTTAAATCAATAGATTTTATAGCTAAACACCATCACATTTGTTTAATTTTTCAAACTTTATCAATATCGTGTGACCGATAAGTTTGCTTTTATTGCAATATTAATTCTCATTTTCTTTTCACAGAAGTCACTCATTGATAAGGAATCTAATTGACAACATAAAGATGTCAAATATTTTTCATGTCACTATTTAGGTGCATGTTTAAGTCTATCTCAGAACTTCACCAACTTGCACCGTTTCTTTCACATGTATGAGTTGTATAACATTTTTGTTAGTGTCATATAACTTTCTAACATATAAGTTAGAAATTCATCAAGTGAATTTATCACCTTGCTCTTTGGCTAATTCTTGACTCTTCTAGTCCATAACACTTTTTAGAATTTTATCACAATTCTCAAAAATTCATTTAGATGGTCTCAATTCATCTTGTTTGTCTGAATATTCCAATTCTAGACTTTAATATAATATTCTTGTGTGTATCGAGATTTTTTCAAATCATACACATGAACTTTATATGCACTACTATTGCACGTTCAATGTAGGCACATTCAACAATTTTGTTCATATCCTTATTTTCCTTGGAGTCGAAGTCAAAGTTTTTACTAAGCACCCCCACACTTTCAATTAACCGTAGGAAATCTTGCTTCCTCTTACTAACTCACTCAGAGTTTTCTCAACGTTCATTTATGTTACCTTATTTTAAATGCAATTTGCTGAAAAATCATTGCCCCCCCACATGTATTGTGGTGACCCAAAACTTATAATTATCACACTTCTCTCATAGAGTGATAGTTGCTTTTCAAAAACAACATTAGATTGATTATGTGCCAACACGAATACACATATGCCAACCATTTCAACATATTCATCTTAAAGTCATTTCTTCCCATGAAAATGACAATGAATATTTATCCCCATTGTTGCTTTTAAGCAAATATACACAATAATATTTTGTACTATCAAACTGAAAGTCACAAAATATTTATTTACATCTCTTATTCAAGCAAATCGTCAATCACAATCTCAATATGAATTTGCTCAAGAGGTTCAACTTTTCTTTCAACAATTTGAAAGACATTCGAATTAAACAAAATTCACATTTGTGTTTGCTTACCAATCTTGAAAGATGGTAGATGGTCCAAGTGAATTAATCTACATATAAATTATAATTCATTTAACCAAGTCTATCATACCATTATATGTCTCAATCATATAAATGAAAGACTATTCTTTATTGGTATCAATCCACATAATGACATTTTTTATTCATGTCCATCGTGTCATCGGTTATACAACCTTTGTCAATATACATTATATTTTGGACAAACAATTTTTTAGGAATTAATTATTAGTGAAACCATGAGTATCAAATAATATATCAACAATCACATTATTTCTCATGTCGCACATAGAACAATCATCAATAATCTTAAGATTATTATTTTCAATTCCATCTAAACAAATATGACTTCAAACAATCATGTCAAGCTAACATTGTTTGAGATTTGATAGTCCAAAATTTATTTTGAGATTGCAACATAAGTAGATCAACACTTATATCTATTATGTTGATCTCATTATTTTGTTGATAAGATTTCAAACTAATCATTATCTACTCAAGAATGAAAACATTATTTCATTCAACTTATTCATATTCATATTCATATTGATATGATTTATCTCAATAAATCAAAACAATTAATCATATCCAAGTATGATTTTTCAACACATGCATAATATCGTTATCTTTAGATCCATGATTCATCAATTCATGAATGACACATCAAATTCTCATAGGGTTGATCGTGCCCAACTCATATTTATGAGTTCGTGAATGAGATTGTTACATCATTCAACTTATATGATTCATCAATTCATGATGATCAATTCAAAATAAGAATCATTCAAATTAATCATATGATTATGATTTTCAACTAATGAATAAATTCAATATTCATTACTCATTCAATTTCATTAAAATGATTAATCATTACATGAATAAACTCATTATTTCATTCGTGTTAATGATTTAACAAATCATATTTTCCTTACGATTCTTCACAATTCATTGATAATTTCATTCACTTGTACAATGAACATTTACAAAAAATATTAAACTATGCAATACATAGTTTAAGTACACGATAATCGTCTCCTCTTTCACTTTCGAGGTTATTCATTTGCTATACTTGATAAACTCAACATGTTCACCATCTTTTCTCAGCTTCTTTCAAAGATTAAATTAATAATCTTTTCAAGTCCTTCGACATATTTCTTTTCTTATTGATCATTCACAATCTTTTGTATTTCATGGTACACATTTTACAAATAATATCAAAACTATACAACACATAGTTTTGAGTACAACATGATCGATTTCTTCCTCTTTCAATATTGAGATTCTTTGTGTACCATACATGGTGAATCCATTATGACCACCATCTTTTGCCGTCCTTTCAACGGTGATACCAACAAATTATTCAAGTCATGTGACATATCATATCGAAACAAAATTCGATATATTTGTGGTAGACACTCGTGTCATAAACCCACTTGGAATTTGACCCAAAGATACATTCGCAGCCTTAGCCATATTGACATTTTGTCCAATATTCCCATAAAATGAATTAGGCAAGCAAACTCGTTGCAAACTCAAAGCGAGTACGAAGTCCCGATATTCAGCATAAATATGCATCATCCTTTGTTTTTCATCTCTACAACATGAAAACAAACTCATTAGTATTTGTAAGATTATAAATTAACTTAAATGACCAAATTCATCATGTTACAATAATTTATTCAAATTTGGAGCGAGTATAAAACTTTATAGTTTGTATCCAAAAAGATTCATGTTTTCCAATCTTTATATCTACAAAATGAAATTAACATCATTAGTATTATACAATTGAAAACATTCAAAATTTCACAAAACAAAGTATGAACCTTCTCGAATCCGCAACTTGTTGAAACACAAGAAGAATACACTTTAAGATTGTTAGGTATTATACAATAATATTAACAAATTGCGGAAATTAAATAATTATAAATAATAATGAATTATGACAACAACAAAAATATATGAACTCTTACAAAATATTTGATACAAACTCGGGAATAGTCGAGGCGTGTTGGACACTTTCCTTAAAGTGTATTCGCTCTCCCTCGGGTGTTGGAATCAATGAGGGTACACCTCCCAGGATACAACGACTTCGAACTAGCACCATACACCAAAGGTCTAGTTCCGGCAAACTTGAACTTGTGTTTTTTATCTATCACCATACTTAAGAAGAATATTTGAGACCAAAAAAAGAGATGAAGAACCAAGAACTCATGTTCTTAGTGTTGAGATTGTTCCAAATGAGAAGAGATGTGACTATCTATTTATAGTCTTCAACTCTTCAACCAAAAGACATATTGAATAAATGCAAATTAATGAAAAAATTGAAAGGTTTGTAACATAAACAATCAAGAGAATCAAATGCCCATAATGAACATTTTATCTCATGAATAAATAAAATTCATTTCAATTTCATTAAATTATAATAAATATAATTATTTAATTATATTTTACAACACATAGTACGTGAATATTAATGTTGTGAATAGGCGTGGAACTTTGAGAGGTCACCTTGAAAGCATTTTGCTTTATTGTAAGTTTTTATCGCATACTATTTCGCGGGTCTCAATTATTCATGTTAAAAGATATTGTAATATGACGGCTCACAAGTTGGCCAAATTTATTCTTACTTTTCCTGTATGAGATTCAAGTGAAGGTTTTGTTTCATCGAATCTAGTCGCGACAATTATGTGCGATGCCAATTTGCATGATAATAAAAATGGGGTTTTCAAAAAAAAGTACGTGAATATTCACGTCATACTCCAACAATCTTATTTTAAATTAAAATTTATATAATTTTTTTAATCACTGTGAAACCTCAAACCATGACGTTATACTAGAGAGTGAGCATTTGAACTAATCAGTCGAAGCTCAACTTCAAAATACATTTATTTAAAATGTTATGGATATCGTGTTGAGTCTCGAACTCTAGTCAAAAGTTAGAGAGTGAGCAGTGTCACCACCACTAACACTCAAACTGGTTTAAATTTTAAGTAAATATTAACATTTGAAACCTAAATTCTTATTATTTTGTATGTGTATGGGGTAATTTGAAAGTTTTGTGTTCATTTATATTTATAAAAAATATTTAGAGAGCAAATTAATACCCTTTTTTGCCTAATAATGAAAAATTACAAAACAACAAAAATCACAAAATGTCAAGAGATACACATCGATCTCTACATGTCCAATTCATATAATTTTAAGGTCCTAATAAATTTGTTCACATACCCAACATGCATGCTGGGTCAGTGTATGGAGGTTCAGTTGATGTTAATGCCTCAACATTTATGTTACTCCACAACCAATCCCACCAAATTCCACTATTCAGCTACTAAATAATAAAACCAAAGGTGATCATCATGTGAAGAAGACTACAGTTTAAGTAGTATTTAAAACAGACTGGTCGGCAGGTCACAAGACACAAGAGGATATGGCAGTATCTTTTTTTATGTTATTTGATCATAGAGCAACAAGTTGAATTAGTAAAGTTATGGACTTTAGTGCCTAATCGAACAATCGATGTAGACCCACTAACTCATTTCAATTCCCTTTTGCCACCTAATTTATAAAAATGTATTTTTTTTTCTTCTTAAAGCATCTTCAATACTGAATTTAGCTCCTAAAATATACTTTCACTTATTTAAGATTTTATGTAAATTGTCTTTAGTAATGTATCGAAATTTAGTCCATTTTAAGTCATACATTTTGTTATGTTTTTAAAACCATCGTTTTTGAAGAAAATTAAGATAATTTATGAGTTTAATATCGAGTATTTTCAATGTATAATAGGGCATTTCCTCTTTTACATGAGTAAATTATAGTAAGTTTCTATATGATATAAGATTATGCATGTAAAGAGTAAGTATTTAGGTATAAGAGAAATTTCCGTTCGCTTTCCTTAATTTTACACATTTTTGTGCTTCATTACGATCAACTAAAAATTGTGTTAATTATATCAATTCTCCGCATTTAAATTTGGTATACTAGAAACCTTAATTGAGTGCGGCGGCATGTACTCTTTTCTTAGGGTTTGTTTCGTTACAATTGGGCGAAGTCTCGCAGCGTCGATCTCCTATGGATGTTGACGTCTGTGTGGAACTGGCGGTGACGTCAACGTGGTGCGGCGGTAGGAGCAGAGCTCTTGTGAAGGTAGATTTGGTGTGGTCGGGTGGTAGATCGGGTTTTGATGGAGGCAAGGTCGGGTGGTTTGGGGATGAGCTGAGATGACCTATCGATATTGGAAGGAAACGGGGAGTCTCTGGTGTCGATGGGTTGATCCGGTTAAACCCAATGAGATGGGAGGATTTGAATTTCGCGATGGTCATATTGATCGCATGATTAATCGAGGAGGCTGGTTTAAGTCGGTCTGCAGCAAGATCACGAGGTTTCTCCATCTGTATGAGTTAGAGGTCGTGACTCTGCATGATGCTACCTGGTTCGAGTCGATTGGTTCTTGGGGCTATCAGAGATGCATGTGTAAAGTATTTTGTAACAAGATCACGGGGTTTTTTCATCCGTATGAGTTGGAGGCTGTGGCTCTACATGATGCTAAACGGGTCGAACTGAACAACTTTGGAGAAATCATTAGCAAACGGTATTGCGTACTATCCATTATCGGAACTTATGTGATTTGTTTTGCTCGTAATCAAATGACTCACAAATTTGCCATATTTGTTTTAACTAATAATATATGGGATTATAGTGAGGGGTTTGTCCCACCATCTGTAGCTTAAGCTGTCTGGCTTGATGTCGAGTTAGTTGTTATTTAATTAATAAAATTTGATTTTTCCTTCAAAGAAAGTATGTTAATTTACTATACAAATGTTTCATTAATTGTCACCATTAATTAAATTTGATGTAAAATATCCATATTACCCGTGCTAACTCTTTTCAGTTAATTAATAGGTAAATCTCATGTAATTACTCTTAAATAACTTTTTATCAGCATATGTACCATATGATTGTATTTTTTCCACTCAACCTTTTTTCGTTAGGTTCCATTACAGCTTGATTTTATTTTCGTTTCAAATTGAGGATCGAGTTATACCGGAGGCGGGACGAGGGGAATAACAATTAGACTGGATCGAACTCGTTCGAGAAGTAACTCAAGCTTGACTTTAAACTTGCCCAGACCCAGGGGCGGCTCAATCACTGTCGAAACCTAAAGCGAAATTTATAAAAAGGAGTCATGCCATATATTTTTATACTTAACCATGTATTTTGGGGCATTTTCTAAAATAAAATGGACCAAAATTATTAAGAGAATTTGGCGTATTTTTAGCGGGTTTAAAGCGCTTGCTTTAGTTGTTGCCCCCTAAAATTGCCCCGCCTAGACCTTAAATATCACAAATATACATTAACAACATGTTAAAGAAGCGAAAATCATCGAGCTAGAACATGAAATTTACATTATTTTAAATACATATTCACGACTTTCAAACAAATAAACACCTTCTATAAAAGATAATAAATTGACATTAAAAATTTTTAATAAAAAATACATAAAAACATTTAACAAATTTTTTTTGGAATAGTACAAAACCAATTTTTGCATATAAAAAAACTGTCCTGTTTACTTTGGCAGAGAGCAGTGGGCCCGGGACGAGCTCAATACACGCCGTGACTGGCGCGGCGTCGTTTTATCGACAACGGTACAAAACTCTAGCCTCACCGACACCTCTTGCTCGGGCCCACCGTCCTCACCTCGCTGACACGTGGAGCAAAGCTTGTCCCATAAAAGAAACCGTATTCGCAGCCGCACGTGCAGCGCGTGCGTGCAGTGCTCGGGAGAGGACACAAACATCGTCTCCGAGGAAGCTTCTCCAAATTTAAGGAACCTTGAACTATGGGTCAAGCGTTTGTAACTCACGCGGAGACCGCGCGCGTGGACGCGCGCTCTCGTCCACAAGTAACCAGCCAAAGAGAATTCAAAAATCGGAGTGGCAATTCTGTAATTAAGAGGACTAAGCAGGGGCAGTTTGGGTATGTGGATGGTCTATAAGTAGTGAAAAATCCACCCTGGTTGCTCCTCTGTCGTGTCACCCAGAGCAGCAGATAAAAAAGGTGCGTTCGCTTCTCTCTCGTGGATCCCCAAATCTAGGGTTCCAGAATTTCAGATTAATTCTTGTTTCTCTACTTAATCGAATCTGGGTTTGCTTGATTTTTCGTACTTCACTCAGCTCAGTTCGCCGTGAGTATTTTTTTTTTCATTTTCTTGTTTCGATTTATGGTGGAAATGAGGTTTTGATTTAGCTGGTTGTGCTTTTTTTTTCTTATATTTTTTAGTTTCCTTGGTTCAATTGTGGCAAAATGTTGCTTATTTCCATGTCAATTGGTGTGAGACTATGAGGTGTGTTGTGGAATGCGATGTGGTCGTGTTTTTGGTTTTGTTCAGTGTAGATTGAGTAGAAAGAGGAGTGTGTAACATTGAATGTGATATTTTTCTGTGGTTTCAGGTTGTGAGTTTGATTGGGTATAAAGATATGGTGTTTATAGGGAATACAGGTTTGTTGTGGGTGTTAGCATTTTTATGTTTTGGTTTCGTTTTCATTTGCTAAGAATTTGTTAGGATGGGTTTTAGAGGTGATTAGAGAATGTAAATAGTGTAAAAAGAGCTGAGTGATGGATTTTGGATTATCTGAGCTAGCTTTATCACCCTTTAAGCTTGATCACAGTTTCTTATGTTTTTGGAGTTCGTTAGTTGTTCGTAAGTAGCAAAAGCAGGGAGAGGCGCGAAGTCCATTTTAATATCCGCAGCCTTAACATTTGTCTGAATAAGGGATTCTACTAATTTCAAGGGAAACATTTATTTCTATGAATTAATTATTGTGTTAATTTGTTGTTAGAAGTATTTTATCAAAGTTTTCAACTTTCAAGTCTTTGTTGCCTTTTTCCCCCTTTAATACATTGAATTGTATTGATAATCTTTTCCTTTCTCAGCTTACTAGATTCAGCCATTCAGGTTAAACTGATACACTGCATCCTTGTATTCCCCAACCCCTCCCCCAGTATTTCCTCATGTGTATTTTGTTGGATATATTTACGAGAAATTCCCTATTTGTTTTGACTGCAGACTTTACAAGATGGAAAACATGAACAGCTTCTGGCAGTTGGGTGATGAGCTTCGAGGACAATCAAAAGCTGGGGAGGATCAGAAATGGTTGATGGCTGCATCTAAATTAGCTGATCAAACAAGGCTGAAGGGAGAGCGCATGAACAACCTTGATCTCTCCAAGGGCCCAGCTGAAATCAGGCCAAGGGACAAATTTGGGTTCCAAGAGGATAACAAATTTGGGTTCCAGGAAGATAACAAATTTGGAACCTTTAATTTTAACATGCTAAATTTGGAATCCAAGATGGCTGAAAATGTGAGCAAGAGTTCGTTCAGGAATGGTATTTACAATATCAATGCAGTGTACCCGAAAAACAATCCAACCGCTTTTGGAAATCTTTCCGGTGCCAAGTATGTCAGCAACAATCAGAGCAACAAAGAGGCAAACAACAATGACAGTCAAAATAGTGCTATTGACAAAAGGTTCAAGACTTTGCCAGCGACAGAGACTCTCCCGAGGAATGAGGTGCTTGGAGGATACATCTTTGTTTGTAACAACGACACGATGCAGGAAGATTTGAAGCGCCAGCTATTTGGTAAGTGTGATTTTCCTTCCTTACCCTACTTAGACAGTTGAACAAAATTGTACATTTAGTTGAATGCCTATCAAATAATTAATAATAGATGATTTTGGATGTTTATGCCTTCACATGACAAGGAATATCTTAATTGTAACCAGTATAGTACCTAAATGCTTTTATGCAGTAATCATAAAGTGGAACTTTGATATGCTCTTTTTTTGCAATCTCTTTAATGCTTCAATTGAAAAGATGGCATATGCACACTTTCAAATTTAATTTTTGTTGCCAGCCTTATTTTATTTTCAATCTGCAGGATTACCACCAAGGTATCGGGATTCTGTACGGGCGATAACTCCAGGCTTACCTCTGTTCCTTTATAACTATACAACTCACCAGTTGCATGGAATTTTTGAGGTATACATGTGAAATATTCATTTACCTTTACATGCAATTAGGCATATTATGAGCTAGGTGGCTGTCTTTTTCCTCTTTCTTTGAAGTGTGGTCATAATTTTTTGAGATCAGAGTGTGGTTCAAATGGAACCATCCCAGAAGTAAAGGTTCTTGGTATTTTCTTTAGATTTTTCATTTTCGGTCAAGTAGTAAACATTTTAACTGGACTGTGTTGACATATACGAGAAGATTAATATGTTCCAGTATTCTTCATCTAAATCAATATGGTTCTCTTGATGTTGCATATTATCATTGGCAGAGATAATAACAATATGTGAACTGGCTGTTGTGAGTGTTTCTGTTCATCACTAGAAATGAGACAATGTCTGGAACTGAGCTCATTGATATATTATTGTCCTGGTAGTTGATTGACTTGCATGTTTGTACTTAAAACAAATTAATTCTCCACAGGCGTCGAGCTTTGGGGGCTCTAACATCGACCCGACTGCTTGGGAAGATAAAAAATGTAAAGGAGAGTCGAGGTTCCCAGCTCAGGTATAATATTGATCACGAATAAATATGAGATATTTGTTTAAGATTTCTGGCTTTCGACTTATGTTGCTAATATGTTTATTTCCTCCCTTGTTTGTTAGGTGCGGATTCATGTGAGAAAAATCTGCAAAGCATTGGAAGAAGATTCCTTTAGGCCAGTCCTGTACCACTATGATGGCCCCAAGTTTCGCCTAGAGCTCTCAGTTCCAGAGGTACGAATGCTCGAACCCTCTGCGCTTTTTAGGTTTTATGTTTTTGTCTACATTATTTCTCCTCATTTTCAAGTGTATTATATGACCCAAACCATGTTTAAGACCTGAAATTTGGTTTCTGTGCTTGTGCAGACCCTGGACTTGCTGGACCTATGCGAACAAGCCGGCTCTGTTGCATGAACTGGTGTGTGCCCGTAGAGTGTGGATCTGGTAGGTGATGGAGTGTGGCAGCCGGTTACTTGGACTGTTTTTCCGTGAAGCGCAAGCTTGGGAGGTAAAGTTTAGTCGGGCGAATCTTCTCTATAAGTGTAGGGAATGCATGCAACCCCAAACCTACCGAATAAATACATTTGTGTTGTGTTGTGTTGTGATTTTGTGAGTTGTTGCATAATATGTTATATATAGTGCTATAATTTTATAGAAGAGACTTGTGAGATGTAACAAAGACTCTGAAACATATGCCACTATGTAGTGGTAAAGAAAAGGCTCCGAAGAAGACGGAGGGCCTAGGTTTATGGTCACAGTTCTTCCATGTGTCCTTGAAAACCTTAATCTATCCATCTTTACATGTACTTTTTGTGCACATTTCTTGTTTGATATTTGGTTTGGGTTATCATACCAAATTCGCCCGTTTATTCAGTGATCACGCAGGTAATGTGTATCGACTTTTCTCCGCATAAATAGACTTACAATTTCACCATTTTTTTTCAAAACACAACCAATTACATTAGATTTTATCAACGAGCATGCCAATGGCGTCATTTGTCTCCCATTTCCACGTATTTTTCATCGCTCTCAGTCTCTTGTACTGTGCCTCTCACTCTCGACCGTTGACGGTGACAAGCGATGCTCCGGCACCCGAAGAACGCAAGAGTTATCGATTCCCGACTCCATCTGGTCTCAACTTCAGAACGAAGGCACCGGTAATGCAAGAGTTTGTGACTTCACAGTCTCTGGTTCCAGCGAGTTTGACGTGGCAACAGAAGGCCGTTCTGACTAAATTTGAAGTCAGCGTCATTCCGATTAGACCAGTGCTTGTGCTCCACAAGTAATGTGATTTAGTTTTGCTCATGCTAAGCCTTGAGCGTATAGAAGAATTTTTTTTACAAATTAATACAAGAGAGAATTTGCCAATTGGATTTGCATTGTGAATTGTGATTGATTAAAAGGGTAATCAAAACTTACATTACTATAATGTAATTTTGCAATTAAGAACCTTAAATTTTGAAGTGTCACAATTTCCGCCCGTATACTTTGAAATGTTTATTGCTTATATTCTCAAACTCTGGTCTGAGGCCGAAGAGCAATTTAAGTCGACCATTAGATCAAACTCAAATTAATAGTTTGGATCTTTACCTTAACTTTACGTGAGTTACTTATATATGAATATGACTGTCGTTTATGTCGTTTATTCGATGATATTGAATCTTTGACATAAAAGTTTAAATCGCGACTAGTGCATAAATGAAGTTATCAATTATTTATAGCTGGATTGAGCTGTTTCTTGTTCCATCTTCGGAATTGGTCCCATATCAATTCCATTGATCCAATCCAAGAGCTCCCAACAAGTTTCAAAACGACGTCGTTCGGAACACTAAAACCGCACCCACAAATAAACCCCGCTAACGCGGACAATGTTTACATCGTCGTCACCGATCAAAACAACTCACAACCCGTTCGATGATGCTTAGTTCCTAAATGGACGGCCCCGATTGGTCTGTGAGAAATAACTTGTCACAGTCCATTACTGCTCTCAAGTTTCAGGTTCTTCATCAAGAACAGTCACGGGACTGCCCCTCGTCACTCCACTGCCATTACCTTCACATCTGTTGCAGAGCTCGAGCTCTGATCGATTGAGGATCGAGCGAGGAGCCCAGAAAATGCCAGGACTAATTGCGCCGTCCGATTACTCCAAAGAACCGCCTCGACACCCACTTCTCCAAATCAACTCCAAGGTAATCGAATTCTCCATTTCTGGTTCACTCTGTGAAGTTCGATCGATATGATTTTGGAACTCAACACCAAGTTCCGGTTTCGATTTGGTTTCTTTATCGATATTTTGATGTGGGTATTTTGGTTTATGATTAATTTCAATTCTGGGTCTCGATTCATATACAGGCTAATTTAATGGGGTATTGGTGTTTTCATTGTTTATCTATGATTCTGCAGCAACCCTTCAATGCCGAGCCGTCGCGCTCGGCTTTGATTTCATCTTATGTGACTCCGGTGGACTTCTTCTACAAGAGGAACCATGGCCCAATCCCAATTGTTGATGACATTGAAAGGTCACTGTTTTGATAATGTTATACACCATCTTGTAATTTATTCTCTGCAATTTTCTTGTTAGGCCATGAAATGGAACGTTTTGATGTGAGAAGTTACCGATTCTGGAAACTTGTTTACTTGAACAGATATTGTGTTTCAGTGATCGGTTTGATTGACAATCCCAAGCAGCTGTTTATGAAAGATATCAGGTGTGTGATGCGGCATTCAAGCTAATTTAGTTCGATTTTATTTATTTATTATTTTGATTGACAAAGTCGATTCTGCTGGGGATGCTCGTGTTATTAATAACAGGAGTCTTCCGAAGTATAATGTTGCGGCTGTTTTACAGGTGTGTTTTTTTTCAGCGTGTTTGCATTATATTGGTTTGGTGGATCACTTGTCTTAAGTTGTAGGTTGTAACAAGCATCGCTTGTCATTTACTTGGCCAAGTATCGTAATTTGGTTCGATTTCGGTTTGTAGTGTGCAGGTAACAGAAGAACTGCTATGAGCAAAACCAAAACAGTGAAAGGAGTTGGCTGGGACGTTTCCGCTATAGGAAATGGTTAGTTTTTCCTACTATGACTTCACCATCTCTGCGTGTGTGTCTGAAAGGGATATAATTATCGAATTATAAATAGATAAGAAAAAGGTTTTATATTTTCAGTTAATATGTTTTTTCCAAGCTTATTACTATATTTCGATTCATGTCTACTTGTGGTGTAAAGACGAGTTAGAGTTTAAAAAAAAATTAACTTTTCAGCTGTTTGGGGTGGTGCCAAACTGGCTGATGTCCTCGAACTTGTTGGAATATCGAAGCTGACAGGTGCCACCAAATCAGGTGGAAAACATGTCGAATTTGTCAGTGTTGACAGGTGTAAGGTAACTACCTTCATGCTTTTGTCTACAATTCTCAAAACCACATTGTTCTTCATCTGTTCTTGTTGCCGACATGGATGAATTTTCTTCAATTTAACCTTGAAAACACTGTAGGAGGAGAATGGAGGTCCTTACAAGGCGTCAATTCCACTGAACCAGGCCACAAATCCCGATGCTGATGTTTTACTTGCCTATGAGATGAATGGGGAGGTTAGTGTACTTTGCTTTCGTAGAAGTAAATTCTATTTTTATTTATCATTTATATATTTTGTTTGGTGTGATCATTGTATGCCAATCTACATGTCTTAGCTAGCTTGCCACTCTTCACATTTCCTTTAAGCCTAATTCAACCTTTGGTAATGTACTTTTCTTGGAGATGAAAATATTAGTTACTGATATTAGTTTACTGTCTTGTTACTGTGCCAAAGACTCTTAACAGGGATCATGGGTACCCATTGCGCGTTGTTGTCCCGGGTGTTATTGGTGCCCGTTCTGTTAAATGGTTGGAATCCATAAACATCATTGCAGAAGAATGCCAGGTTAGGATATTTTATATCATTGTTGATAATCAATACTAGATTTTCCTTTTTTTATCAGCATTGTTGTGTTAATGTCGATATGTTACAGGGTTTCTTTATGCAAAAAGACTACAAAATGTTTCCTCCATCTGTGAATTGGGATAACATTGACTGGTCTACAAGGAGGCCACAAATGGATTTCCCAGTTCAGGTATCGATTCTTATGACACAGAAAGTCTGTTTTTACAACTGAGAATATTCACGTATTGCTTAAATTACGTATTGGGCTCTTGCATCGGCTCTTCCAAGTGGTCTGTAGTTGATTGAATGCACAATCAATCTCAGCATTTAAGGAAGTTCATTCAAACACATTCTGTAATGCAATTATTACTTACTAACACTTTCTGATCTGTTTTTGACAGTGTGTGATATGTTCCCTGGAGGATGTGAATGTCATAAAGCCCGGAAAGGTTTGTGCAGTATTTTTCCTTCCTCTTGTCTATACAAATGAATGTGTTATGATTATATAGATGTAAAGCAAATGACACTTATTGCTTCTCTAAATATTCCCGGCAACTTGTAATTAGTGAAGTATAGTCACCATCAGTGCGTGCATACTAACTTGTAATTCTTGCTTCTCCAATCAAACCCTCATTATAGAAGCACTTTAAGATTCTTGAAGTATTTTTCATTACCTGCATTAGCGGTTCTAGTCCCTTCATCATAAGCATTAAGGAAATCGAACCTTTTTTTTTATCTTTTGGCCTAAACAATTTGTGCTCTCGGGATTTTCTTTACTAATTCAAACGTTTTGTTCCCCCTAATGATTTCGTTATACTTCAGTTTATATGTTTTTGATAGGTTGATCCTGCGGTATCCTTTCTTCTATCGGATCCTTGGTTATCGTGTATTTTTTTGTGCAGGTTAAAGTTAGTGGATATGCAGTGGCAGGAGGTGGCCGTGGAATTGAGAGGGTAGATGTATCTGTTGATGGCGGCAAAACCTGGGTTGAAGCGTCTAGATATCAGAAAACTGGCTTCACATACGTTTCTGATGATGAACGCAGTGACAAGTGGGCGTGGGTGCTTTTTGACGTTACTGTAGATATCCCACACAGCACGGAGATAGTTGCGAAAGCAGTAAGTTTACATTTCATTTGATAGAGAAACTTCCTATTATAAGAATTTGTCTCTCGGGGTTTCATGCCCACTCCTTGTTTGCATAGGCCGTGTTAATTGTAAAGTAGTCAGCAATACATTGACCTGTACATTTCAAAAGGCTTAAAATGTGTTTGCTTCAGTCATGAGTTGTTGGGATAACCCTGAGTTTAATCCTTTTGGCCGAGAAATGCCTTTGCTAGTTCAAAGTTTGATTGAGATTTGGAACTTTAAATATCCTTGGGCAGTAGGGCTAGCTCAATTGGCCAAGACGAGTTCGGTCTTGTCTGAGGTTTAGGGTTCAAATCTTAGCGGGTCGCCTGCAGGCGTGGCGTAAGGGTTAGTGTAAGATTTTTCTCTCTTTCTTTAATTCCTTGTAAACCCTATAATAATAGGCAAAAAAAAGTTCAAAAGTCTGATTGAGATTTGGAACCTTAAATATCCCGTGCCATGGTTTTGTTGTCCTCACTTTAGCACCCGGAGACCCTAGAGAGCTCTGGTGTCTTGACCTAGTGTTTGTTCAGCTACCTTGACCTTGTTTGAATGTGTCTTGTGATTGTACAATAAGAGATGGTCCTTTATACAGGGTATAGATCAAATATAAATATAATTTTTTTAGTAATAATGATAATAAACCCTAATCAATAGGCAATAAGACTAAACCAGAATTGGAATGATACTGCATATATGAAACTCAGGAAATATTCCTATTATTGTAACGCGTTCAAAAACAGACCTCAAGTTAGTGAACTTGTCTTGTAGAACAATTCACTGAATCAAGCATTCTAAAACACCTAGTAGATAATTTCTGTCATTTTCCATTTGAACTGAAGTAGGTAATAATCATGCCTCACTGAAATTGCAGGTAGACTCAGCAGCAAATGTGCAGCCTGAGAAAGTGGAAGACGTATGGAACTTAAGAGGGATACTGAACACTTCATGGCATAGGGTTCAAGTTCGAGTTGGCAATGCTCACTCCAAAATGTAGAAAATATATAGACCCTCTGTGCTGCTGCTGGGAATCTGGAATCTGAGTATGTAGATCAAGCCCAAGACTCAAGAGAATAAGCTGTTGAGTTGAGCAGCTTCATGTACTATATAATCTGTCACTGGCTTCTGTTTTCAGTGTTGTAAACAAGTACATTGTTTTTCATCTCCACCATGGACTTTAATATTTTAAGACTACTCAACTTTTCTTAAAATTATAAAAAATAACGAAATGACGCTTCTCGAATAACTTTAATAAAAATATTATATTTTGATAGTCATATTTCTTTTTACCAATTTATAACTCGAGTTTAAGGTCGCCAATCATTTTGGGTTTTGGGTTTTAAGCTTATTAGTGACAGTAAGGTTTAAGCTTGATTGTGCTATGAAACTTGTTGATTCTTAAGAGTTCTGAAGATTATTATATTGATTTGAACCCAGGCCATCATCCCTTGCAACGTAAGCGTAGGTGCTTAACTATTTGACCTTGTAAGTGTTGAATTCACGATTGCTGGATCAAGTCAGGTTGAACATATTTTTATGATTAAATAATTTTAATTGGGATTTAAGATTCTTGATTAGGTAATTATATCTAAATCGATATATATATATATATATATATATATATATATATATATATATATATATATATATATATATTAATTTTATTAATATATTTTAAGCAATTAGAATATAGATATGATTAATATTTTATATTCAATTTATTTTGTTTCGTTCCTCTCTCGTTCATTTTTATATTTTTAAAATCGTGATCACTCTTTTTAAATTTATTATTATTTTATAAAAAAAAATAACTCTCACCTACTCGTTACCATCTCTAATATTAATATTGTTGTCTTCTAACATTTTCCAGGGAGTTTCCATATGAATCAATTCAGTGTCACCAATCCTAACCTATGCCGAAACACCTATTATTGTCTGCATTGACCATGTCATGGCACATGCTCTCCCATCATCATCACACCAAATATTTGGTACCATCTTTCGTTTTAACATATATATTCAGCCAAACAATTTTGACCCTTCCCCACTTATTTTTTCCTCTTTTTTTTATTGTTTAATTTTTCCTCTTTTATGTTATGCTATATAAATAAATGAATTTAATTTTATTCTGCAACTGCCCAATTCCAATAATTCAGTGAGTGCCCACCTATACTTATTATCAAATGTCCAATTGATTCTATATTGTTATATTATAAAGAAAATTGAGTCACGTTTGGGCACAGAAGGCCGTGTCTGGTGCCATCAATTGCTTGCAAAATAATCTATTTTAGGCACAAAGATTCATGATGTGTGGACGAAAGTTTGATCCAATAATTTTATATCTTAATAAAGTTAAAATAGATAGATTCGGTATGATGCAATACAATCCACATCTTGTTGATTATAATTGATATTTTTTTTTAATTTATAAATGTTTAAATAACGCCATAACTTAGTATTCTCTCTTAATAAAATAAAAAATATTATTGTATTCGGTTCCTTCAAATTGATTGACTTCACATACTAACTACCGAATAGATTATACTTTTGTTGAGTTCACATACCTAGTCACTAGTCAGTCATGCATTTTTCTTTCTTTAAGTAAAAATATTTTCCATAGTATTATCATTTGATAACTTATTCTAAAGGCAAGACCGCTATAATTAATTGGTATGAGATTCGTACTGATTAAGATGTACATGTGATTTAAGATGAAGGGAAAATTGCAAAAAATCTTATTTGTAACTGTAATTTTTGCAGAAACTCTCCATTATGTTTATGCAAGAACTCTTTCTCACTCATGTTTAAATTTGCACCGTGTATGCAAATTCGTGAAAGTTAGCGGAAGTTTCACTTAAGTATTAAACGTTTGAGTTAGCACGTTTAGAAGGGGACATTGGTCTAGGGCTGGACCGAACCGTTCAAGAATTGGACCAGATCAGACTCCCCGAGTATCCATTTTAAGAACAAGAATCAGAACTGCGGTTTCTGGTTTTCCAATCCCAATTTCGATTCAGTTTGGATTCGGTCTCTAGTTCCGTTGCCAAAGTGCCCACTTCTAAGCACGTTTGGATTAACACTTAAATGACACTTCCACTAATTTCACAAATTTACATAGACCGTGCAAAAATAAACATGAGTAACAGAGATTTTTGCGAAAATGAACATATGTGAAAGAAAGATTTTGCAAAAATACAACGAAAAAAAAGTGTAAAAAAAAATATAATTATAAGGAAAGTTTTTACCATTTTTCTTAAGGTAAGTATCATCCAACACATACGTATGAAAAAAAGTACACAAAATTGAAGTGAAAATCTTACATGCATGCTAATAAAGTACACGAAATTGTAGAATATACTTCTAATCTTAAAATGAGCAATAGAGGTGATAATTCAAATTCAAATAAAGTATAATTAGTTGTAATTATTCAAAAAAATGTGTATTTTTAAAAAAAATTTAGCTACCCTTACAAAGCTTGAAGGGTCAGTCACCCAAGCTCACAAATCTCTCGAACTATTGGTCAGGTAGAGTCTTCTTAGACCACTGCACCAAGTGCGCTTCACTAATAATGCATTTTAATTTCTATTGATTTAAATATTTTTATTTTGAAAATTACATTGAATACTATCTACTCATAAAATTCTTCTTACCCTTCCAATAGAGTTCCCAAGAGGCATCTAAAACTAAGTCAATTGATCATCAAACTTCATCAATCATTGCAATGAATGATCCGATAGATGTTAATTGGTTATATGACCCCAGCCGTTGGATTGGATATAGTGAATGAGATCTAGATTCATATTATGTTGACTAGGAGTCATATAGTAGGGTCCCTTATTAGTTTGCTATGAGATAGATCCATTGAAACTTAGCCGCTTGTACATATAGTAACATATCAAAAACTATTTCCAAGACATCCTAGGAAAAGACAAGTAGGTAAATAGACTGGGCATGGCCATCTACAAAACCTTATACGTTTCACTCAATCAAACGTTACAATGACACTAACTGGCTGGTTAAAAAATATTATTGATGACTCATACTATCATACATGTTATGTTATTTTTTTTAAATATATTTTGTTGCTGTAGTAAAGAATTACTAAACACTTATGTTTGAATGTACAAAAGTGAGTGTTCACTCTCTTTTCACAGAGTTTAAATATACATGAAATACAGATATAATTTTTAGTTAGGTATCAATATTTGATGAATTGAATTAACTACGCATCTTCCAAAGCAATGAATTTAATTTGTGACTTCTATTTCTCTTTTCAGAAAGAAGCATCTAATAATTAGTGAGTATGGGCAACACACATGTCGACGGGTTTAAAGACAAGAAATGAATGCAAAATACGAACACAGAAACTTATACAATATAATAATAATAATTTAAATTTGTTTAAAAATACTTTTATCTTCAACGTGCTGAATACCTGACTATTTCAAATAAACATATCTAGACTTTTAGGGGATGAACAGTGTTCTGTGTAATATTAAATACTACTTGTTAGATTGTCGATATCATACTAGATTATCTTCCATCATGTTTCTGCTCAAAAGGTCATTATTTTTTTTAAAACCTTCTCTTTAATTGATTATAATTGTAAATCTGCTTTAGTGAAGACATTGTTGGGTTATATATATATATATACATACATACAGAGAGATATTACTTACCATTTAACTAAAAAATAAATATTGGACTGGAATTTGAAACACTTACCTTATTTGATTTCATCGAGCTCTTGGAAACTTAATGGTGTCCAACCTTCAACTTTCCCTTTCACCAAAAAAATTAAATTCAACCATAATTAGTAGTGAGAGAAAAATATTTCTAAATGCAAAATAGGAAAAAAATATAAAACAAATAAATTTGATGCAGCATACCAATATAATTATAAGAGCTTGTGGTAGTCGAAGCTTTTGCAAGGCTGATCTGAATGTGTCCATCATGAAAACATTCACATCCCTTTTTGTTTTTGCCTCCGAATCTCTTCCTCTGATTCTGGTTTCGGCGCTTCTTTACATATATGTAGTCTCTATTGCTCTCCAGCGAGCTCGAAAGTACTGTTCCTGTCATGGCCCTCGTTCCTATCCCGTGATCGGGTGTTTGGTTTCATTCTACCAGAACCAGCATCGCTTGCTGGATTGGTACACGGAGCTGCTGGCTCAGTCCCCGACGAACACGATAGTGTTGAGCCGCTTGGGAGCGCCGAGGACCATTGTGACTGCGAATCCTGAGAACGTCGAGTACATGCTCAAGACCAACTTCAACAACTTCCCCAAAGGCAAGCCGTTTACTGAAATCCTCGGGGACTTTCTGGGTTGTGGCATATTCAATGTGGATGGCGAGCTCTGGCGGACTCAGCGCAAGCTGGCCAGCCATGAGTTCACCACCGCGTCGCTGCAAGGATTCGTGCTCGATACCCTGCAGGATGAGGTGGGTAACCGGTTGTTGCCGGTTCTGGAGTCGCTGGCTGAGGAGAACGTGGAGGTTGACCTGCAAGACCTGTTGAGGAGGCTCGCTTTCAATATGATCTGTAAGGTCTCGTTAGGGGTTGACCGGTTCTCATTGGACCCTTCTCAGCCTGCTTCACCGATAGCGAGAGCTTTCGACATGGCGTCCATGATCTGCGCGAGGCGTGGGTCCGCGCCTCTGTTCCTGGTCTGGAAGGTCAAGAGGTGGCTCGGGGTCGGGTCTGAGAGGAAGCTGAAGGAGGCGGTTGAAGAAGTCCACGTCTATGTTGAAAACATGATTCGGAACAAGAAGAAGATGATGAGTGAAAAGGGACAGACCTGCAGCGAGGACTTGCTCTCAAGGCTGATACTGGCAGGTCACGAGGATGAGGTGATAAGAGACACGGTGATCAGTTTTGTCATGGCGGGTAGAGACACCACGTCCGCTGCAATGACATGGCTGTTCTGGTTGCTTTCTTGCCATCCAAATATCAAGCAAGACCTGGTGAATGAGATAGAGCAAGTTAAGAATGATCAAGAATCTCTGGAGGAGATGAGATTGTTGAAGGCGTGCCTCTGCGAGTGCATGAGGCTCTACCCACCGGTGGTGTGGGACTCGAAGCACGCCTTCCTCAACGACTTGTTGCCTGACGGAACGCCAGTCCGTGCCGGAGATAGAGTAACCTACTTCCCTTACGGAATGGGAAGGATGGAGGCGTTATGGGGGGAGGACAGGTTCGAGTTCAAACCAGCCCGGTGGTTTTACGAACCAAACACAGAGTGGGGGACATTAAGGAATGTGTGTCCTTACAAGTTCCCAGTTTTTCAGGCCGGTCCAAGGGTGTGCCTGGGAAAGCAGATGGCTTTCTATCAGATGAAGTACGTGATAGCTTCAGTACTCTCTAGATTCGAAATTGTACCGGTCAATTCAACTAAACCGGTTTTTGTGCCACTCTTAACCGCTCACATGGCCGGTGGGTTCAACGTCACCATTCGCCGTAGAAACATCAATTGATAAACAATTGAAAACAATTCACTAAACTAATGAAAACTATTTTTTCCTATTCTGACTCGTGTGTGCTGTATATAACATGATAGTGTACCGTATATGTTATCAACTGTAGAACAATCATGTAGAGACACTTTAAATACGCATCTCACAATTAACTAACGTTAATGACACTCATTGGCATTATCATGGATTGGTGCGTGGCATGATCTAAAAATTGTTTGTTTACTTGGCATACATATTCGTGCTTTGTGCAACCGTTAAGAGCCGTCCAATTTCATAAAAATAAGGTTAGAGTGCACATGTGTGTCTACAACGATCAATCCACATGCCATGATTTGAATAATAATTCTAATCAGTCAGCCCACTAACTCATTTTCCTATAATATTTAGGTTTCTCAGGACCTTAAACTATGTAAAAGCAAAAAAACTAAAGCTAACTAATCAAATAATCTATCCACTACTTTATTGGGGGATCAAATTATGTTTCTTTCTTTTTTTCTGCTAAACGACACAATATAAAGTAACATCTGATGTTAGTTGGTTCCACAGGTTAGATTGGTTAAAAGTAAGGGAGGCTAGAGTCCAATCTCACCTATTTTTAAGGATCAGGTTCAACTTGTGGCTCAGCCATTGATCAGTGAAAAGAATCCTATGGATGTAATGCAACTATATAAATGTATTGGGATCAATGTCACCTACCAAGGGGAGGATGAGCAAAACTAAATTATTCATGCAATTATAAACAAGTAAAGGTAGTGATACCTACAACGAGAACCTTCCAAATAGTTTGCTCCATTCATCGCAACAGAGCCTCACCTCTGTCCATGTAGTATGAAAGTCCTATATCAAAAGAAAGAAAACGACATATTAACACACTTTGCTGAGTTAACAATGAAACTACTATAGGTTCGGTGGTGTAATGTGAACATGACTTTCTCCTTGCCCAATTTTGGCACATATGACACGAAGAGTCAGAGCCTCATGTTTATTTTTATATATTTGCAATTTCTATGACATGTCAGAGCTACTCAGAGGACTCGTACAAGCTCCGCTGAGATTTTCATGTCTGATACTTAATCTTAAACTAAAGTAATATGTGCCAAAATTTCTATGCCATGTGACAAAGTACTTAAAATCGTAATACAATAAAGTAATATTTCTCAGCAGATGATAATAGATTTTCACTAGACGGTGTTTTAGTCATATGTTTGATTTGTGTTCACCAACTAAATTTCAGTACAATAAAGTGATATTTCACAGCAGATTATGATAATTTTTTCACTAAACATAGTAGTTAACTTGAAGAAAATGATATGACATAGTCTATGTACCATTCTGATTTTTATGATTGCATCATTTACTTTGAACTAAGTTCATGTCTTTCAAATCCCTATAAAACGTAACTTGATCAAAGCTGTGGTACGACCAACACAAGTTTGGTCAATTAATAAGGAGTTCACTTCTACATAAGTGAGGCATTGTGTTTGAATCTTGGTATGGACCATTAGATTAGGATTTACAGTAGATGCATTTCATAAGCACGCCAGATTTACAGCTCTTCCTTTGAACTGCTGAAGAAGAGTGTTAAGCACTTAGAAATATGTAGTTACTCAAGGTCACTATTTCCTTTCGTTCCAAGAGGACAGTCAAGATCTCTCTCATTTGCAAAACAAATTAAATCAGAAAATTTATATGTTCCACCCACAACAATATTGAGAAAAACCTCAAAACACATTGTAGTTCACAAGTTTTCTCAAAACAGACCCCCAACTTTAACATCAGAAAGTATGTATACCATCTGATTTTATCCATTTTAAGTTATATGTGGTGCAATTCATTCTGAAACTACTCTTTCAAAACTAGCATTCCCCAACATAAATGAATCATAATGTCCAAATGCAAAATTGCTTGTTATTTAACCAAATCTCAACCGGAATAAAACACAACCAGTGGTCCAGTTCCACTGAAGTCTAAACCTAGGGGCATGCCTTACACAACTCAGATCAATTCAAAATAAATTAAGTTTAGATTGCATGAATGCAGATTGTCTCTTCTCCAACCTAATCTCAATTTAAATCTCTCCTCACACATTCACAAATTAACAGCGCCTTCTACAGAAGAGAAGAGCATTTGCATCATGAACAGATAAGGTTGAAATGAGCCACTGTAGTCTAAACCTAGAACTCCAATTTCACACAATCAATCCAACAAAACCTAAATTGCTTCACATTCAAGTAAAATTCACAAATCCTGAGCTCAGATCCAACAAAATGTTCACTAAAACGTAAATTAATCAGCATTTCAGTGAAAATCGATTGGTGAACTCAATATATTCAACAGGAGGCGAAAACAAAAAACCTAACAATCGGAACAACAAAATTTACCGATCCAAGTCCGGTGCGAGAAATCGGCAGCGACATTGACCTCGGCGATGGCTTCGCGGCTGGTGAAGGCGTCTTCGACATCGCTGAGAGAATCAAAGTCGAAGAAACTGAGGCCGAGAGCGATATCGGCTCCAGAATGGAGAGATAGGAACAGTTTCAGGTTCTCGACCACTTTCTCTCTCCATCTCCTCAGGTTCCTTCACCATTCTCGATTCCGATGGAGACGACGATATTTTCCCGCCATTTTGGGTTCTCCAATTCTACACATCACTAGAAAGCAACGAGCCTTGCTCTCGCAATGGCCCGTCCATTTTCTGAATGCTTTTATACTTGTACTGGCTGACAGTAATGGCCTTCTTCTTTGCTTTAATTACGGGATAGCCACTCTTATAAAAAGATGGCCCAATTAAAATACTGGGCTTGTTCGGCCCAAGGCCGAACTCCATTTTATTACTCCGAATTGCGTAAATTATTCACGTTTTGCAATTGATTTCCTTAAACAATTAAAAAATGATTGGTCCATATAAAGACCTTGCGCACACAAATTTATTGAAACACGTGACTATGAGTGGCACAAAACAGTAAACACAATTAATTTCTTCTCATTTTTCTTGTTTTATTACTGTAAAACGTTGTTTTATTATAACTAATCAGGAATTTTATTATAAATAATATTATCATGTCATTTGTGGTTTGTATAATATGTTAATTATTTTAAACGTCCATGATAATTTATTATTCTTTTAACATTACACACTTTTTCTACCCTAACCACTTTTAAACCCTTCTCACTTAAATACTGTGATTAGGAGTGTAAATGAGCCGAATCGAGTCTCATTTTGACAGGGCTAGGCTCGACTCGTGAAAAAAGTATTCGGCTCGAGCTCGAACGAGCTTATGTAACTAAGCTTGAGTTTGGCTCGAAATAAAATATACAAGCTCGAGCTCGGCTCGATTTGGTTCGTTTAAATTTCAACAAATATTTATTAAAAAATAAATAAATAACGAACAATTCATTAATTAATAAATGATCAAACTTAAATTTGGCTCGACTTGATTCGGCTTGTCTAATTCTAATATAATTATTTATTAAAAACATTTAAAATATATTAATTTTAAAATATAATTAATTAAATATTAAACGAGCCGGCTCGCGAGCCTAACGAGCCTTAAAAAGTTAGGCTCGAGCTCGGCTCGTTTATTAAACGAGCCCAATCTTGATCTCGAATTCTGCTCGAGCTCGATTATAACAAGCCCGAACCGAATATTTAACAAGCCGAGCTCGAGCAGCTAGTTAAGAGCTCGACTCATTTACAGCCCTAACTGTGCTGAGTTTCAAATCTTGATATGAAGCTAGGAAGCGACCAGTATTAACCACTAGGATACCGTATAACCTATTGTTTTTTAAACGAAAATAAATTATTATACTCCTACTTTTCCTTAGTCAATGGAGAAGATAATGAGTTGGAAGCGATTACAAGCAAAAAAAAGTAGCAGAAAACAACATTCAAATATAAGATGTTTTTTTAAGTTAATTAATGATGACGTAATGTTTGATTATTTAAAATGCATGATTTAGATGGCTAACTTTTACCTGCTCCTCAATAATGGGACTTTTAAATTAATTAACAGGGGTAGGTCCAAAATTCCAAACCGCATAAAAATAACACAATTAATTCGTCAGATTCAATACAGACGAGACTTATCCTGAAAAATGGAAACCGAGGGTATAAATTAAGATTCAGATTGTCTTGTTTTCTATAAAATATTTAACCTAAATTTGCATACATAACAGAAGTTAAAATAATAATATCTATATAAGCAAATTATTAGTTAAGATGGTTGCATCTGCAACATTTACTTACAGATTCGATAAAATTCAACCCATACATTCAACATCCAGATTTTAAAAAACGTTAGGCGCTAATCGGTCGGACAAAAATCTGGAAGAATTAATCGAATTTATATTTTTTATTATTTTTAACATAAAAATAAATTATAATATATAAAAAATAAACAATCGCACAATTAAAATTAGTTTAAAAGTAGAATTCAATTAAGAATAAACCAATTAAACCAACGTTTGAGATGTTTTAGGTCTAAATATGTAAATTGTAATTTTCAATTGATTTTTTTTAAAAAAATAATAGGCATGTCTGAGCCGATTAATCGCCGCCTAACCCGTCTAAGCCGATTAATCGGCCGCCTAGCCCGTTTTTTTGCCTTCACCGTTTTCGAGCGCTCGACTAGTGAAAAACGGCATGGCAAATCCCAAATGAGCGCGTAGGCGCCACCTAAACTATTTTTTGGAACACTGTTCAACATATAATTACATGAAATATATGACATCATAGTCTATTCAACTTATGCTTATAATATTTGAATATGTACCTTGTTTGATATATTTCTTGTGATCTCTAATTCATATAAATGGGTTGATTTTGATTTTGATCATGATCATGTATAGTGTGTAGAACATTTAAGTCCCAGTTTAACAATATAAAGGGATAATGACAGTTTGTTACACTTAACTATAGCAAAATGACACTTTCATACCCTAACTATTTTTCTTTTTTTTAGTACCCTAACAAACTTTTTGTGACAAACTATAGCCAGATGGGAAAAATGTTTTGCTCCAGACGGAGGTCTTCTCTTCCGAACTGGGTTCGGAGAAAAACACAAAAGATGTAGAGAGTTGGCTGAGATTTAATCTCCAAAAAGAACCGAAGTAATTGGAGATCTGTAGCTCGAGATATGGAGCTTCAAAGTCTCGGTTTTCCGCTGGGCAGATTCTGGTAAAACCCGAAAACTCGATTTCCTAAGGATCTAACTTGGTAGTCGATTATGCGCAGGTTCGGGGCGGTTTATAGGTTGCTCCCGCTGCCATGAACGTGATTAGGATGCCCCGGAACCCAACATTGTGAATCACAAGAGTCCTATATTTATAGAATCTAATAAAGAGAGAAAGGGAAAGAGAGAATATGTAACCCTAATACATATGGGAAAAGAAAATTAGAATATAATCTAACAGCCCCCCTCAAACTCAATGTAGTGAAACAATAATTGAGTTTGAAGCTTGATAATATTGAGTTGTGGCGAGGGTTGCTGCTGCCAAGGATGATGTCTTGCGGCTGTCGAAAATGTTGTCGAAGTGATGCGGCGAGAATTGAGGATGGAGGATGTGCACCGCTCACAGCCGATGGCGGATGCCTGATGCCCGTATATGATGAATGATGCATGATGTCCGATGATGCATGCTGATGTCCGATGATGCCTGAAGACAGATGGCGAGATAGCAGCTGCCCGATGATGTCAGATGCCTGATGGGCGATGGCGAGATAGCATATGCCCAATGATTGCCAGATGTCTGATGGTTGATAGCGAGATAACAGCTGCCCAATGATTGCCATATGCCAGATGCTCTCCTCTCACGTGCGGTGTCCGAATTACGGGGATGTACACGTGTCGGTTTCCGGATTACGGGATAACTTTCCGAATTACGGGGATGTACACGTGTCGGTTTTCGGATTACGAGATAACTTTCCAAATTACGGGGATGTACACGTGTCGGTTTCCGGATTACAGGATAACCTCGAATTACGGGGATGTACACGTTTCGGTTTCCGGATTACGGGATTTTTGATTGATGAGTTGATAGGATTGTTTCGTGAGAGGAGATCAGGAGCAACATAGGGTTTGCGGTGGCGATGGCTCATGAGGCGGACGATGGTTGTTTGAGAATTGATCGCGAACACGATGGTGGATACGAGAATTGATTCGAGTTCACGATTGTGTCGATTGATTGGTTGATTCTGTTTGCGAATTGATTTGGCGGAGAAGAGTTCGCAGCAACAAATTGAGTGTTGATTGGCCAAGAGTGGGTTAATGACCGTAAGGGATGGGTTTAGTGTGAGTTTTTGATTAACGGAAGCTAAAGGGCGAGAGAGGGTGTTGATTGTTTAGGGAAAGATTGTTGATAGGTTGATTTTGTGATTGGTACGATTTGTGGATTGCTTGGAATAGGAGGTTGTGTGAGAGAAGTTGTTGATACGTGATGGTGGTGCGAGAATGCGAGATTAGTTTTGAGATTGCGAGATTGATTGTGGAATTGTCGAGTTGATTGTTTGTGGAAGCGATAGGCTAGACATTGAGATTGAATTGCCTCGCCCACCCATCAGAATCACGAATCATCGACGAGTGGGCAAAGCGATAAATTGATAGAGATTTGACCAATGATCGATTAGCCCTCTGATACCATGATAGAAATAATGAGGGATATATTATTGATGTGTATTGTGAATTACAAGAGACCTATATTTATAGAATCTAATATATAAAGAAAGGGAAAGAGAGAGAATATGTAATCCTAATACATATGAAAAAAGAAAACTAAAATATAATCTAACAATTATGTGTATCAAAGTGTCGTTATCTCCGATAAAATTATATAAAAGATCAAAATCTCACATCTCAAATCATTTAAATCTTGATTTGATTAAAAAAAGTGTTGAATAAGTAGCTAATGCTATACGCGTGACAATGCATTAAATTCACGAACTAGTGAATATTATCAAATTATATCCTAACAAATTATTGGTTTAAATAATTAATAAATTGATATCATTATGATGATCAACAAGATATATTGGCGCGTTGACAAGTAAAATCCTCCCCATTAACTCTCATCCATATTCACGTATTTCTTAAAAATTAAAATCAACAGAAACATCACGTGATAACATTCAATTATAATTTTTCTCAGTAAACAATTATGTACATTAATAATTAAATTCAAATACAATACAATAATAACACAATATGATCATATTATTAGACGTAAAGATCTACGAAAAATCATTTTGAGCTGGACCGTTAAGCGCATCTCATTAAAAAAAATATTTCTTATAAAATTATAACATTTAATTAAATGTAAATATCTAAAATAGTTTATCTAGTTGACAATAACATTTATTAACATATATATCTTATATTTTGTTGATACGACCCCACCATATGTAGACTTTATATTTGGTCCGTCTCGATGAATTATTTGTATACATCTAGTTTTTAATATTGTTGACGTATAAAATACTCATTTTTTTTTATTTTACAAAAACAGGCTTTCACATATACTTTATATTAAAGGAAATTGCATCATAAATTACAAATAATAAATAAAAATAATTAGACTTCAATATTAATTTCAGTTTGATATCATTAATTCTACATTAGTTTCGGTTAAAAATAGCTTTTTACAGTGCAAAATAAGAACTCTTGAGATTGAAACACAATATTAATAATAATTAAATTTAAGTTTATCAAATTTTACATTTTTGTTGAGATTTAATCTCATAAGTCTATTTTTTTAACTGATGCAGCGTACGTGGATAGAAAAAATTCTTTATCAAAATTTGTTAATTCTTGCGAATACCGAATGTGATAGATTTGAGGGAAACCTCGATTTTTTTATTAACTTCAAAAAATTAACGAATAACATAAACGTCTGAAAGTGTTTAAATAGCCAAAACCTAATTGCAGAAAACGAAATTCTAAACTTATTGGAAAAAAAAATAAATTATAAAAATTGCAAAAAGTGTCCGGAACTTAGAAAATTGCGATTTTGAATTCCAAGATGACCTCGGATGGCCGAAATCCATCGTACCCCATAGTAGTAGAGCTATGTGTTTTGCTCAGAACGCCGTTTCCGCCCAGAAAACACTAGTCTTTTGTCGAAATCCGACACTTTCTTGTTTTGCACTGCATCAAGTTGACATCGGTATTTCTACGTTGATTTTCGGGGCGGGGTCTATCTCCGCTACAGGTGCAGGCGATTACGTTCAGGGAGGGACCACGGTGGGCTAACTTGTCGGACGAGGATCAGGTTGTGTTCGAATCATATAACCAAGGGCTGATGGAGAATCTATTGAGCTCTAGAGAAAGTCGAGATTCCAAGAGGGTCCAGTGATGATAAATTGTCACTAATTATTGTCGCATTTTTATCATTTATTTGTTTAGCTTATTGAACGATCAGGTAATCCAGTTGTGCACGTTATGACGTTGTTTGTCCGTTCAAGTTCTTATTGTTAGTTTGACAACGGATTCTTCTCACGAGCTCTTGTGACTTGTCTATGCTCTCGTAATGACTTATTTAAATAATATATGACGAGTTTTTCCTCCAGAATAAGAATAATAATTTGTAGGGGTGTTAAAAAAAACCGAACCGAAAAATGGTCGGTTTTGGTCGGTTCGGTTTTGATCGGTTCGGTTCTGGTCGGTTTTACTCTTGGTCGGTTCGGTTTTCGGTTCTATCAATCAAAACCAATCAAAAACCGAACCGACCGACTCCGGTTCAAATTATAATGAATTCTCCGGTTTATGCTTCAATTTAGGGTGTTTTTCAATTGAATTTTTCTTTTTGGTCTTTATTAACGTTTTATTTTAGTTTGTGTAAAATTATTATACATAATTTCTCTAAAAACCGATCGAAATCTAATATTTTTTGATTGATTTATGAATTTTTTTGGTTTTGTGGCTGATTTTCGGTTCAATTCGGTTCAAACCGAAAACCGACCGAACCGGTCGATTCGGTTTGACAAACCGATCAAATTTTTTCGGTTCGGTTTCGATTTGATTTCTTCAAGAACCGAACTGGTCGGTTCGGTTCGGTTTTAGTCGGTTCGAACCGAACCGTGAACACCCCTAATAATTTGTGTATTAAATTGGACAAAATGCATGCATCGGGATTGGATGAGTACAAGAGTAGAGCTGAGATAAAGCTATTTTGATTGGTCCACATGTGCAGGAGACAAAACCGTCGAGGTACATGTGACTTAGGTTTCGCTACTGTGTGGCTCAGATACACCGTTTCGCCACGTCTCACCCACGTGTCGCAAAGTTGTGGTCCACAGATGAGATCCATCAAAATGTTCCCGTAGGATCCGATTTCACGTGGATTTCCACATCGGCATTTTAATTTTTATAAGAAAAATAATAATCGGAAAATATTATGGCGCTTCAGGAACATGAAGGGTCGGATTTCTGAGAACCGTTCGATCTTCTCAGTCGCTCTCCGAAAGCGTACACGTGTCATCGACTATTTGTAACTCCCTTTACTCATCAAGTTGGCGCCACCTGTCACAGATCTTGACCTGAGGCCAATAGTGCACACAAGAATTGTACTACCAATCCAAGAAATTAATGTCTCTTCATTAAATAATTATTATACTGAGCTGAAAACAATTATTTTGTTGATGCCAATTGCCGAGAGTCAGTGTTTTGAATATAAGATAAATATAGACAATGTACCGATGATATATTTGAATGACACTTTGTTACACCTAATTATAACGAAATGACATTTTCATACTTTAAATTTTTTTTTTGGTACCCTGACAAATTTTGTGACAACCTACGCAAAATGACTAAAATACCCTGGTTTAAGAAATTAGAATAAAATTGGTCAAATTTGATTTATCAAACAGATTTGAAATGGTGCAAATTTAATTTTAGATTTGAGAGTAATTTCATATTAAATATAAACCAAATTAAACAAAAGATAAACAAAATTGAATTAATTCAATTTTTGATTTCTTAAACCAACGGTAGTTTAAGTATTTTAAGCATTTTAGAGATAAGTTGTCACAAAAAAATTGTCAGGGTACTAAAAAATAGACTAAAATAGTTAAAGTATGAAAGTTTCATTTCGCTATAGTTAGGTGTAACAAAATGTCATTATCCCTATCAGAATTTTGCATTTCTTGAGACGATATAGTTTAAAGTCGGTGAACTGAGTTTTTTATAAATTTAAATTTGGTTTAATTTAAATTAATTCGGTCCAAATCAATTAATTTGTTCAAATTTAATTAATCTTGATTTATTTCAATCTAATTCAGTTCACCTAATTAATTTTGGTTTGACATTTAGATTATAAACAATTACACAATCTAAAAGTCAACCCCTCATATTTTGCGAGAAGAAAATAGTGTTTATTGACAAATTTGAAATTAAAATGATTAAATATTATTTATTTTGTCTTTAATAAATATGAGTAGGGATGCACTCCAATACAAACTCACCAAAAATGTCCAAACGTTCAAACCAATGTATAACCGTCGGATCACAGACGCGCGTTATCCTAAATTGCGACACGTGGCAGTTATACAACGTTGCACTACATGTTATACATTGCTTCAATTTTGCACAGGCCCAACATGTTATACAACATTGCACTACATGTTCTACATAGTCATACAACATTGAACTGCATGTTATATAGTTTGGACGTTTGGACATTTTCTCTTGGTTTGTATTTGATACCTAATCAATATGAGTATATGTACATTTTATACGTTTTGCCGCGATCATCCTATAATATTTCTGAATTTAACAGATTTTTTATTTTGTCAAATGATCGATATATACCCGAGTTTGAATATTACATTTTGGTTGAAAAAGAAATCAGATGGGGAATTCCATATACATATTTTAATTGAGGGATAAAGTTTTTAAGAATCAATAATGGGAAAAGAGTAAATTAATAGGACCTACTCTGCATTACATCACTTAATTATACTAACACTTGCAAATTTTCAATAAAAAAAACCCTATCTTTGTTTAATCAATTTTGATTGTGGGTGAACTTTAATCAATTTTCAATACTTATAATTACACACAGAGGAGGACAAAAAGACAGAGACAAAGCAGAATGAAATAGCAACAAACAATCATTTCCAATTTGGAGATCCAAGAAACAGAACAACCAGCCCTTTTTATCCCAATCCAGCACCAATAAATCTCTCTCTCTCTCTCTTCACTGCCACTCCAATGGAGGAGGAAACAGATTCAAGGCAATTAGCAGAAGAAACCACAACAGTGCCCGTACATGATCATGATGGTGACAGTGATGATGCCATGGAAGGAGAAAGAGAAGAGAGAGACCCAGAAAGCCACACACTGAGCCAGCCACTTCTCAGGAGAAGTACCAGAACACTCTCCTCCAGTCCACTAGCCATTGTTGGAGCCAAGGTCTCACACATAGAGAGCTTGGATTATGAGTAAGGACCAAAACCCATATCCCAAAATCGTCTCTTTCTCTCATTTTCCCCACTTTTGAATATTCATTGGAACTGGCACCATTTTTTTCCAGGATCAATGAGAATGACCTGTTCAAGCATGACTGGAGAAGCAGATCCAGAGCCCAAGTGCTGCAGTACATTTTCCTCAAATGGACATTTGCTTTTCTCATCGGCCTCCTCACCGGAGTCATAGCTTCCCTCATCAATCTCGCCGTCGAGAACATTGCAGGCTACAAGCTTCTTGCCATTCTCACCTTCATAGAAAAGAAGAGGTCTGTTTGTTTCACATCAAACCCACTTCTTTTACTGTCAATCTAAAAATCCCCGACTTGTTCGGTTAAGTTCTGATTAGACCCTGATTAATCATTCGTTAATATCTGACTAATTGTTGAAAGATCTTTTCTGCCCGGCTAGCTTCTAACGTTTTTTGGAATACTGGTCCCGAATCCAAAATCTTGACAGGTACCTATTAGGGTTGGTGTGCTTCACAGGAGCTAATTTTGTGCTCACCCTTTTTGCTTCTGTCCTGTGTGTGTGCTTTGCACCCACAGCTGCTGGTCCTGGAATTCCTGAAGTTAAAGCTTACCTCAATGGAGTTGACACCCCCAACATGTTTGGTGCCACCACTCTCTTTGTCAAGGTTGGTTCCCAAAATTTCACTCACAAATGTGTTTTTTATCAGCAAAAAACTCATATATTAAAAAAAATGGATGGAAACGCAAAGAAAGCAACAACCAATCACATATCTAGATTTAGTTCTCACAGAATTTTGTAAAATGTTTGGTTTTTCGATGTTTAACTTGCATCCTCACAAGTCAAAGACGTGTCTGTTGTTCTGCGTGTAAAATCTTGATATGAAAAAAAATGCGTTAAGAGTTCTGTTTCGAAAAATAATGTGAATCATGTCAACACCATGATTCAGATTTTGGATTGGATCGAAATCTAAGAGATCTCATACATTCTGAATTAGATTTCAATGAATGCTGCTTTGGATCTGGTGACAGATCATTTGAGCTGTTTCCTTCATTGCACAAAAAAGAAAAGACATGTTCCTTTTTGTATGTTATTTTCACATGTGACTGTGAGAGTGAGACAAGTGAAGCATGAGCTCCAAACCAAACCCATTACCAAAAAAAGAAAAGAACAAAGATCATTACCATTAATTTAGTGTCAGATCCATGAATGCAGATCATTGGGAGCATAGCTCCTAACCAAACCCACCAGTAAAGAGAAGGGTAAATAGCAAAAGTTGCCATAATTTATCTCAATTCAAACAAAAAGTGCTCGTAGACTTTTCATTATTTTGCAAACTGCGTACATTTGTCTGAAAATGACGAAAATACCCTTGAAATGCAGATCATTGGGAGCATAGCAGCAGTAGCAGCAGGGCTCGATCTCGGCAAAGAAGGTCCATTAGTCCACATAGGCTGCTGCATAGCCTCCCTGATCGGGCAGGGCGGCCCCGACAAGCACAGGCTAAAGTGGCGGTGGCTGCGCTACTTCAACAACGACAGGGACAGGCGCGACCTCATAACCTGCGGGGCCTCCTCGGGGGTCTGCGCGGCCTTTCGGGCCCCCGTGGGAGGCGTGCTCTTCTCGCTCGAGGAGGTGGCCACCTGGTGGAGGAGCGCCCTCCTCTGGAGGACATTCTTCAGCACCGCCATCGTCGTGGTGGTGCTCAGGGCCTTCATTGACTATTGCAGCACCGGGAAGTGCGGGCTGTTCGGACAGGGCGGTCTTGTCATGTTCGATGTCAGCAATGTGACGGTCACTTACCATGTTATGGACATTGTGCCGATTACTGTCATTGGGATTATTGGTGGTGTTCTTGGGAGTGCTTACAATTACTTGCTCCACAAGGTCCTCAGGCTCTACAGTCTCATCAATCAGTAAGAACTCACAAACCCATTTCAATATTTTGTATGCATCAAGATTTGGGCTCAAAACCCACTTTAGTTTAGGATGATAAAAAATTTCGAACCCGAAAGGTTTTTGGTATAGTGATCCAGCTGGGGCGGGAATCACAAAACTCGCCCAGAATTCATCACAATGCCACTTTATAGAGATGCAAAATTTCTGAGCTAGACGAAGACCTAGAATCCTCAATCCGATGGGACGGGATCACAAAACCCTCTTGTCATCCATACCCATTTTCATCATCAATTTGTCGAGATTCGGGCTCGTGACCTTCCCTTATTAAGATGACAAAATCTCCCCATATCCCAATTTGATCAGGGCGAGAGTCACAAAACTCGCTCCGAACTCGTCCTATTATTAGTTCTATAGAGAGATTAGAAATTTCGAGCCCGTGATCGCAATTTACGCCTTGTTGCCATCCCCACCTTTATGAAGAAGAGAGCTATATTTTTTAACCCAATATTTGTTGGTAGAGAGAGGTTCAACATAAATTAAGAAGAAAAATGTATCGCTACTAAAACTCGAACCATGTGAACAGAATTTAATTTTAAGTGTTTGATCAATTGCCCCATTAAGCTTCGGATCATACCGAGTTTATGACCCATTTCATTCCTGGCCCACATAAAAAAGTGAAGCCATTCTTATCTTTTTAACACGAGACTCTAACATAACTGATATTTGATCGATCTGAATTCTATGATTTCAGGAGAGGGAGGATGCACAAGCTACTCCTCAGTCTGACGGTCTCAATATTCACCTCCGTCTGCCTCTACTGCCTCCCCTTCCTCGCCAAATGCACCCCCTGCGACTCCACCACCGCCTCCACCTGCCCCACGACCAGCAAATCCGGAAACTACAAGCAATTCAACTGCCCCAACGGCTACTACAACGACCTAGCAACCCTAATGCTCACCACCAACGACGACGCGGTCAAGAACATCTTCTCCTCCAACACCCCCTACGAGTACTCCACCGTCTCCCTCCTCATCTTCTTCGTCCTCTACCTCGTCCTCGGCCTCTTCACCTTCGGCATCGCCGTCCCCTCCGGCCTCTTCCTCCCCATCATCCTCATGGGCGCCTCGTACGGCCGCCTCTTGGGCATGGCCATGGAGTCCTACACCGACATCGACGAGGGCCTCTTCGCCGTCCTAGGCGCCGCCTCCCTCATGGCCGGGTCCATGAGGATGACCGTCTCGCTCTGCGTCATCTTCCTCGAGCTCACCAACAACCTCCTCCTCCTCCCCATGACAATGCTCGTGTTACTGATCTCGAAAACCGTCGGAGACAGCTTCAACCCGAGCATTTACGAGATTATACTGAATTTAAAAGGGTTACCGTTTTTGGATGCTCATCCGGAGCCGTGGATGAGAAGCATTACCGTTGGGGAGCTCGTGGAGGCGAAGCCGGGGCTGGTCACTTTAAACGGAGTCGAGAAGGTGGCTCGGATCGTTGACGTGCTCAAGAACACTACGCACAATGCTTTTCCGGTCTTGGAGGAGGGCGGGTTCGGTGCGACGGAGCTACACGGGGTGGTGCTGAGGGCGCACCTGGTGCAGGTGTTGAAGAAGAGGTGGTTCTTGGGGGAGAGGAGGAGGACGGAGGAGTGGGAGGTGAGGGAGAGGTTCAATTGGATCGATCTCGCCGAGAGGGACCTTTCGATAGAGGACGTGCCGGTCATGAGCGGCGAGATGGAGATGTACGTTGATCTACACCCGTTTAGCAACGCGACGCCGTATACGGTCGTGGAGAGCATGTCGGTGGCGAAAGCTCTGGTGCTTTTCCGGCAGGTCGCGCTCCGGCATTTGCTTGTTGTGCCTAAGTACAGAGCTTCTGAGGTAAACTCCTTTAGAGGGAAAATTACACACAACTATCATTTATCATACACAATTTCCACTTAGCTACACCGAAGTCCCAACTAACATATAGGTAATGTTTTATAAAAGATTAAGTTTTTGGATGTAAATTGTTAATATTGCAAGTGAAAAGACGAAAATGACAAAGGGTATTTTAAACTTTTCACTTCCAAAATTAACCATTTCCATCCAAAAACTTAAGAAATAGAAATTTATGAAATTTAAGTGTAGCCCAATGGCCCGGTCAAATTTTAATTGGGTATGGCTAAGTGACGTATAGTTGAGAACAGTTATACATACTTTTCCCTGGTTTATATCACCAGTATAGATATTGAAATCAACGACCTCATGTTTATTGTGTTGTGGTTGCAGGGGTCGCCGGTGACCGGGATTCTGACTAGGCAGGATCTGAGGGCGTATAATATTTTGTCTGCATTTCCTCACCTGGCAAGATCAAAGAACGGCGATAAGGCACACTGAAAATATATACATGGTAAAAGAAGAACATTCAAGTGTAAAGAGAGATTCAAAAGATGCAAAATTTTCCAAGTTTTGCATACATTTATTGGAAGAGAAGGGAGATTATAGGATACAGAACTGGGATAAAATGAAACTCCATTCATTTGTTACTATTTTTAACACATTTTATTCAGGTAATAATGAATATATTTCTTCTCAGCTGAGAATTGTCAAATTTTCATGTAAATATTTTGTTATGGGAATAGTTTAAATAACAATATTGTCCGCATTAGAATTAGGTTAAACATGCAGTCTGTTTTCAGATTTTATGTTTGACCTTCGAACAGTTAAAGCACATCACAATACATGAAACTGTTCTGTATCAAATTATGGCATCAGTACTTCCATTATATAGGTTCTAGCCATCACTATTAACTAATTATCATTTATCAGTACCCAAATCACAATCGTTGAGCTCACTCATTTTGCTCACTAATCGTCAGTTCCGAAGTAGCGATCACCGAACTCGCCCATGCCTGGTATGACACGGAACTCTTCGTTCAACGCAACATCGATCTCTGAAGTTACAATTTTCAGGGATGGGAAGCGTTTGCAGACGCAGTGGATTCCTTCAGGAGCCTGCGTTGAATCACGAGGCAGCAAGATCAGATTATGAAATATTCAATAAAAAGACCAACGAATAAGTTTAATGCCCAGCTTAAGGAATGACTCACAGAAATGAGGTTCAAGAATATTATGTGGGATTCTGGTACTCCTTTTTGTATAAGTAGCTCAATTGCTTGGTTGGCCGAGTTACCTACAAAGAATGGCATCAATGTCAGTTTTTACGCTATAGAGATGACAATAATAATAATGGTCTGCTTGTGCGACTGAACTTCAAAATTCAACGCAATGCACTGTTAACTTTTGAGCTGGATATAATCAAAATGATGTTAAACAATGATATGCAAAATGAACTATTATGAGTAAGCGTGGAAAATAACATAAAATGAAAGAGATAAAAATGAAAACGAAAGGATGTTTTAAAAGAGGATGTGAAACTAGGTTACCTGTGGCGAGAACAGGGTCTAAAAGCAGGACATGCCGTTCTGAAATATCATTTGGAAGTTTCTCATAAATGAGCTGCTCAAGTTAAACACACAAATGTTAGCAATAGTTGTATGTGATCCTGAAATCGAGAGATTTTAAATTCTAGTTTCAGTTTACCTGTTTCCCATTGTCACCGTCACGATGAATTAGTATTTTTCCTATCTTTATTCCTTTGCAACATGCACGCAATGCATTTTCCATGCTTTCACCACTGTAACATAGCCAACAAAGCAGCCTTCTTTCAGTTTAGACGTCAAATAACCACAACACAAAAATTACGACGTCAAAGGATCAGATTATGCTCTGCATTCTAATTGAACAATGATAGAGGTGAACAACTGAGGACACGATAGCTTTACGGTATATGCTTGTAACTAATAATCCAACACCAAATATTATATTTCAACTGAGCAAGGTAACAATTTAGCATTGTTTACCATCAACTACTACAAATACCTCAGAAAATGATCTTGCCATGAATTAATTGTAAGAGGTTGGATAGATTAGGTGGACAAATATCAAAATCTTAGGCAATTGCAGCTCTGGTGTGTGTGTGTATGAAGATGAAAATGGATGCCAGATAGCAACTTGTAGACCAAACGAAGGGATAGAAAACATGAAAATGTTTGATCTTACATCAATTTGTTTGAGTGAAGGATAAATTCTCAAGGGTGTTTTAAGCAATACCAACACTGGATATCTAGAGTTATCGAAATAAATACTTGAATGGAGGCTGACCTTCGAACAATGGAAACCCCACATAATTTCTTGCAAAAGTCAACCCCAGCATAGACAGACCCTGAAAGAGTGAAACAGCAATTGTCATTTGCAATCAAGACCAATGTTAAGACCTTCACATTTCAATAATTGAGCTTCCATATTCAGGGTTTTCAGGACATAAAAACCAACCTATTGAACTTATAGGCCATCGGTATTTCTATATTATAGATATATAATATATTGTTATACAGAAATCTCCCCAAATTGTAGCAATTCAAACAATATCCATTTTGTTGTCAAATACAGAAACAAAGCTATAACAGAGTCTCTTTGTGAAACCAAGCATTCTCCCTACCCTACCTGTTGGAGTAACCACTTGCATCTCAGTAAAAGGCAAATGACCAAGGCCATGTTCAACAACCTAAACCAAAATAAATATATTATGAGAACTACAGAATAGCCAACTTATTACAACCTGTTGTGGATGGCAGAAATTACCAGACGAATGAGCCGATCTGAGTAAAATACAAAATCGTGCTTTGATATATCCTGGTCTCGGATGAGTGTATGCATACCTCTTATCTGTAACATAGATTTACAGGATGCGATTAATTGAATTATGAATAACAGAAAATCAGAAACAGCATACAGGTCAGTAACTAATAGGACTCCAGATGTCTTTTCACATCTTCACGTGGAGTTGGACCACAGGTTCTGTAATTGCCAAGTTTAAGTCGTTTCATCAGTGATCCACATACCATAAAACAAAACCGCACTAGTATGAATTGTACATAGTATTCACAACCCAAAATCTTTTAGATTTATTCCACCAATATATCCCCCCATATCCAACCAAATATAATGCAATTTAATTTATATATCAATAAAAAAATCATCTCTATGTTATCATATGGGTATTTTGGTTCAAAGATTATTGATCCCAATAAAATCTGGTCACTTCCTATCGAAGAGTTGGCAACTATTTGGATAACATCAACAAGTACATTGCATTGTGAAAACATGTAGCAATTTTACATCAACAAGTACAGCAGAAAATTTTCTGCGTCTCCAGTAATTTAAGTGTCTCAGATAAAGGTATAATAATGAAGCAAAATCCAAGGCAAAAGGTATATACCTGAAATGTTGACTGTATAATATAAACATTTGGATATATTTTGCAGAGGTTATGCTGACCAAGCTTTGTGCGGATATGCTGCACAATCAAATCAATGGCAACATGATTGTCACCACCCCGGGGAATTATCACATCAGCATACTTCTTTGATGGTAGAATGAAGTCATCAAAAGCAGGCTTCACAAACTTTGCATACTGCATGTGCATCATCAAACTCTAGTCAGCATGTAACATCCTCCATATTTATTAAAGAGTGTGGATTACAACTTATTGAGAAAAAAACCTTCCCCGAACCCTACATGCCCCCAAGCAGGTACCCGCCAGGATTTGAACTTCTGGCCTCTTAAGATGTAAGTGCTCACTTGACCACTAGGTCAACCCTAGTGGGGTTACATCCTCTATTATTTATTATTAACATAAAAAGGCCGAACCTATTGCAAAGCTGGAAGGATTCATAGTGCAGATGTTGCTTTAAATGGCCAAATGCTTGTGCATTTCACCATATCACAACCGTCATATCACCAATTAAAAGAGTAAAAGATGTACTATGTCACAGTTTTAGTGCAAAATGGTAACTAGTAGATTTCAGGGGATTTTCTACCCATTAAACAAATACAAAGTACATAAATGGATTTACCTGCTCAAGAACAGAATTTACATCTCTGCCCCTTTCAACTGTGTCACGTCTTATTCTACGAGCAAGTCTCACATCAGCATCTAGAAATGATAATCACTTACAGTAGCACGGTAAGTCATTGGGAGAGAGAGATGGCAACAAAGAAAGACGTTCACCTGCATTATCTTTTCTTTCTAAATAAATTGCGGAACCATCTACTTGATTACAAAGGTAACCGCACTCACGTGTCTACCTCATAAGCACACAGGGACACTCATATAACTAAGCATGCCTATTGTATGACTTATGAGACTACGAGTACAATTATCAAGAATGACAACCTTGAATTGAAATAACCTAAAGCTAAATTAAATATCTTGCAAACCCAAAAATGTATTTCATCATCGTTTGTTAAGTCAAGGTATGTGACTGTAAGAAATGTCATTTGAAATGTGTATCTTCCGCTACGTTTCGCCTTATACGTGACTGTAATTATTTATCAGATCATCTTTTAATGGATTAGCCTGATAAAGAAAAGAGCTCTCATTAAGAAACATACAGAACTTAGGAACTATGACCGAGCAAGACATAGTTTAGCCAAAAGTACCATACCTAATGTAAGAAATATTAATAGGATTATGAGCCATAATAACAACGGAAAACAAACAAAAAGCAATCATAATGAACACTTATTATGATGAACAGCTAGATGCCGAAGGTCAAACCTGTGTCAACAAAAATCTTCATGTTCATCAAGTTGCGAACACGTTGATCATGGAAGACCAGAATTCCCTCCAAGATAATGACATCAGAAACATTTACCTAGCAGAAAACTTTGGTTAGTGTTCCTGTAAGCATTCCCTTTCCATTTCTATGTTAATTGAATACAAGGGTCCTTTCTTGTCCGTCACTGAACATAAGGTTTAAGATAAAAAAACAACGAAACAAAGACAAACTATCAGGTGGTTTAAACCACATGTCATTATTGAGTATGCTATCATGGAAGTCTAACAAATAACTCATATAAGGTAAACTAGATTAGAACACCAATATTGTACATTAGTGTCAATCAGGGTTACTAACCCTGATTGACAATTAGTATTATGAATACGAATGGGGCATATGGCAACAACTATTCTCAGAGCAACAACTATGAGTAATTAGCATTATCCCACAGCCAAAGAAAAAAAAGATAATAGCGCCGCCACAGACTGAAAGCCATTTGAACATGATATAGATACCTGCCGGAAACTATCCGAAGAACGGCGATGCTTCTTAAAATCATATATTGGAACTTGAACAGATTGCCCACTCTTGAGCTTTTGAACACAATCTAGAAGCTGTTCAGTGTCAAAGGCATCTACAATGAAATCAATAAATCAACAAAACTTATACAAGAAGATACAGAAGCAAAACAATAAAAACAGGCTGCCTCTAGTTTAGCTAACATTGCAAATGATACCACTGGGAGGTACTTAATATTAGAAAAATGCTTCAATTATAAATATGATTACCAGGATGATCAAAATTATACTCATGAACACGGTCTGACTCTTCAGGTGTCAAACCACGGTAAAATGAGTCCTGCAAGAGCGCAAGTGTTATGCATCAGAATATGGTTACACAATCTTTAAAAATGAGGGGAAAATAACAAAACAAGGGAAACCCCGCCACAAAGGCAAACATGTAAATTATAATCTTAAGGGGAACCATAATTGCAAATTTGGTAAAAGAAAGCTATCATAAAGCTTGCATATATGGACACATCTTTTGCTTGATCCTATGAAAAATGCTACCTTGAGCACATACTGCCTCATAAATTACCTTGCAACTACGAACTATAATCCACCCAGTATCACACGTCTATCAGTTTATTACAACAATATGAAAATCCATGAAGTTACCAAACTTAACGTGAACAATGTCATAACAGTGTGGCTTGCACCACTTGCCCATCGAATAGGAGAACCCATTAAGTATAAACCCCGAAAAAAAAAGCATCAACTATTAAAAGAAGCCCAGGAGCTATTGATGTATAGGCTAGAACATTGAGTTATTCAGCACTTATGATTCTTCAGAGTGGGTTTAAACCAGTAGCAAAAGGATTAACCATATACTGATGTGCAAATCTGGACTCGGTGAGCTTTTATGAACTATAAACCAAAATCTTTATTTGATGAACTATTTAGGAAAAGAAATGCACAAAGAGCCTGAATCTTGATATTTGGTTTCTACATGCCCAAAGATATCCAAGAGTTAAGTTCATGAATATAGGGACATCCCACTTCTTTCTTCTAATTATTAGAGTAAACAGTACTCAAGGGACTTGTCAAGGTGCACAGTCCATGTTGATTTTCACGTCAATGCATTAATCAATTCCATTCTAAGGAGAAAATATATAACCAATACACTCAATGTGCAAAATACTCAATAAGCATCCCCTTTTAATTATTTATATTACTTGTCCATTGGTACCTAATTCAATTGCAACTTGAGTTGAGAAGACTTCGTATGCTCTTCGATGTACATAAACTTAACTAGCTAAGTTGACATGACATGACACCATACTTACAGATTGCGGTGGAATTAAATGTGAAGCACTGGTAATGATAATGACAATGACAATTAATCAAATGAAGTACGATCTCAGAAACCTGATAGACAAGGACCACGCGATGGTCATGAAGCTGCTGGATGATCATTTCGCAGACCGTAGTCTTCCCAGAAGCTGTACCTCCAGACACTCCTACACAATCACATACACACAAAAATTGATATAACAAATAAATCAGTCAAAACAAAAAAAATGCAGCATATTACAACATCCCTACACACATCAAACCAAACACATGAACTAAGAAGTAAAAACAACACTAAAATACAAACGCAGATTACAGAAAAAACAGTGATTAGGAATTGTTGCAATGCAATTGAAAAGGCAATTTCTCTACGATCCATCCAGATTCTCAGGAAAACCAAACCGATCAACCATCAACCGATTCACTCCCAATACAAGAGGCTGCTACAAGCAAATTGAGTCAAATTTCACAGCGATTGAGCTAGTACGGAGAGAGTGGACGTAATTACCGATGACGAAGGGTTGGCGAGGAGGATCGGAGGGAGCGGCGGAGGAGGCGGAGGCGCGTGGGGATGCGGTGGCGCGTGGGGAGGAGGAAGGGACGGTTTCGAGGCGGAGGCCGGAGAAGTGAGGGCCAGACGCCGCCTCCATGACGTAGTCTATGGATGTGGTCTCCTCAGGCATGCCTTGCTTGCTTGCTTCTTCTCCGATTCTCTCTCTCTCTCTCTCTCTCTCTCTCTCTCTCTCTCTCTCTCTCTCTTTCTGGTTCTGTGGAGCAAAGAGCGTTGCTGTGCGTGAGTGACAGTGAATGAGAGAGAGAGAGCAATGTAATGTGTGTGCGCTTTAGCTTTAATCGATTTTGCAACTGATCGAACACGGAAGTAGAAAGACGACAAAAGAAGGCTGCGTAATGGTCGTGACTCGATTCTGGCGCGTGCGGTCAACGCTTACGTTTTATTTTTAGAAACACGATTTAATTTATTTTTTGCCCTCTATAAAGTAAAACAGATAAATGATATAGACAATTCAACTAACTCTTTTCTATTACTGAAAAGTGTATCACTTTTCCTTAAACAAGCCCAACAAAGAAATATCTTTAATTTAATCGAATTATTTTTAGAAACAATTTATTCATAATTTCATAATCAAGTAATATTTCATTCCATATTTAAATATAGCGAATTGGTTAAATTATATTCAACCCGTTAATATTATATTTTATATTTTAATTTAAGAAACGTGGTTTAAAAAATTATAAATGCTTATATTATAATTAACAGTAGATCAGATTATAGTAAAGGGTCCGTCACAATCTATCCGACTTTATATCGGATTAATTGTTATTTAGTTAATAAATTCGTTTTGACAATGTACTCTATAAAATTAACCAATATTTTGATGCATCAATCAACATCATAAGTATTTGAGAACACGAAGCAAAATCAAGGCCTAAGAAAAAGCCAAATCTACCCACATTTTTATCCAAGAAATACAAATAAACCCAAATCAATAACGAATATCCTATGATTATTCCTCGAATGTAAAAGAGAACAACTCCAACGACCAAAAACAACACTACATGTAGTACCAGAAAACACTCAAACCACGATACAAAGCACCGCAAAACCCAGCAGAGCCAACGAAGCTCCAAGAGAGCACAAGGCTTTAGGAGCCGAAGAAGTCGAGGTCGGAGAATCCGAGGTCGACGACGCCGGAGAGGCAGGAGCGCTCCCGGAGACGGTCTTGATCTGTAGCTTCATGCCTTGGTCGCAATGTCCCATCGTCCCACAAGCAAAGTACCTCGTCCCGACCTTGTTGAGCTTCACCACATCCTTGCCCGTGTTCTTGGAGTCCACAGCACTTCCTGTGTCGCAGTTCTTGTACGCGCTCTCGCTCCCTAGCTCCACCACGCTGTGCATCCCCGAACTGTACATGAAAACTACCAAAAAACATGTTCCAATATGTTAATGAAACATAACAACATCAATGTCATTCACATGAATTGCGTTCTAAATATATGTAAGGTCCCGAGTAGCCTATTGGGTCTAAGGTCCAATGTGTATATAAACTCTCCTTATACCTTGTAATCTTTCGATGTGTGATTTGAACTCACATGTGTACGTAACATTGAGTCTCATTATATCGGGCTGACTTCCTCTAAGCTCACATACTTTACCTTATATAAGCTATCCTTATACTCAATACTCTTTCGATGTGAGACTTTGAACTTACATGTGGACATAACACACGCGGGCTTTTTTTTCTATAACAAAGAAGTTAAAATACCGATAATACAGTAAGATCGGTCAAGAACTAATTTTCCTGATTTGCTGATATAAAAAAATTGTGTATTAAACTACCCAACATGTTAATGGAATGGAACATAACAACATTTTTTGAATTTTTTATATCAATCTTGTCTACTCATAAATCTCTCTCACCTTCTCAGTGGGATCGGACTATAAGCTCAATAGATTAATTTTTGGGTCAAATGTGGGCTCTAATGTATATATAAATCCTATAAGTAAAGTCAGGATCTCCCCAACAGGTGTCTCGTTGAGGGAAAACATGATAAAATTAATGTCATTAAGATTCAATGCATGAATTGTGTGCTATACATGATTCATTGGTTCTTGATCAATTTAAGGAAAAATAAAGTAATGTACCGAGTTGGTCGCCGACTTTGAAGGTCTGGCCGGAAGCCCAGGAATTGAGGTCGGTGGAGGCTTCCCAACCTTGGCTTCCTCCAACTACATGTTGTGTTGCCAAGGCTTGTTCTGTGAACAAACCCACAAGAACCAAACAACCCAACAAAATTGCTCTGCTCATGCTTGCCATTTCTTGTTCCTCTTCTCTTGTTTTTGGGTTTTTGATAGGCTCTGTTTAGCAAGTCTATGTATATATATTGGAGGGAGGTCATGAACATCATGATTGTCTAATTCTTATTCTATTTATTTTCAATCTTCCATGACAAGATTGTATATACATTAGTGTTAAATCATATCTATATAGTTTTTTTGCAATTAATCATAGGAAAATTTAACACCTAAATTTTACCCTACCTTAAACCATTATTTTTTCTTTTTAGTATTTGGAATATTTTGATGTTCAATCTTGTCTCAAAATAGTTGAGGTAGCAAAAATGTGAAACGGTCATAGTTAGTTGCAACAGTAAAATATCTATCATTCTCGAGTAAAAATTGTGCTAATTTAACCCTAAATAATTTTTAGGATGCAAATCAATACGAGAAATCTAAATATTGTGTTACAATTATAAAGCAAATTGAAATACATATTTTTTATTTTAGTAAATTAATGAAAAATTAGCATCTATATTCTAACATTTGATTGACCACATTTTTTTGACCAAAGGGTGATGAAGTTACAAAATATAAAAAGTGAAGGGTGATTTTTTTTTATAAATTTCTCCTGGTAAAGGTAAAGCTCAGATTCTAGGCTTGTGATTGAAAATTTATTTTCTATTTGTAGTGTTTGGATTGTCCACAAAGCAAATCCGGTTGGTTAAGGTTCCTCCAACTCCAACCTTTGCTTTGAATCTAAGTAAAATCATGTATGTAAATGTTTTCATCACATTCTGTTGAAGACTTTATCTTTAAGCTCAAAACTTCATATCCTTAAAGTAAGTTTTCTGATGCAGTCTCACGTTAGTATATCCGATGCCTTGATCTTCAAGGTTCAACGGGTCGTTGTCGTTTGAAAAATGCAACAACTGCATTGTACACAATGTCCTTGGCATTAACGGCCATGATAAAATCAGCATGAGCATAGTTCTGAATGAACTGGACCGTGAGCTTGTCGCCTTCATGGAACTTGAGAGCGTCGAGCAAGAGGTGCACGTCACGAACATCTGACAGCGCGTCCTGACCTCCATAGCTGATGAAAATAGGGAGGTTCCGAGGAATGTTGGAGATGTTGTAAATCGGAGGCCTCACTTGCCCGTAACGCATCATGTTTAACACAGGAAGGCCATAGTTGAATTTTGCCAAAACCCGATCTCTCACAGCTGCATGTTCATGAAAAAGATGACCGTCAAAAAATAATTTGAAAAGCCGAAAATATCCTTCAAATCATTTTTTTTAAATATTACACTCAAACATATAAAAAAAAATTAATGTGTTAAAAGGGCAATTTTGTCTTTTCAACAAATAATTTAACAGATTTTGACAGAATGTATCAAAGCAAAAAACATTGATAGTTAGGGCACTACACAGACTAAAAACTAAGTAAAGTGAAAATGGCCGATTGTTAGGTATACTAAAATGTCATTTTACTTTATTTCTATACAATAACTCCTTGTAAAAGTGAATACTAGACCTCCTGTTTTTTGCATTAACCCCTTCAAAAGATCATGGCTTCACTTGTCAGTCATGTGTTCACAGCAAAATATAAAGTTTATATTTATGGACTTACTCTGGGACAAGTGTATCAAGTTCTTTGTTGATGTAGACTGAGGTTCATTCATCAAGAAGAGATTGACAGTAGAAGAATTGAGACAGCAATTTCTGCCTTTTACCAGAAAAATTCAAACATGACAGTCAGATTCACTACAAGGGTAGCTCATATTTTACTTGTACTGATAATGTAGCTTGTAGATCAATACCAGTAATTGCAGTTAACAAGTCATAGCAGTTGATTCCCGGATTCGCACAAAGAGACTTGAGAAAATTAGCAACAGCTTCCCTAGTTGAAGAAAAACGAATCACACTATGTCAATTTAGAGCATGCCTTGCCATTTCAGTATTAGCAACAAATATGGGTCTTACCCTTACCCTTTTGGATTGAACTCTGCAAGGCCGAACAGTGTAGTGATCTGTTGCAAGAGCAAAAAGTTTTTTTTTTCTTACTTCAAGAATATTGAAATTATGTTAGAGGTTTTTACTTGCATACCTCGCCAGCGAAAGCTTTTGCAGCGACAACCCCAAGCGCTGTGTTCATGGTGCTCAAGTAAGCAATGGGGCTCAAGAAAGCCGCTGACTTTATCTTGTCCATGAGCTTTCCTTGCGAAACTGATGCTAAAACTATCAGAGTCCCCTGAAAAATTGGGAAAAATGGCAAAAAGCTCCAAATTCAGGGGAGTTGAGGAAACTGGGTGAGAATGTGACAGTGCCTTGTGGATGAAGTTATTGCTCACCAGGGAATGGCCAACATAATCAATCTTCTGACCAGTTTCTCTGTGAACAAAATCAAACATTGCCGGTAGATCATAGGCGACTAGTTCATCCCATGACCAGTTCCAGAATTCCTGTCATGTTCCCATATTTTACGAGTCATGGTTAATTGAATTTTGTGTTGTGTTAACGTATTGAATGAGAAAAAAGGGGAGGAAACAAACTGGTCTGCGAGGGTCCAAAGAGACATGTCTTCTGCAATATCTAGTGCCTCTGGTGTTAGCGATCCACACGTCAAACCCATTATCTGCTAAGATCATCGGCAGGTTTTGCTCTGGAGGATTCAAAAGCCATGTCATCCCATCCTGAAACAATATCATACAAATTATAGCTACTTGGCAAGAAAAAAAATCAGAGCTCGTAGTGGCACAAAAGTGTGCGGACACATGATGAACATGCATGCACTACATGTGTTCCGGCATCAGAAAGACTAGGAAGTATTGGTCTTGGAATAGTCAGGATAGGGACAAAACCTAAAATTTACAGTCTTGGAAGTTTAAATGTCATTTTGTTTCTAGCAGTAGTTGTCTCGTTGCATGGTTTGAGTCATGTGCATATTATGGAACAATCATGTTAGGAAAAAAAAACCCGTGGATTGCTGATACAACTGCACCTAGCTCAGAATATGGCAGATTCTTGTTCTGTTCTTCTTTCATAACTCTCATTCCTAATTCACCAAACCAAAATGAAAAGAAGAAAAAATCCTTCTATTTTACTCCTATAAGATAGAGGTTAATTTTTGGAGATGGAGCTAGTAGGAGTTGGAAACAAGAAATCGCATAACTAGCAAGGAACAAATGATTTACAGTTTAGTGATTTGGAGCAAGTCAAGCATGTCATTTTAAAAGATGCTTTCACTATTAACTGTTCTATGGACTTCAAATTAACAAAACAAAACAAAAAAGCAAGTGGCTTTTGGGAGAATCCTTTTGTATTTATTTAACATCATCAATTACGCCAAACCTTTTCAGAGGGTGAGACCAATTTTCCCATTGCTTAATAATAGCAAAGGCATGTGGAGAGGACTCATTGCCATTGCTTTTATATGAATAAAAATGAGTGAACCGCCTTTTTTCATGTAATGGCCATTTTGGCAGGTTGGAGTCTAATTCACACTATCTGACATTCAATTACTTGAAATTTAGATTATTACATTTCTTCTTCACAACCAGTAACATATATGACATATCATGAAATGGAGATTAGCTTCGAGATTATCAGAAATCAGGCACTTACCACAAGGACGCCGTGTTGAATCAAAACAGGCTGCCTCTTCTTTCCACCGCCAGCACCAGCTCGACCTTCTGGAATTCTCTGCATGTTGAGTATGTACCCGTCTTCTGTCGTCACCTAAGAATCACATATATGATCCACCAAGTATTAGTAGTTCAATTCAATTTCTGGCTAGCAAGATATAATTTGTAGTAGGGTTGAGCTTGAACTTACCTCCAGCTCCTGGCATTTGTAGCCATGTATAGTTACTGAAGATGCACATATACCAGACCTTGGCTGAGCCACAGCACTATTGTTCAGGCCAAAGGAGCCATGCCTCAATCCATGAACTGAACAAGGCTTCTCAACAAGCACAACCAGGAAGAGAATTGCACAAAGACTCAAAACACAAAGGCTATGCATAATTAAGAGCAAGATTTCAATTTGCAAGGCACTAGAGAGTGATAAAACTTGAAACAGAAGGGTAAGGAAAAATATGAATGTCTGATGCAAACTTCTTTTTCTTCAATTGTGGGCTTATAAAGGACTGGATGGTGTTTCTGATGTGTGGGACCCAGAATGGGTCTTTGCTTCTTATCACTAACAACAAGAAGAACAAAACATGGAAATTCAGGAACAAGCATTAAAGCCTCTACAGTGCTGTCCTCCATTTACTTGTGACACTCTGAAACTGAAACAAATATGGGAGGTGGTTCTGGCTGGACCTGGAACTGAGTGGAATGTGAACACTGAACAACCTCAGAGAGGCTGGGGTTGGCTGATGGTGGCAATTTCTTAAGCAATAAACAAAACATCTTGTGTGGGGTCCATACACATGCATATACCAAAATGATCTCAGCTAAAATGGCAAAAACCAAATAAATCCATAGATACTTGTAATTTACAAGTCCTTTGTTTATCTGTATTTGGAGTGGACCCTTGCTAGGATTGTCTCTTTCCTTTCCTGGGTCTTTTAGGCTATATATTGAAGCTTCTCATGAGTCTACAAAACAGGGAAGAAACACTTCCTCATAATACAGTGTGGTGATGTTTGCAATATCCACATTAGTGCTTCTGTGCAGCAAAGTAACTGAAGCAGCACATGCCTCCACAATAGATGGTCAGCTTATAGTCCACAATTTCTAAAATGGACATATATTTAGTTTTCATTTTAAAGTTTTGACTTCTCTGCTATTACAGAACTACAACAAAACTAGCAACTTGAGGATGTAACTTCACCTTAAGTTCCCTTTGGAGAAGTTTGACACAGAACATCTCTCCTCTTGCATTTTACATGAGGTTGAAGTCACCTATCTCTCCCATAAATACAAGTAGACATATATATCCATCAGAACTCACACAGTCTGATGAAACATATGGTGTTCCTCTGGAGACCATAGCCTCAGGGAGTTTTGATATGGATTCTCTCGATATTCGATATATGTATGCCTTACTATAAACAACACGAGTTTAGCTTTCATCGTTTACAGCAATGGGAGGAGGCACGGGGCTCATCTTCTTCTTCTGGCTGAAACCGCGGCATGCTGATAAACTCGGAAGGCAACACTGTGAAGACTTCATTGACTTGTCCCTGATCAGTATAGGATCTTCATTGGCAGTTCTTTCGCTGCTACACATTGAATTAACGCCAGATGTAAATGGGGTGCCATATGAATCTCCATTCTGGTCCTCTCTAACGCTCTCGCGGAAAAGATCGAGTAGTTTCTTTTTCTTCTCAGTTGGAGTTGGAGATGGAGCGGGAATGGAAATGGAGTCTTGAGTTTTGTCTTCAGCAAGGGCCATGTTGACACGAGGTGTCCCCGTAGAGAATTTGTGGTGCACCGGAGTGTTTCCGCGGGATGGGGTAAAATCTGCAGGCGCCAAGTCCGAATGATATGAGACGAACAGGACAAAACATCGAGAAAATATAAAAGAGCAAAAATGGAAGTGCTTTTTATCTTCTTACCACCGTTTACGCTGTAGAAATCAGATTCACAATCTGAATCCATCCAAGCTTTGGTATCAAAAAACGTTTCCTCTTTACTGCCTGCAAAAGAAAAAACAGAAAATTTAAGCATCAGTTACAAACATGGTTCCAATTCCATAATTACACATGGCTCAAACATGAACCAAGGTCAGTTAACATTCTTTGTATATATGTATATTAACCGTCATAACTTAAACTAGTTGGTAGTCAAAGAGCAGGCTTCATGATTTCCATTTTGAATGCAGGTCCAATACAAAATGTAAAACGACCAAATCTCAAAGGTTAAGCAATAAAGCTATCTATAATCCTTCACATCCTTAACACGCGTCTATCAAATTTCCAATACAGCTCCTATTAGCCAACTCAAATGATTTAATCTTTTTCGCTTTAAAATGCAATTAATGTGTTGACATGACATCTAATTTTGCAAGATGAAACAGATTTTTACAGCAGAAATGAAAGCCAGCTCACAAAAATCAACAGAGAAACAAGATTTATTCTTTGAACTGTTTCAGATATATACTTGATACGGACGCCAAAGTGAACAGGCAAGCCAAAAGGGTAATTTGATGGGTCACTTTCCAATTCCATGGAACCCTCGCCAACAAGGTAGCTAGGGGTCCACATTCAAACTAATTATGGCAATCCTTACTGCAGTGCCATTCATATCCACTTCATGAATCTGATGGGCTCAGTATATAATTATAAACCCATTATAAAGAGGAAGAACTTAACAGACCCATCATAGTGGGTTCCAAGTTCTCACGCCATGGATATTCTACTAACATCACTACATCACAAGCACTCATCGTTAATCGCGCCATTTAGAAGCAGAAGGAACGACCTAAAATTCAACGGAGTACATTGAGCACGAGATCATCAGATAATTTTCTCCATCTTCCATTTCTCTTTCTATAATGTTGCATACCAAATTCCCGTAACAATCTTCTATCTAACACAGCGATGGTACATGGACCAGTCTATTCCCCAAACTAAAGTCCACTTAATAAAGGTGGTCCTTCCCATCCACCATATAAACTAAGACGCTTCATACAACTTACGAAGCTAGAACCCACGCATGTATAATCACATTCAGAAAGATTACCGATGCCGCTACTAAGTGACAAAAACACATAATTTAACTTAAAAAAAGGAAAATCAAGAAACAAGAATGAGTAATCTATATTAACAAAGGGAGGTAGTTGATAGAGTTATGTCGTGTGATGAAAGCACAGGATAGCAGTAAAGTGTGCATTTGATCGTTAAGTAAACAAGACCGAGTCGATATGAATTCAGATTTCCATCTACAACCAGCACCAGCTTCATCGAGATGTGAGTTTGTATTATTCCAAATCCAAAACATCACAACTCATCTATATGATTTGACCATATGAGTTAAATAAATCAGCATAATTGAGCAATCATCCATCTTCCTCCAGCTCATATATTACACACCAACAATCACATATAGCAAGATGGAATCATATATCAATATTATTACACCACTCAATTGAAATAGACTTTATACATCTAAAAATAAGAAATACAGAAATTAAAACTGAAAACAACAAACAAGCTCAGTTGACCAAAAAAAAACAAAAATGAAAACAAGAACACCAATAGATAACCAGCAGAGACTACTATTTATTATAATACCAAAAATATCAGAGTTCCATCACAGAATTATAGTAGAAGACAACACTACAGCCATGCAATTACACTAAACCAAGTTAATTAATTAAACCAATGACATAAAATTAAAGCCATTAATTATACCAAACAAACCCAAAAACCAAATTCCACAAACATCCAAAAACAAGCATAATCGACACTAACCCATTTCCTATCATACAAAAAATCGATGATCGGAACCGAGAGAAATGAGAGAATCAGTACCGTAGTCCCGAAAAGACGAGACGGATTGAGTCGGCGACCACTGAGACTTGAGGACCAGCTCGGCGACCGTACGATCCCCATTGATCTGACGATTCTCCTTCACCGGCGACGGAGGGATCACGATCTTGTCCGCTCTGAACCCAAACGAGAACTTCATCTTCATGGCCGATTCCGAGTCTCTGGTCACCGAAACACAAGAACCCATTCCCAAACCCTCTACGAAGAGCACAAACCCACCATCAAATACCAACGATCAGCTACTAAAACGAAGAAATAAAGTGCCTTTTCACGGACAGAGTCACAGAAACAGAGTAAATAGATGGCGAGTGCGTTTTTTTCCCTCTCTCTTTTGGCGCTATGTCAGAGAGAAGTGAAATCTGGGAAAAGGGGACGAAATGGGTTGTGAAAAAATCCCGCAGATTTATGGATATTTGAAGAGAAAAAGAGAAGAAAAAAAAAAGGAAAAGTCAGTCTGTAACTGTTGTAGTGGTGAGAAAATGAACCGATACTCAAGGAAGAAGAAAGGTTAAGGGTAAAAGAGTCTTTTCGTATTTTTAGTTTAGTATCATTATTTATTTATTTTTGGTCTGTTGGTCACGCCATGTGCGCGTTTTGTGTGCGTAGGTTGGTCGTTTCGTTTGGGTGATTTATATTTTTGTTTTTAGCGAAACGCTTGATTAAGGAAATTAAGGGTTGTTAATTGTGATTAAGGGAAGCTTTTGGTGTTTGTGAGTTACTTAGACCGTGATTAAGATTTCAACTCTAACACGCATATCATATTCGCCGTTCACGTGTTTACTGTAAGTGTGAGGTCAGAGGGTTGACTATTTTAGTAACTGTAAATTTAATTCGTTATGGAGGTATGGTTTGGTGTGTAAACTTTACTTTATTTATTGTAAATCTAAGATCTTCAATTTTATAAATCCGACGGCTGAGATTGATTAATACTATTAGGAATGGTAAAGGGTCGAGTTTCGTCAAACCCGCACTCGCTCACAATGAATAGGTGTTCGACCCAGTCGAAACCCGCCAGATACGAGTATTTTTTAGAACACAGAACCCGACCCGATAATTACATATTATTTTACCATTTCACGTAAAGTATACTTTTCACCTCAGGAGTGGCTCAATTGAGCAATCCATTATTTATATGGTAGGGGTATCTCGGAGGATTGTCGTTGTACTATTGGTAGATCAGAGTATAATGTTTTAATTAATTTTGTTTTAAGGTTTTGTAGCACGGTAGTTCATGAGCTAGACAAATATGTTTTGGATCAAATTGATTGGAATTGTGGTGAGGATTTTGTCTCGTCGTTGTTTGCTGAGGGGGTTAGGCTTAATGTAAGTCGCAATTAATGATAATTTTCAGTTTAAAAAAATACATATCTATATCATTAATTGATAGGGCTACAAATAAGTAGGAAAATTGATACTTAATTAGATTTTATGAACATAAACTTCACTCTTAAGTGATAATGAAGTTATTGGGATGGATATGCTCTTATTTTTATTGATAATTTATAATATTTTAATTCTAAGACGAATAACAATATTTTAAATTGTGTAAATTAAAAGATCTTGTATTATACTATATATTAATGTTTAAAAAGTTCATAACTATTAACTATTTATGTTATAATTTGTATATGGATATTTCTAATAGGTTGATAGGTAAGGAAGTTCAAACTTAATTTATTGATTATACATCATTAGAAACAGATCAATCTCGAACGGTTCACCAGTAAATTTAAGTAGCATAAACTGAAAACCAAACACATTTATATTTTTTTCTTGTTTAATTTAAACGGTAAGACAAAATGTAACTCATAGTCACATGATTCAATTCGTTGGTTTTATTAATTACATTAAATTAAAATAAAAACCAGCCATAATTAATCATAAAAACCACTATTGTTCCTGTTTTTTAAAACAATATTATAGTTATTTTCTCCTCAATATATATAGTCTTCAAATTCATTAAACTTGGACCAACCCGAAAGGACATGCAAGGCAACAACTCATACCAACCCTTGTACAAATCTTTTATTCAATCCAATACAATACAAAAAAGTCTATAGAACACAACACACGGCATGGCTTTGTAATCAATTTAAAGGCATGATATTTGTGCGCAATATATCGCCTACGCACTCCACACGGTTCCAACACTTTGAATCAATTCTCATTACTCTATTTTATTTATTTATTTCATGCTTTGAATCTATTCTTTTCCTTCAAACCAAGCCTTGGATTCTCATGTCTCAATCGGTTCATCATAAAGAATTATGCTATTTAAAAATATGCGAAACATATAGGGCAGTAATAACATACGAAGTGGGAGAGAACGTGCGAATCTATTAGAGCGCAGTACGAGGCGCCGCACGCGCGCTGATGCAAAAAAAAAATCTTTCAATCCCTCCTCACACCACTTCCTGACGGGTAACACTTTCCCTTCAATATTATAGAATGAAACTCGTTCCCCTGCCACACGTCACCCCCACGTTGGTTCTCACGTATTTATCTCGAACCAATCTCGTAAAACCGAAAATATCCTAATCACATTGTACATGCAACTGCAAAAGTTCGCAATATATCACTACGTATTTGCATAGAGACTCGATGTAAAATGTTTTTCTTTGCAAACTCACTGTCCTCTCTGCAATTGTATGTATTGAGCAATTATGGAATTTTTATATTTACGAAAATATTTCAAGGCTTTCATGTATTTTAATGGAAGTATACCAGCAATGCAATAAATACAAAGTGTATAAAGAGTTTTTGAAATAAACTCCCACTAAAATTTATTTCCATGATATTTATAAGTTTGTGATGATTTATTGGTTTGGTGAATGGGGCTATAAAATTTAGTGTTGCGATAGCCAATAGAGACAAAGCAAGGTACCAAAATGGCTTTAACTTTTAATTATGACCCACTGATCTCAATTGTCCAAAAGGGACAAATTAGGGAATGTAGCTGAGAAAACGATCGAATCTATCCACAACTTCAATGCATATATAGTATCGGTATGTTTATTGTATCTAAAGTCTTGGATAAACTTAATTGCTTAATTAAACCAAGTTTATTTTATGGGCAATAACTATAAATTAATATAAGTAATGAAACCTTTCTTCACGGCCTTAATTAATTGGGTTGGTGTATTTGGACGGTCACGAATTAAAACAAAAATTAAGGTTTTGTTTGATCGTACTAAGGATAAGATACAAGGAAAATGACACGTTTGTACACCTAAATATATATTTTTGACACTTTCATATTTTATTTTATTTTATCTTTTTTCAAAATCATGAATTTCATTTTGGGACACTGGCCATTTATTTATCAAAAATGACTCTAAATTTTGGTTTAATTCATGAGTATTTGGTTTAATTCATGGGTATTTTGGTTCAATTAATAAGTATTTTTGGAAAATGATCCGAAACTACCCTGAATTTTGATTCAATTCATGAGTATTTTGAAATTATTGTCCCAAAATAAAATTTTGGGTGCTAAAAAAAATATATGGTATGAATGTGTCAAAAGTGTATATTTAAGTGCACAAAATTGTCTTTTTTCTTCCGATATAATTTAATGATTGTTCAAAATTTGATAATTACTTGGAATATTTATTTATCATTATCTAATTTGAACGACCAAACAATTTGTATAAAGAAAGAGGATATAGTAGATGGGTTTTGTCAAGACATAACTATTGGCGTGAAGAAAAATGAAAGCGCAATAATTGACTTGTATATGGTCCTAAAACTAAAAGTCTCAATTATTGAAAATTAAAATATCAAGATATAGATGGAATTGGATGGGGAAAGAGAAGTAAAGGTTAATTATAATGAGAATTGACGATTTTAATATTGCATGGTTGGTGTTAGATGAGACACATAGGTCGGCCTGCATGTGGACACTACACTAGCCACTCTTCACTCTTTAGGGGCGTTTGTAGCATAAAAGTCCATACCAATAAACATAATCAATACCCAACAAACCATATTTTAAATTTGGATTTACTTATTTTTAATACCTTCATTTCTTAACAAGTATAACAATTTTATGTAGGATTGTACATATTATAGAATATAAACCATTATAAGATGAGAAGATAAATCTAGTCACTCTCGGTGCGCAAATTCAGAAACAACACTTTTCAAATAGGCCAATTATTTAGTAAGGACTAACAGTCACATCACCCTTCGAGCCGCATCTCTCGCCATGAGACACCGCCCCTCCTCATCTCATAACACGAAACCTAACTGTCGGCGACTATAAAGAACTCCACTTCCAAAAGGATGAATCTACCCATAAATCACAACAAGGCGACAAATCACCGAATCATAACCTCGCCCCATCGACCAGAAAGTCGAAATTGGATTACAAATTCTTTCATGCACTTTTCTCAATCCATATATGCACCGACCAACCATTTTGTGGAGCAGCGCTACGAAAAATCACCACCTGAAACCGAAACAACCCACGACTCTCACAAACGCACACAATAAACTTCAACGACCACCACAAAACGTCACAACAAGCCACTGAAGACTTGCAACGACGCCAGTCAATAAACCCAAACCATTCAATCTCAAAAACCGGTTGCGATATTTCGACACTTAACACTAAACTCACCACATACACTTTCAATCCATACTCATATTTTATATTCGAGATTTAAATACATATGTATATTTTATTCTAATTTTTTTGATTATATATTGAGTTTGAGATGTCATATGTGTTATAATAAATATAATAATAATAATAATATATAGTTTAATGATGGTATGTTGCATGAAACATGGTGTCATTCAAAATTTGTTGCTAATAGCTGATTGTCTTTTTGGGTACTAGAAAGAACCTTAATCTTAACTATTTTAATTGATTGGTACAATAAACCTGTCTAATTTATTGAATTAATGGTTATTGAGTACAGTATTGAAATATACAAAGGCACAAAGCTAACATAAATATCAATGTCATGAAAATGACGGGTACCAAATTGGGATTTTGTTATTATACTATATTTTGAAACTAATAAATGTAATTATAAATGACGTGAACACCAATAAAAATTATAACTTTTTTAATACAAAAGTCACATTATTCTCAATTTCAAGTTTTAAAATCACAAATATAACGATCACACATGCCTCGTATTTAAGATGGAAAAAAAATAATATTCGAGTTCTCACGTAAGGTAGTATTTTATTATGATATGGTTGGTTTAAAATAAACATTGACTTATTAAAGAAATAATTAGACATAAACAAAGGAGGGTACGTGGGAATTATTTTAAGAAATCGACCTTTTCTTTTTGAAGAGAAAGTGAAATTTATTAATTAAATACTAATCCGACGTCAAGTTGGACAGCTAAAACTACAGATGGTGAGACAGACCCATCATCATAATCTCAGCTACTGTTAGTTAAAACAAGGGATAATAACACTTTGTTACACCTAACTATAGCGAAATGACACTTTCATACCTTAACTATTTTAGTCTCTTTTTTAGTACGCTGACAATTTTTTGTGACAACATATCTCTAAAATGCTTAAAATACCTAAACTACCCTTGGTTTAAGAAATCAAAAATTGAATTAATTCAATTTTGTTTATCTTTTGTTCAATTTGGTTTATATTTAAGATGCAATTACAATTATGCTTTCAAATCTAAAATTAAATTTGAACCATTTCAAATCCGGTTTGATAAATCAAATTGGACCAATTTTATCCTAATTTATTAAATCATAGGTATTTTAGTCATTTTAGCGTAGGTTGTCACAAAAAATATGTCAGAATACCAAAAAAGAGAAAAAATGGTTAGAGTATGAAAATGCCATTTCGCTATAGTTAGGTGTAACAAAGTGTCACTATCCCTTAAAACAAATATGGCAAATTCGTGAATTATTTGATTACGAGCAAAACAAAGCACAGAAGTTCTGATAATGGATAGTACGCAACACCGTTCGCTAATGATTCTTTCAAAGTTGTTCAGCTCGACCCGTTTAGCATCATGCAGAGTCACGACCTCCAACTCACACGAATGGAAAAATCCCGTGATCTTGCTGCGGAATGTTTTAAGAAATCGACTTTTTAATGTCTGAAAATATATGATTTAGTAAAATAAATTAATAAAGTGGCGATGTCGTGTCTTTAAAAGACAAAGCCTAAAGGTGGCCCATCCCATGGAATCCACATGAGGAGGGATGGCCTATCTATTGTCCATTAAAGAAAAGTACATAATTCAGATTTGAATTTGAATCCATTTACACTTAACACTGAGTCACCAATCACTGATAAAACTAGTTGGATTGTAAATAAAAGTCACAATCCTATTTCTAAACACGTGAATCGTTCCCATGGTTGCTGTCAGTGATTGGGCTAGGCCCATTGGGCCATAGAGATGGGGCTGAAGGCACTTGATAAGACTGTGGAATGGGCTTGGAAGATTACGGTCAAATACGGTACCGTTTAAATTTTTAAAAACGAAAATACCGATTATATTGGTAGAGCTAAACCAGGATCGCGGAATGGAAAAAAAAACTCGAACCCAACAGATATCCGATTAACCCGTTCTGATCAAAACAGGTAGAATCTGTAAAGAGTCAGGTATGCGTTTTTTTCACAGGTTTTTGAACGGGTGCGGGGTGACCTATACACACCCCGTTTCCAACCCGTACCTGTACAATATAAAAATAAAATAAATGATACATTATATATAATTATTTTTTAACAAAAAAGACATTAAAATAATTATATAGATAATTATGTATTATAAATTAAATATAATATATAAGAAAATTGCATATATTATTATATATTATAAACTCTAGACATTTTCAATTCCTTTTGCATTTTGGATAGTTTTTGGGTCTTGGGTAAAACTCGTACTCGACGGGTATTGAGCGAGGTAGGTACACGCTCAGTTTGACCGGGTTATTTTCGGGTCAGGTACCTGTTCAACTCTTTCGGTACAGGTGCGGGTTTGATCAAATCCGACCCGTTGCGCCCTAGAATCGAGCATGTTGTAACATTTAAACAGTTCCTAAAATTCAAGAAACAGTTCGCTCCGATCCCAAATTACCACGACCACCCTTAAAATAAATCAACAATCAGTCCACGCACTTCGATTAAATCATCAACAAATACTCAAACACAACAACCAAGTTATAACTAATCACAAGAACACAAATTAAAACAATCAAACACTAGACGATCGATCACTTCTTGCCTCCGGGAGTGTAGACGGCCAAGACCGTCTGCGCGACGGTGAGAAGGAGACCGAGGGAGCCGGCGACGATGGAAATGATGGCCCAGGGCTTGGTGAAGTAGTTGCGCCTGAACCACGCCTTCCACTTGGGGCACTTGTAGTCATAGTACTCCCACACGTCGCGCGACAGGTCCGTGTAGTAGAACTCGACGACGTTGGTGTCGCTGTAGAGGTTGTTGAAGAGCTTGGTGGCCTCCTCCGGGTCCAGCCAGTTCTCCACCACCTTCTCCCCCAACATCTCCTCCAGGTCCGCCAGCCGGTCCACAAGGTTGTCCATCAGTATCACGTACGACGTCACCTTCGGCTCGCACCCGGGCATGCACTGCTCGTAGCTTATCAGGTTCCGGAACGTCGACTCCGTCGTCTCCGTTATCACCAGCTGTGGGATCTCCAGCACTCCTGTTTTCTTGTTGAACATTACCTGTTCAAGGGAGACGGAGGTACCATATGGTGTGTACGAGCATGAGTGGGGATGTTCAAAAAAGACCGAACCGACCAAAACTGACCGAACCGAAAAATGGTCGGTTCTGGTCGGTTCCAAATATGGTCAGTTCGGTTTCAGTTCAATCTGTGAAAACCGACCGAAAACCGAACCAATCGACTCAAATTATGATGAAACCTTCGATTTATATACTTTAATTTAGGGTGTTTTCCAATTGGATTTTTGTTTTTGAGCTCTATTAACAGTAAAATTATTATACATAATTCCTCTAAAAGCCGACCGAAATCTATCATTTTCTGAATGGTTTACGATTTTTTTTTAGTTTTGTGGTTGATTTTCGATTTGGTTTGACGAATCACACGTAAAAATATTGAAAATAACAGTGTCTAAATGTGGGGGTGCCATGTGTGTATGAGCATGAGTGGGGTGTTAAAAAAACCGAACCGACCAAAATCGACCGAACCAAAAAATGGTCGGTTCCAAACGTGGTCGGTTCGGTTTTGGTTCAATCAGTGAAAATCGACTGAAAATCAAATCGACCGACTCTGGTTCAAATTATGATGAATCCTCCAGTTTATGCTTAAATTTAGGGTGTTTTTTTAATTGGATTTTTCTTTATGGGCTTTATTAACGTTTTGTTTTAATTAGTGTAAAATTATTACACATAATTCATCTAAAAGCCGACCGAAATCTATCATTTTTTGCATGATTTATGATTTTGTTTTTTGGTTTTGTGGCTGATTTTCGGTTCGGTTTGACAAACCAACCGAATTTTTTCAGTTCAGTTTTGGTTTGATTTCTTCAAAAATCAAACTGGCCAGTTCAATTCAATTTTGGTCGGTTCGGTTCAGAAACCAAACCGTGAACACCCTAAGCATGAGGTAGAAATTAAATTAATCGCACGTATAAACATTGAACATAATAATGTTACTAAAGGAAAGAGTCACACATAAACTCCCTTGTTCCATATCCCTACCGATATCTCTCTCGTCAAATTTTCAAACTCGCGTTACACCTTCTTTCAACATGTTGATTATTTGAGTTACTCAATGAAACCAAAAAATGTGTAATACATAATAGTTGAAGGTCGGGCAACGACTGGTTGTACCCTTGTTAACTAAGTTTCCCCATTGTTACATTTGGAACCCTCGATAAAGTCGCATCTCGAAAAAGTCATGACCCTTGTTATAACAAGATCTTTCTCCCAACAGGGTTGATCTCTTGTGTTATCCAATGGAATTCGAAAACACATAAGTATGTAACATTAGTTAAAACCTTATAGCTTGAGTTTGACTGAAAATACATGTCATTGTTAGAGTATAAAACTATAGCTGATCATTTAACTATCAATTTAAACTTTTAGTTGAGTTGTTCCTTTAATATGGTATTCGAATTTGTGCCTAGCGGACATAAGTTCAAATCTCAGGACATGTAAAAATTTACTTCTATTAAACTCTCTCTTCTTTCTGATATATATGATTGAGATTTACGTACCTGGAATATGGTGCCCTTTTCCATTGTGGGCTGGAGCTTCACTCCGGCCTCGCTGAGCGCCATCGCCGACGGCGTCCGCTTCCACTGCTTCGCCTTGTCGGGGCTGTACGGAGAGACCAGCGAGTGGCGGAGGAGGTCGAGGATGTGCTTGGGCTCGTAGTTCCCGCCGGCCGGCTCGGTCAGCGGGTTGGTGATCGAGAAATGGCGGCTGAACAGACAGATCACGAGCCTGGTCAGCGTCGACTTATACGGGCCCTCCCGGATCGTCGCTCCGAACAACCCGTCGAGCACAAGCCATGGAATCTGGTTCTCCAGCAACAACAGGTCGTGGTACAGGTACTGGTACATGCACGCCTTGGTCTGGACCGGGTCGTCCGGGTGGTCCGGGTCGGACTCTAACCCGGACCGGCACAGCAGCTCGATCAGGAAGCACCCGTCCACCACCAGGATCTCGACAAGCTGCCCGCGCGTGAACCTCACGCGCTCCGCGTAGCACGCTCGCGCGTCGGCCTCGAGCCTCTCGACGACCTCGATGACGGTGGTCAGCGTGAACCGCCTCTCCGCCGTTGACCGGCCGAGGAAGTCTCGGAGGTACAGGGCCTTGATCTCCTGGGCCGCCTCGAGGTTGGGCCTGCCGCGGTGCATGGGCCCAATAGAGAACGCGTCCGGCGCGTAGGCCCTGGGGTTGCGCCGCCGCAGGATCTCGGGCGTCTTGAAAATGCAACTCTTGAACGCTCCGAACGTTCTCTCCGGCGACATCATGAGTCGGAGCGACGATTCCAACTCTCCAATGTCTATTTTTGTTGCTTCGATACCCATTAAAATTAAATAAGTTGCATGTAAATAATAATTAATCTAAATAATTACCAATGTTGCACGAGGCATGCGACTATATAAGGAAAGGACAGATTTGGGTGTGTGGAACTACTATATATAGTGTTGCTCGGGTCCATTGTTTAATTTCTAGATAAATTCATGATTAGTGGGAGGGTTATATATAATTATATAGTGTAAATATATGATTAGGTAGTTAAATGAATTTGAGGGATAATGACACTTTATTACACCAAAATATAGTGAAATGACATTTTCATATCATAACTAATGTTGTATCTTTTTAAGAATCTTAACAATTTTTTGTGACAACTTATGTTAAAATGACTAAAATACCATTGGTTTAAGAAATCATAATAGGACTTGTCCAATTTGATTTATCAAACTAGATTTGAAATAGTTCAAATTTAATTTTAGATTTGGGGTATAATCGTAATTGCATCTTAAATATAAATCAAATTGAACCAAAGATAAAATAAAATTGAACCAATTCAATTTATCGTTTCTTAAACTAAGGGTCGTTTAAGTATTTTAGGCATTTTAGAGGTAAGTTGTCAAAAATAATTGTAAGAGTTCTAAAATTGAAAAAAATAATTAAAATATAAAATTGTCATTTCACTGTAATTAGGTGTTACAAAGTGTCATTATTATATCGATTCAAGGATGATAAATCTATTGCGAGGCAAAAGAGGAAAGGAAAAAGAAAAGATGTGACAGGAGGATCGATGCTTTTCTTGGAATATGTATTTTGAATACTTCAAATTAACACATTTCTGGTGAATTTTTCTTTTATATATTCCATACTTAACCTGGCAAGTGTAGTATATATAATATTCTGTAAAATTGAGTAGAATTGGGGCAAATGGGCTGGGCCTTCTCATTTAACAAGGACATACAAGTACCTGAATTGCAATAATTTATATTCCTATATCCTTAGCCCACAGAGTATTTCTGAAATGAATGAAAGCGTTTTACACATGTATTGATCTTTTTTTTTATATATAATTCTTGTGTTGATATATGAAATACGGAACGATGAAATTGACTCTAAAATTAAAAATTAATATTTTTAATCATGTTATAAAACAAATAAAAGAAACTAGAATTTTGTATATAACTCAAAATTATTAATCAAGAATCAAGAATTGGTACTCATAACACAAGAATATATTAATGAAAGAATAAACAAGAATGAAGATATGCACGTAGAAACAACAACACAATAATAAACAAGAATATAAGTAATTCAAGAATCTTACGGGAGCTTATGTTTATATTTTATCTTTCTACATCCATAATACATATGCAGTGAATGGTATTTATAGGAGGGAGATGGCGGTTTAGCTTTGGCATGAGGTGGTAATACCCTCTACATGTGTGCCACGTATCACATGTAGAAAGGTGGTGGTGGCCACACTACATGTTACAACACTCCCCCTTGGACACCACCTATTCACAAATTACTTTTAACTTTACAAGGAAAAACCCGATGGGATAAAAACCTAGTAAAGAAATAATTTAGGTGATGTTGGACGTGCATACTGCTGCCTCGTTAAAAACCTTTTCAGGAAAACCCAGTGGGACAAAACCTGAATAAGGGAAAAAAGAGTACAGCGCACATTAGTCCAAAGTGTGATTCTCTTTATATACTGGCTCCCCCTGATCGTTGCTCCCCCTGATGATTAACATGATTACTTTGGCTGCTTGCTAAGTCGACGCATGCCAATTCGCCATACTAACTTCTCAAATGTAGATGTCGGCAAGCTTTTAGTGAACAAGTCGGCAAGATTTTCACTGGAGCGAATCTGCTTGACATCTATTTCATTACTCTTCTGGAGTTCATGAGTGTAGAAAAATTTAGGCGATATGTGCTTGATTCGATCTCCCTTGATGTATCCTCCTCTGATTTGAGCAATACAAGCTGCATTGTCTTCATATATTATAGATGGAGAACTTGTCATTGAGGAGATATCGCATGATTCTCGAATATAATGAATGATTGATCGCAAGTATACACACTCCCGACTTGCTTCATGCAGTGCCAAAATTTCTGAATGATTTGAAGATGTTGCAACCAAAGTCTGCTTTGTTGACCGCCAAGAGATCGCTGTCTCGTTACACATAAGACATATCCTGTCTGGGATCGCGCATTATGGGGGTCTGAAAGATATCCTGCATCTGCATATCCTGTGAGCCCAACATTTGCAGTGGATTTGGAATATAATAATCCTAAATCTCTTGTTCCACTCAAATAACGAAATATATGTTTGATCCCATTCCAATGTCGTCTAGTTGGTTCAGCACTGAACCTAGCCAGCATATTTACTGCAAACGCTATATCTGGTCGTGTACATTGAGCCAGATACAATAAAGCTCCAATCGCATTCAAATATGGTACTTCAGGACCAAGTATATCTTCATCTATTTCTTTTGGACGAAATGGATCTTTCTTAGGATCAAGCGACCGAACGACCATTGGAGTACTGAGTGGATGAGAATCATTCATATTAAAACGTTTCAAGAGTTTCTCAATATATGTGGATTGATGGATTAAAATTCCATTACTCACATGCTCGATTTGCAGGCCCAGACAATATTTAGTTTTTCCAAGATCCTTCATTTCAAATTCTTTCTTTAAATATGCTGCAGTATTCAGGATCTCTTCAGGAGTCCCTATCAAGTTCATATCATCAACATATACTGCCACAATAACAAACCCCATATTTGTTTTCTTGATGAATACACATGGGCATATAACATTATTTTTATACCCTTCTCTGGTAAGGTATTCGCTAAGACGATTATACCACACCCTACCAGATTGTTTTAGTCCATACAATGCCCTTTGTAATTTTATTGAATATAAGTTCCTTGGATCATTTTTAATTGCTTCTGGCAATTTAACTCCTTCAGGGAGTTTCATAAAAATATCTGTGTCCAATGTACCATACAAATAAGCAGTTACAACATCCATTAGACACATATCCAGTCCTTCAGAGACTGTTAAACTAATCAAATATCTGAAAGTTATCATATCCATCACAGGTGAATATGTTTCATCAAAATCGACCCCAGGTCGTTGAGAAAAACCTTGTGCTACAAGTCTAGCTTTATATCGAACAATTTCGTTTTTCTCATTTCTTTTCTTTGTGAATACCCATTTGTATCCAATTGGTCGAACATCTTCTGGTGTTCGAGTTATAGGTCCAAATACTTGGCGTTTTGCCAATGAAGCCAATTCTACTTGAATTGCTTCTTTCCACTTTTGCAAATCATGCCTTTCACGACATTCATCAATGCTACGTGGCTCAAAGTCAAAATCATTCATTATTTCACTTGCTACTGCAAAAGCAAAAACTTCATCAATTATAATTGATTTTCGATCCCGTGTCTCCTTTACATAAGAACAATTTATATTGATTTCCCTATTCGCCTGTTCTTGAGATTTTTCAGGATTTTCTGAATCTTTATCCATATTTGAAATCGATGGCCCTTCAGGGACCAACAATTTTTCAGAAATCGAAGTTCTTTCAGGAACCATGAGTTCTTCTGGAACTTTTTCTACACTCGATTGATCTTTTCGTTTTCGTGGAACAATATCCTTTGATCCTATCGGTCTTCCACGCTTCCGATGTGTATTAGCAGAATTTACTGCTTCTTTAGCATCATTTATTTTAATTCTTGCAGGTGTATTAACGGCATCAATGTATGACCTCGTCATTTTTGCCGTATCTGTAAATGCGTCAGGCATTTGATTTGCAATGTTTTGCAAATGTATTATTCTAAGTATCTCCTTTTCACATTGCGATGTGTGTGGATCTAAATGATACAGAGACGGTACATTCCATAAAAGATCATGTTTCTCTTCAGGAGAATTTTTATGATCACCCAAAGACGGGAATGTTGTCTCATCAAAATGACAATCAGCAAATCTAGCTTTAAATAGATCACCCGACAGGGGTTCAAGATATCTAATAATAGATGGTGAATCAAAACCAACATAAATTCCCAATTGCCTTTGAGGTCCCATTTTTGTGCGTTTGGGAGGTGCAACAGGCACTTGTACAGCACAACCAAATGTTCGCAAATGGGATATATCAGGCTGATTTCCACACATAAGTTGCATAGGGGAGTAGTGATGATATGCACTAGGCCGTAGCCGAATTAAAGATGCAGCGTGTAATACCGCATGTCCCCAAGCAGAAACATATAATTTTGATTGTAATAACAATGTGCGTGCAATTGTTTGTATACGCTTAATAAAAGATTCTGCAAGCCCATTTTGGGTGTGAACATGCGGGACAGGGTGCTCAACATTAATACCCAATGCCATGCAATAATCATCAAAAGTCTTTGACGTGAATTCACCCGCATTATCTAGGCGAATTGACTTGATTGGATGATCATGGAAATGTGCTCTCAACTTAATAATTTGTGCCAGTAATTTGGCGAATGCAACATTCCGAGTTGATAACAAAGAAACATGTGACCATCTACTGGATGCGTCAATTAAAACCATAAAATAACTGAACGGTCCACTAGCGGGATGAATAGGTCCACATATATCTCCATGAATTCTCTGCAGGAATGATGGACATTCAGTACTGACTTTGGTTAAGGACGGTCGGATAACCAGTTTTCCCTGCGAGCAAGCAGTACATGTGATATCATTTGATAGTAAAACCTTCTGGGTTTTTAATGCGTGACCACAAGAATTTTGAATAATTCTACGCATCATTGTTGATCCTGGATGACCAAGGCGATTATGCCATTGCATAAAAATATTCGGATTATTGAACTTCTGGTTCAAAATCGCGTAGGTCTCAACTGTTTTTATAATTGTGCAATATAACCCCGATGATACTACAGGTAACTTTTCGAGTACACGCTTTTTACCACAATCAAATGATGTGATATAGAGATATTCTTTTTCATTCTCATTTGTGGTCTCAATATGATATCCATTACTGCGTATGTCCTTAAAACTTAGTAGATTTCTTTTGGATCTACTTGCATACAAAGCATTGTGGATGCTTAACTTTGTTTCATTTTTGAGTAATAAAGTAGCTCTTCCGGAGCCCTCAATTATGTTTGCAGAACCCGTAATAGTATTAACATTCGCTTCACCCAAAGTTAGATACAAAAATACTTCTTATCTTTGAGGATTGTATGTGTAGTGGCACAATCAACAATGCACACATCTTGGTCATTTCCGCAGACAGATGATTCCATTTCAAAATCCATCCTTTCATAAAAACAAAAAACATTACATCAGTTATAAACAGGAAGGATTCTCAAAAACATATTACAACACATCATATGACTAGTCATTCAAAGTTTCAACTACATCCTTGCTCATTTGGCCTATTTCTCCATCATCATCTCCCAAGAAATCAAAGATATTAAGGTTGGTCAGATCTTTATTTTCTGTGTTGTCAATATAGTTTGTCTCGACCACCTTTTCTTTGCCTTTATTTTTTATAGATGCTTGGTATAGGTCAACCAGGTGTTTTGGCGTACGACAGGTACGCGCCCAATGTCCTGTTCCACCGCATCTGTAGCATTTGCTTTCAATATTTCTGGGAGTCTCGTTTCGTAGGCTATTTCCTCTTCTTCTTTCATGCCCTTCTTGTCTATTCCACTGCTGGTGAAATATTCTATCATTTCGTCCACGCGCCTGAAAATTATTATGCCCTCGTCCGCGGCCGGACCACGACTGGGGCCTCGGCCTCGTCCGAATCTAGAAGTATTATGACGACTGGTCATATTTACTTCAGGAAATGGCGCACTGCCGACAGGGCGAGTGTGATGATTTTTTAACAACAATTCGTTGTTTTGCTCTGCAATGAGCAAGCATGCAATCAGGTCTGTAAATTTTTCAAATTTTCGCTCCCTGTATTGCTGCTGCAGGAGCATATTTGAAGGATGAAATGTAGAAAAAGTTTTTTCTAGCATTAAAGCATCGGTTATATTTTCACCGCACATTCTGAGTTTCGACACAATTCTGAATACAGCAGAATTGTACTCGTTGATGGATTTAAAATCTTGGAGTCTGAGATTACTCCATTCATTCAGTGCTTGAGGAAGAGCAATTGATTTCATATGCTCGAATCTGTCCTTCAACCTCTTCCAGAGGTCAAAAGGATCTTCAATATCGAGATATTCTGCACGGAGGCCAGAACAGATATGGTGCCGAATAAAAATAGTAGCCTTAGACTTGTCCTGCAGGGACGATGTATTTTTCTCTTTAATGACTTCCCCTAGATTTTGGGATCTGAGATGGAGAGTTGTTTCCAATGCCCACTCGAAATAGTTGTTTCCATCTAAGCATAGTGCTTCATAGTGGCATTTTACCAGGTTCGACATCTGAAAAATAACCGCAAGAACACAATTTTAAAATATGTCCAAAAATATGACATAGTTTGCGGTATGTAGAACTGCTGGTTCTAATATTTAAAGTATCAAATTTGAATCTCGATATCTCATAATATAATTCGAGATTTTACACTTTTATTTGAAACTTCGGGTTTCGTAAATTTGTAAACTTCTGGTTTACATAAACGTCGGGTTTAATAATTTTATTTCCCGACAGTGTTAGAACTTCAGGTTCATAACAATTTCCGGACAACCTTGAAACTTCGGGTTCAAGATGTCATAAAATTAACAACTTCGGGTTGCTAATATTGTACGTAAATATCCGACATATATAAAAAAAAACATTATTTTCTGATGCGAAAGATCCAATACAAGATTGGCAATCGCAGAGCATACTTATGATAACATATAATAACATAAATAAATTAATGAAATAAACATAATAAATAAGCTACTCGTGCTGATAACGTGTTATAAAACAAATAAAAGAAACTAGAATTGTGTATATAACTCAAAATTATTAATCAAGAATCAAGAATTGGTACTCATAACACAAGAATATATTAATGAAAGAATAAACAAGAATGAAGATATGCATGTAGAAACAACAACACAATAATAAACAAGAATATAAGTAATTCAAGAATCTTACGGGAGCTTATGTTTATATTTTATCTTTCTACATCCATAATACATATGCAGTGAATGGTATTTATAGGAGGGAGATGGCGGTTTAGCTTTGGCATGAGGTGGTAATACCCTCTACATGTGTGCCACGTATCACATGTAGAAAGGTGGTGGTGGTCACACTACATGTTACAACAAATCAAATATTTTAAAAGATTTTGTATTTTTATATACTAACTAAAGCTTGTATAATCAAATTTGTTAGTTGAAAATTATTTTTTAATTATGTTATGAATCTTTTTTTACTTTCATGAGCAATTTTGTCGGTTTTTACAAAAACTTATACATTTTGCAAGAAAATTGAAACAACATGACACATTCTTGTAACAATGTCATACAACAGTATGACATATTTTTGCAATTTTTCTTTTAAAAAATGTTGTGTTTTAAGGGGACATTCTAATGATCGAGGGTTTGGAAAGAGTTGGAGAGTTTGATCATGTTGAAAATGTACGGAGACTTTGATCTTGTTGAAAATGTACGGAGAGTTTTATGGATCATCACTTCGGTCACATCCAAGTAATAATAAAGTTCCATCACATTGACATCCTTGTACAAGATTCCGAACTGTTTGATCACCTCATGCGAGTTCACCCAGTTCTCCACTATACTTTTCTTGCACAACACGCTACCAAAAATTTCCCATGATGGCAACACATTTTGTGTGCTGCCACAGAGCCCAAACTGTGCTGCCGTCGATAATGGCAGCACATTGTCTACTGTCATAAGGGTGCTGCCGATTGTGCGTGGACTTAAGGTAAAGCAGCGTACAACATGTGCTGCCACAATTAGGGCAACACACATTACACGCATGCTGGAATTAGGGCAGCACATAGGACAAGAGTGCTGCCCATTTTATGGCAGCTCATGTATAATGTGTGTGCTTCCATAAGCTTCATATATAAATAATAAAAAAATACAAATTTCGGAATTAATTCTAAAATCTGTAATTTCTCAAACTCACACCAAATACTTATCTTGTGTGCTGCCATAAGCACATATTAGAGCAGCACACCTCCAAAGTGTGTTTCCATAACTGAGCTTATAGCAGCACATATTATGTGCGCTGCCTTAACCATGCTTATGGTGGCACACTTTAGTGGTGTGCTGCCCTACAAGCCATTAAGGGCAGCACACGCTATGTTATTTTGCCCAAATGGTGTAGTGACACTTCCAAGTCCTTCGCCCCCGCGATAAGGTTATCCATCTGTATCGCGTACGACGTCACAACAGGCTCGCACGATGTACAACTCTACTCGTAGCTTATTAGGTTCCTGAACGTTACCTCCGTAGTCTCTGTGATCACCACCTGTTAGATTATATTCACATTAAGGTTAAGACTCATTAGGGTCAGCCCATTTGTATTAGGATTTTTCTCTCTCATGTATTAGAGTTTCTTTATACTCTATAAATAGAGGTCTCATGTACATTATAAAACACATCAATAATATCTCTCATTATTTTCAATATGGTATTCACGTAACCGATCCTTGACTAAATCTCTAAAAAATCGCCTTCATAATATTTATATTAGCTAATTTTGTATTTAGTTTTAACGTTTTTCTCCGTAAAAATTAATTTTCGTATCATTTAAATCATTATATAAGTGACATTCTTATTGTGATAGACAAAATAGTACACGAAAAATGACAAAAAATGTGTCAACTAGTATGATAATTTTGCAACAAGGTGGTGTGTCGTTTTTTAATTGTAAAAATTTGCTCTGAACTTTATATTTTTGTGGAAAATGTGTGTATTGTTATAGAAAGATGAAATTGACCTTAAAATTAAGAATATTTTTTATTTTACTGCCAATTCGTCTATTTTTGTAAAAATATATGTACACATTTTGCATCAAAATGTAAAATTCGGAACATCTTTCTGTGTCATTAACAAATAGCACAACACTTTTCTGAAAAAGTGTCGTACTCTACTTTTTTTTCATTTTCATATTTATGTATACAAATAATATTATCCTCTATCATGTTTTATCGACCGCCTGTGGAATCTCCAGCACTCCCTTAATCCAATCGAATTTCACGTCGAATATGGTGTGTCGCTCAAGGCCTTGGCTGATGGTGCGCGCCTCCAAGCTATACCGATGAACGACGCTTCTTCTCGGACCAACGAGCTGTGAATGAGATGGAGTATGTGTCTTTTGTGCTGAACGGGCCGCTGGAAGAGCGGGTTGGCGGTCGAGAAATGATCGTTGAATCGGATGAACAAGAGCGTCGTCAGCGTTGTCTCTTCCGGTCCATGCCACCCATCAGCCTAAAAACTAATTACATATATATTTTAGTATATCAAATATTATCTCATACATAATAACTATATTTTTATGGATAATTACACGTGATTCCACTTAATATGTGACGCTTTACGATTTACTACACATAGTATAAAACAATTATTCGAATTTTACTTCATTTCTAATAAATTACCCGTTATTCATTTATGTAAAGTTTCTCTTAATTTTTTGTTAAATTCTTTTATGAATTTAGGAAGAGAATTTGATGACATCATTTTGAGAACTTAATGTGATTAGTCAAAATCGTCCAAAACTTAAAAGAAGTTAGAGAAACGTGTAAAATATTATATTTAAGTAAGCTCGAACAAAACTTTTTAAATTATGTGTAGCTAATCGAACAAAACCTTTTAAATTATGTGTAGTTAATCGTAAAACACGTTAAACTGAGCGTATAGATGTATATATAATACCCATGGAATCTGGTTCCCGAGCAACACCAAGTCGTGGTACAGGTACCGGCTCTGGTACTTGTTGCACGACATGGTCTCCCTCGGGGAGCTCGCCGGCCGGTAAATATAATCCAACCCTTTTTGGTACAGCAAGAACTCGACGAGGAAGCAAGTGTCCACATTTACTAGGAGAATACTGAGGTCTTCTCCTGTATTCGGCGCACAGTGATGATGCAAACCTTTCAATGTCTATTTTTGTTGCTTCGGTGCCGATTATGACAATTTTTTTTAATACGACACAATTTGCTAGCTAAAGTCAATGACTAGTTTAAATTAGGGAAAATTCCGATTAGCTACCATGTACAATACCAAATTTTCACTTAACTACCCCAGAATATGAAATTGGCTTGTGAACCCCCGAATTTCTCTAACGTGTCACTTATGCCTAACGGTGTTAACTTGATAACAAAAAGTCTAAAATACCCTCAACTAACAATTAAAATTTCAAAATTTTGACATTTGCTCTATCCATTTCTGGTTGTTTCTCTCTATTCAAGCCTCTCTCTTCCTGCCTCACAATTACTCATGAGTATGGCCTTTGTCTCCATTCGTTAAACAAACAAAATTAAAATTTAAGAAATAAAAGCAGAAATTGGAGAACGTTGATTTCGTGACCAAGGAGGGGTTTGAATTTGTGACCATGGAGGAGGCAAAAATCGCGACGGCGAGGACAGAGATGCGACCATCTCTGCCACGGAAGAAGAGGAAGGAGAGGGAGTCCTTGAATGTGGATTTGATGGAGACTTGTTGTTGCTCCTCAAGACAAATGTCTCTGTAGCATTTGAAGCATATCCTTGTTGTTGAGCATATCTTAACTACAACTCAGTTAACCGATTCGAACAACAAGAATTGATGGGTCTGCAAAATCGATCAAGATTCGGTTTTGTTCTCTCAATTTTTATTTTATATTATTTAATATAATTTCACATACAAGATGGAACAGATTGAAATCAATCTTGTTTGGCAGCCGAGAAAATCGAAGAAAATTAAAAGGAAAATTGGGAAAGCAAATGAGCGGTCTCAAACTTCTGTGTATCAAGCAAAATAACGAAAAATAAATAAAAGTTTCTCAAAAATTAAATCAACAGAAACCACGACAAGAAAATTATGCCTTTCTTTTTCTCGACAACCAAACAAGTGAGGAAAATTCAAAATTCGAGGTTGCTGATTTGGTGGCCATAGAGGAGGTTGATTTGGTGATTAAAGTTGGGTTTAGCCATAGATGTTCAAACCAGAAACGGACAAAGATGGGAGAAGGGTATTCTTGGCATTTTTACAAAAAAACACTCATGTGTTTGTCACATGACCAAAAATTAACACTGTTAGGTTTAATAAGTGACACGTTAGGGAAGTTCAGGGGGTTTAAAAGCCAATTTCATCTTTTTTTTTGACAACGTATGCATTTTTTGTGACAACATATTACAAGAGGATTCTAAAGAGAACTCTTTCTTATTAGAAGACTTCGCACTTAACTTGTTATGTCTTATCTTGAAAATGGTTTTGTCAAACACCTCTATTTGTAAGAACTATTCCCGAACATCTTCAAGCAGTGAACATGGGTTTGGTTGGGGGCGCCGGCCCAATTTTTAGGCCCAACCTAAAACTATCCAGTTAAGGAATTGAGAACCATTCATGAGCCCATTTGAAATTGGGCCAGCGGGTTATGGGGTGGGTTTGGGGTTTTACCGAACCCAATCTGCCATGGTGTAGGGCTTTTTTGGGCCCAAGATACAAAATCAGCCCCAGTTAATTTTTTTTCAATTTCATACATGCTTCAGATTTGAGATTTTAGCTTAATTTCTCATTGTTGTGGTATGATTTGAGTTCTGGGCACTGCCCAGTGCCCATATCCAAATTCCAAGCTCCTATATTAAATTGGGTTTTTTTTTTCCTGGCTGGTTAAAGGCTATATGTGAGCTTGTTTCTCATTCAAAACTGATTTTTGTTGGAACTCTTTGGGGTTCGAACCGATTCCAAAATTCATGGGACGCTTGTAAAGTAAATATGGAATATGAAAAAGAAAAGTACACCAAAAATGTGTTAATTTAAAGTATTCAAAGTACATGTTTCAAGAAAAGCATAGGTTCCTAGAATTTTCTCTTTTTCCTTTCCTTTTTTACCCCATGAAAGATTTATTATTTTCGAACTTATTTATCTTTGTTAACGGTAAATATTTATATACTATGTGGACATGGGTGACATATTATATGTATAGGAAATGTATTAGTTACAAACCTCTTATTTGTTGTCAAAACGTTTAAACCATCTCTCAACCGTCTGATTTTGTGCGGAGCGAAGGAGATGATGACACGTGTAACTACGCGAATTGGGAGGGAGATTACGGGCGATGACGGAGTCGTTAGGATGTTGATGTGTAACATACTTATTCCGCGCATGTAATCACTGTGTGTGTGTAACTGACCAGTTGTTAATGTGTAACACCTTCAAATAGTGCGTACATGTGTTCGGTCTTATGAACTTGTAACCGGTACCTTGGTAGTGTATAACACCTACAATATAATTGTATAACTATTCACGCATAACGTAAACCCATAATTGATCTGTGTAAATGTTGAATTGTAAAACAATGGTTACACACGCGAAACAGTATGTTACACACCAACACCCCTTAACAGCTTCGTCATCGACCGTTATCTCCATCCCAATCTACATTGTTACACATGTCATAATCTCCTTCGCTCCGCCCAAATTAAACGGTTGAGAGATGGTTTGAACGTTTTGGCAGTTATTTATGGTTTGTAGCGGAGAGCGCCTCTGTATATATATATTAGTATAGTGGCATGCTGATGAGTAGATGCGCAAGCTGTTCCACGGCCCCAAGTCTGTCTCTTACTCTCTTGCAACGTTGTAAGGTAGATTAATTATTAATTTATTATCCATCACATTTAACGTATTTTTATTTGCAGAAATCTTATTATTTGTTTCTTTACAGGTTGATAAAATCTTTGTTATTATAATTAATTATGGGTGGAGAAGCAACAAAAATAGACATTAAAGAGTTGGAATCATCACTCCAACTCTTGTTGTCGCCGGAGAAAACCTTGGGAGGCTTCAAGAGCTGCATTTTCAGGACACCCGAAATCCTCCGACGGAACAATCCCAAAGCCTACGCGCCGGAGGCGTTCTCGATCGGTCCCATGCACCGCGGCGAGCCGAGCCTCGAGGCGGCCCAGGAAATCAAGGCGCTCTATCTCGGAGACTTCCTCCGCCGGTCACGCAGACCACCGTCATCGAGGTCGCGGAGCGCGTGAGGTTCACGCGCGGTGAGCTGGTCGAGATCCTGGTGGTGGATCATCGAGCTGCTGTGCCGATCCGGGTTTGGGATCGACCCGGTGCAGACCATGGCGTGCATGTACCAGTACCTGTACCACGACCTGGTGTTGCTGGAGAACCAGATTCCATGGTTTGTGCTCGATGGCTTGTTCAGAGACACGATCCGGGAGGGCCCGGAGAAGTCAGCGCTGACTAGACGAGCCGGCCGATGTGAACTACGAGCCCAAGCACATCCTCGACTACCTCCGCCAATCGCTGGTCTCTCTCCATCTCTTGGTTCAAACTGGCCCAAGTTCATCAGGCAACTTTCTATCCCTCTCAAGATTCAGAGCTTTTGCTGGATTGCTGCCCCATAATGCTCTCTGAACCCGAGACTTCTTGTCTAATAGAGGCATTTTGATCTCTGTGGCCCAGAATATTTGCCAATTCTGTCGCACAACCTTTGAAACAGCAAAGCACGTTCTTCTCCACTTTGTTTGGACCCATGAGGTTTGGGGTCACTTCATGTCCAAGCACGAGTGTCACGGAACCTTCCCGAAGTCGATCAGAGCCTTCCTAGATCTCTGGCCGCGCCTCATCCACGACCGATCCCTTGCTAGCCATTGGAATCCTCTATGCAATCTTATTCTCTGGTTTTTCTGGTTAGCCCACAACGACTTCATATACAACAACACCACTCTGGGTTCTGAAGCTATCATGTCCAAAATAGGCTTCCTCGCCTTTGTGGTGAATTAGAGAGAGGTTATGGACTTCGGATAGAAGGTCTTCCCTAATGTGATTGATAGAAATAATGAGAGATATATTATTGATATGTGTATTATGATGAAAAAGAGAACTCTATTTATAGAGGGATAGAGAAACCCTAATACATGTGAGAAAAGGGTTACAGTTGCCGAGAATGTTGTCGAAGTGATGTGGCGAGAATTGAGGATGGATGATGCGCGCCGCTCACGGCTGATGGCGGATGCCTGATGGCAGATGGCGAGATAGCAGATGTCCGATGATGCATGATGGCGAGATAGCAGCTGCCCAATGATTGCCAGATGCCTGATGACTGATGGCGAGATATCATATGCCCAATGATTGCCAGATGCATGATGGCTGATGGCGAGATAGCAGATACCCAATGATTGTCAGATGTCTGATGGCAAGATAGCAGATGCCCAATGATTGCCATATGCCAGATGCCCTCCTCTCACATGCGGTGTCCGAATTACAGGATAACTTTCCGAATTACGGGGATGTACACATGTCGGTTTCCGGATTACGGGATAACTTTCCGAATTAAGGGGATGTACACGTGTTGGTTTCCGGGTTACGGGATCGCTTTTTTGATTTACGTGATGTCTGGATTACGGGATTTTCGTGCGTGAGGAAGCGAGGAAGCGACAGAGAGGAGTATAAAAGTGGACAAAAGAGAACACTAAATATTGTTGGCACTTCAAGACATAATCAAATTGAATGAGTACGTATGCACGTTTATATAAGCACCTTGGAAGACAAATAATGATGAATAAAACAAAATAAGTGGCTAAAAAAGAAGTAGGGCAGAAAAAGACAAAATAGAAAGAGGAGAGTGAGAGACACACAAAATTAATAAGGTAAAGAGTAAAAGAAGAACCGATTGGTTTGAGAAAGAAAATAACAGAATAACGGAAAGGACAAAAAATGAGTAGAGACGGTGTTTGAACTTGTTAGATGAGTTTTGCTGAAGGTAGCAACGAAAGCTTACGAGATTGTCGAGTTGATTGTTTGCGGAAGCGAGAGGCGAGAGATTGAGATTTGAATTGTCTCGCCCACCTGTCAGAATCACGAATCATTGACGAGTGGGTAAAACGATAAATTCATAGAGATTTGACCAATGATTGATTATGCCTCTGATACCATGATAGAAATAACGAGAGATATATTATTGATGTGTGTATTATGATGGACAAGAGACATGAAAACCTAATATAATCTAACAGTGATCTACTAGAGACTAAATTTCATTAGGTGAAGCATTTACAGAAAGGCAATAAAATAAAATGAATTGGAATTAGAAAAATTCATCTTCTATGGTATGTAAGCGAATTAAAGGGGGTTGCATGAGAATGGGGTAATGAGCAAAAGGATAGGAAAGAAATTTAGAAGAAAAAAGATGCGATGATATAACTTTGAAAATTTAATGAATGGGTCAAAGACATTTTTGACATTTAATACGTTTACAAAAAAAATCATTCAAAATCCCTTCAATTTTGTTTCATATAATTTATTTGCTTTTATGTTTTATTATTTTTCACGTACCATGTTCTTATTCTAGAGAAATTTTGAAATTGGAAACACCTTTAGAGAAGTTTTAGTCTTTTAACATCCATTTTCTTTAGAAACTGACATAAACTACTATATGAGAAAAATGCAAATCTTAAAAAGCCCGGCTTAGAGACATTTAGGATTCTTTTTTCAAATAAGGTCTCCAGCATGACATGTCAGAACATTACGATTAAGTTTAGAAAAAATGAGAAAAAATGTGTCTCATACATGGCGACAAAAATGTGCTGTGAACTTTAATTCTTTTCTCACAAAATATGTGTAAATAACAAAATTACCTTTAACATTAAGGATCATTTTGTAAATAAATATTCTCAAAAGACTTTATGAAAATATTTTTTATCTAAAATTTCTATAATCAAAACTAAGCAGTTTCATTTGTTAGTTAAAAATTATTTAAAAAATATATAATTCTTAGTATTATGGGGAACTTCACATTTTGCCCACCAATCGTTCGTTTCGGTGCGCCGTCTGTTGTTGGTTCCGGCGACATTCTTTGCTCCGACGCCCCTTCTGGCGTCGTTTTGTCTTTTGATGTTAGAGTCGCCTCGTGCCCCTAGGTCGGCAGCGCTTTGATTGGTGTTGCTCTAAATTCGGAGCGTGCGTCGAGGTTCGAGGGTGTCGCCTTAATACCCTCTCCTCACGCGTTTTTCGCAATCAATGCTTCTCTTCTCAAGGGAATGAGTCAATATCTAAATTCACTTTTATTACCTATGAATCGGGTGTATGCTGTTGGACACATAGATGGACCCTCAATGAAAAATGGAGTCACTCTCAAGCCCAAGAATGGTGTCACTCTCATGCCCAAAAACAAAAAATATCACAAAATGTCAAACAATCCAACCAAGAATTCGTGGACAGTAGTTTCTCGAATCAATCAAATTCAAGATTTCTTGTATCTCTCAATTTTCAATTACCTCAAATCAAGTTATTAATGTAAAATGTTGGCTTTCCTTTTCCATCTTGAAAAAGTTAGCTCATCTTCACTAATAAAAATCAATTTGGTGAGAAAAAAAAACATGACAACCAATTTTTGCTTAACCAAATGGTGAGTATGGTATCTCGCATTTCTCTCCTAATGGGAGTCAAGTGACAATATTAAGCCCGTTATTCATAAAATAATTTTTAAAATAACAAGTTTGGCGTTATTTTCTTTAAAAAAACGAAATACACGATTATTTTGTGTGATAATACATGACAAGTTTTTTGTAACTTTTGTGTAAGTTTAATATACATGATTTTGAAAATAATATTATAGTTTTTTTACGTAACCATGGAATCTGGTTCTCCAGCAACACTTCATCTCCTCTAACCCTCCCTCGCAGAAGAGCTCGATGAGGAAGCTGCCGTCCACCGCCAAGACATTGATCAGCTCTTGGGGACTGAGCTTCACCTCCTATCCTGGTAGCACCTGCGAGCTTCTGCCTCCACCCCCGCCACGGCCTCTCTGTAGTCGGCAAAATCAGGCATTCCCCCTGACCGGAGGAGGAAGTTCCCGCGATAGAGCTCCTTGATTTTCTGACCCGCCTCGAAGTTAGCTCTAGAAGATTAAAAACACATATCTTTTGAACTTTTTTTTTTTATAAAAAATTTCATATATACAATAAAACATTGATTTTAAAATTATTTTTTAAAAAACAATGGGGTTTTCAAAAAAATATTAAGAATAAAAATCACTTTGAACAACGTTTTTTTATTTTCAATATATATTAAAAAAATAATATTCAAATTCGTTTTTTATTATTTATTCCACAACTTTTTTTAAAAAAAATAAGTTAAATAAATTTTTTTTCATTCTTTAAATTCAAGAGTAGGGGTGTTCACGGTTCTCTAACCGAACCGAACCGACAATAACCGAACCGAATCGACCGGCTCGGTTATTTGGACTTCAGAACCGAAGACCGAACCGATGGCTGGTCGGTCGGTTCGGTTATAACCGACCAAACGATCGGTTCGGTTCGGTCGGTTCTGTCGGTGACCGAGAGTGAATGGGCCTCTTTTTGGGTCTCATCGGCCCAACAGAGACAACCTCAAATTTGGGTCTTATGGCCCAATTCTTAGTATCCTACACACTTTTATATACATACTCTACATATTCAAATAATTCTACTTCTGTTTTTGAATCTCAACCAAACAACAACATAAATATAAATATTGTCTAATAAAATTAATACTACAACAGTTCAAATTCCAAATAAAACAGTCTAAACAATCCCAAAATATTCAAATATAACAGTCCCAAATATAATAGTCCAAAATCCAACATGTCAAGCCCTAAAGTATACAAATGAAATAAATTAGGATGGCAAAAATAGGGGGAGAAGCGAGGGCAGAGGCATCAACATTTCCTGAAAATTACCACAAGAATACAGAAGCATCAATAAGTAAGAACATTCCAAAAGTAACATTACCAAATATTACCAAGCAGTAGCATCAATATGTATAACAAATTAATGCTTGGAAACATAAAAAAGTAGCTTAATATCGTCAACTTCAAGTAAAACAGTAGCTTAATATTGAGTTCAAGTGAACATATTAAAATAAGCAACTTCTCAAAACAGTAGCTCAAAAATGCAAGAATGACAAGAAAAAAAGCAAGTAGCTAACTCATAACTTTAACATAAATTGATCAAAACAGTAGCTTAAAACTCATGCAAGTTTAAAGCAAATGCTACAAGAAAGACTTATTTCAAGTTCATACCATGTGATATCAAAACCAACAAGAATGGGAAATCAAATGCAATAATATTCAAATTATGCAAAAGTCTACTCTCCATAATTCTCGTTACGAAATGATCCATACTTTCGAGCACATGACTGTAAGCTAAGCAACAGTCTCAGCTCAACAATGTTTTCACTTTCTATGGAAACGTTTTAGTTTTAAATATTTTAATTCATCAAAATTCAGCAACAATAACATATATTAAATGAAATATACATAAACTAGCATTAAGTTTGAGTAAAACATTAAAACTTAGGTCTATTAGATCATTTTCCAACTTATTAGATGCATTAATAGATACAATAACAGATAATTTTTGTTCTCTAGCATCATTATGTATGGAATATGTATAGAAGAGGAAATACATGATTAAAATTTTAAGCAAGGCAGAGATTCTCACATTGAATTCCATATATGTAGTGTTTTTTCCAAGCACAGTTTGTCCATGACCAGAAACGCCACACAATATAGCAAGTCAAAGCCCGCTCGTTCTCTGCAAGGAAAAAAAACATACTCACATAAGAAAACACAAGATTTAATTAAAAGGAAAATGTTCAAGAACAGAGGATTCATAGAAGAAACAAGCATTTGATGCTACAAGATATCGTGGACACTCACATGAATATTTCCAGTCAGTATCGTATATGTGACGATGAAACGATCTTAATATAGGTATTTTGATATCTGCAGATAACTCTATGTCGTCCTCTGCAAATTAACCATTGAAGAGACTCAAATAATTCAATTAACCACCAATGTCACAAAATAAAATGGCATTTTTATGCAATTTATTGTTGTTGGCTTCAAAAATTCAGTAAATTCAAGAGATACAATAATATGCAAATGGATCCTGATTAAAAAAAAACAATATAGAAAGTAGTTAGTAGGATAGTAACAGACCAACAGTGTCAACGGTCAAGTGCTCACAAAACCAAATAAAACTCAAGCACCTCTGGAACAGAAAGAAAAAAGTTATACTTTTCTAATACTTTAACTCTAACAAATTGTCCTAATATTTGATTTTCATGTTTCTCAACACACAAAGAATTACCTCTCATGCTCAAGTTATTGGGACAACACATTGAACCGAAAAGATTCATCCATATAGTTAAAATTACAGATTATGAAAATCTACTCAAGCACTTGACTACATGATATCAATAAACAATTTCTAAGGAAAGATAATCTTAAACTTAAACCCTTAACAATCATGTAACGAAATCATAAGGCTCGTAACTCGACCCAAATCTCATGGTTTACCTGTGCTTGACCATATCAGGAAGAACCAAAACATCTCCATCGGCGAGCTCGGGGCCGTCGCCTCCTCCGTAGATGGTCAGCTTGGTCTGCAAAATCAAAGCACATGAACAGTTAAGTGAAGGAGTCAACAGAGCAGTAGATCGAAACCGATCAAATACAATCGGCCAGTGGCGGATCCAGAAAATTTGTCAAGAGGGGGCAAAATTTTACACTAAAATTTATTTATTTAATAAATAAATAAAATAATTACTAAATGCATATAACAAAATTTAACTCGAGTTTGAATTTAACTTTCTTGTATATATAAATACAAAGTGAGTCAGTTCACGAACCTTTCAAACTCTAATAGTTTGGTCTCGAGTTCGATTTGTATATAAAACGATCTACTATTGTACTTAATATATGCATAAATTTGTTTAGAAAATTGACAATTTCTAATAATTAGTAAATATAATAGAATAAAAAAAATTTAATGAAAAAAAAAATTAATTAATACAATTAGTCAATAATTATTGAGTAAAATATAATTGTAACAAGCCCACAACTATAAAAGTAAGATTATGCCCATAAAGGTTTAAACCTATGACCTCATTAGTAAAATACCACTCCTTTACCACTAAACCAAACAACTTTTTATTATTAAGTGTACAGTTTTTGTATAGATATCAAAATTTAAGGGGGGGGCATATCCAATTTTCAGAAAAAATTTATATGATTTTTTTTTCGAATTCCTGGGCCAGGGGGGGCACCTGCCCCCCTGGATCCGCCACTGCAATCGGCAGAAATAAAATGGTTAAGTAGTGAGAGAACAATACCTTGACAGCAACGGAGGAAAGAAGCTTCGGAAGAGGATGGGCTAAGTGGTTCAGGATCGCCGCCGTCGATGAACCCTATTTGCTCTGCTAGGGTTTACAAATTTTGGTGGAAATGAAGTTACAAGAGTAAGAGATGTATTTATAATAGAATGAGATTAGGGTTTGGGTGAGTGTCCATTATTTGTATCTATAATTTAATATGTATTGTAAGACACAAACATATGACAGCGCAATGGTAGTGTGGTCCTCTTGTCTTGCTTCAGTTTTAGGTTCGGTGACCGTTTCCTTCGAATCGGGTTGGTCGGTTTCTGGTTTTCTGCACACCCCTATACAAGAGTATTTAAATGAAGGGTAAATTCCACATGACCCCCCTTAACTATAAGCGTGTCTCACATGCCCCCTTAACTACAAAATTAATCTGAGGTGCCTTAACTATCCAAAAATCCTACTTTACCTTTTTTTGTTGACTTTTTTCAAAATTCTGTTAAGTTTTTTGTGAAATGACGAAAATACCCTTGTATCTGAAAAATTAAAATAAATAAATAAAAATGATTTTGAACTTTTTTTTCTATTTTCTCGTTGTACAAAATAAAGAATAAAAATAATATTTTAGTATTAATTTTTTATTTTAAAAAAATTAATAAAAATAAAAAACGATGTTTAAAAGTAACTTTTTATTTTTTTTATAAAAAAAATTTAAAAAAATTATTTTTACTATTAACAAAATTTTATTCTTTATTTTGTAGAACGAGAAAATTTAAAAAAAAAGTTCAAAATCATTTTTATTTATTTATTTTAATTTTTCAGATACAAGTGTATTATCGTCATTTTACAAAAACTTAACAGAATTTTGAAAAAAGTCAACAAAAAAGGTAAAGTGGGATTTTTGGATAGTTAAGGCACCTCACAGATTGATTTTGTAGTTAAGGGGGTGCATGTGAGACACGCTTATAGTTAAGGGGGGTCACGTGGAATTTACCCTTAAATGAATAAAACACTTGTTTAACTTACTGATTTGAATATATATATATATATATATATATATATTTAAAAAAAAAATTTCTTGAAAAATATATTTAAAATAAAAAACCTGTTAAAGGTGATTTTTTTATTTTTAATATTATTTTGAAAAATTAATTTTGAAATTAGTGTTTTATTATTTATCTAATAAAAAAAATTTAGAAAAAGTTTAAAAGATATATTTTTTTAATATATGGGTATTATGGACATTTTACATCAAACTTAATTCTGTGATGAACGGTGCAACTAAATGAAACCTTAAAATGGTGACGTGCACTTAAAAAATTAGAGGACAGTGACATGTAAAAGTTGCATAGTAAAAGGTAGTGATCGACAATTTTTCTTTATATTTGCGGACAGATGCAAAAAGAAAAAGAAAATGAGAAAATTGCAATAGGAACCTAATGCTTTTCTAGGAATATATGCATGGAATACTTCAAATTAACACATTTGTGGTGAAATTTTCTTTTTTATATTCCATGTTAAACTTGCAAGCGTGCTAAAATATTCTAGAAATTGAAAGTGACGGGCTTTAATTATTTTTATTCTCATCTTAAATATGATGCTAAAATATTATGGGGTTTCAATCGGGGACAAACCTATCAAATCACTACAAATTTTAGAACGCTTGTGATCCATTGGATGAAACAATCAATGGTCAGATTTAATGCTGACTCATTAATGGCATACTAACGTAAATATGAATTATCTATACATTTCTTTTGGTCAATTTATACCATCAGAGGGGTATAAATGTATTTTTATACCATTATTTATTTTGAATATTGTTTCCTTAATTAAATATCTTAATTTTGAATTTTGAATATTATTTCCTTAATTAAATATCTTAATTTTGAATTTTGAATATTATTTTCTTAATTAAATATCTTAATTTTGAATTTTGAATATTATTTCCTTAATTAAATATCTTATTTTAAATTTTGTTTATATCATATGATATTCTTTAATTAAATATCACTTGTAAACCGTTTATCGGTATAATGCAATGGTTTTATTGGTTTATATGATGTGTTTAATCATCTGATTCATCTAATATGTTTCATCTGATATGTTTTATTTGACATGTGTCATTTGTGATGATATGTTCAATCTGAGATGCTTCATTTGATATGTGTCATCTAATAAGTTTCATCTGTTATGTTTCATCGGATATGTTTCATAGTTAATTTAATATGTTTCAAATACTTGTCATCAATTTGATCAAACAATTCAATTGCTTCATTGGCTCAATTGTTTTTTTTTGGTTCAATTATATTCCTTACACATCACACCAATCACAAAATAAAATTTATCATAGCCATATCATCTAGATCAGTATTTTTGCAAAATTGCAAAAAAAAAAAAAAAACCTAAATGCATCGTCCCTCAAATCCGTGACACCAATTTACATGGTTTATATCCTCAATTACATAAGCAATGAACCAACATACGGTTTATGAGGTCGGTTTCATCAAATCAGTTTAATCGATTTTCATAAATTGATGTACACAAACCGGTTTCATGTTTATTGAATATGTGTCATTGAATATGTCTCACCGAATACGTGTCATCGAATACGCGTCATCAAATACTCGTCATCGAATATGGGTCATCAAATATTGTGTCATCGAATATTGTTTCATCGAATCCATTTTGCAGAACATCACTTTTCTTATTTCAAAATTTATCTTGTCAGAGAAGCCGAGGAATCCAAATAAAAACAAAGCATGAACATTAATAAAATTTAATTCGAGAACTTAATAAAACCGAGAATCTAAATCAATATCAAAAAGCATGATTGATATTATGTTCAATCCAGATTAGGTTTTCTGTTCCATCTATGCCGTGAATCTAAATCAATATCACAAGAAAAAGTGAGACAAATACAAAATAAATCTAATCCGTAAACTTTATGTAGTCGATTCAAATCCATGCCCAGATATTCAAAAAATTAATAAAAAATTGGAGAAAATGTGAAAATAAACAAGATTACACAACAATAATTGGAAAGCACAAGGGTGAGAACAAACCGGTCTCCAAAATCGAGAATAAACCGGTCTCCAAAATTGATCTTTATCGGATTCTATTGATCCATGTATCAGATCACTCTGCTGCAGGATCGGAAGCCGCCAAACCTGGTGGCGAATCTTGTACAACCGAGCTCATCGGTCTGGACCATGGCCGTCGACCGAGCTTCTCTGCATCGATTCTGGCACGACACCTTAGTCATGGCATCGTGTAGATCCGCCTCTTTGCCGACAGGAGCCTCCCGTCCGTGTGCATCCTCACCGTTCGCCGTCTTGATCCGGAGCCGTCGCCATCTGGAGCCGGAGCCGGGGCCGTCTCCTGGAAGCGAATTGTCCGCCTGCATCCTCACCGTCGTCGTTGTCTAGAGCCGCCGACGATCGCCGAATCAACTAGGATCGTCTCCGTCACCGTCGTATCGAGCGTTGCTGCTCTGAATTGAATTGTCGTTGATGCGAAGGAGCCGAATCGACCACTTATGCCGCCGTGGAGATTGGTGTAGCATGGAAGTAGCCGGCTCTCCGTCGTGGGGAAGTCGCCGCCTCGCCGGAGTGGTCGCCGTCGAAGCATTACGTTTGGACGCAGAAGGAGAAGCGACGGATTTGGTTTATGATTAGGGTATATTGTGGTGTGTGTCGCATAATATATATATATATATATATATAATGTCATAATTACTATATTACCCTTTTTATATTTTTATATTTGTTTTATTTGGTATTAATCAAAACCGTTGATGAAACTAATCCGATGACCATTAGGCATTCTAAAATTTGTAGCTGATATATAGTTTGTAGCGGATCTCTTCCCAATATTATGTTAGTATTTTAAATAAATGACGGAAATAGAAAAATCTTAATTTAATGTGAAATGTCACTTATTCTGTTATTCATCTGATTTTAAATTCAATGAAATAATTGTCTTTTCAAAAATAAAAACTAAATAATTTATTTTAATTAATTTACCCCTATCTCTAACAGTATTGTCAATAATCAACAAATTCAGGTGAGTGCGTGTAAATGGGCTTGAACTTGAACCACACTGGGCTGGACTCTCTCCGCAATGAATTTCTGTGGCGAATATGTAATTCGGTACCACCAGGCCCAGCCCATTACTATCTCCATTCCTTCCACTTTATTTTTCTCGCGTTGCGAACAAATAGCCGACCGATTCTGTTTGACTACGCGTCTCTATATTTATTAGGCCGAGCCACGTTATTTACAAGGCCTTGGACGATGCACCGAAAAATTCCACGTGTCAGCATCACAGACCATCAATCCTCCACTGCCCGTGGAGGCCATGACCACAACCACGCGCACGCGATCCAATCTGTGACTCTCGCCCAATAACATCGCAACACCTGTCGCTCGCCCACACCCCAATGGCACCCTCGTAATTAAACCCACAACCAGGGCTATTTCCGGAAACGAAGAGGTCTCTGCTCTCCTCTAAAACCCCGTTTCCTTCTCCACGCAAAAGCCCTCTTTCGCCGCCGTCGCTACGATCTCGACATGGCCGCGATCCGCCGCCTCGGAGTGGTTGCGCCGCCGATTCTCCGCCTCCGAATCGGCGCTCTCTCGTACGGATCGTCGGCGGCGGCCCAGCTGCGGTACGACGAGTACGAGGACGACGAGCACGAGGATCGGAGGTCGATGGCCGATTCCGAGGGGTGGTTCCCGAGGAGGGGAGTGCAGTGGGTGGTTATGGGAGGTCCGGGCGTGAAGAAGCACGCGTACGCGGAGAGGCTCTCGAAGCTTCTGGAAGTTCCTCACATATCCATGGGCTCTCTTGTTCGGCAGGAGCTCAACCCTAGCTCTTCTCTCTTCAAGCAGGTTCGGATTCGATTTTGACTTTTTTTTTTCGAATTCGATTTATTTTGTGACTTTTTCTTCAAAGTTTTGAATTTTTTGCTGGCATTGGATTTATGTGTGGAAGTTTAGGATTTGGGTGTTGGGTGTGTGCTATGAGTTCTTTTTGTGATGATTGATAATATTTTTGAAGAAAAATTAGCAATTTGTTGCTGTTTGATGATCTTTTTGAGTTATTGTCACGTTTATTTGGTTTCAGAACAAGAAACTGAATTGAACAAGTTAAACTAACCAAGAACGATGAGGGTCGAGCCCTAAAGCCTCAGCCACACTACGATTTATGTATACAAGTTTACACTTTGGATATTTGGGTGTCTGCTATGAGTTCTTTTTGTGATAATTGATAATAGTTTTGTAGAAAAATTAACGATTTGTTGCTGTTTAATGATCTTTTTAAGTTATTGGCTGATTACTCTATCTGGTATTGTCAAGTTTACTTGTTCTTTCACAACAAGAAGCTGACTTGAACAATTTAAACTAACCAAGAATGATGAGGGTCGGGCCCCAAAGCCTCAGCCGCTCACTAGGAAGTTGATTTTCTAGTATTTGATTATAACACAAGTTTACCTAACTCATTCTTGTAGATTTTTTTTGTTAATCTTATGTCTAGTTTACGAGCTGTTATTACCAGTTCCTTTTATGTCTTATTAGATATTGAAACATTTAAAAACCGCAAGCAGTTTGACTCACTTAAGCTGATGTATATGCACAGTTTGTAGTCTGCTAGACTACCAACTTGTATGTCAGTCCATGACATCAATAGTCTGAGGGGGTCAAGTGGAAACTGCCTCTTAGAATACCAACGATGAACCAATATGGAACTTTAGATTCAGCTTTAAACGACTGAGATTAAATCTTATGTGTTTACATCCTATAAATATTGAGTTTACAACAGTTGAATTTCACACATTCAAGTTCACATTATTGTGTGTTTAAATCACTTATACCTCCTGTTTACATCAATTATAAGTTTGCATTCTATTTTTATTGTGAGTTAACTCATTATTCCATTGATTATATCCTATTTATGTGTTTTTCCCTTATACCCTCCTTCTCAATGTAGATAGCAAATGCAGTAAATGGAGGTAAGCTTGTTCCGGAGGATGTAATATTTGGACTGTTGTCAAAGAGGCTGGAAGAAGGATACTGCAGAGGTGAAACTGGATTTATCTTGGACGGGATTCCTCGAACTAGGATCCAAGCTGTAAGTTCAAATCTTTGTTAGATGTACTCTGATTTTCCTTCATGGGGTGTGCATGTGTACAAGTTGTAACTGTCATAACATCTTAAATCTTATGTCCTACTGATGGGTTGTTTGTTCCACAGGAGGTTCTTGACCAAATTGCTGACATTGATCTAGTAGTGAATCTCAAAAGCACAGAAGGGCATTCAGTGAAAAAGAACTTCGGAAATGGAATGTTTTCTCATTGTCAAGAATTTCATAGCATGAGTCATGGGCGAGGTTTAGATGCTCTGGTGCATGAAGAGAATGCCAAATTGGAAAAATATTCAGAGCAGGTAATGTGAATTTCTGATTTAAATGCTAATTCCATTTTTTCGGGTCATGGTTTTAACTCACTGTGAATATCTTATTGCACACGTGCTTCATCAATATGTTGTTATTCCCCTTTTGTGCCTCGCCCAGGCTTTTCAACTTGTTTTCTAACAATGTAATCAGTAATATGGGACCTTTCGGAAGTCTTAACAACTTTTTATGTATATCCACTCATAGTTCACCTGATATATTGGCCGTTAAATTTTTAACATTTTGTTTTGGATAGAAACATGTTGAGAGGGTAGTTTGGGATGATTTTGGTGCTTTGATATGTTTGGGACATAATCTTTTAAAAAGTGAGGCTGTTAGGCCAACAACTTTTCGAATGATGCTCAACTGTCAATGTTTATGCTGTTGAATTAGTATCTTCGGAGATATTCTGTATTCCTATAGAAAATGAATGATGCAGAGTTTTTCTAAACTTGTGGTTCCCTTTCTTTTTCAGATAAAGCCATTGGAAGAGTACTACAAAAGAAGAAACGTACTTCTTGATTTCCAAGTGGCAGGTGCGCCCGCTGAATCCTGGAAGGGCTTATTGGCCGCATTGCAGCTCCAGCATGTGGATGCTGTCAATTCTTCACAGAAGATAACTGCATGATTTGCCTTAACCACCACCTTTTTGTTTGCTTGCCCACATATTATAGTAAATATGGACTTGAGAGTGGAGAGTTGGTTTTGATCTATTCGGCGAATTTCCATTTTGGCTTTTATGTTTTCGTTTTTGCTATTTCATTTGAATTTACCCAATGTCCTGCAGTTTTTGCTTGAATTTTGTAATGTAGTTGTAATGTGAGAAAAAAACAGTGAATTGAACACTGTCCTGTTGTTATAGTTATATACCCATACACTTTGCAGTATGCTATAGAAGTGTTATATTTCTCAATTTCTGAATCTGGGAATATTGTGCAGAAATTTTAATCAAATTGAGAAGCTTAAATTTGAATTTCAGCACGCATTGTTTAAATACTGCCAAAAACAAAGGAAGAAGCACATTTCAAATTTCTCCGACATTGAATTCCAGGTCCAAGTTGTTCTACAAGAACTAGAATTACATTTTGTACAGGAATGACATGCAACAATGAAACTAAGACCGATCCAGCTAAATATTTACAACTCATTCAGCTCACAGCGAGCAAAAATTATTCATACATCTTATTGATCGTTGTTCATCCATACCTCCCGAAGGAGATCATATCTGATAGCATTATGACTTTGATTTCCCTTTGATACCCAGTTGGACTTTTTTGGAGGTGAGGGCTGAGAGCCATCAATGAAAATTGAAGCCAAAGGAAAATTCAGTTCATCAAGCTCATCGTCGCTTGTGTATGATTTCCTGACCACCGAGGACCCACTCCTTCTCAACTTACTATATCTTCCAGCTTCTCCTAAAATTCCAGCTGCTGAAGGCGGAGAGTAGATAATAGGAGCTGCAGCGTATGGGAAGCTCGTGACAGACTCTTCCCCAGACTCAAGATGATCCTGCGTCAACATAACGAGCATTATGGTTACAAGCTCTGCAGGGCTTGAGAGAATTAAACAGCATATGACACAAACCTCTGAGTCCAGAACTTCAAGCACAACATCAGGGATTGGATCAGGGCAAAACTCATCGGGAACAAAATTGTCAATGACCCTCTTGATCAATTGTGCGCTAAATGCAGGACATACCTTAACAAAAAAATAACGTTCACAGTGAGTTCTAGCAGATGATAATCCATTGTAGGTAGAATATTGATGATAGTGAAGCCAAAGGATGAGTTGTTGGGTTGAACCTCTTTTCTGATGGATTTACACAATAGCATATCTTTTGGAAGCATCATGAGCTCACTCAAAGCGTGGAGGAGATGGAAAGACTTGAAAGATGAATCTTGTCCGTCATCGCGGTCTTTCTCATTTTCAAGTGGGTCATCATCTTCCGCGCCAAATAGGTCCGTCAACCATCTAGACCAATTTCCTATCTGAAATTTATAGGATACGAGTTAAAAGCACCTGAAATAGTAAGATGAACCTGAGATAGGAGCACAGCATTTGCTCACCGCAACTTTCAGTTGCGCTCCAGCCCCGAAGCTTGTTATTCCAGCCGGAATAGGAAGAACCTTGGAATCGCTGATAGGGTCGGATACAGGATCGGTAGGGGTGTCATCAGCATATTCACGGAGAATAGCATTGAACATAGCCACGTCTAATCTAGCCGCACATTGTTCCATTATCTAAATACATAACAAAGATGCATGTTAAAGCAGTGTAGTTAATAGATATATAGAAGAGATAGAATCCAGTTGGGAGATACAACTAGCATTAATTCATAATTGATTGCTTGAATATGTATGAGATGACATCTAATTTGGAAATACATCAAAAAGGCAAAAATTGTCATTGGATGCAAGAAAATGATGGCTCTTGTCCGTAAAAAAGTCACAATTCTAGAAAGACAATTAATAAGAAAAGTTTTATCCTTTTATTTTCACTATACGAGTCAAGTTTTCTTATAGATATACACATCGATTTTGCTACTACTGTAAAACAAAGAATACTGAAATTTATGCATATGCTTAACTGGTTCAGAACAGAAACTTGACCTCTATCATTAGTATGTTATGCAAATTTCATTTTTACATGTTCTTTCATGAAGTTTTCATATGGGTGAGAAAAAGTTTAACCTGCAACATCCCTTATTGCCCCAAATATGTGACATTAGAATAGAAAATACATAATGTATGGAGTTACCAATCTAGTTAGCACAGGCAAGCATCCACACTCATGTCCTCCACCCCGAAGAGGACAAAGTCTTTCACAGGCCTCCTTGAAAGCCTTCTTCCAGAGCTCTAACGAGAAGCTCCCTTGCTCTTGATGTACAAAACTAGACGTCCTTTCATATGTTTTCATAGAGCCCGAACTGATCACACTATCAATTGCCTCTGCAGTTGCCGGCTGCATGTGTGGAGTTAGGGTCTGCATAGAAAACAGGAAAATGAAAAATCAGGATTTTTTTCTTGCAAATTGAATAATAAAAGTATAAAACCATGTACGAGTATAGTTCATGAATTCTGAGGGAAAATCATCGAAGAAAGGAGAAGGAATTAAAGCATAACCTGCCACCATATGGACTCAACAATTCGAGAGAAGATCCAACCTTCAATCTTTTCAAGCGCGGCTATAAATACACTAGGGTCATCCCAATCGCTTGAACTCCCATCCATACCATTTTTACCTTCCTTCCTGATAGAGGACAGATCTTTCCATCTTAGCGGAGATGATATCCTTCTGATTCCATTTCCACTACCACCATTCCTATCTTGATCTGCTCCATCAGAAAGTGGTGACTCGGCATCCCCCATGGCTTGGCTGATGATAGCTCTCAAGACAACAGAGTTTGACAACCAAAACGTCAGCCTGAAATCAACACAAACAAACGAGTTTCTGTGAAAAAATTTCAAACTCCAAAAAATTAGGCACGTTTTTGTTATGTTATTTGGTGCACAAAGAAAAGGTCAGCCTAACATTGAAAATGAACCATTTTCACATTACATTTTGTCAAGAAAATATTTTCATGATTGAAAGTCATTTCTTGAAAATGAAGCATTCCAGGCATGTAACTGATCTGCCAAGCCTACTGTTACATTCATGGAATGAGGTGTTTTTGCAAGAGACAATATTTTATTCAATCCACTAAGCAAGAGATAAAAAACATATTTGTATTCCATCTAAAGAACACGGGACTTTGTAGGGAGTTCAACTCAATGCACCGTAAATGAGTGAAGAATAAATTGAAAACCATATAGCATGGAATGGATGATATATTAAAAACGCGTAATTTCTAAAGGATATGAAATAAAGACATGATCTAGATTTACCTCGGGACATCATTTCCACATGCTTTTGCAACCAAAACTAGTCCTGAAATAGCACTTCTTGCTGCACTAGATTTTCTTCCTCCACAACTTTCTTTACAAGCATGCAGATACAGCCTAGAAAGGCGCCGAGCTGGAGCATGGACCTTGCTCATGGAGCTTCCATGCTCGGCAACAACCGAGTAAAGGGCCGCCTCAGTTGCCGCAGCTTCTCTCAACTCTCCCTCGAGTGCCTTTATCCTGTGCTCCAATTGCTGGACTTTGGTGTCCGTACTGGAACTTCTAGTGTCTTTTAAGTATATTTTAGCATCTTTTCTTTCACTGCTATTGAGGCGCCCTATGATATTCTGTGCATTTCCCATAGCACAAACTTCCTTAACCTCATGTTGATTACTATTTATAGAATTGCTCCTGCCTGTCTCTATTGGTGACCTAACAGACTTCACATGCTTTAATGGGTCACTTTTCACGACAGTTCCATTTATCCCTATATTGCTCTTGCTTGAAAAAAATGCTTCACTTTCCAATGATACTTGCCTAATTGGTGATCCTCGTAAGAAATTACTATTTGGTTCATCTTCCAATTTTTGGTTTTGCCTTCCGTTTTCTTGATGTTCCTTCCCATTTTTATCCTCGGTAGAACTATCATAAACATCATCAGTAGTTTTTGCCTCCACGCGGTAATTTTGGAGCTCATCTCTAACTGCACTTATGCAATTATCAACTTTTTCATGGGCTCTCTGAGGCGAATCTCTCGGTTCACTGCCAGTCACGCTGGTTTTACACTCTTCCTCTGTAGTTCCAAGAGTTGAGGATGGGAAAGAAAAAGAAACAAAATCAGGGATCTGATTATCGATGAGTGATATTGAACTATAGTTGGGAGATTCAGATATAGAAGCATGACCGTGCGCAGGGCTACCCAAATCTGACGATAAGTCCACTGATGACGAACAAGATGAGCTCCCCTTCACATTTTCTTGAGGCACAATCCGTGGCATCATAATAGACGTGTTAATCAACCCTTTTGAAGGCGGGACCTCCTGTTCATTCTCTCCCATGCTATTCATAATTCTGTCCGAGGATTTCTGCAATTTACCGCCAATAATAAACTACACGTTAACTAAACTTAATGTTCGGAATGTTCACTGATTGGACACAAGTATATAAACTATAAATTGCATTTGTTCTCCTTATCCCAATTTTATGACTCACGAGAAAAACTTATGAACACTAGAACAAGGGAAAATTGCAAAAAGGTGCTTTATAATTTGAATTTTTTTCAAAAGGGTGCTCTGATTGTTTATTAATGACAAAAGGGTGCTGTGTTGTTTGCATTTTTTTGCAAAATGTGTTTTTTCATAAAAATGACAAAATCACCCATGAAATTAAAATTTGTTGGCGAGAAACTTTTTTGCCATTAACAAACAACACAACACCCTTTTGCAAAAGTGTCATATTGTAGGGCACCTTTTTGCAATTTACCCTTAGAATAACGGTGTAGTGTAGTACTAGAAAATTGATACAAGTAAGATTCATTTTTGTAATACAGATACTTGATTTGAAAGTTAAATGGAACAAAAAAAATGAATACCTCTTCATTATGGGATGGCAAGTCTCGATTGGATTCATAAACAGAGGAAGAAACATTAAGCGATGAATGTGAGGAAATATCGTCATCAGTGAAAGAGGCAAAATCTGCTTCTTCCGCATATTCCTCATTCATTAAGGCCGAAACAGACTCCCCGCCATTCTTGTCAAGCGACACCTCTTTAGTCGGGCTTTCCCAAACTGAGGAGCTGGTCCGATCCTTATTAACTCGCTGGATTTTCATGGACAAGATCGGTTGATCCGTGTTCCTATAGTTCCTCTTGCAGTTCACCGGAACATTCACCCTCAATTTATCCCTGACAATCCCATATTCCGACAAATCCACAATAGATGTTCCCAACAGCTGGCCCTTCACAGTCTTGTCCCTGCGAGGCTCGTACAGATTCAACTCCAAGCAATTCTTCTGAAACGCATCGGCATCACCCGCTTTGGCGGATATTTCCCGCACAAGAGTCACGGAAAGCTTAAAGGACTCGTTGAACTTGATCCTTCCCTCGCCAACAATAGACCCGATTGACGGGACAACGGGCTTTGTGGAGCCGGAGCTCCTGTCGCCATTTTCCCACTGAATCATGACGGACCGAAGGGAACTGAGAGACTGCGATGGAGGCCAAGGCTTAATCTCCTCAACGTGGATTAGGTAATCGACTTGAACCGAGAGGGTTCTTATGTTCTTCGTCGGCAAACCTAGAACCATTGTCCCACGAAAATTGATTGATTCTCCAAATAGGGCTCTAGATATATTCAGCTCTTAAGACCAAAAGCAAGGCCCTACAAACATCAAATTCAGTAGAGAATGATGTTATGAGTACTGAATAAGATTTTTGGTAAGAAAAAGTGCACAACCACAATATTTCTCCATTTGGTAACAATAAATGCAACAAAAACAAACAACCCTAGAACCCTAGATCTTGCAATGTGCACTATTTAGACATCTAGTCAATTAAAAACCCACTGATCTGAGCTCAAATCAATACTTGAACTACAACTACCCAACTCCTTGCTTTGAGCTTTCCATTTCCTCCAAGGACAAAAACAAAAAAGGAAAGAAAAAAACATAAACAAGGACCTAGAGCTAGTACTTTTTCCTATTTTCCTGCACTTTCTCGACAACCAAACAGAAAAAAAAATGCAACTTCATGAAAACTAGGGGAAAAATAAGAAAAATGACAAAAAATGGTAACACAAATTCAAAACAAACTGCTATTTTTTAGCTGCATTCGAATCTGAACACACCTAAAACGAAAACATTTCTACTTCAGCTACTGAATAATCTAACAAAAAACAATTTTTGCATCAGATCCATACATTGTCACCGCAATGGAACCAAATCAGCTCGACCCATCAAAGAACAAGCACATATTGCCACAAATCACAATGCATAACCCATCAACATTTTCACTCCGACCCAGAAAATGAACTTAAAAAATCACAGAACAGAACAATGAAGAAACGCACAAAGCAGAAAAAATAAACCCATAAAAACCTCAGAAATTAGCAATGCCAGAAACGAATGGTTTCGCAGAAGCTTGTGGCTCTGTGCTTTGCCTTGTGACTTCAATTTCTGAGTCTTCTCTCAGAGCTTCACCAGAGTTTGTGTGAGCTAAGAGTGTCTCTCTCTCCCACATCTAATTATCAACATAAATTTCCATTTTAATAAATTAATTACGAAAAGAAAAGGGTCATAGATTTTGTCTCGCCAAACGGCGTCGTTTTCGCGGGACTCCGGTTTTCAATCGCGCAGAGACGGTGGGTGCCATTTCTCAGCACTGTCTCGTAATGACAAGATCGCGACAAAATGTTAACGTTAAAAAAGAAACTGTTTAGGACCGTTTTGTGGGAAAAAAACAGGAGTCGAAAGCCACGCGCGCGATTTAGTGAGCATGTCACGCGCTCCTACCACTGAAAGTAAGGGTGAGCATGGGTTGGTTGGACAATCCATGCCTTAATTTTGGGTTCAAACCGGACTTAGCGGATTGATTATTTCCATGTCTATTCCCGGCCCATGAAAAGTGTTGTCGGTTGGACAAGTGGGCGGGTTGAGTCCGGACGGGTTCCGGATTAGTCTAGCTTGTCCATAACATTTAAAAAAACATATTGCAAAATTAATACTTCAATATCACAAGAATATATTGTTAATAACATTTATAGTAGTTTATATGAAAATTGTGTTTTTCGAACTTGTTTGTTAAAAAAAACTTAAATTGACTCTTTTAACATTAATGTGGGTTGTGTGTGTTTAGTTAGTTAGTTAATTAAGTTTAATAGGCCGGGTTGGGCCGGGTTAGCCCGGACACCCCACTTTATGTCTGTAACCCGGCCTATGATATTTATATGGTGTCCGTTCCCGGCTCGGATCACTCCGGGTTGGGATTATGAGTGGACGGGTTGGTTCGGATTAAGTCGGGTTCACGGGTTGGGCCGGGTTGTCCAGACATTTATGCTCACCATTGAGAGTAAGGGTGAGCATGGGCCGGGTTGGACAGTCCATGGCTTAATTTTGGTTCACGGGTTGGGCCGGGTTATCCGGACATTTATACTCACCGCGAAATGAGAGATCACTAAAAGATCGCGCCGTCCATTTCACGAGCTGTGGAGCGCGTGGGAATGAGCAAAGAAGTGTCAGTGTTTTAGTGGGCGTCATTTTCGGACATAGTTGTCGGTATTGAGAGTGGGTCTCAGTCTCTCACGGGCTCTGTCTATGTCACGTTCTCACTATAACACATGTGAGTGAATTTTTATCGTCAATATAAATTTAGAGATCATTATGTGTTACATGTGAATCTTGTCGTCGATTTGACTAGGGAAATTTGAGGGTCATTATGTACTACATGTGATTTTAATTACTAAATAAATGTATCAAATTTGCTAATGATATATTTTGTTTTGTAATGCTATATATCACCGAAAACTATGGAAATGATAGAATACTTTGGATATTAAAATATAAAATAATAAAAATAACGTTTATTAGATAATTGACATTGTTGTTCTTGTTACGGTGATGCTCAGTTTATATAAGAAAAAAATTGTTTTAAATAAAAAATAAAACAATAGAAAATACAAATATTGTGTAATAAACATAAGCTAGAATAAGAAACCAAAATTTAACATGAATTTTGCCTAATTATTCAAACATCCTAGTTAATTTGGTTGAGGAATCGAATTAAGTTTGATTTGATCTTTAAATGTTGATTCTTTTTAACTTTAATGATCGTTAATGATCTTCGATTGTTGACAACATTTGTTGAATTTTGGTAACATTTGATAATTTTTTATAAATTGTGATAATTTCAATAAATTTTAAGTGGGGATAATGATCAAAATGTTCAGAATTAGTGAATACAAATGTATGAGTGAGTTTTGAGAAAAATCATAAAACTATTGAATTTTGATTGTTGACTTTTGAGCCAAATGAGTGAATTTTTATAAAAATCACGACGATTAGGGATTGTTGAGATGTAAATAACTGAATCTTCTTTTTTAGTAAATTACTTTTCGAGAAAGAGTTGGTAATTGTACGGCGTATCTCGGCGTCTTTGCAAGGCTTCGTTCTAGATCCCCTAGTGGCAGATAGATTGATTAATTTGGTGTCTGGATAGTTGTGGCTTCTCCACCCGCAAAGCCTACACTATACTTTTCGATCGTGTAATGGAGGAGCGAATAGGTTGGTCCGAATTTATTTAGAAGGTCTCTATCACGCCCAAGTTCCAAAGTTTTATTTGGGTTACAGCTCTCGGCGCGGTCTCAACATCAGTCTTCCTGAAAGACAGAGGTATCCCGATGACCATCAAGCATTGCATTGCCATTGTGTGCTATGTAGGGAACGCTTTGCCCATATGCTCATGTCCTGCCCTTAGGCATGGCAATTTTGGGGTACGGGGATAGATTAGTGCAAAGTTCAAACAACGATTTCAAAAAACTCCCATCTGCCCTATTTATATGTTGGGATTATTTTTGTTGCTCACGGCCCCTTCGATGAATATAGACGAGGAACCGATATATTGGCTTATCGCAAATTTAGATGACGAGGAATGCTAAACCTTTCATGAACGAGTCTTTCATTTCAACAATGGCCTTTTTACAACTTCGACCATATGCATTTTCTTTGATACTTTAACTAATAATATTTTAATTTTTCTTTGATGTCATGTTAACGTTGATTAACTCTTTGTTAAAAGATTGATATTGTTGTTCTTGTTGTGAAATGATCTCTTTATATAGGAATAAAACCATTATAAGTAGTAAACTAGAATAATATGAATACAAACATGTAATAGGTAACAAACCTAAACAAAGGAAACAAAAACTTAACATGAAATTTGCCCCTGTCATTCTAACATGCAATGATGTGACATTGATGTCGTGATGATATCATCACCACCTTCCATGTCTGAAATTGCGTAAGAGTTGTGGTAGTTCAATTTTGTTAAAGATGTGAACTTTGTATTTTTTTGCAAAACATGTTTATATATACAAAGTTAACGAATTTACACTTAAATTCATAATTTATTCTCTTCCAACTAAAATTCATGTACTCAAATTTCGTAATTTAATTATTTGAATTAAAAATTATTTTATAAAAATCATAATTTTAATTTCAAACGCAATTTCGTCATTTTTATAAAGATATACATTTTACAAAAAAAGAGTAGAAAACATCTTTTTACCACTTTCCCTTCGAGACCCTGTGAAATTATTGAAAAACCCTGAGTTTGTAACTGGAATTGTTAGTTGAGCATAAAAATATACAAGTTGGTTGAATAATATTAAGTTAAAACTCAAAAGATGGAGACTCGATGAGGCTGAGGTTGAAATGTCAGAATCAATGTCTCAAAACAACTAAAAACTAACTCTTGAATAAGTAAGACAAGTGGTGTACAAATGTTAACCAGATTTTCTGATAGACTAATGAACATTATTTGGTACAGACAATCATTTACAGCTTTACATTGTACATGGTAACTATGACTGTGACATTGCATCCGATTTCTGATCTGCATCGGCCGAGGCGTGCACTTGAGCCGCATACTGTAAGTTCCAGAGGACATCCTCGAACGATGGCCGAGACGATGCTTCAGGAGCTATGCACTTGTTTGTGATCGAAACCATGATCGATAGAGACTCTTGTGAGCATGTAGTTAGCACCATTGGATCCACAATTCTCTTCCGACCGTCCTGGCTGCTAAATGATGCCTGTCATTTGTAACAAAACCAGGTCTCACAAATCACATGAAATAGTAGGGGTGTCTATTTTGGACTTGGAATCGGTCCTAAACCAATTGAGTTGAACCGTACTCAAAATGTCGAGAATCATGAATAATGATTCAATTTTGGTTATATGTTTTAGTGAACCGGACAATTACGGTTTGGATATGATTCTTATATGCTAAAATTGTGGTTAACCGGGAAGAACCGAACTGAAATGTTCTGTAACTACAAAGTATAAGTTTAGGTTTTGGATGTACACCTATAACTATACTCTATATATTAGTATTGCATAAAAATTTGAATGTTTTTTATTTCATGACATTGAATTCAGACTAAAAACCAAACCCGAACATAAAACTAGACAGAAGTGAATAAATAGTATAATTAACCCGAAAATAAGGTTCAAATGGCTGATTGATCTCATACGTCAGACCCAAAATTAAGGCCCATCACATTATGGTTCGGTCTGGTTCTAACCGAAGAAACACCTGATTGTTGAGTCGGTTATAACCTATCTGAATTCCTCCCTCAGCGAGAGCCCCGAACATGGTTCTCTAATATTGAGAACCGATTCGTACGGTCCAGGTAACCAGACCACAGACACTCCTATAAAGCAGCTTTAATAGTCATATCCAATGCAAGTTCTTGTTTCTGTAATTGTAGTTTTCAAAAACCGAAGCGCCTAAAACCTCAAACTTATAGGTAAAATATTACAAAATGCTAGTTATATGGTGATATAATTCGTATATTTTCAATATGTGACCCTCGTAACCAATTTGAGCAAGTTGAGGAAGATATACGCTAGAATTGAACTTTTTATATCATAGAGAGAGAGTACCATTTCATTTAGCAGAAACGCCTCTTCCTTTCCGGACACTGCAGGTCCAATGAGCGACTCTAGCAATACAAACCCGAAGTTATAAACATCATCATCATCATGCAGTTTTGGCCTCTGCCTGCAACAAAAAAAACCCTTTCATCGCATTGCTCTCAGAATCCAAGTTTTACATAGAATTGGCAAAGAAGACACATACCTTGATTTGGGATCTTCAACCTATAGATTTAAGACAAAATGAAGAAGAGAAAAACACGTCAGAATAATTAACAACCAAGGAGCAAGCAAGACAGCAGTAAAATCCCAGGGAACATACCTCGTGTTTTTCTACCTCTGTGATGATTGACATGCCATAGTCACTCAGCTTCGCGATCCTGTGCTCGTCGAGTAATATATTGTTTGTTCTCAATTGGTTGTTGAAGGAACCAGGAATGACACCAGTATGTAGAAAATGTACAGCTTTGGCTACTCCAATTAAAATGGACAATCTATCTGACCATTTCAAGCCCTTTTCCGGAGAATATTCTGCATATACACATATATATATATATCTATTGTCAGAAGCGAATCACAAATAGAAGATGTTAAAAATGGAAAGTTTGTTTTATGGACTGTTAAAGTCACATTTAAATCAGAAACTCTGACCTGACAGATGCGAGCGATAATTCCCATTGGGGACATATTCATATACGAGGAAGAGTTTGTTGGCGCAGGAATCATCTTTTCCGCTACAATGGATACAATGGCCCAAGAAGCCTACTAAGTGTGGGTGGTGAAGCTTTGATAGAAAATCCAACTGCGATTTGAGGTTTTGAGCTGAATGTTTCTTCAACAAAGTCAGAGAACGTATAGCAACATAGCTCCCATTCTCCAGCTTTCCTTTGTAAAGCTGAAAATAAAAAACAAGAGTCTTGTTCATTGTTCTGAAGTTACAATTTTCATTACATGAATGATTTAAAACTCCTATGCATATAGTTTTTTTGTATATTACCATCCCTATGGAGCCTTGTCCCATAAATGTGGATGATCTGAAGTTTTTTGTGGCTTCTCTCAACTCTTGAAATGAAAACAAACGACATGCTGGTGTTCCTTGTGTCCCTAGCTTTGCTGCTTGAATGAGCCCTACAAAAAAAAATTGAAAACAATTAGGGGTGTCATGGTTCGGTAACCGGACTGGACCGGACAAGGAGGTTCTTAATGGAGGAACTCGGGTGTGTTATGATTGGCACATAATCGGGTGGTTCTTCGATTAGGAGCGGACAAAGCCGTAATATGATAAGCCTTCATTTTGGGCATGATTTATGGGCTCAATTAGCCATTTAGACCTTATGTTTGGACTAATTATGCAATTTATTCACTTTTGATCTAGTTCTCGGTTTGGGTTCGGTTTTTGGTCTGAACTGAACATCATGAAATAAAAGACATTTGATTTTTTATGAACACTAAGCTATAGACTATAGTTATAGCCTTATGGGCATATGTTTGAAACTAGAGTGTTGCATACTCATGCCATGTGAGGTATAAAACTACTAACATTTCTTGGATTTCAGAGAAGAAACTTACTAGCATTTGCAAGAAGCTCTGGTGAAACCCCCATTGGTGCACTTTCTCTTATAACCTTTGGAAATATGTTTGTCTCTTCTGTCCTTTGTGAACTATATCTTTTGTACAGAAAGGTGATTCCCAAAGCCAGAAGAACCAGAACAAGAACAGCTCCAATAATAACAGCAACTGAAATGCCAATTTTCACTCCTCTGGAAAGTTTGCTCCTTCCACTTCCACTTCCACTTGCACCATCTTCTTTACAATACAACGCTTGTTCTTGATCTTGTAAATCACCCGAAAAGCAATTTCCACCAAGCTTAACAACAGTTTTATCTGAAGTACTCTCCAAGCAAGAAGGAATTTCACCCGTCAACTTGTTACTAGAAATATCCACAAAACCAAGTTTGCCGCCACATTTCAGGTCACTTGGAAGAGACCCGCTTAGCGCATTGGATCCTAGATTCAGATAACTGATGTTTGGCAAAGAGAACAAGCTAGCGGGTGGCGATCCACTCACACGATTGGATTCGAGGTCAAGATGTTGAAGCTGCTCCAACTCACCAAACTGACCGGTAATTTGGCCAGAGAATGAGTTCTTGCTTAATAGAGCTGTAACGAGCCCTTTGGGCATTGCAGGCAGCGAGGAATCGAAACGATTCTCTCTCAAATCCAAAACGTGCAGGTTAGTCAAAGAGCTCAAATCGGGTAATTCACCGGAGAGCTCATTGTTTGACAATGCAATATCAGTGACTGTTCCAATATGACATATTGAGGAAGGAAACTGACCCTTGAGCTGGTTGTTCTTGACACTCAAGATGGTAAGATTTGACAAAGAACTGAACCAATCAGGCATTGTGTCATTGAAGTAATTGTCATCAAGTGTTAAAGACTGAAGCATAACCATTGTGGACATTTTTGGTGGGATAACCCCAAAAATGAAGTTTGAGCTCAAATCCAAGAGCTCAAGTGATGATAGCCTATGAATCTTATCAGGAAGTGGTCCCCAAATCCCCAAGGACACTAAGCTAAGAACCCTCAAGCTGGTTAGTCTTGACAATGTGGTAAAAAATGAATCAATTGAAAAACTTTGAGATAGGGTTTGATTGGGAACTGCAAACCCATTGAAGGCACTGACCTTGCCAAGCTTAACACCCATGATTTTGAGCTCAGTGACTGAATTTGCATTGCATTTGATACTCATGTGTGCTGAAGAAGGAATGAAGCACATATCATTATTGTAATTTTCCCAGCTTTCCAGTGGCAAAGGGTACTCCAAATGCTTCCTCAACTGCAGCAGAACTTGGGTCTGAGAAACTTGCAATTGATGGCTACTTGGGATTGTGAAGCAAACCCAGAACAAGAACACCAGAATGAGTAACTGAAAATTCATCATCATTCTCTAGGATTGGTTGACCAAAGTCAACAGAAATCTCAAAATTAAAACCCTATGAAGTTTTGGATTGGGAAAAAAACAGAAACAAGCCCATGAAACAGAATCAACCACAAAATCAAAACCAAGATTGTTGGTGGCTAGTCAAAATCAGAGAAGCCAAATTAAGAAGAAATACCCAGAAATCAACATGAACCCACCAAGGCAATAGCTACAAAAGAGACAAAAAAAACAATCTTTTCCAGGGAAAATCAACAAGGGAGCATCAGCCAATGAATGGAGGAAATAATTTATGGTGCAAAGAATGTCTCTTGAGAAGAAGCCAACCAACCCCACAAAGGATTGGAATGGAGGAGAGAGAGGAGGAGGCAAAAGCTTTGGGAAGATAGAAGATTGGAGTGTTAATGGGTATGAATGTTTTGAAAGCAATTAAGAGGAGAGAAAGAGAAAACTGAGAATGGGTATGTAATGAATGAGATGAGAATGGGAGAGGTAGTTGAAAAAGGGCCACACAAAAGCCATTACATTACCAGACATTTACACCATTAATTAAGGCATTGCAGGTTGCAGAGAGAGATAGAGAGAGGTGTAGAAGAAGGACAAAGACAATTAAGAACAGAAATTGATGGCTGTAATGGGATTTACAAATGTGACACTCACATGGACTCATTTTCATGTCTTATTCATTACTTTGGTTTTGTTTAAGGTTGTGCATTGCAATTATTAATTCGACTTAAACCTATGCTTAAAAGATTAATGGTTCAGTTCAAACATAGCTAATATATTGATTTATAAAATGAGGTTAGAACAAAATTAGTACCTAAAGTTTTTTTTTTCTCCAAAAAACTGGCTAATGAATATGATTAGTGGCACTAATCATAATTATCCAATAATTGAAAGTGTTCGGAGACACCAAGGAGAGGTGGACCTGGACTTGAACTGGAGACAGCCTGGTTTTTTTTAAGGCAAAACCATGTTTCTTGCTAGAAGATGACCGTTAATGCCCAAATGAATCACATGAATACATATTCATATACATTACTATATAAAACTATATACTATATAGTGAGTATATATTATATAAATTGCACCAAACCCACCAAACCAAAGAGGATAGCAAAACAGGTGGCATATAGGTGTTTGTTTTGTTGTTGCCACTTGCTCTGTGTTTTGTTATGTTGTTGCTGTTTGATTTCAAAATAAATAAATAAAAAGTAAGAGATGGGAGTGTCAGATTGTTGGTTCTAACTTCTGACCCTCATATTTATTATATGGTTATTTAATTGATTGCTAATTAAAAATTATATTAATGAGAGATTGGAGCCATTCATAAGGAAATATTTGCAAAGCTAGATTGGTACAAATGGATTTGAGTAAAATGGTTGAAAAGTATAGAGATAAATGATTATTGGATTTGGATCCAACTAAGTAAGGAATGAGTCAATGTTTAAATGGTACAATAATTGGTCTGGGACTTTCATGATTTAGTGACACCATAGTAGTACGTAAATAGATATAGTGGGGCCTATAATTATGACTATTGATTATTGTGAATAGTTTGAATGAAGATTGTTCAAACATATTTATTAGGGAAAATATTTGGTTCAAAAAAATTATTTATTTAAAAAGTACTCTACTTGCTAAAGTGGTCTAAGAAGGTTACTAGCCTTTTGGCTTGTTGCTAAAAACTAAAAGAATAATATTTATAAGAGAAAACACAATTTATTGCACAGACTAAATGATTATCATTTTATTTATATATATATATTTCTTTTTTATGTTAACATCGTATAAAATGATAATTATATTTCTATATTTTTCTTAAATTTATACTTCTTTGATTGGGGCAAGTAAGTAGTCTCTGTTGATGCTCTCTATAGCTGGAGAAGAATCTTGTCGGGGAGCATCATTGGAGACAACCCACTTCCCCTAATAAAATTTATAAGTTTAATGAAAACTTGGAGGTATAATTGACATTTTATAAGTGAAGAAGGAAAGAAGATATGGTATCAAAAAATATATACATTTAAGTGACCAAAGTGATAATTGACCATGATAAAGGTGTTGTAACCTGTCATTTTTCCCTATTTATCAAAGTCATGTAAATTCTCTTTTTATACTATTTACCAGTGTGAAGCCAATATTTGAATATTTTAAAGATTAGTTGGATCAATTAACAAATAACCATATTGTATAATCAATCAAAAACTATTTAGACAAGTCAAAGAATTTTTAAATACTGCTATTTATTCATTGAGAAAAATATTTTCTATTTTTACATTTTTCACATATTAAAATAGACTAATGAATTGGATAAACGAGCAAAACGACCTTCGTCCATTTAAAACATATGTTCTATTGAGGACCTCTTACACATTACCTATATATACTCACAAGACTCAATTGTTATTTCCATGGACATTAACATCAACTCCTGAACAAAAATCACATAAATGAATGCTCAAAGATGAAGCATGTGATTCACCAAAATCCATATTGGTTTCAGCCTTAAAAAGCAAGTTCTGGTGTGGGAGTTAGTGAAACTAATATTTTAAAACAACAAAAGCAGAGCAGACCCACAATAGTACCAACTTTCAAATCCTCTTCCCTCAACTTCAATACAAATCCACATCTTTTTAATGCATTTCCCAAGCTCTAGCCTTCAAGTTTTGAACCACAGAGTAGATATTAGATGGTGGAGGTTGGTACAGGCAAGTAGGGGCAAAAATGAAAAGCAAAATGGACTTCTTTGGCATGATTAATGAATAATTAAATAGTAATACTGACAATAATAGTGGTAACAAAGATTGTGCAGCATCAGTATCATAAAAGCACAAAAACATAGGAGTCACTTTCAAATGCAAATCCAGCACCTACCTACACAATATGTGAGTATGAGACAAAGCCCATTTTATGGGGAAAGCAACATATTATAAAAATAATGGTGGACAAAAAAATACTACAATAATTAGACTGGACCATTTGCTCTAAGAGTTTAAAATAATAAAGAATATTTTATATACAAGCCTATATAAATATTCTTTTATGCCATTTTAGATTTTCAACTACTCCTGTGCTTTAAAAAAGCATTCAACAAGATTGTCAGTGAAAATAAAGGTATGACTCACATTTCCAGAACTGACTTGCTTTGTCCTTTAACACTGCAACAATGCAAGCATTTGACACAATAACGACTATTTGGGCTCAGCTGGCCCATTTCAAAGCCCAACAGTCTGGATTCATTTGAGCCCACACCACATGAATATAGTTCTTGGTTACTATTCCCAACCCAAAAAAAATCTACATTTGAGTAAATGCTGGTACAGCAGTAAATTCATCAAGTTTTTTTTTATATCTGGAGCCTAATGAGGCAATTTGGGTATAGCAGAAGAGGCAATTTGGGTATTTTTTTTAGACAGATGGTCCTTATTTGAGCATTTTCTTGTCAGGAGAAGAAGATTTTACTATTCCAGATAGGACAGCACAAGATCAGCTGCTTTGCATCCAGATGCTATTGCTTTGCCAACAGATAGCCCACCCTTGTGGTTACCTACAAAGTTCACACAAATAAGAATCTAACTCGGAACCAATAATAATGACATCAACAACTCAACATTGCAACCTAAAGTTGCAGGTGAAGTAGGTCACTGGTTCCAATCCCCATGCCGGCAGTAAAAAAAGAACAACTCAACTCAACATTGCAAAATGCAGGTTACAGATGCCACCTCATTCCTAGTTCCTACACTAATACATGTGCTAGAAATAGGAATTTACCCATAAGAAAACAACAAAGCTGGTGGGCTGAATAAAGAAAATCTCATTGTGGCGGTTAGTTATGGATTACAAGTTCCTACATCACAAACTTGGAGTTGAAGAAGGAATACCTGCATAGAAGAAACCTGGGAGATTTCTCTCCATCTTTTCTATAGCTTCTAGAACAGAACCGTAGTTATGCCCATACTGAGGAAATGCTTTACTCCAGTAAAAGTGGCTGCCATCAAATATAATTATAAACCAAAGCAGAATAAATTAAATCGTGAAAAGATAGTCCCTTAGTTTTCTTCCCGCCAGAATATAAATGTTAAATGGAAAGTATATATACTTTAGAAATGTGGGCTCTCCCTCTACTCCCAGCAACTGTCTGAGGTCGGAAGTTACAATCTGCTTCAGCTCAGCTCTAAGATAACAACAAATAAATAAGAACACGGGCATCAAATTTAATATAAATGCAGCGAATTTAGCCAGGAAATATTTTACAATACACAATCCTTACTTAGAAGCTTTTGACAGTTCCCTGTTTCGACTTCCTCCAACAAAGGTTGTGTAGAGATATTGGTCATCAGGGGCACGATCTGGAAACATCATTGATGAAAACAGTGTACCTGCCCATAACAGATTATGTAGTGTAAACATGAAGGGTATTGAAAATTAATTAATTGCATAGCCATGGACAAGTATTACCAAGGGTTTTGAAACCATGTGCTTGCTCTTTTGAAGGAACTAGTACTCCAAATCCCTCCAGGGGTCTTCTGACCTTCTCTTTCTTGAAGGCAGTTATTATGACTGATAGTGGCAAATAACTCACCTACAGATTTATATGAACAGAAAAGTCAATGTAAGTGCTACTAAAACTTACAAAAAACACATTAGTTAGGATGATTTTCGTTCTACAATTTTGTCTCCAGTTCTATGGTTTCATTTTTAGTGAAAACATAAAAAAAATTGAGGATACAAGTTTGGCTCCATTTTTTATCAGCAACTGGAAAATGAATTTCAAGGCAGGTGGTACTTCCCACTCGTGAGTATAAATAATAAAATGGGAATGGCAACTTTTTGCAAACATGACAGCTGATGCATTCCCAAAAAAGTACTACTACTAGCTTAAATCAGCCAGTTCTTTGCTGAAGAAGTATGCTGCTCCTAAATTACCAACACAAGAAACATTTTCTATCACATGCAGCCTATACCTTATATAAGAGGATTCACTAATGATCGTGATTAGGTTACACAAGTAGTGAGTAGTGAGTAGTGAAATCATGCCTAAATGAATATCATCATGTAGCACCAAATAGAATACTCCCTCATTCCAAAATAAGTGTCCTCTATGATTTCTAGCAGCAATTAAGGATTAGTGGAGTTAGTGCTCAACTTTCCACCGTGTTGCTGTGTCCCTGCTTGCTAAGATACTTAAATAACTCATACAGGAAAACTGTTGGTAATCCATGCATAATTCACTGCCTCAAAACTCAAAAGGTTAGGAAAGTGGACCCTTATTTTGGAACATCCACTTAAGGTGGAAATCTATTTTGAAACGTAGTATCTTTTAGCTTGGATGTTCTGTAAGAAGATCTAGTTCCTTCTTCCCTCTTGGAATGGCCATATAAAAGTTGAACCGGAAATGCATTTTCGAAAATATAGAGGCATTACTTTTCATTGCCTTGATCTTCTAAAAAGTCTACTGTGCGCTATACCTTTTGCTGTTTTGCAGATATTAGTGCAAGGATATTAATCAATTTATGCATTCATTAATATATTCTGAGGAAAATGACGTAATCTATGAATATTAATAATTATGTAAGACAATGGAGTAAATACCTCAGGAAGAAAGTCCAACAGAAAGGGGTTTCCGCCTTTTGTAATATTCATTTCTTTGACATTACATAAAGGAGCCTATAAAAAGATATTACTCAGTTAGAAGAAAACAAGGTGTTGAAAATTTGCAAAGCACGTGTAATGATGAAGATATAGTCATCAAGTCATAACATGAGAAATATCAATCACAAAAGAGAAATCTTATTTCTTTTAATCCAACTCAGACAGGAAGAATCTGGCAACAGACAGGAAGCATGCATATTATCTTCCCTTCTTAGGTCTATTCATTGTTGTGCTTAAAAGAACTAGTTAGCATTCAAAAATGAATAATGTAGATGATCAAATTTGTAACTAAGAACCATACTAACCGTCATGATTACAGCATCAAATGATAAATCTTGTGAGTGATTGCCATAGTTAGAAGCATATGAAACTGACCAATTGTCTGATGTAGATTGTTCCTTGTCACTATAAGACAATGATAAAATCTTTGATTTCAGTTGGATATCATCTTTTCCAATCTCTTTGCACAACGTGTCGGTAAGTGTCTGCGAGAAAATGCAAAATATGAATACAAGAAAGCCTCTGTTTTAGCATCCACCAAATGGATGAAGTGTATGCCCGCTGGTAAGCCACAAAGAGGCAATTATGAATGTCATTCCAGATAGTTCAAAACAAAAAAGTTAGTGAGCTCAAGAGTTGTACTCGTCTATCAAAATTCCACCACGAAGCTCAAAGACCCCCAAACTACTCAGCATTGGCCGTTCATGTACAAAAGTGTAGCAAACTACAGACAAATCCCATCAGGAAAACACAGGGATTTTGAGGAAAAATAAGTTATCCATAATGCAGTACCTGCATTCCACCCTGAAAGGAGAATGAACCACGCTGAGACTTCTTTTTTTCTGAAGAATCCTTCTTTAGTTCATCCCTTTCCTTTTTAGCTGATAACTGTGATTTGATTGCACCAGCTATGACAGAACCATGTCTGATAGAGCAGAAACTTTGTCATTGCAACTAACATAAGATCATGCAGTAAGCAATGATTAAAAGAAAACCATTTATTAACTATATCCATGACTCGGAGGGCTACAACAACTAACTCGCTCACCATTGATTTTACAAGTAATTGTAATAGTGAGTCAACATATTTTCTTGGACAACAATATATTTTTGAGAAAAAAGGTTTTGAGCACTCAGTGAGGAACATAGAGTAAGTCGATATAAATTGGCAAGAAAACATTAATTCTGAAGCATGGGCAGAATTTCCTTGAAGAGTAGGGATGTAAAAATTTATTGTCACAGCATTGTAATGGTCTATGATGTGTGCTTATATCACACATTAAGAATTGTTTACAAACACGGATAATAAACTTGGCATGAGGTTCTCCCAATTTTAACTTTACATTGCCTGCCATGTGGTTGGAAGAGACAACCACTTCAAGTTCAGACAAAAGATGATGTGATATTAATCCTCTAGTGCATCAGTAAGACAATCACATATCTTATTTGCAAATTATTTATAACATATAAGGATAGGCAAATTGCATGATGCCAAACAAGTAAACGGCCTGAGCCAATAGATAGACATTATTAGTATAAACAATAAAATGGAAACTTTAAGAAAAATATAGGCCAAACGATGGGGCAAAATCAGTAAATGAAATGAAGAAAAGAAGCATAGGTTATACCTTTTCTCTAGATTCCACAATTCTGGAAAAGTGTGGCGCATCTGTTTGACAAAATGGCAGGGCAGATAAAATAATCAATAAGCAAATCAAAAATTAACAAGAACCAACAGTTCCATATTATATTTCACAAATTGCAATAACTCATAAGGCTAACTCACTAAATGCCCCAACATATTTCTTAGCTTGGAACTTAACCATCCAATGGATAGAGACAATACTCACAGAAAGAGAATCAGGATCTCCACCGCTAGTACCCGCAACAAAAGGGTCAACAAGATAATCAACAACCTTACAAGGAAAAAAAACAGCAACCATCAAGAATGAAATCAAAAAATTACAGCTGAAAGCTACAAAGCTTTTGATTGTGCTACAAGCAAAAGTCATTAGACAGATCGTAGAAGTTGAGCACATTGTGTATGTGTTGGCAAGTATTAGAGGCTTCATGGATAATATGTGCAACCATTACCTCTTTGCCGAAATGGCGTTGAAAGAACGCGCCCACACTGCAGAAAACCAAATAGATAATTATACAATAAGAAAATTGCTTACGAAATACATAAATAAGGAAGATGATAATATGGAATTGTGAGGAAGTCTAATGACAAAGGTGAATAACCTTTCATCTGTATTATCATTGGACACTTTTGATTTATAACTTTCTTTCCACACAAATGGTTCCAGAAAGACCTGTAACTGCAAACACAGAAAAATATGTCATATATTTTGAAGCTTAAACAATATGGGCGAGCAAATAAAAACTTTTGATGTTTGCGTAGCTACTTTAACAACAATCTTCTCCCTATGAACAACATATTAAAAAGCAGAAGTCCATGGCAACCACGATTCTGGATCATGTTTTCAGTATAGCAGACCACTAGAAACAGAATCAGATGGCATGCTACGTATATCTGATGCAGACAGACAAGTTAGCAGGACATAACTTTTTAGCATTACTAGGTATTGGAAAGGACTTAAATCAGCCACACTAGATACTAACTTCGTGGATTGTTAAGATGATGAGGAGTTTACCCACATTTTGTGGAATACAAACCTTTGATTTTGCAGAAAGAATATTGCTCTTGATCAAACCTATGGGATCTGTGGGTAACTGTCACAGAACAAGGATGCACTAAGGTTATTATCAAAGTGAAGCACGGATATACATACAACTGCAAATGAAAGATATAAAAAACTGATAAAATGATTGAAATAATGTCCCCATGCTTCAGCATTACATGATCAACAAGAAGGGCATACCATGACAGGCACTCCGTCTCTAGCAATGTACCTTTTGTTTTGTGACAATGGCTGTAACAAAATGCAAAATTAAACTCGGCCGTGAACAAACCTAATCCGACACAAAGATTAACTAGCACAAATTTCCAATCTGTAAACTACAAATACAATATGGAAACACATTGATTCATAGTTAGAAAATATAGCAAATCCCAATCCCCTACACTATCATATATTGATAAAAACAACGCAATCTATCGCCAAAACTTCCTCTCTTTTTCCCTCAACACAAATGCTTACAAATTGTTGCTTCTCTCGGAGACCAAGATCGTTAATCAAACTCCCGGCCTCCATTTCAGACTCAGTCTGCACAATGTCAACCAAAATTCAGTATCCAACTACATCTAAGCTCAATTCACAAATCTCATAACAACAACAATCCTACCATTGTATTTGCTCCCTCATCCCAAACAAGACCATTCTGAGAAACACTCCTCAACTTCCCACCAGCTCGTCCTTCAGCCTCAAACACAGTAACATTCAAACCATTCGATTTCAACTTGTAAGCAGCAGCAAGACCACTTCAAAACCACACCACAACGCCACACACATTTCAAAATTCACGCACACCATCAACACAAATCCAATCAAAACCAGAGAAAACAATCAAAACACCGCAAAAACTCACCTAACACCAGCACCAACAACAGCTACTCTCCGAGCAGAACCTGAAACATTTCTCAAACACCAAACATCGATTTCTCCACAATTAACAGCAAATTACGCGTAAACACGAAGCTAATTACGAACTAATCGAGAAGCAATGAGATAGAGAGGTACTTTTCGAGTCTTGTTCGGTGGTGGCCATAGCTACGCCCATCTTCTTCCTCTCGGCTCGCCGGAGCACAGTGCCGGTGGCGACGACGACGACGACCTGTCGTTTTGAAGAGGACACTATCGGGTTATTGGGATGTGAAGGAGAGAGGGTGATTCTCTGTTGAAGGTCCATGCTCGCCATCTAAAACCGGAGACGAAATTATCGAATCTGAGCCGTTGGTTTTGATATTCACGGTGGTTTTTTGATGAAATTAAAATGATAGAAACGAGTATATATATGGACGGTGGATCAAGTGGGAGCCAAACCGCTGGCCACAAACCAACGGCTGATATGCTTTTAGTAAGTTGACAATTATGAATATGGGCTTAAATTGACCATCAGATGAAATATTTTTGGGTTTTCAGTTTTCTTAAATTTGAAAATGTTTCACTTTACGATTTTCAGTTAATTTTTGTGAAATGACGAAAATACTTTTTATTTCATAAAAAACTTAACATAATTTTCATAAAAGTTAACTAAATAGAGTAAAGTGAAACATTTTAAAACATAAGAGACTCTACCAATGAATTTTAAAATACCTATGGTTTAAGTTTTATCTGATCCTCTTAACTTCAAAATCAACCTTTCGTTGTCCCTTAAATTTGAAAATGTTTCAATTTACCATTTTCAGTTAATTTTTGCGAAATGACGAAAATACCCTTTTATTTTATAAAAACACTTAACATAATTTTCATAAAAATTAACTAAATAGAGTAAAGTGAAACATTTTATAACGTAAGAGACTCGAGCAGTAAATTTTAAAATTAAGGTGGTTAAATGAAATTTTACTATAATTAAAAGTGATTATGTGAAATTTTCCTCTATCTTAGCGATAAGATTGCAAAATGTGTGCTCCATTGAGGAAATTTTGGTTCATTAAATTTCGAGGATGCAAAAGTCAAATATTTTTATTTATATTTCACAGTTATAACCTTTAATAGGTCTATCTAGATCACTATATATTCATTAGTAACTGAATTAGTTTCTTTTGTATGCGGTTTAAATATTTTATTTTAAGTATTTTTTTATAGTTGTAAAATATTTGTTTGAAACCTCAGCCCTGATCTTGACAATTTGCTTCAGAAGCACACTAGAATTATTAATTTGTACATTTAAAGAAAGCGACTGTCTGGTTAACGAATATATATTTAATTAATCACAATGACAAAGCGGCAATATATTTTAATTTAAAGGAGTAGTTTCTTATTTTCAAATGTTTTGATGTAAAGAAACGTCACATTTTAGGGATGGTAATATTTTCCGTTTTCGAGGGAATCTCTCTATATGAACGCGATTTGGGCAGGACGGGATGAGGTAACCTATCCCTCTCCGCCCAATTCTGCCCCCCCCCCCCCCAATATAAAAGGTGTTCCCGACGAGAAACTATAATCGGGCTGCAATATGTCAACAAGATCTTGTTATTATTATCAATTAATATATCATAACGTAAATATCATAAGCAATATAAATAGATAACTCGCTCAAGTAGGCTCAAAATTGTCATTCTACAATACATGGACAGCGTCATAGAAGACCTCTTCTCCCTCTCAACGAAAAACGCGAGAGGGTCGATCACCAAGATGGCCACCACCATTCGATAGGCCATGAAAATGTGGGAGCTCATCCCCACGTTCATACACTTATTTCATCACCTATATTACCGCGTAACCAGTCTGGAGAGAAGCCACCGCAACAACACAGAACATCTGCATCTTCGTACTCAGAGGATTCATGAATATTCTACTCGCACGGGACATAAGTGAAAGAAAAGTGGTGCTAATTTCATAGTCTTCGTGAGTAGTCTTATAACTTACTTTACTATAATATATAGAAGATAGGTTAGCGCTAAGTTAAGGACGAGCAACTTCTGCATTCGAGAATTGACAACGATCATAAAAATCATTTCTTGAATCTGTGTGAACGTTGACAATATTACACGCCTATTCATTTTAATTGCACGTAAATTGCATTATGATTACATGAATAAGCTTCTTTTTTGTTGAAAAACAATTTAGTTTTAATTTCTTCCTATAAATTAAGTATAATTTGATTTCAAAAGCCCATTAGAATTATTTTTTTTATTGAGAAAACATAACTTTTATTTAAACAAATAAAGCGGTATTTTGCCGTAAAACATAATCAATCTCTGGGGGAGAGATCTCGCCTCGAGAGTATAATTCAAACAATTCAAAACAAATTTAGCCAGCGCGTGAGCCGCACCATTACAAGATCGAGAAATACGAGCCCCACCATTGCCGACCACAGTGCAAATAGAAATGTGACAAAAATCCTATCTCCTTCTTCTCCTGACTTTCAATCAGCCCAGTCCCCCATCGATACATGCCCCGTGATCCGAGCTAATTTGTAAGAAGCACTGTCTGGCTAACTAATACATATATATTAGTTAATGGAATAATTCCAAATGACTACATTTGGATATGTCACATTATCACATGACTACACCTATAATTTTTCGTGTCAGGGTGAATACCAAAAATTTCATTTTTCTCACCGTTACTCATTCCGTCCATTTCCGTTAGTTTTTAGCATTTTGAATGTGTGAAAAGACTAAAATAACCTTCAGAGTTAAATATTGTTTTTAAATTGAATAAAAAGACTAAAATACCCACCACTATTCATTTAATTTTATGAATGGTGGTGGAGGGGAAGGAATGGTGGTGGAGGGGAGAGATAGAGAGAGAGATAGATATATATTTTTTTAAATTAAATGAATAGTGAAGGGTATTTCAGTCTTTTCATTCCATTTAAAAACAATTACTTACCTCTAAAGGGTATTTTAGTCTTTTCACACGTTAAATATATTAAAAACTAACGGAAATGGACGGAATGAGTAACGGTGTGAAAAATAAAAATTTTGGGTATTCACCCTGACACGAAAAATTATAGGTGTAGTCACGTGATAACGTGACATATCCGTCATCTAAAATTATCCCTTAATTAATTAAGAATGACACGGCGGCAATATATTTGAATTTAAAGGAGTGGGTTTCTTTTTTTCAATTGTTTTGATATAAAGAAGCATAACAGATTTGAGTCGCATTTTAATATAGACAACTGAAATGAGTAACACCACCACTTGGGCCCAATATTTATGGGCCCGATTAAATCACTTAATATTTCTGGGCCCGACTAAATCAATTTAAACCATCATGCAATATTTGAATTTTCAAATATGTGTGCACTTTTTTAAATTTAAACTTCCCTTTTCCTAATTCAAAATAAATCTGGGAAAGAACACGCATTGAATTAAATTAATTAATACTCTTTCCTTTAGTTAGTAAAGTGGCATGCGAGTTTAGAAACATGTTTATTAAATGTACCATATTTAAGTTAATGTGTCCTGTACATTTGATATACATTTAAATAAAATTATTACACAACTTATAGTATGATATTTTATGATGAGTAGGTTGCAAATGAATCGAGCCCTTGACGAGTCGTTGGAGCTCGATTCGTTAAATATTCTGTAATGTTCAGTTCGTTTAATAAACGAGTCGAACTAAGGTTCGATAAATGAGCCGGTTCGTTAGTATTAATTATTTATATATTTGTATTAATATAATTTTTATATTTTAATAGATATTTATTCAAAATTAGACGAGCCGGATCTAGTCGAGATGATCTCGAGCTAGCTCGTTTAATAATTAATGATATATATATTTTTTTTAATATTAATTTTAAATTTTACTGAATATTTTTATTGAAAATTAATAATCTAACCATTTCGAGCCAAGCTCGTATATTTTCTTTTGAGCATAATAATCTTTTTACGAGTTGAGCTCTATCAAATAAAAGCTTGATTCGCCTCGTTTGCACTCTTAAATAATGTGTATATAAAATCACTCGTTTGCACAACTAGTAATGTGTATATAAAATCACGCGTTTTCTTGAAAATTATATTTACACATATATCATTAGTTCATGCTAATTAAAAAACCAATTAATTATGTTGAGTTAAATGTATTTATTTTGGTCGTTGGCTTATATAATATAGATTCAATATTTAATATATCCTAAATATCTTAACGAGTATTTTTTATATACGTAATTTTACATGATCAAATCAAATGCATACTCCATTTGATATAAAATAAAATAAATCATTAAAAATCATATAGGAGAGAAATAAAAAAAAAGGAAAAGAAAAGGAGATCATGTATAACTGAGGATTGAGACTAATGTTGTAAATTTCGATAGGCGCCAATCAATTAGACATGACCTCTAAAGGGTATAGGCTGGACTAGACAAATATTTATTTTTTAATTTATATTAGATAAACTATACACTTATTTAATATAAATATATATTATGCTATATTAAAGTGATAAAAATATTTCAAATCTATATTTTAATGTTCAATTTCAAAGTCCTACTCTAAAGTTATTATAATATAACTCTTTTTTTTTTTTGAAAACTCATTTTTTAATTACCAAAATTTAAAAGTGTACATAAATTTGAGAAACTTTTCAAATCTTTGGTGGTTTTTTTTTAAAGATGTTTGAAAACAAATTTTGTTTTGCTTCAGACCGGTTGTGAACCTACCCTAAATTGGCATTGAATTGATCTAAACCGGATCAATGCATGATAACGACTGATCATACTTAAATTGGATCAGCAAATATAATTTGGGTGTTTAATCAAACCTAGGCGGTCGTCTGGACCGACTTTTACGACCCTGTAGAAGACCCAAAAGATGGAGTTTAATTTCAAATGCATCATCAAATAGATGTTTGAAATTTAAGGCAAATAAGAAGGAGCCATTAATGGCTGGTAATTAATTTTGAACCATATTTAGTGGCAATAAGTGTAATTATTGACAGGATGAAAATTGACTTTCTATGGTATGGAAAAGACAAATGGCAGTAAATGTAAATATAAATATAAAAATTTGTCCCAAACACAATGTCCATTTAATGAAGTTCACGTGCAAAATGGTCGCCACACGACATGTCCGATTTCCTCCTATCAAATTAAATGCGCATTTATTAATTGGATCTTTCACATTGGATCGCTTTTTTGGTGAACACAAAATAATATCTTTACCAATACCATTCGAAATTGAATTATGTCATTACGGTTCGATTTTAAATTGATTCAATCTCTAATTTTGAATTGATTTAAATAATTTGATGGTAAAAAAATAAAAATCGAATTGAACTAATTGAATTTTATTAGGTTTTAAATGTGTTGATATTTTATTCAATTTAATTTGTTATAAACTTAAGTTTACGTAGTTATGATATTTCATACTATTTTGACTTATCAATTTTCGGTTGAATTTACTGCAAATCATTTTTATAAAAAATTAACATTTTGAACCAATTTTGACTTATTACTTGAGTTTTTTTACTTGTCTGATAAGGATCAATGACTTAAGTGAATCACATGTTCAGATCGATCGATTTGTGCTTAGATTAATTCAATTTTTATTAATTCTCATTTTGTAAACCGAAATCGAAACGATAAATTTTGACTCGATTCTATTTTGAATCAAACCAATCTGATTTCTTTCACTTCGTTATTTTTCGATTCGATTTAATTTAGCTGCTACAATTTGGTTATTTTTTAACACCCTCAAGTACAGTCGCAAATAAAAGTAATTGAGACTCCTATAAATTAGATAATATTACTTTTATTTTGTTGTCTTACGTGGCAGTTCACACATGCCTCTCTGCCTCACAATTGGATTGCATGTTATTGTAAACCCATTTCTGCATGGTTTCTGCGTAAGTATATAAATAATTAAATATCAAATATTTATTATTTTATTTTACATTGTTCATTTTAAACTATTTGTTAAATTATTGGTGCCACTACGTTCTGTTCGAATCCAATGAAAATGTTGGATCGAAATGACTCAACAACATTATTGAATATAGAGAGAATATATATGCATGTACGTACCAACATGCCTGGAATTTGATTGCATTGTCTATGTGCAAAATTATATGGTTTGTCGAATATTAATAATATAAATTTCAGTAATTGTTATTTATGGTATATAAAAATGTATCGTATTTATTCTAATTGTTTAGTGATTAATCGCAGAAGAATTTGAAAATTGTACTATAATGTTTAATATATTGATAAGGCTGATTTGTGCATTTCAATGACTCCATGTGTATCATTTAAAATAACGAACAAGCAACCCACCTTCTAGCTTCTTACACTATACTGTATACTATAACTAATATCGACAAATTGTTTATAACTTGTATGGGTCTACGTGCTATAAAGCGACAAAATTGTCATAAATAATTCATATTTGTATATAGTCAAAAGCAGTAAAATAAATATGGATAGTAATTAGTAAAGAAAGCACTACAGTGAGTAAATGGACTGCATACGCTAGATATGTACGAAGTCAATTCGGGTTGCGTACAAGCGTGTATGCAACTAAACCTTCGCGCTGCGTACTGTACGCATCTATATTTTTGCTTTGTGTTTTTTATGAGTTTGGCTGCGTACTTAATTTGCACGCAGCCCGAATATCTAAACGGTGTAGTGAATCTATATGTTTAGATATTTAAAGATTTGATTGGTGGCATTCTTTTAAAGTTAAAGCTAAAACAAGTTTCTTCAAACATGCATAATCTTTAATATGGCTTCACCGATAAACTCGTTTTCACATATTTGTTATATATTAAATTTAATGAAAATGACAACTTATAATACTTAATTATTTAATTCCTTAACAATTTTTGTCTAATACCTTAACTATCAGTTTGGAACAACATATCCCTAAAATACATAAACTATCTATATAAGTTGAAAAAATTCAGTCTAATTAGACCGATTCAAATCGGCTAGGCTGGTCCAGCCCATTCTCTTCCAAGGAAACCTTAGCGCTGTCTTCTTCTCGGGGCCAACGAAGGAGCTGAATTTTCCGATGAAGTTTTCTCAATTGGATTGGTTCACTCAATTGGATTGTATTTAATTCTGATTCAATCAAAAATAGTTTAGATATTTTGAGAATAGTTTGTCTCAAAATGATAATTAAAGTACTACAAAAACAAAATAGTTAAATGTACTAAAATGTCAAACTAGTATAAACCATCATTATTCCCTTGAATTTAAACTCAACTTTTATAAGTTGATATTATTAATGGTGGATTATTTTAAAATATAATATTATTATAAGAGACAGTGAGGCTTATATATATATATATATTAATCTATTAATTTTTTTTTAACAAAATGAAAAAAGTCTTACTGAGAAATATCTAACATAACAACATATTGAAATTTAAGGAGGACAGACCCCTCGCCCAACGTTGAGCCATTGGAGGGCCTCCTAAGTAGACATCGCCTCCATCGTCGCCAGGTCAGAGATGCCCAACCACGAAATCGACGACTTGGCAGCCAACACCAAACTCATTGGTAATGAACTATCATCCTTAATCCACACACGCCTGATCCAACATGTATAGCTCCATCTACATAAACTTAAATCATAATGGTAAGTTTTAGCACGTCGTGAGATTCAAACTGATCGTAACCAAGGAAAAATCTAAGGCCAATAACTAATTGATTATTTATTTATGACCTTATACATATGATATGTACATATTAGCAAGTGATAATAAGGTATACAAAAATTAATACCTCTTGGCTCTTGTGATACGAGAGTATTCATGATAAACCATTAGACATTGACATATACCCTACTGTTGAATAAATTATGATATTGAAGTATCTATTATTAAATTTTGTTTATGTCGCTAGTGATTAAAAACTTGTATATAAGTAAGAGATTCTCATATTGAGTGTAAAGTTGATCGAAAAATCTGGTTTAAGGCGGTTTGCAGTAAGATCACGGGGTTTCTCTATCCGTACGAATTATAGGCCGTGACTCTATTTGATGCTAACTGATTCGAGTCGATCGGTCTCCGCGGTCATCATGGATGCCTGATTAAAACATTATGCAGCAGGATAACGGGATTTCTCCATTCGTATGAGATAGAGGTCGTGACTCTATACGATGTTAAACAGGTAGACCTATACATCTTTAGAGGAATCATTACTGAAGGGTGTCGCGTATTATTCACCATCGGAATATGTGTTCGTCTTTCTTTTACTCGATATCAATTAGCTCACGAACTAGCCAAGTTTGTTTTAATTAACTGAGATTACGGTGAGGGGTCCACCCCACCATCTGTAACTTCAGCTGTCCGGCTCTACGTCGGTTTAGTTGTTATTTAATCAATAAATTCGGTTTTACCACAATATTATTATTTTTTTTTTGGAAATTACTGATTGAGTTTTGGCCAAGTACGGTACATTTTGGCACCCAAGAGGAAATCAACACGTGTCCGTATACGGCCAGGATCTGAAGGACCCGTCTTGTCACCCAATCTTTGTTCCTTTCACCTGACGGGCCGGCTCGGATCGGGCTCTACCGGGCCCACTTGTGAGCTCCAATTATTTTAATTAATGCTAATATTTACTATTTACGTGGGGCCCACAAGATTCGCTACGATCCTAGATACGGTTGGGTTAAGATACTGTGTGGCACGCCCTTCCAGCTGTTCCCCTGATCTGATAAGTTTCATCAGCCCCGGACACGCGTCGCACAACTCCCATCGCAGCCTCACATCACATCGCCCGATCAACGGCTCATGTCCAATACTAAATTATTGAAAAGGAAAATGACTCATTTGTACGTTTAATTATAATTGTTTCACATTTTGATACAATCACTCTTTTTTGGTACCATATGGAACAATTGTTAGCCTTCCGTTATATTTAATGACCAAAAACATGTCACGTGCATACACGTGACGCCTAAATTACAATTGGCTGGCAAAAAACTCGAAAATCAAATAATAGCTAGCGAGTTCGATTAATTACCCGACAAGGTGGGTTCGGTTCGGTCGCCGGCGAACAGAACTATGTCATTTTCCTTTATTATAATTAAGGGTGCACAATTTGGACCCGAACTAAGAACCGATATGAACCATAATTGAAAAAAAATGAAAAATCATATATAATGATTCAATTTTGTTCTAATTCTAAGATATATATTGATTGTAATTCGATTCTGATTCTTATAAACCACAAAACCGTGATTAATCAACAAGAACCGAATCAGACACACTCATGCATAACATTGCATTTAGATCATAACATTCGATCGATTTGCAAACCTCATATATTGATTGAGTTGTAATATTTAACCCACGACATTCAATTTTTGTATCATTTTTTAAAATTGTAAAATTTAAGTTTCTGCTTATAAATCAGGCTCAAGTTCATCTAACCCGGCCTTAAATGAAGGCTTTAAAATCAACTGGCGAGACCACATATCTAAACCATCTCCATACGGTTAGAACTGGCCGAACCCAATCGGCAATCACACGATTGTGTTTTTAGTTCCTCAAATTTAAAAACCGAGGTGATCGGTTCTATCTTATTTTAATCGATTCGGTCCGGTCCGGTTCGGCCCATGATACCCCCTAGTTATAGAATAACTGCACATGCGAGATAAAGTTAACCGGGGTTGGGTCAACCGAGTAGCTTGTCAAGCACTCAATACGCAGTCGTATAATTGTTGACCGATGTACCGAGAACTTTAACACGTCTCGGGTTGGTCAAGCGTGTTTTTAATTTACTGTGAGAAAAAAAAGGGAAAAGTAGATTGAAGTTGCAGAGAGGAGCAGATACATGTGAGCTGGGAAATGGGAAGAGTGAGTATTGAAGAAGACGATTTGCTGAAGATTTTGCTTTGGCGTATTTACCATACATGTGCATTTATGGACCCATCTAATATCCATATTGTACCATATCTTTCACAGCCTCTGTAGTGTATACATATATAGAGTAGGTATAAATATAAATTTCTAAACGTTCAAACGTTATAATATGCAGTGCAATGTTGTATAACATGTTCGACCTGTGCAAAATTGGATCAATATATAACATGTAGTGGAAAGTTGTATAACTGCCACGTGTCAAAATCTAAAATAACGCGCGTCTTTAATCCGACGGTTATGCACTGGTTTGGACATTTTGGGCGAGTTTGTATTAGAGTGCATCCATATATATATATATAGGAGATATCAGCTACAAACCAATTAAAAATGTCAAAACGTCTGAACTATATAATATGCAGTGCAATATTGTATAACTACATAGAACATGTAGTGCAATGCTGTATAACATGTTGAATCTGTGCAAAATTGAAGTCATGTATAACACGTAGTGCAATGTTGTATAACATGTTGAACCTTGCCACGTGTCGCAATGTGAGATAACGCGCGTCTCAGATTCGACGGTTCTACATGGTTTGGACGTTTGGACGTTTTTTATTGGTTTGTAGTCGAGTGTGTCCCTATATATATGTTTGCCTTTCTATTTCTTATTATACATATATTGCGTGTTAGAGTATAAAACTATAATTGGTCATTCAATTAATCTAAATTGGCGGAATCAAGTGGCTCTCTCTCTGTGATGATAGTAAGCAAGCTTGCCCTCATATAGCCCTCGGGTTAGTCGGACTCCCCAACCCGATATGTACAACCCAGTTTTACATGGTATCAGAGCTAGTCGATTTGGGCGTGTGTCAGTGGGTCTCGCCTCCGCGTTGATAAAGGCTCACGTGTAAAGTACACGTGGGAGGGAGTGTTGATAATATAAAAAATAAGAGAGAATGAAAAGAAAAGAAATATAATTTGTTCGTCATGAAATTCGAACTCGTATCCACGAGATAGGACTACCTCTGATACAATATTAGAGAATCAACTAAACTAAAATATAAGTTGACAATTAAAAGACTAATTATAGTTTTATACAATAACACTTTGCCTGAATTTTACTGTTCCTTCATGTTCTCTAGTGGACTCATGCATGAATCTTATAGTGACTGTACACGTATATGTATATTCATAGTGATCACTGTGCTCAATTGAAATAAATATTGGGTCTATATGAGATATTAATTTTGGGCCAACACTTTTTTTTTAAGTGAGGAAATAGTAAGGTTGCTGTACCTTTGACTCGGTCGACTTGCTGAATACGATAGTTTTTACATTTTAGAGTGTGATAGATATTATATTTTATTATTTCAATGACAAAAAATGTATTTGTACTGTTTACAATTATTGTTTTTGTGAATTACATGCGTGGATGGATGTGATTCGCTTGATTTTGTAAGGTTTAATGGCAAATAGAGTCTAGATACTGTAAAAATTTAATAAAATAATGTTATTGAGACTGCCTAATAAATTTATTAATTACGAGAGACATTAATTAACTAATAAATTATTGACTTATATGTTAATAATTTATTAATTTATATGTTAGAGTGTGAATTCGTTTAAAGCTTAAATAACAGTATGGTATATACCTATCAACTTAAATTTTTAGGTATAAGTTGAGCTTATGTCATGTATCATAACTTGATTTGTTTTTCGTTCAGAAGCCGTATCTGCACACCGCTCACTGTTTCACGTTATTACAATGAGTTAAGATATTATATTTAAAATATGTGTATTTGTCCACCATCTTAATTAAGTATTATAAAAATTTACACTATAGAATGCTCAATTGAAACTTCCGAAATTTATTAGTTATACTTTATTATTGTTCAATTTTTGTATACCAAATAAAGAATCAAAATCACTCTTAATCTCCGACTTTATTAAGTTTTTTTTTTGTGTTCAATGTACTGTTGTAAGAACACTACAAATTATTTCCTATAAATACAAGATCAAACTATACCAAGTACCAACCCAAATTGTGCAAGCACATCAAAGACAATTCACATTAGACTTATATGAGTAATTAAAAATGCATAATTTAATAATTTTATGACGTATTAACTTAACACATCATTCTCAAATTAAGAAATCGAAAAAAAGAATAATTTTAATACAATTTTCATTGTGCAGAGACTTATTCTATTATTTTACATATTTGTTATACACGTATAAATTATAAATAAATTTTTTATTACTAGGAAAATATTAAAAATTTAAATTAAATAAATGTGAAAACAAAAATTTAACTTAATCAACAAGATTAATCATAGATCATACTCAAATTGCATAAAGATTTAAGCAAAGACCAAGAAATAAGTAATCCCATTTATCCACTCCACCTCCGTGCAGTGTAGTAGTAATTGAACCACTGGGACCCACCGACCACCATACCCTCCGATTAGCAATTAATTTCACGCCAGTCCCTGAATCAAAAACACTGCGCAAATATTTACCATCAACCGCGGTTAAAAAGATTTAAAACCCGGGTTAAATTCTGACCCAATATAATAAACCCACACTCACTCGTGTCTCTGGCGCTCACTCGTTTTCAAGTCTCTCTCTCGAGCCTCGCGTCGCGTCTCTCTGGAGAAATAGAGAGAAGAGAGTGTGGGTCTCGCATGCGAAGCTCGAGCTCGAGCTCTCTCACTCCTCGCGCGATTGTTAGGTTTCGCCGGAAAATGACGGTGTTCTCCGGCAAGCAGGTGGTTCCGGTGGACTACGAGGCGGAGGTGTCGCAGCGGTTGCTGGAGGTGTCGCTCGCCGGAGATCTGAGGGCGGCGATGGAGTGCATCGCCGATCCGGCGGTCGATGTGAACTACATTGGAGCGGTTTGCCTGAAGAATCGGAAGGTGGAGGTGGCGCTGCGCGACGAATCGGCCGGCGAGGTGAGGCTGGAGTATGAGGAGTTGAAGACGGACGTCACGGCGCTGTTCCTCGCCGTTCACGCCGGGAATTTGACTCTCGTCAGGAAATTACTGGTAACGAGATCGCAATTTGTTAAAATTTATTGAATCGTGGTGATTGGAGTTACAGATTCGGACTGTTCCATTCGCAATCGCGTAGTTGATTTTGCAGATCGTTTTGAAGCGTTTTCGATTTTAAAGCATTCAAGCTTTTCGGTTCCTGTGCGTTTTTGGTTGTTTGCTTCCCCTAATTTTGGAGATTAAGCTTAATATTTGAATATTTTCGTTGGCTTTTTTCAATTTTTTTTTGAAATGTTTCGGAACAGTCTCAGAAATTTTATTAATAGTGCCTTTTTGGCCATGTTGGCGATCTCTCTGCTGCAGCTCTGTGTTCTCACTGATTTGAGCATTTTCTTTGTAATCTGTGAATTTTGAAGTTTTTTCCCTCACATTTATTTAGCTCAATGTCTGAAATAAGAACTGTTCACCCCTATTTTGCATATTCCATTCTTTTAATTTGAATAAATACATTAATGTAATGACTTACCAATCTCTCCAGTCTCCACTGAGGTAATACAGCGTTTAAAATAAAATTTGTTTAATCTAAATGACGTCCTGCAGAATTCTTAGCATTTTTCTGGTGTATTGGTCTTTAGATTTTACCTACCAATTAGACTTTAGCATTCTCATTTAATTCTGAGATGGGTACCTTTAGATTTCAAATACAACCTAAGTTGCTTTTTCTTTGAAATCTAAATACTTTACCCCCCTTATTTCGTTTAAATATATTGTCATGCTAGCTTTTTCTGGTGCACTTGTTTCTCCATATTAAATACACCGAGTCAATCTTAGGCGATCAATTCGGCCTTAGTTTTTCCTTGTGGGCCTGTAAGCAATTCCCAGTAATCGTGAGTTTCTAAGGATAGGTGAACTGAAATGATAGACTATTTACCTGGCATTCCACACACTGATCTAAATCAACTGGAGCTGTATATTGAGTCCCTTTCTTTCCAATCACTTTCCACTTTCCTTCACAAACTGATTCTCCTACTTCTTTGACTAAAGCTAGTCTATGACTGTGAGTCTCCTTTGAAGATGACAAGAACTTTAGTTAAGCACATCCTCATAAATACAATACCTTCTGATACATGTGCATGCAGTTTAAATTCATGCCTTCTTGTAGAAACTAGAAACATGGGTCTATATTCTATAAATGAAGGGAAAATAAATATGTTCATCCAACCCATCATTTGAAAAGGATAACTCATCAATTGCATTATCAGTTATATCACTCAGTTTGTGAACAAATTTTGTGTATGCCCTTCATCATACCTGAACACTTGTGATGTTTTTTCAACTCAATTTCTACTGCTATTTTTTTTCAATTGAAGAATGATTAGACAGTGCTTTCCTCTATCTTAGATCTGTAGTAGCATTTCTAAGTTCTCTAATAAATAGACGTGCTTTGGGCCTATTGGACAATGACTTTAGTTAAAGCACTAATATATTGTTTTATGAAGAGAACTGCATATGGCTCCTGATTATTACTGGTTTATATGGGGGGCCTGTGTTACCATATTAGAGCATACCCATAAGAGACAAAAACAAGCATAGGTTAACCTATTTATTATATAGACACATGGTCTGGTGTGCCCATACAGGGCGGTGTTCTACTTTTTACTACAATATGAAGTACGGAGCAGTACATATACATGATACACCCCCCTTTGCCTTGTTCTGGATGATTTACAACTTCATAAATGTTACATGTTTCATTGTCATTCACATCAGTGTTTTTTTGTCATTTTGTGGCCATCAACTACTGCACTTGAATAGTCCAAGATTCCTAATGTGATAGATGTCTTGTCTTCATGGAATTGATCTCCTATATGATTTTCAGTGAGTAAAAATGGAAAACGTGTAAAAATATTATATTGTGGAGCCTCTCTGGATATTTTCCAATGTACTAAAAATTGGCGTTTTGCTATTGACAGAGCGTAGGGGCTGATGTCAACCAGAAGCTTTTCAGGGGCTTCGCGACAACAGCGGCGGTTCGGGAGGGCCATCCTGAGATTCTGGAAATCTTACTAAAAGCTGGAGCATCTCAGCCTGCTTGTGAGGAGGCCCTGCTGGAAGCGAGCTGTCATGGCCAGGCAATGCTAGCAGAAATGCTCATGGGTTCTGATCTGATTCGGTCCCATGTTGCCGTGCATGCTCTTGTCTCTGCATGCTGCAGAGGATTTGTTGACGTGGTGGACTCTCTCATCAAGGTAATTAATTAAATTCACTGACTTCCGAGGGATGTTTGTCCATCTCCATCTGTCATATTTTATAACAAAGGCATGGCTATATTCTGATCTTGAAAGTTGAAAGGAAAAACTAGCTAAGATGTTAGTTTCTTGCCAAATAACTCTCGTCTTCCATCCTAAGTTCTTTCAAATTTACCATTAAGAGTTCTGAATTGAGCAGACTACGAATTAATTTTCACTCTGTTTCCAAAATATGAGCTCGTTATAACTTTAGTATCACTTAGCTGCTCTAACTATTGGTCCTCAGTAACATTACTAGGTGTCATAAGAAAAGGTTGTTAGCTTATCACCAACAAACTTTCCTTGCTCCTCTTTGCTATAACATCTTTGCTACTTGCTGTCATCCATGGACATACACTGTAGGGTCTCTAGGTCAGCTGGGTGGTTGGTGCTGATGCCGATTTGGTTGACTTGACAAAAATGGATTATATTCTTCCTTCTTTCTCCCCTGGTCGGTTTGTCCTGACTCTTAAATTAAGATCTTATCCTCTCACACGCCAATTTTGCTGATCATATGGTCCCTATGAAGTATGAACTGTAGCTTGATTGACAAATGTAGTTTATAAACCTCCACAAGCCATAGGACTGGTGTTCTGGAGGGTAAATATCCATCATCACTATTTATCCCACGTCTTATCTTCCTAATCATTAAATTAGTTTTTTAATCAGCTATTAATGTCTTGTTGTGTCACGTGACAGTGTGGAGTTGATCTGAGGGCAACTGACAGAGTGCTTCTTCAGTCATCCAAGCCTTCTCTGCACACAAATGTAGACTGCACTGCTCTCGTTGCTGCTGTTGTTAGTAGACAGGCTTCTGTTGTTCGCTTGCTGTTACAGGTGAACCTATTCTCTTCTCCTTCACATTTGTGTACATTTATACTGCTTTACGATACTTCAAAAAATACCTGAGTGTGAGCTTAGTTTCTCTACAAGCTAGTTATCATTATCAATCTAAAGTATATCTTGAGAGCATATCCTCTTATGAAATTGTTAATCGCATTTCATCAACTATGAGATTGATGTTGGAAATTGCAGACTATGAAATAGCTAGATTTTTTAATCTTCACGGCAATCAGTGGTGCGTATTTCAGCAATTTCATGAGTCTTGACTGAAACTAAACTTGTATCTTCGATGTATTTAAGGGGGTGAATGGATGATATTTTTTTAGCACATAAATAAATATTTCAATGAGAAAATGACATCTATAGCAATGCTCTCTCTTTCCCTGCAGTCTTATTTCTTACATTTCCCTTTCTTTGGTATCAACTATCAACAATCCTCATTTTGTCTTTTTCCATTATGGAAAATCAGGCTGGTATAGGGACAGATGCTGAAGTGAGGCTCGGAGCATGGTCATGGGACACAACTACGGGAGAAGAGTTTCGAGTGGGTGCAGGAATGGCAGAGCCCTATGCCATAACCTGGTGCGCTGTAGAGTACTTTGAAGCCACTGGTTCTATCTTACGCATGCTCCTCCAAAACCAATCCCCAAACACCCTCCACCACGGGAGAACTCTACTCCACCACTCTATCCTCTGTGGCAATCCTGGGGCTGCTAATTTGCTCTTGCATTGCGGTGCTGACATAGAACGTTCAGTAAAAACCAGTAAATCCGAGTTCCGCCCAATTCACATGGCTGCACGCCTCGGACAACCAACAATAATTCAATGCCTCATTGACTCCGGCTGTGATATGAACTCCAAGACGGATTCTGGCGACACAGCTCTCATGATATGTGCAAAATATAAGAGAGAAGACTGTCTCAGAGTATTGGCCGTGGCTGGTGCTGATTTTGGCCTGGTCAATTTTGTAGGCCAATCTGCAGATTCAGTTGCAGGATCAAACCGATGGTCCCTTGGTTTCCAACAAGCAGTACTTACTGTAATCAAGGCCGGGAAGATTCCTAAATCCAGCAACACAACTGTTTTCTCGCCTCTAATGTTCGTAGCTCAAACCGGCGACACAGAGGCCTTGAAATCGCTAATCAGCTCAGGAGTAACCGACCTCGATCATCAAGACGACGGTGGCTTCTCAGCAGTCATGATCACGGCTCTGAAGGGCCACGTCGAAGCATTCCGGACCCTGGTCTACGCAGGAGCCGACGTGAAGCTCCACAACAAATCCGGCGAAACAGCAATAACCTTGTCCGAGACAAACCAAAACTGCCACTTATTCGAGAAGGTGATGCTCGAATACGCTCTCGAGAAAGGAAACCGAAATGCCGGAGGCTTCTACGCATTACACTGCGCCGCTCGCCACGGAGACTTAGACGCGGTCAAGCTGCTAGCGAGCAGAGGCTACGACGTCAACGTCCCCGACGGCGACGGCTACACTCCCCTCATGCTCGCGGCGAGAGAGGGCCACGGGTTCGTATGCGAGCTGCTGATCTTCCGCGGCGCACACTGCGACGCCAAGAACGCGAGAGGCGAGACGCCACTCTCACTCGCAAGAAAAGCAAGCGCCAAGAACGACGCGGAGCGCGTGATACTGAACGAGCTGGCTCAGAAGCTGGTGCTCGGCGGAGGGTACTTGCAGAAGCACACGAAGGGAGGGAGAGGCGCTCCACACGGGAAGGAGGTGAAAGTGGTGAGGCCCACGGGAACGCTGCGGTGGGGGAAGTCGGGCCGCCGGAACGTGGCCTGTCGGGGCGCTGAGGTGGGGCCGAGCGCGGCCTTCAGGAGGAACCGGCAGAGGAAGGGCGACGCGGACGAGCCGGGCGTGTTTCGGGTGGTGACGGGCAAGAACAGGGAGGTGCATTTTGTGTGCGAGGGCGGGGTTGAGGAGGCGGAGCTGTGGGTTAGGGGCATAAAGCTTGTGGCCATTGGATTTGGTGGGTGTGATGTGATTTAGAGGCAGTATAGATGGTTACGAGACTTCACCTCGAAGTCTTATTCTATATCTGATATGCTTGCCTTTTGTATTGTAAATGTTTTTGATCTTGTTTATTAGATGTAAATTTTTCTCACGTCGGTTGTGTTCTTGATGTGAAGTAGGATCTCAGGACTCTGTGCTGTGGAAGAATTAGGAATGTATTTGAATGTGCAATAGTTGCGAACCTGGTCATGTTCGAGTCTCAGGCAAGTTTTTATTTTTGCTGCAAAATGATGCGTCCAGTTTCTTTGTTATTGTTGAAGCGCTTTGCTAAAAGCCTTAAACTTATTAGGTGAGGAGTACCTGAAGACATTTATTTATTGAATAATAGTAACATGATCTATATTTTTAAGGAAAAATCAGCCTTAGTACAACATATGTTCTACAAAAAGGGGTAATTCTGTGTCAAGTACCTCAATTTTGCCTCATTTTCAAATTAGTACTTTAAGTTTGAAAAGTTTTTTACCGGTACTCTAAGTTTAATTTAGTTGCACATAAATACATAATATGTTAAATATAACAGAATTGAGATGTAAAAAGATCAAAATGCCCTTAAAACTTATAATGATTATTATTATATTGAAACCTTTTGAAAGTAATAATTCTATCATACGACCTCCGTTTCAAGCTCATAAAATATCAAATCGAAGAGAATCGGAAGATAAACAACTTTGAAGAATAATATTAATAATTAAATTAAAATAATAATTAATATTATTTAATTATTAATTATAAATATTATTTAATTAGTAATAATTTTCCGATTCTTCTGGAACCAACTAAATAATTAACTCTTCTAAAACCAGGTTTTGAATTGAGTGTGAGAAACGCCGAAGTAGCAATTTATCAGTTGGGTCGAGTTGAATATGATGTTGCAGCGACGACAACGAGAAATTGACTAATACAATAGTTAGTAAAAAATAATTATAATTATGAGTCAACAAATAATTAAAGATGTTTATTGAAGTGAGTTTAAAAGTCATTTTCCACTCTGAGCTCCAGCTCCCATCTTCGATGCCTCGGCGTGCCTCCAATTTCCCCCAAATTTTATTAACTCTAGCTCCCCAATTCGAACCAAAATTGGGACAAAAGGAGAAGATAATCACATACGATTTCTCTGGCGCAATGCCCATGACGAGTGTCTCGGTGGTGCTCTTCTCACCGTGGCTCATGTCAGGGAACATCTTGTTGCTGCAATTTGCACAGAAATTGAAAATTAAATTATTTTCTCGAGAAACAAACATGCCTAAAATGATTTTCTCGAGAAAATCGGATATTTTGGTTTTTTTTTTATATTTTACCTTCCATAGCCGTTAGGGACACAATAAAATCTAGTTTTAGTAATTGATTAATGTATTGTTTATTATAAATTTAGTTTTATCAGATATTTGTATTAAAGAATAATAATGAATTGAGTTGAGTCGACACTCCACAACAGGATTGGAAAGAGATGAGAAAGGGGAAGAGAGAAATGGTGAACAGAAATAAGAGGTGAAGGGTGGCATGTGCTTGAGAATTAGATGAATAGTTAAGATCATTTTAGTCTTTTCAGTCCAAGTTTAATAACTCATTATACTATAAGGGCATTTTAGTCATTTCACATGCAAGAAAATGTTAAAAACTAATAGAATTGGACGGAAAGTGTAAAGCGAAAATTTTGTACATCTTAAGCGCAGCCAACTGGAAAAAATATTCTAAATGTACCACTTATATATTTTTTTTCGAATTCCCGGGTCAAGACTCCCCCGAGGCCAGGCCCATGCCTCTCAATTTGGGCCTGAGGAGGAAGAGAAACCCAATTTATTTAATACTGAATCCAAAACCTATCGAAATCAAGGTTTTGTAAGAGGTAGACGAAGGCATGGTGAAGTTCCACTAATCTCTCAAGCTCCCCAAGAAATCAATGGCGAATCAATATTAGAGCAACCTGAGTCCGTCCACCGCCGACGAATCGATCTGCTGCTCCGTCGGTCCACCGTACTCTTTCCTGCAACCTCCGTCTGGTACCTCTCTCTCCTTCGAAATTGAACCTCACTCACTGTATCAATCAAACCGATCTTCACCGTTTAAAGGTTCTCTTCTCCTTCGATCTCACATTCCATTTCACGACTCTCGACCAGATCACACCTGTTTTAATCTTCCACATTTTTATCAACAGTGAATGCTAATTAACACAGTAGTTGCTGCTTTGTTTCGTTTATGTTCAGATGATTGATTGGTTTGTTTTAATTGTGCCCTAATCACAGCTAAATTTACTGATGTGCATCGATTTCCTGAAATGGGCAACTCTGGGTTTGTGATTTTTAGGTTTGCCTAGGGTTTTTTTGGGTGGTGTTGTGTGCAGCTATTCTTTTCCCAGCTTCAACTCGTAACATCCATTGTGTAATGTTATCTGTCTGTGATTCTTATTAATGTAGGCCGATTAGCGTCCTTGTAGGGGAGAAATAGGAATGCCCGTACATTTTGCTTCAATGAATTTTCTTGTATTTCATTGTCTTGTAGTGTTAATATGAAGGAGTCTGTGGGTTAACACGGTTTATGCATTAATGTTGGAGGCTTTTAGTTGGTTTTCTATTCAAGTTTGTTTGTGAAGTTGATAACCATCAAAATTGTGTTTGCTCTCAACATAACGATGTTGAGTTAATTGTAATAAACAAAATAATTAACGAGTGTTAATATAAACATCAAGTTTTTAGTTAAAGCCATGTAAATAAATGCCATTTTCCTATTAACTAAAAAATACTATCGCTTGCCACAACCTAAACTAACCACAATCTTGCCTTTAGAGCCTCCGTCCTCTTCGATCTGCTTCTCCGTCGGTCCACCGTACTCTTCCCTGCGACCTCCATCTCCGTCTGGTACCTCTTTCTGACTTTGCAGCCTTTGTTTATCATGTACCGTAAACATTTTAAATACATGTGAATTCGTGTTTATTGTGATTTCATTGGATTCTCAAGAAACCCATGAAAATATGTGGTTTTCTTTTAATTCTAATTTTACGAAATCCAGTTGGTTCTTTACTGAGGTTGTTTTAGGTTTGGAAAACATTCATTATCAATGGACTTAGTATTGCCACTAGTTCACATTCATGCAATTTGTCATGTAAAATTTTATTGCTATTTTTGTCCTAAGATTTGTTTTTTTTTATTATAAATTTTACTACACTTAAGCAGAGTATGTTATTGTCAAGTGTGGAGTTGAGAGCTTTTAATCTTCCTTTCAGTGAAAAATGAACAATGGTGAAGGAAGACGATTGAATGGTGAAGCCGAGGAAGACGATGACGATGAGGGAAATGGGGGTGACATGGAGGCGTGGGAGAGAACCTATGCAGACGACAGATCGTGGGAGTCGTTGCAAGAGGATGAGTCTGGCCTTCTTCGCCCGATTGATAATACTGTTCTCTACCACTCGCAGTATCGTCGCCGCCTTCGTTCCCTTTCCGCAAAATCAACCGCTGCTCGAATCCAGAAAGGCCTGATTCGTTATCTATACGTCATTATTGATCTCTCCGCGGTATTTGTTCTCTTCTTGCACCTTCTGGATTATGGGAACCAATTTGTCTTGGCATAATGTAACATAAGTGTTGAATATTGGTTCTGCAACGTAGCATAAACGGCTTCATGAACCATAAATAGTCTTTTTAATATACAAATGCTATTGCTACTATAGTTTGTTGATATATAACACAATAAGGGATGAGGTAATCAACGTATGGAAAGGCTTCTTACAGTAGTAACAATACAAAATGACGTTTAGATTGAGATACATGTTCCAAATTTATATATGATGCTAAAATAAAATTGTTCTCATATCACATTTGATAGAAAGATACGCTAGTCCTTGTAGATTTTCATTTTGACGATTAAATCACCACTGATTTGGTCACTACTGACGTGTGCAGGCAGCTGGAGAGATGGATTATCGGCCAAGCAGGATGGTTGTCGTTGCAAAACACGTCGAGTCTTTTATCAGAGAGTTTTTTGACCAGAACCCGCTTAGTCAAATTGGATTGTTAACTATAAAAGACGGTGTTGCTCAGTGCTTGACAGATCTTGGTGGCAGTCCTGAATCCCATGTTAAAGCTTTGATGGGTAAGCTGGGTTGCTCCGGTGCCTCTTCCCTACAGAATGCTTTGGATCTAGTTCGTGAGAACCTAGAACAAATCCCATCTTATGGCCACCGTGAAGTTCTGATCTTGTATTCAGCTCTCAGTACCTGTGACCCAGGAGATATAATGGATAGCATTCAGAAATGCAAGAAATCTAAAATACGGTGTTCAGTTATCGGTCTCTCTGCTGAAATTTTTATATGCAAACATCTCTGCCAAGAAACTGGCGGATCCTATTCCGTGGCACTAGAGGAGGTGAGCTTAAGCAATTAGTACGTTCGTGGAATCATGATGAGAATTTCAGTATTCTATGCATTTGAACTCTAGCATTAGACCAGTAAGATGAAAATTATTTCGTTCCTAATATCAAGAATGATAAGTAGAAAGGAAGAAATAAGAATACAGCTAGAGAAATTAGAGCTTAGAGTGACTTCAGTTTTTATGAGTACTGTTTCTGATATCTCATTTGGGATGTTCCAAATGCTTTTGTTTCGTAAAAGATTTTAACTCATGCATATTCTCGTGCAGCACCACTTGAAAGAGTTAATATTGGAGCATGCTCCACCACCTCCAGCTATAGCGGAATTTGCAATTTCTAATTTGATCAAGATGGGTTTCCCCCAAAGAGCAGCAGAGGGTGCTGTTTCGATATGTTCATGTCATAAGGAGGCGAAGGTCGGCGTGGGCTACACTTGTCCAAGATGCAAGGCTCGTGTTTGTGAACTACCAACTGAATGTCGTATTTGTGGGCTGACACTTGTTTCTTCCCCCCATTTAGCAAGATCTTATCATCATCTGTTTCCCATACAAGCATTTGATGAGGTTACCCCCGCACTTCTAAGTAAATATGGCCAAGGAATGCCAAGAACTTGCTTTGGCTGCCAACAAAGTCTTCTGAGCCTCGGTAAGTAGTCATAGAAGAAAAAATCATATGAAGGCCCTGCAGTTAATTCAGGATACATTTAATTCCCTTCTACTGTGCTATTTGATCAGCTGTCTTGAATATTAAAAAAACATATACATGAAACACACTAACTCTGTTAGTGTAGTAATGTATGATGGGAGTTAGGCACCTTGTTGAAATGAACATCTACGTGCTAGAAGGCGTATGTGTTCTGTCCATCACTTTCAGATTCTTCTGTTGAAGCCCTGATTATTATGGTGTCAACTGCATTATAATTGTATTTGCCATATAGGTTTGGATTTTTAAAATGCTCTGGTGCGAGAAATGTGGGGCAATAAATTTTACTCCACGAAGTTCCGGTTTTGACATTTGAGTTGATGCAGGAAACAAAGGTGGGCATTCTGTTACATGCCCAAATTGCAAGCAGTACTTCTGTCTTGATTGCGACATTTATATTCACGAGAGCTTGCACAACTGCCCGGGATGCGAGAGCTTCAGGCGTTCCAAATAGGTGTGCCGTCAAACAACTGTTTATGGATTCGTGTTCATTGTTTCAGCCAACCAATAAGGAAATGTCAGACAACAGTTTTGGATCTCAATGGACAAGCGAGTTGGATTCATTGTGTAATGTTTACCTTCTTCCATATTATGTGCCCTTTCGATCATTGCCGTGCTTTCATTTCATGATGAAATGAAAGATTCAGTTAATGCCAGTATGTAAAGTTGGTATCTTTGAAATCAAGTGTAACATTACAAGACTAATGATCAAGTCATATGCTGCATACAAAATTTTTTCATGTTCCCATCTTTGGAATTTACTCTCTTCTTTAACATAATCATTTTATTTTTTATACAGAGAAAAAAAAGACAGTAGACATCATCCTTGTCCCATCAAAGGTAACATTCCATTACAAAACAACAAGGCTTCTTCTATACTTATAACTTACCTATGCTTCCAGACCAAAACATAAAAAATGCTTCATTACCTATGGATAAACCATACGATATTTTTTAGGGATAATGACACTTTTTACGCTAACTATTTTTTTTTCTTTTCTAGTACATTAACTATTTTTTTTGTGACAACCTATCTATAAAATGTCTAATATACCTAAAATACTCGTGGTTCAATTGAAAAAAATAGAATTAAACTAATAGTGAAATTAAATTAATACAAATTGGGCCGGTTCAAATCAGATTCATTTACCAAACTAGACCTTTTAGCAAAGCTTGATTCTAAATAAGGTTGAATCTGGTTTGTACATATGTGTTATTAACTGGATTTTATTCAATTCGTTGTTCACAAAAAAATGTTCGTTCTTAAATTAGACTCTTAGATGGTAGTAGCAATTCACATACTCTTTTAATATTTTCTTGTACATGACCACTATAGTGTACCTGGTGGAGAATCTCATGCTGAACACTTTTTTCTCTCATTTGATATAGAAGTATGTTGAATCGTTACCTTGAATTCTCAATAACACATTTGGGAACTTGGATTTGATTTGAAACTCTTCTCCATAATGTAATTCTACGAGTGCTCTTGGGACCCCTTATAGAATTACATAATGTTGCTGTTGGATGCTCTAGATTTTGGGTTTGAGCTTTCATCAGAATTGTGACATACTTAGATCAAGGTTCATGCCAACTTCACTACAATGTGCAGTTTTCTGCGGTGCTCAATTCTCTGGTTGTGGTTCTCAAACCGTTGTTAAAGTGTTCACCCCTAAATACGTTTGAATTAACACTCAAGTGACATTTTCATTAATTTTTATGGATTTGTATAGACAGTGTAAAAATAAATATGAGTAAGAGAGGGTTTTTTAAAAAATAACATGAGTGAAGGAGAAGAGTTTTGAGTGGGTGCACGAATGGCAGAGCCCTATGTCATAACCTGGTGTCCTATGTGAAAATGGTGAGGTTCACGGGGACGCTGCGGTGGGGGAAGTCGGGCCGCCGTTACGTGGCGTGTAGGGGGGCGGAGGTGAGGCCGAGCGTGGCCTTCAGGAAGAACCTCCAGAGGAGGGGCGTGAGGAGCATTTTGTGTGCAAGGGCGGGATTGAGGAGGCGGAGGTGTGAGTTAGGGGCATAAAACTTGTGACCATTGAATTTGGTGGGTGCGATGTGATTTAGAGCCAGACTGAGGATGTATAGATGTTATGGGACTTCACCTCCAAGTCTATTCTATATGTTATCTACACACTCTGGGGTGACACACATTATTTATTAAATGACACTCAAACTTTAAAATAAAATATAATGTTCATACATCATACATAATAACGAAAGTGTGACAAAAGAACATGCACCCATGTCAAAAACGGATGACATGCACCCATGTCAAAAACGGATGACATGCACCCATGTCAAAAACGAATGACATGTGTTTGTGTCACTCGTAACTTAAAAAGGAAACTCAAAATTTGTAACACCCATTGCTTAGAAATGGTGACACAATTACGTCACAATTATCGAGAGAGGTGGAGATAAGTGTTGAGAGTGACATAAAATACGAGTCACCCATTATTTAAAATGGCGATGATAAATTGTGTCACTTTATCACTCATAGTCTGTTTGAGAATGTGTTCAAAACTACATATTGTTTATAAAAGTTATTCAATAAAAACAACGAAACGAAAGGCTAAGATACATGATCGTTAGGAGTGTAAATTCATGCTTTAAATTTATTCATGAACATCTTAACCTGCCTTAAAAGACTTGTAATATAATATTGCAGAATTCATTATCATGACGATGGTAGATTTCACGCAATTTCTTTTCGACTGTTAAATTAATATACTCTTACATTGTACTAGAAATGTATGCAAATGTCTTAACTGTAAATACTTCATCTTCAGTTCTCGCATAAACTTTTTTTCACAACCTCGAACTTGAATACACGGTCAATCAACATTGCGGTCACCACATGTTGAATTGTATTAATTTATCTTTCGATTTGGAGTTGACCATCAACCAACGTATCAAAGTCGAAGTCTGATATTAATTTGTCGTTCAATTTGTTGTTGACATAAAAGATGGCGGTCCATTTTTACTCACATTTACATATACTATTTTGGTAAATAATGATTAGTGACTCGTGTAATAATGTGGTTTCACAGCGACACGTGTAGCAAAAAGATAAGCACAAAGCAGACAGAAAATTTACAAATATATCAAATTTACCACGTGTCTGATCTGCCTTTACAGTGCCACTACCTGGCAATGTAATTACTTGCTTTCCTCTTATATTTATCTCCTAATCTTATTTCTATTTTCGTTAAGTCAAATTTATACAAAATTTAAATTAAACCCTAAACTATTTCTGGCTATTTTTATCCCAAATAATCGAGTCAATTCAATAATTACTTATTTGAAATCAATAAAATATCACTTCTCATATCTCAAGCAAAATTAAGATAAAAATGGCATGTAACATTTAATTATCACATAACTCTCATGAGCAATCTGCACAATTAATTTTCCCTTTTTTATCATTTATTTGAAATCTCATTTCCATATTTAGTTTAAAAGGAAAAGCAATTACAGTACACACCAAACCCAAAAACCTCCACACACAGATTCATAATTTTGCCTGAGTGAGACTGAGAGAGACCTTCACTCGACCGTTTGGTCCAAGCACTGAGTTTCTGGGTTTTCTTCAAAAAGCTCTCTTCCATTTCATCAACATTTTGAATTTGAAACCCACAACATTGAGAAGAAGCAGAGCGCCATGTTCTCTACTATCCATTGCAAAGGGCCTTTCAGAGCCATTTGGGTCGCTGCTTATTTTCACAATAAGCTTAAGAAAACCCAGATCGTTCAGACAGATATCGTCTCTACAGTTGGTTTGTTTTATCCTATCTTTCGATTTTCCAGGATTTTCTGAGCTTTTTTGTTCTCGCTCTTGTTTGGGTTGGAGGAAAATGGCAGTGAAAATCACCTTGTCCCGAAAATGGGTTACTCTCACTCTAAGGCGCATGTGAAGAGATGAACTGAAATTTTTATTACCCTTTTGATTCTGTGGTTGATTTGTGTTTTGTTTTGTTTCTTGTTTGTTGGGCTGTCCTTTGGAGCTTTGTTGGGTGGTCGATGATTTTGTAGCTGGAAGATTATTTTTGTGCAGGAGTCTTAATTTATGTGGGTACTTGAGTTTGGTGGCTAAATTAGCTCATATCATCTGGGTTCTGCTTAAAATTGATTCCATGTGCTTGTTTTTCTATGTTGAGTGGGGTTTGCTTTGATTTGTAGTGCATTTCCTGTTTGTAATGGCTATGGGATCATTGAGATCTTAAACTAAGGGTTTTTTCATGACTCTCAAAAGATACATTCTGTGTGGGAGTTTGGACTCCTGTTAAATATGATGCTATTATGAGGGGAATATATATGGGTCTATATGCACCATTTGCTTGTTCCCTGAAGACATTAGGTCACTTACTGGTATAGTGACTTTCTGCGGGGTTTTCAGTCACGGATCTGTTCTTAGTATGTCCTTTTTAGGTTGCAAAATGGTCTAGTAAATGGATTGTGAAGCGTTCGGTTTTGTGTTTAGTAATCTAGGTTAAAGAGAAAATGAAACTGCTGGCTATAAAAGATTTGGGGTAAAATAAAATAGTTGACCTGTGTGAATTAACTCAGCCTTGCATTTGTGCAAGGTTTAGTTACTATCTGTTGAAAATGGATAAAATTAGTAGAAACAGCCTTGAATGGAGTATAGGGCAGTGCATTTTAAGCAAGTTGGTTTAGAAAATTATCTGAAAAAATTAACATAAAAACTGCAAATGTAGATCATTTTCAACGAAGAGACACTTGATTTCTGTGGTCTTGTAGCTCAGTTTCTGAGTTTTTATTTGATTTTGTGCGGGTGGGCTCTGATACTTCCATTATCATGCTGATTTGTGATAAGTGCAATAGTTCAATGCTAAAAGCATGTGTCCGATATTGCCTGGAGAGTATAGATGTCCCCAGAACAGTTGATTGATTCGTCTGTTATGTATAATATGCTAGTATTACTTAGTTATAAATCTGATTTCTGGGTTCCTTCTATCTTTTGAGTTTTACTTTGGTGCGTTGCGCAGATAATATGTTGCAAGGTGATTTTGGTGTCATCACATACAGAGTGTTAGCCTATCTTCTTCTTGGTGTTGTTAGAATACATTCAAAAAAGGTGGGCTATATGTACGATGACTGTCAAGAGGTTCTAAAGGAAATCAGAGAATTCATTAGTAGGAAACACGCTTCACATGCTGACACTGTCCATGTGCCTTACAACTCGATCACTCTACCAGTTAGATTCGAGCTTGATGCTTTTGATCTGGACATCATTGAAGATTCTAGTCGGTAAGCTATAAGGTTAAAAGTTCTTGGTTTCGATGACCTTTCTTGAACATGCCTTTATTTCTGTACTTTCAGAAGCAATGTGATATCCAAAGAGGCCATTACGCTCAAAGGTATTAGAGATTATTTAAATGTTAATTTTTAAATTTAACTTGTGGTGTATCATGTGATTGGGCATTATACATAACAGATACTGCATGGGAAAAACCGGAAATGATGCAGTTTTCTTGCTTCTTTGACGACGTCCCTCCAGATGAAAAGTATGTATAACATTGATGCACACATTTTTGTCCTAAAAACATTGTATTCTTGATTTCTTCTTTTAATTTAAGGCGGCCTGCAATGAATTTTATAATGCATATCGTTATTCTTGGTACAGTTTTCTTTCTACGTATATGATGGACAACGACATGGAGGCAGGCAAATCAGCCCTCGTTGAAGTGGATCAAAACCATGATGATGGAAAGTCAATTAATGTTAGCCAAATGGCGGATTTGGAAGCTCAATGTTCAACGGAAATGGGAGCGGGAGAACTTGGAGACCGTGGGTTCTCTCCAGAAGACTGTCTGAACCATGAGACCTTTACTACTGGGTTTCATGAGAATCCTCCGGACTTGGCTAAACCATTTGGCAAAGATTGTCTGACTATAAAGATCCCCGAAGTGACACTGTTAGAAAGTGATATGCCTCAGGTGATTGAGGATGACGCCAATCTTAAAAATGTACTAGCAAGTACAGAGAAGCTTCAAAACGTTACATTCTCTCATGAAGAGTCCCACAAGCCAGAAATCTTTGGTAGGGCCGAGGAGGAGGAACCTCCAGAGACTATTCTACAACATGACAAAGAAAAGCATAACATTGATGCACCGCGGGTAAAAGATATGGACATGGCATCATCAGAAGACGTACGATGTCAGAATAATACAGAAGATCAACCCTCATCTTTCACCCCAGATGTCACTCCTAAGTCCAAGTTCTCAGATCCTTCAGGTACAAAATATCCAAATATGAATGTTAATGTTTGTGTTTTGTGGATTCTACTACAAATCCTGGAACTGCTACTGACCTTTCTCTACACGGGAGGGTCTTTTAGTGCTCAATATCCTTGTGGACAATTTGTTTGGACTTCTTTATCACCCTTTTCCATTATCGAGCCGCGAAGCCTTTCCTATTTTATGCTTCATAAATATAGTTCTTAGTGAATCTATTATCACTTAATCCAATTCTTCATTAAATCCAGCTCGCACCACACCGGCGTTCATGGTTCTTCCAACACCAACTTCCATGAAGTCTATTCAGAAAAGGAAAAGAAAATGCATCATTGATGACCCCGTCGTGTTGTCAAATCAGTATGTGTTGATTCTATCACTGATTCTTACATGATCATTTGACACGTGTTTTGAATGTTAATACATAGATGGGTGCATTAGACTTTGCAAGTTAGTTTTAACATTCTTTTGATAATAGGCACAAGTGTCATACCGTGTTCTATATAATAGAAGGTAGTAAATAGAGCACATATGTTTTACCATTTAAATCAATAAGTACTCTATTCAGTGAAATGTCTTTATTAAAATGCCACACTGACTCCACAGTTACAGAAGGGTACATAATTTCAATTGTCATCATACTCTATCGGATTTTCAGATGATCCGAAAGCAGCTAGTCTCGAAATATCTAGCAGAAAAACATTAGTGGTGTGGAATGAGCCGAGTGGAATGCAAGTGAAGCTTAAAAATTCAATTCAGCAAAAAGCAAGCTGGTGAAACTTCTCCTGATTTAGTTTTTATAGCACTAAATTGATAGAAGCAGGTTTTTTTCACACTTTCCCGTCAAGCAAGAGCAAACTTAGGTCTTCTTCAAAACTGCATTTCATCTTAGAATAATCTGCTGGGCTATGAGCCTATGACGATCATGACATATGTTAGCAGTTAGCACCCAAAATTCTGATAACAGACCGAAAGTTCAGCAAGCAAATGCAGATCTTGGTTCACCTGACTTCCTCCATTTTTTTCAGGGTAATGAAGAAAAACCTAGAAGACGCAAGTGATTTGGTGTCGAAAAGAAGGAAAGTTCGTGATAAGTTACTTGGTGATAAGTTACTTGCTGCACAGAAAGACTACACAATATCCCGTCTCCCCTACAGTTTCTTAGAGCCTTTACTTAACTGTAAGTTGGTATTTAATTATTTATTAATGATTCCCTTATTGTTGATGAGCTCTGTTTTTTTTGCAGGTTCTGCAGTTGAGCTTAGGCTGCTCGTCTGCGCAAATAAATTAGAGATCCCAACACGTATGAAATTTAAGAAAGCTACCGAAGAGTTTCCAGAGTCCGATCAAACTGTGGAACCTCCTGCAACGATCTCTGAATCTGCTGAAGCTCTCGAGAAAGTCCTAGATCATGTTGAAACTTCTGATACTACTAGGCAACCAAATGTGTCAGTATCTCCACTTAACTGTGGATCTACAGAGGAACCACAAATTGCTCCAAAAACACCTGCTCAACAACCATCATCTGTGAGATTTATTGAGGAACCAGAAATTGCTCCTGAAACACCCGTTCGACAAACATCATCAGTGAGATCATTTGGGTCTTTCAAAGAGACTCATCTTAACTATGACGAAGTAAGGCCTGCAAGCTTGTGTTTAAGCACAGAGAATGATTCAGCATCAGATGAGGATCACGAGCTCAATATCAATCTGATAGACGAGGTAAATTAAAGTTTGATTTAAAGAAGTAATAATACGTTATCAGCAATTGGAATGCAATCAAATAATTCCTTTCCCCTTTTTTCCTCGTATCAGGCAATCAGTTCAAGATGTGAAGATAATGATAAACAAGGTGAGAATTTGTGTCGTTCATATTATTTTAAATTTCTTTCCATTTATTTGTTTATGTTTGCATAGTTGTGCCTCATGTGGTATCCTTATTTGAATATTTTGTTGAGTGCAGATGTATCCCCAGGAAAAACAAGGTAACGTTAAGGCTTTTACAGTTAGTCCTTCATTTCAATGCCTATTTTTATGCTGGGTCGCCAATTGCGCTTTAAAGTTGTTAAATATGTAATTTACAGAATTGCAGGAATACTAAAACGAAGGAACGTGGAGGAAATGGTAAACCTATCTCGCCTTCTAAAGGGGAAAACCAAGAAATACAGTGCACAACTGTTTTACGAGATTCTGGTACATTCCCTTACACTTCAGTTGCTATCATTTTTGCATCCATTAACAAACAAAAAAATGGTGGGTCAAAATAAAATCAGATCGTGGTTGGTTGGTAGACTCGGTACTGACTAAAAATAAGATCATTTTTTTTCTTCTCAGAATCGTTGAAACAAGAATTCAATCAAATACCCTTTTAGAAGCTGTAAAATCTTATCATATGAGTCTGTCTTTAAAATAACAATGCAGGTGTTGAAAAGTGGAGGATATGTTGATGTGAAGCAAGACTGTGCTTATGGAGACATTCGTTTCCGGAAACTCCCTACATGGGAACGAACTGATGGAGCTCGTCGAAAGCTTGAGGTTTAGAAGTTATTCATTGCACTGACATAGTTATAGCCTGCCTGAATATATTCAGTTCAATACCACAGCCATGTTAATGCTTAGTCTTTTGTTCAGTTAAGCGCAGAGTTCAGCCTGAAACACGTATAGACCGATCGGAACGATGTAACTGACAACATTACATGGATAATCTTTTATGATATTATATTATCTTCTGAAAGTGTGAACTGCCAAAATTCAGGTTTCTTAGGATTGTCAAATTTTCTTGGACATAAAATATGCAGCTGATGGATAGAACTCAGATGTTTTGTTTTTTATATCTGACTGACATCATTTTTTCTGTTTCCTGATGGTTGCTAATTTGTTAAACTGGATTCCCAGGCTCATATCATATTACTGATTTCTTTTATGATATATTCTCAGAATATAGTTTCTGTCTTTCTGATTTAATGAGTTACATCGAAAATAAAATCAGTCTCTTTGCAGATTAAGGAATGTGACTGTCAGTGATACTATTTAGATGAACCAAGAAAGGCTATAGGCCTATGTGAAATACAGTAAAATTTCATAATTACATACAAATCAACCATAAAACCTAAAATAGTAAAATCACATTTCAGTTATAATAAGCCTTGCTTGATATGATATGTAATTTGATTTAAAGTTTTACAGTATCAACTTTTAGTTAATAAGATATTAATTTAATGCAGTATCATGTATATGTTGGACTTATAAGTTTAACTTGATTTAATATGATATCAAAATTTGATAGTAGTGAATTTTATATAGTTAGATGATTTTCATATTTACTATTAGGGAAAATGATACTTTTGTGGACTTAAATATATATTTTTGACACTTTCATACCATATCTTTTATTTTTTTAGTATTCTGAATTTTATTTCGGGACAACTGATCATTTATTTACCAAAAATGGCCTTGAATTTTGGTTCAATTCATGGGTATTTGGTTTAATTCATGGATATTTTGGTTCAATTCATGGGTATTTAGGAAAAATAGCCTGGAAGTACCCTGAATTTTGGTTCAATTCATGAGTATTTTGGGTATTTTGAAATTATTTTTCAAAATGAAATTCATGTAAGGTATGAAAGTGTTAAAAGTGTCAAAAGTGTATATTTAGGTGCAGAAAAGTGTCATTTTCCCTTACTATTATGATCGATAAAAACAACCGTCAAACAGATACATTATATCTAGAAAATAATAATATATGTTCTTCAAGAGGATACTCCAACGTTAATAGAGAATGACGTATTTTTTATTATAAAGAAAATGAGATGATACTTTATTATGCCCTAGTATCAATGATTTTCATGTGAATATACCCAATTTAGTTTTTATTTGTCGTAAAATAATTCAGGAAATAAAACTTCCTATTCCTCTTAGAGTTCACTTTCCTATTCCTCTTAGAGCTCACTTGCCTAATCAGCTAATTAACCAAACCCAGAAACAACCCAACGGCTAATAAATTCTTGTACCTCAAGTTTCCTAATTCAAAGAAGCTCTCATCTTATAAATACGCACAGTTACTCACTCTCATCCCCACATCTTACTCTGTGTTTCTCTGTGTCTGATAATTTGATTGAAGCAATGGGTTTTGTGAAAGGCGACAGAATCGAAGTAGAGAAAAGCTATCTGGGATCGTACCGCCCCGCCTTTGTCGTCCATCAAGCATCGCCATCATCGTACCTGGTGCAGTACGAGGATTCGACCACCGACGTTGTGGCTGCAGAGAATGTCCGGCGGTCGCCTCCGTGGATTCCGGGGACCAGGTACGCGGCGAACGACCGCGTCGATGCCCTGGACGATGACGGCGCTTGGTGGAGTGGGACCGTGACGAGGAAAAAGGATTGGTCGTCGGGCAATTACTATGTGCGTTTCGAGGTTTCTGGGGTTGAGATCTCGTACAATGTCTCCAAGTTGAGGGTTCATCTTGATCGCCTCCACAATGGCTCTTGGGCATATTCTCGATAGCTTGCAGTTCAAGTTTCACCTTCTCTATAGATTTTGAATGGAAATGTGTGCTTTTGCTGATTTTGTTTATTCAAAGCAATTGGTTTCTTGAGTTCTCAATGTTTTGGAACAGATTGTTAAGAAGAAAAAACAAGTGATGAAAATTTGAAATTGTCTTGTAGTTGTTGTTGTTTATCTAATGTTCACAACTAGGGTGAGCACTTTTTACCCAAAATCGAAACCGAACCGGGATCCAAACCGAGACCAAACTGAAAAATCGAGGATCATGGGTATCAGATCGCATTTGGGTCTGAAAATTGAGAACCGAATCAATTCGATTCGGTTCTGATTCTGAGAGTACAGAACCACTAATTAATCGGTTTAGAACCGAACCGATTTTTGAAATTTTAATTAGTATTTTTTGTATTTCAATTTTATCTTTTTGCCTAAAAAGAGTTTAGTTGCGTATAATTTTCACTATAAATTAAACAATATAGTAATATCACATTAATTGGATTTAATTGGGCAAAACTATACAACTATACTAGAGAACCGGACACTTAATCTCACAATGAATCATTCAATTGAGTCTAATTGGGTAGAACCGGACCGTAGAACCGCACCCAAAACCGGACCGATACCCACTTATCAAGTCCGAATTTGAATCTCTAAAAGAGAACCGATTGATTTGGTTCGATCCGATTCTGGCCGGTTCGGTCCGGTTCCAGAACCGTGCCCAGCCCTATTCACAACTCACTCGAAACTTCAAATATTACCATTCTTCACCATGATAACTCAACCCTTGAACTGTTCTGTTTATTTCTATGCTCAGAAGTTGCATGAAGTACACACACATGATAAACTTTTTATATGTTCATATCCAAAATCATAACTCAACTAAAATATATTGAACTTCAAATGAAAACAGCACAGGCATTTGATTATAATCACTCACGTAGTAATAGCACCAGTAGTTACTTTACTACATATGAAAACAAAACTGAACACTAAACCGATGGAGGAAGAAGAGGATCAGAGGTAGGCCAAGAAAGCACCAAAAGTCTCAAGAAATCCAGTTATGCCTATCACAATATATACACAGTTCTTCGAGCTGTGTATATATTGTGTAAGGAGAATCGAAGGTAGCTCGTGTTCTTCGTTATGAGGATCGATAACCACAGTTTCGAGACGAGCTTGCATTGATCGACATGCTTGGATCCAGGACCAAGCCTGCTGAAGATCTCAATCAACAAATCCTCTCCAAGGATCAAAATATTAGGTACTGATGAAGAAGAAGAAAGCAGAGTCAATTCGCTTCCAACCTCGCAACAATCCACCATGATCGGATCAATAATCCTCCTAAGAACACATAAGAAAATGACTATCAAACCCTAACGAAGGAACAGCCAAAAACAATACAAGTTTCTGCAGAAAACGAAGGATAGAGATGAAAATCCTTACGGAGAGCGACCATTTCCTTCGGATTCCATGAGATTTGTGCTCTACGTGACTTCGTAGGATAATCTCACATAAGACCCCCTAAAATAGTCAAAATCTCACGTGACACTCTAAAATTGTTCTTATCAGAGGGCACCCCCTATTTTGACAATTTGTCTCGCTTGTTTTTTCTCGTTAGCTTCCGTTAGAATTTGTTAAAAATTGATGTTAAAAAAACTAAAATGTTCTTTTAATGTGTTTTAAATTTTCAAATCATGCCCTTTTGACCCTCTCTCCACCACTTTCTCTTGCGATATCCGGATGTGACAACCTCAAGTTTCTTGACCTGCACGTCAATGCTCTCACCCGCTCCGTCCCGGAGACGCTGCCCGCCAGCCTGCAGTTCGTCGTCCTCTCCAACATTACGCTAACTGACTCACTGACCCAAGCTAGCCGTTCTTGATCTCTCCCACAACAAACTCACCGGCGATTTAAACACCCTCGCAAACCTCCAAAACCTCGTTTCCCTCAATGTGTCCTACAATGATTTCTTCGGCGAACTGCCGAACACCACGTTCTTCAAGAAACTCAAGATGAGCGACCTTGCGCTGTTACCCTCTTCTCCGGCGTTTCCGTCATCGTGCTCCACCACCAGGATGAGCCTCTCGAAAGGAGAGAAAAAAATTTGAAATTAAAAGGATGACAATTCACTTGAAAATTTGATGAATATTTAAGGATAATTTCGTTTTTTTACACATTTTAAAAATTTGATGAATAGTTCAGGGGTAGTTTCAGTAGTTTTGAAATATTAAGGGTAAGTCGTCCAAAATAAATTTAAGAATACTAAAAAACAGAAAGTGTAAAAATATACAATTAGGTGCACAAAAATGTCATTTTCTCGTAAATCTATTACCATAACAATGATTTTAAAGTTCAAACTCATCAGATAAGTATTTTGAATCCCAAATAAAAAAGTTACCGACAACAAATTCCAACCGAGACCATTTCGCTCGCCGCCACCATGTTACTCTATCATATGCACTTTACTGTTGAGATATTGCAGACGAGAACTAGCTTTCAGACGAGGGGTGAGAGATTTTGAGGTATAGGTAAATATTTGAGGGTAGTTTAGGAATTCAAAATAATATCAAAATCATGTGTCAATCTAGGCTGTCCATATTCGGTTAACTGGAACTGGTGCTGGGAGCTGAAAACCGAATCGGTCCTGTCTGGTTTTTATAAATTAAAACCGAAACCGACCGAAAATTTCTAGAAACTGAGCGTTCGGATAACCAAGAATTTTTATTGATTTGTCCGGTTTATCCGGAACCGAATATTATGTTCATATTGAAAAAATTTAAACTTTAAATTATTTCAAAATTAAGCTTGATCCAGTAGTTGTGAATCCAAATTCTTTGTGTGAGGGTGCAAGTTCGAATCCTTGTAGCAACCTCTTTATTACACGGAGGAAGATCAGCCACGTGGTGGGATGACAGCCGTAATTAAAACACGTATATAAAATCACCACACCCGGTTTTCAACAGTTAACCGTGGACTGACCGGTTCAATCCCGATTATTAATTATTACAACCGAATTTGTACCAGTTTGTTCCGGTTCGGTTCTGTCCGATTCCGGTCGATTTGTCGGTTTACTTTGGACAGCCCTATGTCAATCACATGATGATAGAGAGTGTTTTTACATCCATTACCGTCCAATTTGTATCACTCTGTCGAGTGTTTGGTCTACAATGTATTCATAAGCACTTCATAGATTCAAACTCGGGTGAGACAAAGCTCCTCAACCATAAGCAACCAACACACAACCCACACAAAACGCTAAACAAACCTAACAACACTAAACAAACAGAGCCTCCAACTGATCTGTTTGTTTCTATGTTCCAAAGCTGCACGATCACACACATGATAAACTTTTACATATTCATACCCAAATGCTGCACGATGAACATTTACACTAAACCGATGGAGGAGGGAGAGAATCAGAGGTAGGCCAAGAAGGCACCAAGAGTCCCAGGGAATGGCATGGATGAGTCATGGATGGAAGCTTTCGGATCAGCTCTAGCGTTCTTTGCTTCACGTTGCACATGAAAATAAACAACGAATCTTCAACCACAGGCTCGCGCTCTGATGTAGCAAACAACAAATACAAGACATCTCCATCTCGAGGGTCGAAAGCCAGGATTTTGGTCATTTGCCTCCAATGCTGATCTAGTAAACAAGATCTCGCTGCCAAATATCCCGTCAAACCCTCCAATTCGCGGAGATTCATCTCCTGCAGCAACTCCCACTGGGAGTCGCTACCGAGCTGCCAAACTTTCAATACGAGAGATGGCGTTCCATCGTTAACCTCGTGAAAATCAATACCGATCCATTCGGCCAATCGGAGTTTTCCCTGAAACAATCCTATCATGGCTGATGGAGAGTCGGCTACAAAGTCGGGAGGAGTAGGCAACAAAACAAAAACACCAGTCTTTTCAACAAAACTGTGATTTTGACTCTCTCAAGATGACCTCGGATGGCCGAAATCCATCATACCTCATACCATAGCATGAGTTTTGCTCAGAACGTCGTTTCCACCCAGAAAACACCTGTCTTTTGTCAAAATCCAACACTTTTGCGATAACTTCAGGTATTCTACCTTATGCATACCGACTTCTCCCCGCACTGCATCACATGTCTACCCACCCGTCAACATTGTCTATGGCTCTCCAGCACGCACTTTTTTCTTGGGAAGAGAAAACCTCCAGATTCCATACCTCATCTTCCGGGTAAGGAATGATTCGCAAAATCTTGAAGTTAAAGGAACCGTCATCATTATCGTCGTACACCATAAGCCCAACCTGAACAATATTGTCACTTTCACTGCGGAAGCCAGTTCGAGTCGGCGCAGGAAGGGCAGTCCATTGTTTAGTGAACGGATTGCACAAGTAGTAAGCACTGTGATAATTTATGTCCGGGCAACACAGTACTAAATCCTTATCGTCGCGAGAATATACATGTTTTCCATGCCAAGAAAATCGAAACATTCAAGGCTACCAAGTCCATTGAGATTAGGATCATTCGAGGCAAAGTTATCAAATACCTGCAGATCGTTTCTCGAGCTGTCTATGTATTGTGTAAGGAGAATCGAAGGTAGCTCGTGTTCTTCGGTTCGATTGACCTGACGCCATCTACGGATAAAACACGAAGTTCTGAGGATCGATAACCACAGTTTCGAGACGGACTTGCATTGAACGACATGCTTGGATCCAGGACCAAGCCTGCTGAAGATCTCGATCAACAAATCCTCTCCCAGGATCGAAATATTTGGTACCAATGAAGAAGAAAGCCGAGTCAATTCGCTTCCAACCTTGCTCACCCTGCAACAATCCACAGCAAAAATCCTCCTAAGAACACACATTCAGAGAAATAAAGTGTTTTAAAATGGTGACTATTTTGATCCAATAATATTTTTGATTCAGATGTGATCTCTAATTCTGACACCAAGTTCTTCAATCCTTTTACACAAACCGAGATCACCAATAATATCAGGCGAATCGGACTCAACAATAGAATTTGAGTTGAATCTTATATTATAAGGACTAAAAATATATCCATTAACCTACGTAAAATTCAATATAGTTGAATATAATTATTTAACATTCACCAGAATAATGAAAAAAAACATTAAATAGGTACAAATTTAAAAACTGAACCCAAATAATAATACACCACAACGAGTCTCAGTCACAACGATTAAACATTAAAAACCTAATTTCACTAACCTCACTTAGTGAATAGTAAAATAAATAAATAAAAATAGGAAACAAATAATCGGAAATATAAATTTGCTTTTAAATATTATTCATATTTAAATCGAAGGATTGAAATGAAAATCCTTACTGAGATCGACCGTTTATTTCGTATATGTGTGAGTTATGGAGGCTCGAAACCGTGCCTCGGGCCTTGGGAATTGGGCCAACACTTAATGGGCTTGGTCTTGGGCTTCGGTTATATTCCATACAAACAAGTGGGCCGATGTTTTTTTATTGTTTTTATTTAGATTTATTATATTCACCCTAATTAATAAATGGAAAAGAAGTCATAAGCATCCACAGAACAGAGAGAGAGAGAGAGAGAGAGCTCGGAGAAGAAGAAAATGGCGGATTATCATTTTGTGTACAAGGACGTGGAAGGAGCGTCGACGCAGTGGGATGATATACAGAGGAAGCTCGGAAACTTGCCTGAGAAAGCCCCAGTTTTCAAGCCCGATCCGTTCTCTCCTGCTCTCGACCCCGATTCGGTCTCCAAGGACAAGTCCTGGATCGATTCCAAGAACGAGGACGAGCTCGAAGATCTTGAGGACGACCTCGACGACGACCGATTCCTAGAGCAGTACAGGTCACAATCTCTCCCTCCCAATTTTGATCTTATTGGGCTCCTTTTGTCTTTCCCGATCCGGTTAGGGATTGGGAAAAAATCAAGTGAATTTGAAGGTTGGCTTTGTTTTCTCTTTCCCGATCCGGTTAGGGATTGGGGAAAAATCAAGTTAATTCGAAGATTTTGGAGGTCACTGCGGAGAATTTTCTGAAAATTCAATGTGTTTTGCTGCTGATTGAGTGTGTGCGTCTGTTTGGCTGAGAGGATCTGATATGATCTGTTTTGTTGTTATTTCGGTTGAATTGGAGATGATGTAGACTGGGTTTTTTCTAACTTTGTGCTTGAGGCGAAAAGGAGTTCACTTTTTCAAATTATAAGATTTACTAGGAACAAGGGAACAAAGCATTGAGAATGGTTGAAAGTGGTGCTTCCTTCAAATAATTGTTACTATTGCTTTATATGGTTTCTGTTTGTAGGAAGAAGAGATTGACTGAGCTGAGAGAAGAAGCTAAAGTTGTGAGGTTTGGATCGGTTATTCCGATTTCTGGATCTGATTTCATTCGCGAGGTGTCACAAGCACCACCTGATGTTTGGGTTGTGGTGATTCTCTACAAGGATGGGTATTGTTACTTGACTTATTCAAATTGTGTCGTTGGTTTCCGAATAAGTATTCATTCGGGTTCATCTGAGTAATCGATGTATGGTATATTGAATCTTTGGTCTGATAGGATCCAACAGTGCGGGCTTTTGCTAGGATGTTTGGAAGAACTGGCAAAGAGATACCCTGCAACGAAATTTGTTAAAATAATATCTACAGATTGTATTCCTAACTATCCGGATCAAAATCTTCCCACCCTTTTGGTATACAATAGTGGAGCGGTGAAAGCAAATTATGTAGGCTTGCATACTTTCGGCCGGAGATGTACACCTGAAGGTATTTTATATTGACGAACGTGTTGCGCTCTTACTTATCATCATATTATTCTGATGTAAAGGTTACGGTCTCCTTTGCACATAGTATTTTTTGGTAATATCACGTATCTATGCATAAAAATAGAAATCCGCATATTGAGGAAGAAAACCAGCTGTTTTGTGAAAACATGTAGTTATACTCTCTTATCAACTTCTTATATTTAAAAGTTACGATCTCCTTTTCACATTGTATATATGTTAGTATCATGTATCCAATCTCTATTAATACAATATAGAAAGCCTCATTGTGAGGAAGAAAACCAACCATCTGTTTTGTGAGAAAACACGTAGTTATAGCTTTGTACAGTATGTTGCATTAGATTTTCATATGCACAATTATTGTGTTTATCAAGTTTTTGTCTTCACTTGTAGCTATGTCTTCTCATTTAAGCAACTAAATGAGTTTTCTCATGTCATCAGTCTTGCTTCTACTTTTTCAGGATTGTATCTTTGAACTATAAAAAATAGTTATGTAGTTGAATAGATGATTCATAAATCATTTCTTAATTTTTCTTTGGTGTGAGTGGTTCATTTCTGTGTTCCCTGGCATCATAGTATCTCAAGCATGCAAAGTTAACCTCCATATTTAATCAAAGTCTCATGCACTGTTTGTATAGCCAATCACTCATCTTCTTTCTGAAACATTAGGTGTTGCTCTGGTTCTCTGCCAATCGGATCCTGTACTTAATGACGGCCAAAGTGGGGGTGATTCAAGAAAATCTGTCATTGAAGGAGAAGCGAGAAGGTTTATAGAGAAGGTCGTGGCGGAGCATGAGGATAAAGACGATGGATATTCAAGTGACTAGAAGCATTATAGTATGAGAATAAGTGGAGTATTAGAAAGATATGGAGCTGTTGTGTTTGCTTTCCTTGCCTGCACTTTTTTCTGGCTACTCATTTTCTTGAATGGAACCTTTCTATTTTGTTCATCAAGTTCACTTGTTAAATTAAGATTGTAGGATTTTCATGTGTTACCTTTCGGCACTTGCCATATTTCCAACATTGTGGTATTTTTTTAACATTTGATATGGTTGTGGGTTCTGAGTTTTGTTGGTTTCACAAATCTTGTATATACATTTTGCTATGTTTGATGTATTTCATGAATACTTAAAAGTGCATTCAATGTAACAAACCATGTTATACTTTTATTACACATTAAACTAAATACTTAAATAAGTTTAAATTGGCCAAGCAATGGCCAGGATTCAAACAAGAAATAACTCATGTCCACATTTGTAGAGAACTACAGAGAAAATACGAGTCAAACTCCTATGAATCTACTTGCTTGTTTTCACCTCTCTTTTTACCCTTTTTTGCATCACTAGTACTCTCCTGTTTCTGCTGCTCAGCCTTGAGCTCGGCGCGAATCATGGCTCGTTTAGCACGAGGCCGCATTACTCTTACTTTCCTTGGAGGCATAATAAATGGTTGAATGGGTCTATCTCCAAAGGGATGCTCATTGCCAACAAATATTCTCAACTTTCGATCTCTATCCTGCATCGACAAGCAACAACAGATATCAAATTAAAAAAACTAGTTTTCCACGCTAAGACATTCAGTTCAATAGTCAGAGTTACATTGAGAAGTAGAAATCAATTTTTCATCCAACAATCTTAAAACTAGTTGGCACGTAGAGCATAAGCATTACAAAGGAAAGGAAATACCCAATACAAAAGATTTTGATAAATGATAAGAGTCACATTAAAAAGTAGAAAGCAATCATTCCTCCAACAATCTATAAACTGGTTGGCACATAGCATTACAAGTGAAAGGAAATACTCTATGGCTATAGGCCAATACAAGAGTTTCTGGTAGATCCAAAGACAGACCTTAAAGTAGAGAATAAACCAATGTATGGATTGATTTGAGAGATGCAGATAAAATAAATGCTAGTCTCCTTCATTATCAAACTATGACATCAGATTGTCTCTTGTTGCTTATATAACTATAATATCAGTCTCTCGATGATAATATTATAATCCCTGAGTTCCAAAACAAGTTTTTGTTTTCTTTTTAAAAAATGTATTGCAAAATGACTGTTCACTTGCCTTTTAGCAAGTTAGTTGTGCGTGAACATTTATTTTGCAACACAGGGAGTAGTCAGTTGCATACGTGAATGATATATTACAAGGTATAGATACATGGTCATTCACCCTTCATATGCAAAAGGAAAATGAACAGCGCAAAATAAGTAATGCATAAGGCTCAAAGTGCAAGTAAATAATGTAAATTAATTTAGTAGGATACTAACATCACGCAATTTGTTTCTTGGAAGCATGCGAAGGACAGCTTTCCGGATGACTTCGGTAGGGTCTTTTGCCATCTGATCCCTTAAGCTCCTTTCTTTGAGGTGGCCAACATACCTGAAGTGGGTCTTATATAGTTTTAACATCAGTGAAGAAAATAAATAAACAATGACTTACCGGGAATGAATAAGCCACATAAATGAAGTCATATTCATTTACTTTAAACTAAACGGAATCAACATTTGCATGAAGGCATGGATGGCATCCATCCATCCCTTTTATCAAGACTCACCTTGAACAAAGCTCATCTTAAATTTGTATAAAACTGATAATAACAGAAAACTTGTAACTTACTTTCAGTTCCATGTATCTTCTAAAATAAAAATATCAAAGCAATTTAAAACCTATAATGAAAAGCAGTGGTACTTGCCCAGTATGCCAATAATAAAACTTATTTGTTAGTTTTCTTCCTGTGACACAGACATCCTTTGCATTCAGTACAATGCACATGTCACCATCATCACGATTAGGTGCATATGTTGGCTTATCCTTTCCCTGAACCACAGTAGCTATTTGGGATGCCAATCTGCCAAGTACCTAGTAGATAGTAACATAGTGTTAACCCTTATTAAACTTCAAATTTCAAGATAATAAACAAAAACTGCCAGCAACACACATAATAAATTGACCACGTGGGAATTACTTATGACAAAGTGCAACTATTTGGCGGTTCTTCCTTTTTATCCATGTATAGATAGGAATCGGGTGGTCAGGAGTAACCCTTCCCCAACCTCCAATCTTTGTACTGGTCATATAGAACCCCAAGTTTCACAACTTCCATACAGATTCTACGATGATATATCAAACATTTCGGAATCATTCATTTCATAAAGTTTTGCCCACTTGGCCCAGAATATCCTTCTAAATGGAGAATAAAGAACAACATCATATCAAAACGAACATTATCTCATATTAAGCTTTTGCTCGAGTGAGAAGATGAATAAAGAACAATAACCCCAAAATTTATAAAACCTAAAATCATCATATGGAATTTTAGCAGTACGCTACCTGGCCTTTGGCATCAAATACTCTCCAACGCAGACCATCCAAATCTATACGCCTCAGACCAGCTAGTGCTTTCTGCATGCATATCAAAGATCAAATTCAATTATCATTTCATTGGGGTATCATGTTACCTATCAAGACACATACAGGTATCCTCTTGAATATTTGTATCCTTATTTTTTTTAGACATAATGTATTTGGGTCAACTGTTGTATTTATCGGTCATAATTATAAGTGTGAAAATCATACAACTATATTAAATTCACTATCAGATTTCGATACCACGCTAAATCAAGTTAAACTTAAGAGTCCAACCACTAAATTCTGACATTAAGTTAAATTAAATAACCTTATTAACTAAGCGCTGATATTGTAAAAAAATTCGTCAATTTACAAATTATATCAAGCCGGGCTTATTTTTTGGTTGAATGTGAGACAACTTTATGTGTAAATGTGAATTTTCTGTATTCCACATATATAGGCTTATAGTCTTTCTTGGTTCATCTCAAATCTAAATAGTGTCACTGACAGTCACAGTCCTTAATCTGCAAAGTGACTAATTATATTCTGATGGAACTCAGTGTACCAGTAAGACAGAAACTGCGTATGCTAAGAATATATCATAACAAAACTATTAATATGAACCTCAGAATCCAATTTAACAAATTACAAACAATCAAGAACCAGGAAAAATGCTCTATCAGCCTGATATAAAGAAAACCCTCTGAGTTCTATTCATCAGGTGCATATTATGTCCAAGAAATTTTGACGATCCTAAGGAAAACTGTAGTTTTTGCAATTCATAATCTCAGAACATAAAATATATCACAAAGAAGGATCCATGTAAAGTTGTCATAATAACTGAAGTAAATAAACGCAACTCTGAAGAACACCTGTGGTACAAACTGAAATTGACACACAATACCCAACCCTGAAACTCATAAATTGGCATGTGGCCAAAAAGAAACCACCACAAAATCAAATTTTTCAGTCAGTAAATTGCACAAAAAACCATATACTTTAAGTTTCGTGATACAAATAAAAATGGGTCATTGTTGATACAGTGATGCAAAGTAAAATATGAACAATATGCGCAATACCTTCATGTTGCCACTGAAAGAGCTAGCTGCTTGGCCTGCCATTTCTCTCTCGCTCGATCCTCAGCTCCAACACAGAACAACACTCACCTCTGTAGTGTCAATCGCAAATCAAACAACACAAACAGAAAAATGGAGCTTGATTGATGATTCACAGATACAATTTTGTATCTTCAAATAAGAGAAGAAAAAAAATTACCTGTAACCAACTGTAGATCCAGAAAGAGACTTAGGGTTTTGGGTGGAAGATGGAGGAGGGAGGGTTCAAGCCGATCAGATCTTAATGGGCCTAATGGGCCGGCTGTTATCAGTATCGGCCCAGGTTTCAACTCGGCCCACTGAGTCATGAACCAGACTCGGTCGATTCGGTTCGGCTCCTCCATCTTCAGTTCTTCACTGTTTACGATTACAATTTTACAGCAAAACTGAGACTGGGTTTTTGGTGAAGAAGACGAAGATGGGGTCGTCGGTGGAAGCTGTGATCACCCAAATCCAGGCGCTATCGAGCAATTCGGGAGACGTATCGGTCCTCTACACTATCTTGAGGCAAGCCGAGGACTCGCTCCGGTCTCAGGCGAATCGGCTAGCTCCGTTCCTGGACCAGCTCGACCCCTCCAAGCACTCTCTCGGTTACCTCTTTGTCCTGTGAGTTTCGATTCTCTGTCATGATTTGATTCGGTGGATTTGTGCATGATCGATCGAGAATGTGTGATTTGTGTGGATCACTAAAATTTGGTTTGGATGGTTTGGACCTAGTCACTCTAGGATTTTAGGGTTTTTGTGGGATTTTGTGACTGTGTTTGATCGATGGAGATGTGCTTGTAGAAATTGTGCAAACCTGTAAATTTAGATTGTTCAAACAATACTGTTGTATTGTATCAATTGTTGTTTTTGCTATCTAAGCTCTAGTACAGTGTGCCTTAGGGATGAGTAAATGGTCTAATTCAATATTGTAGAAATCGCTAGGCGCCTGTCAGTCGACAGGGCCTCCGTGGGGAGTAGGCGGATTTCTATTTTCCTATTTTTCAATTTATATTAAATAAATTATATATTTAGCTGTATAAAAGTAATAAAATATATCTCGAATTCATATTTTAATATCCAATATCAAATTCATACTTTAAAATTCTTACCACAAAACTCATCTTTCAATTACCAAAATCTTAAAATTATGCATGAACTTGAGAAACTTCTCAAATATTTGGTGTTGTTTTTGAAAAAAAAAAGTCATAAAAACAAAATTATTTTGTCCCGAACCGGCTCTGAACCGACCCTAAACCAGTATTGAAGTGGTCTGAACCGGACCAGTGCCTGAAAACGATTGAATAGGCTCAAATCGAATCGGTGGGCATGATTTTGGCGCCTAGGCGGCCGCCTGGGCTGACTCTTACAACACTAGTCTAATTTCATACTTGGTGAAAATATAATAGATGGAAGATGCAGGGAGACCGGAACTAGGAAGGGAAAAATAATTTGTTTGTACTTTGGCGAAGTGAGAGAAAGGTGCATTGCAAAAATGTTGTATTGGGCTGTTTGTTGATGGGTTTTTTTGTTTTAAAGCGTTAAAGTTTATAGGATCTCTAAGTTATAATTTAATAGTGATTGAAGTGACGTGCCTCGTGACATTTTCGACTTTTAAGACATGTATGTTTTGTTCTCTTTGCTTGAGAGGTTGTTGACGTGACTTAATTGATGTGCCTTAGTTGGTATTCTATCTATTGCTACCATTTCAGGTATTTGTTTTTTTGGTATGAATTTTGGTGTTGGAAGATAATATTATGTCTTATCTGTATTTTGTAGAGATGCATGTACGTCTGGTCATATCTCAAAGGAGCAAGCAATTACAGTAGTGCCATCTATTGCCAGATTTATTGGCTCATGTGCTGCAGAGCAGATTCGTTTGGCGCCTGAAAAGTGTATTTTTCTTTTACTTTATTTTATATAGTTCATTTTATATCTATGATAGACACAATCACACTACTAATGCCACTTTGATTAATTTGCATTTTACAGTTGCAAAAATATGTATGAGGTTGAAGGACCAATTAATGCTGCTTGAAGCTCCTCTACGGGGTGTAGCTCCAATGCTGACGGCTGTTCGTAAGCTTCGGACTTCCACTGAACATTTGACTGTTTTACATCCAGAGTTTCTTCTTCTTTGTTTGTTGGCAAAGTCCTATAAAACTGGGTTTTCACTGTTGGAGGATGACATATTTGAGATTGACCAGCCAAGGGATCTATTTCTCTACTGTTATTATGGGTAAGTCCGTTTAGTCGTATGCATGTTATGTCAGAATTTTCTAGGTAGCTATTCTGTTTTGTATGACCTTCTAATTGCACCCGGCATTTATTTCTCCTGAGTTCATTGTTCACTTGGAGGAATCTATATTTTTTAGTAAAACAACTTAGTATCTCTGTGAAGCCCTTTTCTTTTCTTATTCTATTTTCGTTTGTGATTAAGACTGCTAATAATTTGGAAACTAGGCTACTAGATGCGTTGCCCCTTTTTGTTTTCTACTATTCGGTTGAACCATAATAAATTATTGATATGTGGAAAATTACAGGCTACTATCAAACAGGTGGCGTATTCCAGTGCGTTCACTTATCGTGGAATAGGTTTGATTCATTGTTTAGTGAACCCTTACTTTCTTCAAAGGAAACATAGATTAGGTGATAATAATGCAACTTTGTTCAGTAACAAACAACAAAAATAGAAATAGTTATTATTATAGGATCATTGTAGTAATATTGCTTCAGGCTTTCAAAAGATTTGACCGAAGTAAAGTATTTTCATGATTATGCCCCAATGAACAGTGCTACCTAAATTTGAATGCCAAGAGCTCTAAAGACTTTTGTGTAAGATGGGGAAGTTCTGGTTGGTCAGAAAGCATTTTTTGTTTTTGATATAGATAGATTCCCATGAGTGTCGAGGATTAAAAAGTTTGACTTTGATGGATCACAGAAGATAAAAAAACTAAAAAGCTACATGTAAAGAAAAAGGTCAAACTCAACTAACATGTAAAAGGGAGCTTGAGCATTTGTGTAGCCTGATTTTACAAGTTTTACATGACTGATTTTTCACTTTGTACTTTTAATGACAGTGGTTTTCGTTTTGGCATGGTCGTAGGGGGATGATATGCATAGGCCTAAAGTGTTTTCGCAAGGCATTGGAGCTTCTGCATAACGTATGTATTTACTTACAATACAACTTGATTACACGTGTACGTACAATAGTAGCTGTTGCCTTACGCGGCAATTAACGTTTATTGTTTAATTGCCAGGTTGTTACTGCTCCAATGTCTACTATGAATGCAATAACAATTGAAGCATACAAAAAATACATACTGGTTTCACTCATTAACCAAGGACAGGCATGCTATGCTCTTTCCTTGTACTTTGTATTATAAGCATTTGGCTTTGGGAATCTATTCTTTAAAGTGCATGGTGCAATCATTTCATAATTATAAAATACTGCTTTATAAAAGCAAGCATGTGGAAAGTATTATTACATCCCACCATGTCCTTACTGGACTTTTTAAGTTTTAACTTTTGAATGGGACTAAGGGGTATTTATATCAACTGATGCTCTCACATGTAATGAAATTACAACTACCTCATATAACCATTCATTTCAAGAAATTCATTTAGATTTCCTTTTTAGAAATTCATTTAGATTGCCTTTTTTTAACAATTCCTCTGCTGATTTTGAAGGGTAGAGAAAAAAAACAATAATTAATTTGGTAAATTGGAAGGTTTAAACACCCAAAGTGCGAAGTATGGACTTAGTAAAGAGTATTGCTGAAAAATGATATTATGACATACTGTTTGTTAATATGCATACATATATGATATATCTGTGGAAAACTTTGAACTTGAAAATGTAATATATTATACTTGTCATTTTTTGGAGAATAATCAAGTGATTTACTTGGATGCCTTTTCAGTTCTCCGCCACCCTTCCTAGGTACACTTCTTCAGTGGCGCAAAGGAATCTGAAATCTTTTTGTCAGGTATTACTGAAACCAACTTAAATATTTTTGATTCAGAACCTATTCAATCTAATTATTGTGTATATTTTAAATAAAGAACGCTGTTATGCTGATGCTCCAATACATATTATAAGTAATCATGGATCACTGTTAAATCAGTTCCCTTTTTAGCCCTTTGGGATACCTGACCCAAATGACCTAATATTTTAGCAACTATATCATGTTTTTTTATCAAACCATGTGTACACACAACAATTTCATGTGTCATGGCGAAATGCTACCCATGTACCATATAATGTACTTATCTAATTGACATCAACTTTTAGGCTTAATATTCTCAACTTGAAGGGAGCATGTGCTATCTCAATATTTAAAAGTATTCAATGAGTACCGTCTTAACATCAAAGAAAATGTGATTATTGTATTGTGCAGCCATCGTATTCGTATATCAAAAAGATGCTATTAGCAGTTTTTATAATTTCCTCAAAAAAATCTAAATGTGGATGAAATCTAAATCTTCATCTACATTTGGCATACTAAATGAAGAAATCATTTTATGTTTTAATATATCATTTTAGCTCTCAAGGTTTAATATTTAGAGGCTAATAAAATGTTCTATTTATCGAATATATCTACTCATTCCAACCTCATTCCTTCCCAATTTCTCTCTTGGGAACAGGCCTATGTTGAATTGGCCAATAGTTATAGCACTGGGAAAATTGCAGAGGTGGAAACATACGTCCAGACAAACAGAGAGAAATTTGAACGTGTAAGTATTTGTTGAACGACTATGTATTAACAGCAGGGAATTTTCTCACACGGTCTTGTGATATTTTCCCAGGACAACAATCTTGGACTAGTTAAGCAGGTTGTTTCATCCATGTACAAGCGAAATATCCAGAGGCTAACCCAAACATACTTGACTCTCTCCCTCCAAGATATAGCTGACATAGTGCAACTAAATAGTGCCAAGGAGGCAGAAATGCACGTGCTTCAAATGGTATTCGTAAACTACATATCTATATTATTGATTCTGCCTTTGAATTGTTATATTTATCAACTTTGTTTATGACTATTTACTAGATCGAAGATGGTGAGATATTTGCAACCATCAATCAGAAGGACGGTATGGTTAGATTTCTTGAGGATCCTGAGCAATACAAAACTTGTGAGATGATCGAGCATATCGATTCATCCATTCAGAGGTACATCCGTTCTCATTACTTATACCTAGCAGTGGATAACTGGATATAATTATATAAACTCTATCATCTGTTTCAGTGTCATTGGTTTTCATGATTTATAGTATGTTCAAGCATCCAAATGATGCTTGTCATAGCATGAGTTCTTATACCAATTATTTGCTCCATAGAATGATAATGCTGTCAAAGAAGTTGACTTCAATTGACGAACAAATTTCATGTGATCCATTGTATTTGGCAAAGGTTAGCATCTTTCATCTTTTCTCTGAACCGATAATGTTATAGATATATTGATAGTAACAAACCACTTTCGACGTTTTCAGGTTGGAATAGAGAGACAGAGATTTGACTTTGATGACTTTGATTCAGTTCCCCAAAAATTCCTGTGATACAAAATTTGCTTCACCTATCTTTTGGTTGGTTTAGGGCTTTTTTCTTCTCCTTTTAGTTGTCAAATCAATAGTTGAGTTTATGATTAAAATCTTATCATACAGTTGTGATTATGTAATTAGACCACTCTTTGTTCAGCTTTTAACAAAGATTTTAATCGCAATTATGGCTTCATTATGACAAACTCATTATCTCATTATATTTTATGTGCATTTTTTACATAGCCAAGAAAATACACTTTCAAGTCTGAGTATTCTGAATTTTTTGATTGTGTGAACATCTTTGCTAAATGAATAATTAGTGAGTATTAACAAGTACATTGCAAGTCAATATATGCTAATGTTAGAGAAGTAAGTTTCTCAGAATCCTACAATTCATGAATGACAGCAGATTCAAAGAAAAAAATGGGCATCTACAAATCTTACAGAACCAAACCATAACTATTAATCCCTCAACAAAACAGACTAAGCCGGATGCAAGATGTACAGAGGAATGTCCCCAGAGAAACAGAATTACACTAGCATCAACCAATACAAAAGGGTACAAAATATCATATCATATACATTACTAGTCAATTGGCTTTACTGTCTTTGACTGTACATACCATATGCCACTCTTGGAGCACTGCTGCTTGAAGGGCTCGATGCTCAGATTCCTCTGCTGTTAGCTTAGACAGTGTCGTAGGTCCCTTTTTCTCATCTTCTTCGTCGTCTTTCCTTTTCTTTTTCTTTTCCTCATCTTCTTCGTCGTCATCAGATTCTGGGCTCTTGGGTTTTGGTCTGGCTGCTTTTAACAAGGCTATCCTCTCCATTGAGATTCGTAGCCTCTCAGCAGCAGCCGACTTGACTTCATCTTCAGGTATGTACTCGACGCCCCCATCAGTAAGGTCATCCAACCATCCCTGAAGGTCTGCTCCGATCTCCTTTGTAATTGATGCATCGGAAGCTCTGACCACAAATTTACATATCATAGTTGTTGTCTCGTCGCCAAGGTCCACGTTTCTGCTCACTTCACTGGCTCCAAAAATCATTAGGCCCAAGAAGCCTCCATACCAAGTTTTTGCAGTATAGCATTGCTGTTCAAGAAAAGCTTGAAATTATCAATTATGTAGAAATGACAAGGACTGAAACAATGATTCAGTTCCAACAAGATAATGTGTAAGCTAAATTCCCAGTCACTCCAATTTCAACATAGAATAATACAAGTGTTTCTTATTCTAACATCTTGCATGCAAAAATTTACATGAATCTGATAATTTAATACAAAAAATCTCCATTAATAAAATACTAACAGTTTCAGGGAAAAATGTTTAGTCTTTGACCGGATAAATTTTGGGGAAACATTCAGTAGGCTAAAAGACCATGAAACTAGTACAATCAGATTAAGAGACCAACAGTTCAAACATTACAGAAAAATAGATCATACCTGAAATCCTGCCACTGTTCGGATGATGTGTGAACAGACTCTGTGGAAGGGCTTGGAAGACAAGGATTTAAGTCCACTCAAGAAAGGAGAGGATCCGTACTGCTGTGCAGCAGTAGCCATGAAGCCACTTCCTTCGTACGTATATGTACCAGTATACTCTACTATAGCTGGTAAACTTGGCCATAGACGGAAAAACTCAACGGGTGAGATTTTGTGGGGCAAAAGAAGCTCTGTTAAGGGAATTTTGTATGGCTGACATCTCAAAATCACGGGTTCTCCTAGTTCTGGCCTCAAACTTCTCTTCTGTTTCATGATTTGAGGATCCTCTTCGGCATAGTCGCCTTCATAATCTCCAGCGCCGCCACTTCCATAGAATGGATAGTACAAGACTTGAATCCAAAGGGCACATCTCTCAAAATGTGAGACACCCACAGTCACACTGCAGAGCACCGGATCCTAGAAGCACGATTGTAAATAAAAGGATCATAAAATGTCATCCATAAACAACCATCCAAAATGACCGTAAGAGATGTGTGAAATTTCAGAAACTTGTTATCATGGCTAGCCATAAATATACTTGAGACAATGTGACCATGCACTGTTAACCACAATGGTCTTAACTTTCAATAAAGCAGCTAAATGGTGATTTTAGATGGCTAATAATTAGCCGCGAGAAGTGATTGGGAAAGAAATGCAAAATTATTAAGATATGTTGCATGCACAGACTTTGGAAAATGTTGCAAAAAGCAGGAAAGGATACCTGTGAAACAAGATTCCGTAACTGCCGGACTGCTTGAGGAGACCCGTCCATAAAATTTAATGCACCGGATAACCCCACCCTGATGTCTACCCGGTTTAATTCCAGTTCGGTCAAATTTAGAACCTGCGTTGCATTTGTCAACTCGGAATCAGAATATCAACAGCAAAAAGCAATATAACTTTTGTAGCTACACAAACTTGAGCAAATAAATTTTAGAATGCCCATGGCATTACTTTTTTTTTTACTGTACGCTGAGTCCCGATAAACGTACCAACCCTAAGGCATTTCGGTTTGGATGACCTTTCCAGAGACACTAATAGATTGTACGTGCAATTTATTCAAGGAAACCTTCTGTGTCAATTGATATTTACTTATTTGATGCTGATCAAAAAAGATATTTACTTATTTGAAATAAAAGTAGAAAAATCACAAGTGAAAACCTTAAACTAGTTATTTCTTACAGAATAAGGGATACCAAGCAGAAATAAGAAGAAAAAAAACATCTAAAATAGTTAGAAGTAAGAAAGAACTTTGACCTTTAAATGAAGAGTGACCCTTCCATCACCCGAGTCTGCCAAATGATATGCCTTAACATAGCAGGGATCACTACTGCCAGTCAAAGTATATGCGATTGGAGGAACCTTGAGTAGAGTTGAGTCGATTCCTTTAGTCAGTAAAAGGGTTAATTCACTAGGGTCTGGCCTCCAGAGCTCTAAAATCGCCTTGTGAACCAATTCCTCCAACTTTCTGTCTTGAGCTGCAGATGCTTCGTAAAACTGAACCGTTAGTTTGTGGTGGCTAAAAGGGTAATCTCCTCTGGCTTCACTTACTCCAGCCCACCTGAAAATAAACATTATTCAGAACACGGGACACAAGCAAAACCATTTCCCATCCAATAAACCATAAGTTCTATCCACTCATTCAGATCTAGAAGAAGATTTGAGTACCCACCTGTTTTCTGGATGATTAGTGGCATATTTAATTCTCTGCAGTATCAACTTGCACTGGTGCTTGTTCACAGAATCAGCCAAAGCACTGCTTCTAAACTCTTCGAGCTCTTTAGTCAGTAACTGGCTAGCCCTAAGGTAACGTGATCCCAGCCGCTGAGCACACAAAAGAACTGCCTGAACATCTTGAAGTCTATTTGATGTATTTGTGGATGTATCCATGTTGAACAAAACCTTGTGCATATTTGATACAATAATATTAAGTGGGTCCTGAGGATCATCAGCTAGAAGTGGATCCAAACCTTCCAGATCTATGTGTTCTGACACAGTCCAGATTAGGCGAGCACATATTCTTGGAGTATTCACCTATTCAAGAGACAGCAAAAGGAAGTTCAATAACCCCTCATGATAAAGGATACCATGAAAACATACATCCACGCATCTACAGAAAGGGCAATCTACAAATTCCAAAAAGAAAACAAAATGAACCAATAATTGCAGGAAGAAAGCACAATAATCCCTGCTCTAGAACCAAAACTTTAGACTTAGAAATTCAAATACAAGGTTACAGTGGCAAAAACGAGTGTCATCAGCAAGAAAATGTATAGGACAATGTAGAATATAATCACATTAGCGCATGCCTAAGTTATTGAGTCCTAGGGTCCCAAGAATCACACGAGCTTGTAAGCAAATAGACATTAATACAACATAACTTCAGATGCAAGAGTCCCAAGAAGAGAGGTTTTGGGCATATAAGAAAGTGTAATTGATAAGATAAATACATAAGCTACGACACTCAAAATCAGTAGGGACTGTCCTTGGTAGTAAACACAGTCAACAATACCTCGAGCAGATCTTTCACAAGTTCGCGTTGCAAATTTTGCAACCTTGTTTCGTTGAAGATTTGATCCTGTGAAGCTCCATCTTTAACTCTCTTTACACCTCCCCTGGTATCATAGATGTGACATAGCCTGACAAGCAGCTTCAAATAGCAATCAATTGCATATGTCCGGCCATCACAATCCCATTTGACACAAGGCTTGCAAACTTCAACCACCTCCAGGGCTGGCTCTGTCCAGTTTAATGCACCATAACCAGTTCCATATGCTAAGGCTCCAATGACCCTGCTCTCCTTGCCAGAGTTCTTTTGTTCAGGCAAAGGTAGAGACAACTGAAAGCAACTCTCCACTAATGTTGCTACCAATTCCTCTCTGAACAAGCTTTTACTTGTTGTATTGTTAAGATCATCTCTTATCCTAGCATCCTCAAAAAGTGAGGCAATATCAGTTCCAGGAACTGGCTTTTGACCTCTTCGTACGCTTTCCTTTGCAAAAAGGTCAACACAAAGAGCTGTTCGGCAGATGCAGGCTAAAGCATGCATGCGATCTGATTCCGCCCTCAAGTTTCTCACCATAAGAAGCAGTCTCTTGAACAGAGAAACCTTCACACAAAAAGAATTCAGATTACAATGTCAATTCATGCACATTGCATCTTCTCGCAATAAATAGATATACTTTACTTAACCAGTGACAACCAAGACACAAAACCCTTCTTTTTTTCTTTCTCACCTTCAACAATATTTTCAATACCTGCATGGGAGAAAGTAAAGCAATGCAACATGTGTGGATGATAAAATAACATGACCATGTTCCAATGACCTAGGTGCAGCGGAGAAACATAGATGGAGAAAAAAACCTCCTCTAACCTAATTAAGCAATTCAATAATTTAGCATACTAATCCAACAATCACAAAAACACACTGGATGATCCACCGAATTTTATTTCCCGATAAATAAGGTTCTCGATTTGAATCTCCCATCTAATTCTCCACAAAACCAATAACATTTAAGGAATATCTACAATGCATGAGCTACTCTCAATGAACACATATTATGACTCAAGTGATGTTTTCAGAAACATTATACAAGACTACCCAGTTAAGCAAATGAAACAAGCAGAAATGAGGAGAACCCAAACCTGCATTTGAAGATCAAGGAGGTGTAGATTGGTAACTACAGCCCTAACAATACTTTCTCTAGCAGAAGAAAACTCTTGTCTGTCCCAAAGAGTGAGGATTGCAATAATCGACTGTGCAGCCCACTCAGGCTTCCCTCCAGGCACATCAGCCAAGTACAACATATTGATCCCCACCTCAAAAATCAATGCTGGATCCAGAGAAGACGACAGAAATGGCGCCAAATGCGACACCACATCCGAAACTCCCACAAACCTCTCAGCATTGCCAGAACCCATCAAGCTCCCATTCGATGCTGCTTTCGAAATCTTCCTAATAACCTCCATCGCACCTGAAGCCACGGCCTTGACGGCATAGGCAAGCGGAAAAACAGTACCCCTGAAGCTCTCCACCGGCAGAACCATCGACCTGGCCATCAGAGCAATCCTCTTCTTCCACATAAACTCCACCATAGAACACACCCAATTGGACCTAATCGCCACCGAGTTCTCGCTATCCACCAACTTGTCACCCGCCAACCTGCTCATCCTCTTCGAATCAAACTCGTTAAAAAGCCTCCCCACGGACTCAAAAGCCACCATCGAAACCGCATCGGACCCGTCGAGCATGTTCATCCCAATGCGCACCCACCAGCGCGAGACCCGATCCAGCAAGCTCACATTGGACTCGCAGAGCGTCACGAGGTCGTCGCGAGCGAGAACACAGCCTAGGGTTTCGGTGATGGAGCACCGGAGGTTGTGGCTGGGGCTGTCGAAGCAGGCGGAGATCTCGATCTCGGCGTTGGAGTCGGCGACGAGCTTGGCGAGCGCGTGCGAGGGAAGCGCGGCGAGGGAGGAGATGGCCGCGGCGGCGACGTCGGGGTCGGGGAAGCGGAGATCGGAGCTGATGCCGGAGACGACGGTGTCCCAGAGATCGGCGGTGAGTCGCGTGGAGCGTATGAGGTCGAAGGCGAGCTTCTTGCAGACGGCGGAGGAGGGGGCGGCGACGATCTCCTCCACCGCCGATTTGGCGACGACGGAGATGTCTCTGCCGGCGGCGGACTGCTGGAGGGCCTGGAGGAGCGCGTAGGTCTGCCGGAGAGCGTCGCTGGATCGCAGGTCCGATTGGATCTGAGCGCAGAGAATGTCCATTGCTCAAGCTGTGATTGTTCGTGCTCTGAATCTTCGTCTGGAGATCGGTTAGGGTTTCTGGTTGCAGGACATTGAGAAATGCTTGAGATTCAACTCGTGATCGTACAATTTTCCTTCAGCAGAATCATGAACTCGTAATTTCGAGCCAAAAAAGTAGTGCCAACAGTAACTTGATAAAATTTAGGGATATAAGCTAGCAGAGTTTTTAACTAGCCACTCGAACTCGCTTTGTTAAATAGCTAATTTTAATATAATCGATTTTAAGTTTGAACTTGAGCTCGTTTAAAGAAAATATCTCAATACTTTCTTTAGAGTTTGCACGATTTTCACTCAACTCTCTCAGAATATTGTGTTTTATATAGACCCGAAATTGATTAATGTTTCTCTTAACCATAACACTGTTAATTTTGAGACAATACGCAACCACGTGACCATCACTTGAGTGGTGATTTTCTTAAAAATGGCAGAAACGAGGAGAATGCAAGTAACTCAGAGCATGAGTTGTTATCTCCAGAACTACTTGCTTGATCATCGACACACCCGATTGTTGCTCCGCGCGCCCTTTCAAGCAGCATCACCTCTCCGACGCCATAATCTAGATTCTTGATGTAACAATGGCCATAATTACAATCCTTCCTATCACAACAGTATAATTTCAATGATTTGGGTTTTGAGAATGACATTATGGGGAAGAGCGCGAACAGTAAAGAAAGTGTGGTGATTGTGACGTCGACGAGGAGTGACAAAGAAGGAAGATTGGTATAGAAGCTCGAGACTATCTCCATTCGCAAGACATGAAAGCCGCACATGTTGTAAAATCCTAGGAGGTGGAGAAGAAAAAAAAGCGCTGACTTCGCCATTCGCATGAATTAGGGTTTTCAGAGCATTCCCTTACAGTCAGTGTCATGGATATCGGATCGTAGGGATATATCGGCCAAATGTAAAAAAAGAGATTTAACAAACTCGGGGAGATCACGCAAATATCGCGGAAAGATCGCAGTAGAATGCGTTTTGTGATAAATAAATGAATATTCATATTTATTATTTATTAAAAACAAAATAAATGATATTTAATCATTTTTAAATGCACTGGACCGGATGCATAACCTAAATGAATGATATTTAGTTTATAATTTATATGGAAAATAAATGTTATTTATTATTTATAATTTATAACATAAATGTCAAACAAGATTAAGTGTGTTGGAACTAACCCGATCGAATTAGGCCAAAATTAATTAAATTAGATAGGAATTAATTAAATCATATAGGAATTAATTGGTTTAAAACGAAATTAATTGATTTAAATCGAATTAGACCGGAATTAATTGATTTAAATCAAATTATACCGGAATTAATTGATTTAAATTAAATTAGACCGGAATTAATTGATTTAAATTAAATTAGACTATAATTAATTGATTTAAATTAAATTAGACCGGAATTAATTGATTTAAACCGAACTAAACGGGAATTAATTTGAAATAATCCGGTTTGACCATAGTTGACCGGTATTTGGGGCGATTTTTGCCGTATCGTCGCGAATATATGAAAATTTATGCGATCTCGCCGCGATCTCCCGATATCCATAACACTGCTTACCGTCGATGTCTGTGTCTTCTTATTCACTCTCACTATAGTTATGTGAATGATTTCACTTCCTCACTCAATCGTCCTTTCAAAGTGAGCTGAACGGTTCAACTTTATGTGTCTGATTGGAGCATTGTTGAACCATCCAGCTTCCATGGGTTCACTTGTTGTATGGGTACATCTACAGTAGCTCGGCGCTGGGTTTGACCTTGAGCGACGGAGGCAACTTCTAGGATTTGTGACTCTCCAACAAGGGTTTCTGCGATTTCGTTGTTTATGCAATTTCGTTGATCAGTGGTGAGGAACTGTTGTGGGTTTTGCCATCACATTTTGTGTTTATGATTTTGTTGCAATTTTGTAAAAAATAATCAAAAAATTTGTTTTAAGGTAACAAAAATGAATTAAGAAAAAACAATAAAATATGAGCTTTGAGAGAGAGAAATAACATAAATGGAGAGAGACAATAAATACAATTTTTTTGAAAATTTAATGGTTTGAAAATTTAATAAACGAACCGACCTTGAGTCTAGCCTTTAAAACTCGACAGGCTCACGAGCCGTTTAATAGTTAATTAATTATATATTTGTATTAAGTTTTTTTTTAAATATAAAATATTTATAATGAAAACAGACGAGCTGATCTCGACCTTTCCTCTAGTATTTATATTTATTTTGTTTTTAGTGTATATTTATCTTGAAAACTTAGCGAACCGAATCGAGTTCAAACATTGGTTTTTTTTAATTTTAACTCAAGTTTAGTTGCATAATCTCATTTAACCTCAAGCCGAACACTTTTTTCACGAGCCAAGTTGAGCCCTGCCAAATTGAGTGCTCGATTCGGCTACTTTACACCCCAGCTGGTGATAATGTTCCATTTATTTAAAATATATGGGCCCTAACACAGGCATCAATGGGCCGGAGCTCATCAAATGGTATGGGCTCGGGGAAGCCCATCCGCAAGTCCCGTTCCTAATATTCTCTCATCAGCACAACGCATAACAAAAAAAAAGTGGTTAATTAATTAATAATTTCTTCGGTTTGGATCTCCTCCGAGTCTGAGCTGCCTCACAGCTGCTGCTGTTCGTCTTTGACCTCCATCACCACCGTCCGATCGATCTCCAACCCTACTCGTCTCGTGAGTCTCTTCTCTTCTCTGTTCGACTTCGTCTTCTCTACTGATCTGCTCAATCTTAGGGTTTTTCGTTGATTTTTGTTTCTGAATTTGTATGTGTAGTTTTTTTTCTGATGTGAATGTGTTTCCTTTCATTTTTATTTGATTGCATATATGCTGGAAATGGAGGTCTGGGTAGGTATTTGTGTTGTTGAGGTGATGATTTTTAGCTGATTTAATGTTGGTTCATTGGTTGTTGTGTTGCATGCCCAAGTGAGCCTCTTTTATGGGTTAAATGTGTTTTTTGGGTTCATTTGTGAGCTGTTGTGGGAGTGTGGGTCTTGATATGAACTGGGGAAGGATGGTTTTGTGGGAAGAGAATTTAATAAAGGAGAAGAACAGTAAATTGTAGAAATTCAGTTTCGTGCTTGTTTCAATGATGTTTAATATTGCTGAATTTATGGCTTGATATTCAGGAAATATTTTATTCATAAATGCCCCATTTTACTATTGCCCGAGATTAAAAACTCAGGAAAATGACTTTCTTTTATTTACCCTCGTGCGATATCATGTCCTGAATACTCAAGTAGTTAAAGCTGACTTATTGGGGCATAACATTTGTAACCCTAACCCATGGCTATTTAGCATATGAGAATAGAAATGGCAATTGTTTTGGGACAGAGGGAGTATTATTCTGCAATGTAGATTTAGAGATTTAAAATATCTGGTTGGAGTTTAGGCAAAAAATAGACAAATCATGATATAAGGCTTTTGAATAAAATTCCAAGTATTAGTTGTCATTTTCCATGTTTTACGGATGTGGTTGATATAATCTCTTTGAAAAGTAAGTTTAATGTATGATTCGATTGACGAATTAAAGTGTTTGAGATGCACCAAGATTATGACAATTGTTTATCTTGGTTTAATGATTGGCAGAGTAAGTTACTGAAATGACTGGAGGACAAGTTATCCACCAGCTTCTGAGGAGGAAACTTCAGTCTTACTCTTCGGTAAGAATTGTCCCTCTTTCGTTCTTTTTTTCTCGCAAATTCTTCTTTTCGGAGAACTAGGTTGTGACTACCAGGCTATAACATCTTATTTGCTAATATTATTATGAGTAATATCAGATTGGATGGAATGGTTGTCATATAATGAGGCTATCATTTTTGGACTGCATATTCTTTTTTTAGGAAGTGGTTTATCCTTTTGAAATTCACTTGATTCTTTCTAAGAGAGCTACATCAGCACTGCGCTGTGACTATTTCCTTAGAGTTGGAGGCGTTCTAAGGGACCATTTACTTTGTCATTTTACAGGTTTCGTCAGTTTTGTCTTCCATTGTGCCCAAGAAACTTCACGAAAGTGCTGGTTCTGCCGGTTCAAGGTCCCTAAGAACAGCTGCGCTCCTTGGAGCAGGAGTCACTGGACTCTTAAGCTTCGCAACTATAGCGTCTGCTGATGAGGCTGAACATGGCTTGGAGTGTCCAAGTTATCCCTGGCCTCATGAAGGCATTCTCAGTTCATATGATCATGCTTCGTAAGTTATCCAAATTTTGTATGACGTTCATTCTTGTTTGCCTAGAAACTAGTTTTAAGCAAACCCTTAAAACCTGAAATAATTTCTTCGTATGTAAATTTCTATTCTTTATAAATGAAACCCTGAAAATAATCTCTGTATGTAAATTTATAGCTTTCAGTTCATTCCGATGCCATTTTTATCCCTGTAATCACCTTGATGTTTGTTCTTTTGCCCTCATTTTCCTCGTTCCACGTTCACAACACTACGAACTCTTGACTAGTTTCAACTCGGGTCTCTGAAAAAAACACGGAAATGGATAAACGCCAATTGAATAGCTACTCCTTTGTTTTGTCAATGAAAAGCTGGAATAGTGTCACTATATTTTCCAGTGTATGGTTGGTTAGAGTTTTTTATTGCATGGTGTACAGCGTATGGTCTGTTAATATTGTAGTTTAGCAATTCATTTTGTTTCTGGTTATGGGATGAATGTTATTGTTACATTTCCTAGAGTATATTATTAGATAATTACCAAGTGGACTGAATTATCATTGCATTCTTACATAATTGTATTAGGTAGTAAGAAATTTAACCATTGTATTCTTCATTTAGCATGTTGTGTGAAAACTTAGCCAAACATCTTTCACATGGAGCATTTTAGCATATGACCATTTGAAGCAAACTCCAATTCTAATGGATGGATGACTTAGTTGTTTGGCGTCTATATCACACAAACAGGATTCGTCGTGGTCACCAAGTTTACCAACAAGTTTGTGCATCCTGCCATTCCATGTCTTTAATATCATACCGCGATTTAGTGGGTGTTGCATATACAGAAGAAGAGACAAAAGCTATGGCGGCTGAGATTGAGGTAGTTGATGGGCCTAATGATGAGGGTGAGATGTTTAACCGCCCAGGTAAACTCAGTGATCGCTTTCCTCAGCCATATTCAAATGAACAAGCAGCTAGATTTGCTAACGGAGGGGCCTATCCTCCAGATTTGAGTCTTATCACCAAGGTAATTGACTAATTACTTTTTCTTGTTTAGAATTTTTCCTTCAGATTTAAGTATCAGTTGAATTAATATCACTCTTTATTCTTTCAGGCTCGTCATAATGGTCAGAACTATGTTTTTGCCCTGTTGACTGGATACCGCGATCCTCCTGCTGGTGTTTCGGTAATTTGTTATCAACATTTAACATGAATGTGCTGAATCTTGTTTTAGTACATTTAAAGATGGTTAATACTGAATAAAGGCTAGAGAGTAAGCTGATTGGTCGGTGTTAACGATAGTAAAGATAATATTTCTCTGCGCCTAAGATTAATGCATTGTTTTGTATAATAGATTCGAGAGGGGCTGCACTACAACCCTTACTTTCCCGGGGGAGCAATCGCTATGCCCAAAATGCTTAATGATGGCGCTGTAGAGTATGAAGATGGCACACCTGCAACAGAGGCTCAGGTTAGTTTGTTTTCCTTATAAAAGTTCCGTTCATGGACCGATTCTCAACGCATGAAGCTTATGGTTCTCGAATTCTGATGCAGATGGGGAAGGACATTGTGTCATTTTTATCATGGGCTGCAGAACCGGAAATGGAAGAGAGGAAGCTTGTAAGTTTGCTTCTAAAATTCCCCGATTAGTTCCAGAGGCTCAATCTGCCCGACTAATGTATAGCGTTTTTAGAACACTGTATGTTTCTAACATTACTCGTCTTCAAATGCAGATGGGTTTTAAATGGATATTTGTACTATCATTGGCGCTACTGCAAGCTGCTTACTACAGACGCATGAGATGGTCTGTTCTCAAATCTCGCAAGCTGATCCTTGATGTTGTGAACTAGTTGATGATGATGACATTATTTTGTTTACCCTGATGCTTCCTGGAGTGTTCTTAAGATGTCAATAATTTGCAGTATCAGATGAATTTTGGTTTTTGGATTTTGCTGATGTGGGGTTTTTTCCACAATAACTTAAGCTAATGGAGCAATTTGAAGAATCTCTTGTTCAATTTGAGGTGAAAATAAGCTATTCTATGTATACAAGAAACTGCACTTGTTTTTTGTTTATCAGATACATTTTTCCTGGTCCCGTTAATTTCTAGTGCTAATATATTGATTTTGTTATATTTTTAAGGTAAAATTTGAGTTATTTCCTGAATAAAAATCTGGTAATGTATTGTTCTCATGTTGGCTTATATATATACATGAAATTTAACCTGATCATGTAGCTTATGTTTATATCATATCTGATTATATTGGAATAATCCCAGATAAATTCGACTTTTTTTATGAGTAACATAACAATTAAATTAAAAAAGAAATTCTATTTTCACTCTTTCAAGACGTGAAAAGGGTTTTTCGAGAATCGATATAAATGAGCTAAATACAATATTGAAATGAAACATATAAAGGAGGTAAAATATAACATTGAAATGAAACACAAAAAGAAGTTCAAGGAACGCATTAGGGAGGTGATGATTTATTCTCCACCTCGATTTGTTAGATTGTTTGAATGTTGTAAAGTGCACAATTTAGTGAGATTTATGTAAATGCAAATCAATGTGAACAAACCAATCACGAACAAGTAACCACAATAAACATCTAACCTTTAAATTAACAAAATTTCATACATAAATCTAGCATCCTTAATTTATAATTTTTAGCTCAAATAACGGTGCTTACATTTAAAGTCAACAAAACACAAGAAAATTTAGTAAAATGAGACAAGGAATACAAACTTATGCCCACGATAAGCTTAGATATTCTGTAAATACTTTAATCTTTCTCTCTTCTTGATGACGCGGTGCTCTCTTGAGATTCTTGGTATGGGAGATGTAGATGATGGTGAAATCTTTCTTTTGAAGCTTGAAAATGAAGGAATGAAGGAATGAAGATATCTCCAATGGAACAGAATAAGAGGTGCTGGAAAGGAGGTGATCGCAGGAAGGTGAAGTGATGGCGCCCAATCCTTAGGTCATGAGTTCTTTTATAGGCGAGCTCCACAAAAAGTGTGATGTGCGTCACGTGACTTTTCTGCACAATTTGAGACAGGGGTCTCTTTTTGGCGTCACTCCTTTAGGAACTCTCGTGACACCCACTTTTGTTATGACGGGTGTCATTTCTGGAGCGTCACATCTCTTTGGACTTTGGTGACGCTAAACTCCTCCAATGTGACAGCATCACCTCTCCGGCGTTACTACTTTTGGACTATTGTAACGCCCTTGTGTGACGGGCGTCACATCTTCCTGCTTCCCAAAAATGCTCATTTTATTGTTTTTCTCACTTGCATATCAATTTATCAACACTAGCATAAAATGTGCAAATAACGCTCTAAAACAACGAATATGAGGCGTAATAGTGTGTGGATGCAGGGTTTTTCGAGTTCAGAAAGGGCATGAGAAGCCCTGCATCACGTGTTCCTCCACCTTTGGAATCGGGAAATTTCCACGTGAGCACAAAGCAAAAAATACATTCCCACACCTTCCTTTTATTCTTGTTCTATTACGGGTCTTCAAAACATAAAATAAATGTGTTATCTTTTCTAGGTTCGAATTAATCACACGATGGGGAAAACTGTTCGTGCCCAAACACAAATCTAACCATGTTTCTTATCGTCGTATTCAAATATCTTCTATTCTCTTATCTTTTCAGACGCTACATCAAATGTTAATCTTAAAAACGAGTTGACTCAAAACACAACAATGGATTCAAATCTAAATCGTGGATCTCTGTTGAATATTTATGCGTGTGAGAGAGTAATCATTTCACTAAATGTTGACTTTTCATTAAAAACACAAATATATCATTGAATCATACTAGAACAAAATAATATTTTCATATTTATCAACAATACATGTTACCTTAATTGTAACATAGAAAGATTAATGCACCAGTAAATTCCTTAAAAGTTAGATATTAATTTTCAAATGCGTATAATTGAATTTAATAATTTGTATTCATCAATTTTTTATCATAACACTGATACACACAACATAATAATTTACATTTCATATTTTATTTATCATTTTACAATCCGATATCGACCTGCCACTGTCATCACAAACCTCGATCGTTCATTGGACAATCCTCACAACCAATCAAATCACTCATAATCAACACCCGCTCGTCACGACACACCAAATCCAGCCCAAAGATCCACTCCCTCATCGCACCCTCCACGCGTCCAAATCCTAAGCACAATCAATCAACCCCCGGCCCCACACCCCACACTCCACGCCCCACACGCGAAAACCTCGACCCCCATTGGCCCGTCCTCCCCACGCGCCAGAGAGAAAGTACGGAAACACACAACCGGATTTAAGTTGTTCCGAGCAAGCGAGATTCAACCACGTGTACACTCCAGAAAAAGGTCCCTCCCCCACTTCCGAAGCCACATTATGCTACGAAAACCACGTGTCCCTTCTTTTGCGATGCCCGACACGTGAGCGCCTCCGATTGGCCGGTCCCGTGGGGATGGGGCAACACATCCATCACGCAGGATACGCTGCTTTTTCGCCGGTGGGTCCCACCGGGGCTCGGGCCAATCAGAGGGCGGTACTGTTTCTGCGTTGCCCTAGACACGTGGTACTTGGCCAACACACACCGAGCCGAACTGTTCTGCTATGGTCTTTATCGCTTCCCGGAAAGGACAGAGCGAGTTTTCGAAACAGGAGAGAGAAGAATCGAGAGAGAGAGGAGATCGGAGATCAGGTCAGGTCAGGTCCGATGAACGGCGGCGGGAGGCGGAGGACGGAGCGATTCGGCTGCGGAGTGAAGGATAATCCGATAATCAACCAGATCATGCTCCGATTTCGTCCGATCGCGCCGAAACCGGACGGCGGAGACTCGCCGGCCGGCCCCGTGCCGGCCGGGAACAAGAACTTGCTGCTCTCCGTGGCGAGGAAGAAGAGGAAGTACACTAGGGTTCGAAATCGGAGCGAAGTCAAGAGGTCGACGGCGAAGAGATCTGAGAAGCTGCGGGGCGATTCGGTCGTGACCTTGCAGTTGTTGCCGGAGAGAACCGAGTCAAGAGAGGGTCTGGAATCACGATTTCTGCGTGACCTCAACCACGCGATAATCTCGGAAATCGTTCCCGGCTGGGGCCCACCCGGCACGTTGGGCTTCTCCAGATCGGCGACGGAAGGATTCGCCGGGATCGGAGTCGCAGATCCGTCGGAGACGGACCCTCCGACGAGCGCGGTGGAGTCGTCGGTGACGGTGGAACGCGTGACGGACACGTGCATGGAACTGGATGCACCATCCATGGGCGGTACGGACGTCGAGAGATTGGCGAATCTGGAGAGGGACACGTGTCCGGGGTTCGTATCGGACGGCCGGGACGAGATCCAGTGGATCAACCCGTCGTACAGGAAACTCCTCGTCGGAAACCTGAAAACATCTCCGTCACCGGCGCCGGAGATCACGGCGAGGCTGGTCACGAAGGAGAAGCTTCCCCACCCGTGCCATTCGTTCGCGTGCCGCGTGACGCTCCAGTACACGTGGCGGAATCACGACGGCATGAAACCCAAAGCCAAGACCCTGACCGTGCCGTGCGACGTGTGGAAAATGGACCGCGGAGGCTTCGCGTGGAGGCTCGACATCAACGCCGCGCTCAGCCTCGGACTCTAATCAGTCTCTCAAAGGTAATGCGCTTTGACTAAGCTCTCGAATTACAGACATATATATTTATTATTTAACATATGTCGATATTCGAAATAAATAATACTATATATGAATTACATGAACACACATGTAATATTATCACTAAGAGGGAGATTAAGAAAGAAATTAAAAAAAATGGTTATGGATCGATTCGATGAAGGACATGGAGTAGAATTTGGGATGGATTGATCAGGAAGATAAGGGATAAGCGCCACGGGTTTGGATGTGGGGACACGTAATTAAGAATCGTAATTAACGACCATAATTCATACCATAATAATCTTCTGTATCTTGCATTTTGGGTGAAGAAAGGACCAATGAGAGGGTAGAGATTGAGGGTTAGCTAGAATTCAATGGGAGAGATAAGGAATGATGAAGGTGGCAGGTGGCACCCATAGAGAGCAGTAAGGCATTGTTACTCTACAGTTGATAGGTACTTTATTGTCTAAACCAGCGAAACTCTAATTTAAAACATTCTCAAGTTAACAACGAAAAGAGGACCTAAAAGAGGTAGGTGTTGGCTCAGAATCCATGCTTAATTAGGAAGAAAGAAGAAAAAATAGGAAACCTTGAGAGTTGTTGGGTAGTCAAGCTTCGGTTGATGCGAATTGGCTCTATCTATCTATCTCCTAGAAAATAAAATATTATTTTTTGCTAAATCTTAATTATGAAATTGTTAATATAATCGAAAACCAGAGAGCCACTGCTGGTTCTGATTCGTTAGCGTAAATGGGTAGGCTTGTGTATTATTATTATTATTATTCAATTTATTCCAGTATTGTTTCTAGTCTGGTTCAGGTAGGTAGTAGTAGAAGAAATTTACATCGGTTGATCAAAGACTTGTTTGTTTTTTTGGCTTTTCGGGTCAAATCTGGTTGTCTCAGAACCGAAACGTATTTTGCGCCAATGAGAAAACTATAACTAGCTTTGGTTGGAGCGTTGGCGAAACTGTTCAGCCGACAGTAACAGCAGCACGTGGCGGTTGAGGAGGCAACACCAACACTGGGAGGGTAAAAAGGTTATGGCGCGTGACGTCACAAATCTTCGTATGATATATCCATATCAACATCCTACCATCCACGCGTCCTGCATGGAGACCCGACCGCCCCACCGCCCGAGCCCAGCGCGTAGCCGCCACGGCACGTGAACTCGCAGTAACGGTGTGGGACACGGGAGCGAGTGCGAGTGGTGGAGCGGGGAGGCTCAACTGTTAAACCGAATTTAGATTGTTGTCGACCAATGGAGAAGCAGCACGTTTGAGAATTCTGGAACCTCCTGAAAAGGCAAGTCCCCACTCAATAAACAACACGCATCGCCCGAGGCGCGCCCACGTGTCCCCCCTCCTTTTGCCAGTGCAGGACACAATGCGCTCTCCCATTGGCCAGCGCGACCCTCGTTGATTCTTTTAGCAGTGGGGACCACTCTAAAATCCTCCAATCAACGCTCACCACTATACAGGATTTTGCCCTAGACACGCGTACCCTCCTCACTCGCCCCCTGTACTACCGCTATTATCATTATCGTCCATGGCCTGAGACTCTGAGCTCTGCCAAGTAATCGTAGACGCTATATGAGAGAGAAATAGAGAGACAATCTACAGGTAGTGGTAGTGATATAATCGACGGTGGTGGTGCGCAGGATATGAGTGTGATGAACGTGAACCGTACGATGCTGAGGTTCCGGCCGATTGCTCCGAAACCCTCCTCCGGTGGGGTCGAGGTGCCGGAGAGCAAGAACTTGACCGTTTTGAGACCGAGGACGAAGAGGAAGTACGTTAGGGTTAGGAGGAACAGTGGGTACAGAAGACCAAGGTCAAAGAAAGACTCGCCTGGTCAAGGTCAAGGTCAAGGTCAGGACGATGGATCGGGGAGGGAGATCGTGACCCTACAGCTGCTACCTGAAAAAAAGGATCGGGTGGTGGAGATGGAAGAAGAGGAAGGAGAAGGAGAAGAAGAAGAAGAGCGTTGGTGGTGCAGTATTGATGGTACAGTTAAGAGTAGGGTAGGGTTAGGGACGGGCCCACCCACGTGGACGGTGGGATCGGAGGGGTGCGGAGCGACAGATCTGACAGGTCATCGGGAGGACGAGACGAGGGTGGTGGAGTCGTGGGTGACGGTGGAGTGCGTGACAGACACATGCAATAATACCGCGGAAGGACACGTACCCCGAGGGATGGGGGTGGGTACGGAGGTGGACAGGGCGAGGGAGATCCTGGAGGAGGACACGTGTCCGGGGATGATATCGGACGGCCTGAATTGGAGGGTGGAGTGGGTGAACGGGGCGTACAGGAGGATGGTGAGGCAGGGAAATGACAGGCAGTTGAGGGTAGGGCTGGTGGTGAGAGAGAGGCTCCCGAGCGTGAGCGAGTTTAGCTGCCGTGTGAGAGTGCAGTACTACTACACGAACCGCAGGATCGTGAATCGTGATCAATGGTTGCAGATCGTGGTTCCGTGTGATGTGTGGAGGATCAACGGCGGAGGATTTGCATGGAGGCTGGACATTGAGGCTGCACTCAGTCTGGGCCGTTGATACAAATTGGTACAGGTAGGTATTAATCGTGTGTGAAATATATAATGTGTGTAAGTGTGAGAGGTCCTAAAATGTGATTTTCTCTAGGTAAGTGTTAAGCATTAAAAGAAGCCACCAACCAAAGAGAGAGTAGACACATACAAGCTATGAAGCTATAGTCACAACGTTACATATACCGAAAAAAAATAACTTTTAGAAAACACACTTAAGGAATTAAGTATATTTTTAGCAAAACTAAGAAAACGTTGTAATTCCCGAGCAGGGTACATAAATATGAAGTATTCTAAAAATCTTCGACTTAATTAACCGCTTAATTTCAAAGATAAAGTGTTATATAAACAGATTACTTTTAAGTTGTTTGCTATAAAGGTGGATTATGTTTAGCAATATTGTAAAAATCTCCGACTAGTCCTTTATTGATCCCTTCGATTAGAGAACCCTTGTCAACTGACTAATGCTTAACGATTTTTACAACACTGATTTTTAGTGCATGGTGTATTATTTTGACTGTTTATTTCCTTTATATTAAAGTTGACATGATACAATGCTGATTACTAAGTTAATGCATAATATGATTAATTAATGTACCAACACTTAAAAGAAAGTATATGCTTAACAGTATAAATGAAATGGAATATAGGTGAGTTTTGAGAACTCTAGAAATCATGTTATAACTAAAGTAGTTGAATAGAAATAACTGTACTTACAAACAATATCAAGTATAGAACAGTAGATTAATTAATCTAGATTTTTAAATAAAAAATATTTTTATGATTAAAATATCTATTCAGAAGTTGAGTGTGTGTGATTGTAGTTTTATACTTATTCTAACTGAAAAATCTTCAATTATTAGATGAAATGCTTATCTATTCATGTTTAAGTTTTTTTTAAAAATATATTATGTTTAAGTTAGTAACATATAATTACCAACAAAATTTATATTTTAATTATATATTGTAATTAGGTATAAAATTCAAAATTCAAAATTTCAATTTTCAAAGTTAATCTACATTTTTTTTTTGTTTCAAAATCACCAAACTGTAAAATTAATACTTTTTTATCAACATAATGGTAAATCATTTAGAAGAAATCAAATTAATGGATAATAATTTATGTGGGGAATGCAATAATTATATGTATAACAAATTGTCAAGTTACCTCATATATGGAGGATATGATTGGATAACACATCCAATATCTGGATTCCTAGGATTAGGATATAAACTAATAATCTTTTTGGTCCAATTGCTAGATTACATTACATAGATATTTTTGTGTGACAGTGACTGATTATTTCTATATCCATTGGTGTAGAACAAAAACAGACCTGTTTCTGGGACACCTACACACTATTTATTAACCCAATATTATATTCATACACTGTTTTGTTTGGTTCTTTCTTTCCATATTCATACATATCCCCCACATGCTCTGGATAACACTCACACCTCACCCTCACACTGTTTAATTTTTGTGCATTACATTAATTTATCCATATCATGAAAAAGAACATGAATAAAGTAATAGAGATTAGGGTCTTAAATTAGTAGTCATAACTCATAACTAGTTGTTTAAGCTCAATTTATTGTATATTTAATTGAGTTTGTCATAATTAAACTTGAGTTGAATTTAAGCTTTAACCGAATTTTTCAAGGCACTAGTTTTACGAGCCGGCTCGTTTAATTTTAATCAATTATATTTTTTACTACTATATTTTTAATTTTTAAATGATAATAAAATGAGGCGAATCAAGGCTTGATGTGCTTGCGAACACACTTGTTTAATATTTATTTAGTTATATATTTTCATGAATATAATTTAACTTTGAATAAATATTTGTAGTGAAAATTAAATAAAATGAATCGAGTCGAATTTGTGATTTATTATTTTTTTCAAGTTGAAATCGAGTTTAGTTGTTAATTAAAACTCAACCCATATAATTTTTTCACAAATTGAGTCCTTGCAAATTATTACTCGATCTGGTTCGTCAACGTCGCTTGTAAGAACCTGTTGTGTCATGAACATTAGATATCTTACTGTATTCCTTATTATGTCACCAGTATTGCTAATTTACTACTGCAAAAATATCAATTTAAGTAGGATTCTAAAATACTAATGGTTACATCATAAAATTTAAACCAGGTTATCATGCTGCTGAATTATTTATTTAGTTTAATTATTCTCTTGTTTTGATATTAGATATTGCCCTCAAATATACACTTACTTGTAACCATGTTTTCAATGAGTTCCCAAATCTCTTAGTCAAACTCCGAATTAATATGTTAGATTCATAAGTTCACAAGTATAATCACATTAAATAAGTGCATTAGACCATTTGCTAGTTTGTTTAATCTCTTCTATTGATTTGGTTTTAACATGATATTAACATTTGATCGACGAACACCCATTATATACCGATTTATATAATTCATATTTTCAAGTGTTGTTAATATGAACTAATCATCTGTTTATTCATATTTTCAAGTGTTGTTAACATGAACGTGATAATTAGTCTCACATGTGAGGCTTTTCATTTAAATAATTTGGAATTTAACTAACTTTTATTGTTATTATAACTTACTATATATATGTTGTAGATTTGGATGGAAGGTGAAAGAGGAAGTGCTATTGAAAGTGTATAGCAAGTACATATAGAGGACTAAAGTGTATCTCATTTTATGATCTTATGGTAAGCAATGGAAGGGAAGGGAAGGGAAGGGAAGAACCAACCTCAACAAGCTTTTTCAAGTGTAAGCTGGTAGGATTGAAGTTTTGTGTGAGGCTGCTTTTAAGTACCTAGTGTGCCAAAGTTTCATGAATAATGATATAATAAAGTTATAGACCCAAATGAAGAAGGTGTAAATGGATTAAACACTACTATACCAAAGGTTGGTGTGTTTATTAGTTTGTAACAGACAATAATGGAGGCTTGTATGTGTATATACTTGTTTGTGTCATATCCACACATTTCAGTCAGTTTTATATTTGGTGATGAAATTGCATATGCAGATTATGAGATGTTGAAGTACACATTTAAGTCCAAATTTTTGCAGATGGGTTAATCTGTTAGCTAAAACATATATGACTTGTATTATGTTATTACTCTCACTTTAATGTATCATGTTACAATTTTATTTTCTATCATATCTTTAAAGGGACAATTTTAAAATTAAATTGAAAAAAGACATTTGCAGTTTTCGGTGATAACTTCAGAGATCTTCAAAATTTCACAAAACTGATAATACCGGATCAAACCAACACATATGATTACCAAACCACTAAATAACGGTTCGATTCGTTTCCAAGAGAACATACAAATTAATGGTCTGGTTCTCAATTTAAAAATGGAGAGCTATTGATTATGTCATATTCACTTGTGAAAGTATGTATTTGTGTGTGTATGAGTAAACAATTGAAACTACATTTAGAAAATGGATAATCTCACACAGCTACAACTAAATTGACATGAATATCAATTACATACAACTAACTTTAAAACGCGTCCAAAAGTGCAGTCAAGTTTATTTTTTTTCTCATTTAGCTCATTTTCAGTACAAAAAAAAATCAAAATACCCTTTTTGACTTCCAAATTTTCAACTCATGCTAGCCTTTTCATTTCACCCACTTTTAAAACGGTTGACTTTCGTACACTTAGAAATTTCGGATTATTTTGGAGTATTCATAAGAAATGTAACTGACTTTCATACCTTCATGAAATTCTAAGATTTAAGAAATTGGAGGTCGTTTGGAAAATCAAAAGTGAGTTCAAACTTTATGTTGTAAACATGAATTTTCCGAACAAGCAAGTTTCCAGCAAAAAATAGTAACGCACCGACCCTATCAATGCTTCTTAAATTGAAAGTTTGGTTCTTTACAATCGATTGTGTGGGTCGCCAAACTAGATTTGCATAATTTCGATTAAATATCCCCGAAACCTAACTAGATTTGTGAATCTCCGCTGTCAACGAACTAACGTTGAAATTTAAGGAGGTGTAAACACAATTACATATCTCGAGTTTATTTATTTCATAACTCCAAACGTAATTTGGTACAAGAGTTGTTGCGTATGAAAAAGAGAACGAAATATAAGAAAATATCCCTAATAAATTATATTGTTCAAAAATATTTGTAGTTACTATGAAATTGGCTATTTTGTATAATTGCAGAATGTCCATCCACATGTTGCGACCTAAGCAGTCCGATGCTAAAATGGAATGATGCTATCCAGGAGTCTCATCATTAAGAACCAAACATCTCAAGAGACGACTTTCTGGAGTTTCTTTATTAAGAAGATCTCCAAATCAAAGCATGATTCAATCCGATTTAGCTGTGTGTCAGCTTTAGGAATCTTGGAGAAAAATGATCGGGACGGCGCATGGCCTTTTAGGAAACCCTATAAGACGATTGGTTCATCTTCTATAAAAGGTCGTCAGCCTCTCCCTTAGAAGGTGGTGCTTGTAGAGTATTTTTGTGCTGAGTATTCAGAGTTCCTAAGCGTGTTGGGAAGCTGAATGTTTTGACAAAGAGTAACTCTTGTGTGTTCATTCAATATTCGAGAGTAGTGATTGTTTGACTGATTCGGGTTGTGCTTGCACGATTGAAGACTTGTGCATCCATTGAAGAACGATTAGAGATCCGAGCAGAGATGATTGCTCGAAGAGTGGTCGGGTGAGGTGCTCGAAGACAGGAGGAGACTCTGGGTTAAGTTGTCACTAGTAATAACAACACCATAAAACTTAGATTTGTGTGATAATCGTGAGAAACTTGTATGTGTTGATTGGTTACATTATAGTGAAACTTGTTCACTGGCAGAGTGCCCTCAAACGTAAGTGACGTTACACCAAACTGAGTAGCAAACTTCTGTGTCAACTACGTTTTTGTTTGTTATATTGCGTATAACCAGATTTTCAATATTAGTCAACAATATTATTGTACAAAATCACTCTCAATTCTTACCAATTACTCTTGATTTCTACTAATCGGAGGATCAGTGGTGGTGCGACGACGAGATCCAACCTATGAAGCAACTGCGTCGATGACGAGGTCTCTCTATAAGCTTGAGCAATTGATACTCATTACCTCTTTGTTTTGAAAAACTTTGGTCGTGTTTTACTGCTAGTGAGACTCGATTCTCCTTAGTAATGATATTAAAGTCTTGGTTACGTGAACTCTTCTAATATTATGAGTTTAGTGTAAAACTTAAAATAAGTGGGAGTTAACTTAATATGAATAGACTTGACGTAAAAATGGATAAATATTACGTTAAATACACACCACGTGTATAGTAATAGTGGTGCTATCCTTACTAAATATTTGAGTCAATGCTCGAGTTAGTACGAGGACAAGTCAACTCCATACGAAGTTAAAATTTTACATCTAAATAGATATATTTTGTGAAGATTAAGAAACACAATTTATCTTGGCTGTATTCATAATCATATATAGAAACTATTTGATAAAAGATCTAGATATTTGAATTATTGAATTGATGTAACAATTACTAATGTCACACCATTTTCTTTATATAATATACTTCATTCACATAGTGTTTTGATTGAAAATCAATATCAATTCAAATACTCATTTGATTTGATTTGTCCATCAGATTAAGAATAGAAGATATGCATCTGTATTCTGTAGTGTTAAGAAATCGTGTTATCGTCTTTTAATCTCTTTATCAGCATTCGAACTCAAAATCTTACATATATGTGAGCTCTTTACCACTTGGCCGAACATGAATTGGTTTTCTGGTACATGTAATGTCTACTATACCAGTAAATTTACAATTATATATAAACAAAAACAATCATATATTTTGTGTCAAATTAAAAATAGATGTACATTAAAATATACAGTATTCGACAATACAATAAAAAATCTAATCATGAAACAGATATTTATTTCCCACTCAACATGATACTGTCGAACAGCTCATGTGGGCCTAACCAAGGCCCAGTGGCCCACAGCCCCACACTTCACTGACTCAAACTCAATGTCCCCGACCCGATTGGAACAGATCAGGTAACAAATATATTTGCGGGTTCGGATAGACTTATATCCACCCGCCCGATAATTTTTATACAAAATAAAATATTTATATTTTAGTAGAAGTAATTAAATATAATCTATAGTCTCCGAAGAGGCACCGCAACGATTTGAGTCTCCAACTAGTAGTGAAAGGTGAAGAAAAGTTAAAGGGTAGATTTAAGATACAATGTAATTCAAAAAAAATTAAACATAACCGAGAAAAGAATAAATCTAATTGTTTATTAAAAAATAGAATATAAAATTGCTGGGTTTTATTTTTAAATTAATTAATTATTAAATTTCAAATCGGGTATGATAAAATACCCTTATCATCAGTAACTGTTCCTAATGGCTTTAACAGTTTTGAACTCTAATTTTACCACAAGTTCACAGTGTGACAGTACAATAAATGTCTCATTTTACACCAAGAGCTTCATCAATGCTAAGATAATTCCTGAAAAGTGAAAACTCTAGTTCATAAAATTTCTCAATCCATAAAAATGCAATGTTCAAGGAGTAAGATCTTGTAACAGTAAAAAAAACCTACCAGACACTTACAGAACAGTATAGTTTCATGAATCATGATAAATTACTCAGATGTCACAGTGGTAAAAAAGTAGGGCTTAGGAGAAATTGTCTCAACTTGACCAGAGGTATGCAAGAGGCTTCCCATTTTGGCAGGTCTGGATGCAATCTAAGGTCATCTTCTTCAGCTGTTTCTCGATATCTTCTACAGGCAAGCAGGCGTCTACCATCTGCAATCATACCCGACGAAGATTTTTTTATAAAAATTCGCTACTCAGCGACTCACGGGGGTTAACAACTAGATTTGGTATTGAAAAACCACTGGATGGCCTCATAATGATGGCGCGATTGTCATCTTCTTAATTGTTAAATGTAACACTAGATGGAAAAAAAATTCTTACATTCCATGAAGGATCGTGAAGGAGATGATAGTGTTGGGAAACTTTCTTTTGAAACTCAAGCTGCTCGTATCTCTCATCGCCATAGCCTCCTCTTTCTGCAGCTTTCTGATAAATTTAGTGACTTGTTAGGAGGTCACGAAGGTAACCTGATCATGACTTAGCTATCTGACTGATTGATGAGGACATATAAATTCATTAAGCACGCCCATGTTTTAGTTAACAGCAGCTAACACAATATCACTAAATTTCGCTACTATATGCTACTTCGCAACTCCACATATATTTCACAATATCACATGCCAAATAAATGTACCATCCTATTTTAAATCATGGCAGAACATGAATAATCTATGACAAAAAATTGATACACTGAAGCAAACTCCCGAGCAGAGCTGTTATTTACGTAGACATGCAAACTACAAACACAATAACATGGTGGGGAGTGTTTGACCTTTTCCTATCTACCAATAAATACTATAAAAGCATCATATTACCTCTGGTGATATGTTGAGGTACACTACCATATCTGGAGCCAGCAACCCATTTTCAGGTGCCTGAAAAAGACCTCAACACCTTAACAATTGAAGAGCATGCGATTACATAATGTGTTTCATTGAACATGAATTCACCTTGCACCACTCAAAATCAAGTCCCTTGGCGGATGAAAAGGCCACCCCAGAATAAGAATAACGGTCTACAATGAGGGTCGTTCCAGCTTTCAATTTAGTCTCCATCAATGACCTGAAAGTACAGTATACCCAATTCTTCAGAATGAGCATGGTTTGCTTTGCTCGATAACTATCAACTCTTTTTTTAACAAAACAAATATTTTAGCTAACAGAATTGGATACCCAACACCAGCATTTTGTTAGTTTACAGTAATACTTATCAATTATGCAATACAAAGTTAGAGGCAGAACCAAAAGAGCTATATCAATTCACAACCTTCAGCTATCACGACATCTAAATTTTGGTTCATCTAAACCACTATGAGAACAAACAGGTATAGTTAATTGAGCTTTGCTAATAAAGGAGGTTGCAAATGCAATAAAATGAACCTTTTCTCCCAACGGTTTGCGCTAAACAGTAGATGGATTGTGTGATCATCCAGATCCGATTTGTTGGAAAGATAGGAAGATATCATTTGTCCAACACTTGTATTTCTGTCAGGAAATCGCCACAATTCAGCCAAATGCCCCAACCCCTCCAAGTTCGACAGTAGTCTACTACATTGTGAAGTCTTCCCACTTCGATCCAAGCCCTCTAGAACAATCAAGGCACCTCTTGACCCACTTCTTTGTTTACTGTTATTGCTGTCCATGTGAATCTGTCTGGCAGTGGACTTACAGGACGGACCGAAAGAAAAATTTACTGATCTCCTTGCTGCCAAACTTCTACAAGACGGAAAATTGTATATCAGAACTCTTGCTTTCATTTAACTGCACGTTAAGTAAACCTGATCCCAAAGAACCGGCAATTGGGTTTCTTCTTAAGTTCACATTGAAGCTTCAAATAACACAAAAATTGCATTTTAGAACCGATTCGAGCTTCAGCATCTATTTCTGAGCATTTTAGAACACATACGATGATAACAAAAGATACTAATGTACAAAAGGTCGGGGGAAAGAATCTCACAACGCTTTAGAAATTGTGAAATAACAGGCATGTGTCATGTCACTTCCAAACCTAGAAACTGCAACAAAAAAAGGGAAAATCAAATGGCCTAAAATCCTACCAGCATCGACTTCCTCAATGAATTCAACAAGCTCAAGGCTTCATAGCAAAGGAAATCTATGCATAGCAGAACTACATATCAGGACAACAAAAGATGTTGAAAGTGAAAATGTTAGCAATTTGTATCCAACAAATATGAACTTCACACACTTGAAGATAGTGAAAATCACATCTGCAAGTTCAACCATCTGGGTCTTGTTAGATACACACAAAACAATTCAAAATCAAACCTTTTTCACACAAACAGCTGATTCAGACCATAACCAGCAACATAAATGGCAGAAATCGGTGAACTCATGAAAACTCAGCTCCTCGCACCCAAAAAAAATATTTGCAGAAAAACGATTACAGTGTTGAAGCAACGAGCAATACCTGGAGCTAATCAAAGAGAAAATCGGACATTCAAGTAACGAACACGACAGCAATGGAGAATCAAGTGGCTTCTTGTTCGCCGCCGATCTAGGTTAAGATCGAAAATGGCGGGAGAGAATCTGAGGGTTTAAGGATCTCCTAGGAATGATAACGGGTCGATTTGGGTCGGTTTGTCCAAACCCGCATCTGCTGACTTAGAGCAGGTGCTCCAACCGCTCAAAACCCACTCAGAGTGAGTAGGTGCCCGACCTACTCAAAATTCGCTTAGTACAAATTTTTTCTGAAACCCAAAACCCGACTCAAAAAATAATAATATATGAATCACTTTTAATCATTTATTTAAAATTTTTAATATATGATATAATTTAAAAGGTTGAATGGTATAGGCGTGGGATGGAGTCGGATCAGGTGTAGGTCAATCTATACCGTTAAAAAACTCCACTCCGAATCGAACTCAAATCTTTTAGGTTATGCCCATTATGCCATTACAATCGAGGCGTGTGCTTCGAGTATCCATCAATTCTGATTTTTTGCCATCCCTGAGATTTTCGCCAAACCCGGGAACCGGATCCGGATTCGAACCCGGTCCAACCAACCCGTAGGTTCGAGATATTTCAATGACAGTCACGGCACGACAGTTACAAATCCATTCAATGTTCCAATCAAATAATACCTTGACGTTACTAGCTGAAAGCCGGTGAGTCTATCAATCCCCTTACCGCTCTGATCCTGACCGTCGAGTACAGATCCGAAGGCTGTGGCACGCTTCAGACATGGTCCGTCCGATTGGAGGGGAAGGAAATTCAACGGCAGAGATCTGCTAAAACCGCGTTGAATTAAAAAAGGAGGCAATAGCTTCTTCTTCGTCGAGTAGAGACTAGAAGCAAAGTCTCTCACTTCACTTTCCATATCCGATTTCGACGACTCGAGGTCAATTTTCGCGCCGGTGAAGCTCCAGCGAAGCTCGAGATCTCTGGTTCTGTACGGTTTCTAGGGTTTGTTCTTAGCTTGCTGTGCTCGGTTGTGTGAATCTATCGAAGACAGCTTCTTGCTTGCTTCCACCATCTGATTTAGGGTTTTTCTTCGTTTCGTCAGCGATTTTTTTGATCCGGGGTTGTGTAATTTGGTGGTGGTGTAGAAATTTGGAGATCCTGGTACTGTAATTGTTGCTTAGTTAGTACTCGGAGTGCTTGGTTGCAAGGAAATTTGATGTTTTGGATTCGGAATTGAGCTGTTGAGCTAGCTGAGCAACTTGGAAGTGCTGTACCTAACGGTAATTGCTGTTGGGGATTTGGGTTTTTTCTGGATTTATTTTTCCTCTATGCTCTTCTGATTTCAAATCGTTATCAGTCCCAAGAGTTTGATTCGAAGATTAGGTTTTGAAGTCTGCAGTGTTTTTTGTTGATTAATTGTACTAATTTTTACTAAGGACTCTTGGACTGGAGTTTAAGTGTGTGTTTTTGAGTCTTTACAGTAGGAGTATCTTAATTATTGAAGAAACTGATCCATTATATAAAATAATTATTTAATTGAAATGAATTTTAGATCTTTAGATCTGGGTTTGGTGATTTTTGTGAAGTTTATGATGACACTGAATAGTCGTAGAGGAGGTATATTTTATGGAAAGAGGATGAGGAATGATATTTTCTCCAACGATTTATGTGTGCAGAATTGGCTCATTACACCTTAAGCTTAAGGTTTCAGGTTTCAACAGTTTTGTAAGTGCTGAATTGTGGGAAAAGAAACTAAAGAGGAGTTTCTATAGTGAGGTTCGGCTATGATGATGGCAAGGAATGGTAGATTTTCTGGAAAGCATTACGGGAACACCCTTGAGACGGCTGGTGAATCAGAAGGGTCTGGTAGCTCGGGGAGGCTTGACTTGGAGATTGCTGCTTCTCGGGATTTGAATGTCCCTATGAAGAAATGCATATTTCTGAATCCAAATAAGCGTGACAGTTCTGGTGTACCCGTACAGGTCCTTCAGGTGTCGAACATGCCTCAAGTTCAAAGAAAGGACGTGTTAAACAAGCTGAGGGTTGAACTTGAGAGGACACGTCTCCTTCAGAAGAGAGTTGACTTACTGAGGATGAATGGAGTCACCTTGTCGTCTTCTAGTGATATACTTAGTTATAGCAATGGACCTAATGGGCAGAGAGAAAATGTTCGGAAATCATCTGGGCAATTGAAGAAAGATACTCCTTCCAACATTAGTGCTCGTGGATGGAATCGAGGTACTACTGGGAGGTTCGAATGTGCTCAACAGATGCCCTTGCCAAACACTGCAAATGCCATGCTGATGAAACAGTGTGAGGCACTATTGAAACGATTAATGTCTCATCAATATGGTTGGGTTTTTAATACCCCGGTTGATGTAGTGAAGTTAAACATTCCAGACTATCTCACTGTTATTAAGCATCCGATGGATTTAGGAACGATCAAACAGAAGATAGCCTCGGGTATGTACTCAAGCCCACTGGAATTTCTTGCTGATGTGAGACTCACCTTCAAGAATGCAATGACTTACAACCCACCTGGAAATGATGTATACCTCATGGCCGATACTTTAAACAAATTTTTTGAGTTTAGGTGGAAACCTATCGAGAAGAAGCTACAAGTTCCTGATGTGTTACCATTACCCACAAAATCAGGCCCTCATGAAGAACTAGAAAGTACAAAGTCAATGCCTCCATGTAAAAAGAGAAAGGTGACTACTGTGCACCATGAAGTCAAGAGTGAGCCTATTAAGCGGGCAATGACAAATGATGAGAAGCTTATTCTCGGTACAGAGTTGCAGCCTATACTATGTGAAATGCCTGAACGAATCATTGATTTCTTGAGGGAACATGGATCATCAAATGGAGGGATGTCTGGAGAAGATGAGATTGAGATAGATATTGATATCAATGAGCTTAGTGATGATACTTTATTCACATTGCGGAAGCTTGTTGATGATTATTTGCAAGAGAAGCAAAAGAACCAAGGAAAGGCTGAACCTTGTGAAATAGAGGTACTACTCCTAAAGTCATAAAAGAATATGAATGTGAAATGAATATTGGATAAAACAAAGATGCTGAATGTATATCTATGAGGTATTTATTGTTGTGTTCTTCATTGCAGCTCTTGCATGAACCCGGCCTTAGCAATTCATCCATGCAGCCATGCAAAGGTCTTTCAAATTTCCACTTGATTATACATCCAGAATTAGATCTTAAGTTTCTTTCCTTGTAACTTGATTGTTGTTATATGTTCAATTCATTATTATAGACGATGATCCTGTTGATGAAGATGTTGATATTATTGGTGGAAGTGAGCCTCCTGTTTCAAGCTATCCTACTGTAGAGATAGAAAAGGACATTGACCACAGAAGCAGTAAATGTTTCAGTCCGATCAACTCCAGTGGTAGGTTGATTTTTATGTTTTGAGTTCCTGTGTATGATGATCTCTCATATTTTTGTTCTGTGTTTATATAATTCCATAGATTAAATATCAGTACATATTATTCTGTTTCTCTTTTGGGATTTAAACAAAAAAGAATTTTCTCTTAAGATTATATTCTATTTTTTCTTGAACTTATAATCATGATGTTTCTGAAAAATCCTTTATAACATCTCAATCAGCTATGTATACATATATCCTTATATATATAAACTTGGAAAGAGGAGAGTAGAAATGAAATCATTTTCAGTTCTCTAAGCTTGGCTGTTGGCAGCATACCCATGACAATAGAATGTTTTTTTCTGTTACACGTAGTAAGATAGTAATAAGATTGCTTTGATGTCAATATGCTATGTCAACTACTGATTGACTTTGTCTATGTAAGCCTTCTTATAGTCTTGTTGTGGTATAATTGGTTTCGATACTTTTTACATTCATTAAGGATGTATTTATTATAATTCCCTTTTCATTACTTGCATCATCACCATTTGAACTGTCATGCGCAACTTTTTAACTGTTTCCTGCTTTGAAGATACAGGTAGTATTGTGAGTGGAGCTGATAATGCTAAAGCTTCCAGTCCAGTGACTACAGCAAAGGTACGTACTTTAAATATTTATTGTTGATGAGCTGTGAGACTCCATCCTTGAGTGTTGCATTGAAATTCATTTCCTAATGAGAAAATATTTTTAAAAAATCCATGTTTCATGCATTCTGCTTATTCTCTGTTCTCAATTTGGTACAGGAAACATTAGATTCTGGATCTCAATTTGAAGACAAGACCGGTGATCCTATTGAGAGGAATCGTGAGTAGTTTTGTTTTATCATATTCTTTGACATATATTTTACACTTGAATATTTAGCGAGAACATCATATTTATTATATCATTCTCAACAAGAAAATTCAATTTAAAGTATTTAGGATTGTGAATATCACTGAATGCCCTTGCCACATTTCATACTTATGAATCATGATAGTGGGCAACATTCTTTTTTTATTGTTGTGGATTTAACATGCATGGTCAGTTCCAATTTTGAAATTCTGATGGATTTGGCAAAGTAAAAGAAAGAAAACAAACTAACAAAAAGTTGAATATGTTTTGAACTTGAGCTAACGATTCAACTAAATGAGTTTTCTAAATCATATAAAAGTTGGTGATATGCCAGTATTGTAAATACTCAAATTAGATTTTCAGTAGTCAGTATGAAGTTGTCAGAAGGTTAAGTAGTGCGCTGTTGGAGGGTAATGTTATTTTACCCTTGGAACGGGAAAGTGATTAAATTGACTATGGTGGTTTCTCACATCCCTCTCTATCTATATGTATATACTTTGCATGATAATATCATTTCTGTTGTTTATTCATGAGCATTTGGAACATCCTTAAACTTTTTTGTTCAGCGTTTCCATAGAAATTGGCTACGGTGTTTGTGTTGAGGCTTATGTATAGATTGCTAGTCTCTACAGAATCTGGTAGTGCACTGGATCAGCTTGAGCAGACCTCCCAGCAAAAGTCTAGTTCTGTCGAATCAGATTGTTGTCAAGATGGTAAGTATAGACAACAAAGGAAAGGCTGTTAGCTATTGGTTGCATGTTGCTTACTATCCCTCAAAACATTACAGGAGCCTTTGCTCAGAAGCCAATCTCTCCCGATAGACTGTATAGAGCTGCAGTGTTGAAGAATAGGTTTGCGGATATCATTCTCAAAGCTCGAGAAAAGAACCTTTCTCAGGTTTGTTGTGATTTGAGCTTCTTGTAAATAGAACTATAAGCCCAAATCTTAATACGCTGCGCTGCTGATAAAAAAATATGGTTATGGTATGAATATGATATAATATTGTTTGTATGAAATCAGGGTGAAAAGAAGGATCCTGAGAAGCTGCGCAAGGAGAGAGAGGAACTTGAAATGCAGAGAAGAAAAGGTTGCAAAGAGAGTATTATTTGCTTTCAAATCAAAACAGTGGTTGAACTAGTGCTAGAAGTGTAGATAAGGCATATTCTTTTAGTACGCCTTTTAACAAATGGTTATATTCTTTCAATGTGTAAGCAGAGAAAGCGCGGTTGCAAGCAGAAGCAAAGGCTGCTGAAGAAGCTCGAAGGCGTGCAGAAGCAGAGGCTGCAGCTGAAGCAGCGGCCGCAGCTAAACGGAAGAGGGAACTCGAGAGGGAGGCAGCACGACAGGCACTGCTACAGGTAAAACGACTGCATGTAACAGATTACCGCGTGGATGGATTATTTGTTGTTGTGTGGGTGGAAGTATATCATGTGTACATTTTGTGTGGAATGTGTACAGATTGAGAAAACTGTAGAGATAAATGAAAATGCCCGGTTTCTCGAAGACCTGGAAATGCTGAGGGCACCTGTCGACCAGTTACCAAGCTCTGTTGACGAGACAAGCCCAGAGCACGACCAAGATGTCCTGGCTCGCCTTGGCAGCTTCAGCTTCGGGGGAAGCAATCCATTGGAACAACTCGGGCTGTACATGAAGATGGATGAAGAGGAAGAAGAATGCGATCCACCGAGCATCCAAAATCCAGTAAATGAAACCGAGGAAGAAGAAGAAGAATGCGAGAAACCTAGCATCAGCATGACAAACCCTGCCAGTGAAGCCGATGATGAAGAATCCAATCCCCCACCCAGTGTGCCTTCTAACGATGAAGAAATTAAAGAGCCCGAGCCGCCGAAACTGGGGAATGAGGCTGAGAATGGAGAATGCAAGGAACAACTCAGCAGCACCACAAATACAGGAAACGAAGTTGAGGAAGGTGAAATTGATTGAGTTATGTTCACTCGTGTAAATCAATCATCACGTTTATGTATGAAACCAAACAAAGACTGGTAGATAAAAAAAACTTATACAGCAAGAGACAAATCCAGGAATTTTTTGACTGGCTGTGCAAAATCTTATTGGTATTCACTGTGGGATGAGAAATGGAAAATGTAAAGTAGGGTTGATGGGTTTGTTGGATTTCAGGTTGGTAGGTCTGTCCACCGGAAAAATGTAAGCGTGAAATTTAAAATATATACAAACAATTTTATAATATGTTTTTAGAAATAATAACTAGGTTCGGTTTTCAACTAAATCGGTTTAAAAAAACTAAAATTAAAATTAGAAAACTCCGATTTTGTTTGATTAACATTATCTAAATTGATTTTCAATAAATTTTACTTTACTTTTTCTCCGTCCGGCGATATTTATAATTGTAGTCTCAAACGATAAAATTAGCCGATTTTCAACTTGATTTAAATTTTTTACGGTTATACTTTTGTAAACCCAATTTAAATTTGATTTTGTCTCTAATTAAACTGAAATAAATTAGTTCTATTCAATTAAATTTATCGGATTGTATTGTCAACAACAAATATAATTTTCATAAAACTGAAAGGACAATAATAAGTAAATAATTAAGAAGCTATTGAAAAGGATTGATCAACCTCATTTATCAATCACCTTTGGCCTCATCGCAATCCCCGAGAACCACCGCCCCTTTTGCCTCTAAAGTCAAATCATTTTTTTATTATTTAAAAAAATTCTCTCTTCACTCAAAAAAAAAAACTCAAACCTATATTACACTGATCTGTCTTGCCAAAACTCACCTGCTAAACAATCCCTCTGTCCTTAAATACGACCCAAACCCGAAACTAATCATTTCAATTCAAACCCAAAATAAAATCACAAACTCGGCTTCGTCTTCGTCGAATCGTAGGGTTTCGGGAAATGGAAACCCTAGCATCGGCATTGACCGGTCAACAGCTCCCATGGCAGAACCTCCCCGTCCTCTTCTCTGTGTTCTTGCTCATCTACCTCCTCGCCTACTTCGTGGTGTTCAGGGGGTGGGACCCGAAGACCCGACCCGAGGCCTCGAGCTGCGCGATCTCGCTCTTCCACGGCACTCCGGCGGTGTTCCTCGCCGCGGCGGCGCTGGTCTCCGACCCCGGGCTCGGCTTCGCCTCCGGCAACACGGCGGCGCAGGAGCTGGTCCTCGACTACAGCATCGCCTATTTCCTGACCGATCTCCTCCACTACGTCGTGTTCTATCCCGGCGACGTGCTCTTCATCGGCCACCACGTGAGCACGCTCTTCGTCTTCGCCACCTGCAGGTACCTCGTCCGCCGCGGCGCCTTCGCCGTCCTCGGCCTCCTCGTCCTCGCCGAGGTCACCAGCTTCTGCCAGAACGCCTGGACCCTCGCCGGGGTGAGGCGCGCCGACTCGCCGCGCGCCGCCGCGATCCACCGCCTGCTGTCGCCGCCGTTCTACGCGTTCTACTCGGTGGTCCGGGGGTTTCTGGGCCCCTACTTCGTGTACCGGATGGGGGCGTTCTATGTGGGCGGCGAGGCCGAGGGGTTGATTCCGAGGTGGGTTTGGGTTTCTTGGCTCGTGGTGGTGGTGGGGGCTATTTCTCTGAGCATTTTGTGGGTTTCGAACCTGTGGGTTGAGCTGTACAGGGAGAGGTGTGGCAAGTTGGAGAAGAAATTGAGATAGTTTGAGGTACTTTTTTTTCTACTTCTTCTGTGTTTATTTAGAATGATTTGTGGATTGTGTCTGTTCTTGTTTGGGATGTTTCAGGCTGAAATGCATATGGGTTACAGAGAATCTTTTGTTTTTGGTTTAAAATTTAAATACTTGTTTGGTGTAATTTTAAAAACCCTTGGAAGGTCTGTCTACTTGGCAGAAATTTGGTTATGTTGTTTCTTTGAATATTGCTAGTTGAGGTGGTTGTAGCTGAAATTAGGGGTGTTTGTTAGGTTCTTTCGGGTATTTGGTTGGGTTGAAGCGGTCATGGTTGTTTTTTTTTCAATCAAGAACTGATAAAGGTTCAAGAGATCATTCTCCAACTGTCGTGGAAGACTCAACTGGTTAGGTAGGGAGTTGGTTGTTTAGAAGGTTTATGTTGGTGCCTTCGATGTTGGTTGTTGACAGTCTCGTTGTTGGATTGCTTTGTGGTCCTTTCACGGTGTTTAGGGGGCGATTTGAGAACATTGTTGTTGGATGATTGTTTTGTGGTCCGTTTACACTATATTTTCTCTTTGAGAGGTATTTAGGCTTGCAGGTTATGCACGATGATATACCTAACTGATATTGGCATTTAGTAACATGTAGAATGGAGGACCTACTAGTACTAGCTACTCATTAATTTTAATTCACACTTCCCACACTGTCATGCAGGTGACTATCATTCTTTAATGTTCACATGAAGAACAATCTGATAGGTTGGTGTCACGGAAGAGTCTAGGAAAATCTATAATCTTCACTCCACTGTTTTCTATTCCCTCAGTGTCAAATTTGACTTTTTGCAAAAAATAATCAGGGATTAATGAAGAGTTTGCTCCACTTGCTCTTATACACTCATATCATTCCAGGCTATCAAACCCAATAAGTGGGGTAACTAACTAATTGGAAAAACACTATTGATATTTCTTGCATAGATAGTTTCCTAAGAAGGAAAGTGACCACTTATTTTGGAGCATCCAAATTGGGTGTATGGAAAGCTCATTTTGGGACTGAGGGAGTATATCATTTATATCTAAAGTTCTTTAGGCTGCAGTGCAAGATTGCATATATTCTGAACCCATGACAGGCACAAAAATGAAGTAATAATGACCCGTGGATGTTGAGCAAACTGAAGAAAACTTCTTGTTTCCTGCAAAGTAGGGTCTATAAATTTCAGGATGTAGTATAAAAGTACAAAGGATCTCTGCTAGAGAGCTGCTCTGTGTTACATCGTGTTGTGTAAGGCTAGAATTCAGGGACTTATTTTTGGATAAGTGATGTATGCATAAAAACATAATGTTAAGTGCTGTATGCATAAAAATCATTATCAAGGAAAAACAGTTAAGTTCTATTTGAGATTTCTTGGTATGTTTGTGGGTAATCGACAGGGTATTTAAATACAATCCAACAAAACAACGGTGTCTTATGACCAAGCCACATGAACATTTGATTTGTGTGTTTCCCTAATGGGGTAACACCAAGCATTTTTGACATACATGCTCCCCCTTTTTTGCACTGATGCCAACAAACTCATTCCTCGGAAAGCTATCATTTGTAGGAGAGGTTGTGACTGTTGGCAGTGTTTGAAGATATATCAAGAAACTTTTGGACCATTATAAATTTCAGGAGATGTTGCTACAATGATCTTTACATGCAATTTATGTCAAAGTTTGTACATTTATATGTTTTATAATACACACACATACATACCTGTCTTGTCTCCCACGAAAACCTTTTGAAGTTCTCGTTTCTGATACCTCATGTCCGTCAAAACAGAACACTTATACATGAAGCTCTCCATGTAGCGTAATCATACCACTCAATGGTTCATGCCAGATGAACAGAATACTAAACACGGTCTATGCAATGAAATTAAATTTATTGAGCATTTCATCATACTTATGCTACACTATGTATGCACAATTAATGTTTTTCTTAGTTTGTTGGACTTAATACGCATCACTTTCTTTTGATGTACCAGAATCTATACTGGATTAATGTTTTTCTGTTTGTTGGATTTCATATGTATAACTTTCCTTTGGTGCACTAGGATCGGTACTGTAAATGATCATTCATGATTTGCTGTGGGGGGTATATTGCATTTGTCTAATTGTATGCGACTGAATAATTTGTGTTGACACAGAAGAATGCTCCATTATGTGATGATGGGAACTTCAGTTTCTGTAGATCTTTCACTATTCTACATGCATATGTTTACACAGATTTGGCAGAGGGACCTATGAGAAGGTAGACAGGATACGACGACTGGACAGAGGCTGTTTGTGCTGTTGCTTCCCACACGCCATTTCACTTCAGTCCTTGTATGAAGAAAAAGTAAAGAAGATTGAAGACGTGATTGTAGGAGCTTTTTCTCATAATTCCTTGTATTGTACACTTTCAAAACTGCAAGTGTATGTCAGTCAATATATTATTTACAGAAGAAAATGGCATCAGATCTTCTCCAATTATCAGTCTGTACAGTTCCAGAGATGTTTAAGGCAAAAATATATACATAGCACTTTATGGTTGATACTTATTGCTCTAAATAATTTGAGAACAAACATTTCAGAACTAGGGGTAATTACACTTTATTACGGCTAAATTGACATGTTTTACACTTTACTACAACTAAAATAAAAAGTTCAAATTGAGGTACGCGAATTTTTTTTTTTACATATTATTCAATTCCATCCATTTTAACAATTTTTTCTGTTAAAATTTTCATAATGACATATATACCCTCAAATACATAAAAACGGAACAATTATTGGGGACTTTTTGGGTCAGTTAAAACATTAGAAATGTAAAACGGATGGTGTGGTCTTTCGGAAAGACAAAATAATTAAAGAGAAACAAAAAATAAATCAGAAAATGAATATGACGGGTAGCTTTTTGAAAATTTGATGAATAGTTAAGGGCATTTTAGACTTTTTACATTATTTAAAAATTTTCCATCCAACACTTGACAGTGTTATAACAAAATGTAAAAAAAAACAAAATTAACAGACCTCAATTTGAACTTTTCATTATAACTATAGTAAAGTGTAAAACTCGTCATTTTAATTGTAGTAAAGTGTAATTACCTCATTTCAGAACTATAATGCATGTAATTAATAAGGGAAAACTACACATAGCTACACCCAACTAAGGCCAAAAGACACATAGCTGGACACCTAGCACGCCTAAAGATTGAAAATGGACACTTAACCTCTACCGTTAGATTTTCTGTTAAAATTTTAAGTAAAAAAACGAAAATGCCCTTGTCAGACTTTAAATTTTCAAATCATGCCATTTCAGAGTTTTGGTGTGTTTTTTTCGATCAAGCTTCCCCACAACCACCGGTCGGAGGTCGGAGACGATCGGAGAAGTCTGCCGGAGGTCGGAGACGAGGCCGGCGAGGAACACGGTGGTTGTGGAGAAGCTTGATCGAAAAAACACACCAAAACTCTGAAATGGCATGATTTGAAAATTTAAATTCTGACCAAGGGCATTTTCGTCCTTTTACTTAAAATTTTAACAGAAAATCTAACGGTAGGGATTAAGTGTCCATTTTCAATCTCTGGGTCTATGTGTCCAGTTTGAAAGATGAGGATAACTATGTGTCTTTTAGCCTTAGTTGAGTGTAGTTATGTGTAGTTTTCCCAATTAATAATAACAATGCAAATATGTTCTGGAACAAACTTTTTGCACTCAAATGTGTCAATACAAATAAGTAGCCAATGCTAACCAATTACTAACATCCCAAAAAAGGGGAAAACTGAAAAAGTTATGTACAGACATGAAGCAGCTATAGATAAGTCTATGAATAGAAGTGATAGGTCTTGGCTTGGAGTATAATTGACCTCAGTCCTCCAATTGGTGCAAGAATCATCAAGCAAACCCCAAATATAATGCACATCTGAAACCAGAAAAGGACTGGTGAGCTCCAAATCTTAAATAATAATTGTATACAAGAGACTAAGAGAGACAATAAATTATTGTACATACCCAGTTTGTGAACCAGGACAAGCTAAACTTCTTGGGTTTGTAGATTGCAAGCCACATGATGCAAGGAAGCTACAAAAACATATATCGAAAAATCTAAGATCAGTAAGGAGTTCATGTTACTTATATTTAAAAAAAATAGCTGTGATTGTGACTCACAAAGTAAGTTGTTGGAGCAAAAGCAAATCCTCCGAAGAATCCGAGAAGGCCACCAAAGAATGGGAAGGTCATCGCCACAAACAATGTAAATGCTGCAACGAAAAGATCACACAATTAATTTATCAGAAAATGTCAAGACAACATGAAAAATATCAAAATCATGTTTCACTTTTCTTACCAACATAAGCATTTCTCACAGCAAAACGGAGAATCCTACTGGGACTGAAGTTCAGCTTCTTCACCAACACTCCCTCTATCATGTCAAAGACCGGCATAGCATAAATCTACACAGACCCAAATCAACAAGTAAGTTTCTTCACAAGTCCATGAGCAAAAGGTCAAATCTTGATAAGTTTTCGAGCAAAAAGTTTGAATCTTGACAAGTTCTCGAGCAAAAAGATTGAATCTTGACAAGTTCTTGAGCAAGAGTTTGAAACTTTAATTACCTGATAGCTGCCAATGACATGGATGACGACAAACATGTTGGCGCAGGCAATGAGCCACCTGGGTTTCTCCAAAGATATGAGGATGTTGTCCTCAACGGCGTTGCCAAACATCCAGAAGCCGAGGAGGGCGACAGGGAAGTAGCACAAGGCGACGACGATGTAAGCAACGACCACTCCCCTCCACATGGGTCCTTTGGAGGGCTTCTCAGGGGTGGAGGGGATGGTTGCTTGGATCTCAAGCACCACATTGTGCCCTGCATAGGCAAAAGCCACATCTCCAAGTGCATTGAAGAAGTTGAACACTATTCCTGCTGTGGACTTGGCCTTGTAGCCGTATTGCACATCTGGCTGCACCCCCTTTTGCACTGAAGCTGTCCATGCTATAGTTGAGTAGCTGAAAAGAACAATGTCAACATGTAAGATCACTGGTTTGGATACAGATTTTGAATCTAACAAATGGGTTTTGCTCGAACAGACACGAAACAGTTAGTCATGCCAATGTGACAAGTGGGTTAGCGTGATTTGCTCGAACATACACGTAACAGTAAAGTTGTTGCCTCGAGACAAGTGGGTTTTACTCTAATAGACACGAAAAGGTAATGTTATCGCATCATGACAAATGGGTTTGCTCTGAAATACTCATTAGCTTAAAAAAACTATTCGAAAGAATGAATCTAAGGTTATTGTCCTACAACAAATGAGCTTTGTTCAAATAGACACGAAATAGTAATGTTATAGCTCGTTATCTTGTGACAAATGAGTTTTGATCTGATAGACACAAAACACTAAAGCTGTAACTTTCCTTAATATATAAATCATGATATTAAAAAGTGGGTTTTACTCAAATATGCTCACAACAGTGAAATTATTGGCTTGTGACATATGAACACAAAACCTTCTTTGAAATCTTAAATTCCAAGTTCCAACACAATTGTGGGTTTTGCTGTAATAAAGAGCATAGTAAAATTATTAACTTTGCCAATACAAAACCTCATTATCACACAAGTCTTGATTCTAACAAATGGGTTTTGCTCTAATTGACACACAACAGTAAAAAACAAAATCACCCATTTTCTCATGTAAGAAAAAAACAATAGATTAGGAGCAAAAAAGTGGTGAAAATACCTCAAAGACATGACAGCAGCAGCAAGAGAGACCCCAGAGATGGAATTGAAATTGGGGAGATGGGAGAGAACAAAGTGGACAGAGGAGAAGATCATGATGAAGTAGGTGAGCTTGATGTCATGGCAGTCTGGGCACACTGACTTGTGAAACTTCTGGAGAGACTTTCCTCCAGTGACCATGTACACAATGCACACACCAACCTCAACAATGAGCTGCTGAGGCACCACAATGTAGAGCCCCAGCTTGTCCCCAAAAGCATGCTGACCCAGCTCATGGTACCTGTCAAACCTCTTACCTGGTACCATCTCATGCATCTCCACCATTTGCCACAGTGTGTACAGTGTCATCACCCATGAAATTACCAGAATAGCCACACCAGGTCTCCTGAAAGAACCAATAAGGAAATACGTTGCTGAGTTCGAATCTTGATACAAACAATACTTAAAATTGTTATTTTAATGCAATCATTACTCTATTTTGACTTAGATTTTAAGTCAAATTTAGTTTTCAGTACTCCAAGTCCAACCCAACTCTAAAAATTGCTTCAAAAATCTATCTTTGGTATTTTATCTCAAAATGATGAATCAAAAACTCAAATGGATGTTGCATTCCAATCACAGCTCTAAAATTAATTTATATTGATGCACCAAAATTGACATATCAATGTAGTAATACTAATATATTTATATTTAAACTACAGAGTTGTAATTTTGGGGTCGGAATTAAATAACTGCAAAACACCCCAAAAACATAGATCAATATGTGGTGTTTAAATACACAATTGGGTTAGAGTTTGAATCTCAGTATCTAAAAAAATAATTTAAAATAAAATTACTGATTACTGGCTTAAATTATACTCCAAATTGGTATTTCATTCTAACTCAAACTCTAAAATTTAATCTAAAACTCTATTTTCAATATTTTAATAATAAAATAATTAAATCTAAACACAACTCTAAAATCAGAAACAATATATCATCAAATTATTTAGCTCAAGATGTGACGAATAATTACTATGAATGTAGCAATACTGCAAAGTTAGGCCGCTTGGGATTGGAGTTAAATAATTGCAAAACACCAAAAAACAGACACATCAAAAATAAGATCAAGATTTGGTATTCTGGAGTCGAGTTGGACACGTTCTTAAGATTTATTGCCTTATCGCTGATGAAACGCATAAAAATTAAAATAAAAACTTCGTAACGATTAACGATTGTACATACCATCCGAGGTTGGACATGGCATAAGGGAGGCTGAGGACACCAGCTCCGACCATGGCAGTGACATTGTGAAAAGCTGAGTACCACCATTTTGCATTCCTCGACGAGGTTATGGGAAGCCAATCATCAATGGCCTTTTCCTTGTCTGTTTTTTCTCTGATCGTTCCCTGAAAATCACAATTCATATTTTGTTTAGTGCACTCAATAGTGAAGCATCAAACCCAATTCAACAAAATAGGTGGTCCAATATTTTCAATACATATTCATGAGTTGTGGGTACAATGAATCCTATTTCACGGGAGATGAATGATTCACAGCTTCTAAAAGGAAGGAAATGTTTCATGCTCGAAAACAGTGTTTTAAAAATTGTCAATTTAGTCGAATTAATTTTCAATCAATCTGATTAACCCTCAACTAATTACCGATCATAACTAACAAGGAACTCTTCATTCTGACAAGGGTTTCTCAGAACACCGAACGAGAGTTACGGAACATGTAATTATTTTAAATAAATTAAATTTCGATCCAGTCAAACGTAAATATGGTACAATAATCTGACGGGGTAACTCATCAAACAGAAAAAAAAAAAGTTATAAACTACAGACAATAAATTAATATAAGGATTATATAAGACGTAGCATGACTATGATAAATGTCTCATGGTACCCAACCGCACACATGTGACAATATTGTTACTTTCATTACTAATAAACACTAAACAATCACATGGTTCACGTTACATCATACGTAGTGTCCTAAAACAATTTTGCTTTTTAAGATCTACTCTCGATTATGTCGTCATTAGAATCTGAATAACAGTAGAAGAAAAGAAAATTAGAATTTGTATCTGAAAGACGTGAATCTCTAAAACCACTTGATTCGACATAATTGAACTATAAACAAAAAGAAATCAGACAGAAAAACTAACGTGAGTCGGGTCTTGATGAGTTCCCATAGTCGAGGTCGAGAAAGCTATAGAATCTGAATCGAACAAGCTGAAGAGCGAAGAACACAGCAAAAACTGCCTCAGAAAGTGACACTCTTAGATTCTGTGAGCTCAGTGCCTATTTAACATCGATTTTCTCCTTCTACGTTGTGGAGTACTGTTTAACACAATTTACTTATTTACCCTTTTCGTTCTTGTATGGATGGTCAAACAGAAGGGATATAAAAGTCATTTTGTAATAGGGTCATTACTTATTAGAGTTAGATTAGGGAACTAATTATGGATGATAATGTTTAACAAAAGAAATTCTAATCTGCCTATTATTCGATTTTCTGGTGATTTATTATTAATTTGTTATTAGCGGTAATTAACACAAAATAATAGTGGAGTAATATATTGAATAATGTAATGTACCGATCTAATTTAATAAATATAAACAATTATTTGAAATTAATAGAATCTTGTTATCGTGAAAGTAAAATTTGAATTATTTGATAAATTGATGTGATAATCAATTCGAAATTGGCTAAATCAAGCCTTTTATCTTTAAAATGTCTTATCTCTTTTTATGGTTGTCACGGGTTAAACTATATTTGATAATGTATATAATAATTAAACAATATATGATTTGTGTTTACATATATTTAGAAACCAAATAAATTTGTCAATATTGAGACTTCAAGTCTGATTAACTAAAAAATTGAATTTGCAATGAATGTAATGCAAATTATAGAGTGCCGAATTGGTTCAATTCAAAATCGAACCGAATTAAAATTCTATCGATTTGGTGATTCATAAATTGAGAATCGATAAAAATCAAACCAAATTAAAAACCGATCGATTTTAACCTGTGACTCATTTTAAAATAAGTCAAAATAGTACAAAATGTAATAAATTCAATTCATAACAAACTAAACAAACTGAAAACGACATGTCCAAAACCAAATTGAACCAAATTTTATCGGTTTGATTTTTGTTTTTGTTTTCTTAAAACCAAACTGATTGGTTTGGTTCAAAACCGAACCGTGAACCGCCCTAGCAACTTATTTTCAACACAAAATATATCCTTTTTGAAGAGCTTTTGAGGTTCTACAGAATTATAGCAAAAGAAACAAAAACAAGATGAGCTACAGTGATATATGATCAATCACACCTGCATGATCCTCAATTCTAGACATACAAGGATCACTCATCACTGTAAACAAATCATAGAACAAAAAAGACATTAACTGGTCACTTTTTGGCCTTGACAGCATTGTTCTCCTTGATCCTCACTCTGTTGTCCAGTTTCACGAAACGCCTCAGATCTTCGTAAGGGATCGTCTCGATCTTTTTCCTCTTCAGCTCGCTCAGTGCGGGGCGCTTGTCGAGCAGATGCCACAGCCAATCAGGGTACTCGGAATCTGCCACAATCTTAGGATCTGTCCCGTCTTTGAGGATATTGGCGCCTACAACCGTTGTGGACTTCACTTCTTTGCTAAGAAACGATGCCTTTGGGGCGTCGCTGGCTCCTCCTCCTTTCCCGCCCTTCTTTCCTTTCCCGCCTGCAGAAAATGTTCTTCGCCCTACTAACATAACTGCTTCATTAGTGGTGAAATTGCTTCTCAATGATCTGATGCAGTTCATTGCCATGAATTTAATCCTGCAACATATGCGCTGATGGTTAGAGCAATGAATCGAAACTCCAAGCACAAAACCTAAGAAATGCTGTCAGCTTTCCTAATATGAACTTTTGATAAACTATTTCTCATTTTTTGAATTTAACCATCAGGGATTAAGGAAATAAAGATTTTTATAAGTATCAGATAACATAAAAAGTGAATCATGAAGAGAGAAAAATCAGTGAAGGTCAAAGACGAGATCATGGTTACGTTTGAGACATTACATTTTGTTCCAAACCTATATCCAGTTTAGCGGACACAATAATGAAATCACCATACTGGAGAATGAATCTAACTGCAAATTAATGGATTTTCCGAATTCATAGGTTAACCATGAAACACTGTTCCACAAACTCTACCGATCATAACCATTTCTAGACATATCATCTTCCTAATGACAAGAAAAAGAAAAAACAGATCGTGTTCATTTTCTATACAAACTCAAAGACCCTGCAAGAACAATGCATCAAAGTACCAACACCCACACTAGGATCATCACGGAGACACAAACCATATAAGTACACGACATTGGCAATTTCCAATGGCTTAATATATAAAGGTAACAACTTTCTCAATCTCTCACCTGAAACAATCATTACATGATATTTTGCCCTATAAGTCATTTACTAGAATCTCAGTTCTAAAATCCCAAAATACAGTAACCATCCTGATTCCAACTTCACTGAAAACCTAAACCCATCTCCTACTTTCGCTCATAGCATGATTGCAAAATCGTGGTTCGGCAAAATAATCATTAGACCTATATTTACAAGCGTGAAATCAAATGGACAAACAAATCACAACCCATATGCCAAAAACGAAAAACCATGTAAAAACTTCATATCTACTAAAATGAGAGCCACAGCTTAGCTATGAAGAAGAATTTAATTAAGCAAACGAAAAAAATACAAACCCAGATCGCAAAATGGGCAGTGAGAGGTTGATTTGAGTCGGCGGCGGAGAAGGAGGAGGTGAGCTGCGAAAGGGCTTGCCTGTCACCGAGATGGAGATGACAGACCAGGTGACAGTAAAAATAATGCTGGGAGGGGTATATTAGGAATTTCATATTTAAATTTGGGAAAATTACTCCCTTACTCAAACATGATTAACGATTTAAACTCTAAACTTTAAAATGATGCACTTTTCTTTAGGAATAATTGGATTGAATTGTACTTAGAGAAAATTTCACTTAAATACCCCGTAGTTTACCAATTTTTCACTTACTTACCCCATCTTTTCATTTTAGCTTCTAAATCCCCTGTAGTTTACAATTTTTTCACTTACATACCACAGCTTTTCATTTTAGCTTCTAAACCCCCTGAATTTTACCACTTTTTCACTTACTCACCCATATTTTCATTTTAGCTTATAAACCCCCTAAACTTTATAAAAGTGACACTTCAGGCTACGACATCAAAATTATAGAGGAAGATGGATCACGCGTTGATCATGAGTAGGGATGACAACAGGGCGAATTTGGCAATTCCCGTCCCCATTAGAATCAGATCGGGGATTCCCCATTTCTAATAGGGACGAGGATTCCCCGTTGGATTCGGGGATTCCCAATTCTCCGTTTCCCAATATAATATTTTATTTTTCATTAAACATGTATTATGAAATATTATTTTAACAAAAATAATATTATTTTTCATTATATATGCATTTTAAAATATATTTTTTAATTTAAAAAATATATTTTTAATATATCGGGGCGGAGCGGATCGGGGATACCTCTCCCCGTCCCAACCCAGTTTCCATCCGGATTCGGGGATTCCCCGCCCCGTTTCCGTTCGGATTCGGAGATTCCCATCGGGGACGGGGAATATTGCCATCCCTAATCACGAGCGAGCTATATTTACAACAACAAAAAATCTCATGATTTCCCTTATGATAATCGATTAAATGTGTGCGGTTCGTTGAGAGTTTGGTGAGGAGAGAAGACGAAGTTCGCTGGGGTTGTACTCGACATTTAGGGTCGTCTTCTCTTCTCACTGAACCCTCAACGAACCGCACACATTTATTCGATTATCATAAGAGCAATCATGAGATTTTTTTTGTTAAAATAATATTTCATAATACATGTTTAATAAAAAATAAAATATTTTAAGTATATATTTTATTAAAATAATAGTTTTCAATACAAATTTTATTAAAAATAAATATGTTTTAACATTTTTTTTGGGTTGGAAACGGAGAATTGGGAATCCCCGAATCCGACGGGGAATCCTCGTCCCAATTAGAAATGGGGAATCCCCGATCTGATTCTAATGGGGACGGGGATTGCAAAATTCGCCCCAAGTCCGCCTTGTTGTCATCCCTACTTGTGATCAACGCGTGACCCATCTTTCTCTATAATTTTGATGTCGTAGCCTAAAGTGCCAATTTTGTAAAGTTTAGGGGGTTTATAAGTTAAAATGAAAAAATAGGTGGGTAAGTGAAAAAGTGGTAAACTTCAGGGGGTTTAGAAGCTAAAATGAAAAGCTGGGGTATGTAAGTGAAAAAGTTGTAAACTTCAGGGGGTTTAGAAGCTAAAATGAAAAGCTGTGATAAGTAAGTGAAAAAGTGGTAAACCACGTAGTGGCTAAGTGAAATTTTTCCTTATACTCAAATTAATAAATTCATTGTACTTTATAAAGGAATCAATAGATTAATCAGAAAATCAAGTTATCAACAATAAATAGGTAAAATATGTAGTCAATTAATGAAATCTCAACCGTTGCGAAACTGAGTGACCAAAACAAAACTATAGATCCAAATATGCTCCACTAGTTCTTTTGTGTTTTATGAATCTCGAAACTTTGCTTGTAATAGTCGAAATCAACAGTTGAGCCAATTGTTGGGGATAATAGTCTCAGAAGGTGAATTTTGGTCTTCCTTCTTTTGCTGATTACTTGACCATAAATCGATGGTGTTACTCCACCATTTATCGTAACTTATCATTCTCATTATAATTCTGATTATTTAAAAAGGCTAAAAAATTTAAGGAAATAGATGAATTTTACAAAAGAAATATATGAACAACTCTTCATGAGTATTTATCTTCTCCTCGTTCATGTGTAAAAAATTGTGCACGTACCAAAATCTAGTATGGGAGTGGGCATTAGGGAGCCTACCACGTTAACCTCAAAAACAATCATAACATGATCACCACTTTCATCCAATTAGAAAAATCGCTTTCAAATAATTGGCTTCCATACTATGACATGGTAACTTACATCAGTAGTGTTTTTCTAATAAATATTGTTATTTTACGAACTTCATCTAAGTAAAACTTCATATATCTTACTTAAATTGTTAATAACTCTATTAAAATTTACGTGAAAAGATAAAATATCTCCTATCCATTATCAAAACTACAATTTTACCTTAAAATATATTAAAGAAAAAAGACAACGATAACATCATTTCGCGGCATCTCCAACTTTAGTTTTGTTTCACAAGTTTCGTCATCACAACTCAACATTCCTTGTCGTTAATCATCTTTGTCGCTCCAACCCTATAAATCAACGATGACCATTCGATTATTCACTAATACAAGTTCTTATGGATCTCAAATTTACACTTTTGAGTATAGTCTCTTCATGTGAAGTTAGTGACAAGACAAATCTTAAGCAATGAACTGATTGACAAAGACATTGTCAATCACTACAAGTAACAAATATCTCATATATTTAATATGAAATCGCTGATTCTAATCTTCATACTAATAATATATCGATATTTAATTCTTGCAAATAGAAAAATGTTTTATCCCTATAAGAAAATAGGGATAATGACAGGTTAATACACCGAACTATTTCAAAATGACACTTTCATACCCCTTACTATTCTTCTCTCTTAATATCCTGACTATTTTTATTGACAACTTACCCTTAATATGCCTAAAATACCCAAACTACTCATGGTTTTGATTTTCAATTATGCTCGAACTTGATTCGGTCGCACCATAAATATTTCAGTTTCATCATGAATATGAACCAAATTAAAATTCAATTCTGATTCGCTATTGGTCGACATTAAACCGAGTAGAATTGAAATTAAAATCAGTGGTATTTTAAGCATTTTAAGAGTATGTTGTCAATAAAAATAGTCTTGGTACTAAAAAACAGAAAAAATTAGTTACTGTATAAATGTGTCATTTTAGAATAGTTTTTTTAAAAGCAAACCGAGATGTATTAAGGACGGTCCGCAACTACGACCTCCAAAAAACCAGGTGGAACAAACCCCTCACCCATAATTCAGTTACCATGAACAAGCATGCGTCTGGTCAAAGTATGTGCCGCTCTGTTGCCATCACGCCTAGAAAAGGAAACAACATGCGAGATACTAACCGAGACGAGATGGCGACAGTCCCGTACCATCATCCCCACTGGCTAGAAAACCTCTCGGTCTCTTGAATAGCAAAGATAAGACTCTGGTTGTCGCTCTCGATATTAACCTCGGTCCAGTGGTTCTCGGCTGCCCACACAACCGCCTCCCTTACCGCCACCTCCTCGACTAGAGCTGGGTCTATCGAGCCTGTCTCCGAGATGCTCTTGGCCGCGATGACGACGACCCCCTTGCTGTCCCTCAAAACCATATCAATTAGTTAGGTGCAGTAAACTGTCGTTATCCCGTGGTTACGGGTTTTGAGCCCAACAAATAAACGAGGCCCAAATCGCGAGCCCCATATCATCCTGACCCCTTTCCCAAGCACGGAAAGAGAATTATAGATCTCGCACGCTAAAACCCTAAATAAAAAACCCTCCTTTCCTCTTCACCGTCCTCTCTCATTTCTGGGAAATTTTGATTGATCGGCTATGGGTTCTCAAGCCGCCGTGTCGTTCCTGACGAACATCGCACGCGCCGCCTTCGGGATCGGCGCCGCCGCGACCGCGGTGAACTCGTCCCTGTACACCGTCGACGGAGGGCAGCGCGCCGTGCTCTTCGACCGGTTCCGGGGAGTCCTCGACGACACCGTCGGAGAGGGCACTCACTTCCTCATCCCGTGGCTCCAGAAGCCATTCATCTTCGACATTCGCACGCAGCCACACACCTTCTCCTCCGTCTCCGGCACCAAGGACCTCCAGATGGTCAACCTCACCCTCCGCCTCCTCTCTCGACCAGAGGTACTCTCAATCACCAACCGACCCTTTTCGATTTCGATTATAATTTCATGTATCCGTTGATTCTAGAGGATATTGGAAGAAGGTTGTTGATGGGTTTTTTGTTGTTGTTGCAAAATGTGTATTTTTTAATAAAATGATGAAATTGCCTCTGAAATTAAGAGTTATGGTTTCATAACATTATTATGAACAGTATAGTTTTTTACTTAAAAATAGCTGAACTAAAAATTTATATTACAAAATTTGATTATACAAGATTTAGTCAGAAGATAAAAATAGAAGAACTCTTAAGAGTATTAGATTAGAAAATAATGAATTTTAATTCTAGGGGCAGTTTCGTCATTTTATAAAAGTACACGAAATTGAAACAACATGACACCTTCTTGCAAAAATGTCATACAGTAGGGCATCCTTTTGCAATTTTTCTTGATTCTTTTTCAGTGTTTGATTTGCTCTCTGTCTGTTTTAGGTCTCTCGGCTTCCCCAGATCTTCCAGAATCTGGGTCTTGAGTATCAGGAGAAGGTCTTGCCTTCGATCGGGAACGAGATCGTAAAAGCTGTGGTGGCTCAGTTCAATGCGGACCAGCTGCTCACGGAGCGGCCTCATGTGTCTGCCATGGTGAGGGAGAGCTTGATGAAGAGGGCTCAAGAGTTCAACATTCAGCTGGACGATGTTGCTATAACTCACCTGTCGTACAGCCCCGAGTTCTCGAGGGCCGTGGAGCAGAAGCAGGTTGCGCAGCAGGAGGCGGAGAGGTCCAAGTTTGTGGTGGCCAAGGCTGATCAGGAGAGGAGGGCTGCGATTATCAGGGCCGAGGGAGAGAGTGAGGCTGCCAAGTTGATTTCTGATGCTACGCAGTCTGTTGGGATGGGATTGATCGAGCTGAGGAAGATTGAGGCTTCAAGGGAGATTGCTGCTACATTGGCCAAGTCGCCGAATGTGGCTTATCTTCCCGGAGGAAACCAAATGCTCATGGCGTTGAATGCAAACACAGGGAGATAGACAGGTGATTCGTTGAGCTTATTTGTTTTGCAGTTATTGCTTGAAGTTTATTGTTGCCAAGTGGATTTACGTGATATTTTCTTGTTTGTGTACCTTGCAGTTGCATTTGTTTGAAAATGTTTTAGAAAATTGGTTACCATTGTGGAACATGAACATCCTTTGGTGTGAACTCCTTATGCGTCTCGTTTTTACAATAATATAATAGTTTTGTGATTGTTGGGTATTGTAGTTCGGTAGTTCCCATATTTTTTATGTTTTTTTTTTCTATTTTACCATTAATTGAATTACATGGAACAATGTTTATTTGATATTAATGGCGACATCCATTGCTCTCTTTTTTCCTAGTATCATAAGCATCAACCTGGATTTTAAGAGACTTAAGTTTTTTTTCTGGTTCTAGTTGTCAGATTGAATCTAATAAGATAAGATAATGTGCATGTATCTAACTGACAACAATGGAATTAGTCTTAAATTTAGAAGTACAACTGTGCTAGGAAAAAGAAATATATAGTCTGATCCATTTCGTCTGGCGGAATATTAAAATTTAACACTATATTCTCATTTAGCTGAACATTAAAACTTCAGAATTAATATTCCTTTAGTCATTGACAAAAGCACTATAAAGATTTGGAGGGTGATAAAAGTAAAACATGTTTTCCAGTTTTCATGTCTACCTTTCTATTTTCCTTTACTATTGCTACTTCTCGAGATTCATGCATGTTCTTGAGGAGAGATATTTCATAAATGTGAATCCAATGGGAGAGTGTACTTCCTTAGCCTTCTACTTCACAGCTTTCCTCTGTATCTCAATCCCTTAATGTATTTCTGTATTATGCATACATGCTTGACGTAGGGATATGACAATTAATATGATATTCTGACCATCTGTCTCATCCTACAAATTTTATATTTCAACCTCTTTAGAATAGAGAGAATGTGTGTACAGGCACAACTAGATTTCTCTTACTTAGGCAAGGGCAAATAGAAAATTAATTGTATGCAAGAAGTCAAATAAAGCAGTATTAACTACTCTGAACTTCTGAAGTTAGCTTATATATATACTAACCGCTTGGTTCTAGCTTAGTAAACCCTCACACATATCATATTGCAATGATTTGTATGCATATGCTCTAAATTGTAGTTTGAAACTAAAAAAAAAACTTTTTTTCAAAAAGAATGTATTCAATTTGTTATGAAGTGCAATTGTTAATAAGTTCAACATTGTAAACCTTACTGTTCAAATTATGGGAGGACACTCATTGCCAAGTTTGAACATGCTGTATCTGAATGTTTAAATGTGTAATGCAGATCCAGGTCTTTGGTAGTAGCAGCATGATGGTATCAATAAAGTAGAAAGGCGGAATTTTAATCATGAAGAGGAGAAGACAAACGAGGGTGATGTGCTCACAAGCCTTAAACCACTATTTAGACTTCACAGACTTAGTGCTAAACTAATTCATTTTTCAATTATGGGGATATGTAAACAATCATATATGTCTATTTTGCTTGGATGATTGTGAACCTGTCTTGTGTGCAGTCATGCTGAAATTCCACCTACATTTTAAAACTTCAATATCTGTTTTAGTGTTGGCCTTGAAGAAAACATGCTGGTATGCTTGTTTGTCTTCTATTTATCTGCTTGAATGTGTATTGATGGCCCCTGCCTTATGGGGAAGCCAATTTTGACTCGTTTAGTTTTTGATTAATTATCTTTTAATATTCAATTTGTTTTCTTTTTAAAATTTGACTAATCTCCCATTAACTTTCAGAGCACCCTCTTCTATATAACACTACTACTATTTTTAGTGCATATGTACAAATAAATATCATTTTAAGTTTTTAGGAAATTTTGACTCACTTTTTAGTGAAACCTGCCATGCATCTAAGAGTCAAATTACTTATTTGGCGTGTCATATCCCATATTTTTTTAATCGTCCTAGTTCTACACGAATTTGGTATCTAGATATCAATCCAAGCGACTCCTTTAAATTTTGTAATGATGTAATCTGAAAATGAGGGAGTTTAAATTTTGGTCAGCCGTGGGCTATGGATAGATCCTTTTTGAGGGAATGGCAGTCAGTGCAACCGCTTTTTCCAGCCCACCACCTACAAGTAGACGAACCTCAGACTCCGCCAGGGTCGAGCAGCAAAGCAAATCCTGCGCAGGCTTGTAGGAAGGAGATTCCCAAATTGTTCGGAGCAAGTAGTTAAAGATAAACGTTGATGGGACAATTAATGCAAGAGAAATACGTTATGGCCTGGGATATACGGTTCGCAACATGGAAGGACGTCTAGTGGCAGCAAGGAATCGGGGTCTCACAGACACAGGCAGTCTCGGCTCATATGTTGTGGAAGCTTTGGGAGTCAGGAAACCAATCCGTTGGATAATCATCGGCTCAGGATTTTTCTGTGTTCAAATATATTCGATCCTAGAAAATCTGAATTTGAATTTTTTCCATTGATAAGAAAATATCAAAATCCTCCCTTGAATCAAGGGAACATGAAACAAAAACAAGCAAGAAAGACAACCTTCCGTAATCCGCAAGGCTTATTTATTATTTCAAAACTACTAAAGCAGTCACTGAACTACATATTACGCTGAAGAAAAATAGAGCCACCGTCATTGACACCGTCTCTCAAAATCAAGCACTTGCAATGTGTCGAAGAAGGTCAACCACACGGTTGCTGCATATAAAAAAAAAAAGGAGAAATGACAAATATCAGATCCTACAATAAGATAGTGTAAAACTATACTATAAAGGCCAAAATTAGCAAAACCTAATCAATTAATTATTCGAGTGAAGCACAAATGAAAAAGAAAATTATGTAGGGATAGATTTGTATTTTACCTGTAACCCCATTCATTGTCATACCAAGTGACAAGCTTCACAAAGCTGTCGTTCAATGCAATTCCGGCCTTGGCATCGAAGATGCTTGACCTATCAAAATGATGTCAATCACAAGGTCAATCCAAATTCATGCAATTTCAGGTACATGAAACTTGATTGGAAGTTAAAATCCAACTCACCTGCTGTCACCAATGAAGTCAGTTGACACAACATCATCCTCTGTGTAACCAAGGATTCCCTTCAACTTGCCCTCAGACTCAGCCCTGCACAACGTAAAGAAATGAATGAGTCAGGTTCAGTGATAAAATCATGATGAGGGGTATTTAACGCTGGGAGGGTAGAGCATACTCAATGCCATTTCAATGTCTAATGCACTACAAATAGAGTTCTCAATTTCAATTTTGATTAATAAAGAAAGCTTTGATTACCAACCATCATCCTCTGTTTTTGCAAGTGAGAAAAAGCATATAGATAAATAGAATTAGCAGTTTTCATTTCTATTCATCGAATGAAACAAAAGGAGTTGAAACCCTTACTTGATAGCAGCTTTGATCTCATCATATGTAGCTTTCTTCTCAAGTTTCACGGTAAGATCAACAACTGAGACATCAACGGTGGGGACACGGAAAGCCATTCCGGTCAACTTCCCGTTCAGTGCAGGTAGCACCTTTCCAACAGCCTGTTCAAAAATTCAAGAAGTACACAGCATTACACACTCAACCCCACAACAATCACCTTGAAGTGAACAAATCACACAATATAAAGCTATTCAAAGGTCCAGAATATCTAATACCTTAGCAGCTCCAGTGCTGCTGGGGATGATGTTGAAGGAAGCAGCTCTTCCACCTCTCCAGTCTTTCATTGATGGTCCATCAACTGTCTTTTGTGTGGCTACATTGCAAAAGAACCATAATGAGGCAATGAACAGCATATCAAATTTAATGAATTCAAGAAATTTATACAAAACGGAATAATACTAACCAGTGATGGAGTGGACAGTGGTCATAAGACCCTCAACAATGCCAAACTTGTCATTGATAACCTGCACAAATTTACTAGTCTTAGTTTAGATCTTAAACCTACACAGCAACAAAAATCAAAGCACATGCACATCCATTTGTGCTTGCGTGTACATAACAGCAAGCAAAACTGAGGAATCAAAATTACCTTGGCCAATGGAGCAAGGCAGTTGGTGGTGCAACTGGCATTGGACACAATGGTAAGATCTGAAGTGTATTCCTTCTCGTTGACACCCATAACAAACATGGGAGCATCCTTGCTTGGTGCAGAGATGATAACCTTCTTAGCTCCACCCTAGATATCAACAAAGGAACCCATCCAAAAAGATTAGCACATATATGGAATAATATCAAGTCTAAATACAAATTAATGCAATCATTTATAGGACCAAGTGAGATCTGAAAATAATTTCTCTGCATTAAGCTTGATCATCATTCACTTTCTCCTAATCATTCACGAGTCTGATAAGCCTCTCTATTCCCATTTTTCCTTAAGAATAGCAGACAATATTTTCTTGGTGAAACTAAGACAAACCTTCAATTAATGCAAGCATTTACAGAACAAAAGCAAGATATGAAAATAGTTTCTATGCATTAAGCTTGATCACCATTCACTTTTTCTTAACCATTCATTATTCTGAATAATCTCTTTCTATTTCCGTTTTTCTTAATCATTGCAGACAAATTTTGTAGTCAAATTAACAAACCTTCAAATGAGCTGCGGCTTTGTCCTTGTCAGTGAAAACTCCAGTTGACTCAACAACAAAGTCAGCACCAGCCTCACCCCATGGGATCTCCTCAGGGTTTCTACTCGTTGACAAAACAAAACATTCAAAATAATTATGTTAAGTAGTTTAAACATAAAAATACAGAACAAACAGAGATCAATTTACCTGCAGCCAAAAACGGTGACAGCCTTCTCGCCGAAGAGAAGGGTCTTGGAGTCCTTGATGGTGATCTCATGGTGCTTCCATTGGCCGTGAACACTGTCGTACTTGAACATGTAGGTCTGTGGAGCAATAATAAAACAATAGTTAATAGCAAAACATAGATCCACCACTTAGACCTGAAACAAACTGGCATGCATAACATAACCAAATAAAAAAACATATGTAAGCAGTGAGAACAATTAAAAACCAAGCTAAATAAAAAGCGATTCTCAGTAACCAAACAGGTGAAATGCCCATCACGATCTACTCATAAATAATTAGAACGACACATATCACTATAAAAATGCACCAAAACCACGGAATGACACGCGTAAATCACTGAAAGCAATCATGCAATATAAAAAAATGAAGATATAGAAGATACACATGCAATCATCACAATAAAAGCAGAGCAAAAAACTATAACCAGAAAAAAATTCAGATAGCGCACCATGTACTCGGTGGTGATGAATGGATCGTTGACGGCGACGAGCTCAATGTCGCTGCTCTGGAGAGCAACTCTGGCGACCAAACGTCCGATCCTTCCGAATCCTACAAAACAAAATGAAAATCGATCAGTACAAAATCAACAAAACAGAAAGAAGATCGATCACTCCAAAATCAACAAAACAGAAAGAAGATCGATCACTCCAAAATCAACAAAACAGAAACGAAGCTCAATCACTCCAAATCAACAAAACAGAAACGAAGATCGATCACTCCAAAATCAACAAAACAGAAACGAAGCTCAATCACTCCAAAACCAACAAACAGAAACGAAGCTCAACCACACCAAAATCAACAAAACAGAAACGAAGATCAATCACTCCAAACTCAACAAAACGAGATTAAAGAACGATCACTCCAAAATCAACAAAACATAAGAAGATCGATGACTACAAAAACAGCGAGATCGCTCAGAACAAGAGACACAGAGTAAAATGAGATCGCACCATTGATACCGATCTTGATCTTGGCCATGGTAGTGGTTGATCGACTCCGAGAGCAAAAATGAGATCTGAAACGAGAGAGACGGTTGAGCAATTATCGGTTTCAGTGGAAATCTGAGGCTATATATATAGCTAAAAAAGAGGGGGAGAGGGCGTTGTGACCTAGAAAAAAGAGAAATGAAGAAGCGGAATTATCGAGGCTTCGACGGGGGCTCCACGCACTGCGCGATCACCACCACAATTGATCAACGGTCTCGGGACAGACCTGTGCCTTCACAGCCGTCGATTTCGATTGATCAAAGCAAAAAAATGGAAGGTCCCGAGTCACGTGATTTGACGAGTGTGTCACGAGACCATCAGTTACTCTATATCGGTGAAAAGGTACTTCTTTTAATAAATGCTTAATTATTACATTACTATTATTGTGCATGGAAAAAAAGGTATGAACCATTTTTCTAGTTTATTTTACGAAACCTTCATTTTACATATAGAAATTAGGATAATTCGTTGGTTATTATTCATTTCTATTTTCAGAAAATATATATCACCCTCATAAATACGTATATAAATTTTAGTGCACTTAAAATAATGACTTCCTCTAATTTAAAAATAATTATTCACGTACATTGTAATGATACAATTCACATTATTATTACTTTCTATTTGGAAGAAGGAAAAAAAGCTTTTGCTACGTATAAAAGGGCGAATAAAATGAAGGTCTCAGTTTGATGCCTCTTCTCATCAATGAAAGGTTGAGTACACCATAGATATTATCAGAAAAAAAGGTCCCTATCAAAAATCACGTAGTTTGGACCCTGATCACTTGTACTCGTAACAAGTTTTCTTGCAATTATTCAGATGAACGAGAGCAACACATTGATGTATTGTAGGCATGTTTCGTCTTGGGTCATGGATAATAAAATTAATTTTAATTTGACAGAGATTTGAGATTTTTTTAATCATACGGATAAGAAAAGAGATCACCAAATTTACTCTGGGTATGCTCATTATCGTATATATAAGGGATAATGACACTTTGTTACACATAAAAATAGCGAAATGACACTTTCATACACTTGCTATTTTTGTCTCTCTTTTAGTACCCTAACAAACTTTTTGTGACAATATGCTAAAATGACTAAAATACTCCTGATTTAAGAAATCAAAATAAAATCAGTCCAATATGATTTATCAAATCATATTTGAAGTGGTTCAAATTTAATTTTATATTTTCGGCATAATTGTATTTGCATCTTAAGTACAAATCAAATTGAACAAGAGATAAATAAATTGAACCAATTCAATTTATAGTTTCTTATACCAAGAGTAGTTTAGGTATTTTAGATATTTTAGAGGTAGGATGTCACAAAAAAATTGTCATGGTACTAAAAAAGAGAGAAAAATAGTTAGGGTATGAAAGTGTCATTTCGCTATAGTTAGGTGTATCAAAGTGTCATTATCCCTATACATAATGATAAAATACTCTGAACCCGACGGGAATCCAACATATCATTTGATGAGATAGAGAATGGAGATCGTTGCATTTGTTCTAAACCCGCTCTGTTGTCATCTCTATCTTGACCAGCCGACCGACTTTCTTCTTGCTGGTCTGGGAGCCGGAGAATATACCAACAACCCAGCCGAATATGCTCTTCTCACCTAATGGCATTTCAAGTCAATCACTACCAACCTATGGACTCATCATCTCATGCCCCATAACATTGCACCAAAAAGCAAGGGAGAAAGTAATGGACATGGTGCCACAAATTTATACATATTGGCAAAAAGGTTACTATCTGAAAATAAGTAGATGGGAAGCTATCAGCAACCTATTGTGACAATTCAACATTATCCTAATTTTTATAAAGTGTACATTATAACCAATGTTTGAAAAACATGCTAGTTGAGAGAAAATATTTTCTCCTAAAAACTAATCGGATATCAAAAAAATAGCAGAGAATTAAACTGAAACTAATCGAACAAAACGGAGATTTTTAGAATACTGTTATAACAATAACAAAATTACTGACATATTACAGAAAGTGAAGGTCCAAACTCCAGAGAGCAACAATAGTAGCCAAGCAGACAGTAATTTACCTACTGTTTTGATGACACAGTTCATTTTCATAACTTATAAAACCATTTAGCCTATAGTTTTTTTTTCAAAAATGGAGGACAGAACAGTGAGAACAAAACCTCTTGCTGAAGCAAATGACCTCTAGGCACTATGACCCGTTTCAGTTCTCTCAGTCACATACTGAGCCACCACTTTTTCTATTATACTCTTCAGAGCAGGAGCACTCACACTGCATTTCTGATCAATGAAGCATGACCTTCCTTCTTCAGCCGCCTTGCACAGCTGAGGGTCCAGAGGCACCTTCCCCAGAAACGGCACCTCCATGTCTCTGCACATCTTCGCTGCACCGCCCCCTCTGCTATCGAACACTTCACAGCAGGCGATCAAATCCAGCATTTCGGGCGCTTTCTCCTTCATGTACTGCATAGCCCACTCCGTGACATCTTTCTGTTCGCCCGTTCCTGTGCTTTTCATGAATTTGAAATCTGTCAAGGGTTGAGACAACCCGCTCATGTTTTCCACGACCCCTAGAACTGGCACTCCAACTTTCTTGCAGAAACTGACTTCTTTGCGGACGTCTATGAGAGAGACTTCTTGTGGAGTGGTGACTATGATCGCGCCGTCTATTCCAGTGTTGAGGAGGCACTGGACAATGGAGATGTGCTCGTCTGATGTACCAGGAGGCGCGTCCACTACTAGAAAATCAAGCTCTCCCCAGTACACGTCCTTTAGAAATTGCTTGATGAGCCCGTTCTTGCGCGGGCCTCTCCATATGACGGCGTCGTCGGGGTTTGGGAGCATGAACCCTATCGACATTACCCCGAGGTTGGACTCGAGATACACGGGAGACCAGCCTAAGTTGCTTTGGTGGATGTCTTGACCTTCTAAGCCGAGCATCTTCGGGATGCTTGGGCCGCAAATGTCAATGTCGAGAAGACCCACCTGGAAGTCCATACCGGCCAGTGCATATGAGAGTTGAGCGGAGAATGTGCTCTTGCCAACTCCACCCTTCCCTGATAAAACCAATATCTTATGCTTTACTGTTGCCATTCGCTCTGCAATTGCTACCATGTCTGCAGAATACATTATATTGATCATTGAACATCAACAGAGAAACGCTTACAAGGAAAAATTGGTCCACGGATAATTTTGTTCCCGTCCATTGCCCTTTTCAGCAAATATTATCATATATCACGATAAAATTCATTACAAGCAATACATAATATAACTCAATAACCCAATGCTTATATCAAAAACAGAGGCTGGACCGAAATCTTCGAGAAATTTAATAATTCATACATACTGCTAGAGTCATCCCATGATGGCATGATGTCAATCAAAACACATAATTATACAGCATAGACTGAGTTTCGCCTTAGTCAATTGCATTAAGAAAAGCAGAAAGCAAAAAAATCCATATTATCTGGCAGAGAAAAAGGAATTGTTTTACTAGGACACAAAAGCACAAATAGTTGAATTTACAAAAAAAAAAGGTTGTCATAACAACAGGATATAGATCTTCGATACGTTTTCCTCTAAAAATATCATACAAATAATTAGCAATAACATGTCAAAGCACAAGCATCCCCAGAATGTATAGCTTTCCCCAAAGATGCAACTAAACCCGAGGACATTTCTTCAGTATGCTTCAAACCCTACCCTCCCTCTCCCTTAGGTACGACAAAAAGGTTCTTCATTTACTTCAACTATCATCCATTGATACCGAGCGTAACAGCTCTATTATTTTGGAGTGTCTTCTGCCCTTACATGAATATCTTTAAAGTTGTTATAATAACCATTTAGAATCGGATTCCAAAACCTAGCTCTCTCACTACGTTACCGTAACGCCATATAAATTACCGACAATCATCACCCTCCCCCTCTACGTATCAAATGAGGCATCAAGAGGCTGCAACCAAAACAAACTACACAGAGTCCAAACCGCGACCACCCATCAAGTTCATCAACAATTGCCACTTCCTCAATATTCTAAAAGAAAAGAAGGGCACTCTACTTCCCTAGGTCATAACAAAACCCAATGAATAAATCACTATTGCAGTTCATCATTAACTTCCAATACCACACAAAATTCACCATACAGCACCAAACATGAAACTAAGCATCACAGAGAACAAAAACAAGAAATAAACTTGCGAAATATTTATTTAGAAAATAAAACAAAACAAAACAATTAGGTCAAGAGAGAAGAAGCGAACCAGGATCGGGTCCTTTGGGGGCGGTGGCGCAAACCTCCTGATTAGGGCAACCGGCACACTCATCTGATTTTCCGGCGGACTCCGATTGAGGACCTGGGCAATCTGAGCAACAAATCACCCAACAAAAAACATCAGAAACACAAACCCAGAAACATGAACAATTTGGAAGATTCAGAAAGGATGAGGAATCAGAAACCGTACGCTCGTTCGCATCTTCTGGGATATCACCGTTCTCCATAGCCGATGATTCTGGTTCTAAGTCGACGAAGCTGAAGAGAAGAAGAATGAAGCAAGCAATCTTATGTTAAGCTACTCTTCGACTTGAACAAAACGGCCTCGCAAGGAAAGAGATCGTTTTTGCCTTTTCCATCAATACGACGTCGTTTCGACGCCGACATACTAAATTCCAAACCCGGTTTCGATTCTATTAAAAAACCGAGTTTTATTATTCATATCAGTAAGGCTGCTAAATGATAACCGAACCAAATGAACTGATACAGTGTAATATTAAATTTTATTGGTTCAGTTTTGATTACGTTAACCGATAAAAATCGAATTGAAAATTGAAGTGATCGATTTTTATTAATTGGACCTCAAAATATTGGTCCAACAGAAAATAAATTAAATAATAAGTCAAGTTAAAACGGTCTAAAATGTCGGATTTCATGAAACTTAGTTCATAGAAAATCAAACCAAACTAAAAATCGACATGTTCAAAATCGAACCGAACCAAATTTATCATTTCAGTTTCTATTTTCTTTAAAACTGAAATAATCGGTTTGATTCAAAATCGAACCGGATTAACTCAAAACCGAACCATGAACGACCCTACTCTATTACTCATCGACATTCTAAGCCTGAATTCCACAAACTTTGATGCATAAACAAAAATACAGAAGCTAGCAATTATACAAGGGAAAGCAACCCAGAAAATGATCCATAAACTAAGTACATGTATTGTAGAAGCAAGCCACTTATTCTCTTTTATTTTCAAGCTCTCCAAGCAGAGAGTGAAATGCCAGTTTCTTATTCTCCAGAAGAACAAAAAGGCACATTTTCATTTATACAATCCAAGCATCCCCAACGCAACGATCTCAAGGTTCTGAATCAGCCCGCGCCTTGCCCTGAAAAATTCCTCCAGCTTCCGTCTCCTCTCTGCTTCATCTGCAGCACAAACTCCGGCGCTGCTCCTAATTGTGCTACTGCAACATTTAGGTCTCTTGTTTTTTTCCTTCTCTATTTTCGCTTCTTTAAAAATCCTTCCCAAGCCTCACTTCTTCTCCTTTCCTTGCTATTTTCACTTCCTGACTCTGTGTAGCTGAAAGTCCAGCGCTACTCCACAAATGTCATCACATATGGTATTTGCAGGAGTCAATGGGATTGTGCTATCGCAACATTTGGGCCTCTTTTTTCTATTTTTGGTTCTTCAAGTCCTTCCCAAGCCTCGCTTCTTCTCCTTTGCTTGGTATCTTCACTTTCCGACTCTTCTCTCGCCTTTTCCAGAAAATGTGGCAAGCCTAAGTTCATAGGGGCACCAACGACCGGAGATTCTGCTCTGCTCCATTTGTTCCGCTTCTGCATATACTCTTCACAGCATTGCACGATTCAACTGTGTTTGCATCGTCTGGACATCAGAAGCACTGAGACTCTACTCCATCACCCACAGCCAGTAAATGGATGTTTTCACTATACTAGCCATAAAGGTGGAACCGATACTTCATCTCCTGATGAAAGATGGCGCGCTTGGAAGAGGAGGAGGCGCCATTCTCCCCGGGGGCCTCTTGGAGCTTGAGAAACTTCTTCCAACATTCCAAGCAGAGCAGATCGAGGCAGAACGTCTCCTCGTAGTCGCAGTCCTTGATGCAGCGCCCGCAGTGGATGCAGCGCCCTATACAGTTCAGGCAGGCCCTGCACGACGGGACTTTCTTCTGGCAACTCTCCACGGGGCAGTCGTAGACCAGCTTCAGGCCCTCGCATCTGGGGCACTTCTCGATGTCGATCGAGCGGTCGTCGTCAGAAAGATTCAGCTTCTTGGCACGGTACAGCTGGTAGAACTGCGGCTTGTGGGGTCTTTTGTGTTTGTGGTTGTCAGTTCCGAGTAGAAAGTTTATCTCTTCAAACTGCTGGTCAGTTACCGTAGAGATCTCCCCGATTCTTAGGTGCTTTATTCCGGGTACTCCTGTGGACTTGAAGGCCCTCAAATTAAACATGATGCCCTCGATAGTGAGCCTGGTGCATCCTGGGACACTTAACTGAAAGCAGATTTGGATCCATTATCATCACATCAGGGAAAAAACACAAAAAGTAATATAGAGAAACACATTCATATATTGTGCAAGTTAGATCACTATGATTGTGCTTAACAAGAAATTCAAGCACACACCAAAATATTTTGGAAGAGAGTTGAACACTAGAAAACCTCATAATAATGTCACTTTGATACATACATACGTACATTTTGTTACCGCGTGGCAAAATATTAAAGAAATCTAATTTCTAACCACATGTAACTACTATAAAAGTTAGAATAACTCTTTCGATAAATTATGTACAGCGGCAATTCCCTTTGTTTTGGTTCCCCGATAACACGACCAAAATAATTTATGTTATGTCATGAAAAGGCAAGACTTGGCTGATAATCCGACAAGAGGCCATTAATGTCTATCATATCTATAATACGAGAGATCTCTAATGGCCTAATTTGGTTATATTGCAATATGAGATATATTGTGTTTAACACAAAAACAAAAAAGGGTCATGGTTCATTCTGCGAGATAGGCAAAGATTATACTTACCCAATATAATTAAGATGATACCAAGAATGCAATGGAAATTACAATTGAGATAGCTAAAAGATGTTCAAATCATTAGATATGCTGATAATATCATATTGCATCAAACTGTTATATGACTAATATTGCATACAAGTAAATCTCTTAAGAGCTAAATATGAATCCATACCGGCATACACTATATGCATAGAAAAATAAGCATGACCAAGTAAATTGATAACACAAACAAACATTTGATTGATTCAGAAACGAATAGTCATATTCTAACCTTTGTCAGCTTTGGGTTGGTCTCGAGCACGCGTTTTATGCCCCTATCTGTGATCCTCCTGCATTCCACCAGGATCAAACATTCAAGAGCTCCCTGAGCCTTGCTAGTTATCTGTAAAAGGGCATCATCATTTATCCTCCCGCTCAACGGCCAATCTATGTGAACACTCCTCCACAGGAGACAATCAGATTTGATTTTGTTATGCAATGATCGGCAAACCCTTTCGAGGGAAAGTAGTTCTTTAACAGCCATATAATGAAGAGCAAATTCCAAAGCATCGGGCGGATCGCCTCCTTCACCACCGTCCCTACTGCAACCTGCATCATTAGCGCTTCGATAACCAAAACCGAGAACCTCCTCCACAGTGCCATCATCCACAACCTCACAATTATATTCCTTATCGATCAAAAAGCCAGTAAAGCTATCGATCTTCATGTAACCAGACGATTCATTCCAAACCCAATTGAGCTCTGAGATCAACCCGTGATCGCCTACCTCATCTTCATCCATTATATCAAAATCTACCCCAAAATCTTCCTCCAAATCTGCAATCCAATTCCAACCAGTGATTGCAGTGAAAGTCGACCTTATTTCCATGTCGAAAGGATCAGCAGGCAACTGATCAGCAATATCATCATCATCATCATCATCTACCCTACCATGATCACCTGATTTCCCCATTTCAGGATTGGAGCTGCAAGAGCTACATCGATGCTCAGCCCCAAAGGGATCAAAACCATCCCAATCCTTAGGCGTTGCGTAATCAAAAAACATATACGAAGAAAACAGACTCTCCTCCGGCCAGGAACGAGAGAAATCAAAAGCCATTTCTATAATATCAAAAAACCCAATTTCAGAAACCAGACCCAGAATCCAATTCAGCCAAAAGAACAAGCTTTGATGACAAATTTAGAAAACCCAGATGCACCAAAAAGAAACAGCACGGACCTGAATCAAAAAGAAGCCGACCCAGAATCGAATTCGAAAAGCGATGATTGATGGGGCCAGGAGCTCAGCAAAAGGGGGTTGTTCGAGGAATCAATCAATGAATCAATCAACTGGCCCGTGGAAAGATACAGAGACACGAAACAGCTCGTACATGCAATGCGAGGAAGATTTGCAGAGACAGAAGGAGAGAGAGAGGAGGAGGAGAAGAAATAGGAGATGAAATTGCTATTCTTAGGAGGTGAGATTTGAGAATGGCGGAGAAGAGGACGCGTTGGAGAATGGGAGAGAAAGGTCCTTCCTGAACCAAAGGAGAGATAGAGATGGAGATGGAGCAGAGGACTTGGCACAATGGCCTCTCCTTCCTCTTCTTCTTCTTCTTCTTCTTCTTCTTCCTCTTCTTCCTCCTGATATTATCTATGGACCCTTTATTAGTCAGTCAACAATTTCAAACAAATTATTATTGTTTACTACTTTTTACACGGACCATTTATATTCTTATGAGAATAATAATAATAATAATAATAACAATGTTTATTTTTTTATTAACAAAGACGGCAAAACAAAAATAATCACTTTAGTGGGTATTTGATAAATGGATTATGGAAATTATGAACTAAAAGCCCATTTGTTGAGTTAATGACTTCAAATTTGTACAAATTCAACCACTCATTTGTGTAAATAAGACGATAATGATATCAAAACTAATTATTTTGTTTTACAAAATTATTATAGTGATGGCGACAAAGTAAGTTTGTTATGAATTTAATGATCTCGCTCTTTATCTTATCAGATTATAGCATTGAGTGTTAGTGAGTGTTAGTGATCCGTATTCTCTTATGTCGGATCGGATGAGGTCTTGTCGGATGTGGGGATTTACATCATCCCTCAGCTGGCTTTGCTTGCCAGGCAATTATACCTTGCAATTGATTGTTTATTCTGACTTGTAAGTCTTGCATGGAATAACACACACTTCCAGGAAAAGAAAACAGAGACCAAATGGACAAAAACACAGCAAATAATAATATGTCCCACAACTCTTTCTGGGAAATTGTAGTTGTTGTTGTTGCTACTATTTTAGGTCTGCTAATTTATAAAGTGATATATAAGAATACAAATAAACCATCATCAGATAATATTATGAAGAGACACCTTGTTGTCAACAAGGACTTATCCTTAAATTTCCCAGGATGATTCCTATGACCATACCTTTCCTTCAGTTGGGCAAGAAATGGGAAAAGATAGCTTTATTCTGAGGTTGAAGTCAAAGTCATGCTTCAGTGGAAATGCCATTCTTGCTCAGCAAGCCAAGTTGACTCCATTTGAGTCTTCTCTGTTAAGGCATTGCCCTAAAAAGATAAGACTTCTCTGTGAACCCATTTTCACTCACACAGCCACATTCCAATCATAAACTATAATCTTTTGGAGCAAATGATCCAAGCCACTCTCATAAAACTTTAGAACATAGAAGTACTGATAATACACATCATATCCGCTCGATACATTTATTGTTCTTATTTCAAAGCTCTCTAAATTTTGTGGCAAGCTATATGTGTACTATAAATTATTTGATGCATGGACATGGAGCCTCTACAGTGTAGGAGGGATCCATATGTAGCCATGTGTTTGAACGTAGCCCACTTTTTCGAGCAGCTTGTCGGCTTCTGCGGGACCTCGGCTCCCTGGTTCGTATGTGCTTGGCTTCATTTCGCCATCATCAATTCTGTGCAAAAGGGGTGTGAAGATCTCCCACGCCGCCTGTTATTGAAACAGAAAAGATAAGTTTTAAGTTGGGCATTCACCATTCACACTGTTTGCGGTTTTCTTAAATTGGCTACTGGTCTTTTACCTTCAGTTCATCTCTGCGAACGAAATGTTGCTGGTCGCCTCTTATTCTGTAAAATAAAATACCATTCACATTGTTAATTAACTTATAATCCGCAAATCCTAAAAGAAGTTTGAAGTTTGCAGACACTGAAACGTCTGTATTGACTGGATGAGATGAATGAAGTTGAATAGATAAAGCAAACTATGACAATGCACGGGTGCTGTAGATAGTTATAAGGATATGAATCATACGTGTCAAGTATTAAACGCTCGTAAGCCTCTGGGATAGTAACACCATTATAACGTTGTCCATAAGACAAGTCCAATTCACTTTGTACAGTGTGCATCTCCAGCCCGGGTTGCTTGACCTGCGTGAAAGAGATTAGGGAAGTTAGACCATAAGAAGATCCTGGATATTTCTAGTGAATGGCTTCATACAATCCTACTAAAATCGTAAAGTTATTAGACTAGTTGAATAGATGATTTATTTCCAATCTGACGGGATAATCCCGCGAGTCTGGTAAATGGTTTCGTATATTTTTGTCAATTCAGTGAATTTCAGTCGTTCTCTAAGCAACTTGATCCAAAAATACTGGAGAAAGAACGATATGCTAATTATTGAACACTACTATATAGAAGTACGTATAGAAAGGCATGCCATCTCAAGCACCTGGACCATCAGTATGCGGCCCTAGGACAAGGAAACATTGGGGACAAAAATATCTAGAACTCCATGAGCAATTACAGTGTATTTAAGTTGAAAAGAATTGCATTGTCTGAACAAATATGTAAAATATCATCAGAGATATCATATCACGAGATTGCATTATTTAGGACATTCATGCTGGAAAATTGAAAATAGTATTTGGGTAATTTTCAAGCATATTAAGAGCATACATGCCTGCAAGTTTTTACACATTTTGTTGGTAGATTCAATTGGTTTAAGTCTCAGTCTAGTACTAGAAGTCTAGGATTTAACCCTGCCTACATCAAGGTTGGGGGAGGGCGGACTGAAGTAAAAACAAGAAGAATTGTTGAAGCAACTGCATTGTTAGATGCCATCAACAACGCATGGAATGAAAGTAGGTAATAGCCCAGACATTCTGGCAATGGCATTAACAGACGCGGTAACTCCATGATGAGAATCAGTCACTTACTGTAAGTTTCATATACATAGATTCTGATGGTTGCAGGCGTATTACAAATTCATTTCTCCCTTGCTTTTTACCTACAAAATAACACCATATTCAAGTAACAGTCTGTCAAACTTTCACCCAAATCAAACATCTATCAAAATAGCAATACGGTGTAAAAGAAGGTAACAGTAACTAGCAAAAATATGTGCTGAATTACTTGAGTAACCAAAAAGATGAGATCTTTTGCTGCGTACATGTCATTCTAAGGAAAAAACAAAATCACACACCAATTTTTTTTTAAACTTGGATCTTTTCTATGAGTCGACTACCAAGTCAAACAACAAAATTCAATAACTTCTGGAGTGATTAACAAAGATAACATGATATTTTTAATACAGGAGAACCGAGCAGATTGAAGAAGAGAAACCATACATTTGAAAATATCACCAGGAACATCCTTAAATTGAACACGAATCTCTGCCTTTCTTGAATTGAGTGCTTTCCCTGCCTTCAGAACAAAAGGAACTCCTAGAAACAAACAGAACATGGATTGGAGGAACAAAAATAATTTGCTTTGGTACAAAGTACGGATATAGAAAACAAACACAGCTATTCTCCAGTAACTAAAATTGCTAAAGTCCTGTATCTGTAACAGATGAAAAGATTTTAACCACCTTACATAACTAATAACTTCAAATCAAGGGTTAAACTTGTCCAGGTCAACTAAAACAATGATTTACACCTTTTCAAGTCATCCATTCAAACTCACCAAACTCCACTGATACGTGAATTCAAGAACTAAGTTCACAATACATTGGAAAATGCAAAATGTGTTATCAATGTTGGAATGTGTATAGGACCCAGAGCACAAAAAACAAATTGGTGATGTTCTCTTGATGCTTTGAAGTATGGGAATACAGGACGGGTTGGTGAACGTGGGTACAAAAAGGGGGCAGCAAAAACAATGCTGGCGAGTCTAATCACAGTAGAGTAAAAAATAATGGCTCTCTTATTGTTATGATCCTATCTTCCACAATAGTTTAGTTTGACTGCAGTTTTCCAAGCATGTGTGTTTACTAGTTGTTAGTAAGAGAGATAAGTGGTGACAACAGCAGTAGTAAATGTAAATGAAGAGACAAAAGGACAAAAAATTGAATGAGGGAAACTTATTTGGAGTTTAATATAAACGAGTTGGCATGGATGACAGAAAAAAAAACAGATGAAATGTAGGGACAAATTCACATCTACACGTAAAACAACTTAAAATGAGAGTTTCATAATTTCGCAGAAAAATAGATTCATGTATTGGATAGTTTTCATACCTTCCCATCTTTCATTATGAATTCGCAGAACAACAGTTGCAAAAGTTGGGGTGTTTGAGTGGTCCGGTACTGTTGGATCATCTGTATAACCTTTATATTGTCCAAGAACAACTTCTTCATCCTTTATTGGGAGTACAGATTGAAGAACCTAAGTTTTACCCAACAATGAGTGGGTATGGAAAAGGCAAATTCAGGGCATGTAACACATAAGCAATAAAAAATAAATGGCAAAACATGTCACTTTCATCATACTATACATGTATCTTCAACCTCTTGCGAACACGGCTAATAATTTAGATCTGCATTTTCTTACTCAAAATACAACTATTTTTTTAATCCAATCGCTATGGAAGGATTTCATATCATACACACTAGTAGGTATGGAATGAATGGGTAAACTATGAGTTCATGCAATGGAATCAAAATAGACACACCTTTACTTTCTCATCTCTGATGTGCTCTGGTTTGAGAGAGACAGGCTTTTCCATGGCGACAAGGCAAAGAACCTGCATTTGATGGAAAGATTAACTGAATTGCTTTTGATATGAAAACATATGTTTTGTTTCCTGCAATATGCTATTTCTCATTTTCTTATTCCCTGTGTTGAGGTGTATGGATGTGGGGTAGGAGCAGAGCTTGCACAAAATATTGGTTACTTTAGATAGCTTTGAGTGAAACGTTTTACTTTTATAATTAGTCAGGTATGATACAATTTTGTATTTCTGTTGATACGAAATGATATGATTAGTTTGCTATGAAGAGGTAATGATTGATGTAGAGATGGCATGGATACTACAAACAAACTTCATTTTTCTACAGCATTACCTGCAAGAGATGGTTTTGAATAATATCACGGATGATCCTGCAAAAATAAATAAATAAAATCAAGTTTTAAGGGATTCTTTTTGTCAGTGGGACATGCGTATTGAAATAATAATTGAGTAAACAATTTGTAAAATCTAATATCAAGATTGACTTGGTGTAAAAAAGGGTGCAATCATTTAGCATATACCCATATTCATCAAAATATCCACCACGGCCATCAGTTCCAAAATCCTCCCTGAAAACAATCTGTCAAAACAATAGCACATGTCAAATTAATACTTAGGCCTAATGATGTTGAGAATATACATATATATTAGAAAAGAGAAACTGTTAGAATTTGAACAGACAGCAATTTCATTAAACAAGTAATTGGCGACTCAATAATATCATAAAACATGAGGGTGAATCAAGAAATCGAGCCAAGCCTGAGCAATTTTGAGCTGCTTTCAGTATCACGCCTATTATAAGTGATTAGTAAAAAAGGGATTCTCACCTGTACGTTGTCAATGTTGTCACGATTCCAAAGGGGCAAAAAGAAGCGATTTGCAAAACGAAGAACCAACTGTAGTTTTAACATAGGAATTAAGACAAGTACAATATAGAACTGCATAATGAAAGGTAAGCAGCATTGTAAACATAAATTACCATGTTCTGCACCAGTTCCTTTCCCAAATAGTGATCAATACGGTAAATTTGAGGTTCATCAAATAACTCCCCTATCTGGGAACTCAATTTCTCTGAAGATTCCAAATCCTTGCCAAAAGGCTTCTCAACCACAATCCGAGTCCATCCACCGAGATCAGCTGGACAGAATAGGTGAAGGGATCAACAAACAAATATAAGATGTTCCATATCTACATTTTGTGAATTTAAAACATGACCAGGCTCAGCCTCACAACTAAATATTACCAGAGCTTGTAGGTGAGAAGAAGAATAATAAGAATTTGCAACCTCAATTCTGATTTCATTTATAAATGTGTTACAGCCTAACTACCAGGTCATCAACAAACTACAGAACTAGAAAGCAAGGTGATTTCACATTAACTGGAAAACACAATCTCAACCTGCTTGATGATATTAACTTAATGCCCAGGTTCAGTAATCAGAAAATAAACCATTTTCTAACTCCTTACTTTTACTTCCACAAACCTAAGTTAAGATGGTGTTACAATAATCATTTACAGTAATGACCAAATAAAACTCCTGATATAAGAAGGCTTCACAAAACAGTGACCAAAACCAAATAGTACTATCTGGCAGCAGCATGAACTCATAAATCTTTCAGACCAAAACTAGAAGAACTTACATTTATTCATGCAGCACTTTTTAATCATCTTGGAAACAGATGGATATACTGAAGGTGGAAGTGCAAAGTAGAAGAGTCTCCGAGATCCTTGTGGACTGTTCCTAGATAATTCATGTTTTGATATTGCCTGGTCCAGTAGCTGAAAGCCCTCCTCAGTGTCATAAGAACCACTTACATATTTTATCTACAAAATTGTCAAATCAGATGTACGTTACTATCAAGCACCAAACTGAAAAGACAAAAAAATGGAGCTCTACAAACCAGTTCCAAGAACTTAGATAGATCTTCTGAGTGGCCAGGTGAAGAACTTTTGTCATGCACAAGATATCTGCATTTATCCATTTGAACATTAATCAAGCTCTATCATTGCATTCTTCAGTCTAAATTGATACTAGATTCCTTGAAAACAGTTAACGAAAGCAGAGAAAACAATCAAATGACAGCAAAACTAGCAAATGGAGCATTTCATATGCAGTAAGAGCCAAACAATAGTATTCAAAAGAAAAAATAAACTTGAAGAAAAAATGCTAACACGGGAAGTATGTTTCACTTATTATTAGTACTTCATTACCAGTAAATAAGGCAACAGGCACTTTCATAACTTAGAGAGAAGTAAGGAAAAAGAAAATAACATAAAGTGGTTATGATACTAGGCAGTGAAACAATCCTGGCTGATCAACGTAATGTACGAAAAACATATTCACGTGAATACAGAAAAAATCTTACCCGCGGATGCGACTTCTCAGATCATCATCTGAAATTTTGGTCCTTGCATAGCCGAAAATGTGAACTTCATTTGGTGGTAGAAACCCCTGCTCACACCACACCCAATCCCAAAGTTAGCCTACTGAACTGTAAGTGCATTTGAAAGAGCTAGCGCTAAATCATATAAAACATTGCAACCATGTCTACCAATATCGTTATATGGTGGTCGTTCATTGGAGTTTCAAATACATTTTTTAAGGTAGCAACTAGCAATATAAGTTTCAGAACAACCTACTCATTATTCAATAAGCACGCTAAAGCAACTAACTGATATGATCAGAAACTAGTCATGAGATAAGAGCAGCAGAAGATTGCAGCTAACCTGACGGTAAAGATTGAAGAGTGCCGGGAAAGTCTTCTTCTTCGCTAGATCACCAGAAGCACCGAGCACAACAACCGACAGGCACCCAGTTTCAGGCACATTCTCAACCTCTTTTGACTCATTTACGAGTTCAGATCTTTTCTCAATAGACCATGCACCAGATCCCATCTCAACAGCTATTTCGCAATTATACGACACATAAAAGGTTGACCATTAGATAACATAAATCAACCAGTACATAAACAATTCCACAACATAACAGAACACATGATTAGTTCATCTGCATGTGACAATTAAGCTTCAAAGAAATCAAATTACACAGCCCAATCACCATTGTTGCATCTCACAGAAAATAACACCACCGTCCAAGTCAACATATATTATAAGGAAGGCGGAGTTTCTAAGCTGTTTGGTAGACCAGAAAATAAACTAAACTATTTCAACTCAAATACTTTATCAATTTTCCCGGGAAAATAAACTCACTGGTTCTGAACTGCAACACAGATCGATCAAGTCATCAACAAGACACAAACCAAAAACTGAGGAGCAAAATTGGCAAGACGAATCAAAAAGAATCAGCAGAAAAACCCCGATCTAAGACGAGCATCAGACAAACACCGATTGCGAAATCAAATCCAGAAAGCTCGATCGAGCATGCAATGGAACAGAGATTGGATTGAGATTGAAGTGAATCGAGACTGAAACGTTGACTTCAAACAACAGCAACACCAGAAAATAGTACCTTATCTTGCTCTGAGTTGAGGCTATGGAGAATCGGGGAATGAGAAATGGAGGTTCGATTCTGTGTATTTATTGGAGTTGCTGAGAGAGAGAGAAAGAGCGTTGCTGTCCTGTTTGAATCGTAACTTTCGTTCACCAACTCACCGTTTTCATATTTTTCTTACCAGCCGCCGTGAGCCCCCGATGAAACCGGCGAATTTTCTCAAACACTCCCCACAACTTCTGCTATTTCTACTTTAGCCCCCAACTCCCATGAATTCTTCTTTTTCAAAAAATATAAATAAAATAAAATAAATATCTTCTGTTTTAACTTTTGATTTTTAAGACATTGTGCACAAATTGAGGTACTATTCTGTGTCCCGTTTCATATGTGATTAATTTGATTACGATGTAACTCAATTATATTTAAAAATCTTAAATTTCACTTGCTATAGTTGGTTTCGGGGGTTTTAAGTGTTGGTATAAAAGTATTGTTTGATTTTTAGTTTCGGATATTGGTTTGAATTTTGTGTCGACATTTTAATTCGTCTTTCAATTTGAGATGTTAGTTTAGTTTTTGTTTGAGAAACAAAACAACAACAATCACATCGATGAAGTATAGTAGAGGAGAATGTTTCGTCATAGTGCATCAATGAAAACTATCTATTTGCCCATATATCGTCTAATTATAAATTTAACAAAATTATGAGGGTAAAATTTTCATCTTATATGATTTTAATTGTAGAATTTAAATAACACTAACAAAATGAAAAAATGAAAGTTATTCAAAAAAAATATATTTATAAAATGAAAATTAAATGTAATAAATTGTCATTTTTCTTAAACTAAAGCGGTTTAAAAAATCATCATATAATTTATAAACACAAAAAAATATCAAATCTCTATAAATTTTGAGTAATTTAATCATTTCTGTTTATAACTTATTTTGTTTGTAACGACTAAAAACATAGATTCAATTAAAGCAGTTTAAGAAAATCACGGCTTAAGTAGGAACAAAAAACGAATTAAAAAGCTATGTGCTCATTTTGGATAACTTCTGAGAGATGGCGCAAATGAAAACAAACTGGAAATAGGGGGAAATTGGTGAAGACTGGAATGTGACGGGGACTCGATAGCAAATACGATAAATAAGAGTGGAGATAAATAATCACGAGTTCACCTACCAACCAAACACGCCCAACACAAGGAAAAGAAAGTGTCGACGAATGTGGATGCAGTCATCAAATGGATGGTCCAGATCTAAAGGGACGACCCGTAGCCGTCGGATCTACACCCACGTCATTGATTGCGTCTTGCAATCTTGGTGGCTCACATCAACTCCTATATCATACTCTAATAGTCTAAATCAATATCTTCTCTTTTTATAAAGCACAAAGTTTTTTTAATTTTATATGGCTCAATTATTAAACAAAAGTAAAATATATGAAATAAAATGTACTTTATCTTCAATTCTGTTTCAAATTTATACCCTCTAAACTTTTTTTTTAATTTGTAGTTACATAATGACAAAAATTACACATATTGGGTACTGAACAGTTTTTGACAAATTAGTTTTAAATGAAGTAAGTGGTCAATTAAAGTCAATTATAAGAGACAAAGCAATCTTGTAAAGTCAACAAATCAGCACAAATGGGAAATCAATCACAAAGTTGACAACTGACACACAAAAAGCAAGAATAGAACACTATGTGAGTGAATATGTCAACAAGTAAACAAGGTTCAGACAAATAAAAACTGGGAGAGTACAGAAACACTTGGGACATACTACAAGAGCAAGAGTTCCAATTTGTAATTACATTTTAAGCCACTTGGGCTTCACTGATTTTCTATCGGCAGGCTTGCGCTCTTGAACAACGGGAGCAGGAGCGACTGGTGTAGGTTCCATGGCAGATTGAGCAGGCTCCGCCTGCTGCTCGGGAGCAAGTTCCAAGCCTTTCAGAGACATGACTTCTTCGCACAGGAATGGACCTGAAGTGGAACTTGCAGCTTCATTGCCTAAGCAAACCGATGCAAATATTAGTGAACGCTTGCGACAAGCAATCTAGAACTGAAGTAAGCGTACAGAACTCACGCATGGAACAATTTGATGTACAATCAATCACTAGGGAAACATTCAACCACAAGGACACGTTATTCAGGGTTGGGTATCGTAAGAGATGCTTGTTTGGCTGCTTACCATTGAACTATGGTGTTGAAATGCAACAGCAAATGGAAGCATACAGATATCAGCCAAAAAATAGGTTTTTAAGGCAAGGTTTCATGTACGACCCATGAATGACACATTCTCACTTTTTCCAGTTTTCTGAATATTGGTATTGGTTTTTTCGAATTAAAATTGTGGACAGTAAGTAACTATTTAAGATTTATACCACCTGTTCCTCAACATTTGGAGAAGAATCAACTAAATTGGCAACAGGATGAAAATAAATTAATACTACATTAATTCAAAGAATATCAAGAGAACAACAACTGTTTGCACCAGATTTGTCATACAAATTTTAACCATTTATTGGGAGGATGATCAATATTTCCATGCATATGACTATGCAATATAATGTTTATCTACAACCAAAAGAAATATACAAGTTTCAATTCAAGAGTGTACAATAACCTCAATATTTGTTCTTCATTTCAACTGAGATTCATATCAAATAAGGATTGTCTGCCTAATTAAATAGCCAAAAATGCTGCATCTATACTATGACAATGCACTATATCCAAGACATGGAAAAATATAAATAAATTGCTTAACCGACCAAAGTTTTAAGCATGCATTGAACATGTGGGACTGGTCAAGACGATTGTAAGTTTGCAAGAGGTCATTTAGGAAATTAGGCATGAAAATGAATCATAGTAGTCAAAACAAGAAATACTAACCTTTGGGTAGATCATATGAAAAATATACAATTGCACCAGGAATAAATCCAGCTGAATAGAAATCCTTTGACAAGTCTTTTATCAGCTTTTTAGGAGGAGTAGTGTCTGAAACATAATCAAATGTTACATTTATTACTTCACCATCAAAAATTGGCACGGGAAAGACTTTCAGATAAATATGGTTAAGAATTGGTTTCATAAATATTTGTGTAAGCAACTTACATATGCAGAATGGTACTTCTGGTTGAGCAATCACTTTTGTTAGGAGATCAACCAAACTCTGGAATGTTTCAGATGGATGAAATGTGGCCTCAAGAGTGCAATTGTCAGGGAAACGTACCCTAATTACAGCCTGCATGCATGAATGGAAAACCTTGAGCTCTAAAGTCACATCGGAGATACTACACTTAGTTTTATTGGCCCTTAACAATGATACTATTACTAAAATTAGGCAGATAATGAGCACCTTTGTCACTTTTGACCTACGAGCTGCCTCCTCTGCTTCTCGGAGCTTTCGTGTCTTCAAGAATTTATCTGTCCATACAAAAAATACTATTTATCTGCGTCTGTCGAGTTAAATAATAAGTTGTATCCAAGACCACAAACAAAAAACAACAACCTTGTAATAGGTACAGTACAGGTATTAATATATGCATGCTACTTTGATAATATAAAAAAACTTTGTTAATTTCTCCCGTTTGTTTAAAATATTTACAATTCTGATATATGCACAAAGTAGACAGTGACAAAGACAATATGTAGGAAGGACATTTGGGAAAAAGAGTTCATATTTCAAAAAAAAAAAAAACAATCATGTATATGGATTCTAACCATTTGCCTTAATCAAGCTATACTCTCAGGCCAAGCATATTAACATTCATAACAAGCAAAATCATGTAATAGTCTTTTTTAACATGTATTAGAGGGAATGCTACTAAACACATTCATAAAAGGCATGCCAGATCCTTATAACCAAAATTACCTTCCTTTTTGGTTGCAAAAACCCTGTAATAGTCTTCAGGCGTGAAGTCATAAAAGTCATCGGACGCCTCTGCTGAAAAAGAAAACGACTAATTAACATGATAAACTTAAACTATAACAAGATGGCTTTCACCAATGCCTAACTCCTAAGGGGGTTCTGTTTTCCCTCATTGAAAGAGTATAACGAGTTATAGTGGTTCATACCACTACTAGAAACATCATTTGGTGGTGGAGAAGGTGGCGAGGTCTCAAATACAAGAATGTCCCTCCCATATTTTTCCTTCGCAGCTGCAAGCTTGGCCTGATGATACCACATAAGAAGTCAACACACTAACAATAATAGCTAGCAACGTACAAAACACCACCCTACTTTAGTAATTGAAAGAAGTGCTCACTTAAAAAAAATCAGAACCTAGTAACCAACAATCACTACAATGATGATTTGTGAGTGCGAACATTAACATTTAACTCCATTGAATTGTTTGACAAAACATGTTCTTGGAAACCAAGATATTACCTATTCATTTGGAACCGCGATGTGTTATGAAACTAAAACCTCTTTTAGTTAGAAGGCAATCGACATAATTCATAAATTTGATACATCCCATTTCAATCTAATCAAGTGAATTATTTTGACTCTGCAGTTTGTACTGGAAGTCCATATAAAAAGGCAAGAATTAGAATACAACATGGCATAAGACAATAACGATTTCGAAATAATAACTCAGAAACCTGAAAGGATGAGCCAGTAGACTCCATACCTCAACAATATTGCAAGAACCCAGACATTCAAACTCAGATTACACTACCTTCCTGTACTTATTTCTTTTAATTACATAGTGAACGAACCCAAGAACTCCAAATCATTCCTAATACTCGTTTTCAACTTCACTTATATCTAAAGATCAATGTTCAGCTAAATCCCTCTTCCCATACATTAAGATCTTCCTGTTTTACCATGACAAAGTCGATTTTCCCCTTCTCCTTCTAATTTTACAGTAAAAAAAGAACCAATTTGAAAGAACAAAACATGGGTTCAAAAGGGACTTCGATCAAGTAAACGATAAGAGCACAAATTGATCCATAATAACCAAAATACACATAGACCCATCATCGAAAACCCATCAAACTTGAAGCAAACAGATTCAATAACCAAGAATTTGACCGTGACCTGGGCCGATTCAGCGTCCATGAGGTCAATGTTGGTGAATCTCCTTCTCTTCAAAGGCAGTGGAGAATAAGGATCGGCTAACATCAGCGACCAAATCCAAATCCCAACCCAAAACTGACCCAATTCGCGAATCGTGATGATTCGATTCGAATTCGATTCTCTGGAAAAATCTGTACGTCTCTTGCTCCAATTTATCCTCACGAAGACGCGCACAGTGTGTTTTTTCCTATTCCAAGTCTGAGCTCGCGCGTGCCGTTCGCACGTGTTAACTTTGGGCCTGGCGGGCTCGTTGTTGGGTAGCGCGACTGGGCCTTTTATGGGCCTGACTTGACTTGGGCTTTAAATGATCACGAGTTATTGGTTTTGATGGAGAAAAAGACGAAAATGTACATATGATGAAAGGGATATGACGAGAATGGGCTCTTTTTTAAAATGGCGTTGACGTGTAAACGAGGGAATGAGGAGAGGCGCACGCCACTAACTTACGCCAACCAACCATATCCTTTCACTTTTAATAGTCTCTTTGCCTTTGTATACTTTGGCACTTAAGGAAAGCAAAACAATGCAAAACCAAGTCATTAAATATTAATCATAGTAACTCGCAGGTTGGTCGGAGATGGTCTTCTAAAAGCTAACTGTAAAATAAGCGAGAAATAAATTAGATTAAAAGATCGAGAGAATTAAAAAGGATTAATCGGAAACTAACTGAGAGATCAATCGTAGATTTTATGTTACCCTTATTCTCACGTTTTAAATTTATAAGATTTTAGATGAAAAAATTGTAGTTTATTATTGTGTATCTGTCGATAATGTAATTCATTATAGTTGCATACTTTGAAGTGGATTAATCCATAAGAAAAAGGCTTGTTTACTTATCATTAAGCATTACAGTGCATAAAGTTAGTGTGTAATGGTTAAACTACCTCACATTGTAATAATAACTCAAACTTATAGATCGGTGATTGATGACGTTATTGTGACATAATTATAACGTCTATATCATCTTCATCCAAATTGTTTGCGATTTGGTGTCGGTATATAGATATGGTCACAACAATTCGTCATTTCATGTATATTTTCAGTTAAAATAAATGTTTGGGTTGACCATAACATTGGGTAAGATAAGAATACCTAATTTGTTATATCTATATTTGAATTCATAATTCACTCCATTTTTATAACTTAGTGATTGTGTATGTGACTTTTGTACAAAGCAAGCTATACAATAAATCTCATTTGTGAGATTCCAATCATTTATCTTTGTTTTTATTAATTTTTAGTTTACGCGATATCAAAGAATTAGAGATCAAAGTTTTCGCCATGCCAACTAGCATATTTCCGTCCTCGTCTTCCACAATGTTAGTCTACATGAATCTTGATAAAGAGAACTACATGATGTGGAAGGCACGGTTCCTTTTATAACAATGGAGTCGTCAAGTGTTGGGTTTCGTAGATGGGTTGGTGAAAGTACTTTATGGCATGAAACATGCGCATTGATCTTTATAATTCTCTCACGTGATCATTATTTTTTTAAATATTTAATTTACACTATATTAGAATTAGGAAACCATATAATGTGACTATTTTTAAGTTTTGAGTGGTAACATGATCAATTTGTAGTGACGTGATTTTATGTGTTTGTGCAAAATTCATAGTGTTGACTTGGACACTTTTAAAATCGAAGGCAAAGCCATTATTTCATGTATAATTTTCCTTTTAAATAAAAGATATTTGTTATGAGTCTCATTCGGAAAGCTAATATATATAAGAAATTTATATTCGATCTCAATAATATATTTCATGGACAAGTCTATTTTTCAAAGTATAGCAGTATCCAATATGATATAGACATAATAAACTACCCTACTAATTGACTTTTTATATATAAAAGTACTAGTGTCTGGTCTGTCATAGTGAAATGATCAAATTTTACTATCAGGAAAATAATACATTTTCCCAAAAAATAGTCAAAATCAATCTAACTCAAACTTATAAAATATAAATTTAAATTAATCAACGTGTAAAAATTATCCACAACTTCACGTCAGTTCAACTTATATAAAGTTGTTTATAATTTGATTTGAATTTGTTTCTAACCAAACTGATTGTTTTAGTTTTCTAAATTAAAATTAAAACTAAAATTAATTCGTCATAATTGACTTGGTTTAATTTTGAACATATGGTTTTTAATTTGGTTCGATTTAATTTGTTACGAACTAAATTTTATGAAATGCTCACATTTTAGACCGTTTTAACTTATTATTTCTTATCAGTTTTCATTAGATTTACTTTGAACCCATTATCATAAAATTCTCATATTTTGCGTCGATTATGAATTATTAATAGACTTGGTTTCTGTTGGTCCAATATTTTTAGTTCCAATTAACAAATGATCAATGATTTATAACGAGCCATGTGTCTAAATTGACCAATTATTAGTTTAGTTTGATTTATATTTTTATAAAGTAAAACTGAACTAATACATTTCTGTTTAGTTTGGTTTTGAACCAATTTAAATCGATTTCTTTCGATTAGTTCGATTTGGGTTGATTCGGTTATTTTTGAACAAGACTACTTGCCTTATACCAAATTCAAACAAGAAAGTTTCAACTCTTAACAACTTATTAACAAACCAAAAAATAAGATATTTTATTTCAACGTAGCCGGCAACAGTACGCACCGGCGGAATTTAGCACCAGACGCCACGTCCAGAATTTTTAAAAAAACAATCGGCAAAAAAAAAAAGCCCACAACGTGACCTCCTTGATTCCCCGGGCCCATATAAAAAACCATTTAAATAAATACTTTCAATTTCAAATACATTCCCCAAACATTTCATATAATCGCAAAACCACCCCAAAATCCGACCCCTCGCGACAATTCAGCACATCCCCGAGGACTCACATTTAAAATCTTCGATGAGAAATTACAACAAAAATTTAAAAAAAATCGAAAAAACCAACCAGAACCAGAGAGAGAGAGAAGAGAGCGGAGCCGAAGGAGAGAGAAGCAATCTCCAGAGAGAGAGAGAGAGGTTGGTGATGACGATGGACAGAGAGAAGGAGAGAGAGATTGAGCTCGAGAGCGCTATGTACACGAACTGCTTGCTTCTGGGTCTGGATCCGGCGATAATCGGCGTCGGAGGCTCCAACGGCACTACTCGCGTCGGTCTCTTCCGGCACTCGAACCCTAAATTGGGCGAGCAGCTCCTCTACTTCATCCTCTCTTCGCTTCGAGGCCCTATCCAATCAGCCAAAGTAATTTTGTAATCACCCCCTTTCGATTTTGGTTTTTGGGTTTGATTCGATTTGGTTTCATATTTTACCGTTGCTTGTTTTGATCCGATCTGGTTGTTTGGGGTCCTCGTGTGTTGGGATCTTTCAGGATTTCGACAAGGTCTGGCCGATTTTTGATTCGGCTCAATCACGGGATTTTCGAAAGGTATTGTTGAATTTTATTGGGTGTTCTTTGTTTTTTTCCTTTTTCTGATTTTAATTTTTTGTGGTTAATTTAGAAAGTTGAGGTTGTTTAATGATGTGGGTATGTTTCTTAGGTGGTGCAAGGGATTATTAGTGAGCTCGAATCACAAGGGGCGCTGCCAAGGAGCAATTCAAGGGTCTCGTCCCTAGCGACGTGTTGTGGACCGAGGTTGGTTGATTGCATTCATTGTATTTTTGTTTATGAAAATGTATTTGTGATTACGGGTAGTGAATTTGGAAGTGAAGCTCCATTTGTTTGGTAACTGATGGAGGATTGGATTTAGTGTAACTTCACCAGTTTGATGGCCAGACGATTGTAAAGAAGTAACTCAAGTTCTTAAAAGTTAAAACTCAGTAGATGGTTTTATAATTGCTGCATGTCTCTTGGAAGGGCTTCTGTTGTTGACACGGTTTCATGTCTATTCCACACGTTTGTGAATGCACGTGACAGTAATAAGGCATTGGGTTTGGAAATTTAACCGGAAAATGGTTTGAAGATTTATGTTGTTATGAGGGCAGTTTTGGTGTAAATTAAGTGATTCATGGCCTATATATGCCGACTGCAGATTTGTGGAGCTACTGTGGCAACTCTCTTTACATGCATTGCGTGAGGTTCATAGGCGGACTTTTGCTGTTGATGTATCTTCTAATCCACTTCCCGCTCCATTGACGGACGTGGCCTTTTCACATGCAGCTACACTACTCCCCGTGACAAAGGTAGTATTAATTGTTTGAGAAGATAACTTAAAACCCCTATTTATCGCATCCTCAAATAGCTATGACTTCAGTAGCAGTGAGTTTGATGATTCATTTTAATCAGGCTCGAATAGCACTTGAAAGAAGGAGGTTCCTTAAAAATGCAGAAACAGCGGTGCAGAGACAAGCTATGTGGTCAAATTTGGCCCATGAAATGACGGCAGAGTTTCGAGGTCTTTGCGCTGAAGAAGTAATGGAACTTCTTTTATGTCTTGTGATAAGTTTTGTTAAACATGTCCTTTCTAGGTAGTCAGCAAGATAGTTATCTCAAGATGTATTTGATGTTGTGGGTTCAGGCTTATTTACAGCAAGAGCTGGAAAAACTACATGATTTGAGGAACAAAGTGAAGATGGAAGGGGAGCTTTGGGATGACCTAGTATCTAGTTCAAGTCAGAATTCCCATCTAGTGTCCAAAGCTACTCGCTTGTGGGAATCTATACTGGCTCGTAAGAGTAAGTCTCCATTTTGGATTTTACTTATAATCATTGCATGATCATGTTTGTTTATAGTATGGGTTTTTGTTGCACGTGCTGCAGAAAATGTATTATAAACCACCATGCATGACAAGTTTGAAAACCTGTTTACCATGCTTGTTTGATGGGCTATGGTTTGGGAAACTTCGGAGGGTAGCAGTTGGTATAATGGGATACCATGTAGGTCACTAATTTGGTATTCGAAGGCAAAATGCAATCAATCTTTAGAAGAATGTACCTCTGAAATATCAGTTTGAGGCTTGAGGTGAGGTAGATTAATTGGTGACTGAACACCTTCCATTTTATCAGTCGAGAGTATGTGGAGGTTTTATAGGTGTTTTTTATTTTGTAAAAAGATAAGCTGTAATCTTGGAGGCTGGCTTTAAAATCTTATCTACAACGTGAAAGGTTTTTCAGGGCTGGAGGTAGAAATTCAAATTTAGTTAGCAAAAGTTTACTTTTCACGTAGGACTGTTGATGTGAAGAGGGGTTGTCCTTGGAGCTGCTTAGGTCACAATTTTATTATTTCGCTTTCATGTTTCATTGCAGAAATGTGTGATTCAGGCTTAGGTTTAGCTTTTCAATCATGCCCTATACTTTTTAAAATGGGAAAAATCTTGTCAGAATTATTGCTCTGACTTGGCTCGTCGAATTTAGCCTCATTTTAGCAGTTGCTTACTATTGGTGAATAAAACAAATGCTCCAACAAAATTGGATGCATTGCATAGTTTCCCATCAATGCCGTAATCCACCCACTTTAAAACTGCATCTCCTTTTGGTTTTCTGATTATCAGTCTCCCATCCCGATACTCTCTTATAATTGCCTGGTGCATCATAATTGTATTCTCTTTGAAATTTTTCTCTAACTTCATCGTGACAGGTCAACACGAGGTTCTTGCTTCAGGCCCTATTGAGGACTTGATAGCTCATCGTGAACATAGGTGACTCATGACTGTAATTCTAAGCCTTTTCAGGTTCCTCAGGCGTATTCTCTTACACATTATCTAATGCCTGGATTTCCTTTTCAGGTACCGCATCTCTGGGTCATCTTTGCTTGCAGCAATGGACCAAAGTTCTCAGGTTCCTCTTACAGATGTATTGTCTGTCCAGTCTGGTGATCCGGCTTCAACGCATTTGGAGGAACAGGGTGATGTCAATAGGGAAAAATTGAAGAACAATTTAGATTCATCTCACTCACAAGTAAATGATGAAACACTTTCTCGACTGGATGATAGAAGTGGAAGAGTCCAACCCACTGTTGATGTAGCTGAAATTATTAGGCGCTGGACACATGCTTTACAGCGCATTCATAAACAGTCTCTTCAGTTGGTATGCTTTCTTGTATGTGATCATTCACATATAGCTCTTTTATGTCAAGCTATCCAATCAACACTGTTCAAAAATATATTTGTCCCTGGTCTTTATGTGCTATATTATTACGAGTTTAATGTACGTTTTAAGATATAGTTGAAAATTGCTTTATCTACCGCATGACTATTTTTCTAATGGTAATTCGGGTTTACGAATGGATAGGTACTGGAAATGTGAGAGCTTGATATAGGACTAGTGGTAGGTTCCAATTCCAAATAATTAGTAATAGTATAACTTGTCCTAATGGTAGTCTTTCTATAATTTTACTATAGTGGAGCCAAAGCTCAATATACACATTGTTTTTGCCTTACCAATATGGGCTTTAATCTCACTAATAGTTGCAAAGCTGACAAGTGATAACCTATAGGTCCTTTGCTATTCACCTGATAATTATGATGGTACTTTCACATTTTAATTTTAGCCATGAATAACACCGTTTGGCTTACATCCACCATCTTTAGACCTCCCACTTTTGCATTAGGTCCCCTGGCACTTATAATTTTCTTTAGATTGGGGGCATTTCATCAGCCAACATATTGTTTTTTGCAGGCGGGGCATTTCATCAGCCAACATATTGTTTTTTGCATTAGGCCCCTTGGGGCTTGTAATTTTCCTTATATTGGGGTCATTTCATGTTTTTTTGTCTGACAGTTCATTTCTAATTTCAAGATTTCACGTGGAATATGTTTCCCAGGCAAAATCTAATGATGGAGAGGGTCCAGAAATTTTAAGAAGTGCACAGGATGGTGGTACAAGTGGTCACGCGGAGTCTTTATCAGCAACACTTGCAGAGCATCAACAACACTTAGCTAGCTTTCAGGTAATGATATAAGTTTTGTTCATCATGTAGTCCTTCTTCAACTATCTGAGCACAATGCTGAGCAACATCTGTTCAGACTTTTCTTGATGTTGGTTGGATGGCTTTACATCATCAGAGGTTGTGTGGCATATTTTCTTTTATTTAATCTTCTTTTGGGCATTCAAATTCCGATTCTAGTTAGTTCCTCTACTTTCAAGTGATGATGTTCTAAACTTCCACTTTAAGCTTTATTTTCCAAAATTTAAGGATTGGAATAGCAGTTACTAAGTTAAGCCAGTATTTTGGAAGGTTAATCCTGATGTTTTAGCCTTAGTTTCAGAGCAATTATATGATCTTCTATCATGCTCAAAATTTGAACTGAAACTGGAAATGATTATGAATGTACAAATTTATTTGTTTGTGCATTCATTGGCCATGTTTTCCTTTTTCCTTCACCCCATTGCCTCTAGAGTTCCAGATAGCATATGCATTTTTATCCTCCATTTGTATAGTACTTGTTAAATTTGCACAAATACTTGGCTGATGCTATAGTGATCACTTTTCCCTTATGAATATTTTTTCATGTTTAGGTGCTTATAAACCAACTGAAGGAAGTTGCTCCTGCAATACAACAGTCTATCTCAGAATGCACAGAGAAAGTTAATGGCATCTCATCTTCTTTACCTCCAATGTCCAAGCATCATGGTCGATCAACCTCACCTAGCCAAGCTCAAAGCAGTGGAAAGACAATGGTAGCTGTTTAGTATGATATATTTCACTCCATCAGTAATTTACATATAAATATATGTAGGGTCATGATCTCGTGTGAACCAGGAGGTCTTGTGCGAACCTGTGAGAACCGTGTTTCCATTATTGTCATGTATTTCCATAACCGTGGTTTCATTATTATAACATGTATTTCCATAACATTATTATGGCAGACAAAAAAAAACTCTTTTTTTTTCTTCCAATCCCTCGTAACACCCCTCCCCTCGACGGGTAACACTTTCCCCTCTAGGTTATAGAAAAATACACGTCCCCCTCGTTACATTTGGGTGGTTCTCACGGGTTCTCATGCAACTCTTGATTCTCACTTGAATGCATCCCAATATATGTAACCTAGAATTGTTACATCGGTTGTACTAATTTGCTTCTTTTGAATTTGTGCTGTGCAGGAAAGCAGTTCTGATGATGTTGCCGAGGTGACTTCAAAGTTGTCTGGTGTTCAACTAGATAAGGTTTCAGCCAGTCCTCCTACTTTAAAACTCCCACAGCTATTTACTTTGACACCAACTTCCTCTGGAAAGGGAGGAAATATGCAAAAACGACATTCTGTAGCTGCTCACGTCAACCCAATAGAAACTTTATCTGAAAGAAAGTCTTTGGACCAGCCGATGTCAAATAATCACATAGATAATCCACCACAAGGTTTATTTTTTCTTCCTTGCTTCCAGTTGTTCCCTTCAATATGTCTAGATCATATGTGCTTTGCTGCTTAACTTGATCTGATGGTTTTGTTCTTAATCTCATATTTTTGCAGATAGTGATTATTCTTACGTTCAGAACTTAAAGAGATCTGTCCGAGAAGCGGCTCTTTCATTTCAGTCCTCGAATATGGAATCATCACGAGATACCAACTCTGATGAAGGTTCTGAGCACTTCTTTGTACCTCTTTCAGGAACTGGCTTTTCTCGTCCGGGCCCAGAAAATAAATCACATTCACTAAGGAGTAAAAAGTTGTTTGCATCTCAAAAGGACACTTCCTTGCTAGAAAATCATACTCACGATGGTCATATGGAGCGCAAGTACGATGAATTGAGGGACATATTGACCGATTTGGATTCACTTAATGATTATGATGAGGTAAACGGATTTCTCTCAGCCTCAGGATTAAATTCTGCTGGTTCTGATGCACAAAGGTCATTCTATGAAATTGAGGAATCTGAGGAGCAGGTTTTCTCACCCCCACTGCTGTTGGACACGTCAATGTTAACAGATTCTTATGAAGACCTATTAGGTACGTTGGTGTCCGGTTTTATTTAATACACACTTTCTTAGTTTTTTATGTATAGATGTTTTCACCCACGCCCAAAATATTGTCCTTTTCAACAAATATTCTTAAAATATTGTCATTTCCATGTGCATGTGTCTCTCGGATTCTGAATATTTTTTGCTCTCCATACTTGAAAAATCAAGTAAATTCACAATGAGTTTCAGATTCAGTATTCAGCAAGTCTATGAGGTTGCCTAGGGTTGCACATATCCTCCATTCCTCGGGAATATGTCCCAAGTGTTCTATATGTTGCTGGTTACTTTGTAAATTTGATTCTTTGCATCACCCTTTTATGGTGTTTTTGTTTTGGGAACTAACTTTCAATTTTCTTGCAGCTCCTCTGTCCGAAACTGAAAATGCCTTGATGGATCACTGATATTCATCCGTCAAACTCACATTTTTCGAGAGATTAAGCAGTTACAGTGACGGTTTCTTTGTCGATTGGAATATCCACACTATCTGTTGCTTTTGTATGACGTTGTTCTTGTATGATCTACGCGCTCCTTCCCCTCCCGTTATTTACGTTTTTTTTTGCTTCCCATTTTGCACGTGGTCATTCTACCATTTGCAGGGAACTATCCACCAACCGATGCTGTTCGCCCGTGCATGTAAAGCTGAAATGATCGCCTCGGATCAAAGCCAGCCGAAATTCACATCAGATCAGTATTCTCCCTTTGGTGCATATATTGTGTAAAAATTGTCCATCGAGCCCTAAACCTGACGGTTTGAAGTCGGGTATGGGCTGGGGGTTGAACACGCGATTCGTAGCCTGTCCGGTGCTTGCTGACAGCAAAATTGCATTTCTTGAACACCTTGTCTCAGTTAAGATTTAAGAACAGAGATTGATTGTTTTGTTTGCAGACTGATTCTAATGTATTTAACAAATGTGTATTCTGAGTTATCTTGTATTTTGAAGTAGAGCAGGAACATTTTATCTTTGGGAGCTGTTGGATTGGTTGTTTGGCTTTTTCCCCTTGTGGAACCTTTCTGTTGATTTTGATTCATCTATCTTTTCTTGAGCCCTGTGGTCTCAGGTTCCAATGGTAGAGTTTTGTGGTTTTTGTGATAAACTATATTTGAACTGATATTTGTAGGGCACGGTTTAGGAAACAGTCCGGACCTGACCCTTCAGTTTCCCAATGATTGGAACCATATCTTTAACTGCAAAGTCTGCTATTCAAGAAAATGGTTCGGTTATGATGGCAATTTTCTGATTTTACTCTGTTGATTTTTAAATTTTAATTTAGACTCGATTTATAAGTTGAACTAGACGAATTTTGACTTGATTTATAGGGAAAACTTATTTTTATAGTTATAAAAAAATAGTAACGAAAACTGAAAGCTAATACTAGTACAGTCAGTCAAAGTATAAAATTTGCAACAAAATATCAACGAAAGAGAAATAACACGCGTGAGTGGGAAAGAGGTGGATCATGATATCGTGAATTGGTTTGATTCTTAACAGTTAATTACCCGTTCTAGATTTTAAGAACTAGAATCGAATCAGGATTGAATGGTTATCTCAAATTCAAAAGCTTGATTATCATCTCAGGCTTGGTTACGGGTGCAAAATTTTCACCCATTACCCATTAGGATTATTGGTCAGTTTTATGTTTTCCCAATTGGGAGTACGGTTAAATTGTTGTTGGTCGGTGTTATGCGATGTTCTTGTTTTATAATTAATCTGATCATATAATCACGCCTTAAAGTTTGTGGAGGTTCATTCAGATTTATATTTTTTTTCTAATTTTAATATTTTTATTTAGTAATCTTTGATTCGATCATAGTAAATACGACAATCATAGAAGATTCAGTATCTTAATTGAGGTAGAGACGCAAATCACAAAACTTGTTTTGAGACTCAGTTCTCCAATTTGATCAGAGTTACAACAAGATACCAAAATCTAGGAAAAATAACACTTTTGTGCACCTGAATATACACTTTTGACATTTTCATACCCTAATATTTTTTTCTCATTTTTTCATACTTGACTTTCATTTTGGACAATTTATCCCTAAAATCCTCAAAATACCGAAATTACCCTTGGTCTAATGGAGAGAACCGGCCCAATTTTTTAAAGAGTGTGAAAAGACAAAATTACTCTCAACTATTCATCAAATTTTCAAGTGAATGCCATTGAACCCTCATACTTCATCAAAACAGAGCTTATTGCGGCGGCGATGGCGGGAGACGGTAATTTGTCAATTCAGGGGTAATTTACGTATTTTGAAATTTCTGAAGAAAGTTGTCTCAAAATGAAAATAAAGTATGAGAAAAGGATGAAAAAAAATTAGAGTATGATATTGTCAAAAATGTATATTCAAGTGCACAAAAATGTCATTTTACTCCAAATCTATTGTGCCTCTATTTTATTTTAAAAATTAAAATATCTTCAACTCGATAAAGATTTAATATTTGGCTCGAATTGAAATCTAGATCACAAAAGTACCTTGCGCACGTGCCAACACTCGCTCGGTATTTCCAAAATTATCTTTTTTGAAAATAAATAATAGGTGGAGCAGCCAAGCCAATAGGCAATGCCTATCATCCATAAGTATTTTGCTTTCTAATTCCCAAAATACCCTCTAGTCTTCGCCTTCAAAATGCAACCACTCAGGGGTATTTTTGTCAAACCAACTTTCCTTTCTCTATCAAAAGCAAGATTGGGATGAGTTAGAAAATAACGTATACATGTGGTTTGGCTTAAGGTTGAAATTAATTTTTTAAATTGAGGAAAAATTAAGATTAATTTTAGACAATAAAAAAAAACATTTTTTTTAATGTTATCAGAGACACCAACATCAAGCAACAACCTCACACAGAGATTGGTGTCCTCTGAGCTCGTAACTGAAACTTTACTCTTTTTCTCGAAAGGAGTAGCTCAGCTTTCTCTTTCTGAGATGTATAATTGCTAAAGACTCTATCTTTTTCCTCCTTCCGATTCTTGTATGTATTTTGGACCAGTTTTATTTTACCCCTTTTGTTTTTAATTTTGGGTTTTGTTTATTTTATCCACTTTTTTTTGTTTCTGTTTTAGATTTTTTGTGGGTTACTCTTGGTGGAGAATGCTATCTGGTTTTCCGGATCAAACCCAGATCTTGATATGTTCTGATCTAGCTTGGGGACTTGTGAATCTTGGTGAAATAGAAGAAAATAGAGGTAAAGGTGAGTTTCATGATTCATCTCCATTTCTATATGGTTTTTGGAGTGTTTTGAGCTTGAACATAGAGAAGTCAAGGTTTCTGGTGTTTGTTACTGTTTATCTTCGATTTGCATTTGATTTCTGCATCTGGGTTTTTGAATTCGAACCTAAAGATCACTTTTTTAGGGCTGTTGAAAGAAATTTCTGATTTGACTCTGTGGGTTCATAGAGGAGCTAGGGTTTTGTTTTGGGTTTGTATTAGTATCAGCCTGTAATTGGTTTTTGGGTTTTTGGAATTGTGCTTTCAATTGATTTTGTTGTGGGTTTGATTTGATGTATCTGTATCTGCATCTGTTCAGTTGGATTGTAACACTCTTGCTTTAAGATGTGGAATGTGAGGAGCTTGTAGAGAGTGAAGTGTTTCTTCAATGGAGCTTCAACTATGGCTTGAAATGGTGTAATATATGTTACTTGCTGGAATTGTTATTCTCATCTGTCAATTTGCTCTCGAGGAGCTTCGTTGAGTATTAGGTTTTGGAGAGTGATTTAGACGACAAGTAATGATCAAGCAGATACTCAATAGGCTCCCTCGGAAGCCTTCCAAGTCGGCGGACAGTAGGGAAGGAGGAGGAACTTCTACCTCCTACTCGCAGACTAATATCAATTCGAGAAGTGGCGATTTGACGAGCAACTGGTATGGAAACCCGAGTCCCAATTTAGGGCCAAACGTAGGATCGAATCACGGAAATAGGTTTTACCAAGTCGTGAATTCAAAGATGAACGGAGGGAGTTTGTCGTCTAACTCATACGAAGCCTTGCCTAGTTTCAAGGATGTTCCCAATTCGGAGAAGCAGAACCTATTTATCCGGAAACTGCACATGTGCTGTGTCGTTTTTGACTTCACCGACCCGACCAAACACATAAAGGAGAAGGAGATCAAGAGGCTGACGTTGGTGGAGCTCGTGGATTACGTCGCTTCCGCAAACGGGAAATTCCCGGAAAATGTGATGCAGGAAGCGGTAAAGATGGTGACCACGAATTTGTTCAGGACGCCCGCTTCTCCGTCTCACGAGAACAAAGGTTTGGAGGATTTGGACTTGGAGGACGAGGAGCCGTCGATGGACCCGGCGTGGTCTCACTTGCAAATCGTGTACGAATTCCTTCTCAGGTTTGTGGCATCGCCGGACACGGATGCGAAATTGGCTAAGCGATACGTTGACCATTCTTTCGTTCTCAAGCTGCTAGACCTCTTCGATTCCGAGGATCCTCGAGAGAGGGAGTACTTGAAAACCGTTCTCCACCGCATCTACGGGAAATTTATGGTGCACCGGCCGTACATCAGAAAAGCTATCAACAACATATTCTACCGCTTTGTTTTCGAGACCGAGAAGCACAATGGAATAGCGGAGCTGTTGGAGATTTTGGGGAGTATAATAAACGGGTTTGCTCTACCGTTGAAAGAGGAGCACAAGCTCTTCCTCGTTCGGGTCTTGATTCCGCTTCACAAGCCGAAATGCTTACCCGGGTACCATCAGCAGCTGTCGTACTGCATCACCCAGTTTGTGGAAAAAGACTGCAAGCTCGCAGATACCGTCATACGGGGTTTGCTTAAGTATTGGCCGATAATAAACAGTTCAAAGGAGGTCATGTTCTTGGGCGAGCTCGAAGAAGTCTTGGAAGCGACTCAACCTGCTGAGTTCCATCGCTGTATGGTACCTTTGTTCCGCCAGATTGCCCGTTGCTTGAGCAGCTCACATTTTCAGGTTGGTAATTTTGTTGGCTTTATATTAGTTCGCCTTTCTCTTTCATAACATTCTCTGAATTGCATGTTGAAACTAAGAGATGCATTTCTGTCGCTTAGATTGTTTTATTTTGAAGTTAGAAGGATTGCTCAACTCTTCAGCTCTATATAATTTTTTATTAGCTTCTGAAAATGCAAAGCCTTTAATAAGATAAAAAAAGAAGCAAATGCTGAATTGAGCTAACCAAAGAAAGATGGCCCATGTTCGAGGCCCCCATGATTGTGAGGTCGGGTCGATTCTATAGAATAGCTACTCAAGTTATGAGTTTCTGGTGTTCCGTCAAACAAAGAAATAGAAAGATGTGCTTGGTAGAGGAATTAACATGTATTCTGTGGTAGGGTTATAGTATATTTTGAATGTGAATAGCCCTTTAACCATTGGAAACAAGAATATTGAATCAAACAATTCAGACAGTCGCTCCATGGGAGATTCGAGCACTCTCAAATCAGCTTGCTTTAATTTGTAGCTCACCTTGTGCCGAAAAGGTTGCTAAAATTTTCTCAAGCTCATTTATCTTTTAGAACCTTACAACCAACCATATACATTAGAATTAATATTAGGGTAAAGTACACTTAGCTACACAAGTTTTGGCTATTTTAGGTACACTAAGTTTCATAAATTCCCAGCTGATAAGTTTTTGAAAGTGAAAAGACAAAAATACCCTTGGGTTCGTCGTCAAAGAAGGCAGCTTGGGACAGTAGGAATGGTTCAAACATGGAGACGGTGGCTGACTTGGGACAGTGTGGACTCGCGATGGAGGTTGGGTTTGCCGGTACCCAAAATTGACCAAGGGTGTTTTCATCTTCACTTTCAAAACTAACATTTTCCGAACAAAAACTTAACAGGTGGGAATTTATGAATTTTGAGTGTATCTGAAATAGCCAACTCTCAATTATGTGTAAGTAAGTGAAAAATGTGTATAGTTGGGTTGGGACGGGTCTAGCGAAGTGCACTTTTCCTTTAATATTATCACCTACCTAGTGCATCTTCATTTTTTGGGATTTTAGTTTCATCGAACATCATGCTGTACTTTAATGAGAACGTTACTTGTTGATTTGTTGGATGTTTGCAGAACATGTATATCATACAAACTCTCCCTTATTTCGTGCAACCCTCAAATTTATTTGCAGGTGGCAGAGAGGGCGTTGTTTTTGTGGAACAACGACCACATTGAGAACCTAATCAAACAGAACCACAACGTCATTTTGCCAATCATCTTCCCCGCCTTGGAGAGAAATGCCAAGAACCACTGGAACCAAGCAGTGCAGAGCTTGACACTAAACGTGCGCAGGATCTTCTCTGATCTCGACCCCGTGCTCTTTGAAGAGTGCCTGCTCAAGTTCCAGGAAGACCAAGCGCAAGAGAAGGAGATCAAGCTGAAGCGTGAAGCCATATGGAAACGCTTGGAAGAGATCGCTGCAATGAAAGCTGCAAGCAACGAGGCAGTGCTCGTCTCCCCCGGGAAGACCACTAGAAGAACCTCTGGATAGTGCTTTTTTCACAGGTAATGATAAATAACAGCTTCTTATTCTCTTATGGGTTAATTGCAAAAGGTGGTTTGCAATTTGTTGCTTTGAACTTAGTCACAAAGAGTAGCTGTGAATTTACATTTTTTTTCTCAAAATTTTTGAAAATGCCCTTGGAATTAAAAAAAAATTACAAGGTCAATTTCATTTTTTTCAACTTGACCTCGCTGGTTTTTCTCTTCGGCATTTGTTTCCTGAGAATATCTTCCGACTTTGGTGTTATTTCTGATTTCTTCTTCTTATTTCATGGTATCGAGTTGCAAGTTGGGGATGATCGGCTGAAAAAGAAAAAAACCGGCGAGCTTGAGTTGAAAAAAAAATAAAAAAAGATTTTTTTCAACTACAATGATATTTTAACCATTTTTTAGAAAATGCATGTGTTTTGCATACATATTTTTGGTAAGTCTAGTATGTTTTTGTATTTAATGAAATTCATAGCTAGAAACTACAAAAATGAAATGGTAAAAAACTACTTATTGCAATAAATTATTTTCTTATATGCAAATTGTTTATAGCTCTTCCTGCTTCTTGAAGTATGCGTTTTTCACAGATAGGTTTCATCGATCGGACGAACAAAACCATCTGGGTTTTCCAGAAACAAGGTTGAAGGAGAGGTTTGGATATCTTGTATATGATCACACTTTGTTTTAAATTTATCGAGTTTAGTTCGATTCAGGTACAATTCGTACATTTGCATTTTTTACCTATAAATGATCTGTCCAAAGTGTACGTATCACTTTAAACATGTTTATTATTGGCTTCTTCAATGAGCTCTGTTAATGCCGGAACTGTAGGTGGACCGATTTGGTTGCTCCGGCGTTTCAATTATTTACCTGAATCATATTGTTATATATAATATAATGTATGATTTAAATTTCTGAAATTATGTTTCTTTTGGCAATGCTTTGTGCTGAAGCTACCATCATTCTATTCATATTTCAATCATTAAGATTTTTATGTTTTCTTGCCTGTGATTTTTGGTTCCTTTTTTGCTAAATGTTTCAATTTAGTCACCAAATATTAGTTGTGTCGTTTTTCTCTGAACTAAATCACAACAAAATGTGACAATTTAAAAAATACAGGAAAAACAGATAAATACATTAAACTATATACATTTTCTACTTAACCCGACAAAGGTCTTCATATATATACAAGTTGTTAATTTTGAAAGTAAAAATACCAAAATACTTTTGAGTAAAAATTTAATTTTTAGATTTGAAAAATATATTTTTTAGATTTTTAATTGAACGACATTTTAGACTTTTCATTTTATAAAACAACATTTCTCATCCAAACATGTATTTGAATAACACAAATTTTAGTTAGGTGTAACTAAGAAAAAAATATAAATAAATTACGAATATTTTATTATTTTTAATCTGATTATAATAGAACATAACGAAATGTTGGTCAGTAACTTACTAATTTAATATATATTTCTAAATTTCTATCTACCCATTACAAGTTCAACGCCAACCAGGGCAAACCCGTTCATAAGGCAAGAGAAACTTTTGTTTTAGGCCCCGACCCTGAAGAGGCCCCAAAATAATTCCAAGGCAGTTTAATATCAAAAGAGGCCCAATTTTATTTTTCATGCGTTTGACGTTGGCTGAACATGTAGTACGGTATTATGCCCACTCTATTAGTTTTTTTTAATTCATAAAATTATAGTTGTATTATTTTTCTTAAAAAAAGACTCGTTTCAAATTCTTGCTTTAGGCCAATTTCCTATGGACGGCCCTGACGCCAACCCACACCCAATCCCACATCCCTCAGTCCCCACCCCATGATGTTCGGCCGGGCATCGAACACCGACACACAACCAAAAAACGGACTCACATAGCCACTCGAACAACTAACATGATCACTAATCTAGTAATTTTTTTTTTGAATATTACATTACTTTCTCTAACTATCATTAAACTTACCTCACCCAAATACCGTACCGAACCTTAAACTTATTGATATAAATGATGATAAACTACATAAATTATATGCCCTTGTAAATCATTTTCCTAAACTTCTTGAAAAGTATACAAATAAATATCGTTGTCACAATAAAAATAAGCATTTCCTTTTGACTTTACAATTCTTCAATACAATATACAACTTCACATTTGTTGACCAAAGTTACCACACCATGGTTTGAGTTCTTGAATGTTTCATGTTTAATATCGTCAATTTTGGTACCATTTGTTTAGTCCAATGTACCAATTCAATTCAAACTCATTATTCAATTGCTAACCTGCGAGAAGAGAACAAATCAAACATACATTAACAGTTCATCATTGATGATCTCATCATCTCCATGAACTAATTATATACTCAGTTTAATTTATTCATCATATTCTCATGCTTATTTCTTGAAAATCACTGTTAATAAATATTTCTGAAATTGGAAACCCATTAATTCATTTTTAATTGTTTTAATTGAAAAACACAATTATAGATGGAATCTTTTTTATGCGAAATTGAGAGGCACGAAAAAAAATGAAAACATGATTTGGTTGTACATTTTGTCTGCGACAATTTCCACAAGCTGACATGTCGCGTGTGTCGAATCAAGTGCGGCCGGTCGCACGTGCACTCGCAAGAAGCCCTTTCCGAGAGGCTTGTACTTTCTGACTTTTTGTTTCCACGTCAAAGTCAGCTGTTGCGGAGCAGTACATTTTAGACATGTGTAGCTTGTCGGTGCAGGCTCACAAGAGCTGAGAAGTACTTGATTACTACCCGAGAGCATAATACACTGGCTTAAATTAGCCTGAAATATTAAAAATGGAGAGGAATTGATAAATAAAATATTATTTTATTCATTAGTTTTTAAAATGAGCCTAAAATATTTAACTCGTTCACTTGTTTTATGGTCGAACCGAACCCTAAACGTATTTTAAGTGAGTGTGACCATATTTGTGTTCGTATTCATTCACTTGAATAAATATTCATATTCGTTCAATTATTTGTTTATTTATTAGGTTTATTGATCCTTTCAATACTCGATGTATATAAATAGTTTTTCATATTCGTGCCGAAAGTAAATTATAATTAATTAAAAATTAAATAATCATAAACATAAATACAAAAAGCATGATAAATTTTCTATGCAAGTTATGAAATATAATAATTTTTTTTAATTCAATTTATCAAATATAGTAAAGTTCACCATTCACACTATTTATTATAATAAAGTTCAAAATTCAAGTACTCAAACACAAAGACTCAAAATTGCAAGTTTAGAAACATAACATAAATCATAATTTTGACCAATCAAGCTCCACAATATAAAAACTCAATAACCAAAGTTTTTGCATCTTATTAAATTATTAAAATTTTAAAAATATATCGAGCACGGGTCGAATATGATACATGTACGAAAGGAAGAAATCAGGTACAACTAAGGGGAATGTCCAAACAGTCCGAACTGATGAAATGTTTGTGAAAAATAGTGGAACATTTTGGACGAAATAGAATGTTTAGGACCCGATAGAATGTTGAAAATGACTGCGGGTCAACTTCTCTGCCACTTGTCGCACGCTGAGATAGCGCGTACATAGATCTTCAGTGATCCAACGCGTGGTATTGATTCGTACGGTCTGGACAATCAACTTGATTTGTACTAGAGTGAATCCCTATATATGTACGAACATATTCGATCAGTATGCGATAAGATACCTGTAAAAATATTCGTAACCGCATTTAAACTTATTTACTCTCGAACATATTCGTTCCGATCGAATTGAATACATCAGATATGCTCGAGTTCAGATTCTTATGTCATTCCTAAAAAAATTTAAAGGGCGAAGGATGAAAAAAAATTGAAAAAAAAAATATTATTTTGAAAAAACCGACATAACTAAAATAAAACATAATTAAAAATTAGAAAAAAGAGCGTAAAAGCTCGTGTGTGCCCATCACGAACCTAAGCTCAGCCCCAACCTCTCTCTCTCTCTCTCTGTGAAGCTCTCTCACACGCCATTGAAGAGAAACTTCCAGATTTTGATTGCTTCAGCAATCCCGATTCGTAAAAACCCTAATCCGATGTGATTTGGCATGAATCGGCACTGACCCATCTCGATTCCTGGCCTCGAAATGCCATCAGTAGCTGTGAAATTGTACAGCGTCCTCTTCAAATTCCTCCTGAAGCACCGCCTCCAGAGCCGTACACAGACCAGCTCCGACGAGCCCAGCCCCTATGGAGTGACCTCGCGCCCCGAAGAGTCCGTCGCCCCCTCCAACCCCGCCTTCTCCGACGGCGTCGCCACCAAGGACCTCCACATCGACCCCTTCACGTCGCTCACGGTTCGGATCTTCCTCCCCGACTCCGCCATCAACAACCTCCCCGATCACGCCCACAAGACCAAGCTCCCCAACGGCGGCGATCTGGGCTCGTCTCGCCGGAGCAGCCTCGGGAGCCCACTGCTGGGGGGCTCCAGGGACGAGCCCAGGAGGACCAGCCACGGCGGAGAAGCCGCCGACGGAGGCGCGTACAAAGGGTACCTTCCGTCGCCGGCGGCGGCGAGGAATCGGAGGAGGCTGCCGGTGATTGTTCAGTTCCACGGCGGCGGGTGGGTCGGCGGGAGCAACGACTCGGCGGCGAATGATTTGTTTTGTAGGAGGGTGGCGAAGCTGTGTGATGTGATTGTGGTGGCTGTCGGGTACAGGCTCGCGCCGGAGAACCGGTACCCGGCGGCGTTTGAGGACGGGCTGAAGGTGCTGAATTGGCTGGGGAAGCAGGCGAATTTGGCGGAGTGTAGCAAGTCGATGGGCAGTGCGAGGGGGTTTGGGGGCGAGTTTAAGAAGTCTGAGGTTCATCGACATGTTGCTGACAATATTGGGTCGTCGTTGGTGGAGCCGTGGCTGGCTAGTCATGCTGATCCTTCGAGGTTGTGTTTCGATCTCAAGTTCTCTGTTTGTGTTTATGTTTATGTTTATTTGCTGCTATGTGATAGAGTAGTGTTTGGTTTGGACTGGATTAGATTGCTTATGCTGATTAGTGTAGAAATACAATGAACTACTTGCTTTGTGTATAGAAGAATTTATAATGCAGGAGAAGAATCACATTACCATTCTAAAGTTTTGTGTTTGATCGGTTTTGAGTCGACTTGAAGGGTACATTTGATGTACATTAAATGCCTATGTGAAGTTGGGATTTGATTAGTTGCATTATGTCTTGGTGTCTCTATCTGAATATTTTCATGCCAAAAGGCTGGGAATTGTATTCTTTGAGTTGGGTTTGTGGTTGCAGATGTGTTTACTCATTGCTTTGTTATGGCAGAAACTGTAATGGTTTTACTCCATGGAAAGTGGAAACTATATTTGATGATTGAGTTAGGGAGTGTTTTGAGAAGTATTTCTCATCGAGTCATTTTTGTTGCGTGCCTGCGCGTGTTTTTGAGAATAAAAAAAACTACCAATCATCTGTTGACAATGGCTGGATTTAGAAAAATGATTTGGTTTCTTAAATGATACGTGGGTACTATTTTCATTTCCTAAACTTTCTGGAGTTAGAAGCCAATTCCTCATTTGCTCTCAAGCAGGCTTTAGGATATTTTTTGAACTGTGTACCTAATGGTATCAATCTTAACCATTTCTGGGAGGCATTATGGAGTACATGGCTTTAATCAATGATATTAAGATTCAAGACTTCAATCAACCCATCAATACAGTACAATTGTAGATGCACTCATGTTAGTTTTTTGTAGGACATATACGTGCAACTAAGAAAAATAGAGTGAAACAGCTATTACATATCGACTAGGGTTTTTATCATGATGAGCTCATAGTTTCTGTATGTCTTCAGATTATTAGTCATAAATTAACAGCCTGGTTTACACTTCTAAAAGGTATCATCAGGTATATACCAAAACAGTTTGTCTACTCTGGATGCTTTGTTGGCTGTCCTTTGTGATTTCACCACATAGATTTTGTGTGTGCCAAGGAAGTACTACATATTTACATATTTTTAAATGTTCATTCTGATGGTTCGATGCTTTCTCCGCTTATTTTTGAAAGGATTTCAAGATCAATTACAAGTTCCTAGTTTCTGATATATAATTTATGAAAACAGATGTGTTCTCCTTGGTGTGAGTTGTGGGGCAAATATTGCTGATTACGTGGCTCGTAAAGCTGTTGAGGCCGGCAACCTTCTGGACCCTGTCAAAGTTGTAGCTCAGGTTTTGATGTACCCATTTTTCATTGGAAGCATCCCCACACCTTCAGAGATAAAGTTGGCAAACTCGTATTTTTTCGACAAGGCCATGTGTATACTCGCCTGGAAACTCTTCCTGGCAGAGGGAGAGTTCAATCTGGACCACCCAGCTTGCAATCCCCTTCTTCCAGACAGGACGCCGCCTCTAAAGCTTATGCCCCCTACACTGACAGTGGTGGCCGAACTTGACTGGATGAGGGACAGGGCAATCGCATACTCAGAGGCGCTCCGGAAGGTTAATGTCGATGCACCAGTTCTCGAGTACAAGGACGCTGTTCATGAATTCGCAACACTTGACATGCTTCTGAAGACCCCCCAGGCCCAGGCATGCGCCGAGGACATCTCCATCTGGGTCAAGAAGTACATCTCGCTCCGAGGGCACGAGTTCTCATATTAAGTAGTAAATGTAATGTAAAATCAAAATCTACGCTTCCTACGTCGTGTTCTGGTACACAGCTAGCAGGAGAGCAGTTCATCGCCATTTTGACCTGGGATTTTTCGTTAAACATCGGCCGTTGATTAATTATCTGTCATGCTGTTCCTAGGGTTTCACATCCACATCTCCTATTCTGTTCTTTTCTGTGATATAGAGAAAACTAGTTGAAGAGTAGGGTTAGTGAGCTGTGAGGTGCATGACACATTGTGATGTTTTGAGTCACATTTTTCTGTGTATTAAGCTGTACTAATTCTATGAATAGAGTTTCTTTTATTCAGTGAAACTCCATCTCTCTCTACTCTGAATTATACTATACACATTCTGTAATATTTTTGAAGATACAGGAGATTCAGGAATGAGACTTCCATAGGGCAGCTCAAACTGAAAAGGACATGATATGGATAAGCATATACAGATCACCAAGGTAAGGTTGGACAAAAATTGGAACTTAATTTCATTTTTATTGTTAGTGCCACATTGGTTTCTCCAAGGAAGGAGACAAGTGAGTTTGCTTAGTTTGTGTCAGGGAGAGGGAGGGTATAAATCTCCAGTGTGCAAGAGACATTGGCTCTCAGAGGCTTCAGTAACAGTTCATAGGAGCCTCTCAGTCTGAGAGAAGTGGAAGCAGCACCAAAACCACAAGAGATGGAAGAGGCTCTGTTTCTTGTTCATTCACACACATCATCAAGCTAAATCTTTTTTGGCTGATTTGAATTGCCTCAATATTGGAAGCCTTTGAGGGAAAGCAGTTTATTAGTGATTAAGGGTTTGAATTCTTGGTTGATCAGTAGTCTTGTAACATGAATTAAGCATATATCTATTTTGTGATAAAGATAAAATTATTTTATTTTGCCATCTAAGAGTGGATATTTTTGAACCGACCCGACCTGTAGAATTAGACCTATGAGCCTGACTCATAGGTTTTTGGATTGGGTCTGGATTTGTTAAAAAAAGTATTTTCCAAATCATAGATCTGTGGTATCTCACAATTTGGAATTGCTGTCGTATATTACATGTGAAACATTTTTGTCAGTTCATTATCTTTCTTCCTCTTATTAGCTACACTCGTCATTTTCAAATCGAAACCCATTTTCAAATCGTCATCTAATTTATATTTTTTATCGTTTTTACTTTAACAAAGTGTTTCATATTTTCTCAGATTCTTGAGTGCTACCTCTTTTTTAGTTAGTTTATGGTATAGTTGGAATTGAGTTTATAAATCATATTTTGAATTGTGCTTTCTGTTGAGGATTTTTTTATAGTTAGAAGTGAGTATTTTGACACCCAAGCTGATGCAACCAGATTGAGCTTGTAGATACAATCTCATTTTACAAAAACCAAATAGCTCAAAATGATGAATGACCAAAATACAATAAATATAATGAAGTAAACAACATTTTGCATCCCCAAAATTAATGAAAAAACTTATGGCCGTGTCCCTCACAAATTAGTTTCCACGTTAGATAGCGGTATTAAATATCATTTAGTTCTCAATGTAAAATGATCAAAATATCTCATTTTATTGATCAAAATTTTAAAAGCATGTCATTTGGAGCTCCCCCTCTTTCTTCTTCTCTCTCCTCACACTTCCTAACCTTCTACTCTCCCGCAATTCAGCCCCGACGCCGATTCACAATATTAGCATGCATCCAAAAGTCCATATGCCCGCTGGCGACCCGTATTCGTTCCCGACGTAACAAAGTCCATATAACCTTCAACGTAACAAACCATGTTGCTTGTGTACACGCAGTGAGTCAAATCTGGGACAAAACAGAAACGGTCACAAACATTGATCAATGGTTTTGCATGATGAAGCTTGACAGAAATAGCAAGAATTGCGATACAGATACCTTTTAGCTACATCTCAAAAGTAGATAATGAATAAATTGATAGCAAGAATCCTTTACTTGCAAAGCTCGCACATTAAGGCTAGCTTTTTCGCAGTTGAGCAACTCTAGGGCGATCATAGTGGCTGAACACTCCATTAGCTATAATGTTATCAGCTACATTTGGAAATGTCACCAGATCGATTTCCAAGACTTAGATAGATGAATACAGGCACGAGGTATAATATAAGTGCAACTAAGCATATGAAATTTACATGGCATCATCAAAACATGTAACCAGATAACATAAATAACCTTTGTTTGGAGAAAAGCATGCTCTGGCAAGTTTGGCTTCAGAACATCTGGTAGAAAAGCAGTCGCCTCGCGAATTAAGTTCCTCTGAAAAAGAAAAGAGTTAAGAACAGATAATCATTGTAATTTAGATTTCTCCGATAACAATAACACACGAGATGCAGTAATAAATAGCATTCAGCCAAAAAACACGAATGAAAAACCGCCTTCCATCTGAGACATCATTAGCGCAAAATTGACAGCTCCTTGCAGTCAAAAGACAATAATAAGTTAAAGGTTGATACGAAAAGCTAATAAGAATAACAATAACAGAGAAGATATGAATTCAATTCGCAAGATAAATTAGTATCCACATGCAATATCCTTATGCAACTCCATAACTTGATAGTTTGGATGTTCAAGGATAAAGGATTAAGTACAACATGAACTCATTACTTGTCTATGCCTACCTGGGGATCAGATCGGATGATTGTTTGTAGAAGGAACAAATAGTCTGGAGTATACCCAACCTGAAAATCAAATAACCCATAAATTCAGTAGCTATATTACAAACCTGAGAATAACCACTCGAAGGACAATAGATACAGTGTAGGGTGGATACAATGCCTTAACATCTAAATCTAATATCGTACGAAAAGGCCTGGGTCCAAAATAGTCAGTAACAGGCAAAATATACCTGCTTTGAATATATCAAAATATTGTCGAACTCCCTCCTATAAGCAAAAGCGGCAACAACTTTTGGAGTTGCTCTGGCTTTAATATATATTTTCAAAGCAAGGTCAATGCCCACAGTCTACAGTAAAGCATGATCATCATGAACAGACAAACCTTGGTTGCAGTGACATTTGAGGCAAAGATGAAAATACCTCGAAGAAGTGGTATTGACTATCATTCTAGCTCATGATGTAAAGCAAACCTTCACAAGGTCGCCAAGCTCCTTACTGCATTCCAACTTATCCTCAGCCAACCAGTTCTCCAAAAGATTTTTCTTATTCTGATTCACAACAAGAAGCGACAACTCCAATGACTCAAATGCATTGAGCTTTCCTTTGGTTAAAAGTGTCCCAAAGTACTGCAACAAAGGTGGTGTTTGCCCAGTTTGTATGGGAACACTCTGCAACATAACAGAACCACTATAATACTTTTTTTGTGACACGCACTAGATAAATGCAAATAAAACAAGTGTAACCATAATTAAGTTATATAAATGTTACCAATAAGTGAAACTAAAATGAGAAGAAAACCTGAAATTCGGCAACTGAGTCAGGTGCATGAAGGATTCCTTCTGGAGACTGCTGCAAGCTCGGCTGTTCTTTGTACTTTGTTTGAGCAAACATATCTTGTAAATGCTGAACCACCTGAAAATAATTCAAGGCCGAAAAAGTTATGAACCACCGTCAAACTGCTAACATGCATGCTAAAACAACTATCACATTATAAATCTATACATATCAAACAAGGCATGCGCCATGAATGTTTCTGATATGGTAAGGCCAAAGTCCTAGGAACCCATACAAGCAAAGATGGAGTTCAAAAGGCAGCAGAAGGAAAACACAACTTCTACACAGATGGTGGAAAACGGTATCCCCATGTTCATGGATATCAAGCATGCAAAGATTTTCATTGTCCAGAGAACTATACTAGTTCCACCTTGGAAGCCACTGAATGTTTCAGTTTATGTATAACAGATACCATAAAAGTATATGCTAACACACATTAAGTACCTACAAGACAATTCTTACCGCATACACAGCAGCAGTTTGTTATATCTAACGACACTTTGAAGATTAAGAAGAATTGCAACGGGTACTTCAATTAATAGGTGTCTAACAAGCATGTGCAGCATATTAAACCAATAAACCTGATGTGATTCCATCTCTACCACCTACACACCAGCTTCTACAAGCTAAATATGAAATTCCTTTCAAGAATACCGGAGCTTTTTCAGTATTACCACAGTTGTGCTAAATCTACATACCCTTGTGGCAGAACAGAATTCAACTTACCAGTTGTTCAGCACCAGAAGGTTTCCCCTTTTGGCAAGATTGACAGCAAGCTCCAAATTGATCAACTGTAGAAACAAGATGAAAACAGTTAACACTGTGAAGCTGATATAAGTGCTAAAGAAAGCCGGTTTGTGTGCATACCTGTTCGCTGACAATGGGCACGATTTGTCTGTTCATTTACAGTGGCCAGCAACACCCGGCCTCGTCTATTGATGGCATAGAAACCTCCTACTGATGAAGCTTCGGCAGTCAAAAATATTGGATCTGGACGTATTCGGTTTCTATACACTGCAGTTGTTGTCTCCAAGTCATAAACAAATAATAAACCTAACTTAGTGATCACATAAATCAAGTGGTATTTGTGGGATATCTGCCAAAAAAACCATGCAGTTAGTATATACGCAACAGGTTAGGGCAGAAATACGCACAACAGTCTATGTGACTGCTATACCTGCATTGCAACTGGAAAGTCATCTGCGAAATCAGGAGGGAAGAACAGATCTGCCCGTTCCTTTGTAAAGGATGGTTTACCTGTTGAGGAATTCGTAAATGATGGTTTACCTGCCGTTGTTTTGTAGTTTACTTAAGATGATTAAAGCACCCAACCCCTGGAGTTAGAAGGCAAATGGTGCAAACACAAAAACTCCATCCTTGCTATGTTTCCTACAGTTACAAACATTTGAGATACCACTTGTGTGCACCAGCAAAACAGCAAAACATTTGGTATAATGATCCAAGAAAAGATAGAACTGTCAACATATGGTAACAATAGGATAAAATTTAACGAATTCAAATAAATATGACCATGAATTGATGAGAAACAAACATAAACTGATAAACACAATGATAACAGTGACTACTATGTTCAAGGGTTAAAATATTATGAAACTTATGAGTGGCAGAAAAATCGAACAGCAACAAAAGCTTCAAACCAAATTATGTTTATCAAAACAATCACACAGACAACACAGATCAGCTCAGCAGGTACAAAATAATAGTCAACATGAGTACAGCATTTTCCCAGAAAAAAATAGTTCTCAAAAGTCAACTACATACCAAAGGAAGAAAGACTTGGAAAGCTACAAAAGCTCAAAAGTACCTAGTTTTTATGATTCTCAGCAGCACTCTCTTCTTTCACAAGAGCAACTACTACTTCCTTCAATATTGCTTCAGTTGGTTGGTGGGAATTTTCTACTGCCTTAGAAATTGTTTGCCATTTCTCCCCATGCTTTGGTTCTGCTGCAGTGCGTCTCCTTATTACATCCTTCTGACTCTCCTCGTCTCCATGCTGAAGTTCAAGTTTGTAGCACATAACCCAAAAATCCCCGACATCTGGGGCAAGAGTCACAGCCCTGTTCAGCCTGCTCCTAGCTTTGTCTACCCTCCTATCATGCCAGAATAGCTTGGCCTCAGCCGCTATAACATGTGGATCCTGGCCACATTTCTTCAACGCATCCGCAAGCTTCATCTTCATTTGGGGGTGTGGAACCATTTTAATGGATTCTGCCCACAATATACCACTATTGGGGCACTCCTGCAAGGCCTTTGCCATCAAATTGTCAGCTTCTTTCTTACTTCCATGTCTGTATTCAGATCGAACTGCAGCAAGCCAGAGTTCAGGATTCTGAGGATTCCTCTTCCTAGCCATGGTGAGAACTGCTCGTGCTTTACTTAGCCTGCTCATCTTTTCTTCCAGGTCGGCAAGTGAAAGCCAAAGAGGAACACAATTAGGACAGTGTTTTAGACCCGTCTCATAAGCTCCCTTAGCTTGCTGCAGGCGGCCAAGGCGTTCCTCTAGCTGTCCAAGCATCAACCACAATTTGAAAAATGAAAAAAAGAGTTTCAGTCCTTCATCAAGCAACCTTCGTTCCTCTGTAGTGTCACCCAATTCTCTCTCCACAATAGCCGATTTCATCCATACTCTCTCTTTGCCACCTCTATCTCGAGCTTTGGCCAGAAGCATTTTTGCTCTCTCAGGCTCATGGTTTTCAAATTCAAGCTTGAAAGCCGCAAGCCAAATCTCCTCAGAGTTGGGAATGGTGGCATAAGCCTCTTGAAGAATTGCTCGAGCTGCAGGCACATCTCCAGCAAGCCACTTCTCTTTGGCACCCATGAGCCACAAAACCTCTGCCTGTGGTCTATACGTGACTGCTCTGCGAAGCAGAGCATCAAGAGATTCCCTAGTTCCATGGCTCTTCTCAAGCTGAGAAGCTTTAAGCCATATGCTTTTCTTTGTTAAGAACACAGTAAGAGCGTGATCATAAATTGCCCGGGCTGTCTCAATGCGACCCCTTGTCTTCAGATCGGTGAATTGCTCGGTGATCTTAGGGTTCGAGGAGCGATACTTCTCGATCTCCTGCTTCAACCTGGCCTCTCTCCGATCCTTCCTCCTCGAATCCATACTCTTATCAATGGCCTCCCAAACCCTATCAGCCTCCCTGTCGTCCTCGTCGTACTCAGCAAAAGCGAACAGCCCTAAATCGTTTCCTTCAAATTCATCGGATTTCTGGTCCTCGTCGTAGCTCTCTTCTTCCTGGGGCTTCGCTACGGCGGCGAGATCTGGGGCGGATCGGGCCGGGCCGATGTCGGAGCGGGTGGTGAAACCGGTGGCGCCACGGCCGAGACCGGCGACGTAGTTGGGCGGCGGCTTGGAGCGGAGGGCGAGGGTGGAGCTCCGGTAGCCATGGGAGTTCATGAGAGGTCGCGTGCGGTGCACGGATTCAGGTCTAGGTTAGGGTTTCTCGATCTGTAACTTTCTTGTTTGAAATTGAAAGAGACGATAGAATTATAGAAAATCGTAGTCGGTAATGTTGTTGGAGTCCTGTAGTGGGCCTTTAGAGTGAAAATGGGCTGGATCAGCATTGGATCCAAACCTTATAATACATAAATTATAGGTTCAAGAGCTCGTTGACGCTGAGTCCTCTCATCTTCTCAGTTTCTTCGTTCCATTTTGAATCCTAATTACCTCTTTTTCGCATGAATGGTTTTTTGACCAAAGTTGCTGTCTTGCTATTTATTTTCTATATATGTGATTCTGCTTTATGTTGGGTTCATATTGGTGCTTAAAGACTTGGGCATGCAATTTTTTGAAATCTACGTTTGGTTCCTAAAGAGGAAAATGATATTTTTTTTTTTTCAACCATGGTCAGTGTTCAAGATCATTAGGACCTACGTAAACAGAGATTATGGCGTTACTGCTTCCCTCTAATTTTCATTTTTCTCAAAGATTATCGATTTTTGGAAGCTGGTTTATTTACCAAAAGTGCCATCCAACTGTAACTTGCCAAGCAAGCAATGAGCAGAGTGGGACTAAATTTGGTCATTATTGTTTTGGTTACACAAATTGAAATCATAGCCAGTGCTTGGAACTGAGATGATATTTCTCTAATACATATGGTATGATATATGAAAGAAGCAATATTTTAACTGAGATGTAATAATATAATAATAAAAAGGAATTTAGAACATTCCAACCGCGCGCGTGCAAGACAGGCGCGAGAAGGAAAAGGGAAGGTGGGTGACACGCGCGCGTGAGCTCTCCTCTCCGTTTGTTGACGTTGACGGACACCTCCTCTCTCTCTCTCTCTGTGCTCTGCTCTGTTTCTGGCACGGTGGCGCAGGAGACACCCGGTGCATTTTAGCGAGCAGCCGTTACCGTCTCCGTGTGTCTACTTTTTGGTGTGTATATTCACTTGTTTTAGCGAAGCTACTTGTTATTTCCTTTGGTTCGTGTTCATCGCCTCCGTACGGCGATGGCCCGATCTGTGGTGCTCCGATTTGCGGCCACTATCGCGTTGGCCTTGTCCGTGGCGTCTGTGAGCTACATAGTTGTCGGCGTTCTGAGGGAAAAGGTGAGGACTGGGTGCTCCTTCCCGCCGGCGATGGGGCCAAAGTTCACGGCGGTTCCGATGACGACGGCGGCGACCGGAGATTCCAGATCCGGGAGGTACAAGCTGTACCTGTTCCATCAAGCCCACGGGGAGGCCGATTTCAACCTACTGAGCGGAGTTCCGGTGCTCTTCATTCCCGGAAGCGGTGGAAGCTACCGCCAGGTACAAGCTCTACCCGTTTCTGGTTTTATACTTCTAGGAATATCAAATCCTGGGTGATATTTTTGGATTCAATTAGGCTATTTATTCAACTGTTTTGTTGCTTAAATTGTTTATGGTCTATGGTTGTTTCTGTTTCCCAACTATTAGTCAAATAGGATGGTTTTTATCACTTTCAGTTTGATGAGGTAATGCAACTGCCAAAGTTACTAATTCTTGGGTAATTTTTATCATTTGCTTATGATCTATGGTTTTCTATAGCTCACTTCAAATGTTGTTGCACTTGAGAGAGAATAAGTAGGTGGCATGCACACTGTTTTATATTATATGGTATTTAATTTGTAGAATCCCACTCTTATCCCTTGGGGTTTATAGCTGATTTGTATTTTCTTTGCATGTCAATTACGTTAATATTTACTATTTTCGTCCAACCCACTTCCCAAATTTGAATGTTTTAAAATGAGCATCGTCCACTTTCCTTTTTTAAAAGTTAACTATACGTGAAATGACAATCATATCATATAGTTTGTAGCATATGATATTAGCGTTTGTGTGGAGTTCAACTCAATATTTACACTCATCATGGGACTTAGCATATAAATTTCTAGAGCAAATAAATTCTTAGACTTAGCATCCCATAAGCTTCTCCCAAGTGTTATGAAGATTATAATGTCCAATATCATGAGCTATCACTCATGAGGTGCTTGTTATTTTCATCAACCAAGTTGCACTTCAGCTCAACTCTCTTGTGACAGGGAAATGAGAGACAATATAAGAAAATTAACTATTCTTACACGCTGTGTTCTTGAATACCAGAAATGTGCAATACTATTCTCCTTCTTTTGACTTTTATGAACAGGGGTTAAACGGGAAAGGGTATTTCATACTTGTCACCAACCTAGCTCCATGCTCTGAAATCAGAATTCACTTGTTGCCTGAAAAGGGGAGTTCAACGTCAGATTTACCTGCAAACGAGCGGGCCGTAGATGTGACGTCAAGGATAATGCGTATTCCATCTGGTCCAGCCCCGATGCAGGTACTAACGGTTGTATATTTAAGGATATATTCCTTTCTCTTAATGTTTGATCTCCACTGTATTTTGATTTCTAGAGTATTGTACATGCAAATTATATGTTAGAACTTTTCAAAAGATGGAGGTTCTGGCTATGATAAATTGACTGGAGTTCAGATTTGTTATGCTGCAGCAAGTTATGTTATCTAATTATCTTCTTGTTTTTTTTCCTTTGTTTATCAGACTGAACAAGCACCACCATCTGGTGTGTTCCGATTGGGTCCTGAGGATATGTTTGGTTTCAAATTACTTATCGTCTCCATCGCTCCTAGTCCGGTACTGAGTTTTGCTCTTTTTTTGTACATCTCTTCTAAAATCTCAAATGTAATGTTTTTCGTCTTATTTAACATCTAACCATTTTACTATGGAACCTGTAATACCTATGCTGTCCCATAGATTCTAGTTAGTAGTTTGTGCACCACAAGCCTTTGACATAATAGAGAAGAAAGCTAAAATGCTTGAGGAATGGGAGGGATGTACATGGCTACTTGATCATAGTTTAGGTTGATTTTCTTCTCTAATCATCTACTGACGCTGAAGATCATTTTCTCAGCGGTACTTGATCTCAGGTCCTCAAAAACCAAGTCGTGTGTATACTCCTAAGTCTATGTGCTCATACATTTTATTTTTTGTTTGCCATGCATGTTTATAACTATTTCCCATTGAAAATTGCTCTTTTGTTGCCTCATGGATAGATCACCCATCGCAAGAATTGAATATGGGGCTCCATCATGTTAACTCCTGTAATTTTTTGCTAGTTATTTTCTTCAAATTGCGTTGCTTTTCTCCTGCTGAATGTGATGCCGATTGACTGAGATATATAATGGCTTCCTGGTGCTCAGACAATTTCAGGAACACCACCAACAGCAATTTCCATGGCAATTGGGCAGTTCTTTAATCCAAAGGAAGGGAAGATGTATTTTTCCCCTCAAATGTTGCTTGTGCCTGCATTTTTTCAGAAGGTTAATACTTGTTGGCTTGAAGCAATTGATTGCTTAGGGTTTGCTTGTTTTATTGAGCGGTGCAGGGTATTTACATGAAAGAAGATCATCCTATCGCATTTGACCTTTCATTTCCTACTAGCATAAGCCTACTGCCAATTACTATGTCTTTGACAACAGTCGGGTGCGGGATTAAATCATCTGGTAAATAATTTAATTTCTTTTGCATTCGGTCTAATCCTCTAGCTTCTAATGCCACATATCTATTTTTCTGTTTGTTTTACATGTCTATGCATGTGGATTACATGAAACATAGTTGACCTCATTGTAAGGTTTGTTAGATATGAGAAAATAATAGAAGCAATCGAGAATGAATGTCATTACATATGAATTTCCTTATTTCTACTTATCAATAGTAGTCAATCTATCTCATTTTTTCTTTTTCATATATCAAAATCTATTTTGTTGTGCTGCAGAGCTTTGCAAAATGCGTTGTTTCCCACCTGTTGCACTTGCATGGGATCCGACATCCGGTCTCCATATTTTCCTGAATTTTAGTGAGGCATTCATTGTCGACTCACTTCCTTCAGTTTGGAGTTTAAGTCCAAGATCGGAAGAAACAAAGATTATGTTATTGGTATGAAATTATCTGTGTATGTTTCTCTTTTGTATTAGAATATGGTTGATTGGATTCCACTTTTGTGTGATTTATGATATTTTATTTATTCCCCTTGGCAGGCTGACCCTTACTGTTCGTATGAATCCAGTGTTGACTTCTCTGTCACGACAACTGCCAGCAGATTTCTGCTTTTATATGGTCGACAGGTAAGAAGTTAATGTACTTTTTTTGTATACAAGTTCAATGATGAAAACTTTCTATTTCTGTCCTCTAAGGCGCACATCATCGCCATTGGAATAATGTTTTTTGGTACATTATACTTCATTGTCCAAGAGTTGAATTGCAACTTCTATTGGTTCATTATAATATGTTGTGCCATTGATTCTGGTTGGGAAGTCAGATGCCAAAACATATTACGGTCTAATAGTGATATGCTTAACATTGTTTGTTGAATGAATAATTGTATTTATTCTAATATGCTGCTTTACCCTCATCTTGAACAATCATACACTTCATATTTAAAGCTAGAAAATGCTGTTTTGCAGATATGTGGTTTCTCTGTTGCTGTTATCTTCTTTGCTTTGATGGGACAAGCAGATGCACGGGATCGTGGTCTGCCGAATCCTTCAATGCTGGCGGCTGTTGAATCCAACTTGCGAACACTATCTCTATTACTTTTAACAACCTTCATGCCGATTCTTTCTTCCTTGTTTCTTTCCCTTGTGACGTCTAATCCATTACTCCCAATTGCAAGCTTCACCACTGTCTCCATAATGTGCTACTTATTTGCAAATGGGTGTGTAGTTCTCATTAACTGGGCTACTCTGATGTTTTTCCATGTTACTGCCTACATTTGGATGAAGATAAGGTTAGAATTTCTTCTAATCATAGTTTTTTGTTTAATTATCAGCTTTTGTTCCTAGTTACTATTACTCTACCACATGCATATAATGCTTATTTTCACTACACATTTTGCAGGGAAGTATTAGAAGGAGTATCTTGTTTTGCATCCATGCAATGCCTTGTGAATCTTTATTTGAGGATAAGCTTGTTTGTGACACAAATGAAACTTAATACAAGCCAATTACCGGTAAGCTCAATATCATCATGTTCATCGAATAGGCAGTTGTAGAATTACACACACAAGATAACACGTGACGAAGAAATCAGTAACGTAAATCAATTAAAGATTTTCTTATTCATCTTATTCCTTTTTGGTGTACACTTATATGAATTAAAAATATGTATTCATCTAATAATTAAGCACATAAAGTGCTCTTGTCACTCGTTACAATCATCAAATGGTCATGTATATTACTCCCATTGATTTCTTAAGATGGGTCGGCTTCATAGTGTTAGGCATTTTGGCAACGATCGTATGGTTCTTCATGGCCGTGTGGGTATGGTGCGGCCCGGAGAAGGTGCTGGGTCGCCGTGATGAGGCGGGGCCGGCGCTGATGGTGGTGGTGCCAATGGAGGCGTTTGCGGAGGAGATGGTGCTCCGTGGATCGGATCAGGCGGAGATTAGGGATTTAGGGTTTAAAATCTAAGGTTAGGGTTTGATGTGAATGAATATCCAACTTTATAGTATAGTCTCGTGGGCTTTGAATTTTAGACTTTTTCTTCTTTTTTAAAAAGAATTATGTTACAACTCAATAAATATATTACTTTTTTTTTAATTTATGAATAACATCACTCTCAGATTATGTTGAAAAAGCCAGCACGAGAAGCTCGGCACACTCATATATATTTGTGATGTTCTTATTTGGAGTGATGAAAATTATTATTTTTCACATTCATTGATGATTTAGCACGTTGTGGTTACACCTATTTGGTACACCAAAAGGCTCATACCATGAATGTTCTTGAAATATTCATAAAAGAGGTGGAAATACAAATAGAAAGAAAAGTTAAAAATTATATGTGATCTTATTTCATGGATTGTCTTTATTTCATGGATTGTCTTTCACTGAGCAAAGACTGTCATGTTTCATTTACAAAGCTACTTGAAAGTGTGGATATTTGTGCCTAATAATATACTATGCCCGCTACACCTCAGTAAGTGAGAGAAGCGTAATTGTACTTTGAAAGATATGGTTATAATCAAGATAAGTAATTTTTCTCTACCTGTCTCTCTTTGGATTTATGCATTAAAGACTGCAATTTATGTTTTAATTCGAGTCCCTAGTAAAGCAATTTCTAACACTCCTTATGAAATGTTGATGAAGAGAAAACCAAGTTTAAGGCATAGTACGAGAATAGTAGAGATTGGTAATGCTAAATTTATTGAGAATGAATGGTCTAGCTAGTGGAAATATTGAACCACAAAATGTGAAAATTTGGGAAATTCAAGAGGAAATATCTTCTCCCGAAGTTGCATCTACAATAATTGTACCAATTGTGTCGTCACAGTCAAATGACGTATTACAACAACGTAATGATGTGCGACACCCACAAAATGACAATAGTAATAAGGAACACGAATTAATTCAAGGGGAGAATTATATACCACATGAACAGTAAGGCGGTCTATAAAAGAAAGAAGACCAGTCATTCTGCATGATTATGTAATTTTTTTACTGAAAGTGAATGTGACTTAAAGATTAATGAGGATCGAGTCTTGGAAAGTAAAATTCAGAAAAGTGATTAATCATTATAAAAGAGGAAATGAAATGTACGGAAAACAACAAAATATAGGATTTGATAGTGTTTGCCTAAGGATTCCAAAACAGTTAGGATCAAAATTGGTCTATAAGACCAAACGGAGCTTAGAGAAAAATATTATTGAAAGGTTTAAATGTTGTTTTACTGACTAGAGTTTCACTTAAAAAAAATAGATGCACTTACCATAGAAATAACCTTATCTCTAATGTCAGAAAATGATTTCTTAAGAATTGTTTTGGTTTTTAATTACTGGTTCATATATAGATCAATCCGAGGGCTTCTTGGTTTCTAGAAGACAATGTATATAAGTTGAGGAAGTCAATATAATATACAGACTAAAGCAAGCTTCTAGACAACGTACTTAAAGTTTAATGGCACTATTACATTTATATCAAAATCAATGAGAGTAAGTTTATTATTTTAGTTCTATGCATCGGTGTTTTATCATGAAGTATTTATAAACACTAATCAAACCATCAATAACAACTTATAGGTTTGCATTTTATCTTATTAATACATTGCTTCCATCAACAAAAGTTGTTTAATTTTTATACATGTATATGTTTTCAAACCAATATATTAATGACCTTAAATCATAATAATTGATGGATTTCACTGAATATATTGTATAGCCATCATCCTCAACATAAGAATTTTTGTTATATGAATTTAATAATTATTTTAATTAAAAATCATTTGTAGATCCACCTACCGCGCCACTACTGGTAAATATTAATAAGCATACAAAAATTCTGTAATTAATATATTTACTCCTATTTATATGGTAATAAGGTAATAAGTTATATAGGGAAATGAGAAAATCAATTAGAAATCAATTCATTATTTTCCTATTCAATTCACTATCTTTTGTACGTGATCACATTAATTGAAAGAATATTTATTTATTGGCTGGCCAGCATATAAAATAATACACGAGTTAATGATATAATAATCTATTATTATTGCATTTGAGTTGGAATGGATGAAGTCGAGATCTTCTGGGTGGTCATCGTCGTGGTGACGATCATTATCGTGATACCGACACTCTGCATCGACCCACAGAGGCGGCGGCGACGCCGTGATCGTGATGAGGCGGTGCACATAGTGGCGGTTCCAATGGCGGCGTGGACGGAGCTCGTTGGATCGTCGTCGGAGGCGGCGGCGGAGAAGGTTTTCGGGAGGTGCAACGATGGGTTCAAAGTGCAGTGCTTCGAGGAGTGGATTCGTTCCCATGCCTCGTGTCCTCATTGCCAAACCAAACCTACTCATGTCTGAAACCCTATTAACTTAAACCTAGCTAGCTAGTACTCGAGTCTCAGTTTTACACTTTTTATTATTTTCAAATAATTATTACTTTTCATTTATAAAAGAATATGATATTCACTTTATAAATTCAGAATCTTTTCACATGGCAATATTATATATAATCGTACCAGAACCTAGATTCAAAATAATTAACGTTACATAAATGTTTAATTTGTCTTAGGGTAAATTACATATAGTCATTTCGAATTATATCCAAAAAACATATAACTATCCTCAACTTTTAAACTGGACACCTAGCTACACTTAGCATTTACGGTTAGATTTTCTGTTAAAATTTTAAGTAAAAAGACGAAAATTCCTATATCTATTATTTACGTGTATTTTTATATGCACGAAATCAAAACACGATTTGAGTGGAGTTAAAACTTCTCCATTATTCGTATATTTTTGTGTTAGCTGGATATATAGTTCAGAATTAGGTCTAGTGATTAGTGAAAACTGAAAAGTATTACAAATAGATAGCTGATTACAGTTGTGTTATTCTAATATCAATTTGTATCGATTTTGTCTATTTTAATGACAAGATGAACACTAATGGTAGCTGTAGAGGTTAATCTTGCAAATTAGTAGGCCGTCATTTTGCGCTTAAGAAAAAATTCTTGATAAAATCGTGTAATACTAGGGGTAATTACATTTGATTACACCCAATTATGTTACGTTTCAAATTTAATACCCAAATTTTTAAATTTTTATTTGGGGTACCCAAAGATTAAATAAGCGACAAATGACCTCGAGCTGGTTTGAGGGCCATCGCCATCAAATGACCAGGGAAGAGTCTCGCCGACCTCGAGCTGGTTCAGGCCGGAGAGGCACGCGGTGGGGGAGGGTTGCCGACTCCGGCGAACTCCAAAAATTGATGAGTGGGAGGATAGAGTTTGGGTGTGTGGAAGGAAGATGAGAGGGTTAGAGATAAGGTTGAAGAAGTGAGAGGATAGGTTGAATATAAGGGGTATCGATGTAATTTTGTACATTATTTTTAATATATATGTATGAAAAGACAAATCTGTCCTCAAATCTTTATTTAAATTGAGGATAATCCAGTCATTTCATTATTCTTGTATTTTAATTTTCAATTCTTTTAATTGTTCACTTGAAAAGTCAAATTTGCTTTAAAATTTTAATCATATGAGTTATTAAACAAGGGGTAAAATAGTCATTTTATAATCATATCAATTGAACCAATCAGACTGGTTTAACAGGGTGTAGTCAACTGTCATTATCCCTTTTTTTTACGGACATGATAAAATACTATTATATTTTATATTAAGGTTTATAAAATACTTGTATTATTGATAGGACTCACGTTCTTTTACTCGAGATTGTAAAGGTGGCCGGGTAGGCACTGAAAAATCCGAATAACGGTTGGTTAAGAATTTGTGAGGATAATCACTGTTCCATAATCATTAAAATTTTCTTAGTAAAATTTAGGCAGTGACAGATGGCTATACTCAATTATATCACGTTCCAAAATTAACACTCCAACTTCAAAATTTTGTTTTATATTATTTATTATTATTTAAATTTAATTATTAATATTATTTTGAAATGATTATTTATGAAATAATATGATAAAACTTTCAAATGACATAATTCTCTCATACGCGTTTCGTTTTGGAATTATAAAATATCAAATTGAAAATCATCCGATAATCTTCGATTTGACATAATACGACCCCAAAACGAAACTCGTATGAAAGAGTTTTGCTATTTGAAAGTTTCATTTAATTATTTAATCATTAAAAAACTAATTATTTAAATATTTTTTAATAATTTTTTATTATTATTTAAAGCTTAAATAATTAGAAAGTTTAAATAATTATTTAATCATCTAAATTAATTAAATAATTCGAAATGTTTTGTAACGATTAATTATTAAATAATTTAATGAAACTTTTGAATAGCATAACTTCACCGGAGACGGTGCGCAGCCCAGTCTACGTAAATTAACCCGTATCCTAAACTACAAACCCCACAACCTAACGGAGCAAGACAAGTCTCGAACCCTGGCCGAGGCCAGAGCCGAGAATGTCTGGACCACTGCGAGAACGCCTTCCCTAGACAAGATTTTTTTTGTTAATCCGGACTTGTTTTTTTTGTCTAGCGATTTAAAGATTTTATTGAGGATAACTAGCAAATGATCTCAAGATGAGAACAAGAAATATAATTACATTAAATAATAAATTTCCAAGTACATGATTAAAAATTGAAAAAAAATACGATAATGAAAATTGAAAATAATGATGCATTACTCGAACCGGGCTTGGGTGATTGATGAAACCATCAGATTTGAGGCCCATTAGGGCAAAGCCCACGAAGAGGACAGTTGCATCATTGAGTCAAGTGAGCATGCTCCAATGGGAAAGCGTGAATAGCCACGCGAGGACCGAGGACGTGAGCCCTGAAGATACCAACCCTAGAGAAGCCTCCGGAAAATGAAGATTACGTTACTGGAAATCAGAGCGTCGCCGGAGCCGCTCCAGATTCCGACGAGGGAGCAGCGAAGGGAGGCCATCACCTCCAGACAATCGCCACATAGAAGAAGCCAACCGAGCCTACGACGCGGTTTATCTCAAGAGAAAGAGCACTTCTTGACTTGTTTTTTATTCATATATATCTTTTTTTTTGAAGGATTTATTCACATATCTTGGTAGCTATAGACACTATAATTCTACATGCTGGAAAGAAAATGAATTATTACAAAATAAGGAAAAATTAATTGTGCGGTATTAATCTAGTAGAGGAAATCGTGAAATCAGGGAGATTTTCTTTTCATCCTCAATACATAGTGGTTCTTTTTTTGTAAATGTAATAAAAATGTAAAACACAAATTCCATAGGTTAGACCAAACGATGACAGATTCATTTTTTTTTAAGGTACAAGCGAATTTTATTAATTAAATAGCAACTAACCCGACATCAAGCTGGACAGCTGAAGCTACGGCTGGTGGGACAGACCCCTCACTATAATCATGGCTAATTCGTGAACCATTTGATTACAAATAAGAATACATATTCTGATAGTGGGTAGTATGCAATATATAAACCAAACGTAAACAGATTCATTAATTCACATCAAATTAATGGATCGATCAAGAGGCATGAATCCACTTCTTCACGTCCTTTTCCTCCTTTTCGATTTCCTGCTCGGCCTTGCTGCACTCAATTACCCAAATGATTATCATAAGGAGAGTGAATGTGAAGAACACCAAATCTATAATATGAGTGGACTTAGTGCCCTCCAACCACATCTAATTAATCTAGCTAATGCCAACAAACACTCAAAACGCTTTTAATCATTTCATTCACCACTAACAAGACACATATTTATATGACATTACATGTGTTTACTTTGGAAACCAAATATTTCTTAATTAATATAATTGTAATCAAAAGGTAATACGTTAAATAAGAAAATCACCAAATGATTTGTTCTGATTTTTCTATTGAATTTTGTTTAGAGTATTTTCCTATTTAGTCTATTTCCTTTTGCATACAAATTGCGATATATTAATCAGATAATATGTGTTTGATTATTGATGTATATTTCTTTAATTTAAATTAAATAAGAAAAACGAGAATAATTTTTAGGGGCATATCCACTTTATAACTCGGAATCGGTCCCGAGTCAAAAATTTTACTGAAAATGTGGGTAACTCCCCACATTCTATCTCATATTGCTTTTTTTTATTATACTTTGTTTACTTTAGGGGTAATTTTATGTCAGTACCCTAACTCTGCTTCATTTCGAAATCAGTATCCTAAATTTAAAACTTTTTTTGCCGGTACCCCAAGTTTACTTACGTTGCAGTTAAGGTAACGGCTGTTAAATATAACAGACTTGGTGTGCAAAAAAATTCTAAAATGCCTTCAATAATTTTGGTATGTTGAACTGGCTGATTGGTTCAATTGATATGATTATGAAATGACTATTTTATCCATAATTGAACAACTGATTTAACTAAAGGTTTGAGGGCAAATTTGACTTTTCACCTATATTATTATTAATTATTAAATCATTATTATTAATATTAATTATTAAATCATTTAATATAATAATAAAACTTATTATCTAATATGATAAAAAAAACTTATTATTATTATTCAATCCCTCCACCACCGTCTCCGGCCGCGACTCCGACTGGCGAGGAGCACCACCGTCTCCGGCCGTGACACCGATTGGCGAGGAGCTGCTCCCAGATCGAGCCTCCCTCGTCTCCGTCTCCGATCAACGAGCCCCCGTCTCCGTCTCCGATCGACTAGCCCAAACCCGAAGAGGCGGATCGAGCCTCCCTCGTCGTCGTCTCAGTCTCAGATCGAGCCTCCCTCGTCGCCACCGGATCTAGAGGCGGAAGCTGAATCCGAATAGGAGGGATTGCATCGACGATGGGTCAATCAGGGAGTTCGCCGAAACCCTCGCGCCTCCGAGCCTCCCTCGTCGAAATGCTCAAGAGCTCGCCGAGAGCGTGGCATGATTATGGTCGGGGTCGAAGGAGCTCCGGGGCTGGAGGAAGCACGCACATCGACCCCTAGGGACGCCACCTCCTTCGACCCCTAGGGACGCCACCGCCACAGATCGAGCCACAAAACCGCCCATGGAGTGACCAACCACTATGACACTTCGAGATTTCTTGTACAAGTCCAGAATCTGCAGGCATGAGTTTGACCACTCTCAACATAATATCATAATTCAACTTTCATAAGATATAGGAAAATGCAAGGAAGATAAAAAGTGGTATCATACCCTGTGAATGGCGACTACAGCATATTCTGATTGATCTTTAAGTATCTGATCGTCCATAGCCGATAGTTCATCATCAAGGTCAACGGTAAACCAGTCCAGCCTCCTCGTGTACTGGTTGGGTAATTGAAATCCAGGGGTATCGATATCCAACCCTCCTTCCTCTGGAGTTAGGGAAGCTTCCTGATAAAAGGTTTGCTCCTGTGGGCCTGCTTTATATGCCCTTTCAGATTCTGCAGCCAACCATCTCACCTGTACAAGAACCGAACAAAAATTTAGCAATAACCAGATGAACAAGTTAGGCGATGATAAAGAAAATATCCAGCGAGAATTGCACCAGATGAACACATTTTGATAGTGTTCTGATTTACTTATACCTGGAAACAAATATGTAATTAGACAAGCTGAAATGGAAATTAATGATTTTATATATTCACTTTAAGATGCATGTAAAGAGAAGCCTCTGCATTTACTTATTTCATCATCAACCATCAATCAGTAATTGCCAGAAACCTATGGAAAATACTGTCAACCTATATGTATACAGAAGTTACTATAAAGTTGGAAAAAAAGGAAGATAGATTTAGAAATATGGATATAAAGTTTCATTGCAAGTTGTTCTCTCATGAAGATCATATCAAGAATGAAGCCATAGTTGGAGTTGGAATGACCATTTGTTCTGTGAACTAATGATGAAGCATAAAGAAGAATTGTTCGGATCTCACATAGCGACGAAGGAGGGGCCGAAATTTAAACTTAAAATGCTTTGTTTTTATAATATATGATAAAGAAATAGTTGGCCTGGATTGTGACCAGTACCGACTTTTCGGTTGTTAATTACTAGAGTTTTAGAACACTGCTTGCGTATTGTCCCTGTGTTTTAGAGTTTTAGAACAATGCATGCAGCAAGAATAGGTTAAGGAGTGATAGCTTCAGCACCAACCAAACCTATCTTTGGAGGATAAGAACAGCTTTGAATTCGGGTTACCCGGCTTGCCAATAACTTTGCCTAGATGCTACTCTTTTACTAATTCTTGGTTACTAAACACATTACCAGTCAAGGAATTAATGATCTAAACTTATGTTGCAGCTCACTATAACTCACACTCGAGCCACTAAGGAGCAGAAGCTTATACAGGGATGAAGTAGCATTATGATGCTCAGTGTCTTAGCCGATAGGAGGCAAGCTCATTCATGAGACCCCTTACTTATCTTGTAATAGTTAGTGGCGACGTATACTTAATGTCCTATATAGAATATGTCTTTGCTCAAAACGAGCTCGTTGGATATTACTTATCTTATAATGCCCTATCTCGACGTATATGTTTTGCTCAAAAATTTAGTAATAACCAGATGAACACAGTAAGTGATGATAAAGAAAATATCTAGTGAGTTTTGCAACAGATGAACATATTTTGATAGTTTTCTGATTTACTTATACTTGGTAGTCAAACTAGAAACAAAAATGTAATTAGAAAAGCTAAAATGGAAATTAATGGTTTTATATATTCACTTTAAGATGCACATAAGAATGCTCTGTTTTTATAAAATATGGACAAGAAATAGTTTCAGAACACTGGTTGTATTGTCTCTAGGGCTGTTCAATTGTGAGGCCCAAATTCTTAATTTTCTGATTTTTTTTCACAATCGGGCCAGTTTTTTAGGCCCAATTGTAAGTCAAAACCGGTTCAGGTTTAACCGGAAAACCGGCCAAAACTTCCGGTTAGCCGATTTCAGTTTTCATACCCATGCCGGTTCTTGGAATCAATAGCCGAGCTGACCGGTCTGGTTCTCGGTCTAATTGTCCCTATGTTTCTTAATGATCCCTCTTAGTCTCTTCTACTAAATTTAATTTTAGCTGATAAAAGAAGGAGAATAGTATTGCACATTTCTGGTATTCAAGAACACAGCGTGTAAGAATAGTTAATTTTCTTATATTGTCTCTCATTTCCCTGTCACAAGAGAGTTGAGCTGAAGTGCAACTTGGTTGATGAAAATAACAAGCACCTCATGAGTGATAGCTCATGATATTGGACATTATAATCTTCATAACACTTGGGAGAAGCTTATGGGATGCTAAGTCTAAGAATTTATTTGCTCTAGAAATTTATATGCTAAGTCCCATGATGAGTGTAAATATTGAGTTGAACTCCACACAAACGCTAATATCATATGCTACAAACTATATGATATGATTGTCATTTCACGTATAGTTAACTTTTAAAAAAGGAAAGTGGACGATGCTCATTTTAAAACATTCAAATTTGGGAAGTGGGTTGGACGAAAATAGTAAATATTAACGTAATTGACATGCAAAGAAAATACAAATCAGCTATAAACCCCAAGGGATAAGAGTGGGATTCTACAAATTAAATACCATATAATATAAAACAGTGTGCATGCCACCTACTTATTCTCTCTCAAGTGCAACAACATTTGAAGTGAGCTATAGAAAACCATAGATCATAAGCAAATGATAAAAATTACCCAAGAATTAGTAACTTTGGCAGTTGCATTACCTCATCAAACTGAAAGTGATAAAAACCATCCTATTTGACTAATAGTTGGGAAACAGAAACAACCATAGACCATAAACAATTTAAGCAACAAAACAGTTGAATAAATAGCCTAATTGAATCCAAAAATATCACCCAGGATTTGATATTCCTAGAAGTATAAAACCAGAAACGGGTAGAGCTTGTACCTGGCGGTAGCTTCCACCGCTTCCGGGAATGAAGAGCACCGGAACTCCGCTCAGTAGGTTGAAATCGGCCTCCCCGTGGGCTTGATGGAACAGGTACAGCTTGTACCTCCCGGATCTGGAATCTCCGGTCGCCGCCGTCGTCATCGGAACCGCCGTGAACTTTGGCCCCATCGCCGGCGGGAAGGAGCACCCAGTCCTCACCTTTTCCCTCAGAACGCCGACAACTATGTAGCTCACAGACGCCACGGACAAGGCCAACGCGATAGTGGCCGCAAATCGGAGCACCACAGATCGGGCCATCGCCGTACGGAGGCGATGAACACGAACCAAAGGAAATAACAAGTAGCTTCGCTAAAACAAGTGAATATACACACCAAAAAGTAGACACACGGAGACGGTAACGGCTGCTCGCTAAAATGCACCGGGTGTCTCCTGCGCCACCGTGCCAGAAACAGAGCAGAGCACAGAGAGAGAGAGAGAGGAGGTGTCCGTCAACGTCAACAAACGGAGAGGAGAGCTCACGCGCGCGTGTCACCCACCTTCCCTTTTCCTTCTCGCGCCTGTCTTGCACGCGCGCGGTTGGAATGTTCTAAATTCCTTTTTATTATTATATTATTACATCTCAGTTAAAATATTGCTTCTTTCATATATCATACCATATGTATTAGAGAAATATCATCTCAGTTCCAAGCACTGGCTATGATTTCAATTTGTGTAACCAAAACAATAATGACCAAATTTAGTCCCACTCTGCTCATTGCTTGCTTGGCAAGTTACAGTTGGATGGCACTTTTGGTAAATAAACCAGCTTCCAAAAATCGATAATCTTTGAGAAAAATGAAAATTAGAGGGAAGCAGTAACGCCATAATCTCTGTTTACGTAGGTCCTAATGATCTTGAACACTGACCATGGTTGAAAAAAAAAAAATATCATTTTCCTCTTTAGGAACCAAACGTAGATTTCAAAAAATTGCATGCCCAAGTCTTTAAGCACCAATATGAACCCAACATAAAGCAGAATCACATATATAGAAAATAAATAGCAAGACAGCAACTTTGGTCAAAAAACCATTCATGCGAAAAAGAGGTAATTAGGATTCAAAATGGAACGAAGAAACTGAGAAGATGAGAGGACTCAGCGTCAACGAGCTCTTGAACCTATAATTTATGTATTATAAGGTTTGGATCCAATGCTGATCCAGCCCATTTTCACTCTAAAGGCCCACTACAGGACTCCAACAACATTACCGACTACGATTTTCTATAATTCTATCGTCTCTTTCAATTTCAAACAAGAAAGTTACAGATCGAGAAACCCTAACCTAGACCTGAATCCGTGCACCGCACGCGACCTCTCATGAACTCCCATGGCTACCGGAGCTCCACCCTCGCCCTCCGCTCCAAGCCGCCGCCCAACTACGTCGCCGGTCTCGGCCGTGGCGCCACCGGTTTCACCACCCGCTCCGACATCGGCCCGGCCCGATCCGCCCCAGATCTCGCCGCCGTAGCGAAGCCCCAGGAAGAAGAGAGCTACGACGAGGACCAGAAATCCGATGAATTTGAAGGAAACGATTTAGGGCTGTTCGCTTTTGCTGAGTACGACGAGGACGACAGGGAGGCTGATAGGGTTTGGGAGGCCATTGATAAGAGTATGGATTCGAGGAGGAAGGATCGGAGAGAGGCCAGGTTGAAGCAGGAGATCGAGAAGTATCGCTCCTCGAACCCTAAGATCACCGAGCAATTCACCGATCTGAAGACAAGGGGTCGCATTGAGACAGCCCGGGCAATTTATGATCACGCTCTTACTGTGTTCTTAACAAAGAAAAGCATATGGCTTAAAGCTTCTCAGCTTGAGAAGAGCCATGGAACTAGGGAATCTCTTGATGCTCTGCTTCGCAGAGCAGTCACGTATAGACCACAGGCAGAGGTTTTGTGGCTCATGGGTGCCAAAGAGAAGTGGCTTGCTGGAGATGTGCCTGCAGCTCGAGCAATTCTTCAAGAGGCTTATGCCACCATTCCCAACTCTGAGGAGATTTGGCTTGCGGCTTTCAAGCTTGAATTTGAAAACCATGAGCCTGAGAGAGCAAAAATGCTTCTGGCCAAAGCTCGAGATAGAGGTGGCAAAGAGAGAGTATGGATGAAATCGGCTATTGTGGAGAGAGAATTGGGTGACACTACAGAGGAACGAAGGTTGCTTGATGAAGGACTGAAACTCTTTTTTTCATTTTTCAAATTGTGGTTGATGCTTGGACAGCTAGAGGAACGCCTTGGCCGCCTGCAGCAAGCTAAGGGAGCTTATGAGACGGGTCTAAAACACTGTCCTAATTGTGTTCCTCTTTGGCTTTCACTTGCCGACCTGGAAGAAAAGATGAGCAGGCTAAGTAAAGCACGAGCAGTTCTCACCATGGCTAGGAAGAGGAATCCTCAGAATCCTGAACTCTGGCTTGCTGCAGTTCGATCTGAATACAGACATGGAAGTAAGAAAGAAGCTGACAATTTGATGGCAAAGGCCTTGCAGGAGTGCCCCAATAGTGGTATATTGTGGGCAGAATCCATTAAAATGGTTCCACACCCCCAAATGAAGATGAAGCTTGCGGATGCGTTGAAGAAATGTGGCCAGGATCCACATGTTATAGCGGCTGAGGCCAAGCTATTCTGGCATGATAGGAGGGTAGACAAAGCTAGGAGCAGGCTGAACAGGGCTGTGACTCTTGCCCCAGATGTCGGGGATTTTTGGGTTATGTGCTACAAACTTGAACTTCAGCATGGAGACGAGGAGAGTCAGAAGGATGTAATAAGGAGACGCACTGCAGCAGAACCAAAGCATGGGGAGAAATGGCAAACAATTTCTAAGGCAGTAGAAAATTCCCACCAACCAACTGAAGCAATATTGAAGGAAGTAGTAGTTGCTCTTGTGAAAGAAGAGAGTGCTGCTGAGAATCATAAAAACTAGGTACTTTTGAGCTTTTGTAGCTTTCCAAGTCTTTCTTCCTTTGGTATGTAGTTGACTTTTGAGAACTATTTTTTTCTGGGAAAATGCTGTACTCATGTTGACTATTATTTTGTACCTGCTGAGCTGATCTGTGTTGTCTGTGTGATTGTTTTGATAAACATAATTTGGTTTGAAGCTTTTGTTGCTGTTCGATTTTTCTGCCACTCATAAGTTTCATAATATTTTAACCCTTGAACATAGTAGTCACTGTTATCATTGTGTTTATCAGTTTATGTTTGTTTCTCATCAATTCATGGTCATATTTATTTGAATTCGTTAAATTTTATCCTATTGTTACCATATGTTGACAGTTCTATCTTTTCTTGGATCATTATACCAAATGTTTTGCTGTTTTGCTGGTGCACACAAGTGGTATCTCAAATGTTTGTAACTGTAGGAAACATAGCAAGGATGGAGTTTTTGTGTTTGCACCATTTGCCTTCTAACTCCAGGGGTTGGGTGCTTTAATCATCTTAAGTAAACTACAAAACAACGGCAGGTAAACCATCATTTACGAATTCCTCAACAGGTAAACCATCCTTTACAAAGGAACGGGCAGATCTGTTCTTCCCTCCTGATTTCGCAGATGACTTTCCAGTTGCAATGCAGGTATAGCAGTCACATAGACTGTTGTGCGTATTTCTGCCCTAACCTGTTGCGTATATACTAACTGCATGGTTTTTTTGGCAGATATCCCACAAATACCACTTGATTTATGTGATCACTAAGTTAGGTTTATTATTTGTTTATGACTTGGAGACAACAACTGCAGTGTATAGAAACCGAATACGTCCAGATCCAATATTTTTGACTGCCGAAGCTTCATCAGTAGGAGGTTTCTATGCCATCAATAGACGAGGCCGGGTGTTGCTGGCCACTGTAAATGAACAGACAAATCGTGCCCATTGTCAGCGAACAGGTATGCACACAAACCGGCTTTCTTTAGCACTTATATCAGCTTCACAGTGTTAACTGTTTTCATCTTGTTTCTACAGTTGATCAATTTGGAGCTTGCTGTCAATCTTGCCAAAAGGGGAAACCTTCTGGTGCTGAACAACTGGTAAGTTGAATTCTGTTCTGCCACAAGGGTATGTAGATTTAGCACAACTGTGGTAATACTGAAAAAGCTCCGGTATTCTTGAAAGGAATTTCATATTTAGCTTGTAGAAGCTGGTGTGTAGGTGGTAGAGATGGAATCACATCAGGTTTATTGGTTTAATATGCTGCACATGCTTGTTAGACACCTATTAATTGAAGTACCCGTTGCAATTCTTCTTAATCTTCAAAGTGTCGTTAGATATAACAAACTGCTGCTGTGTATGCGGTAAGAATTGTCTTGTAGGTACTTAATGTGTGTTAGCATATACTTTTATGGTATCTGTTATACATAAACTGAAACATTCAGTGGCTTCCAAGGTGGAACTAGTATAGTTCTCTGGACAATGAAAATCTTTGCATGCTTGATATCCATGAACATGGGGATACCGTTTTCCACCATCTGTGTAGAAGTTGTGTTTTCCTTCTGCTGCCTTTTGAACTCCATCTTTGCTTGTATGGGTTCCTAGGACTTTGGCCTTACCATATCAGAAACATTCATGGCGCATGCCTTGTTTGATATGTATAGATTTATAATGTGATAGTTGTTTTAGCATGCATGTTAGCAGTTTGACGGTGGTTCATAACTTTTTCGGCCTTGAATTATTTTCAGGTGGTTCAGCATTTACAAGATATGTTTGCTCAAACAAAGTACAAAGAACAGCCGAGCTTGCAGCAGTCTCCAGAAGGAATCCTTCATGCACCTGACTCAGTTGCCGAATTTCAGGTTTTCTTCTCATTTTAGTTTCACTTATTGGTAACATTTATATAACTTAATTATGGTTACACTTGTTTTATTTGCATTTATCTAGTGCGTGTCACAAAAAAAGTATTATAGTGGTTCTGTTATGTTGCAGAGTGTTCCCATACAAACTGGGCAAACACCACCTTTGTTGCAGTACTTTGGGACACTTTTAACCAAAGGAAAGCTCAATGCATTTGAGTCATTGGAGTTGTCGCTTCTTGTTGTGAATCAGAATAAGAAAAATCTTTTGGAGAACTGGTTGGCTGAGGATAAGTTGGAATGCAGTAAGGAGCTTGGCGACCTTGTGAAGGTTTGCTTTACATCATGAGCTAGAATGATAGTCAATACCACTTCTTCGAGGTATTTTCATCTTTGCCTCAAATGTCACTGCAACCAAGGTTTGTCTGTTCATGATGATCATGCTTTACTGTAGACTGTGGGCATTGACCTTGCTTTGAAAATATATATTAAAGCCAGAGCAACTCCAAAAGTTGTTGCCGCTTTTGCTTATAGGAGGGAGTTCGACAATATTTTGATATATTCAAAGCAGGTATATTTTGCCTGTTACTGACTATTTTGGACCCAGGCCTTTTCGTACGATATTAGATTTAGATGTTAAGGCATTGTATCCACCCTACACTGTATCTATTGTCCTTCGAGTGGTTATTCTCAGGTTTGTAATATAGCTACTGAATTTATGGGTTATTTGATTTTCAGGTTGGGTATACTCCAGACTATTTGTTCCTTCTACAAACAATCATCCGATCTGATCCCCAGGTAGGCATAGACAAGTAATGAGTTCATGTTGTACTTAATCCTTTATCCTTGAACATCCAAACTATCAAGTTATGGAGTTGCATAAGGATATTGCATGTGGATACTAATTTATCTTGCGAATTGAATTCATATCTTCTCTGTTATTGTTATTCTTATTAGCTTTTCGTATCAACCTTTAACTTATTATTGTCTTTTGACTGCAAGGAGCTGTCAATTTTGCGCTAATGATGTCTCAGATGGAAGGCGGTTTTTCATTCGTGTTTTTTGGCTGAATGCTATTTATTACTGCATCTCGTGTGTTATTGTTATCGGAGAAATCTAAATTACAATGATTATCTGTTCTTAACTCTTTTCTTTTTCAGAGGAACTTAATTCGCGAGGCGACTGCTTTTCTACCAGATGTTCTGAAGCCAAACTTGCCAGAGCATGCTTTTCTCCAAACAAAGGTTATTTATGTTATCTGGTTACATGTTTTGATAATGCCATGTAAATTTCATATGCTTAGTTGCACTTATATTATACCTCGTGCCTGTATTCATCTATCTAAGTCTTGGAAATCGATCTGGTGACATTTCCAAATGTAGCTGATAACATTATAGCTAATGGAGTGTTCAGCCACTATGATCGCCCTAGAGTTGCCCAACTGCGAAAAAGCTAGCCTTAATGTGCGAGCTTTGCAAGTAAAGGATTCTTGCTATCAATTTATTCATTATCTACTTTTGAGATGTAGCTAAAAGGTATCTGTATCGCAATTCTTGCTATTTCTGTCAAGCTTCATCATGCAAAACCATTGATCAATGTTTGTGACCGTTTCTGTTTTGTCCCAGATTTGACTCACTGCGTGTACACAAGCAACATGGTTTGTTACGTTGAAGGTTATATGGACTTTGTTACGTCGGGAACGAATACGGGTCGCCAGCGGGGTATTTCAGACAACTTTCACTTGTTCTCGCAGGTCTTGGGCCGATGGAACGTTAGCCAACCTTGGTTGTACAGGCCCATATAAGTATAACCGTTACTCAACTCCAAAATCCAATCCACTCCCAACCAAGTGGCTAGATTATATATATACACATAAAAAATCTCAAGTTTCCACGTAGCAACTTCTTTGAATTCAAAATTTTTATTGATCTTTTTCTTTTTAAATTAACGAGCTGGGTTTGGGTCGGGTTTAGCCAAACCCGTTCACCGTGAGTGGGTGTCTGACCCGCAAAAACCCGCTCATTGTGAGTGGGTTTCCGACCCGCAAAAAAAGCCACCGAGTTCGGGTTTTATTTGTAACCTGAAACTCAACTCGAAAATTCAAATATTGATTCAATTAACGAATTTTTTTCTGCAATACGAGTACAAAATTTAATATAAATATATGTTATATTGTATTAATTTAGGTTTTTTGAGTGAGTTGGTAATTAAAATTTAGTATTTTTACTTTATTGTTAAAAAATTAATAAGAATATAAATTATATTACATAATATGAATATATAAACTATTATTATTTTAAATACGTAGGGGTGCTGGTCAAAATCGGATTGAGTATAGGTCAACCCGCACTTGTTCAAAAACTCGTTTATAAAACTTGAACCCAATCTAAACCCGCAAAACATTGGGTTTCACCCGTTTCGAACGGGGCGGGTTGATCGGGTGCCCGTCAGGTTCGAATTTTTTTGCCATCCCTAACTAAAACTCAACTAAAAATTTTGATTTTTTTAATTCAATAATTTATCGTAGTATACTGATACATTTCAAACTAAATTAAAAATTAAAAAATCAATTTTGTAGTATATTGAATGCTCACGGGTGAATGACTTCAAAAGCCCTCTTAGCAAGTGAATCAATTTACAAAATGAGCCCGCCAAAGCTCCCGAGGAAGAGACAGAGGCAGGGAAAATGATATTACAAATATGTCATATAAATAAAACTGACAATCGAAAATGAAAAACGATCATAATTGGGTGAAAACTTGCGGATCTTGATGTAGAGACCGGAGACTATTTCGATTCGGTCCGAAACTTTGACCAAGTGACATGATTCTCTTTTTTAGGGCTTTCTTACCCTTTAACTTGGGCTAATAAGCAGCTATGAAAGAGCAATTAGCACTTGAATCCACCGGATTCAATGTATCCGGTTTTGAACTATTATTAAGTAGAGGAAGGAGATACAAACACTATCCCTTTTTATTCAAGACGCAACACAAACTCATAACCAAAATGAAAACATACATTCACACAATAAAAAAAGAAGAGGACTTAATGAAAGAAAGAGAGGAGAGATGGGACAAAGAATGCAAATGAAGCAAATACTGCAGAAGTGAGCAAGTGAGGAGCAAAGTCAGCTGCAGCAGAGCCGCCGCCAGTGCCACTGCCACTGCCGGTGCTTCCCACCGGAGATGGAGACGGAGAGTCCATCGCCCCGTGGTCGTGCCCTTCATGAGACATTGCTGCAGAGACCAGCATTGTGAAGACCAAGCAGTTCAAGGCCAATAGAGCCAATGACCTTGTGCTGGTTACTCCCATTTCTGATAGTCTCTTGTTTTGTTGTTGAATGGTTTGAGGTATGAGTTTCTTATATAGGCAAAAGACACAGCTCTTGATCAAAGTAAAGGGTTGTGAAGAACAAGTCAGGAAATTGATTAAATCTCCATTTCCAGCTATTATGAGGTATAATGAAGACTTATTGGGTGTGATGTGAAAGTTGACTTGGAACTGGTCATCTGATGTTAAGTGCTGTACTATTTTTGTAGTACAATATGATTTGAAACCCAATAGATTTGAGAATGTTGTTGTACTTGCAGCTTGGTGTGGGAGTTGACTTTTGATTAAAACATCCTCAACTGGGTTTTTTTTTTGTTGGTGTGCACTTCATGCCTTTTTGGGTCTTACATGTTTGAGAAACTTCTTTCTTGGATACAAGACAAATCAAGTTATGATGCTATGTTCAAATTCAATTGAACACAAACTTAAACAGATGTTAATGGACCAATCTTGGGTTCAATCACCTAATTTTCATTGTTCAAGGTAACGAATAGGTTCTCATTTATCGAGTTTTAACGTATGAATGAGGAAAACTCTTAGGTTATCGCTATGCGCTCCTCTTTTCTTCTAACTTTGCTTTTGTTCTATCCATGTATTGTTTTTTCGTCATGTACTTTTGTACCACTTCGTCTTTCTAACCTTTATGAGTTACCGTAACTCCCCCTTTTAAGATCATGTTTGCTCTTTTTAATACATTAATTTTTCCTTGGTAAGAAAATAGGTTCTCTATTTTATCTCTTCCAAACTCCCAAAAAAGTGTGCACATTTTCAATTAACAAGACAACCCATACATGTGTGTGAATCCTAGTGAGTTCTCTGGGAAGGGTGTGTGGGTAATGGTAAATTAAGAATTTATGTTAATAAAAAACAGGAATTAGGATATGACATTTATTCTGATACATATGCTCTGTCACTATACATATATGATATGGGAGCAAGTTCAAGAGAAAGTGTAGTACATGTATAGGCTATAGCAGCAATTCATGAAGAATAAACAAAGCAGCAAAGAAATCAAAATCTCAGAAAGCAGATACAACCACTGGCTCTCCTCCTTATTCAAAAGCAGTACAAAACATTTACAGAAACAAGAAACAAACATACTAGTAAAAGAAAGACAGTGTAAATGGGACAAAGAAGGCCAATGAAGTAAACAATGCTGATCTCAACATGTGAGGCACAAAACTAGCTGCTGCAGCAGAGCCAGTACTAAATCCCACCGGAGACGGAGACATAGATGGAGAGTGAGAGCCATGAGATGGAGCTGGAGCTGGAGCAGGATAGTGGTGGTGGGAGTGAGATGGAGCCGGAGCCGGAGCCATAGGGTGCATGTGAGGCATTGCCTCCACCACCAAGATGGTGAAGCTAACCATATACAAGACAAAGAGAAGTAATAACTGCCTAAAAATGGTTACTGCCATTTCTGATCAGATCAAGCTTCTTTCTTGAAGGCCTTGAGTTGTATTAGCTTCTCTTATATAGACAAAGATAGTTTTTGAATTATCAAGGACAGCTCATGGCTGTAATTACCAATCATTTTCCTCAACCTTGATTTTCAACATTTCTCTATCAGGCTGAAGGTTTGTCCAACAAGAAGATAAAGGAAATTAATTTTTAACAGTCTCTTCCTCAAACCAAACCACCTGGCCAGTAAGATACAACAAGAACCTCTCTATCAGGCATGACAGTTGCAGGCTGTCTCATTCACAACATGAACCATTCCAAATTTTGAGGGATAAATAATTTTTTGTGGTGCTTTCTTTCTGTTTCAGTTTGGTTTGGTAAAATGGTGACTGATGTGAGATTTGACTTTTGTTCAAACATGTTCACACTGAATTTCTGAACCAACTGGCCAGGAAGAAACTCTTCCTATGCATGCTGTATCATTCTTAACACAACATAAACCAAATTTAAATTTTCCATTTTGGTTAGGTGGTAATTGTGAGGTGAGAGCTGACTTTTCTTAAAATATGCTTAAACTGAGTTCCTAAGTGTCATGCCTATAAATTTCAAGTTGTTAAAGTATCCTATAACTTATTATGCTTGTAAATTTCAAGTTGTTAGGGTACCCTGTATCTTGTCATGCTTGTAAATGTCAAGTTCTTAGGGTACCCTATTAACTTGTTATTGCTTGTAAATTTCAAGCTGTTAGGGTACCCTATAACTTGTCATGCTTGTAAATTTCTAGTTCTTAGGGCACCCTATAAGTTGTTGTTTCAAGAGTGACAAAAACACGTGCAAGTGATAAATTGAAAATTAAGGTGGACACTCGGGAACAGAATCACAGGACAATCAATCTGAGAAAAATGTAACAAAAATAAACATCATACAACAGGGTGGGAAACTTTGGGAGAAAGCTCAATTAGTCCAAGTTTATGTGTATGGCAGCGACAAATTGTCGCCATCTACATTATCTTCTGATGAATGTAAGACATGTAAAACTGATAAAGAGCAAGGCCATGAAAAGGGAAATGTAGTACACACCTACACGGGGCGGCCTCTAACACGAAGGCTCATAGCTCTTGATGCCATAGCTCTCAAGTTTGCTCTAGCTGCTGAAGTGGTGGAGTCGCTGGTCCCTCTAAAAGCCTCCATGAATTCCTCTCTTTGCAGCCTCAGAGCTAATGCTGCATCCTCGTCTTGGATTGGTATCCCTCTCCTTCTCCTCCTCGCAGTCTCCTCGCTGCTTCGCACAGGTCTTGCATCTCTTCTTGGTGCCACTCTACTCGATGCCCTATATATACGGATACTTTGGTCTTGCAAATCACTATGGACTACTCTTTCTGTGCTTTTGTGGTCAGTTTCTCGGATATTTGATGTTCCAGCAGCAGCCTGCTTCCTCGCTTCTATTTCTTGCGGAAACAGTAGCTGGATTGTGTTCCAAAGAACTGTATTCACTGTGCAAGATCTTCCATTACTGCAATAACTCAACGAAACAATAATCAATCGATAAGATTCAGAATCTACCATCAGATTGGTAAATCGCATCAATTTAGCTTATTACTAAAAACGAACATCATGTTACCTTATAAGTTGTCTGCACTTTGGACACTTCTTCCCACATTTGTCCGTGGCAGATCTCAAACATTTCTTGCAGAAACTACAATTACAGATGAGCAGATGAGATAAAAACTAATTACTATAAGATGGGTCACCAAAAAGTGAGAAACTTTAGGCAAAACTCAAGTTCTTTTTGAACTAACCTGTGTCCACAAGGTGTTGTGCTAGGTTCATAACAAATCTCTAAGCAAATCTGCCAATTACATGAAAACCCAATTTGATTCAATTGACCACACATCCAAAAATACTTGGAATTAAAACAATTAGGAGAATCTTACGGCGCAGGAGAGCTCATCCTTGAGTTTGTCCATGCAAGGAAGAACTGAGTTTGAGGAAGAAACACCAGAGCTTTGATCACCCAATTCAACCTCCTTAGTCTCTCCAATGGAGGCTTTCTTCAATTCTGTCTTCTTTTCTTCACATATTGTTGCTTCTGAATAATATTATCCAAAAAAACATCAGAGAATAAAGATAATAAATCCTTGTTATGATTCAGTTTCCCCCAAATCTGTGAAATGGGTAAGAAAAAAAACCCAATACCTTGATTCACAGTTTCTTCTTCATCAAGGTCAAGAGCAATGACTGGAGCTGGAACTAAACTCCTTCTCTGAGCTCTGCGTTTCCTGAAAACAACAACGAATTGAAGGTCGTTACAAGAACCCAACCAGGAGAACAAATCTTCGGAAATTAGGGTTAGGGTTTAGTAAATCAATCAATTCAAGATCTAATTTTTCGAATTCCTTTCCAAATTCCTCGACTTTCTCGAAAACCAAACAGAACCCAAAACCAGCAGTGATCGAAAAGATCGACAGTGGGTACAATTGCAAACCAATACCTTCTTGAGCTTTGTGGGGGACTCTTGATGGGCACGACGAAGCGCCTCTTGTGCTTGGACTCTCGATCCGGCGTGTCCTCGACGACGAAGCTCGCGAGCAAGAGAGCTTCTTCGTCCCAACCGGCCATGGCCACCACGGATTTGAATCTGGGACTGAAGACGCTGTTTTCATTTTGAACTGGGCTCGATTCCGATTGATGCTTTAATGGGCGTTTTGGGTTCTGAGGAGGAGTCTGTTTCGCTTCTTCGCTCGCCATTGTTGTCCTGAATCTTTTTCAGATTTGGATTTGGGAGAAGTAAACAGAGACGCTTCTCTCTTGAAGAGACGAAGATGACAAAATGTGGAGAAAGAAAGATGGAAAGAATTGATTTGTCAATAACGGTCGAATTATTTTGAATTGGATGACGTCAGCGTATTCATGTCCAACGGCTATAATTTCGGAGTTCCCAAAAGGGGTTTACATCTGCTATATATATAAGAGATTTACATGTGCTATATAATATAACTATAGTTCTAATTTTGTTATTATTTGTAAATGTAAAATTTCGATTGGGTTGTATATTCTTTTACTTTTGTAAACAGGGATAATCTCACCTAGCTATAGTTAATTTGACACGAATATCACATAACTACAGCTAACTTATTTTTTCACTTGTGAGGTACGTTGATTTTGGTAATTCTCACCCAGCTACAAAACGTTAAGTTTTCAGTTAATTTTTCATATGAAATGACCAAACTACCCCTAAATATCATTTAAATTTTCAAACACATGTCATTGACCCTCTCTCTCCTCTCCCTCTCACTGCTGTGGTGATTTCCGTTGAGACTCATGTTGGGCGACGCCCAGATCGTCTCCAGCGTAGGCGTGAACCTCACGCACCCAATCCACCGAGGCTCAAGCCTCGAATCAACCGATCCCCAAAAGCAGATGTTAACCGGCCTGCCGTGTACATGCAATTGAATTTATTTTTTTCACCAATCTCCATTCCATCCTTTCATTTCTCCATTCTCTATCATCTTCTCTTTGTTATATCAATTTTTTGAAAACAAAATGACTTTGTTGACGAGATATGACATAAATTTTCAGTTTTGTGATCCACCAAATTTAAAAGCAGATGCTTTTATTGTTGGACTGCAAAAATAGTAGAATAAAATAATATAAATATTTATAGAACTCATCTCCATTTGACCGTGTAAACAGTGAGTGAGTAAGGAGCAGTTACTAACTTCACCTCCATAGCACAACTCAATGATGCGCTGATTTCCCCACCAACCAAAACCCTCAAATCCAAAACTCCCCAATCTCCATTTTCTAATTTCCCAAATCTACATTCTCGAATCCTCTAAATCTCCATTTTCGAATCTTCGATTTATTCATCGAGCTTGTTTTGAAAAAAAAAACATCTGATCGATTCGATCCTTTCATGAGGGGAACGGACGCGACTATGTGTGCTTGAAGAAGAACTGTTCGTGTATGGATCCGGCGAGGAGCTAAGCCCTCGAATCCCAGGCAATTTATATTATCGGCCGAGGCTCAAGCTCTCGAATCAACAAGCATTGGGTGCGTGAGCTTCATGCCGGCGCCGGAGACGATGTGGGCGTCGCCCAATAGAAGCCTCGCCGAAAATCACCACAACAGAGAGAGGGAAAGGATAGAGAGGGCCAATGGCATGTGTTTGAAAATTTAAATGATATTTAGGGGTAATTTGGTCATTTAACATGAAAAATTAACTGAAAACTTAACCGTTTGTAGTTGAGTGAGAATTACCAAAGTCAACGTACCTCACAGGTGAAAAAATAAGTTAACTGTAGTTATGTGATATTCGTGTCAAATTAGTTGTAGCTAGGTGAGATTATCCCTTTGTAAATATATAGTATAGATTGTGTAAGAGGAAATGTCACTTAGCTCCATAGTGGTTTACGTATTTTTTACTTAGCTCCCTCGCTTGACATATACGATCTGAGAGACTCCCGAACTTTTCAAAATTCTCACAGAAGCTCAAACAGTGTTAGTTTTGTCGTGAAAAGTCCAAAATACCCTTAGCTCACCATTCAATTTTCAAATTAATGTCATTGTTTCACTGTTCATCGCACTCTGACCACCCACTCTGACCGGCCTCGACCCTCCGTCCACCCCTCCTCCCTCCTTCCGACAGCTCCCCATGTTGTGTTTATATTCAAATCAAAAAATTTAAAAAAAAAACACAAATCTCCTTTCACTTTCAGTCCTGCTTCGCCGTCAAAAGAAAAAAAAAATCCAAAACCCTCTGCTTCGATCGATCAATAGATCTCGCAATGAATTGGCTCAACAAATCTCGAATTTGGATATAGAGTTGAGGACCCATAAGAGAAAAGCGAGGTTTTGGTTGATTCAGTTTCTGGGTTTATGGATATGAGAGCTATCGGTTTATGGGTTTCGCGATGATGGAGAGGTGTGTTGGGGCTCATCGAGCTCAGAAGATCCAGAGGCTGATCCAGAACGGCAAGCTCAGCGTCCTGTGTTTTGTCCACACCTTCGTCGTTCTTCGCGGCATGATCGGCGCCAAAAAATTTTGCACTCCCGAGCAGGACTTCATCGAGATTCGAGACCAGCTCTACTCTCGCAAGCGCTCCGAGCCCCACCGCGTCCTCAAGGAGATCGAGACCAACGACTCCTCCTCCTCTTCCAGCGGTGCCGCCCATTCGACGCCGTTTAGGGCGGAAACGCCAACAACAACAGCTACGAGACCTTCGATATCAGTAAGATCCTGAGGGACGACGAGGAAGGGGACAAGATCAATCCCACCAAGCCGGAGTGCGGTGGCCGGAGTGCATCCATGTGCGGTGGAGAGATGAGGGTATTTTGGACTTTTCACAAAAAACTAACTGAGTTAGGGCTTCTATGAGAATTTTGAAAAGTTCGGGGGTCTTTCAGAACGTATTTATCGGGCAAGAGAGCTAAGTGCAAAACGTATAAACCACGAGGGAGTTAAGTGACATTTTCCCATTGTGTAATTAGTCTAAAAATAAATTCAGTAAGCCAAATTTAGTTCATAAATCAAGTCTAAAATAAGAGAAAAGTAACAGTCCGTGACCATAGACGATTATAACCAATATGTCAAGTATTATTTGGTTTTAAGTATGATTCTCTAAATTGAATAACTGGAAGGGTTAGTTCTGGCCAATTCTAAACCGATAATGTCCAATTCCGAAACCATGAACAACTCTGGCGATAATCATTATAAAATTTTAATTTCTGAAAATTCAATACCAAAACTAAAAAGTCAAAGGCAAAATCTATACTGTACATTGTATTCTGTATCGTGTATTATTCATCCTTTATCAGCTATTTACTTTGCCATGGAAACCGGTTCGTTTCCGGGTCAGCGAACATACGAACCACCCGGTCCTTGAGCCCGGTGTCCCACACCTCACAGAACCGGCCCGACCAATCCGCCGGCTCAACCGGCTTGAACCCCAAACCGGGTGCTCTGTCTCTGGACAGAGCATTGACCTCGTCCTGCCAATCCGCCACATACGTGGCGACTCTCCGGCGAAACTTCTCCTTGAACACCGACCACACCTGGTACTTGTAGTGGTTCACCACCATCACTCCCCTGTCCACGTTGGCGTGCCCATAACCCTCCCTCAGCTCAAAGTGGTGCACCACGTTGACCAGCGACTCGCTCAGCGCCTCCGGTCTCACCACGCTCTTGTGCCTCTCCGGCGCCGCCAACCGACACGTGTACCCTGACGCCACTCCCTCGGGCGGGACCGATTCATGACCCGACGGCCCGAAGTCGTGGCACGCGGTTCGGATCTCCCCGATCGACCCGGACCCGACCCCGGAGTGTTTTCGGATTATGTCCGGGAGCGAGTAACCGGGCGGCGAGTAGAAGAACTCGTCCACGTCGATGAACCCGACCCACTCGCATTGGGCCCGGGCCCGTAAGGCGCAGTGGGCGAACCCGGCCTCCTGGGTCTTGATCCAGGGCCAGGCGTGGCGGGTTATGCTGTGCCCCGCCCGGGACAGCGACTCGATCACGTCGCTCGAGTCGTCGTCGCTGTTGTTGTCGTAGATGAACCACCGGGTCACGCCGACTCCGGCGTGGTACATGACCCATTCCTTCAAAAACCGACCCTGATTCCGAGCCATTGTGCATATACAGACTTGGTGCGGTTTCTGGGCTGTCGGGTTCGTAACCGGTCGGGTTCCGGGTCGGGCCACGGAAGGCACGATCTTATTCCCTTTGCCTTTGACCCGCACAGACACCTTGACGGAGCTAACAATCCCCTGCGGGCGGTTCAGGACACTCAGGGGCGTTCTACACCGCACGATCTCCTGCGCGATCGATATGACGTCAGCTCTCAGCACAAACCTCGTGCTCCGGAAATCCCAGCCGTACACGCACTCGAACCTCGAAGCATCGGAGACCCTCCCGGCCCGTAGATTCAGCCCCTTGACGAAAACGACCGTGGAATCGTCTTCATCGATCACAGCCTCGTAGGCCAGCAAGTCCCACCTGTGGGGGCTGGGCCCGGCGAGTACCGGCCCACTCCGACCACCCGATACCAATCCAATCGAGACGGTAGCGCCACGTGGCTGGAGAGCACACCGCACGATCACGTAACCACGATCACCAACGTCAACAGAATCCGGCGGCTGCCGGAGCTCCGGCCGAGACGAGTCGTCAAATGAGTAAACACAAACGACGTCGTCTCCACTAATCACCCGCCGGTCTCCGGTAGCAGACTGTAGAAAAAACAACTTCTCGTCCGGTTGCAGAATCGCCTCTCTCACCGAAACCACCGGAATCGCCGGTGATTCGCCGGAAACAACCTTCAGTATCGGCTTTGGCCGGATTGGCCCCACCACCGTCACCAGCACGGGACGGTATGTTCCTTCAATTTCCAAAACAAAATAAATTAAATAAAAAATCAGTAAACAAAAAAAAAACAGAAAACATTCCTTCTCTAACAGCTGACCGATTAATCAATAAATTAATTGTTATTTTAAGCACAAAAATAGATTAAAAACACATAAAGTCAACTTCAAGCTGAACCCAAATCAACGAAGCGGAAGATTAGTCAATTAATTAATTGGTTAATTACCTGGAGGAGAAAAGAGGCGAAAAGTGACAGAACAGAGGACGAGGAAGACGATGATCCATGAGAGCCTCGAGTAAGCGACGTCGTATTTGGAGCTACCGTTATTGTTCTTCATCGCCGCCGATCAGTGAAGGGCTGAGAGTAATTGATTATCGAATTCATATATGGGTATTGGGTATTTAATAGTGATGATAATTGGGTTGTTGTTGTTGTTTTTCAATTAGTAATCGAAATCTCTATGGAAAATTGCAAGTCCGAAAGCGATTTGTAAAAGGAGAGAGAGAGAGAGGTTGTGGTGAGTGTGAGGCACGAACACGATCACAAAGCAGAGTCATGGTGGAGAGAGATAGAGACACAGAGAGGCCCAAAGCGAAAGCTTAATTGGGCTTGTATCGGCCGGTTCATGTCGGTATTAGCGGTTCTTATCATATCTGCTGGGTTCTGATCTGCTGCGTTTCGGCTTTTCTGTGTACGGGTACGTGGCGCGATCGGATTGGGGCGAGTCGTTGAAACAGCCGATCTGATACCTTACGTGTTGCGAGGCTAAAGTAGGAGATGATGAGTTGTGAGATGGTGGGCCAGAATGGGCTTTGCTTCGGAGTGGGACCTCTTCTGATGTACACTTTGCCACGTCAGGAAAAGCCAGCCCAAGCCCATTTTTTGTATAAAAGCTTTAACATTTATTCTTTTTTTATTTGTTTATAATTCTTTCGAAAACTCATATTCTCATGGAGCGCGTGATCTTTCAGTTACGATTATACTGAATAATTTTTCGATTAATATTTGAGATAAATGAATTCAGATTAATTATAATCGTCATCGCGTGATTTCGGTTAAAATTATACTGAATGATTTTTCAGTGAACAACTGAGATAGATGAATTCAGATAAATTATAATCATACTGAGTGATTTTCGGTTAAAATTATACTGAATTTTAATTTGAAAAACTTTTATTTTGACATCGATATATGAGCTCAATCAACAAAATGAAAACTTTGTTTTCAGACTAATTACACAATTTATACATTCAATCTAGTTTTCTATTCATGTTGCATTATGTCTTATTTGAACAACATGAAATAAAAGATATTCGATTTTTCATATAATACTAAACTATAAGTTGCAAATACAAATATTTATTTCAAATAGAAAGTTATACTTTACCGATATAAATAATTTGAGTTCAATTTTTTTCGGTTAACTTTCTATTTTTGTTTATAAGAGATATATATATATATATATATATATATATATATATATATATATATATATATATATATATATATATATATATATATATATTGTAATTAATTAGTTCATTAAATAATATGACCGAAACTAAATCATTTTTCATGAATCTCAATTTTTTTAAACTTTTATCGTTTCAAACATGTTCTCAAATCTAAAATGAAAACTCGTGAATCACCATAATAACCAAAATTGTATACATTTTATAACATTCATTTATAGTAAGTTCTGATCCTTTTTAGCATCTTTATGAAAAATCATTGAATTAAGTTTTTGTAGTGTAGTCAAATAATTTTTTTTCATATTTAGTATAATAATTTAGTCGGTACAAGTAACCATTTATGTATTATTTATATATTCCAAGTTATTATTTAAATATGCACAACAAATTGATTAGTTGAGACAGATGGGTGAGTTGAATCCTACCACACAAAGCTAAAAAGGCATCAAACAATATTTTTAATAATTAATTAATTAACTATATTAATTAATTAAAATAAAGCAAAGAAGATATGAGTGGTAGATCTTGTTTCTCATTTGTCTCTCGTGGAGGTTATGGTTCGTTCAATTAACTGAACACCATATAAAATTAAAAATAATAAATAATATATCACTTCTCTCTAGTTAGGTTTGGTCCAAAGCACAACTCATCCATATAAAATATCATGAAAATTCAAGAAAATCTAATAATAATTAGCATTAATTTGACAATTAATATCTTGAATTTTCTACTGGAGCAGGCGATATTTTTGAAGTGATTGAGTGATCTATATTTATTAAGATTTTGTTAGTAATTAAATTCGTGAGAAAAAAGTATCCATCAATCCGCCAACTTTTTTTTATTAATATATGAATTAATGTTCTAGTTTTAATTTTATTGGTAACTATATAAATCTGACGTATTTTTAGATCACTTTAAAGTTTAAACCATTAATATATAGTTAAGTTATGATAAACATGTAGTGTAGGTCTTGAAAAATTAATGACGTGGTGTGAGGCTCAGCCATTAATTAACTATATGTTGCTTGAACACTTTATAGCCTAATCGGGTTTTGTTTGACTTCTTTTTTAAAAAAAAATCAAAAATCAAAAGTTGTTACTCTTTCTATTTTATCTTTAGATTTGTTATGCTTCCCATTTGATCCAACTTGAATAAAAACTCAAATATGACTATTATAAGTATAAGATTTTTTTTATCAACTATTATATTGAAAGAATGAGAGTTTAATTTTCAAGATATGAAAAAAAATATAATTAACAGATAAAACTGAAAAAAGAATAACAATCTTAAAAAGTGACTTGGAGAGAGAATATTTTGTGATTTTTTTTATCTGGTGAAACTTTTGAATCATATCTTTGTCTATGGTTATAAAAGTAAAACTCAAGCGTTTACATAATTTTCAAGATTTCTTGACACAAGCGACGAGGTTGGAATGATTCAAACTACATGAGTTTAATGTGTGGGAAGGAGGATTGAAGGGATTGTGGGAAGACTCAAAACTGAAGGAGGGCTTGGAGTGAATCTCCCGATACAAATAACAAAAAAAGCGATAATAACAATATCGCAATATTTGTTTTTAATAAGTTTCGAGTCTACTTATAATATCGTGAAACATATTACATATTAGAAAATAAATTTGATGGTCAATAAAATTAATTGTTAAGATTCGTATCTTGTCATGACGTAAAACCCAATTGTCATGATATAATTTGCTCAATTCATATGATTCAAAATTAAACCAAAACAAAATAAGACAATTTAGAGGCAAAATTGAAACATCTAGGCAGGCCCATCCTATCATTTATGGGTTGAAAATGATGGCAAATATTTAATATTTATCTGTCTTTATTCTTGACTTATATTAACAAGATATTGGGTCACTTAATCATGATTGGTCTAATAGTGCCAAATGATAGAGTTATATTTAAACCATATTTGTTTACTCAAATCTTGTAATTAGCAAGTCTTTGACTTGCACCAGATGTTCCCAATATCAGATATTGGCCCTATGAGGAACTCATATTTGCTACTATGCATGAACCTTTTCATGGCCTCCCATTTTCTTTTATAAAATGATTGATCTTTACACATATGCTCCTTTGTCTTTTATATGATATCATAAGGACTTAGCAGTTTCTTATCAGCCAAGACTCAATACTGCTATGCTTCTGGTGCCGGCTTTGGGTGTCATATCAAAAAAATAATATAAATTCGGTCATTATTCAGAAATATTTTAAGTCTTTTACGTATAAATTTAATGAGACTCATAATACTATTTTTATATAACAATAACACTTCTCTTATCACGGATTGAGATGATCCATATTACATAAGACTTTATAAGCGGAATAGATTTCTGTGACTAGTGGCTTGGTTTGACATGCACCATTTTATACAATGGTTTAAAAGCGCTAGGTCTTGTCGGGACGAAAATAATCTATGGGGGCAAATTAAAAACTAATCATAAGATTAATTGGAGACTAATCAAACTAGTTGGAGGCTTTTGAAATGCTACCTACCTTTACAAGTTAAAGATTCATCTATCAATGTTGCACGTATTTGTAAGTTAAAGATTTAATAATATTGTTTCGCATGTAAAATCTCATATAACACAAATCATTGAATAGATAAAAGACTATTTTACATTATATATATATTTTCTTCATAGGTTATATACAAGAGGAATGTGTAAATACTTTCTCCACTTTATAATCATAATTGATGATTCAATTTGGTTGAAACTTAATTCAAGAATGTGGAACTGGATTGGCTCAAAATGAATCATTGGGTTGGAACCTAAAGACTCACACGACAAGAAGTTTATTTGGTGAGCGACTCCGACAAAACTAGCCAGCTTCTCAAGGGACCAAGGAATCGCACCAATCTCATTTCTTTAATCCTATTTACATTACACAAACAAATGCCAATTACACAATACTTTATCATAGTTTTAAAGTGTGAGCACTCGATTCACCTATAAACTTAAGTTGATAAATCAACGCTTAGGCTAGTTATTTAAATTAATTTAATAATTTACATAATTTTTATACGCGAGGCTCTGAGACTCTGACATGCAGGTCAGATTAATGGGATTTGAACGTGAATTGCTGGACTTGACCCAAAACGTACGACAAAAAGGGTGTAGACAGAAAGTTGGACAAAGCAATCTAATGCCGAGTTTGAAACCCGACCAACCTGTAAGTTCAAATTAATAGGTGGTAACGTGAGTTACAAGATCAATTTTGAGTAATAAGTTTGTATTTCCACTTATCAGTATAAGTTTTTATATGAATCAGACTTCAAACATAGTATTGTAATCTGGTACTAGGCCCTCCGCCTACACTCATTTATGTCATCATGTTTCGGGATAAATGCTTTATAGTCCAAGCATAAGCTCCTTGTCATTCCGACATGCCCACGAGGGCAGTGTTAGATTCACACGTCAAAAGAACGTGAATAAAAAACCCGGTTTAAATAACAATATTGAACATGCACGTCATGTGTGTCTATCAACTAAGACTTTTAAGTGAATCAGACTTCAAAAATCGACCCGACCTAAGAAAACCCTCAAATAGTTTCTCAAATGTCCTCTACAAGGGTTGTTCACCATATTATCATTACCATTTATTATAATTCCGACCCTTCCCATGCTTTTCTCGGACAAAACTGCTTTACCTCAATCATATGAACCCTTGTCTTAAACAACGTTTTGCTCCTCTCTTCTTATTATATTGTCCCTCTGACCTGTCATGGCAAGCATCTTCAATATATTTAAGCTCTAGACTCTCTGTTGCTTCGCTCTCAAGAAACGACCTCTCTCGCCGCCTTCTCGGGTTCTCAATCGGAGGAAAATGGGAAGGAGACCTTGCTGCGACAGGGTGGGGCTGAAGAGAGGGCCGTGGACGATCGAGGAGGACCACAAGCTCATGAACTTCATCCTCAACAATGGCATCCATTGCTGGAGGACTGTACCTAAACTTGCAGGTGCTTATTACTAATTAATTTTCTCATACATATATGTTATTATGTGACATATGATTTGGGTTTTTTTTGTTTATGAAGTATTTATTGAGGTATTTGTATCTTTACTTGTAGGTTTGCTGAGATGCGGGAAGAGCTGCAGGCTGAGATGGATCAACTATCTCCGGCCGGACCTCAAGAGAGGCGATTTCACTGAGGCCGAAGAGGATCAGATCATTCAGCTCCACTCGCGCCTCGGTAACAAGTATGACCTGCTTTTTTTTTCACTTATCAGCTTGAGCTTTTAATGTATAAGTTATGACAGTTTCTTTTTTAAAAATATTCATTTCTCAGCTAGAGATTTTAGGTATACCAGGTTTTATCGATTTCTTTTTTCATATGTCAGCTAAAGCTTTTAGGTGTACGGTGTACCGGGTTTTATCAGATTTTTTTCATTTGTTATCTAAAAGTTTTTAGGTGTACTGGGTTTTTACAGAAAAAAAAAATCATTTGTCAGCTAGAGCTTTTAGGTGTATTAGGTTTTAACATTTTTTTCATCTGTCAGCTTAGTGCTTTTGGGTGTACTGGGTTTTAACATTTTTTTTATTTGTCAGCTAGAATTTTGAAGTATACCCGGGTTTTACAGTTATTCTTTTCAACTATATGTTTGAATTTTTAGGTGTGTCGGGTTTTAATGGTAGTTTATCTACTTTTTTTAGGTGGTCGAAGATTGCAGCAAATTTTCCAGGGCGGACGGACAATGAGATCAAGAACCATTGGAACACAAGAACAAAGAAGAGACTGAAGCAGCTTGGATTGGACCCTCTGACCCACAAGCCTATTGAGGAGACAAAACATGACATGAACAAAAATGCAGAGCCAGAGGACACCAACATTAATGGATCCGAACTAGTATTGAATCAAACAAGTGACATCTTCAACAACCACAACTATGACTTGTTGTGGGGAAGCTTGGATTTGGGGTCCTCCACAACTTCTTCTTACAGTTCTTCGATTTCCACGGAGGAATCGGGGACTGTAATAAGTGATCAGACACAGAACTCTCTGCAATTGCAACAATGGGTGGAGAATTTGGATTCTGTATTGTCATGGGACTTGTTCAGGAACTTGGAGGAAGATTTCTTCTTCCTGGGAAATACCCAGTAATTAATTAGTGGTCTTTTTTGTTTGATTCATTTTTAATTTGATGATCTTGTCAATGAAGCAATTAAAAGGAAAATTTGGGACATTATTGTGTTTTGGAACTGTGTTTTTCAAGTTGTTGTATAATTATTTGTACTCCATTTCTGGAAAAAAAAATTGTTCTCTCAATGTCATAATGGTAATAATTGAATGCTTGACTTGAATGAGATAGATCATGACTGTGTGCTTACTTGATTTGATAGGGTTGAGATAGATTTAAAATATTCTGTTTTTGGTAACTTGCGCTACAAGATTTCTAGATTTCATAGCTCAACTTGAGCTTAGTAATAATAATAATAATACAAATTATGATGCAAATGTGACGTGTTTAAGTTTGGACGTTTGATTCTCAAATTCAACGTATGACATTGTTAAGCCTTAATAAATATAACTTGAATTAACCAATATTTAAAAAAAAAAATTATCGATCTACATCATTTATTAATATTTACTGATATTTATAACTAGATCGACTAGGGCCAGCCCGTTCATAAGGTAAGACTGACTTTTGCCTTGGGCCCTGATCCTAGAGGGGTCTCAAAATATCCAGCCGACCAACTCAATATCAAAAAGGCTCAAAATTTTAAATTATTATCTACATATATATCAAGTTTTATTATCTCAGTAACATCGAAGTCTAAATATTATTCAACATTAAAACTCATATATACCAACTCTTACACTTAATAGTATTGAGAGGTTAATGACATAAGTTTTATATGTGATTATAAGAGAAGCGTCGAAGCCGAAGCGATGACGTCGAAGAAGAACGGTATGGTATATATTATCTTTTCAAAAGAAATGTTTCGTTTCAAATTTTTGTCTTAAGCCGCCGATTTTTTAGGGACGGCGCTGAGATCGACCTATCTGCTACAAGAGTGGATAAATGGATTGATATTTACATAATTGTTGTACATGTATTCAAGGGATCGAGTTGAATATATATTTTTGATGTATAGATTTATTTAAATTAAGTGAATATTAATTGGAGGATTGGTCGTGGCAAGCACCTAATTAAGATCTGGGAAAGATTCATCGTTTACGTGCATGCATCTGTGGGAAGAAGAAGAGCAACTAAAGATTCTCTCACTATGAATTGAACCCATGATCTATAACCGCACCATGTAACATGTTTATGTCGTGTCTTGGCTTTGACTTTGCTCCGTAACTTGAAGCCGTTGACTCTTGGTGAGGTCAATTCCAAGGTTGAATTTAATCTTGTCTTTGACCAAAGTTTAATATTAATCTATGTGAAAAAATAATTAATGAGAACTAAATATCAGTTGAAATGAAACATGGCTGGCTGAATTTAATTGGCACCCACTCTCAAACCCAACTTGTAATAAACATGGTCTCAAATGTTTTAAATTCGAACATAGAATTAATATTCAAATTTAATTTAATACTTCATTTATGAAGGTTTTTAACATCTAATTTATATTTATCATAACCATCAATTTCCAAAATTCACAATTAAGATTTTACTAATTATTTGATTACCATAATATTAAAAATAATGTCTTATTAATTACCACTTGTAATTGTTATTGTTGGATTGTAAATTTTAGGAAAATTTTCACTTAACCACTCTTAAGTTTGAACGAGTTTCACTTAACCACTCTTAAGTTCAAAATTCACTTGTGAAGTCCCCTAAGTTTGTAAAAGTCTCACTTTACCCAATTTCAGTTAACTTTTTAAAAAAATTTGTTAACTTTTTGCAAAATGACGAAAATACCTTCCATTCAAAAAATTAAAAATAATAAATAAAAATGATTTTGAACTTTTTGTTTTCTTATTTTTTACAATATATATATATTAGTATTAATTTTTTTTTATAAAAAAATCATAAAAAACTTAAAAATAAAAAACGATGTTTAAAAATCATTTTAAAATTTTTTAAAAAATAAATATAAACTTTTAAAAAAATATTTTTACTACTAACATAATTTTATTCTTTATATTATACAATGAAAACATTATATAAAAAAGTTTAAAAAACATTTTTATTAATTTATTATAATTTTTCATTAAAAGGGTATTTTCGCCATTTTGCAAAAAAGTTAACATAATTTTTAAAAAAATTAACATAAAAGGGTAAAGTGAAACCTTTTCAAACTTAAAGGACTTCACGAGTTGATTTTGAAGTTAAGGGGATTTAAGTGAAACTCGCCAAATTTAAAAGTAGTTAAGTGAAATTTTCCCTAAATTTTATATTCGAAGAGAGTTATATATGCTCATTGGTAAGGCGTTAACATAAGATGAGTTGAGAAGATGATGATAGATTGAGACGCGTAATAATATAAATAAGCAAGATTAGATTTTGGTAATTAATTCACCAATTATTTATATGTATTTTGTAAGCTTCATGTCATTGTTTTAGTGTCAAAGCTGAGATGAGTGCTCCATTAATTTAGTGTTGGTGTAAGTTTGAGTATCTCCATCAATGGTGGTCCATCACTTTTTTGCCTTCTTCTTGTTGGTCTTATCTATGGTGAACTGGGTTTTTCATTTTTGTACTCACTTGTGTTATGTGTGTGTCCTATAAATAAAAATAGCATTACCATTTATGGATGACTTTATAATAATTTTTGTATTTTTCAATTCTCACATGATCTCCATGTCTTGTGACCCATCCCAATCATAGAAAAAAGTCCACTCCAAAATATATTTAAAATTATATTATCATATATAATTTTAAATATGCTATTTTTAGTGATATATATCATATGTGTTGATTGAAATCGAATTTGTATATTTTAGATCTTAACACACTCGATTTCAGAAAGTTCTAGTCTTGATTGGATAAAAAATTGAATCCTATCAAATTTGAGACATTTTAATATCCTAATATTATTGTATAAAATATAGGAAAAATGGTAACAGACGGTATGCTATCACAAATTTTTAAGAAGGTTTGTGTATTTTGTTAATGACAATGAAATAGTGTGAAGTTTGATTTTTGTGTGTAGAGTCTGTATGTATTTGTACAAAAATGATGAAATTGCAGTTAACATTAAAAAACTATTTTAAGAAAAAATAATTTTAATTTTAAAAAATAATATATTTTAACTAAAATTTGTACTGTCAAATTTTGTAATTTAATTTTCTTAGTTAAATTATTTTAATTCTTAAATTTACGGTCAATTTCGTTATTTTTGTACAAATAAAAATATTTTTCACGAAAAATTAAAATTTACGATACATTTTTATCATAAACAAAGTACACAACAGCCTCTTACAAAAATGTAACAATTAAGAGCAGATTTTTGCCATTTGATCTACACTTTTTTTGATCAATTGAACGATTAAATTCAGTGTGTGGATTTTAGGAAATGAGTTATAAAATGAAGAGAGTAATATTATGGATAGAGTCTTGAGTCAAACGTCACGGTAAATGGGCCGAAAGCGAACAAGAAAAGCCCGACCCATACACTCGTCATGGGCCGAACTTCACATAAACCGGCCCATTTTGGCGCGTGGACGAGAGCGAAAAGTAACGTTGGCATTAATGGCGATCCACGCCTGACCATTTTCTCCTAAAACTGTAAGCTTCTTCTGTTCTGTTCTGTTCTGTTCTGTTCTGTGTTTGTAAATTGTATATTCTTTAATGTTGTGATCGATTTGGTGGCTAAAATGATTAGGTACAATGTTCATATGAGTATTTTGAATCCATTTCCTGAAATTGATGTGGTTATCAAGAAATTTCTGCAGAAATTGTGATCCATGGATCATAGAAAATTGATCATGACTTATGAAACATGTGTTAGTGAAAAGATGTGGTTTGTTCACTCATATCATTTTCAACTTTTTTTTTCTGTATGTGAAAGTATTGTCCATTGCTCAAGTTAAAGGGAAGAGCTTGCAATTTGATTTCTTACTTTTGCTTTTCAGTTTATAGTTTTAGAATTCAGAGATTTAGACTTCTGCTTGAAGTGCCTTACAATGGTCTGTTGAACAATTTGGGTTTTTTTGTGAGATTCAGTGACTTTTGTCCTCGTTTTAGTATTTTAGCTAATGTCGTAGAAACAAATAACAAACTCGTTGAATTTGATAGCTGCAAGCTGCATTCTTGGGCGAGAACTCATACTGACCTGTCTGAATAAATAATGTATAGTTTTGGGTTGAGTTTTTGAAGTTCACTGTAAATTATTAAATTGAGATGGTTCTTCATATTGATGAAATTCTGTGTTTCCTTTTCCACGTTGGACTTGTCATTCGTCGATGCTGCTGTACTGATGTGTTTCGCATTCCTGAATCAGGTAATATATGGGCAATGAGGAGATCAGATCATGGATCGTGTCTGCAGAACATTTGTGAAACTACAGCATAAGGTACACCGTAAACAAAATAAATCTCAACCTCGCTATTTTAATTTCCTTCTCAAATTATACATAACATGTTTGACATATTTGACATTCTCAAGTCACATGAATGACTTGGGATAATCTTCGACGACTTGCAAAAAAATTCGGGTGTCTTACACGTAAGGAGAAATTTAAATTCATTGCATTATGTGGAGTTTACTAGATTGCTTCATACACTTACCATCAGCAATATATTCAGAATTTTCCATGATTAATTTCTGTGTAAGATTTATTTTAGAGGTGTTTTTGCTATTTTAGTCAGTAAAGAAATTTGCTATTCTAGGACCATCTAGAGGTGTTTTTGCTATTTTGTTTGGACATTAGGAATGGGAAGCTTCTGGTGTGTAGTGTGTAGAATTTTGTGGAGAAGTCTAGAAAGAAAGTGAACAAGAGGACAGAAACAGTTAGGCAACGTAGCGTTATGTCAATATCTGAATCCAGAAATGTCCAGATAACACTATAAATTCACAATCAAAGTCCATTTTCGGATAGATTTGCTTTACTTCACTCACTTCACTGCAGCTCACATTTCTTTTCACAGCTTCACATAATGGCATCATCACCATCTGCTCTTTCCAACATCAGTATCTGCTATCCTCCCAACAAAATTCCACCACCAGCGAGATTGAAGAAGCTAGTATCATGTAACAGCATAAAGGCCGTGGCAGGAGGAGCACGAGACACTCTTGATCGCGCGCAGCTGCAGCAGCAACGCCTGCCAAAGCAAAGATTGCTCCATGTTGTGCCTGCAGGTGATCATCATATCTTGACTTGTGCATATTACTGAACATTTCTCATTTCTTGGTTCTTGTTCTTCAGTTCACTCACAAACCAGTCCTTCCTTCCTCAGAACCGTTGTACAGGTTTCCTGCATCAAGACGGATGATGGAGGACCCGCTAGACGGATTCAGCCAGGGAAGAGCGCCTTGGGCGATAAGGGAAGGTGAGAAAGACTACAAGGTGAGGTTCGACGTGCCTGGGATGTCCAAGGACGATGTCAAGGTATGGGTTGAGGATAAAATGCTGGTATTCAAGGCGCAGAAGGCTCAAGAACAGCAACAAGGTCAAGCGAGCTCCAACGACGATTCCAGAAGCAATACAGAAGAAGAATGGCCTGCCAAGAGCTTCGGCAGGTACGGCTGCAGGATTGTGCTGCCTGAGAACATAGCATTTGAGGACATCAAGGCTCAAGTTAAAGATGGAGTCTTATACATGACCATACCTAAAGCCACCAACACCACCAAAACTGTAGACATTCAAGTAGGATAGAGCATTAGCCTCTTGTCTGTAATAAACAATGATCACACATACATGTCAAGCGCATCATTTTGAGAGTGATATGAGAAGTATGGTTTTTTCCTGTAAAGAAATGTGAAAACTTCCATTGACATTACAAAATGTGTTGGACAATTGAGATCTGACCAATATTCTGTATCTACACAATGATTCCAATCCAACAATACAATGGGCCACACATTACATTGTATGTATCTGGTCAAAATGATATAACTAGTAGCTCTCATTCCCCAACACCCTTATCACTTCATTAGCACATGAATCAGATATCAGGTCGTCGATAGATCCAATGATACAAATTAAAAGGACTTTTTCTTCCCGAATTTCTGTCCGCCTTTAGTGATCCGCCTCAGCTCCTGAGTGCCCCTCCGAATTCCCCTAGGACATAAGAAAATGAAGTCAAGAAACTTGGAGGAATGTGGTTATTTAAGAAGCAATAGTGTCACATACCTCTGGTAGAGATACACAAATAGATAGAAAAGTGGTAGCAGCATCAGAGTCAAAATAGAGATGGACAGATAGAATAGGCTTGAATGCTTCTGCACACGTGAAACAACAGAAACATCAATTTTTCTCTGTGATCTCAAAGAAACAACTATTTGACCACATTAGGTGATAGTGAAATTTACCCTCTTCCCTCTAGGAAAGGGTTTTTGACCACCAGAGCAAGTGTGGGCATCACAAAATTGGCGCAAGAAGAATTCTATTGATCACAAAAGAGATTAGCACAAATCCAAAAGCAATTAACAATGATATGCATTACATGGTTTTCAATTGTGCAGAGGAAAGAAACGGCTACCGTGCAGACGGCTAGCTGAAGGGCTCTCATTGACAGGAAAACAATTGTCGGCTAGACTCTGCAGACAAGCAAGCAGGTAGATTATACAAAGTAATCACAAAACTGCAAAATAAGGATGTGAGGCATAACATAACAGAATCTACCTCACATAGATGTCGGTTCCTCGCAGCAGCTGCAGAATTGCACTTAGCCTTACGTGGCTTTGAATGCATTACATAGTCACAGTGTAATGCCCCACATAAGTCTGCCAGACACTTGCTTTGACTCTGGATACAGCATAAGTTTACATGAACCCATTACCATTTGAGTTTTTCAAAATAAAACAAAGGCAAAGAGGTCAAGGTTCATAAGAATGTAAAGAGAGGTGGATTTCTAAAGCAAAACTGGAAGTACTTATATATTGAAATGACGGATTTACCATCAGAGCTTATGCCCTCTTAAGAGATGGATAGGCACGTTTCCACCTACTGATATCTGCATTAAATAGACTATTCCATTCTCTTTTGTCATTTAATACCATGTTCTAATTTCTACCGGATAGTCAAAATGTGATCGTTAATAAGATTTTCCCACATTGATCATATTAGCATAGTTTTAGATATGTTTGGTTACCTTAACAATTTATGTTAACAGTATGCATCCTGAAAAATTAGTCTAATAAAATATCAGCCAACACCAACGGATAACTGAATGAGAACCAGTCTATATTGTCCTTTTAATACGTGTAAACAATTAATAGTGCCTACAAGGAGAAACATAAGACGACATACCACATTAAGCAGATTGTAGTGTCTGTTATCAAAATGTTTATCAAGATATTTTTCTTCATAGAAACTCTTTTTACAGTATCCACATCGCCATTCCTTTGTATCAAAATGGATCTTGTGCTGTTCCTGATCCCTGTACAGATCATTATCCTGGTGGAGCCTACACCTGCTAGAAATTTGATAATTCTCTTTCTCCACAAAGGGCGTCAGATACTGCAACAAATATTAAGGCATGTTAGTTCTGAAATTTTCTGAACTGACTGATTCAGAAGGGTACAAGCCAATTATATGCTAAATCTTCACATACCTCCTCAATTATTTTCCAAGCTGTTCTACTCCTTTCTCTTGAACAGTGTACTTCATGTGCAGATATCCTGAGCATCAAATAGAGCATAAGATGTAACATATTATGAACCCAATCATAAACTTTTAGGTGCAGTAAACACTCTCATATGTCCCAAACTTTCATGAAGTAAATCCCCGCAAGTTAAAGAATCTCTTTCAAAATTCAATTAAGCATGTAAAGACAAAAGTTAATGATCCAGTTCATTTTACCTTGCATCTAAGGATTCTTTGATATCCTGTCATGCACAAGAAATGAAAGAGTTTGTTAGTGGCACATAGCAAAAACAAAGTATACTTCAGAAGAAGTACATGCTATATTACCAGCAAACAAAAGATGGCTTGACCAGCTGGTCAAACAACACTGTACAATACCATGGAAAACAAAGGAAATTGTAATATAGCTCCCGCTACAGTGGAATTCACAAATTCGTCAACAAAACTCAGGAATAGAAAAGAGATCAAATAAAAACGTATATGCAGGAAATGGAGCAAAACAATAATCCAACAGCCTAACTATAGTAGTTCCTAAAATAGTAAAATGCATAGGGGTTCCAAGTAAATTTGGATAACTTATTAGGAGCCAAAGTAAAACTTATCTATAAAATATAGCTAGTCAAGGAAATGCTGACCTAGACAGCCCTACCCCCAAATATTACCTTACAAATAAACTTTAATGTACCCTATCATCGGCACGGGACATTGTTTTGCTTTCCGTCAAGAACAATAGAACGAAGTTATGAGGTTTGGGAAATCACTGACTGGTTCAGCCTCACTGCCCCTCCAATTTTGTAATGAATGCATGTGAATTCTCTTCACAAATACTCCAATGCCCAAATTCCCATTCAGAGCTACCCCATTATTCCCTAAATTTCACAGAATTCAACTAAATCCCATTTCTCCATACAATTGGGTGTTCCTAACCAGCACATCATGATAAAACCTAAATTGAAACAAACCCCAAATGTGGCAACTGCAATTAGCCACCCAAAATCTTCAAAACCCCAGATTTCATATATCATCTGTCACCAAAACTGAAACTTTTGCGTACCCAGAAAATATTTCATCACAAACAGCATCAATAACAAGAAGTAGCAGACATTGACGAAGATTCAAGAAAAGCAGCTACCAAATGAATCGAGAGAAAAAAAGAGAAAGTGGGTTTGTGATGAAATCGATGTACCTGGTCGTGGCGAGGAGAGGCATGACCCAATTGCAGAGAAAGCAATTGGTGGAGGAAGAGGAAAGCGACCCAATTGAACCACCTTCCTCTCATGTTTATTTCAAATTCCTGATTTGTTATTGTCTCTGCTCTCTGCAACATCCCCAGAATTATATACTCTTTTCTCTTACTTTCCAATTCCAGCCAAAACCCGGGCCCACCCGCCACCTAGCCACGCCCCTCCCGCCAATAGAATTTTGACACGTCATCTGAGTGGCCCGTTGACCTGACTTTTTTCCGACGTGGCTTCAAATGCTATCGGTTTTGAACCTAACCGATCAATTACATTTTGAGAAGATAAAATCGAACCAATTTGATTTTAAACATGTCTGTTTTTAGTTTGGTTCCATTTGATTTGTCATGAATCAAATTAAATTTTACGAAATTCTCACATTTTAGATTGTTTTGATTTGTTATTTGACTTATTGGTTAAATTTTATGTGAACAGATTTTTATAAAATTCTAACAAATTTGGTCGATTTTGATTTATTATTTAATTTTTTGTTATTGACCCAATAGTTTGAAGCCCAGTTAATAATGAGTCACTAATACAAATCAATCTGTTTTTGTTTGGTTCAATTTTTATCGGTTCTTATTTTATACATGAATCGATATAGTTCAGGTTCGATTCGATTTTGAACCGACCCAATTTAATTATACATCGATTCACCAGCTCTTTGTTGTTCAATTATTTTTTGGCATCTCATCTTACTCAAGTCTTAAACTTTGTTGTATTATCATGTCATCTTATGATAATCTAATAGCTAATTGATATTAGTATGACAGAAAATTTTGAACCAAAATCTTGAAGATCGGATAATAAAAGTTATACGAAAGTTTTAAGGATGACAACATGCGGGTTTGGGCTGAATTAAATGATTTCCTAAATTATCTGATTGAATATAATACTGGTAGGGAATGTAAATACTGGTAAGGCTATCAACAAGTCGCTCGAGTTTGACTTGCTATAATTGAGTTCGAGGCGAATTCGAGCTCAAGATTAGCTCGAGCCTAATCTTTGAAAACTCGATAGGCTTGCGAGCTGACTTGTTTAATAATTAATTATATATATTTATATTAATATATTTTAAAAATATTTATAATATAATTAGCCAAGTCTAAGTCAAATCAATCTCGAGTTGGCTCATTTATTGTTTATCTAATTTTTAATGAATCTTAAGCGAACCGAATTGAGCCGAACTCGAACTTGTTCACGAACTTAGTTGTATAAACTCGTTCGAGCCCAAGCCAGACCCTTTTTCACAAACCAAGCCCTCTGCCAAAACGAGGCTCGTTTCGGCTCATTTGCACCCCAAAATACATGGTCCCCTCATATTCAGAATATCTTACAAATTTAAGATGAATGTAGTAATCTACCGGAATGGAGATGGACCTGAATGGTTTTTACATGCATTTAATTGTTATCTTAACACAAAACTACAGCAAAGTCCAAAAGGGACAATCAGTCTTTCATTAAAACCACATCCATATGTATGTAAAAGCAAGAAATTGGAGAACAGAAAACCAGATAGACTAAACAGATTGCTACAATCTAAACACCCATTCCGACTTCAAGATAAAGTAACCGTTCTTAAGACTTGAACTGAATCCTCAAGGGAAGAAACAGTTCTGGATGAGCCATTCAGCGTTTTGGTGCCATGTACTGGACACGCTCATCTTCGCATAAAGTCTGCACAATGTCCAAATAATTAGTGATTAGTAGGGCTCTGCAATGTTTCGCTCCGATAATCTGATTATAATGGAAACAGGGTCCCATATAACATATTCCTTTGGAACTCGGAAGTGCCATGTTTACAAAAGGTCTATTAAATGTATGTGTTCTTAATTTAACAAAACTGTAAACAGCCTATTTGCAGTAGAGAGTAATAAATTGGCATTCACAAGAGAGTCTTATCACACTTTTGCCTCTCTACCTGACAGACTAAGTCGGTAGATCTTTGTATGCTTGAATAAATGCATAGAAACAAATAAATGTCAACTTGTAATGTTGTCTTTATTTTATTTAGTTTAGTAAAAAAATTCTATATGCCTCCATTGTATATGATGTGCAATTATGATATCGATACTAAGAACTACATACAAGATCAACCCGTGAAAATATTTTCGTAAGATTACAAATTGATATATTAACATGTCATGAAGGTGCACATTCCTATAAACCTAGAACAAACAAAATCATAGCATTGCATCAACCATGGGCATTCATACCTGCAAGTCTTCTGAAAGTGACTCGGTCACTGCAAGAGTGTAACAGCCAGGGGCAAATCTTCCTGAAAAAGGTCAGATCGGTCAACCTTCGAGTTTAACAATACAAACAACAACTATACATGAATATCAGGATTCAAACAATTGTAAGTAGTATCTCGTTTCAGTATTTGAAAGGTGAATCACACATACAAAACTATCGACAAAGGTCTGAGGCAGTCAAACAATTCCTAAACTTAGAATCAAACATGCAAGTCTTTTCATCTTATCATTTAGAGCGCTAATTATTGTGAATGATTAATCTACATGCAAGTATATGCATGGATGCAACATGCAAGTCACCAGTGAGCCGATGGAACTGTGTACTCAGTATAGGTCCACAACTCATAATTAGATATTTGAATCAGAAATAAGGATCACATGCAGTTTCTCAATGTGTTATGGACAAGGTTCCATTCTCCCTTCCAAACTCTCATCTCCAACAAGGTTTTAGTTCATATCCTTTTTTATTCTTTTGCTGGAATATCTTCTATTATATTAGAACACATATTGTGTTAATATTTTCCAGTCTTATTCCCATACCTTGTTGGCAGAATAGTACAAGACTGCAACTAATTCTTTGGGATGAAATCATTAAATGTTTAAAAGGCTTAACGCAAAGCAAAGCAAGATACGGCAAAACATAAGCTTCAAACTTTGCATGGCCGCTTGCTAGAATATGTATTCAATGTGATATATCTTTCAGATGAAGGCTCAAATTTCACATAGGGGTCTACCAGTTCCAAGCAGTTGACCAGTTGCATGTCAGTATCTTTTATGCGAAAGTGTAAATGTTAGAGAAATATAAGCGACTTGAGGCCTCAATTTGAGAACAAAACAAGTCATTGTTAACTTTCTGAATCAGCAAGGAACTCAATTATCTCTTATAATCTCTCACATGAAAAAACCCAGAAAATGAGCAGTAAATAAGGCATCTTCTAATCAAATGAAGAACTCCTGAAGGTCCAATTAACAAAAACATAAAGAAAAGATCATATGAAATAATATGCATGCAACAAGACTGCTCAACATACCAATTCGCAGCCATCGTGCAGCCCAACTCCTGCTTGGATCCATCACCGTAATTATCCTGTGTAGTAACAAGAAAAGCAAAGCATTAAATTTAAAAAAATCAAGGTAGTCGAACACAATACGACATTGAACTCGAATGTCAGAACCACAAAACCCTTGTTTCCTTCTACCTAATCTTAAATATTTTAGGTCTCAAAACCCAAAAATCTCATCAAAACAACCACACATTGACAGCCAAGTCCCCAAAGTTGTGTTCATTACATTACACATCAAGAGAAGTAGCAATCTATGGTTCAAAGTTCAACAGAAAATATAAAATATGTATTTCCCAAAACAGGAGGAGGTTATGCACATAATAGAACATACCCATTGAAATTAGGGGTAGTGGACTCAGCAACACGTTCTTGATCTCCATCCATCTGTAAGAAGGGGCAATTCTCACAGCCTGATTCCCTAAACTGCAATAGCACCAAACAAAAGACCCATATTCACAACAAATCATGATACAGTCAAGAAAACCATAAACCCTAATTCAAGCCAGCACAAACCCTAGAAAATTGAGAACCTGATCGTAGGTCTTGACGAGGCGGCAGCGAAGGCAAGCCCTGAGCTCGTGACCAAAGCTGGTCGGAATTTGCGCCGGAGCTGTTCCCATGGTTCACTACCTGATACAATCCACAACCGATTAGAGAGGTCGATCAAGTTGCTGGTTCTTTCGCCAAATGGGTACGCTCCAAATTGAGTTTTTTACTCAATGTGTGTGTTATTTATCTCTCTGATTAGGTTTCAGAACATAATTGCATTGTCAATGGCGGCAGGAACATCAAAGCTCCTTCTTTTACCGTTTTTTTGAGAAAATTGAAGGCAAAAAACTCAAACCCAAGAAGGAAAAGACAAAACTTACGGATTGTTTCTGGAAGACGAACACTGAAGGAGAGGAGGAAGCAAGAACCAGCGCGATGTTGCCCAGATTTGTGCTCTGACTCTGGTTTTTGCGTCTCGTGCGTGAGGGAGAGAGGTGAAGCAAATCGACTATGCTTTAAAAACGAACGATGCTTCTGGAGAAGGGTGTGATCGTCATTTCATGCAACACCCTAAGTGTAAGTGACGACAGGTCGTTTCTTTGTTTCCTTTCCCATGAAACGAAGATGCTGGTAAGGAAGGGTATAATCGTCATTTCAGGCGGCAACATATAAGATTATTGCTTACGTGGACAAGATCCAGCCGTCTATTTCGTATACGTGGAATAAGTAATCCGACAGGTCGTTCCTTTTTCCTTTTTACGAAACAGCAATGCTTGTAGAAGGGATGGCAGAAATACCCGAACCCGACGAGTATCCAATTAACCTGCCCAGATAGGAACAGGTAAAACACGCAAAAAAACAAGTACAAGTTGGGTACGGGTTTTCCCTTCGAGTTTTTAGTCAGGTACGAGTTTACCTATATCTGTCCCGTTCCAAATCCGTATCATATAAAAATAAATTATTTTACATATTATATGTAATTAATTTATAACAAAAAAGAATTAAAATAATTTTTAATCAAAGCAATTATGCAGATAATTATACATTATATATAAAATATAAAACAATTATATATTATACATTGCGGACAATTTAAATTTTTTTTACATTTTAGATAGTTTTGGGTCAAGTTTCAGGTAAAACCTATACCGGACGGGTTTTGAGCGGGACGATTACCCCCTCACTTTGAACGCGTTTTTTCTGGGTCGGATACCCGTTAAAATCTTTCGGGTACGGGTGTGGGTTTGGTCAAACCCGACCCGTTGCTATCCTTAGATTTCAGGCGACACCCTATGCTTCCGTGGAAAAGATCCAGCCTTCTATTTTGTATACGTGGAATAAGTGATCCGACAGGTCGTTTCTTTCTTTCATTTGACGATGCTTGTTGAGAAGGGTATAATCGTCATTTCACGCGACACCCTACAAGTTCATGCTTACGTGGACAAGATCCAGCCGTTTATTCCGTACACGTGGAATACGTAATACGACGGGTCGTTTCTTCGTTTCCTCTTGCGAAGCAACAACACCAGAACCAGTGTGGAGCAAAATTGGCGAAGGAACGAGACGAACATCAAATTCAACACTGTACAGAGAAGTTGAATAATAGATATTAGATCGATGACAGCGAAGAGCGATTCATTTTCAATTCCTTGACTCGGTTTCTCATTTTTTATATATTATACGTACAAATCAGTAGCTGGGTTCGGATAAGCGTACCCACTTGATGATTGTTTTTTACTAATTGAAGAAAAAAAAAAGTCTTCCCCAAATTTTTTTTTATTTATTTTCATCGCTAAAAGATTGAGTTTTGAGGAGTTTTAGATCTCTCGATGCTGAGCCCACTTGAAACCCGGTCGTGAAAATCTCAAACTGGTTCGGGGATGGGCGGTTTCTGGGTTCTGGTGTGGGCGGTGGCTGTGGCGGCGGCGATGGGCGTCGCCGGTGGCCGGAGCTTGGAGGCGCCGTACAGGGTCCACACGCTGTTCTCGGTGGAGTGCCAGAACTACTTCGATTGGCAGACGGTGGGCCTAATGCACAGCTTCAGGAAGGCCCGACAACCCGGGCCCATAACCCGGCTCCTGAGCTGCACGGAGGAGGAGAGGAGGAGCTACAGGGGGATGGACTTGGCGCCTACCATGGAGGTCCCTTCGATGAGCAGGCACCCCAGAACAGGAGACTGGTGATTGTTTTTTTTTTCAGTTTTTGTGTTGGGTTTGGCGGTTTGTGTCAAAATTGGGGGTTGTGGTGTTTTGAAGCTGAATGTTGCTGATGGGTTTTGAGTCTTGTTATTGTTGTTGTTGGTTGATTTTGAAGTGTGATGGTATTGTATTGCGAGTATTGGGTTTGGTTGAAAGCATGTGAAGAGTCTGGTTGGTGTCCACCACTGTGATGCATTTCATGAGTAAAATGTGAATGCTAATTTGCTTGGTCAGGCTTTTGGAGCTTTTGTAGTGTGTTTTAGGGGAATTGGGCATAGCCTGGCTGGATGCATTATTCCATCATTTTTGGCATCACCTGGCTAGATGCAGTATTCTCTTTGTGTTGGGTTTAGCTGTTTTGTTGTTGGGTTGATGTCAAAATTGGGGATCGGGCTGATGATTGTGGTGTTTTGAAGCTGAAGCTTGCTGATAAGTTATGAGTAAGATCATGGTGCTTTTAATTGATTTTGAAGTGGGTTGATTTGTAAATATTGGGTTTTGAGTTAGATTGTGTTGTCACTTTTGTTTGATTTTGAAGTTGGTTGATGTGTAAATATTGGGTTTTGAGTGAGATAGTGTTGTCACTTTTGGTTGATTTTGAAGTGGGTTGATATGCAAAATTGGGTTTTGAGTTAGATTGTGCTGCCACTTTTGGTTGATTTTGAAGTGAGTTGATGTGCAAATATTGGGGATTTGAGTATTGTGTTGTCACTTTTGGTTGATTTTGAAGTGGGTTGCTATGAATTATTGGGTTCAATTGAAGGATGGGAAGAGTCTGGCTAAGCTTATATTTTGTTTGATCTCCCCTTGATATCATCAACCAGCCTGATACACTTCACGAATACAATGTGAAGGTTAATTTGCTCGCTCCATCTTTTGGAGCTTTTGTAGTGTATTTTAGGCGAATTGGGTGCAACCTGGTTTGATGCACTATTCCATCATTTTGCCACCTGTGGCTGCAACTTAGTGGTGTCATTTCCACCTAAGGCGTTTCGTGTTGGATATTAACAGGTGAGTTCTGGTTTGCAGGTACCCTGCAATTAACAAGCCTGCTGGAATAGTCCATTGGCTTGAACATAGTAAAGAAGCAGAAAATGTTGATTGGGTTGTGATTTTGGATGCTGACATGATCATCCGAGGACCAATTGTTCCGTGGGAGCTTGGTGCCGAGAAAGGCAAGCCTGTTGCAGCATATTATGGGTACTTGCATTCATTGTATTTGATTCATTCTGCAGTAAAGCTGCATGTCTCGCTAAACTTTGTAAGAAATTAATTGTTGGAGAGACATGATTAGTTAATGAAAATGCATCTACCTTAATAGGAGCTTACCAAACAAGAGGCTTTTGCACTAACATTTTGGAGATTGGTTAATTGGTTGGGATATACTATAATACAGTGTATCGCCTGTGTAAAGTTGAATAAATATGTGCATTACTCTTTACCGTTTCTCATTTGTACCTTCTAGCCATTATAGATATCGATATTCATTTTAGAATGACTTGCTATTTCAGGTACTTGATTGGATGTGATAACATTCTAGCTAAAATACACACAACACACCCTGAACTATGTGACAAAGTCGGGGGGCTTTTAGCCATGCATATAGATGATCTACGAGCATTGGCTCCCATGTGGCTTTCCAAAACAGAAGAAGTGCGTGAAGATAAAGCTCACTGGGCAACCAACATAACCGGTGACATTTATGCACAAGGCTGGATTAGTGAGATGTATGGATATTCGTTTGGCGCAGCAGAGGTTCTCTAATATATTATTTTCTGTCCCTCGAAACAATTTGTTTTCCATTTTGAGTTGCACCTAATATTTCTGTTATGATTATCATTAATGTAATGTTACTTGTTTTCCCAGGTTGGACTTCAGCACAAAATTAATGATAATTTAATGATCTACCCTGGCTATATTCCACGAGAAGGCGTCGAGCCTATTCTTCTTCACTACGGCTTGCGCTTCACTGTTGGGAACTGGTCTTTCACTAAGTTAGATCACCATGAAGATGATATTGCTTATGACTGTGGCCGGCTTTTTCCCGAGCCTCCTTACCCAAGAGAGGTATGTGAACCGAAAAAGAGTTTTTTATTGGACAAGATTATATTTTAGTAATATTTACGTGTTTCACCTCCGCCCATTGTGTTACATCTGTTGTGTGCTCCCTTATTCTGCTCAAAATGGATCTGAGGGACTTTTGGAAGGTAAAAACTCAAGATGATTTATAATTACAGGTAAAGTTGATGGAGTCTGATCCCAATGCAAGAAGGGGGTTATTTCTTAGCATAGAGTGCATTAACACTTTAAACGAGGGTCTGTTATTGCAACATGCAGCAAATGGATGCGCAAAGCCTAAGTTCTCAAAGTACTTGAGCTTTTTGAAGAGCAAAACATTTGCTGAATTAACTCGGCCTAAATTGTTAACTGCTAAAGGCGTAAAGAAAGAAGAGGCTGCGTTGGAGGAGCAAGAAGCCCCTGATAAATCCGACAGGCCACATCCCAAAATTCACACCATTTTTTCCACAGAATGTATTCCTTACTTCGATTGGCAGACTGTAGGGCTTGTTCATAGTTTTCACCTGAGTGGCCAGCCTGGAAATATAACAAGGCTTCTCAGCTGTACTGATGAAGAGTTGGAGCGATACACGGGCCGTGACTTGGCTCCAACCCATTACGTCCCTTCCATGAGCCGACATCCATTAACCGGTGATTGGTAATTTACTTCTTTTTTTCATACGTATGTTTTCTTTTGCTTCTGATGTTTCAGCACTTTCGGACTTATTCATCACGCATTCTCGGTTATGGTTTGAGTTTATTCCGTTAATTACTTAACCTCTCCATGTCTGTCACTTGCTTGTATATGATAAAACCTCAATCATAATTGTGCAGCTGAAGTATATATGAGAAAAAATAGAGCTTAATTATATAGCTGACTAACTATATGCAATCTCCAATCCAAAGAATGAGTTAAAGGGAAAATTGCAAAAAGGTGCCCAAGGGTGCTGTGTTGTTTGTTTTGCTTGCATTTTTTTGCAAAATGTGTGTGTTTTTAGAAAAATGACGAAATTGTCCCTGAAAATAAATTTTCTTATTTTAAAAAAATATTTCAAAAGTTTTTCTGTTTTTACCTTTTAACTAAAATCTGTAATTTAATTTTTTAATTATACTATTTTAAGTTAAAATTATGTTATAATAGTCTTAATTTTAATTTCAGGTACAATTTCGTCATTTTATAAAAATATACACATTTTGCAAAAAAATGCAAACAACATGGCACCTTTTTGCAATTAACAAACACCTTTTTGCAAAAGTGTCAAATAATGGCACCTTTTTTGCAAATTTCTCTAAGTTAAAAGACGACTGAATCTGTAAAAATCAATGTCATGAGTTATCTGGCAATGTAGGCTGAAAGCGTACTTTTGTTTCCAACGTTTCAGGTACCCAGCAATTAACAAGCCAGCTGCAGTCTTGCATTGGCTTAATCACGCAGACATTGATGCAGAAATAGAATACATAGTAATTCTCGATGCTGATATGATCATGAGAGGCCCCATAACACCCTGGGAATTCAAAGCAGCACGTGGCCGCCCAGTTTCAACGCCCTACGAGTAAGATTTGTCTCTACACTATTTATGCACCTGAACACGAGTTTAATTTAGGCGATATATATATATATATATATATCTAAATCTCATAATGTCTGTTGTTAGCTATCTGATTGGATGTAACAATGAGCTTGCGAAACTCCATACCCGCCATCCTGAAGCGTGCGATAAGGTCGGGGGTGTAATCATCATGCATATAGATGATCTCCGGAAATTCGCTCTATTGTGGCTGCACAAAACTGAGGAGGTCCGGGCCGATAAAGCTCATTATGCTACGAATATCACTGGAGATATATACTCGTCTGGCTGGATAAGCGAGATGTATGGTTACTCATTTGGCGCAGCAGAGGTACACTATTTTACGACCACAGTCTAATAATATCTGTATGAAATCATCTTACTCATCTCAGTCCACGAAAACATGAAGAAAAAAAAACTTAACGTGTTTAGCAGTGTTCTAAATATCTGTCCAGGCGGTGCCTAGGCGGGGATTTTTAGAACACTGACCCGATTTTACCTAATCGGGCGGATCAAGTCGGCTAGGCGGAATCAAACGGGTCTAGACTGATTCGAGCTATTTTTTCAAAATTAATTTTTGTAAACAAATAATAATATAAAATGCCAAAAATTAAAATAATTTAGACTAATAGATACTTTTGTTGGTACTTTTATTGATTTTGAAGGACATTTATATTCTAAATATTTATAATTATTTAATTCTGTATGTATAATAAATTATTTAATAAGATAAAAAATAGAGAAATTCAAATCTAATTAATCTCTGGAGCCCCTATCCGCCCGACTAGCGCCTAGCGTTTTTTAGAACCTTGATATTTAGAGAATATTGTATATATAGTTATCATTTGTATTAAATTATTGATAAGTTCCGAATAAGGACTAAAATCTGCAAGTTGGGATCTGGATTATACTCAATAATCTACTGAGCATTTTGTTGCCTTTTATTCTAAATGCAGTTGAAGTTACGGCACATTATAAACAGGGAGATATTGCTATACCCGGGATATGTTCCCGAACCCGGCGTCAAGTACAGAGTCTTCCACTACGGATTGGAATTTCGTGTTGGGAACTGGAGCTTCGACAAGGCAAATTGGAGGGACACTGACATTGTCAACAAATGCTGGTCTACGTTTCCAGACCCGCCAGACCCTTCCACGCTCGACAGGACAGACGAGAACGCGCTGCAGCGCGACCTGCTCAGCATAGAATGCGGAAAAATGCTCAACGAAGGCTTGCGCCTTCACCACGAGAAAAACTGCCCTGATCCAAAACAGGAGGCCACAACTTCAAGAAAAATCGGAAGGGTTGCCGAAGAAGAACAAGTCGTAAGAAACAAGAACGTGTCGAATGAGTTAAAGGAATCGTCTTTATCTACTTCAGCAGACGGGACGTTGAGTACTTTCAGGTTCTGGGTTGTTGCCGCGTGGGCGCTTTCTGGGTTTTGTTTCTTGGCAGTCATGATGTTGGTGTTTTCGGGTCGTAAGGGGAAGCGAACGAAAGGTAAGATTCTCAGAATCAAGAGAAGATCATATCCTGGCTCGACGGATTCGAATAGGCATCAATAAGAGAATGCATTGTTCAAGAAACTTGGAGGCTAGGAAAATTCTTTGGCAGAACCAAACAGGTTCACAGTAAAATGTTCATGTGCAGCAAGGTAGTGGATTCTTCCAAGGTTGTCTGTTTGGTTGTGTTCCCAGCATAGTTTTGGTTACAACCTTCTGCATAGAGATCAGTTTAAAGTTCACACGCACAGCAAATGAGATTAATGAATTAGTTTTAGCTTTGTCAGCTTCCACATGCCAACATCAAAAGCAGAACCTATACCAGTCCTGAGTATGTGTTGTAATTTTGTAATGTAATTGAAATTTGAGGCTATTCTCTCTATCTACAGTATTGAGAAGGCCACCACAACTGTTTTTATTTGGACCCATTTTGTGGTTTTCAATGTTTTTGAAAATCAAGCCACATATGTACATAGGGCTGCCCAAAAATACAACCGAACCAATTTAAAAAATAACTAAACCGAATATAATTGATTTGATTCGGTTTAAACTCAAACTGAATCGAAACTCGATTAATTTGGACATTTGACTCGTTATAAGTTATGGTTCTTTAGAAATCGAAACTAAAGATATTGGTCCAACAAAAATTAAGTTAAGATCGACCAAAAATGTGAAAATTTCATGAAAATCAGTTCAAAAGAAATCCAACAAAAAATCGGCAAGTTAACTAATATATGAAAGCGGTCTAAATTGTGAAAATTTTATTAACCAAATTTATAAAAGAGATAATGACATTATGTTACACTTAACTATAGCGAAATGACACTTTCATACCCTAACTATTTTTGTCTCATTTTTAATACCCTAACAAACTTTTTGTGAGAAACTATGCTAAAATGACTAAAATACCCCTGATTTAAAAAATCAAAATAAAATTAGTCCAATATGATTTATCAAACCATATTTAAAATGGTTCAAATTTAATTTTACATTTCGGGCATAATTGTATTTGCATCTTAAGTACAAATCAAATTGAATCAGAGATAAAAAAAATTGAACCAATTCAATTTATAGTTTATTACACCAAGGGTAGTTTAGGTATTTTAGACATTTTAGAGGTAGGTTGTCACAAAAAAATTGTTAGGGTACTAAAAAAGAGAGAAAAATAGTTAGGGTATGAAAGTATCATTTCGTTATAATTAGATGTATCAAAGTGTCATTATCCCTTTATAAAATAAAATTGTATCGAAGTGAACCAAAAATGGTCTCAATTTTTGTTTTTTAAAAATTAAATAAACGAACCGACCCAAAAATGAACCTTAAATGCATATGAACATATGTTATGAATTAATCTTCGTGTTTGTTTAGTTCGATGAGATATTTAAACTCACGTTATGGTATCAATAGTCAAAGAAATCACATGTATCAGTTATATTATGATATCAGTAGTCAAAGAAATCACTTATATTGATGATAAGTTATTAACAAAACTCGTGACATACATGTTGACCGGATTAATCTTGAGTCATACACGTTGACTTGTACTTAGACCCTTAAATTCAAATTAACCCCAAGTAACGGGAAGTTGAGAGTAACGTTTAAGTTAAGGGTGTGGGCCCTCCTGAGGAAAGCTGAAAAATGGAGTGAGTGCTACAAAAAACATGGGCCCACAGCTTTTTTTGTTTTGAATTTTGAAATTTAAACGGTACGCAATTGAGGAACAGAGCAAAAGCTCAAATCCAAAAAAAAACAGAGGAAAAGACCCACCTTGAGGAAGAAGAAGAAGAAGAAGGTTTCAGGATCTGAATTCTTTGAAGAGATGGTGGATTCAACTTGTCTCATGCAGATGCAACAACCCTTCTCTTACGTTTCTGGATTTGCCATCAATGACTCCAAACAGGTGAATTCTGATTTCCTCAATGATATCTCAGAACCAGACAATCTTAGGACACTGTGGTGTTTACAATTCTAGGCATGATCCTGTGGTTTTGTGTGATTCTGTGAAAATTCCCTTCATTTTCTTTGGTTTTCCTAGCAACCAAACAAGCCCATTTCAATTTCTTCAGATGGGTAATTTCTTTTTTTCTGGGTTTGATGGTTCCTCCATGTAAAGATTGAAACTTTGTGTGTTGCAGGGCAACCCAATTCATGGTCTCAGCCAATCCATCTCCTTTGGGAGGTTCATGTCAGAATCAGAGCCACTGGCTTGGGAAAAATGGTCCACCTTCTCAACACACAAGAGCTATGTAGAAGAAGCACAGAGATATGCTCAGCCTGGCTCTGTTGCTCAGAAGAAAGCTTTCTTTGAAGCCCACTACAAGGAGCTTGCTGCAAGAAAAGCTGCTGCTGCTCTTGAACAAGCACAGGCTGCTTCAGAAAGTGCCCCTCAACCAGAATGCACTCATTTTCAGACAGAGGTTTCAGATTCTCATGCCCCAGTTCAAGAACAGGAGGCCAAGGTTGAACTTGTTCCCAGTACAGTACCAGATTTGGTTCTTGAGGCTTATAGGCCTAACTCAAGCCCAGTTCTTGAAAATGCTGATGATAGCAAGGAGGTTGCAGCAATGGAGCTAGCTGAAACACCCTCTCAACCTTCTATGGAGGTTACAGTTTCTAACAATGACCAATACCTTAGCAATGTCAAGGAGACTGGGACACCTTCAATGGAGAAACCTCTATTAAAGGTTGGAGCTCTGAATTGTGCTTTCTTGTTCTGGATTGAGTCTGAGTTCAAGCTGACATTTTTCTGATACAGGATTTGAAACTGAGTCAAGAAGATTCAGCTCCAAGGAAGAAGAAACTGGTATTCTCTAACTTGAGGACTTCCATGTACAGCAGGCCATCAAAGGCACCACCTTCACCAGCCAAGCCCATAGCTTCTGTTTGGCCAAAGAGAGAACCCAATTTCACCCCAGTCAGCAAGATCTCTTCAGTAGACTTCTTTGACAAGAGGAAGTCAACCCCCAAATCAGCTCATAAGTCAATGAGCTTCACACCAGCCAGAGAGCTCAACAAGCTGACTTCAACTGTTATCAGGAAGATTGAGAATTCAAGATATGGAGCTGGAGCTGGAGCTGGAGCTAGTTCTTCATACAAAGATAAAAACTGCTGCACTCCTCTAAGAACTCCAACTATGGTGTCTTCTTATTTCTCTGACTCTTTACTTACACCTTTATGTGAACAATCTCTCAATAAGTTATAATTTAGATGGAACTGTTTTGGAACTGCAGGCATGTGTCAATAAGGCTGATAAGCACCCTCTAGCCACCCCTCGGTCCGAAAATAGAAGGTACATATGGTTTTACGAACCTTTGCACATAACTAGGCAATAATGGTGAGGTGATTTCTCATGTACATTCTTGTCATGTCTATAAATTGCAGGCTTAGAACTTACCTTGATCCAGCTTCTGACAGCAAACCAGTTGGCTCAAGGTGGTGCTTCCTCTCTACTGAGTAAGAAGTTGTCTTTTGAAGCACTTGTGAGACGTCATATCACATTTTGTATAAATGATCATGCCCGTGAGCTAAATCCGATAAAAGATCATACATATGGAATCATGAGCAATTGCTGTTAGTCACATTGTTCAGCTATGGAAAGATTAGGGTGATAGAGTGATTCAGATTCAGCAGCATTGTAGTCAATTTCAAGAGAGATTGTGTTCTAATAATAGCCGTGTTCATTTACTGCAGTTGTACAAAATTTCGTAGTGCCAGCCGAGACAAAGGGCAGTCCCCGTCTACTGTCTTCAGCTTGAGGACGGAAGAAAGAGCCGCAAGAAGAAAGGAGGCAAGCCTTCGCCATTTTGATTTCTCTTATAAGTTAACTCTCTATCTGATGTGCTCTGAAAACACTTATGATTACAGTCTTACCTTTGTTTCCTTTTCTCTGCCTGTGACTACAGAAACTCGAAGAAAAGTTCAATGCGAAATTTACCGAAAAGGTGCAGCTGCAAACTAAAATCAAGGTTAGCATCCATCACCAATCTTACCTTTTGCCCTCATTGCAAAGCTCGTTGGTTTCAGAAGTAACACTGATCTTCTTCACCATCTGCACAGGAAAAGGCGGAAACAGAAATCAAGAGATTGCGACAAACCCTTTGCTTCAAAGCACGACCACTGCCTGATTTCTACAAGGATAGACCAACCACAAACAATGAGACAACAACAAAGGTAATTACATTTACAGTGGCTTCATTCTTATTCAATTCTTGATAGAAGATAAGAAGTCAGATAAAGAATAGAACTTTATGTGCACAGGTCCTTCCACATCCTCAGACACCAAAGCTAGGCACATTACTCGGCCTAACCGCCTTACCCCAGAAACCTACTGTCAAGAACAGCAGCTCAAAGAAAGTCCTTCCCAAGAGCGGTCAAGCCCCGATTAGCATCCTCTCCGCACGCTTCAGAATGCCTGCTCATGAGAATGCATCTCCCAACATTCAACACGGATAGTCAACAAAAATCTACAACCTCGAAGCTATATGCATTTGATCAATGCCCTTGCAGCTCAAATTCACATAACCCCAGAAATTGACACCAGCAAGAGAAAGGAGCACATGATTAGAATCACAGCAAATTCACAGATTTGCTTAGTTTCATTGAGTCTGTAATTACCATACCAGCAAGCTGTTTTTTTTCCTACAGCAAGTTCAAGGTTTTGATTGTTTGTGTTTCTTTGAATGAACTAACAAAGCTTCATTAGTTGAAAGTAAATTTGGTTATTTGTGCCTAAACAAGCAAATACTGCAAATCAAATCAAATCAACAAGTAACCAAATCTTCAAATTTATTAGAAAATTTAAAAAAACAGCATTACATTACACAAATCTTATAGGAATAATCTCAGCTAGCGTAACTAACTTGACGTCATTCTCACATAACTACATACTATAGTTAGTTTATTTTTTTTCATTTGAGAACCACGCTAGTTTTGGTAAATATTATCTAGCTACATTTTCGGTTAATTTTAACTTAACATCGTCAGTTTTGTTACAAAATGACTGAAATGCCCATGAAAGTTATTCAAATTTTCAAATCATGTCATTAGTCTCATTTGTTCACTTTCTCTCACCTCCATTCATTTTCACCGAAACTCTCTCTTCTGATTCTCTTCTCTTCTCTTTATGAGGAGAACACGAAGATGTAACAGTGTAAATTTGTATTAAAAGATAAAAAATCACAAAAATATAACAATGTCGTCAAATTAGTTGTAAGTAACTGAAATTATCCTTATCTTGTATTATTACCCCAATTCAATATTGGGGCCAAGTAGAACAGAAATTTAAAAACAACACGAGAAACAAGCTAATCAACCTCAGAGAATGTGCAATTGCAATCAAATCATAAAAAACCATCCTCACTCACTCTCATCCCCAATTCGACCTAATTTCGTTCGTCATCATCGTCGCCGTCGTCGAGTACATAATTGCCGGCCGCCACGAGCCGCCAGTTGAGGAGGCGGTGGTTGAGGACGACGTCGCCGGATCTGAGCTTGTGGGTCCCCTTGACCTTGTCCCTAGGCCTCAGAACCGGGTCGGCGGGGTCGGGTACGGGCTTTCCGGCGGGCTTGGAGTGGTTGGTGGGCTTGGAGGAGACCTTGGAGAATGACCCGGCGGTGGGGGGAGAGGCGAGCTTGTGGGGCCTGGAGTCGGGTCTCCGGTCGGGCGGGGCTCCGAATGTCCTGACGAGACCGTGTTGGCGACCCTCTCTCTTCATCGTTGCCGATTCGGTTTGTGGGCAAAGTAGTGAGTTGTTGGAGTTGCAGAGGGAGCTTTATATATATAGAGATCGAGATTGAGTTCAGGAAAGAGGTTTTTGGTTTGAAGGAGAAGCAAGTTGCTTGATGAGCAAGGAGCACCGACATTAATGGCGGTTACTTGGCTAAACTTAATTAACTACGTAAAATAGACAGCTTACTATATTTAATCGGCCAACATTTTTATTTATACTATATTTTAACGCTTCATCATCTCTCAGCGGGATCAAACTTACGACCTCATTATAATTAATGTGATGTTCAATTTATGGTGTAGTAGTGTGTGTTCGATTTCTCTTTTATAATTTATCGTACATAATTTAATGTATGGGTCCAAATAAAGGTTTATACTCGAACTCAATCTTTTGGACTCCAGTTCAAATTTTAACCGATTGATCAAACAAGCATTGGTTCTGAGAATGTAAACGAGCCGAGCTTTTAACGAGACGCTCGAGCTCTACTCATTAAATATTCGGCTCGACCTCGTTATAATCGAGCCCGAGCCGAATTCGAGTTCAAGATTGAGTTTGTTTAATAAACGAGCAGAGCTCGAACCTAACTTTTTAAGGCTTAGTAGGTTCGCTAGCCGGCTCGTTTAATATTAAATGAATTATTATATTTTTATATTAATATATTTATAAAATACTTATAATAGAATTAGACAAGCTGAACCAAGTCGAACTCGAGCTTATTCATATAAGCTCGATCGAGCCCGAACCAAGTTCAAGCCGAACACTTTTTTTACAAGCCGAGTCGAACCTTACCAAAATGAGGCTAGACCCGTTTACACCCCTGGTTGGTTCTATCTCAATCAAAACGTACTCTCATGACGCATTATCATTTAAATCACATAATTTTTTATGCTCTTAATTATTGCTTTACTTCAATTATTTATTTATTCCGCATATCAATCTTACTCGTTATAACACATTTATTCACAATGGAACAATAAGCAATGTATAAGAATATGCACATGAAATTTGCCATAATTAACTATGTAATAAGAACATTATTTTTCTTTGCTATGTACAACGTGCCTAAGAACCAACACGGTATAGACTATCAAGAAGAATCAATCTATTATAGCTAACTGTTTCTACTATAATACATAACCTGTTAGGTGAAAGAAGAACAGTTCATTACACGGCGTCTTCGGGGTTTGTCTGAGCAGAAGACTGAAGAAATGGCTCTGCAACTTCCTTCTCCTTCTCCGCCTTAGTTGAAGAGACCACGTCACCTTTCTTTGCCGGATACAACAAGTAGTGTTGGCACATGAAAAGAATGTCGAAGAACATAGATATCTGCAGATGCAATGGTGTTGATCACGACAAAAATCATGCATGCAAAAGGAATGATAGATGTAAATAGAGAGACATGTGTGCTTCATACCAGCGATAGCAATGTCTTCCCTATATTCCCGTAGAAGTTGACCCAAGAATCTGCAGCACGCGACAAGTTTAGAATCAACACTATGAATTGGGGGTGATATCGTTTGGAAATAACTAACTAAAACAAGAGCGCGTACTTTGATCTACGGACTGCACGGTCATCTGTCCGTAATTTGCAACCCCTCCACAAAAATCGAGTAAGATGTTGCCAATGCTGAATCCATCCGTGCTCTTACGCCCAAAGTTCATAAATGCCTACATATCATATTTTAGTTCATTAGAAGATATCAATGGCTAATCTAGCAGATAAGAGTAAATAAGTATTTAGAGGAACCCTAGTCTCAAAGGCCAGTGAGTGATTAAGCCCAGTCAAACAACTAAGAAATAGTTTAGACATGTCAATGATCATAAATATCATATTAGTGGGACTGTGATGTGGGTCTTCTTATTTATCATCCACAATATAATAAACTTAACCCAAAAGGGATTGTTTGACAAAGTGACTAATTACATGCAGCTAGATAGTGCCAAAATAAGGGAGATTTTCAGATGAATGATTGAAAAGTAACAAGTGCAGGCACCAAAGCAAATAATAGGTTAGTAACACTGAACATATATGAATACCAGCAAAATGCATAGAGTTGAGATTCTGTCGTATAGTAATATATGGAAATTAAGAGATGTCTATAGGATGGTAAGTGAATAATAATAATTAAAAGTTGCCTTAAATAGTTGAAAATAATTTCATCAAATTTAACTCTTACCTGTGGAATATATTTGATGACTGTCATAAAAACTTGAATTGAGCTGCAAGAGAATTCAACTCGTAATAGTTAGAAATATAAATCTACAAAAAAACAGGTCAATTATGGTTTTATATAAAAGTAATCATAGGCAAGTGGTACTTATGTGATGTACAAAACAAAATATAATGTATGCAACAATTCACATGTGAATTTAGATGTGGGATTATTTCCTTGTTTTCTTTTTGACAATGAGGGATTATTGAAATGTCTTCTTCTAACATGTGAATTTAGATGGTATAGTTCCTAAAATGAAAAAAAAAACATCACAAATTATAGGACGGGCCAATTTCTTGGATGGATCACAAAACAAAGCAAGAAATTAGACTTGACCAGTCAAGTACTAAAGAGTATAATTCCTACTTCTGCTACACAAATCTAAGCAGATCGTGTAAATATCATCATCGACATCCTCACACAGAACCATACAAGCAAAGCAAAGGAGTAGCTATAAATTTCAGCCTATCATTTAAATTTTTAATTGTCAAATAAATATTTGATTTAAAATCACCATTAATACATAATGATTTATCCATTAATACCTTAAAAGTTAAGAATCTGCCATCTAAGTTATCACATAGGTCAATATAAAAGGTTCAGAAGTACCACAAGGAGAACATACTTGAAAATGGAGATTAGCCATAGCCATGAATGGGTTGGCAGCGCCAAGAAAAAGCATACTGCAGCACCAAGCCACACAGCAGAAACAATTGCTAGAGAAATCTTAGAGACCTTCTGAACTCCACGCTATAAAAAAATAACTAACAAGTCAGCTTCAAGATTTCAGTTCAGAAAATTGCCGAGTACATGAGGATGTTCAACATATAAGAGACGGTAAGTTCAAAAATAATGCATAATGAAGTCACAACCACTAACATCATAGATTGCAATCTGGAACAGAGTAATGGCTGTCAACAGAACAGCATGAATCGAAAATGCTACATCATTTGCAGCTACGGGTATCATCTGCAATAAGAATTAAAAAGACAAGGGAAAAAAATTAATTGAGTATTATACATATCATTCACCACAAACGATACCCTCATCAAACACCAAATTAACTGTATTATTGTTCAAGAAAACAGCTCTAATGCAAACAGAGGCGGCTTTACTTCATCGGGCTTTGTCCAAGTGTTAGGTATGGCTACCCAATCCCTTGCCCTATTCAGCAAGACATTAGGATCATATTTATAAGTAAAAAACTCAGCATAAGGTTCTCTGTTCAGGAGAGGTATTAATTGCTTTTGCTCAAATAACATGTCTATATTTATGCATCATTGAATAAAAACATTCTCAAAATAGTTTTAGTCTATATTTATGTCCAACCTTCTCAAGTACCCCGACTTGTCTGATTAATCCTCTGTTAATCCCTCATTAATCATGTAATCCGATTAATCCCCAGAAGGCTATATCCACCTGACTGGCGTCTAACATTTCTTAGAACACCAAAATCTGAGCTGAACATGTGACCTTAGTGTTAACCAGACTCTAATACCATATTGAAGATGAACTCAAAAAAAAAGCTTAAACTAGTAGTTGAATTCTAACTTACTACTTTGAATCTAGAATCTAGAATCAGCTCCTATTCCTAGAAATGATGCGTATAATCAATGAAATCAAAATAGCAGAACAATAAACAAAACAAAACAACAAAAAAACAAATTTGAGCTGACCCACAGTGAGATTCAACCATCATTATAAACAACTCGTATAAACAATAAATAGTACCTCTCCAAGACCATACTTTTCTCTGTACTGTTTCTGCACAGCGGAGCTGAAGTAGAGAGTCGCGTTGTAGATGAGATACGACGAGTGCTTCGTCAAATTCAGCACCACGAAATCGAAGTTCAGCCCCACAACCCTGATTCAAAACAACAAAAACACCACTCAAATCGAACGAAACCCAAAAAGAAAACCTCTAAACCAGAATCAGATTTGGGGGAGAGAAAAAAAAAGTACCGTTTCCGGCGAAAATTCATGACGACCTGCGGGTAGAAGCTGATCGACCATGCGAAGAAAGCTGTCCATCCCAAGACCTCGTACACCACCTCCAGAGGAATCGAATTCCACGAAGAACCCATTTTCTCTGGTTCTCGAATTCGATCGGAGCAGAGAGAGAGAGAGAGAATCTAAAATCTTAACTGATTCTTCTGTGAAATGCGAAATTGTGTATTGTATGTGCCCAAGAAAGAGGGAGTATACAAATACATATACATATATATATATGTATGTATATACAATGCTGACTTGTTGAGTCCGTGGATCGGGCCAATCTGGGCCGTCCATGTGGGCCCATGTGGTGACGTGGAAGGCCCATGTTCCTTATCTAACTTTCCTTTTGTCTCCACCAAACTAATTTGTGAGTGAACATGGTGAAGATGAGAGCTACATTCACTTCCCAAGTCCTATCTTTGTGGTGTATGGGTACTTTAAATGGGCCACAGTCGCAAATGGCAGCAATATTATTTTATTTTTATGTAATTAGATGAGACAAATATCTCATGCTATAATAAAATAGCAATATAGAGATTTCTAAATTTGATGGCGTGATATTTCGATATAATTTTTTTCGGCACGAAACTTAAGAGTACCGGGCTCAAGACGTACTCTTAAGTAGAATGGAGTCCAATATTGTCACTTGACTCCACCGAGAGAGAAAGGCCCAAGAAAAATTGTAAACATAAGTTACAATATGATATTAATAACGAAAAACCTTTGGATAGGGGTTTTTAGTCCGATTCACAATCTAGACAACACAAAGTCCGTTTAAGGCCGAAAGAAGAAAACATCAACAAACATGTCGAGACGATTGAAAAATGGAAATCTAAACTTTCAATATTTATACAGGATTTCTTTTGAATCTTTCTCAACGTTCACAAAATTGTGAAAAGAAAATAAAATCAAAAGAATTGCTAAGAACAAAGAGTTAGGTAGATGAGAGGGGCTAAATTTCGGAGAGACGGCTGGGTTGGAGAGATATTGTCCATTCAATGCTGATTTGAAATTAACTTGTGAGATTCATTTGATAGTTTTAGATCTCAATTAGAGATATTCAGAGATTGTGGTTCCTATAATAAATGAAATAAATAAAAAGAAAATGTTAAAGAAAAGAAAAGAAGTATTACTTTTCCTACGGCTTTGGAGATCATGTTCAGTAGGGATGGCACTGGACGAGTTTGGAGTGAGTCTTGTAATTCTAGACTTCTCAAAATTAGGTACCTTGTTTTGAACGCATGCCATTTCCAGATATTTTGTTATATAACATGTCCTGAAACCAGACCCAACAGGTACGGATAATTTACAAATCCCGAACACATCCTGAAATCAGACGTTATTTCAATTTTCTTTTATAACCCGTTCTGTATTATATGATCATCACTTAATTAATTTTACATACATCACGTTATTTATGTATAAAACATGGTGTAACAAAACATATTTTTTACTATAAAAATAAGTAGGTAGAGTATTATGATAAACAAGATAATGCGTAATATGTAGCAAGCACTAAAACCAAAATTATTCTTTTATAAAATAAGCTAACCATAAAAGAAAATGAAGATCATAAAACCAAAGCCCGAGAGCTAAACAAAATAACCCGACAAATGAAAATACAAATACTTAAACTCGAGACACCATAAAAGTGATGTCTTTACCGCTTGACCCAACTCGTGTTGGCAATAACAAAAACTTAGTTAAAACTTCACAATGAATGAACAACCAGCAGTGCAATTGAAGTACAATATTAGTTCCATTTCTCTAATTATTGTATAAGGTTGCAATTCACACACAAACTACACTTGAATAACAAGACACCACTAGGAGTTGTCTGGAGATTTATTTGGAAGCAGAGACAACAAACATGTTTCAGTCCCCAAATTTTAAGTACAATGAGGGATTATGGGAGGGAATACAAATACAGTGCAGATGTTATTAAATCCAGACAGGCCATTTAGTCAATGGGCTACCAAAAAATGACACTAATTTATCCAGTGTTCAAGTTATCATAGTTCATGCAAACAAATAGGAGAGCTTAAGAAGATCCACCAGTCTCGAGATGCTTGATGTGTTGGATCTGCTTTCCTGGGTTCAAGCCCTTGGGGCAGGCACGGGCGCAATTCAATATAGTATGGCACCGGTAGAGTTTGAACTCGTCGTTTATTGCATCCAGTCGCTCCTTCGTGTACTCATCACGACTGTCACTAATCCATCTGCAAGTACAAACTCAAATTCAACTATTTAGCGGACATGCAAAGTTAAAATCAGTTATGTTTTCCAGCAGATGTAAATTATCATCATATTGAGCATATATCAAAGTAGAATGTCAATTTATATGAAAGTGGCTTCTGATTCTCTGGCTAAACATGAAAGGGAGTCTATAAGAACTTGCATGAACAGAAATATTCATACTGTGAAAACCACTTAGAAGGAATCTAAAAGAACTTGAATGAGACAGCAAATGGAAAGGAGCTCAGCAGTTAAAATGGTCACCATACCATACACCATAAGATATTCTTCACCGTGACATATCAATGTTTTTGATAAAAAATGACAGAAACATGCAAACGGCAGGCAAAGTCATCATAGTCATACGAGCTTTTCTTATATTTATTTTACCATGGTGGAAGAGTATCCTTCATATACGTGTTATGTCGATTAAAAAAATCAAATCATTTAAAGGTCGTCCATAACCAAACTCAACACCAGCCATATACATAGGCTTCATTACAAAACTAGTGGGATGTGACATAGCTCAAGGTCCGCGTTACCAAGTTTCAATGCTTAGAAGCAGGTCTCCTACCCTTGAGAGTTGAGAACACTAATTAGGTTAAAGGTCAGATGCTGCAGCAGCATTTCCGATAATCCACAAAGAGGGTGAAAGTGGTTTCTAAATCCTACCTGCATTTTATGATACAAAGGACCGTAATACCCTATTTAACTTAGATGCTTCTTTGTGAATACTTAAAAGTTGTGACATTGAGCCTAGTATCAAAACCCCAAGTTCATGGGTAGAGCCCCGGCGGCGTCCATCAAATAACGACAACAACAAAATCTATCAGATGTGGGACTCGACTTCAATTGAGATACATGGCTGCATATGGAACAAGGACGGGGCCTATAGAAAGGGACACAAGTAAGAAAAAACCAAACTTGGACTGCATATGGAACAAGGACGGGGCCTATAGAAAGGGACACAAGTAAGAAAAAACCAAACTTTGATATCATTTTCAACTTACCCACACAACTTAAGTAACTATCCAGAATCCAGATGGTCCAGCTAATATAATTGTGTAAACACTAAACACCAATGTGCCCACAAACTTGTAGTCATCATGAACCCAAACTCACTTCCATCAAAGACTAACTTTTGCAATGAAAAATCATATACTAATCGATGTTTAACCAATAAATCAGCATATAAACGACGACCCAATACTGAAATAGCAATCACCTGTTGGCGTGGAGCAGAGCAGCAGGACCCAGATACGATTCCGGGTTCCACCAGTAGCTAGGGCACGAGGTGCTGCAGCAAGCACAGAGGATACACTCGTACATCCCATCGAGCTTGGCCCTGTCCTTCTTGCTCTGCAGGATCTCCTTCCCGGCCACCTCCGGCGGGTTCTTCCTCTTGAGCCAGGGCTCGATGCTCTTGTACTGGTTGTAGAAGTTGGTCATGTCCACGACCAGGTCCTTGATCACGAACATGTGCGGGAGCGGCGTGACCGTCGAGCTCGACCCCGGCTCGATCTTGGTGAGGCACGCGAGCCCGTTGCAGCCGTCGATGTTCATCGCGCACGACCCGCAGATCCCCTCCCGGCACGACCTCCGGAAGGTCAGCGACGGGTCGATCTCGTTCTTGATCTTGATGAGCGCGTCGAGGACCATCGGTCCACAGTTCTTGAGGTCGATCTCGTAGTCCCGGAGCTCCGGCTTCGACGGGTTGTCCGGGTTCCACCGGTAGATCTGGAACGTCTTCAGGTTCTGGGCCGTCGTGCTCGCCACCGCCGCGTAGAGGCGGTTGAGGAGGAGAATCGACGGCGGAGAGGACCAGGAAATGGAGGCGGCTCGCCGGAGCAGAGCTGTGGCCATGGCTGCGCTGTGGAGAGAATCGAAACAAAACAAAATAGAACAGAGTGAGGTGTGGTTTTGTGGATTTTGGGGAGGGAGGTGGGGGTGGCGAGTAATTAGGAGGGGCGAGGAGGGGTGTTTTGGGAATTCGGCAGGTTTTGATTTGATTGGGTTCGGTGTGTGTGACGTGGCGGGTTTGGGGCCGTTGAAAGGTGACGAAACGGTCGTCGATCGTTGAACGATGAGGCGTCATTTTTTGAGCCGCGAACGAGAAAAGATACGGAGGCGCGTGTTCGCCATGGGCCTTTCCTCTCTGTTTATGGGCTTTTATTGGCCCATTTTTAGACGGCCCGTGGTAGCAGGATGAGGTAGAATAAGCCACGTCGACTGTAATTTTACAAATCAAAACTATAACAATGAAGTTTCGATTTTATTTCACTAAATTTTTTGTTATTTTTTTATTATATGAATATGAGGATGCAATCCAATAAAAACTATGTCTTTCAAACACATATAAAAATTATGGTAATAGATGGTAATGATATTAATTCAAGCTTTATTAATTGAATAAGTAAAATAATAGCCAAAAGGATATATGGGTAAATGTGACCATTTCCAAAAATAAAACTTTATTATTTGCGTCTCATATTTCACAAAATCCACTAAAGATTTCACAAAATTATTTGAAATAAAATATTACTTTCATAATAAATAACTATTTTATCATAATTGTTTCATTTTCTTCAAAATTAATTAAACTTGAATTACTGTATGAAAATGAAACACATATTGCGGTATGAAAATGTTTATATAGTCTCGTCAATTATGATTTTATAAATCAAAACTAAATTAATGAAGTTTTGGTTTTATTTTACTAAACAGTTTGTTATTTTTGTCTATTATATGAACATATGTATTTAATACACGAATTTTCCCAATTTCTCTTCGAGTTCTCATGCCTCCTTATTTTTTGCTTCGCCAAGTACTTTCCAATCCCCGAGTTTTATAACCTTGGTTATTTAACGGTAATCACAATAATATTTGAAAGTCTCTAAACCGACTTTTACAACATTGAAAAAGAACATGCAATTTTCTGATTTTTTTTTAAATATCAGTCAATTTCGATATGATTAATTTTTCTCCACTCATTTTTTCCGAATAAATATACATCTTTAACCACATGGAACAACATATTCATATAATTTCAACATGTTCAGAGCTCATTTCCCTACCATCAACAAACCGTTACTCAACTCACCAATCCACAAGAAAAAATTAGTCCACTAATGATACTGAAATAAAGTGACATCAAATTGCCAACAACAAATATATTGAACTTGTTATGTTACCAACACAGTTGCTTACTGTCCAAGTAACGTTTTTTTCCTTCACATAAACAGGATGGAGCTGAAAGTGGGAAGAAACTGCTCAACCCTACACAGATCATGAAATCAGGATCTCACTACCAGCAGCAGACCCAGTCATTGCAGTACCTTCACAAGCCGTGCCATAGCTACTAGACGGGACCGGTGATTGCAACCGGACGGGAATTGACGGAAAATAGTCCACCGGATGGTCAAACAAACAGCTTCGCCCGAACTTGCATATCCCATACTGCTCGTAATGCCAGCAGATCTTTTCGTCCTGCATTGACCATAAAAATCTTTCATTTCAAAAATATAGCGCAAAACATGATAATGGGTATGCAGCAATGAGAATGAATCAGTATTATATGCAAGTTTCTAGCGCCAAATTTAAATTTTCATGAAAAGGGTGTGTTATCTTGTGTTCCAAGTATCTTCATGTGCCATAAGAGAAACTTACAGGTCTGAGAGGTAGGCCCTTGTCGCTGAGAGAGCAGACGGGCAAACTTGAAACTCGGTTTTCCTTGGGATGGTGATACTTGCAAGCTGACCTGCATTTACAGTCTCCGGTCTTCATATAGTAACCACAGTCAGGTTCGCCTGGTCTTTCAGGGAATTCAGCAACTTCTATCTTTGGCTGATGGTATCCAGAAACATATGTCTTGTTCTTGAAAATGTCCGCCCCGATGGCTGAATTGATTTGCCAAGCGGTTTCTTGTGGATAAAATGATTTTGGGGAGAAACTCTTTTGACTGAGAGCCTTTTCAGGATATCTCGAGTACTGGATCTTGGGATGGTGGTACTTGCATGTGGATCCGTACTTACAGTTACCGGTTCTCATGTAGTAATCACAATCAGGCTGGCCCAGTCGTTGAGGGAACTCGTCGAGCTCGATCTGCAGTCGATTGTAGGTGGAAACATTTCTGTTCACTAAATTGTCCGGTGAAATAATTTGCCAAGGATCTTCTTCTGGATAGGCAGCGGCCTACATGAGCCAAGATTAGGCAGCTTAAGAGCCCAAGACCAAAAAAAATTAAATAATACAGTACTTGACTAGTTCTGAGTTAGGAAATTTTGCAAGTATCATTTGCTTCCTCCATCTAAAGAAGAACAAACAAAGGTTACAAAAGCTATCATATCTTGGCTAGCCATCCTCGCAGCAATATCTTAAAATTCATATTTACCGGACAAACAAATAGAGACGGAATGAAATCAAACTTATCTAATTACCTAACTCAGTGTAGGAAAACTCATTATAGTTGCAATCATTACTATTTAGAATGGAATTCCATCCTCAATCTAGGGTTAACTATAGATTCAACCGGACTTAATTTCAAAGAACGCCAACTTATAGTTGGTGCAACACAGAATCTGCCTCCAATCTGAGAAGGATCTACACTTCTGTTAATTTTCATTCACTTGTCTAAAATGAAATCACGAAGAGCCATAATAGCAGGTTGTGGAAAACTATAGTACATCACATTCAAAAATCGGGAAACATTTATCAAACTTGGGGTGGAAATTACCAATGCCACTAACTCATACTATATTCTACTCTTTTTTTCAAAGAAGCTAGGGATTTGTTGCTAGCGCCTTGAGTAATCTTGAACGTAAGTTCGAGAAGTACATGGATATCTAACTTTCGGAATCTTGCTAGCTTTCCTATGGGTCTTGAAGCTCAATACCAAGAAGAAAATGAGAAATTTACTACAGTCTGTGCAAGCAGATGACAGAAATACGTAAACAATTCCTGAGAAATCGGTTAAAAACAAATTTCACTAGTAAAAGATACCTGAGATCCATTCCATTCGTATGTTGCATCGACTTCACCAGAAATTGAATCCATCATGGGTGCATTAGATAAGTGTGTATCCACGTAGGAAACAGTCTCGTCTGACATCAAATGTGAAGACCATGATGCTAAAGCTGGTTGTGATGCTGTCCCCAATTCTTGGGAAGGATCCGATTCACCATTATGATTCAAAAAAGAACCATTTAATTCTCCCAGAGGCTTGAGAGTTGGAGTTACGTTGCGCAAATTTTCTGTTGGTTCAGGATGATGAAACCTGCACGTGGCTCCATAACCACAGGAACCATTGCGCAAGTAAAAGTCACAAACAATCACTCCCTGTGCCAAATGGAGAAAGAATTTCCATACAAAGCAATTATGTACGAAATTTCCAACATCCCTATCATATGTAAGACTTGCAATCAATGGAATATATGAGGATTACCTCTCGTAAAGGCAAACCTAGATAATTTAGCTCTGGTGGTGTCTCAGTCTGTTCACTTTGGTGTCTGTATCTACAAGTTTCCCCAAACTTGCACCCTGCTGCAGTACGATAATACTGCAACGCCAAACACAACATGCTGAATTCTCAATGCAAAATATACTAACTCCTGCCATCCCCCCCAAAATATATTTATTTCTTATTTGCAAAATATAAGAATTCAAACTTTACTGCTTAACATTCCACTATTTACCCTCTTTTGCTCTCATATCCTACCTAACTACTTAAGTTGTTATAACTAGCTTGGTGATGGATATTATTGGAAATTCATGACTAATTAAATAACTGAGATGGAAATGAGACACTTATTCTGGGACATACATTGTGAGAAAGTAAGACACTTATGTTGGGACATATACACTATCGCATATCACATCATTTTAAAGAGAGTAAATAAAAAGTGTGGCAAAACATTCAGACAGTGAAACAAATAAAACACTGAAAATTATATCTCACTGCTGTCTCAAAGTGACCATCTGCTTGCATAATTCATTACCCTGCCTTAATCGTTACAACAATACATTCGTATATTCTCCTATGTTCTAAACTAAGTGTTCACTTTCCTTCCAAACAAGTGAATTATGCATGGATTGCCAATAATATTCAAGTGTGAGTTAGTAACTTCAGAACGGAGAGAGTATTTCATTAATCTTTCTAACTATATGTTTCCACTGCCCCAAGACAAACTATTTACTTCATCAGAATAGCTTATAACTACTAAATTTCTGTTTCCATATCATCTTCTCTGCATTTGAACTTCATGCAAAAAAGAATTACCAAATTGACGCTTCAAACTCTACCTTCACCTCCAAGATCTTTTCCCAGTAAATCGCCCTCACTAAACTAAGTAATCTTATACACAAACAGAAGGGAATTGCTATGGTTCATTACAAATAAACAAGAAAAAAAGGAATTAGCTCGTAAATGAAATCAACACAATAACAAGAATATAACACAACATAACAATGATCTTTAGCAATGTAATGTACCTTGCATTCAGTATTGCTAGCCTGTTCTACGAGCTCGTCTTTGCTCCTCTCCCTGGCACCCTGAAATCACAATCAGTAATAAAACAAACATAGAGAACCCAAAAACACAAATTCAAGACAAAACCAAACCAAATTATAAAACAAAAAAACAAACCTTCGTAGCTACCTGATTCATTGCCCTCTTCTTCACCGGGTGATTGAACTTACAAGAGAGCCCAAATTTGCAATACCCATTTCTGACATAAAATGAGCAATCCTCAGCGTAAGGCCTCAATGGGTACTGATCCTTGGCGCCCTCGAACCCACCTTCCCCTCCAAAATCATCACCGAGCCTGTCCTCGCCGACCCAGTTCTGGGTCTGCTCCAATTCAACATTTTGAATCGCTTCCGCTATGGACCGACCAGGGTCGAGACGAGACCCATCAGATTCTGGGCTCGAACACTGGTTAAGCCACTGAAGAACCTCAGGTTTCTGGGTCTGGTTCTGGGTCTCGAGGTCTCCGACAAGACCCATGAGGTGTCTCCTCGCGCAGAGAAATCCAGAAACCCTAAAGGAGACAATCTGATTTGGGTAACCCAAATTTTATAGCTGTTTCTAAAAAAAAAGTTTCAGCTTTTTGTTTTTGGTTTTGGTTTTGGTTTTGATTTTGGCAATTTTTGGTTGAACTCGAGACGACAAGCTTCTGTAACGTCGTTTTGACGCCATTTACATTTTTATGTAACGCTGTTAACATTTTATTTACTCACAAAACCGTTTCTAGCATTGAAAATTCCAATTTTCGAAAGCGTTATTTTTTATTTTTTAAAGAAGGTTTAGTTTTTCTAAGGAAATAATATTTACTCCAGTCTAGTTCACTTCCAAATTTTTAAATTAATTATATATAATTTTATCATCGGAAATTAAGGAATTTAAGTTGTAATTCGATATTCACTTTTTCTTGTGGCTGCTCAAACTCGGGTTAATTGGGACATGTGGTCTGAATCAAAAATTAAAATGTGATTTTGTGTGATTTTTTTTATTTGGGTAATTTTTGTAAAAAGAAGACTGGGTGGAGAGAAAAAGAGAAATTGGCTAGGGAGATGTTAGAAGATTTTTTTTCTTCTTGCTTTTGGATCTCAGACTCTCCGCATCTATTCGACAACGATACCAATTGAGAGAGAGAGCAAGAGATGTGTTGGGATGAATAAGAGAAGTGATCGGACAAAAGAACAATATGTGTACGAACAAGGATCATCAGTCTGTTACTATCGATGACGATGATTAGATATTGAGCCACGTATCTTGTATTAAACCATTACCGGTTAACCGTAGTTTTTTATTTTAAAAATCAAACCAGACCATATCGGTTATCAGAATCGGAAAACCAAAATCGGTGCCAACCATTCCGGTTCCGGTTAATTCCGGTCCGGTTCTATACAAATTTAGTGTAAATAAGAAAGTAGTTGGTTACAAAAACTAACTTGAACTAGATCACTATATTAATTTGAGGACATACCTTGCTCATCAAGCAACTTGCTTCTCCCACAAACCAAAACCTATTTCTTGATCTGAATCTTGATCTCTCTATATACAAAGCTCCCTCTGCAATTTCAACAACTCATGATATGGGTACTGTAATGTTGTTTGTTAAATTTCTAATAAATTTGAAGATTTGGTTACTTGTTCATTGTTGATTTGTTAGTTCACTCAAAGAAACACAAACAATCAGAAACCTTGAATTTGCTGTGGAAAAAAAAACAGCTTGCTGGTATGGTAATTACAGACTCAATGAAACTGAGCAAATCTGTGAATTTGCTATTATGGGCTCCTTTCTCTTGCTGGTGTCAATTTCTGGGTTTATGTGAATTTGAGCTGAAAGGGCATTGATCAAATGCATATAGCTTCAAGATTGGAGGTTTTTGTTTGGCTATCCATGTTGAATGATTGGAGATCAGTTATTGACCCATTTGAATTTAAGCTACAATTTCACATTCAGTGTTGAATTTATGACAGATACATGGTTTGATTACAATGATCAAAACATGAGACCATGTTTGTGATTTTCTACAATGCTGCAACAAGATAATCTGCATGCCATTTCCTGTGTAATTTCAATTTATGCGATTTCTGGGCCTCTATCAGATCCATGATTGCTGGTTCTGGTTCTGAAAGATTTAGATTTCTGGCTGAATATCTGAGCAAGTGCGCTCTTCGATCTTGCCATCGTCTCCGGCCTCTGGATCGAGCTGCTCCCGCCATTTTTCCTAGCAAGATCTTCGGACAATGTCTTCACGAGGCTCGCAAAACGACGCCTAAACGTTGGATACCTCGATACCGATTTCGTTATCCCCAGCAGCCTTCACCCAAAAAACGCAAGTATATAAATATAGACCAGTTCTCTAAGAAATGATAGGCAGTAGTCGGAAATTAATCGGATTAATAAGATTGATTAGGGATTGACATAGGATTGATTGAGGATTGATCGGACAAGTTGAAGATTTTCATAACACTGATAAAAGCGTAACTGAAATCAAGTGAGTACCCAAACTTTAAAATTCATCGGTGTTACTATCCTAAACTTTAATTTTCTGTCACTCTAACACAGTCTGAGTTTTGATTTTTCAAACTAACAAAATTGCCCTTCAAGTAATTAATTAAATAATGACCCTTAAACACACAAATCCTAAACTCCTAAAAACAGCACACCCATTTCCTAAACCTCGAAACCCTAAAAATAGATACTAACAAATAGGTAAAAGCGCATAGGGGCAAAATAGACATTTCACATTTATTTTCTAATGCCTGATGTTTTAATGAGCCTAAAGTTCATGGTAGTAACACGATGCATTTTGAAATTCGGGAATGCTTAGTTACCTTCGAGCTAACGCATCCAGTTCAGCTCGTTTGCGTTCAGATTCAGGAGGCGAGCCAAAACTCAAATTCTTCAACCTCGCCGGGTCGCTGCTCAGAAGAACTAGCTTGGAGAGAAAGTCCTCTTCTTCCCCAGAGAGGTTCTCGGCTTTGATCTGGTCTTTGATGATCAGCAGAGGGTTAAAAAACCAGTCAAAGAAAGCGTCTTTGGGCCTGTTCGTGGTCGTTATCTCAACACCACCACCTACGCACGCACACAACCGAAGTCGATCAACAGTATTTTCCAGCAAATCGTCAAAAACCCGAATGAGAAAAATCAAATTTTGCTCACACAATAAGCCGGGAGAGTTAGCTTTGCCGGATAGCAAGAGCGTCTGAAGAACACAATAAGCCGGTAAGCCAATGCTCACTACATTGCTACCCTTACTAGACTTGGCGTCTTCAATGTCTTCGAGCGTGATCACTCCCTTAGTAACCATAATATCCCCGTGGCGATGACAATCCTTAAACAAGCCGTTAAGCAGCTACACAAGCTTTCATTTAGCGCCTAAACGAGAAACTAACATCACATAATGCATGTATGATCGAAATCTCATACCTCGACTGGTTTCAAGTCCATTATAGGGTTTTTGAATGAAGCTGCTCGGGAAAGAGGCTCTCTGAGGGATCCGGATTTCGCCAGAGAAGTTGCGCGGGAGATGGACGATGACAGATCAGGCCTCATCCGGTATCTAGGCCTGTTAGTTTCAGAAATATAAGATACCTCGTCGGTTTTCTTTTTGGCACAAACATAAATTACTCGAGAGATGGATTGCAATTTACTACCTAGGAAAACACGATCCTTCAGGCATGTCAAGAATGTCATTACTGTACTCGTCGTAGATTGACAGGGAAGCAATAATGTAACACATCCCGAACCATAAAGAAGACTCCTAAAATCCAAAGCCAATGTATCAGTATATATATGGTTTGTATAATTTGTGTATTCAAACATAAGTACATAAAAATGGTTAATGATTAACCTGATAAGCTACCAGTGCAGCATAAGCGCCGAGGAAGATACTGGAAATCATGGAGGCTAGCACAGCCCCAACAACAGCCAGCGGCCAGAGCAGAATAGCAAGACCTGCGAATGGTACGCATATCGTCTCCAAGAAAGGGCCTTCGCGGCCTATAAGGTCATGGAACAGACGGTGCCATCCCTTAAAGAGCATGTACGGACTCTTGTAGAGGGCAACGAGGGATATCACGGGAAAGTCAACCACGAAGCCGATGACTCCCGCTATAACAGCACCAGGAAGATGAATCAATCTGTAACAAGCCAACACAAAAAGAGTCGTTGAAGGAACAGACAAGTCAATATTACATAGATTTTGATATTATAAGGCATATACAAGTAACAAACTTAATCTCGTAATATTTCTTTTCGGGAGGCCCTTGAATTCGTAGGTCTGCCATAAACGAGAAGAAGGAATGAAAGCAAACATCCGTGAAATCCCTTACAATAGTGAAACTGCCTTCAATGGTACTCCAAGTCCCATCCTGAAAATGCAGTAATGTTTATAAATTTTTCAAAGGAAAAGAAGTAATAACAAGACAAAAACGATTTTTATGAGGTACAATTAAAAAGGACATACATACATACAAACAATGGAGAACTTGGCTAGTCTTTCCTTCTCCAACAGCGCCAAAAGTAGCAAATATTGGTGCCAGAAAGCCATATGCTGCACCGCCTACGATGCTTCCAGCGATTCCAACCACGGGCCATGAGATCAATATAGCAGAAACGGATATGCAGAGTACAAGCTTCAAAACCGGCCCTAAACGTCTAGTTCTGCTCGATTGGAAAATGAACAGGTTAGGTAGAGAGATTAAAAGGGGAAATATGGAAATACAAAATGTGGTAAGTACCTGATAATGGAATAACATGTCCAGACTAAGTGTAGTGGCCAAAGACCCAATATGATAGCGGAGCATGCAATTGTCATGACAAGGCATATGAGTGGGCAGAGAACGATGCCTAATGTAAACGAGAGAAAAATATAAGCTACCAATGAATCTGAGCCAACTCAATGTGTAACATGCCATAAGTATACATTGATATCCTTCATATGAGTCACTACTACTCACAAAGCATAAAAAAAGTGTAATAGAAATTAGCTACATCTATTACACACAGAAAGCAAAACAAATATACAGTTTTTTTTTCAGGAAAATCCCACAAGCAAATCTAGATTAACTGCGGCACCATTTTTATAACCAAAAGAAACCCAATAATAAGAAGAAATACATAAGTGAAAAAGACAAGAAATTGGAGAAAAAAGACGGACCTTTAAGGGTGCCCAGAAGCAGAAGGCCAATGAAGAAAGGTAGGAAGCAGATGAAGTGCCACAACGTAGACAAAAAGCCCGTTGGAGGCTCCATATCTCCCCCAAAGTATAATAGCCCTACTCACCCACCACCAAGATCTCCTCCACCAAAATTCACCACCACAAACCCATCAATCTCAGAGTTCCAATCTCAAAACCCATCAATATCCTTACTTCAAGAAAGCAAGTTGTTTCAAAAGACCTTGAAGAACCCAAATATAAGGCATAAACAAGTCTTGAAGCAAACCCCACAACAGAAACTTGCACAAAACTTTAATAATTTTCTGGTTCTGACAACAAAATAGAAAAAACAACAGGTCAGCCTGTTTCTTGTATTTTTCTAGTGGTAAAGATGGGAGCAAGAGTTGCTGTGAAGATTAAAATTTGAAAAGTAATATAATATTCTATAATTTTTATTCGGATGGGACACATTGTATCGTTTAATTAGTAGAACAAAAGCTTGGTAATTTATTGCAATATTTTTCTGTTGAATAATACTATTGGGATTTAAAGAAGAAGATGCAAACCCAGATTCAATAAATGATTTTTATTTGTGAAGGAGGGAAAGATATTTTTACAACCAAAAGGTTTCTTGGAAGGCATGAGTCAAGTGGCCACAGTAATCAATACTCAATCATTCAACTATATTTTATACGAGTGTATTATTTTAAACAAATTTAAATAATATTATAATGTATATATGCTGATATAAATTTTAATTGACTATTATAATTTAAATCTTAATCATCACACTAAATTTTTTTAAAAAAAGCACATGAACAGAAGTAGAAGACAGGGGAGTTGGTTATTCAATCATTTGACTTGGATTATTAATTCTCAGTTTCTAAACTATACATAACAATACCAGAAAATGGCATTTTGCCAGAGAGCAATAGAGCAAAACTAGAAAAGCTGGGTTGCTTTTCACATATTCCCTATAAGTTCCTGAATTTTCCCAACCATATATATTTAATAAAGTAACAACTCAGTTTAATATCATATAAACATTTCTTAAATCAACAGATGTTGAGCATATAAGAAGATACCATACACACTCACCAGACAAGCTGCTTGTATGTGTTTTCCAATATTCCACAATTAATGGTTTGGTTGAAGGAATAAAATAAGGATAGGATAGTATAGTATAAAGATCGAACTTCACCTGCCTTTCCAGCTCTTGCAAACAGCTACTGATGTTGACACAAGTGCACATTCTTTTTCCGAATTCTGGAGTTTCACGCAAATATCTTTAAAAAAAAGTTCCTCCTTTGCTCCGCAGAGTAGAAGATTAAAGCGAGACACAATCAATTCGTATGACCTGTTATCCGTCAACTACTTCTTAGTGTTCCCCGTCAACCAAATGACATGGCTAGAAACTGATAAGGTATATTTCAAAATGCCTTTGTCTGATCCTACCGTAGATTATGAAACTGCATCAGGATTGAAGCCTCTCTCCGGACTCTCCTCAAGAGCATTAAGGCCCTTGTGAAGATTTCCTTGAACTATGAAAGTGGCTATCAGGGTATTGTATGTTACAATGTAGGAATAATTTTGTCAGCTTCTCCATATTCTGCAAACCGCTTTGACGCACCTAAACAGACCATTGTATATGAACATATTAGGGCCGCCAAACTCATCAGTGTCTTTTTTGTCTTTTGAACCATACAACAAGAGCCTTGGCAGAATCCATTAGCATATCCTTGCCAAGCCCCATAATAACGTATCATATAGCTGATGGGGCAATTCATCCATGTCCTTGAGAACCTCCTCAACACCATCAACTGCTGTTTTAGCTGATCTCAAATTCAAAGTCAATCCATATACATCGCCTCGTTTGTTTTTTTTCTTCCGCATTTCTGAATCCCACATTTTTATTGTCACCAACAATAACACCTTCTACTCTTACTACAAAACAAGAACGCGTGCCAATGTAACTAATGCACCACATGAACATATCTTACTCTAATACCACCAAAAAGAGCATCTCTGAGCTTGCAATGCCCAGAAAGAGAATAAGATCCAATATCAGATTTTTAGCTCCCACAACAAGCCCCACTCCTAATATGCCTCCAATTGCTTGAAACCAATGACTTGGACCATAAAAAAAGGTCACCACAATCCCTTCTCTTTATGAACCCTAAACTGCAACAAAAACCCAAATCACTATCCAATTGGGGCACCACGAAAGAGCCCCCATTGAATGACCAGATGCTCAAAGCTTTCATTTTTCACAATATTTACCAGACAAGTCCAATACCCAGAAACTAAAATCCAATTAAAGAGTAAACTCACATACCATCACTGTTTCTCCTGTAAAATTCTCAGCCAAAGTTTGTACATTGCAATCAACAAGAACACCTTCTGAGTGGTTTGCTTATAAATTTACAGAGCCTCCATTAATTTGAAGAAGAAAGCTCGTACCTTGATCTTGATGACCGATCAACAACAGAGGAAAATATGAGATTGTACTGAAGTGGTAGCAACTTAGCAAGAGCTTGTTTAGAATTTGCTTATCACACCCTTGGATTAGCCAAACGGCGTCGTTTAGTTTTTCTATTATTATACATAAATTCCAACATTCCAATGACTCATTTTAATATTTTATAGACTTATTTCACCAAAAAAAAAACAATAACTACATTTAGAAATAGGTGCATATATAATCTTTAGAGATACTGTATAAAGATTCTCACATTTAAATATGCATGTTAAAAACAAAATTCGCATTATCTAATTTATGATAAGAAACAGCATGCGACATTGGATTTGGACCCATCCTTTGTAATTGTTGCCACAACCTTCTGTTTTGTCTTCTCCACCCAATGTTTTCACTTAACAAAAACCTAAAACATGGACACCATTTCCAGATCCTTTGTCCTTGTTTCAATATTTTCTTATGCGTATGATATATAATATATTAAGCTTTGAATTAATTAATTGTTGGTTGACAAAATGAAATGGCTACACATACCCTCTTGTTTTTGGTGGGCAATGCATAACTTTAATGTTACACAAATAAAATCGCTATCGTCTTATAATTAAAACCAGTTTAATGCAGGTTAATTTTCAACAGAATAATTCAGCGCTTGAACATCACATTATATGTAATGAGGTCGAAAATCTCACTGAAAAGAAAAATCAAATTTCCGAATAAATAAGACATAAAATAGTTTACAAAATAAAAATCCGTTGTGTTAACAACAAAATGCAATTAATAATTTGCATTTGAAGCAAGTAGTATGTATCACAAAAGAGAAGTAATTCAAATAAACCCACTCATTACAACACATTATAAATGTTAAATATTTTAAATTAAATTCAATATCACAAGAATTATACGTTTTGACAGAGTTGAGAGTTAATCTTAATCCTATATTTGGTAAATCCAATTGTTAAAATTGGCTCTCTCTCTCTTTTTCCCACTCAAATAATCTCTTAATTATTATAGCAATTCAAACAAAACTATATTTTAAAAGATTAAATAAATTATTTGGGAGAGAGAAGCTAGTCTCTTATATTAATTAAGCACATGGGTTGATACCTTATAGATTAGCCACCCAACTAACTTAATAACTTATTAATCACATAAAAAAACCAAACCTTACCTTAACTTAACAAGACAAAACAAAACATATAAAAAGACATTAAGAGAAAAATAAAACCAAATCAAGCCCAAATTTAAATATAGTGTGAGATCTAAGCATAATATTAGGAGGAATTGTTGCAGATTGATTATGATGTACATAATCATCATGGGACGGCCAATCTATCAATGTTTTTTTTTTCTTAATTGATCAAATAAGAAAGTGATTTGAATAATTACTAAATATATGTAAACTAAACTATTATTATATGGACATTAATGTTCTGATTCCCACACCTGATATTGAGGTTGTGTATGACTCAAATTTGTCATAGATTTACATTTTATAAACCGATACATCGCTTATTTGAGAAAATTATGAGTTGGAAATTGCACATTATATTGATTTTTTGAGCGGTTTAATATTGTTTAATATTTAAATAGGTTGTGGTTGAAAATGTTTAGGAAAACAACTTTATTAAGAAACAATTAGTGTAGGTTGATTTGATGTTGGGAACAACTCGAATTGAAATTAAACTAATTTTTAGTCGTTAAGCATAGATAAGCTTTGATATATGGCGCTTACAACCCAATTTTGATTGATTTATTTCTATTTATTCATGTAACCGTCATAAAACTTTATTTGTTTATTCTTGTTTATTCATTTTATACATATTTTTATATTTATTAAATCTCTTGGACGAGATTTCATTATACGCATATCGGTTCAGTTGAGATGTATACTGTTTTGAAAACTTTATTTAGTTACACCTATAATAAGTGATTTTGCATATGACTATATCTAGATATTTTTCGACACGACGAATGCCCAAGTTTGGAATTTTTTATGCCATACATTTTCTGTTAGATTCCGATAGGATAGATTTTAATTGTCGAATTTGTTGAATAATTAAAAATAACCTTAAGAGATAAATTATTTTTAAAAATTAGATTGAAAAGCCTAAACAACTCTAAACTCAATTAATATATATATATTATTCTTCTCATTGTCTCTTATGTTCTACTTTGAAAATACTATAATTCATTGACGAGTACATAAAATATAGTCTTATCAACATGGGCACATTCGCTCACAAGCGGTTGTACAACGTCCAAACGCTTGAACGTTCTGTGCAACTGTTGGATAAGTGCGGATCTGAACGCGCGCTGTCTCAGCGCACAACACGTGGCATCGAGGTTCCACAACGCACGCTTAAGGGTTATGTGGGTCTGTCACGTTCTGCATCTTTGCACTGCACGCTCCACACTGCACTACAAGTTCCGCCGAGTTCTTCAATTTTGCACTCCGCGTTTCACATGGTTCCACAACATCACACTACACGTTTTACGATTTAAACACCTGAATTCGGTTTGTAGCGGGTTTCCTCTCCTTATTTATTAATACTTTACCCACTCTCCTACAGTCGATGGTTTGAACATAATTCTCGGTGCCAACGTGCGGCACAAAAAACCACTCAATCACGGCCTTCGGTTACACACATAACAAGGTCGAAACAAACAAAATAAAAAAGTATATAACCAATACAAAAAAAGCGTAAATTAATTATTAACCAACCAAATTATATAAAATAATAAAAAACTAATCTCTTTGTCGGCCCTTCGCAACCCTCCAAAAGCACACCCTGAAAACACGTATAAAAAAACACCAACCGACCGATCGACGCGACGCTCCACGAGCCGTCGATGCGTTCCACGGCCCCACCACCCATGTGCAGCCCCGTACTTGTCCCCCACCTGTCGCTTCCCCATTGGCCCACTCCCATTCATGTCCCTCCTCCTCTCTCGCACGCCCCTCTATTTAACCACAACCCAGAAACAGAGCAAAAAAACCAACAACAGAGTCAGCGAGAACCGGAGACATGTTGAGGTTGAGCTCGAAGAGGTTGCGCAGGAGCTTGTCGAGGCTCGGGAGCGGCAAGAGCGGCGGCTCCGCCAGCCCCAAGGGCTCGGACAAGGGCTCGTCCTGCGGCGGCGGCGGCGGCGGCGGCGGAGAGGTGAGGTGGGAGGTGAGGCCAGGTGGCATGCTGGTGCAGAAGAGGGACGTCGCCGGCGGGAGCGACCAGGAGGAGATCATAGCCGTTAGGGTCTCCACGGTGTCTACTCTGCATCACATCTCCATCGACGCCACCTCCACTTTCGGTAACTCTAATTCCGTTACCTTGCTGCTACGATTCGCTGAGATTAAATGACAGGGACGTTGTCGTGTAATAAAACATAAGAGTATGTGAAATTGTTTAGGTGTTGTTCAGTCGGAGATAACTTTTTAGAGACTAATCAGGAATCAGTCAGTGATTTATTTAGAAAATAACAGAAACATCGTGTAATAAAAGTGTTTTGAAAATTAAAGCATGCGGTGTCAAGGGAGAGATTTTCAAAATATCAGTCCTATTTTTATTTTTAAATAGATGGTTCAATCAGTGTTGTAAAATTGTTAGGTGTTGATTAGTCGGAGATGACGTTTTAGAGACTGATTGAGAATCAATCGGTGATTCATCTAGAAAATAAATCAGAGAATTAGTCGGTGATTAATATATTGATTAAAGATCAGTCGAACAAGTCGAAGATTTTGATAGTGTTGAGCTTAAGTGAGTCGGGGCGAGTGAGGTCTAAAAAATTCAGACTTTTAAAACTTTGGTTTTAAAAGATTTATACCTATAGATATTTTTATTCTTGTGATGGATAAGAATATTAGAAATATTTAAATATTAGTAATTATTATCGCATAGAACATTTTAAGAAAATAATTTGATAAAAAAATAGAAATCTTAATAATCCCACGGATTTTTGTTTTGTTTGTTGGACTGCCATTTATTGTTTTTTATATTACTTTATAATAAATATGAGGTCGTTCGTTTCAGTCCACATGTTTGACATAATCACGAAAATTTGACGAATTTGAATCGGGTTTTGAATTTTTCAGGGGAAATGAAGATGATATTGTCGTTGGTGACGGGATTGGAGGCGACCGAGCAGAGGATATTGTTCAAAGGGAAGGAGAGAGAGGACGGTGAGTACCTACACATGGTGGGTGTTAAGGACAAGGACAAAGTGTTGCTGCTACAAGACCCTGCCATCAAGGACATGAAGCTCCGGCGAGTCAACGTTGCCGCCGGCAGGGACAGCATCGGAGCAGCCTTCCGGACAATAAGTGTGTAAATCAATTAACGTTGTTGTTCACTAACTTTTCTAAGAAAGCCTTAGTTTTGATGCGTTTCTACGGACGTACGGTTTGTATTAGAATGTGTTGGCTCGTGTTTTAGTGAGAACACAATGCTTGTAAATTACTAAATTAATTAATGTTTTGTTCCCAAAAGTGTACAATTGTTCTTCTATAATTTCAAGTTATTGTTATTAATTAATTACTTATTTATTTGTTTATGTTTTAGCACGCGTGCACGCTTACAAGGCAGAATTTATGGAGTGTGTTTCGAGCAGTCCGAGGATAAATTTAATATTAATTTTTGTTCGAGGATTATATTTAATAATTTGTTAATCTCCTCGTGAGATGATTAAAGGTGTTTTTAATTATTTAATTAGTTACTGTTCATAATCATACCAGACAGTCACATTATTTTAGGAAATTGTCCCTTGTTTTAGTTCGAGAACCTTTTTCAACTAATTTTTACTTTTAAATGTAATAAATTTAAATTTACAATAACAATAACAATGGTTGGCTCTTTTGGCATTCCCTAAAATAATGCGTGGAATACAAGTTTTTGACTGTGACTAGAGATATTGAGTCGATAACATTTATAACCTTCTTTCATTGGACTAGTAAACTTTGGAAAAATAATTACTAAATAATTTTGGCTATGCCTCTCTTTAGAACTCTATGAATAGATGAAATTTCAAATTTGATTAATTTTTGGTAGCGGCGATTGTGCCTAGACTCTCATGTGTTTCTATATTATTATTTACTATCTTGTTTTTAAAAAGAAAGAAACTATTATGCTGTTCAATTTTAATTTCATACTGTCATTTCACATTAAATCAATATTTAATTTTTGATAAAATTTAATTTTTTATTTTTAAAAAAATACCCACAAAGTATTATAAAATTTTACGGCATGTAGTCTAGTTAAAAACTATATACTTAGGGTACCATGAAAACCCAAAACATAATTAGATATAGTTATTTGAAATCTGTCTATGTTTAGATATGATAATGTGACATTTTTCCTAGTTTTAATGCTAGTTACGGCTACCGTAAGTGTAATAAAATAAAAATTGTGATATTCGTAAATAAAAACTTTAAAACTTTAGTAAAGTTAATTGATAACATGAAAATAACATAAAATCGCAGTAACTCATATTTTGTGCACTATCCATCTCTGTTAATTTAGATGTTAAATGATTAAACTAAACTTCTAAAAACCAAAAATCTACAAATGAATAAGACTAATTAAACCACCAATTGTCCTCCAATAACTTCTCCAAAGATCTAATAATCTGTTCTTTTCCTAACATTAAAATGGCAGAGCGACGAATGTGACTCGCTAAATAGAAAATTCATTTATTCAATCATATTAAAAAATATATATCACTACATATCATATGAATATTATAGAAGAAAATCACAAGTTCTTAAGTGAACACTATTACACTGCTAAACACATTAAAATCATAACCAGCGCCAAATTCACACCCAATTTAAAGTCAGCCAACTCAGAAAATTATAGATGATTGCTTAATTAGATAGGTAAATTAAAGTCCTAATATAAAATAAGGAGAAGTCAATATTTTATAATTTCTTTTTCATAAACATTTCCAAAATTTCAATGAACAAGTAGGGAGGGGTCATTATGGTCTTTTCAAAATATCAGTCTTTCTATTTTCAAAAAACAAAAGCACACGATAATCATGTGACCTAAAAAATAATGAGTTTTAGTGCAAAAATTAAAAAAAAGTTAACCCAAAACGATTAATTCAATTTTTTGTTAACCGTAATTTTATGAAAAACCTATAAAGCTCATCGCGATAACAATTTAAAATTAGGTAAATTTCACATGATTCCCCTTAATTATAAGCGTGTCTCACATGCCTTCTTAACTACAAATCAAAGTGTATCAAAATTTCAAAAATCTCACTTTACCTTTTTGTTGACTTTTTTTAAAATTATATTAATTTTTTATTAAATGACGAAAATACCCTTTGTATCTGAAAAATTAAAATAAATAAATAAAAATATTATTTTAAAACTTTTTTTCTATTTTCTTTTACAAAAACAAAGAATAAAAAAATATTTTAGTATTAATTTTTTATTTTTAAAAATTAATAAAAATAAAAAACAATGTTTAAAAATAAATTTTTATTTTTAAATTTGTTTTATAAAAGAAACTTTAAAAAAAATTATTTTTACTATTAACAAAATATTATACTTTATTTTGTACAAAGAGAAAATTAGAAGAAAAAAAAATCAAACTCATTTTTATTTATTTATTTTAATTTTTCAGATACAAAGGTATTTTCATCATTTCACAAAAAACTTAACAAAATTTTAAAAAAATCAAAACAAAAATAAAGTGAGATTTTTTAGATAATTAAGATATCTTATAGATTGATTTTATAATTAAGGGATCACGTAAAATCCCTTTAAAATTTAACCATTATGACTTAGAAAAGTGTAAAAGTTACCGTTACTGGTAATAATTCCAGAAAATAAAACCTTTTTATACATTTGGCCATTTTCTATTTATTGCAACCTTGCCATATAGGTCAGTCCAAAACTGGACCGTCAGAGATTTAAATTTCTCAATCCTATGTTTAGCTATTAAAGGACAAGCAAAGAAATAAACGTGAACACCATTAACCACAACGATCTGCTGTATTTATTTTCAACCAAAAGTCCGTGTCAAGCACAGACTCAACAATTTTATTATCGTTCAACAATTTCAACAGGAAATCATATTTGAGGCACATACAGTTTTTTTCATGGAGAAGATCACTTTCTGCTATAAGATAATATACTGCGTGATTCGTCGCTCCTTTCTTCAAAAGCTCGTCTTCCTCGCATACCCTTTACTCGGTTTCTCGTGAAAACGCCTCTGCTTCGTAGATATGCAGTATCGCCACAAACTCTATGCTCTCGCTCGTTAGTTTCTTTTCACAAATCGACCCTGCAAAGTTAAGAAAATGCTTTAGCTTTCACAATTCACAATTCGGGTTTTTTCTATTATATTGAGAGGAGAAAGAGTTACTACCTTCATGCGGGGGCGTTTCTCAGCATTGAGTTTTCGGACTTGATACCGTATTTGCTTGGAGAAGAGCCTGTTTTGCCTCTTCTCCTTGTACCTCAACACGCTCGCCTCTCTCTTGCTGCAACCCTCTTTCCCTCCTTCCTCCTCTATCTTTGCGCTGCTCGTGATGCTCCCGCTATTCTCCGGGACAGTCCATAGATTTCCAGCACTCCCCCAACTGCTCCTCACACCCTGCATATATGCACACGTACACCCAATTCAACCAAAAATCGTTTTGTCAATTTCAACAGTTGTTTCTCTCAAGACTACTCGTATAATAGATCTTTTATCAGCAAGAATGAAATAGCGAAATCGCCAACACGAGAATTGGAAGATCACCGACACCAATAAGTACATTACATTTTACCGCAAAAAAGCCTACCTGGAATTAAATGCATGTAATGTGCATTTAACAAATAACAATAGCAGATCAATCAAGCATGCATCAATACCAGTATTCTAAGAAATCGCTAGGGGCTTTGAGGATTAATCGAGAATTAATTGACTAATCATAGATTAATCAGAAACGGGTCGATGACTAATCAAAAATATTTAGAACACGGATCAACACCAAACATAAACAAAATTGCAATTTATACCTATGAATTTGAGTTTTTAGATCCGATAGAGCTTTAAGATATAAAAATGATACTTTTAGGACAACAATTACAAATTAGTATATGCTGTTTTGTTTTATGTTATGGGACCCAAAAAAATTCCAAAAGCATAAAAAATTCAGATCCCAACAATAATTTAATCAATTAAAAATCAATGATTATTATCTCCGATTCTCACTTACGTAGCTGTTGTAGGCACAATCGTTGGCGGATCCGAAGAAATCGTCGTCACGCAAATCGGGCACGGTCTGGGGGCAGCGATCCCCTGCGTCGGCGGCTCCAATGTACAGCGACCCCTTGTCCGACCACGCGTCCAGGATCTCCTGATAATCGAGCTTCAACGACAGAGATCCGCGCGTGGGCTTCACGCCGCGCGTCCACGATACGCCCTCGGAGCAGCTGCTCACCTCCTCGGCCTCCCTCTTCTCGACCACCTCCGAGTACCGGACCCACTTCTCCTCCCCCACGCGCCCCCTCTTCATCGCCGCGCGTACCAGCAACGCGCTCCTCGCCGCCGCGTCGTCGCCGCAGAACTCGCCGCCGTCCGGCGGCGCGTACCCCTCCGGCGGCGCGTTGAGGAGGCCGGCGAGGGTGGCGCCGCCGCCGGAGTCGAGGAGGTGGTCCACGCTCTCCGGGTGCAGCGGGAACAGCTCGAGCTGCCTCTTCTCCGGCGGCGGCGCGTCGGTCTCCGGCGACGGGGACAGCTCCTTCTTCAGGCTGAGGAACTTGGGCTTCTTCCGGCCCCGGCGGGCGGCGGGCCGGCGGCGGGAGGCGGATTCGGTCTTGACCATCGAGGTGGTTGTGTTGCTGCACATGACACTTGCTCTGGGGAGTGTTTGGGTGCTGAGAAAATGAGGCGAGAAAAAAGTTTTGTATTGGGTCAGCGAAGTCTCGAGCAAGATGATGATGATGATGATGATTCCGATAGCGACGTGGGTGATGGTTGACACGTGGAGGGCCGTGATTGGGTCATGACGCAGATTGTGTTGTTATCCGGATTTGGTTTCGCGTATTCACGAGATTGCCACTGTAGTTGGTTTGGAGGGAAATCAAGCTTTGATTTAATCTTTACTCAATGCTTAATTAAATTGAGTGTTACGAATATAATAATAATATATTTAAAACAAGAAATATTTATTATTAAGGTTTCAAATCAGGTGATTGTTACATTAAGTAAGGTGCTTATTTTAGAAAGGGTTTATATGTTAATCCTATGACTAATCACTGTTTTAAAAGTGATGATAAAAAGCGAGGCATTATCATGTAAAAGTGTAGGACACATTGGTAATTACCACTTTACCACAATGCTCAGAGTTGCAAAAACCAAAACCAATCAGCAAAAAGTGTTTGACTGTAGGACCCTAAAATGAACCTTTCTTTAGGCCTGCACGTGTCCTATAAAACGACACCACACCTACCTCTATAATTGTCGTTATTTCTGAAACCTGCAAAAAAGTCAAATGGGGCATTCCGAGAATTGAACTCGGGACCTCTCGCACCCTAAGCGAGAATCATACCACTAGACCAAATGCCCAATCCGAACCCAAATTGTTAAATTATATATATATATTATAAAAACACAATTGTTCACGAAAACGATCAAAAGATTCGAAACAAAAGTAACTATAAAAGCAAGTCCGATCACACTCTCGAGAGCTTCTCCTATGAAAATCCAACTTTATTACTAGAAAAACGACAACCCTAGCTGTGAAGGCGATGCATGTGGTGGTGATGAGCGTTCATGTGCCCGTGATTGTAAATATCGTGCTGCTGCTGCTGCTGCTGATGCTGATGAAAATCGAGGTTGCATCCCCCATTCTCGGGCGCGCCCTTTCCCATGTCTCTGTAGCTGTCCCTCGTCAGCTCCAGCAGCGAGTCGCGAACGTGATCGGCCTGAATCATCTCGCAGTCCCTCATCTACGCATGAACGAAATTAATTCAGCGGTCGGTCCAATCACATGTATAATTCGATGCGCGCAGTAATAAGTAAACTGATTCGTGATACCATCTCAGATTCACGAATGAATAAACTGATTCGTGATACCATCTGGTCTGATAGGTACATATATATACTGACCTCGACCCTGAAGACGTTGGACACGAGGCCTCTGAACCTCGTGACGTTGGCGTTGGTGACCACGAGGCCCAGGGAGCTGAGGGCCTCCATGAGCCTGACGAACCCGCCCGCCTTGTACTCGCAGAAAACCTTGAGGAAGAACTCGTTCCCGTCGATCTGCCACACCTCAACCTGAGGCTGCACTCGTGTAAACATAACAAACAAGAAGAATCAAGATTGTGATCAAGAAGTCGATCTGGTGACGTGATCAAGAAGCTATTGGTCATGAGTTTGTTACCTCCATTTGTTGTGTCTTGTCGTTGGTGGTCTCTTGGTCGTAGGTGCTCTGGAACTTGTTGTGGTCGCCTGCGAGTTTGTGATCTTGTTCTGTCTTGCACCCGGCGGCTCTGTTCTGAATCTCGGACTGAATGACGCTGTTGTTGTTGTTGTTGTTGGTGTTGTTCTTGGCTCCTTCCTCGTCGGAGTTGTCGTCGAGCTCGTCTGTTAGTTCTTTAGACTGTTTCTGGAGTTCCTTCACGAACTCGATAGCATCTCCCAAGATCGAAGCTCTGTCCAGCTGAAAATTTAGGCTCGATTAGTCAATCTCAAACTTGTGTCTCTCAATTTTGACCCGTTGATAAATTGATGACTGCACTTACCTCTATTTGTGACTCTTAACTAGCGTGACTTATGTTTTGTCGTAGTATGATAAAATTCTTTTAGATTTGAACTGGTCCAATTTAGTTTATCAAACCAAATTTAAACTGGTTCAAATTTACTTTTAGATTTGTGAGCATAATTAAAATTGTGTCCTAAATATAAACCAAATTGAATCAGAGATAAATAAAATTGAACCAATTCAATTTATAGTTTTTTAAACCAATGGTAGTTTAGGTATTTTAGGCATTTTAGAAGTAGATTGTCACAATAAAATTGTCAAAGTACTAAAAAAGAGAGAAACGTAGTTTAAGTATGAAAGTGTTATTTCGCTATAGTTAAGTGTAACAAAGTGTCATGATCTCCTGTTTTTAAAATGACGCAAGAGAAGAGAAATTGAAAAAAATTGATGAAGGTTATTTTGGTCATTTTAAAAATAAAAGTCACTTAGATATATCTGGGGTTCTGCTTTCGTTTGGTTCAGTTTCGAACTGATTAATTCTGTTTTAACAAAGAAAAAAATTTGCTAACCGAACCGAGCAAATTTGGTTATTATTGATTTAAACATGTCGGTTTTGAGTTTAGTTCAAATTTCATGAACCGAATTTCACGAAATTCTCACATTTTAGATTGTGCTGACCTATTATTTGAATCCCCAATTTTCAGTTGGACTTTCTTTTAATAGACTTTCATGAGATCATCACATTTTGAAGAGTTCTTTAAAAGTTAAAATGAGTTACTTGTCAAAACCGACAGAGTTTCGGTATGTTTTGTTCGATTTTCTTCCTATCAGTTCTCATTTTATAAACTTTCTGAGTACATATAACTGGACATATACCTTGGAGATGTTGGGGACGAGAGCTCGGAGATGGTAGAGGCGATCGTTGAGCTTCTTCCTCCTCTTCCTCTCAGCGACGAGGTTCTTGGACTGAGGACCCTTCCCGGCCCTCCTCTGGTACTTGCCGCCCTCGTCGTCCTCGTTCTGGTCGCTGCAATCGGACACGGAATCGACCCTCCCCGCCTCCTGCTTCACCGAGTCCTTGTCGTTGCTCACCTGATCCTCCTTCACCTCCATGAAGTGGATGTTCATGTTCGGCGAGTTGCTGTTCATCATGTCCATCTCCTGGAGGCCGTTCTCGGCCGACGAGGTGTGGAACTGGTGGAGGAAGTTCATGGGGGAGTTGCTGTTGCTCGACAGCCTGATCCTGTCGGCCGACAGGTCGTACGGGAGGTTCAGGTTGTTGTTGTCGTGGTCGTGGTGGTCGATGTCTAGGTCGAGGTCGACTTTTTGGTCGGGGACGTTGTTGTTGTTGAAGGCGAGGAGGGTTTCTTGGTCCACCGGGATGCTGAGTTGGGATGTGACGAAGTCTATCACGTTCTGGTCTTCCGAAACCTGCACATTGTCTCAACAAAATAATTGCAGTCAGGTATACCGGCCAAAATAGTTTCCTCAATCTGTAACAGTTATGTGTACTGTGTGCAGAAACAGAACTTTTATGTAATTTGCCAAGGAAAAAAAGAAGAGTTTTTGGTGTATTTATGTTCAAAAGTGGTTTATACTGATGTATCTAGCTGCAATTATCACCGAATCTTAATCTGTTATCTTTATCAAGATTCGTGTGAACATAACAAGATAAGCTTATTACAAAGCAAACACGAACAACATTTTTATTCATCAGCAATAAGAGAGCAAACCCATTACTTGTTTAGAGACAAACAACTCAACAAGACCTCCGGCGACCGGAATCAAAACCCTAGTACCCAAACTCTCCTGCAAGAAAAACACCAACACCAATCAGTCCAAAATCATGAAGAAAGGCCTAAACAAGCATCACTAGGCCTACTATACCGACGTTTTCGGGCACGTGATCCGACTCCAAGGTGGTGCAATTGGAGAAATTGAACCACTTGGGCTGGTTTGAAATCAAGGCCTGGGCATGAACGAGGTGGAAACCAGGGTCGAGAATGACAGAAGAGGGCTGGAGGGCAAGAAAGTCACAGCACTTGGTTCTTTGGTGCTGGAACATCACATCCCTACAGGGCACAAGTGGTGAGACCTGAAAACCCAGTTCTCTCCCACCATTTTGATCTTCATGCTGATCAAGATCAACACCATTGCTGATCTCAGCCCCGCCACAGCAACAACCCATCCACTCCAGTGACCTGAAAAGAAAAAAATCATGTAATAAGCATGAGGTCGCTGGTTTCAGTCTCTGCGCTGACGACATGAATAACAACCTTTGATCTTCACTGAGTTTCCATACGAGACAGTAGTCCCAACCCTTGGAGCCCACAATTGGCCTCAGCCTCTCCATGAGGTTCATTTCTCTGGAATGAGAGGGTGGAGTTGAGGTCTTTTTGGGGGTAGGAAGGTGATGGTGTGATGTGTTGTGGAGAATTATGGGTTTTGTTGATTGGTTGTGGGTAAAAGGATGAGAACTGTTCTTTGTGTATGTGTGTGTAGTTGTTAAATGTGATGTGCTGCAAAAAAAGGGGAGTCTTGAGGGTCATGCATGAGGCATTGGGGGTGGGAATTAGGTAGAAGAGAGCAATGAAGTAGGAGAGTCATGGTTCCTTTGCCAACCTTGCTATACACGTAAATGCCGTTGCTAATTTGCAATAAAATTTGTGTATATGATGTGTAATTAATATAGTGTATATATGTCATCAAGTTTTTGAGTATAGGGAAACGAAGCTGGGAGAGTGTCGTAAAAGGCAACGGGAAAGGTTGAAAACGAGACGGTGAGGTTTTCGTTGATGAGAAATTGAGATTCGTGATGAGGGGACGAGAGCCTATTCTGTCTCGATCCAAAATATCGACCAAGACTTTGATGGTGCAGTGTCTTTTTTGAGAACGTTCTGGTACTTGGGCTTGGGCTTGGGCTTGCACTCAATTGGTTAGGGTTTACAGACAATTAAGCCCAAATGAGCATCTCTCTCGAAAGGGATGAAGCAAAAAAAAGGCCTAAAAAGAGGCCCACACAAACTCTCCACTTGAATACGTCTCAAGACTATAGGTGTCGTGTCGCAGACTTCGCGTGCGACTCGGAAGACGCCAAAAATACTAGTCGAAGTTAGTGCGAAAGTGTCAGATTTCGGCAAAATACTAGTGTTTTTCATGCGAAAACGGTGTTCAGAGCTAAACACGTGGCTTTGCCATGATATGCGTCGGATTTCGGCCATCGAAGGTCATCTGGAGGGTCAAAATTGAGTTTTGATAAGTTTTGACCACTTTTAATAGTTGTTTCATTTTCTTTTCCAGCAAGTTAAGGTTTTCTTTCAGTTATTTGTGTTTTTTTTAATTTAAGATCCCTCATATGTTTTTGTGATTCAGTTATTGAAGTTTAATAAAAAAAAATCGAGGTTTTCTCAAAATCTATCATCTTCGGTATTCTTGCGAATCAACGAATTTTGATAAATAATTCTTTCTAACCACGTACACTGCATCACATCTCTTTCCATGATCATCTTTATTATTATTTTCACTCTTTTTTGTTTTCCTCTATATAAGCCTCACTATTTTCATTTTCTCTCCTCTTTATTATGTTGAGATATACGAGATTTACTTAAAAAGAACACTCAAGAAAACTCACATACATATTGGAGTTCACATTTTACCTAAAAGAGTAACCTATTAGGTATAGAGTACAATATTGTGTACATAAAACTTCCCTATACTTAGTATTCTTTCGATGTGAGACTTTAAACTCACGTGTGGACCTAATTAACATATTTCTCGTTAAACCCTCCCAAAACGGTCAATCGAAACTACAAAACAACTGTTGAGATTATATTCATGAATTAATCAAGAAATCATATTTGATTTTTTATTTATTCATGATTTTTTATTTATCCATTAAGTAGAAAATATTTCATTTCCACCTTCAACATATGTAAGGTTCTATAAATTCGTGCTTTTGCACTCAATACAGTCACTTAAAGCATTTTTTATAAAAAAAAATTATAAAAAAAAAAGTCAAACCCAACTAATAAACTTGATTTGTTAGTTGTGAAGTTCGGCTCGATATGTACAAAACAGTTTTACACTGTATCAGGTGGGGCCGATTTGGGCATATGCTAGTGGGCATTGCCTCCCTGTGGCTTCGCTCCCTTGTAAACCCTATATTGTGATTCATGTAAGGAGGGAAATAAGGTCGAGTGCAAAAGACGCGTCCTACTATAACGTACATGAGTGGGAGTGAGTTAATATAGGCTCACGTGAGTGGAGGGGGTGCGGGGGGTGGGGTGAGGGTGAGTTGATAAATGCTCGCTTGTAGAATTACATGTGAGGGGTACAAAATTTTGCATTAAAAGAATATGAAATAAAAAGTGTATATAAAGGGAATAGTCAAACCCAACTAATAATAATCTTGAACATTTAGTTGTGGAATCCGGCGCACAATCCAATTTTACAATAGACAAAAGATATACAGTTTGATTTTCATTTCAATTTCACTATCTAGCTCAATAAGTTAAGATTCGATCTAGGTTTGTGAATTTTCAATCGTAGATGGGTTTGCTTATCTGCTTCCATTGAGAAAACTTTTACAACAAAATGTAATTATTTGTGTGAGAAATTTAATAGAAGGGTGATATATTTTTATTGCAATGATTTCAATAAATTATTACTTAGAACAAAAAACCTTCAATTCAACAAATTTTCAAAGCTTACTCGAAAATATGAAGAAGACAATAATATTTTAGTCATTCAAAATTTATTAAAAGTTAAATAAAAATATATGCGAGCGTAATTATTTATTATCCTTTATATATATTGTATACAAATTGATATATATTTTGTTTTTTTTTCAACTCTTTCTTTATTTTGTCCATATAAAACCCTATTTCTTCTAGAAGTGTGAACATAGTGTCCCCTAAAAACCAATGTGTGTGTATATTATTTCAAGTAGTCAATAATATTTATTTATTGTAATTTTAATCATTGCTAACTTCTTTTATTGAAGACAATTAGTGTAATTATAAATTATGCATTGCATGCAAATGGGATCTAGATTGACATTTTAGTCAATGGATTCGGTTAATTTATATTTATTAATTACCGTTATTATCAACTTAATCGCAACCTGTTTCACATCAATTGGGTAATTACTTCACCTCGGCGTGTTTAAACTTTAATTAAAGTCATGTTAATTAATTTCTATCATTACACCTCTTTTTTTTTGACATGCTCTTCTTCAAATATGTTTTCTTGAATTTTATTGAAGTCCCGTAAAAAAAACATGTCAATTAATTATTTATCAGGTAATTTGCAAGTCTAGATTTCTACTTATAAACTTTACTTTAAGTTGAGCCGACTTTGTTATACCTAACTATATTGAAATGACATTTTCATATCCTAACTGTTTTTCTCTTTTTAGTACCCTAACAATATTTTTGTGACAACCTACCTCTAAAATGCCTAATATACCTAAAATACCCCTGATTTAATTGGAAAAAATTAGTATTGAACTGATAGTGAAATCAAACTAGTCCAAATTGGGCCGGTTCAAATAAGATTCATTTACCAGACCATGGGTATTTTAGGTATATTAGGCATTTTAGAGATAGATTGTCACAAAAAAAATGTCAGGGTACTAAAAAAGAGAAAAAAATAGTTAAAGTATGAAAGTGTCATTTCGCTATATTTAAGTGTAATAAAGTGTCATTATCCCTTTATTTAATAGAGAAAGGGCCATCAAATTATTTGTTTCTTGCAACATGACATGTACGTACGAGGACTTTAATATGTTAACATGTCATTTCCTTAAATCTTAAAAGTTAGAATTTTGAGTTTTAGTGACTCTATCTCTCAATACCATGATGTGAGCAAAATATTCCCATGAAACTTAAAACTTAGGGTTCGAGTTTTAGCGACTTTATCTCTCGTATCATAATGTAAGTCAAATCATTTCCTTGAAATTCGAAAGTCATTTCGAGTTTCAGCGACACAATCTCTCGTAAAACTCTATTCTTCGCGGTAGAGGTATACATAATTACTCAAAAATCCCTCTATTTTCTCACAATTTCCCCTTTGCCCTTTACATAGCATTCAAACCCAAGCCATTGCCATGAAAACACCACAAATGACAATCAATTCATGGGTCATGAAGAGGCTCACAATTCCACAATTCATGGAAATGGAAAAAAATTAAAATAAATGAAAAGTGTGTAGGTCAAAGTTGGTTCCGCAGTCAGTGGATGAAAAGAGAGTGAAATGGTGGGACAAAGAAGAGCAAAGGTCATAGTCATGGATAATTTATATAATCCATGTGAAATTTGAGAGCTCTTAAACAAACCCTAATCAAAATTGTCAACCCAAGACCATAATTAGCACAAATCTTTATAAAAGTCAACATAATCCATCATCAAGAATGTCTTACTTTGTTAGGTAAGCCCTACCTTAGCTCCTTAATTATGGTTGTGTTTATAGTTTGGAGCCCTAATTACTAGGTGTTGGCATCATTAATCAATTGATTTTGGCAACATCTTGGGCTCAACTTAGAGTTAGTTACATCATTAATTGATCTTCTTGAATGATGATGAGAAATTACAATTGTTTTTTTTCAATATAAGTCTAAATAAGGTTTGATACGATTACGAACACATAATTTAAATAACCAAAAAATTATCATATCACTCGTTCATAAGTATAATGTCGCTATTGTAATAAGTAATGAATTGTAAGACGATTATGCTTAAGCATAGTGTTTGATTAATTTTTAAAAATTTTTTTTAAGTGGGTCTTTATTAGAATTGTCCAACTGATCAATCTAGTTACAAGAAAAGTGAAATTGGAACTTAATCACTGAAATTTGGTTTTTGTTATTTCTCAATTTATAAATCAAAACTAAATTAGTAACATTTTAATTTTGTTTATAACCGAACACAATCAAATCAATCCAATATTTTCTGATTCACTTCGATTTGGTCGGTTGGGTAAATTTTGGTGAGTCCTAATCACTTTCACATAAATGATACTTTCAAACACTATATTTGAAAATTAGAAATTCCAAAAGTGACTACTAAGATTATCTAGTTTTGCCACATTTACCATTGAATTGAAGATTCAAGTTAAGTAAAAGATACTCTTAAGATCTTCATTTTAACCTTTCATCAATTATAGAACATGTAGAAAAAAACAGTGGTTTTGAATTTGAATTTGCTGCCACTTAATTTCCCAAAACGTCCAACTTGGTTCATCATCAAAACCTGAAATCACGATTTTTTTCTTACAAAAAAAAGTGGATAAATGGACCCACAAATTAGTGTTGAATAATCACGCCTTCTCTCCCGGCTTTTTCACCTTTATAAGTATATTAATTCCTCTGCAATCACCATGACCAAAACACCAAGCTCCATCAATGGCCTCTCTGTTTCTTGCTCTGTTCCTCGCTCTTTCTCCTCTGGTCTCTTCCTCGACCGTCCCAAACCCAGATCTCGTTGCTCAGGAAGTGCACAGGTTCGATCCCCAACAAAACCCATTTCTCAGAATTTTGAATCAATGCGTGTGATTCATAAAGTTCGTGTCTTTTGGGTACTTTTTTTTCTTGTAGGAGCATTAATGAGTCGAGGAGGAGCTTGTCGTACCTCTCCTGCGCGACCGGGAACCCGATCGACGACTGCTGGCGGTGCGACCCGAACTGGGAGAAGAACCGGCAGAGGCTCGCCGACTGCGCGATCGGGTTCGGCAAGAACGCCATCGGCGGGAAGAACGGCCGGATCTACGTGGTCACGGAATCCGGCAACGACGACCCGGTCAATCCCCGACCGGGCACGCTCAGGTACTGATAGAAATAGTACAGTGAATAATACTATTGACATTCAACTTTGCCAAATACAACATGAGAGAACCCTTTATAAAGAATCAGACTGAATAGAAAATACTAATGGTAACAGGTACGGCGTGATCCAGGACGAGCCATTGTGGATCGTGTTCAAGCGGGACATGGTGATCAGGTGATAAGAATAATATTTAATATTTGTTCGAGTTTCCTTTGTATTTCTCCGCATTAATAATTGAGATATTTTAAGATACTTATCTATTAGTTTTATACTCTAACACACGCTCTCACGGACAAGCTCGTTTTAAGGTTTGAACGTGCACTTTTTTAGAAGAGGAGATTGACGAGCTCACAAGAAATTGGGAGGCTTTTTGAGAAGAAAGATTTATGGAGACCCGTTTAGAATAAGAGTAGAGCTTTTATTTTGACACAAATATAGAAGAGAGAGTTTAATAGAAATAATATTTTGCATGTCCTGTGATTCGAACTCGTGTCCGTGAGATACAAGCTTTGATGTCATATTAGAGAATCAACTCAAGTAAAAACTTAGTTGAAGGACCAATTATAGTTTTATACTCTAACATTATATTCCCGTTATTTATCAGGCTGGAGGAGGAGCTAGTGATGAACTCGTACAAGACTATCGACGGGAGGGGAGCGAGCGTGCACATCGCGGGCGGGCCGTGCATCAAGATCCACTACGCCGGGAACATTATAATCCACGGGGTCCACATTCACGATTGCAAGCAGGGAGGGAAAGCGATCATCAGGGACTCGCCGCACCACGCCGGCCACTGGCTGCCGTCAGATGGGGACGGGATCGCCATCTTCGCCGGGAAGGACATCTGGGTCGACCACTGCTCTCTGTCTAACTGCCGGGACGGGCTCATCGACGCCGTGCACGGGTCGACCGCGATCACTATTTCGAACAACTACATGACGCACCACGACAAGGTCATGTTGCTCGGTGCTAGTGACTCCTACACTCAGGACAAGGCAATGCAGGTCACCATTGCTTTCAACCACTTTGGTGAAGGGCTAGTCCAGAGAATGCCAAGGTAATTAATTGATTGATTAACTTTTTCATGATAACTGATCGAGCCGACTGATATACACGACATTAACGTTAAACGACATGAACCCAGTTTTTCATATTAAGTTTTGGTCAACTAGTTTAATCGAGATTTCTTGATTTTTTTCGCGTAGTAATAAAAAGAGAAGCTATCAATTGATATACGTGACATTTACATTATTTGATGTGAAACGAGGTTTTTCATATTTAAGTTTTTGGGTGTTAATCTAGTCCGGATTCCCACTCTTTTCAAAAATAATATTGACATTACATGTTGTGACAAGTTAAGCGAGCCAACTGATATCAACAACGACACTGAACCCAGTTTTTCATACACGAGTTATAAGGTGTCAGCTCAACCGAGACTGCTCAGCTATTTTCGAGGTTCAGTCGCCCCTGTCTTCTGTGCAAGCAAATGGGCATCAATAATATTTGACGTTATATGCGGTGAACAAGTTAATCGAGCGCGCTTATATCCGCGACATTGACATTGACATCATATGTTGTGACACTGCAGATGTAGACATGGGTATTTCCATGTGGTGAACAATGACTACACACATTGGGAAATGTATGCCATTGGAGGGAGTGCATCTCCTACCATCAACAGCCAAGGAAACAGGTTTCTTGCACCCAATGATGGGTCAAAGAAAGAGGTAACAAATCAAAAATTGCTAATCACAGTCATCAGACCAAATTCGGAGCACTAACATGATGTTTTTTTCAGGTGACCAAGTACGAGGATGCGTCGGAGGGCGAGTACAGGACCTGGAACTGGCGGTCGGAGGGGGACTTGCTCTTGAACGGAGCCTTTTTCCGGCAAGCCGGCGGGAGGTCATCGTCAAGCTACGCCAGGGCGTCGAGCCTGAGCGCGAGGCCGTCGACGCTCGTGGGCTCCATCACCTCCGCCGCCGGCGCCCTCGGCTGCCGGAGGGGCTCCCGGTGCTAAAATTCCGACCATTTTCCGGCGAGAGGGACTCATTGTTGTTGTATCAATCTATGAGGCTCTCTGGTTTTTACAGTAATGAGTAACGACCTCTGCATTTTGCTTGGAGAACAATTTACGATCCTATGGTGATTGGGTTTAAGTTATTAATGAAATTGAGCACACGTGCATGATGTGTTGGTTTTGATTAGAGAAATGGGTGTTCTTGAATTTCTTGAATTTTGGATCTTGTGGTTTCTTGATAGGTCGGCTAGAGTAAATGTTGCGTTGCTCTGTTTTTGCGATTTTGTTGACTAATTTTTGGAACCACCGACAGTGGAAAAGAAGCGTCGGGTTTGGAGTGAATTAGAATAGGCGCGAATTGAAGTCCCGAAATCGACAGGTTCCGTAAATTGAGCCCCTGTTTTGCAATTACGTGACTTTTGGTGACGACTCTGCACTTTTGACCATACTCGCGTGACACGTCATTATTATGAAAAGAGCTGCATGACGTTAAGTCATTTAAGAATCATGTCAATTTCACATACACGAGAACTTATGATTTTCAAGAAAAAATAATCACCAAACTTTTCAATCAACTGTAACATATAATTACGATGCGACAATTACGCCTTGTAGCGACGATACAAAGTGACTTTATTATGAATTCCTTAAATTTTAAGCAATTATATCAATGCAAAACAATTTTAAGCAACTGTAACGGTGCGAAACAAGCAACTACATCGCGTGGCAACGGTGCAAAAACAAGAAGAGTTAGTTGAGCAGAAAATAAATTGGACGATTAGGCGGTGGCGCGTGGATGTGTGTCGGCGGCATGCGTTTGTCGGAGACCGAAGGATGGACATAAATGCCTAACTTGAGCTTTTGAAGCTCCACTTGCCGGCTGTGGCGAGAACAAAAAAATAGCAAAAACGTTACGGGTTTGGATTTAGCCAAACTCGATCGCCAACACCGACGGTGGGGCGCGAGGCTCACCGGATTAAACCGTAATTGATCGGTTTATAAACACCACTAGGTTATTATTGTGTGTTTTAGAGAAAGGCACGAAACAATGCAAGGAAATCAAGAACGTTGGTACGATGAAATGGCCCGTGTATTAAAAACTTTCCGGATCGGTAACAACAATTTCCCGACACCCACAAAGAGTTTACATGTAATTAAAAGAAGACGAAGCAGGCGGCGAGGGTGACGAATCCGGCAATCGCCGAGACCTTGACGATTGTGGCGGTGCTCGAGGACGGAGCCGTCGAGGACGTGACCTCGGGATAGGGACCGTCGGCGTAATGCGCCGGCGCCGGAGCTTCCTCGCTGCCGGAGGCCGGTGGAGACGCAAAGTCATGCTCGTCCGAAGGTCCCGGCGCCGGAGCATCGCCTTCTGGCGACGGCGCGGCGGCGTAGCTGGGGCTTGAGGCGTCAGGGGACTCTGATCCTGGTGCTCCTGCCGGGGACTCGATCGGTGCTTCTTGGGCCTCAGTTGGGCCTCTTTGGGCCCCTGACGGGGCCGGAGCTGGTGCTTCTTGGGCCTTTATTGGGTCCTTTCGGGCCTTTGGTGAGGCCGGAGCCGGTGCTTCTTGGGCCTTTATTGGGTCTTTTCGGGCCTTCGATGGGGCCTTGGCGGGGGCTTCTTGGGCCTTAGTTGGACTCGCCACTAGGCCTTTTCGGGCCTTTGTTGGGGCCTCGGCCGGGGCTTCCCGGGCCCTGGCGGGGGCATTTGAGGGTGCCGGAGGGGATTTTCTGGCGGCGGTGGCGGCGGAGAGGGCGAGGCAGAGGAGGACGAGGACGAGAAGTTGACGGCCCATTATTACTAACAACAATAAGGGATTATTTGATCCCTCGTGCTGCAGAGTTTCGCTAGAAACGATACAAAAAAATGTACGTGTTCTAGAGAAACTCTGCTGCACGAGAGTGAAGATTGTTGGGAGGTCGGAGAGGTTTTTGTATGGATTTTTTAGGGCTATTTTTGGAGTTGTGGTTGTTATTGGGAGTTTTGGTGTGTGGGTTGGGAGGAAAAGGAGGAGGATGGGTCGTGAGCTACGGTTCAAATGGAAGTAACTAATAGTCACTTCATCATTTACAAGAGTTAGATGTTCAAATGTGTTAAATTATATTTTAAATTTAATAATATATCACGATTTCTTTTGCGTAGTTGAGTAATTGTGTATATTATCAAAGGGTGTATTGATCTTTTCGGCATAAAAACAAAACAAACTTTCTCGATCAACTCTGCAATCAACGATACTCCAACGTAAACGCAACACACTAACAACTGCTAATAAGCATGACATGAAACAAACACAAGCAACTAAATATAATAAAGTCTCATTCGGATACCAAGTTGAGATTCGAACCCTAAAACTGAGTATTATTCGGTGTTTTAAAAAATATCTGACTTAACTGATTAGTCTCTAATTAATTTATGATTAATCAGTTGTAACTACCGATTAATTATTTAAGGGATAATGACACTTTGTTACACTTAACTATAGCGAAATGACACTTTCATACCTAACTATTTTTTTTATCATTTTAGTACCCTGACAATTTTTTTGTGACAAACTACTTCTAAAATGTCTAAAATACCTAAACTACCCTTGATTTAAGAAATCATAAATTGAATTGATTCAATTTTGTATATTTCTGGTTCAATTTGATTTATATTTAAGATACAATTACAATTATGCCCCAAAATCTAAAATTAAATTTGAACTATTTCAAATCTGGTTTGATAAGTCAAATTGGACCAGCTCTATTCTGATTTCTTAAACATTTTAGCAAATGTTGTCAAAAAAAATTGTCATATATAACAGAGTGTCATTAACCTATTATTCAATTTAAATTATTTTCCAATTAATCTCAATTAGTCTCCCTTTCAGTCCAACAAGGGCCTAAAGTTTTTTAGAACACTGTCATTAATTAGTACAAACGAATTAGAGCATGCTAAAGCGCGAAAGCTAGTATCAAATAAATCGACAATCATCATGTTCTCCGAAAACTAAATCAGAGGTCCGAATGGCGGCGGACCCCGATTCAGACGGCTTCTCCTCCGGCGGTCTAACGGTGGAGGAATGTCAAAACATGATTCAGAAAAGTCTACAAAGTACCATTTCCTTTTTTATTTTATTTCAATCAACTACCGTACACGCATCGGATTTAGGGTTTTAGGTTTTGAATGTTCAACAATCACTTCATTTCAATAGGCTTCTGATTGATTTTCTTGATTTTGCAGCTCCTACGGTGAAATTTCTGAAAGAGCATCTGGAGAAATCTGGGTGTGCAGTGGGTGACAATTTTATCAGGGCCGTTGATTGTGACAAAACCCAGAACATCAGTGGAGGTTATCTCCGCGGCAATGGGGTAAATTTTTGACTGATTATATGGGTTTTGAATTAGTGTTGTTTTTTTTATCTCTATATAAAATTTTGCTCATTGGGGCGTATAGAAAAATCGAGTCTTTGTTATTTGTGATAAGTTGTGCAATTAGCTTATAGCATGGCTGCCGATTGTTTTTGTAGTTTATGTTTTTTTTTGTGAGGAGATTATGATTGGTATAGTTCTGAAATGATATATTTTGTTCTTTGCGTGTGCACGTCTTTTAGATTGTGGTTTGTAGCAATAATATATGGGTTTTGAATTCTGTTTTGTTTTCAATCTCTACACAAAATTTTGCTCATTGGGGCGTTGGCAAAATTGAATCTTTGTTACTCAAGTGATGAGTTGTGCAATTAGCATATACCAAAATCGAATCTTTGTTACTCATTTTATAGTTCTAAAATGACATTTTGTTCTTTTAGATTGTGGTTTGTAGCAATAATATGAAATTACAAGATGAGGTCAACCAAGTGGTTATACACGAGCTGATTCATGCTTATGACGAGTGTCGTGCTGCAAACTTGGACTGGACCAATTGTGCTCATCATGCTTGTAGTGAGGTAACCATTGTGTTGCGTATTCTGTGTTTGTAGTTCATTTCTGTTAATGTCATTTGTATTTGTTCTTTCACTTGATGATAGATTCGTGCTGGCCATCTGAGTGGTGATTGTCACTATAAAAGGGAATTGCTCCGAGGTTTTATGAAGATACGAGGTCACGAACCAGTGAGTTTTGTTATTCGGAAACTTAAGATGTTTAGTCCTACTGTTCACTTCAATACCATAGTTTTTAGCAACCTTTAGATGCTAAATTTTTACATAAGACAGATCTATATGCCACAATAGAGAACCTATGTCTGTACTATTGCATTTTGGGGGAAAAAATTCTCTCATTAAAGAAAATGTTAATTTTTGTGCTGCTATATTATATTTATATGTTTACATTTTAAGTGACGGGGGCGAGTAGGGCTATTATTTATTACATACTGTACTAGACCAAATGTTTTGTGATGTGGTTAATCGTCTTGCTAGAAGTGTTGGAAGGGAATAGAATACATGATTGATTAAATATATGATGCAACCCATTGTGTCATACTGTCATCATAATACATTTGATGAATTTGAATAATCACGAGTGCTTTTATAAGCAGATGTAACAGAGTTCTTCAAGATCTATATCCTTGTTCTCATTATGCGCATGTGTTTTGATAACCCATTCCTTCCAGTATTAGCATAAAATGAGCCCTATAATAGTGTCCTTGTCTTCGGTTGGGTTTTGCTTTGCTAGTATCTGGTGGTTTTTAGCCAGATAACAATTCTTCATTCTTGTTAGGGGAAGAGCTGTATGTGTGATCCCCACCTAATTACCAGCCAAAGAATGTAAAAATGGAATTAATAGGACATATTGCACTCTTATACAGTTTTCATTTGCTCACGACTTATCATATTCCACATAATATCATGCATTTTAATTCTAATAAGATAATATAATGAGATAAAATGGTAGATTTTTTTTTCAAGTCTTACTTTTCGTGTAATTTAACACAGTAATGAATAATTCTACTATTTATGTTTTACTTTACAACTGGGAGAGATGGCTGAGTGGACTAAAGCGTCAGATTGCTAATCTGTTGTACGACTTTTTCGTACCGAGGGTTCGAATCCCTCTCTTTCCCTGTCTGTTGATGTCTTGATCTTTTTTTTCTGTTAGAATTTGAATAGTTTAGTAGTTAAAGATGTGGAATAGATAAAATCCTAAGAATGCTTAAAAATGAAGCAAGGAAAGTGAAAAATCTTCTTTATTCTTCACGCCCATGATTACGTCCCGGATCATCAGATAGAAATCCCGAATATGAACAGAGAAACAAAAAATATCACTACTGCATAAACAATGAGTTTGAGTAAGCATTATAGAATCTCCAGGAGCTTTTAACTTTTAGTCAATTTGAAAATGTGTGCACCACCAGTTTGTACTCTCTAGTTTATTTATGACTCGTGCAACTAATTTCATATTTGTTTTTCATTGCGGTGTTTGAAGGAATGTGTGAGAAGAAGAGTTTTGAAGTCATTGAGTGGTAACCCTTACTGCTCAAAAACAGCTGCTAAGGATGCAATGGAAGCTGTTTGGGATGTGTGTTACAATGATACAAAGCCCTTTGACAGAGCTCCTTGACAAATGTACGGATTGTTGTCTGTGGCAAACTACTGCTGCCTGTTGCAATGATTAAGGACCTTATCCAAGCTTTTGAACTGCATATGATATCATTCAACAGAAGGTTCATTTTATTCATTTCCTCCATGTATTCTTTCAGATAATTTGCTCAGGGAGGGCCATGTATAGGGGTTCTGAATGTTAAATCAATCCTCTACAAACAATTTTATTTTTCTCTGAATTATGATTTCACCATAATAAATGAGAAATCCTTGTTCTTTTTGTTTTTTTTTCTTTCTTCAATGTGGTTTTCAGTCTGTAGACAAGGTGTGGATGATTGTGATTATATAAATTGAATCCTGGTTTATTTGCATGAATTTCCTTCCTCCGTTATGGGTGATCCATTGATTCGGTTCGTTTGAATTATAATGCTCTCATCCTTCAGTTTCTTCCAAAATACGACTAAGGTACATATGAAGTCAACTAGCTATATTTGGTCTTTCTTGTTCATTCCTTTTTATTTGTGGGGTTGCTGGCTTGAACCATCTAGGTTTTGCAACCTACTGCATTGTGAATGTTGTAGCTATTTCTAGATCATGGACCACCACATGGCCACAGTGACATACTTTATACCTTTGTTGAAAATTGCTTCTCTCAATCACAGAAAGAACAAAAAGAAACCTTAATATAGTATTGTTTGCACATAAATCTATAAGATGCTAGTTTTAAATTCCTTCTAGTTTCGCCTATAATGCAACGTGTTACTATTTAAGTTGAGATTTTTGGTAGTGGGCCGTTTCTACTCTCATCCACCTGAAATCTTCTATATAGGAAGGACTTGTGTTTTATATTGCAAATAGATAGAATTTTGGGGGGAGAGAAATTATGAAGGCCATGGTGAAGTTGATATTTTGCGTCTTCTTGCTGAGCCAACACAGAGCATTCGCTGCTAGGCCACGTTTTACAGGTAGAATCAGATTTCCTTACTCTGTGATGCATCAAGTGTATGCTCAATCGGCTGTTAGTTTTGCAGGGGCAATGAGTTTGGTGTATCAACACCAGAAAATGGCGAGAACACGGGTGAACCAACAAGGAGCTGTGTCTCAGTGGTGGTCTGAGGACTATTCTCTACCAGACAGGCGACAACCTGTGCACAATAAGCTGGAGCCTTGAACTGGTTCAATTTTGATCCCTCTTTGTTGTCGTCTTTGTCTTGTTCACAATCTTTGCTGTGAACTGTGGTTTTCACTTCATGCTTGTTTTTCATTTGCAATGTACAGAAATTTCAACTGCCTTGCAGTTTTAAACTTGTGTTCTGATAGCTGAGCTCCAAAATGTAGGCACCGGAAATTCTGAAAAAAGCACCATTATATTGACTCTTTGTTTCATAATCTTGCTGTAGCTAGTTGACCTTCAAATTTCAGGTAGTTCTGGTTAGTTATCAAGGATCAGTGTCAATCATTAGGTGAGTGTACCCTAAATCTCACCTAATTCTAACACCATTTCTGTTAATATTCAAACTTGCATATCCTGAATTGAAGTGACAATAATTTCAAATTGTCTTGACTTTTGCATACATTTTTTGTTATGGTCATAGAATTTGACAGACAATATATACTTTTTTCCACTTATTTATATTTGTTCACTTTCTTCTGTTGACCATCAAGCATGCACAAGAAGAAGCAGATTTTTCTCAGTTATGAGGGAGCCATGTTCCAAAAGGTACCTTGCAGATTTGGTCTGCATTTCCTTTTTGCCTTTAAAGGTTCTTTCTGCATAAATAATTACCATAATAACATATTTTATTTTGACTATTTAGATTTTAATTGTTTTGTTTAATCAACACCAGAACCATTTGTGACTTGTCCCATATGCTTAACCAATCCTCCAAGTGTGAGAATTTGCCATGTGAAGAAGGGAATGTCAAAACAGTGATGTTTTTCACTGGCTTTATTCACCACTTTGAAAGCAACAATTAATGTGATTTCTTTTTCTACATTCATTTACTGCAGCTGTGTTTTGTAGTTGATTTAATAATCTGCTTTTTGGGTAAATTTGTTTATGAGAATGATAATTGGAATGGACCCTTCTTCTGTGCATAAACTAGAAAAACTTATTGCAATCCATGCCAATTTCAGCACTTTATTACATTCCTGTTTTAGGAGATAGGAATCAATATATACTTTTGAAAGTGAATACAAATAAAGTGGTTTTTCGTTCCTTCGATATTAATCACGTTTTTGCTTTATCTTATATGATCACCGCGATAACTTGAAATCTTTTCTCTAGTACGAATTTATGAGATCGCTCACAATTTTGTTCTTCTTGTAATAAAAAATAATGTAATTTGCAAGGCTGTGGACCAATGAATTATATTGTCCCAAAATACATAACATAGCTCCCATTGTTGACAATTCCAAGCTGTCCCTATGATCCTATCCACCCATATGTTTATGACATTCTTGCATTATCCAACTACACAGAAACAGAACACATTGTGCTTCCATTTGCTCATATCAATTTCAATAACAGTTGTATTCATTTATTTCTAGACTATCTTTTCAACATGCATAGTGTGGTTGTTTTTTTCAGAGAAAAAGATAAATAGCTACTGAGGATTAATTCCATTTAGCTATTCATATCTTACAAAGTAAACACTCAAATGCAAGAGATTCGAAATGAATACGTGTTAAATATTTGAATAGATTACATTAATTTTAAAAGTAAACAAATGAAAATGTTATTGGTCAGACTTCAAAATTTCAAATTATGTCATTTTTGGTGTTTCTTTAGTTCTCTTTTATATTCCGTCTCATTTAAGCACATTGCTAAGGGATTGGAAGAGCTCTTTAAGAACAAAATCATGGCCGGAGAAACACCAAAAACTTAAAAATGACATGATTTGACATTTTCATATTTTTACTCCAAATAGCTAACTGGAATTGAGCATTAGTTATAGAGATGATGATGATGTATTTTTCCCTATTCTTTTAATAAGTCGGTTAATGATAAAAAATGATATAAACTTTGTTAGTTTTTTTAAAAGAATGATGAAATTACTCTGAAAATAAAGAATGAATCTTTAAAAATATTTATTTTTACACATGAATCTTTTACAAGATAATAATTTCTTCCTATAGTCGTGATCAGATCTGATCAAATCAAATATATATTTTCAAAAATTAGTTACCATGAAGATTTAATCAGGAAAAAAACAAAAGGGCAGGAATGAAATAAAAGTGGGCTATTTTGGGGGTAGAGTTTGGTTTTGAGAAGGTGTGGTCATCATCAGTAGAGTGTTGAAGGAGGCTGGTTGGCACGAACCCAACACAACACATTCACAAATCATATAGACGACACAAGGAAGAGAAAGAGGTCTATGAGCATAGAGTAGATCGCCACATTTAACATCACTCGCCTACATAGGTTGTGTCGATTCTTCTCTCTCTCTCTCTGTCTCCGCCCTCTCCACCCTTATATCTCTCTCTCCGCTCCTCTTTCTCTCCAGTCCCATCCCTCTTCTTCGATTTCTCGTTGACCCATTTCGATTTAAAGCTTCTTCTGCTATGGCCCCGGCGCTGGAAGCTCTGAAAGTGGCGCTCAAGTCCAGAGTCACCATTGTGGGCAGTGGCAATTGGGGTAGTGTGGCCGCCAAGCTCATTGCCTCCAACACCCTAAAGCTTGAATCTTTTCATGGTTTGTTTGCTTCTCTTTTTTGGGTTTGTGCTCATTGTTCATTGATTGTGTCTTTTTTGAGGGTTATGCTCAAAATTGTCAATTTTGGTCTTTTCATGCATTTGGGTGCTCGAGTGAAGTTGATTGAATCAATTCAAGCTCATTGCCTCCAACACCCAAAAACTTGAATCTTTTCATGGTTTGTTTCTTTTTTTCTCTTTTGGGTTTGTGCTCATTGTTCATTGATTGTGTGCTTTTTAAGGGTTATGATCAAAATTGTCAATTTTGACCATTTCATGCATTAGGGTGGTTGAGTGGAGTTGATTGAATCAATTCAAGCTCATTGCCTCCAACACCCAAAACTTGAATCTTTTAATGGTTTGTTTGCTTTTCCTCTTTTGGGTCTGTGCTCATTGTTAATTGATTTTGTTTTTTTTGAGGGTTATGCTCAAAATTGTCAAATTTGGTCATTTCATGCATTTGGGTGCTTGAGTGAAGTTGATTATATAAATTCAAGCTCATTGCCTCCAACACCCTAAAGCTTGAATCTTTTTATGGTTTGTTTGTTTCTCTCTTTTGGGTCTGTGCTCATTGTTCATCGATCGTGCATTTTTGAGAGTTATGCTCAAAATTGTCAATTTTGGCCATTTCATGCATTTGGGTGCTTGAGTGAAGTTGATTGAACCAATTTGGTATTGTTTGTGTCAATTGAACACATTTATAGGTTTCTATGTCTTTTCCTGCATTTTCAGATGAAGTGAGGATGTGGGTGTTTGAGGAGAAATTGCCAAGTGGTGAGAAGCTCACAGAAGTCATCAACCAAACCAATGTATGATCCTAGTGGCATTTGTTATGGTTCTATTGTGTGTGATTCAGTGCATCTTAATTCTCATGTATTTCACTTTTCTTCATAGGAAAATGTTAAGTATCTCCCTGGTATAAAGCTCGGGAAAAATGTCATAGCAGATCCAGACCTTGAACATGCAGGTATACAGTTATTTTAGCTTAGATCACCACATGTACATGGCATTGCTTTTCAATATTATACGATTCATTTCATCTTCTTTGTGGCTCTTGTTATGGTGGGAATCATGCAGTTAAGGATGCGACCATGTTAGTTTTTGTTACTCCGCATCAATTCATGGAGGGTATATGTAAGAGGCTGGTTGGGAAGGTAAAGAAAGATGTAGAGGCTATTTCCCTAATCAAAGGAATGGAGGTTAAGATGGAAGGTCCGTGCATGATCTCTACGCTTATTTCTGATCAACTGGGGGTTAACTGCTGTGTCCTAATGGGAGCGAATATAGCTAATGAGGTAAATGAATTAGGTTTCAACGTTGAAGAATTTACTTGCAATTTCTGCTATGTTTGGATTTTCTGAAGGTTAGAGATTGTTTGTGTAGATTGCCGTGGAAAAATTTAGTGAAGCGACAGTTGGATACAGAGAGAACAAGGAGATGGCGGAAAAGTGGGTTCAACTGTTTAGTACTTCCTATTTCATGGTCACAGCTGTAAGTACAACAATTGCATTATTTTTTTAATAATTGTCACCATGATAAAGTAGCTCATCAATACAATTAAGCTAAATAGAAACAACCACCTATGCAAGTAGGTCCATGGCCGGAAAAGAGGATCATGTCTTAATATATGATGTATAAATAGATTTTGTATGGAAGTCGTACTTTGAAAATAATGTGTCTATATTGAAATAATTAGGTGCAAGATGTGGAAGGAGTTGAACTGTGCGGTACCTTGAAGAACGTTGTTGCTATAGCCGCAGGTTTGTAGTACGATATTATTTATACAAGACTTGACATAGTAGCAAGTATTAATGACAAATACTACAGGTTTTGTGGATGGCCTGGAGATGGGAAATAACACAAAGGTATCGGAAAACAAATCTGTAAATGCTAAGAGCAATATGTTTTTTTTTACTTTCTCTTGATTGATTTTTAATGAATGGTTAGGCTGCGATTATGAGAATTGGTCTGAGAGAAATGAGAGTCTTCTCCAAACTATTGTTTTCATCCGTCAAGGACAGTACCTTCTTTGAGAGCTGCGGTGTAGCTGACCTCATAACAACATGCTGTAAGGAAGCAAAATAATATTCTTAATTCTCCTCATTATGTAATTTGTTTTCTATGAAACCAACAATATCGTATGACAGTGGGAGGAAGAAACAGGAAAGTCGCAGCTGCCTTTGCTAAGAATGGTGGAAAAAGGTAAACATTTACGGTGTGGGAAATTAGTCAATATTGAAGTGATTAGTCTTGAACGTCGCCATTTCCTGCTTGCAGGAGTTTTGACGATCTTGAAGCAGAGATGCTGCAAGGCCAGAAATTACAGGTATATATCAACTAATTACAAGGTTTTGAATATATGCTGAATGGAAACATTATATATATAGAAAAGAGAGGAAAAAACTATGTAGATTCTTAGCATAACTGAAAAAAAAGAAGTGTATTGAATTCAAATCATTCTCTTCATTTCTGTAGGGCGTGTCTACAGCAAGAGAGGTTTACGAGGTCTTGAGCCATCGCGGATGGCTTGAGTTGTTCCCACTTTTTGCGACAGTGCATGAGATTTGCATCGGCCATCTTCCACCGTCAGCTGTAGTTGAATACAGCGAGCACAAACCTAAATTCTCCCTAGTAGAAGGCTCTGCCCAGTACTATTGACTCTACAACAAAGGATAAGTCTAATACGTGAAATCATAGAGTTTTACGCAGTTTCTCTTCAAGCTTTACATCTCGCTCGCAGGTATTAGTAGAATTTTGATGCTGTAACAAGGCTATAGCCGTGTTGAAGTGTGGCATTGTGAGGAAGACAGTTATAGTTTCTGAAAATCTTCCTCTTATGTTTTGAACTGTCATATTCCCATTACATAGACATTTGCTGATTTACACTGTTGTAAATGTTATCATATGCTGGTTTTAGAAGATTGGTCTTGTCACCTGCCTTGCAAAAATAATAGCCAAATATGCATATATAATTTGTCTATGTGGACCATAGCTACAGTTGATGAGTAAGTTGGGCCTCATAATGGAGTTTTTATGTGGAACGATTTTAACATGATATTAGAGTCTGATATGAAAATAATCGAGATGTTAATTTTATTGATACTTCTCAAAACTGTATTTTTAAGCAAAATATAACATGTGGAAACCTTTGAGGAAATGAATCACAACACCAGAATGAAAGCTCCCATGAATTTATAACACAAAACCTTTCCTCAACCTCATGACATTGTCATTACACCTCAAAAGCCAACTACATACCCAGAAAACCATACATTATCAAAATAGAGAGACAATGAATTTCCCCCACAAAACACCAATCCCATGGATGAATTTTACATTTGAATAATACTTTGTTGCTACACATTCCTTACTCTGTCCAACCGGTCAACGCTCTTGCGTGCTCTTTCCAGTGTGCGATCAATGCTCTTCCGAGACTTTTCATGGCAATCCACGCTTCTCCTAGACCTTTCCATCTGGTCAAAAGACATCCTCAGTTTTTCGAATTTGTCAGCATTACTCAACTGACTCTTAAGCTTTTCAGGCCTGTCAGTGCTATGCCTTGGCTTCTCTCTCCGGTCTGTGCTCTTTCTTGAAACCTCAAAATGGTCAGTACTCTTCCGGGACTGCTCAAACTGGTCAGTGCTTCTCCTAGAGCTGTATCTTTGTGAGGGTGATTTTTCGACAGTTGATACAAACTTCTTTAGATGCCTGATATATTCCGGAAACAGCTCTAGGTCACCGTGGTTTCCTCCTTTTAACCATAATGGTTCGTACTTCTCTTTACACAAGTCCCAGAGTTGCTTACCATGGGAGCAGTCAACAACTTCATCTGAAGTTCCCTGCATTGATAATAGAAGATTAAAAAAAACCCTAACAAATTAGTACATCGTATATTTGCAAATCTTAGTTTCAACAAATTTGTTGGCCATTTAGTTTTCATTGAACAACTTGTTCCAAATTTTTTTCAAGGGTATTGATAGATCTACTGTTTATTTATTTCACTTTCACATAATAATACTTCAATGACAAAACATACAAGCATATAACAGAGTCCGTGTTCGGCAGTGAAACTAAGTTGAAAAGAGAACTGGAAGAGTGCAAGTAAACCCATTACCTAATGCAATAATTTAGTCCTTCACCGTGCATTGTATAGCAAATAGTTTCATGCTTAATAAACACGAGAGCAAAATCTTCTGAACTACAAATATAATAGTGTCATACTAGCCTAATCAGGATGCCAACAAATGTTCACTCCAGAGTACAAAAAGGAAATGCAAGAGATCAAGATCTGGAAATCTATGGGGTCGCAAGAGTCAGGAGATCTGCACGGTCACCTTATTATCTGTCTTTTGCCCAGTGTTCTAAAAGAATGCTAGTGCTAGTCGGGCAGATAGGGTCTCTGGGGACTAATCAGAGTAGTCGGGAATTTTTAGAACACTGGTTTTCCCTTTGAAAATAATTTATACACTTCCATGAAAACAGGAGAAATAATTTCATTCTTCTGATTCCAAGAGTAGCAAACATAGTCTTGAGGTATAAGGACAGTCCGTCATGGTGGGAGTCCTATAGAGAAGGTCAAGGAAATCATATATGAACAAAAATAACCCCTATGCGATGATATTATTGGCCCTGGTTTACCTTAATTTGATAAAGATGAAGTTTATTTCAATAAATTAATAGCATGTGCGACTGATAAACTTTGTCAGGATTGACAATCAACCAAAGGTAGTAATTAGCTGTCACCGACATGACAACTACAATATTGTGTGAATTTGAGGCTCTTACATTGAACCAAACATGCAGACATGATTGGACAAGCAACAAATACAAATACATGCACAGGAAGTTGTCAATTTAAAGATTGATGACAAGGTATGTGCCAAATTTTGGACTATAATGAATACATTAACATAGCATGCAATCCAGGAACTTTTGGCTGCAAGCCCAGTTTTCAAGCCACACAAGCAACTAGAATTTAATCGCAGAAAACTTGCATATTGCGCCAACAAATAAGGAAATAAATCCTCCAAATTTTTATCTGGAACTAACATGTGTATGGTTCTAATAATCTTATTATTTATTATAAGGAAAAAGTATTTGTAAAGGTATACTTACATGAATGATGAGAACAGGACAATTTACCAGTGGAATTTTGTCAATATTCTGCAAATAAAACAGATAAAAATTCATTAACATATGAATCGAGCAAATTAATAATACTTATAAAACAGGCTTACCTTGTAAATGTCAAACCAGTATGTACGTTTTACAGGATACATGACTCTTAACCCTGAGAGAATAGGACTGTGCAGAACAACGGCTCTTAACTGGGGCAATCGAGCTGCAAGATCTAAAGTGGGGCCACTCCCGACGGACTGGCCATAAAGTATGACATCTTCTTGCTTGGTGCCATAACTTTCTTCAAGACATTTATATGCTGCTTCAATATCTGCATACGTATTCTGCTCGCTCGGCTGCAAGAAGGGAAATATCCGGGCTTAAGGTGAATTTTCAGAAGATGAACAGACAATACAAATGTTACTAACATTCAGAAATCCTCAAATTTCCAACGGACCTTTCCAGTTGACTGCCCGTACCCAGAATAGTCATACCTGCAGTAGCAAAATTCAGAATGAACATCAAAGAACAATACTTAATCAGTTGCTTACATGGAAGCGTGAATATGGTATCTATCTATTGGTATGTGCATTTATGAAACAATCATTAATTCATTGCCAACAATCTCTACGGTGGGTATCAATTGATTCGTTAAGTCGGACCAACATCATCAACTAGCCTAGTTATGCCGATATACTCAAAGCACAATCTTAGGGCAAGCCAAACCTAAACCTTCACAATACAATTCACCTCATCTTTATGAACTTCCAATATCTTTACACATCACCATATCATTTCAACAACAAAATTCAGGTAACTCTGCATATCCAGACGATGCTAAAGGAACATCACACAAGGAATTGCTAATAGAACCCACCAAACCTCCATTCACTCAGATAATCTAACCAGAATCCAAACTCATATAGCTCATAGAATTCCAAATTGCAGCAAGTGAACTGAGTGAACCCAAACCAGAACAAGCAACAAAAACCCAGATGCCAAAACAAGCAACAAGTCCAAACACAGAAGAAGAAATTCTCAGCTAATGAGTGAAGCTGAACCAGAACAAGCAACAAAAACCCAGATGCCAGAACAAGCAACAAGTTCAAATTGACAAATACAGAACAACAAAAGCCATAAAAACAAAAACCCAGAAGCCAAAAGCACAAAACAAGCACAGAAAAGCTGAAAAACTTAGCAAAAGTAGAGGGTACCCCAATAGATTGACCCGCAAGTGGATGCTCAACTCGACGAAGAGCTCGTACATCTGACCCAGATCGGCGGCGTTGCCGTGAGAGTACACAAGAGTGGAGGTGGCCATGGGGTGGCGAACATAGAGAGCCACAATCTCCGTGCCGCGGCGGGTCGGGAGCTTCAGAATCTCCACATTCTCACGGTGAGGGAAGGGACTCAGCAGCAACAGACCCGTCAGCTCGTCACTCACCACCTTGTACGACGGCGGGTTCGGCGGGAAGAAGGCGAACTTCGCCGCCATTGATGACGTCATCCCACCCATCTCTCTCTCACTGCTCTGTTTCTCTTCTCTCTCAAGTTTCAGCTCTTCTTCTTCTTCTTCTTCTTCACTCTCTCTCCCTCACTAAAATCAAATATAATAAACAAAGCTGAGAGCTTAAATAAATAGGAATAAAAAAAATCCCTTTTTTAATATATATTTTTTGGGGGATTAAATCACTAAAGCTTCCATAGAGATCAACATTCCTTGCCCTTTTTCTTTTTCTCCTTTGAAAGAAAGATGAGTTGTTGCTGTTGCTACTTATTAACAATAATATACAATAATGTTGTGTGCTTCAACCTCAAGCCTAAAGGAGTGAGACAAAGAGAGAGAGAGAGAGTAAAGTTGAAAGCTTGCTTGTAGCTTCTCTCTCTCCCTCCCTCATGCTTGTACAGTATACATATACATGTATAAAATACAGAAACTGAAAATGAACATAGAAAGAAGGAGATAGAGAGAGTAGGGTCATGTGAAATGGACCAAAAGGGCCAACCCAGTTTGGTTGCTAGTGGCCATGGACACCTCTCCCCCAACAACTCCAATCAACCCCCCCCATGTGGATAAAGCTGGTTCCTTTATTTTCCCTTTCCTTCACTTACATTTCTTGCATATACATACATACACATTATTAGGACTGCCTATATATGGTCCGGTTATCTGAACCGGTTGGGCAAGAATCAGACCGAACCGAACTGAACAGACAGTTCTCAGTTTTCAAGAACCATATCCGGGACGAAAGGGAATATCGGGTCGGTTAGAACTGCCCAAATACTCGGGTGGTTCTTCGGTTAAAACCGAACATGTGTGCAACATACCTTCATTTTGGGTCCAAATTTATAGGCTAGGTCAGTCTCGTCTGAATTGAACATCGCGAAATAAAAGAACTGAACATCATGACGTAAAATATATTCAGATTTCCATTCAATATAATATTAAGTTATAGGCGTATTTTCAAATTGAAAATTATTCTTTAAATTTTTCGGTCCGGTTCATACTAATTAACTGCCGATTTTGGCTTTTAAGAACCGTATTCAAACCACAATAACCGGTTTAATTAAAAATAACCAAATTTGAACTATCATTCATGGTCCTCAATTTTCTAAATTTGGTTCGACCCGACGGTTTAAAACCAGGTTTTGGTCCAAAATGAACACCCATAATTATTATATTCTTTATACAAGACTTCTAAAGAAAGTAAGGAGTAAATCAAGAACTTGGGTATTAAAAACTCAGTATGAATAGGATCTAGCCTGAAAATAACAAATACACTATTCTATTTTCTCTATCCCCTTGAATCATGCAATTTAAAGAACTTTGTTTTACTTTAATAATGGGGAGTGACAAGCTTAGTTGCAGCAGATCTAATTAACAAGTCTTGTAAATGACTTTCTTGTGTCCTTTCTTGGACCAATAAAAGTGGGAATTTATAGACATCTAGCTGGATCTGAGGGACTGCCCTAACTTCTCAGTACTATTAAAGAATTTCCCAAATCATCACTTGACTGATGACCTCTGAACCTAAGTAACTGATCAACCCAGAAAATGCAAGTTGTTGGTCTTCAAGGTGGGGTTGGAAAAAATCCAGCTTTACTGCTTTCACCATAGTTAAACTCAGCCTAAAGGCCTGTCAAATTCCCTAAACTTCCCTAATCACTGGTAAAACATCATGTTTAGTCACAGTTTAGGGTAAATGACGATATAATCGAAAAAAGCATATGCAATGATCTATGATCTTGGCATTTTAGGCTTAAAAGAAGATACAATCATGAATCTTAAGTAAAAATTGAACATAGTTCATCAACTGCAGTAATTAGACAGATATAAATAACACAGTTCACAAAGACAAGGACCTTTCAGTTCATTACTCACAGTGAACAAGCTTAAAGGAAGTCTCTTGTTTCTCTTGGATGCCATGGAGCACCACACTATCAGATTCTGCAATATGTTACATATCATCTGGTCAAAGCCAATCAAACATGTTGAAATTCAGATTTAAAAAAAAATACTGAATGTAGGACCCTTGCAATGGAAGGCACTGCCCCCACAATGCAAATGCAATGTCTTGGCCACACAATTATGGACCCAAAATTATATAAATAAGCTTGGAATAGGGCTTCTTTGCCGGAAAATGACATGATAACAACTATTCTAATAAGAATCATACCAACAAATCTACGCCAATACCAGAATTAAAGGGATGTTTGTATCCTGGACCTGCATCCAAAAATATATAAGAGAAATAAATAATACCGTGGGTCTCATCTCAATAACTATTTATTCTTGGTAAGAGCGATGGGTCGTCATGACATGTCGACAGCCAAAGATATATATTATAGGCACCAGCTAGATTATTCAGCAAATAGTTCTTGGTTCTGATAAAATTAATAAAAGAAACCTCCTAACCACATGTCAACTTTGATATCACAAACAGTTCTACACAATGTACTCAGAAAAAAGAAAATCTCACACCCGATCACATGTAACATCTATTTGTGTCTCAGACAATCACATTTGAACCAACAACCAAAGATGCCATGCTCTAACAATGCAGAACAATACAAAAGTTTTAAATCCCTCTGCCATGTCCTGATTTATATGGCAGAAGCAGCACAATAATTTATAGATGGTTCTGGTCAATGTCAAGCATACCTAATTTTGTCTATGCCAATAATTACCGGGTGTCCCCTCTATGAAGAATGATTGGAGCCACTTGAACACAAACCACTGGGTAAGATAGTAAGAGCTGCACTTGGAACATCTTCAATGACACCACAACTGGCACAGTATAAATGATGAACATATCTTAGTTGTATTGTGAAGAGCTATCTGCCAACTATATACAAGCAATGAACTCAATTCTTTTACCATGCAAAGAAGTCATTGTCACTGCTTACTATATAAAATGGTGATGAACTACAAAAACAAGTTTACTCTGTTAAGGCAAATAAGTTCTAAACTTGGTAAGTATCCTCAAAACAAAACATTTTCAGAGCATCCAGATGTTGTCCGTCTAAATGAAACCTTTATTCCATTGTTCCTACACACTATCCAAGTATTCCATGTCCATGAGACCAAAATGTCAAGATGCTCACAGCCTGCTTGGTTGTAACTTGTAATTCATTAAGCTTTTTAATATTTTCTACAAAATAGAAAACGATACTTGCTCCAAGATATCCCACTTCCGCTCTATATTTCACAAGGAAGGGTCAATGCCCATCTGGAACAAGGCCAAGCTTCAGAGATTCTTCCCGAGCTCCTTGCTAGAAAGAATTAGAAATGTTTAGCTCCAGCAAATCATAAAGCAGTGCAGCAATACATCTATTCTCCTGCTTAAACGATGACATCTTGTAACAAAAGATTCATAAACAAGTCTTTTTAGTTGAATGTGGATCAATAAATGCATAGTAGTTGAGGCATATTCTAGACAACAAGCAGCAGTTGGAGTTATACGATATCGCAACACATTTTATGCCAGACCATGCCATGTGGAATGCAAATTCTGTTAAATCATGAATCTTCAAGGATTTTTGGATATAAGCTTTCACGATTTCCCTCGACACCTAAAGATCATTCTTGCTCTACTATTCAAGCAATAAGCACATGCTGTTTATCCTGCTACACATGACCTAAAAAGACAGCCTTGTTATTTAAACTACCTGTTCTCCTAGCTTTTTGACAAAAGGGGAAGGGTCTGTTATCCAAAACTACCATGTTCTGTATGCCATAATTGCAGCTAATACAAAAAATAAAACAAGCAAGGGACTTCTACAAAAAATAAAACAAGCAAGGGACTTCTGACTTCAAAAATCAGAAACAATAACTTAACTTTGCAATGCACTATGATTAGGAGAAAAAACACAATTTCCTTGGGCCAAGAACTGAACTACCCAATTCGAGCAAAAACCTTGCACACATCCTCATTGAGTAACTTCAACTCCATAACAGTTTCAAAACATGAAACAAGCACACACCTACGCCTCCACCAGACACATAAAAGCATAAAATTCAAAGACGAGAACAAATAGATTCACTCATACACCAATAACAATAAGAAAAACCATTTCGTATTTACCGGATAACAGATAACCTCAAAGTCGCATAATCCATGTTTTCAACCACACATAACATACAACAGAGAAACCATAAGACATTAATTATAAGTATCATAAATTAGCAATGCACAAGAACCACGGCAAGCCATCATTTAGCTGAGTTCATAGACGAAAAATCAAGCCTGCAAATGCACATTTACTGTAATTCAAACTCAATCAACATAAGTGTCATATTACCCACAATAGGACTATATAGAGACCAAAAAACAACTTTTTCAGAGATAATCACACAAATGAAACAACCAAGATTCCCATTTAAATATTGAATTGAAGTTAACCCAATTCCATAAAACATAATTATAAAACTAGCATAATTAGCGAGGCTCAGTTGCATTTCCTCAAAAACACATATCATTTCTCTCACCTACACAATCTAACTCTGTCCCCGAACAATCTTCCTCAGTTTCTTCAACTTCTGCTTGTTCATCTTCTTCGCGCTCTCAGCCCACACCGTCCCCGAATCGCCAAACCCATCGTCCTCAGGCTCAGCCCGGAACGACCCAATCGAAGAAATAGGGTTCAAGCAAAACCCAAAAGGAAATGTCGGGTAGAACAAGGAGGATCGAGGATCAATCAAGCTCTCAGCATCACGCAAACCCAAAATCGGGCTAGGGACAAGATTGCTCGAATCGTAGCCTGCCTTGGGATCGACGAGATGGGTTTGGAGCACCACGCGAGGCGCTGCAATGTTCGGATTCTGGGGATTTCTCAAAGAGACGATGACTCTGGTGAATTGCGATCGCTTGAGAAGATTTCGCAGAGAAGAAGCCATAGTAGACGAATCAGTAGTTGCAGAGAGCTCCTGTGAACTGTCTCTCAAGTCTCAGACCGCAAGGGCATAAACGGAAACACATAAAATGGCGTAAAAGTAACTATCATTTACAAAATCGGTTAATATAGTTTCATTTTTGTAACTAGTGACTTTGCAATATGCAAATATTTTATCACAAAAAAAAAATAAACGTCGATTCATTATTATTTTAATATAAATAAGTAAACTTGTTCAAAACCGATTAAACGACCGCTAAAATTTAAACTTCAAAATTATACAATAAAAAACATAGTTCGAACTCAACTATTTTTTTCTTCTCCAGTCAATATTATAAAAACTTCCGACCAATTTTTAGTTCATCATCAACAATTTTCAATTAATCTTTTAATTCGATTTATTTTATAATTTTATAGATAGCCCTCTTAGACCAACTGGTATTTATCAATTTTCTACAACACTCTATGACCAACCATTTTTGACCCCCACTCCGCTCAACACATTGTTGTCGACTTTCTTTTCCTCCAGCAATTATCGAAGTTCTTCCGCGATACTTCATAAATAGACAAATTCAGTGCTCGAAATCAAGTTGCAAACCGAAGAAACAAAAGTCGGCCAAATCGATCAATTGTAAATTTTAAGATAGTCTGTTTGTTATTTTAGGAAGATGACTTATTTGATAAGTAATAGTAAAAATTAGACAATTATATTCCACAGTAAGAAAATAAGAAATACATAGCTAGTAATTGCAAAATGAAACATATATGATCATTTCAAAAAGAAAAATAACACAATCAATTGAAATTAAAAAGGATAATAACACTTTGATACACTTAATTATAGCGAAATGACACTTTCATACCCTAACTAATTTTTTTTCTTTTTTAGTACCCTAACAATTTTTTTTGTGACAACCTACCTCTAAAATGTCTAAAATACCTAAACTACCCTTTGTGTAAGAAACTATAAATTGAACTGGTTCAATTTTTTATCTCTAACTCAATTTGATTTGTACTTAAGATGCAAATATAATTATGTTTAAAAATGTAAAATTAAATTTGAACCATTTCAAATATGATTTGATAGATCATATTGGACTAGTTTTATTTTAATTTCTTAAATCAGGAGTATTTTAGTCATTTTAGCATATTTTGTCACAAAAATTTTGTTAAGGTACTAAAAAGGGACAAAAATAATTAAGGTATAAAATTATCATTTCGATATAATTGTATAACAAAATGTCATTATTCCAAATTAAAATGATCATAACTAATCATAATTATTTATTAAGTGACATCAGAGTGTCAATACACATATAGCAAACACACCTCGTAAAAAACGTGACAACAAACATTTATTCTTAGAAGTGATCAAAGAGAGCTCTCCACGGACGGTCGATATTGCATGATCCTGAAATCAACGGTGGAGATTTAAACATAGAACTGGGACTGAGTGGGGTCGTCGTGACAGCACTTGAAGGTGGTGAACTTCTCCATGTGGCGGTGGCACTCGGGGCACTTGAGGCGGTCCGGGACCTTACCGGCCGTGCCGGTGAAATCGAACCGGCAACAAGGCTGGGACTGCTCGTGCATCTTGTTATGGTAGTCCGCGTACGCACCGTGGAACTCCTTCTCGGGGATCTCGACCCTCCACGTGTCGATATCGAGGAGCGTGGTGAGGCCGGTGGTGGCGTGGCCCAGGGCGACGATCTGGGCCCCGCGGGCGAGGAGGACCCACCCGCCCTCCTTGTCGTAGCTGAGGAGCCGCTTGATCCCCTGCATCACGAAATCGTGGTCGTCCACCTGGCCCAGCTGGATCTTGGAGAAGAGCATGGACTCGAGGCGGGTCCAGAAGAACCAGATCATGGTCTGGTCCCAGCAGTGGCTCAGCTTCTCGGCGGTCACGGCGCCGATGGCGCGCCGCACCTGCTCGCGCTTGTTGCTCTTGCCCACGTACGCCATCTCCACGGGGACCTGGGCTATCTGGGCCGCCGCGCGGGCCCGCCCCGTGAACTTGCGGATCCACTCCACGTCGTCGCCGCCGAACAGGAATATGTACCTGTCCTTTTGAATCTGCCCAAACAAAAAACCGTATAAAACATCAATATCTGATATCACGTTAAAAGACGAAGACACGACATCATGTTAATGATGCTTAAAGTCATGTCAAGGTTTCGGATCAAAACCAATATCTGAGGGTTTTATGACTTGATCGGATCTCATGTTAAAGATCGAGATAGCTAGAAATGTATGAGTTCGTGGCAAAATTTGAGGTCAATATAAGTTACAGATCAAGATAATTGAAAATGTACGAACTCATATCAAGATTAGGGTTTATCATCAAAATCTGATATCATGTTAGAAATCAATCGGAACTCATATCACAACTCATATCACAATTTAAGTATTAAGTTAAAGATTAAAACAGTTAAAAAAGTACAAACTCACGTATAGATTTAAGTTGGAATTTTATGTCAATATATGATATCAACTTAAAGACCAAGATAATTGAAAATGTACAAGCCAAGGTCAAGGCTAGGGTTCAACATCAACACATGATTTCATGTTATAAAACGAAATTATTAAAAGGTCTGAATTCATATAACTATTTAAAAATGTATTTCAAGATATGATCATATCACGTTAAAAAACAAGATTACTAAAAATGTACGATCAAGTTTTCAGGTCAGCGTCAAGATATCATATGACTTTAAGAGATCGAGATGGTTAAAAGGAGCAGGAATTACCCATGTCAAAATCTCGGGGTCAATGCTGTCGACGACGAGGTCGAGCTTCCAGGCCTCGTCCCTCCAGAGGGACTCCTCCCTGATGCTGGTGAAGGGGAAGGCGCTGCTCCCCCATATCCACATCATGTGGAGGGCGTTGGGGCAGACGACCTTCCCCTGGGGGTCGAGGACGACGAGGACGGGCTTGTTCCTGAAGTTCCAGACGCTCTTGATGAACCTGATCACGGCCTTGTCGATGATGCTCGGGTGGTACACCGAGTACCACGGCATCGTCGACCTCAGGCTCTCGAAGTGCTTGTTCATTGCCTCGTTCCACTGCACGCTCGGGTCCACGATCGGGATCCACACTATCTCGTACGGGCTGTGGTCGATCCTCGCCGCGTGGTGCCTCGAGTCGTTGTAGATCTGCTCCAGGATCGACAGCTCGTCGCTCGATATGTCCATGCCTGATATCAGCAGCAGCACGTTCCTCCTCCTCAGCACGTCAATGTTAACCTGTAGGAAACAAGTTAAGAGATCGGTTTCAGCGTTCGAAAACATTCTAGACGCACTATTCGGACAAATAAGGCATCTGGAGACTAATCGAGAATTTTTAGAACACTAATCGATTCACAACATAGCTCACATTTGGACTATTCAAATGTTAACCGAACTATAAAACTGAACATAATCATCAAAGGAAGAAAAAACCCAAACAGATTAAAACTAATTTAATTTAATTATTTTTTATCGACAAGTTGTGTATCAAGATTTGACATCTACTGTACTATGATGAAGCAAGAGAGTGCTAATTTAATTCATTTCGGTTCATGAACATTGAATTGTTGAAAAACTGAATCAAAAACCGTTGGATTTAGACATAGGTCCCGTCTTAGGACATCAATTTTCAGTGATTGTAGATAAAAATAGTGATGCAACAAAAACTAGATCCAAAAAGGGTAGAAATTTTTTTCCAAGAAAGTAAAAATTTGATAAAAATCGAATCAACTAAAAACATAATGATTTAAAAAATCAAGCCGAACTGAGTTCTAACTGTTCGGATAAAATCTTGAATTTTGTAAGAGCCAAAGTATACGGATAGGTTTTGAACCGAAAACCAAACCGTTAACACCTCTGGCTAGCTGACGTGCGTGTTAGATTGAGAGAATTCAGATTACGTACACTTTTCTTGGTCGACCCGTCGATGAGAGGCTGCAGGTCGTCCTTGGGGTAAATAAGGGCCTTGAGGAACCTATAGTTATCGATGTGGAGCGTGTCGAGGAGGCTAAGCAGCATCAGATAGTACTCATCGTCCTTCTTCCCCTCTGCACATCACACACAGTCCCCAAAATCACGCATCAAGTTTCAAGAATCACGACACTGCAAGAGATCAATAAAACGCTAACCAACCAATGTACTGAAGGCAGTGGTCGAGAAGCTGCTTGAGGTGGTCGTAGATGGTCCTGAGCTTGTGAGTGAACGTGGAGAGCTCCCAGGACTCGACGGTGTTGAGCAGGTACTCGTGGCCCATGCTGGTGAGGTTGGTGATCTGCGTCGCGCACGCCACGATGCTCCTGATGGTCCAGTACACGGCGGTGGGGATGTGGGCGAGGGCAGTGGACAGGGCCTGCACGTCGGGGGTGATGTAGTTGACGGGGAGCTGCCTGAAGTCGACGATCACGCGCGTGACGTCCATCATGGCCTTGATGAGGCTGTTGAGGGCGTCGAAGCGGGGCTTGAGCGGGCCCGAGTGCTCCATGATGAACGGGAGCTGCTTCAGGAGCGCCATGGACTTGGCGAGCGGGTTCGATGTGTAGATCTGTGCCAGCAGCCAGAACTCGCCGTAGTTGAGGGCGAAGGCGGCCAGGCTCAGCACCAGCTTCGCGTCCCACGAGTAGCTCGTGAGCATGTTGAAGATGGAGACCGTCGTGGCGTGCGCGTCGGCTCCTCCCAGGGCCTTGCATGCTATCTGCAAAAAAGAAGTTTATTTGGTTGCTGGGTGTTCATTCTGGACATGGAATCGGTCTTGAATCGGGGTAGATAATGGTTCGATTTTGGTTTTAATTTTAAAAGGGTGATTGAATTGTGGTTTGATTCCGGTTCTTTAAACCGAGAACCGTGTTTAACCAGTAAAATTCTAATATTTGCAAACTTTAAATTTTGATTGAGTTTGTATAATTTTTAAATTCGAATGTACTATTTATAACTACAGTGTAGTACTATACAGTATAAAATTGTAGGGATAATGACACTTTGTTACACTTAATTATAGCGAAATGACACTTTCATCCCCTAACTATTATTTTCTCTATTTTAGTACCCTGACAACTTTTTGTAACAACCTACGTCTAAAATGCTTAATATACCTAAAATACCCCTGGTTAAATTGAAAAAAATATAGAATTGAACTAGTAGTGAAATGAAACTGGTTCAAATTTGGTCGGTTCAAATCAGATTCATTGATCCGACCGGGGGTATTTTAGGTATATTAGACATTTAGATGTAGGTTGTCACAAAAAAATTGTTAAGATACTAAAAAAGAAAAAAAATAGTTATTTTAGATATATGAAAGTGTCATTTCGATATAGTTAGGTGTAACAAAATGTCATTATCTCAAAAAATTGTATAATTAGTCAAAAAAGAACCTTTATAAGTCTGGTTTGGCACATAAAATTCCAAAATGAAAGATCATACTCAAATGATTTGGTTTGGTTAGAACGGAAGAACCTCATGTGATATGAGTGATTATAACCAAACTGTCAAAAACCGATAGTTCCAGTTATGGTTTATCAAAATTCGATCCAATTCCTGACTGGTTCGGTGCGGTTCCTAACCATGACCAGCCCTATCGGTTGGTTTGTGTGATCAATTTGCATAGAATGTACCTCGCAGGAGATTCGATCGATGGTGTAGGAGAGAGCATCGAGCATGGAGATGAAATTGGCACTGTGGGTCTTGTCCTCAATTTCTGCGGAGTGGTGGGTTGGGAGGCCTCCCTGAACCAAAACATCAATGAAATGTTTCAGTTTCTGTACATGTGACCAAAACATGAGAGCTTTTGACGTGAAGTGAATGTACCTTCAGAATGGCGTCAACGTGGGCGGTGGATCGGTTGAGGATGTCCTCCACAAGCTGGAAGAGAGGCTTGATGTCGACCTCCCGGCCGTCAGGGGCATGCGTCGATTGGATCTGCTTCATCATGACGTGATCGTCGGACATTGTCAGCATGTTGCCGCGGTCGCTCCTGATGAGCTGCTGCATCGAGTCATGCGACAGGTTGTGGTTGGCGTTGGCATGTGGCACGAGGGAGTTGTGAGTCAGCTTGTTGACGAGCTGCTGTGCAGCACCAACGGGCTGCATCATCCCCGCCAGCGGCTGCTGTGCAGCAGCCGTAGGGTACGGCTGCTGCACAGCACTGATATATGGCTGCTGCTGGTGTTGAGTGGAGCCCGGGAGGTGCAGCCCCGTCCCGTAAGGTTGGTGCTGCACAGCCGGCTGCAGAACGCCAGCCAGTGGCTGGCGTTGCTGCTGGGCCAGGAGTGGCTGGTACTGGGCGACTGCGGGCTGCAGCGCTCCCCCGAGCGGTTGCTGCTGGCTGGAAGCAGCCGGCTGCAGCGCCAGCCCTCCCAGTTGCTGCTGCAACGCTCCCACTCCCAGCTGCTGGTTCTGCAGTTGCTGCTGCTGGCTCTGCAGTTGCTGCTGCTGGTTCTGCAGTTGTTGCAATTGTTGTTGCTGCTGCTGCTGCTGGGCCGAACTGGGCTGGAGCAACTTGTTGGCGAGCGCTTGGGCAGCTGAGGAGGCCATCTCGCCGGGTTCTTGAAGCAAACTGGGAAGAGAAGGCAAGAATGGCTTGTGTGTTTGATCCAGCAGGGTGGACACATAATTTATAGGTTTCAGAAATGGAATAAAGTGGAGCTGAATCACCTTCCTTGCTTCAAATCCAATTAAATTGTTGCAGGAAGCCTTGTCCTCTTTTGTTTCATAATGTTCTTTTGGCCCACTTCTCCTTGCTTTAGCTTTCAACAGCTTATCCACAGTAACTTAACATTCATCAAGAAGATACAAATCTAATCTATACATGCATGCACATCATTTCTCTGTGTGTAAACCCAGAAATGCTGTTTTATGTTTCATGAAGTTGTGATTAATAATTGAGGTCATTGTGTTAATTGGGAATATACTGTATCAGCAATTTGAAATTATGAGATCCATGAGAAACATGTTGTAGCAGAATGCTATACTTTGCTTCATTCCTTAATTTATTTGCTTCTTTCCAAGTTTATGAATAAAGAAAAGGGAAAAGAATGAATTGATGCTTTGCCCTTTTATAGTATACAAGAATCTGAATTAAACAAAACATCAGAAACACAATTGACCTCCAGCAAAAGATACAAACCTAGTGATAGCATAAACAGTGGGACTAGAAAAACAATGGTCATAAATAAGACTCTGCTTTTGCCTCTTTTGTTACTGTAACTGTCCTGCTTTGTTCATGCAACACCTACAAATATATGCAGAAACTGAGATTGCAGAATATTGTTGTCTCTGTCCAGATACTGCAACATCTTTTGTCAAGAGATTTGCTAACAATGTTCTGAATCATAGTCTTGAACAATTGACTGAGTTTGATTGATGTGAGACTGGTGATTGCTGTTTCTGATTTACTGAATTCATCCTAATGAATAGATGATAAAACCAACAAACACTATCTATTAATTGATTCGAGCCGAGGTTTAATGTGAAAATGTACTCAAGAAGGCCACATATCGAACCTGCTATTTGGCGTAGTGATTTAAGGCGCTCTACCCTCACTCGCGTTTTTACTCTACATGTATACTAATCTATCTAATAAAAATTCAAAAATACAAATCCGATTAACCCTCATTGATCTATGGAGATCCTGCTCGCCCGACTAGCACCTAACGACTTTTACAGCATTGTCAGCAACCACGTACTTCCATCTTTCTCGTTATAACATTTATCAGAGCCATTTCACTGTAATATTGGTGCACATGTACATGTTACTTATATTCATGTACAGGTTTGAAGTTCTTGTAAGCTATGACAGCATAGAAAGGGTCAGACCCAGAAACCATCCCCAGCAGCTTCTTGATCCAACCAAATGGTGACGACTCTGACTCTGACTCTTCATTGCCAGGCAATTTTCTGATAACTTGTGCTTCTGTGAACCCTTCCACACACTGAAAGTACTGTTTCACCAATTGTACGCGACTATATGCACTTCCATCCCTCCATGCGCTTATGGCTTTCTCATAGAACAACCTGTTGCTGAAGCTCACTATGAACACTCCTCCAGGCCTTAAAACCCGGAAAACCTCCGCGAAGACCTGGAAAAATAAATGACAGGATGTGAGACTCTAACATCCTTCTTTAAACCTGCATAACTAGTTTAAAGCTGAAAGAGGGATGTCCCAAGATACTTAAAGCAGCTCTAATCCAAAACGTTATTTACTCAGTTTTGACATAGATTCTGGGTGAAATTGGTATTTCATTCAAAGACATTATAAAATTTACTCAAACTCTCTATCTTAGAATCTTAATGATATAATGGTTAATTTAAAAGGTTTAAATTATTGTTGAACAAGATTTGACAGTGATACATTGTTAATTGAGTCCAGACGTTGGAAGTCAACATTGTTAACTGTGATTGTTTCAACTCTTTAGTCTTTAGTCTTTACACATACTTTTCATTTCAAATTTTTGCACGTGAGTTTATATACTCTCAACAACATATTGAGTATTACTACAAAATAATATATATTCGTGTGTGGATATAGTTTTTATCATCTTGTGACAAGATTTGTACTTTTTAGACGTGAAACTCTAACACTAAAATTAAAAGCTATAGAATTATCCAAACAAAAATGAATCAAGAGAACCTTATAATACGTCCGAGAAAAAAAACTGATTCAATTCTATTCGGCTATTGACCAAACAAAATTTAAACCAGTTCAATTTCGTTTGTAGCATGTAAATCAGCAAAAATCAAATTGAATCTAGAATCAATTGATTTGGGCACGTGCGCTATTTTAAGCCATTGATAATCAATTAGAATATTGGTCTAACAAAAGTAATCACAAAAGATTGGCTAAAATAATAAAATTGATCAAACTGAAAATTAATCGATTCAAAACCGAACCAAACTGAATCATCAATCCAGTTTCGGTTTCCGATCCCACACAACTGATCCGTTCGGTTCGGTTCAATTATAAACCGGTTCGGTTCAGAACCGAACCATAAACCCTTGAAAATCATATGAATAATATGTTTTTTTGTTACCTTTTCCGGTTGCTGAAGATACTGCACACTGACAGTGCACACGACAGCGTCAAAACTGCAATCTTTGCACTGAAGCTCCTGATCTTGATTAAGATCCTTGACGAAGAAGTACTCGAGCCTCGGGTTCTTGGCGAGTTCTTGAGCGTTGAGGCCATGCCCCACCACTCTCTTGTACTCGACCTCCCCGGGCAGGTGGCTGACCCACGAGCTCATCAGGTCGAGAACCTCCGACCCGGGCTCGAGCCTCTCCCTGTAGAGGCCGGTCAGCGTGGCGATGAACCCGCCGTCGACGTGGGTCACGAGCCGCGGGTACGCGTAGAAGTCCCGGTCCGGCGACCGGTTCAGCTTGGTCCTGCCCTCGTCGGCCAGGACCAGCCGCTTGATCTTGCCCGCCGACGAGGGCTCGTCGAGTGTGTTTCTGGTTCTTGGAGGGTAGGGGTAGATTGGTAATTTTGGTGCCGTGGAGATGTGGCGTGGCATGGTGGTGATGATCATGATCATGAGCATGAGCATGGAGTTTCTGTGGAGATGGTCTGTGAAGTGAGAGCTCTTTAATTTGTTTGAGTGATCCATAGTTGGTGGCTGTGAGGGCACTTGGAGATTTGGGCTTGAATTGGCATGATGGGTTGGGCTTGCTGGCCCAAGTTAACTTTTTTGTTGTGGCCCATTTCTCGGATGAGTTCAACATGTAATGACGAAAATGCCCTTTGAGTACAAAATAAATAAAGTTTATTTTCCAATTCGAGTTCTTCGGCCTTTTCTTCTTCTTTCGCACGTCACCGATGTTTGTGAGCTTTTACATTGCTCAAATGTGGGGAAAAAAAATTCGCACATCGGAGTCGAAAAATACTGACGAGGTCGAGTTGAAAAAACTTTTCTTATTGAAAGAATAATAATTTGAAGGGTATTTTAATCGTTTCAGGAAAATATGCATATTTTGCAAAAAAAAAGTGTAAGGTCATTGCCACGTTTTACGACGACAAAAAGTTCACAACACTCTTTGAAAAAACTGGATTTCACCGTCATTTTTTACAATTTGCCATTGATTTTAGGACGAGTAATCCGCCTCAAATCAGCCCAATAAAGATTAATTGGATAGAACCGAAGCATTTTGATTCAGTTATAAATAAAACAAACATATGGACTGGTTTTATTTCGATCGTAAGAATTGAACACGTAGAAAACCGAACTAAAAAGCGATTAATTTGTGGCTATTTTTAGTAATTGGGCATGAAAGCATTTGGCCAATAAAAAGTGATCTAAAAGAGCATGAAAAAGTAAAAATTACATCAATATTTGTTCAAATTAAACCGGCCAAACCAAATTTTGACGGGTTCAAAATCAAATCAAATTTAGTTTTAATTTTGACTATCTTTTAAACAGAGCAAACGAAGTAAGTAGGTTTTAATTTTGGTCCAATTCAATTTTAAATTAAACCACAAACATTATCACTTGATTTGTAAATCATGAATTCAAATCAATCAATAATTTTACTAAGTAAACACGAGAGAAAATGGTATAAATGACAAATTTTGTTGACCTAAGTTCACATTTTATCACTTAATTTCATCTTATTCTAAATTTATTGTGGGTTGTCGCTTAATTTTGAAATCATAAGCTCGATGAAATTAAAATAAAAGGCAATAGTGAATCAACAACCACACGTGCAACTTGCACACTCTAATACAAAACAAGACAAAAACATTATAAAGTCAAATGATTAAAATTTCTTCATAGGCACAATACAAAGAGCCTACACCCTCCACAAGGAGTCTTGATCATAAATTTGTCCTGTAAAGCCTAAAAATGTGCTCTTTGATGATAAATTTTGGTCGGTCTCTTACATCAAACATCCACATCAAAACCAACAAAAACCCATAAAAAAAACAGAAACCTCAATGAGATGCTTTGAAACTTCTGTTCACTACAATGCAAAAAGTGGCAATGAATGTGCCTCTCCTCTTTTCTCCTTTAGGGAACCATTGCCCATTTTTCAAATATGTGCTCAAGCCAATATTTAGTAAAATATTTGAACTCAAGAGACATTGTGGGCCTAAGGCTTCAATGTTTGGTGTGGAGAAGACAAGCCTTGAGGATGTTTTGGTTCATGGAAGAGGGTAGGTGAGCTTCCTATTTTTTTTCATTAAACAAGACAGTTCGGTGTAATTATTCTGAACGATCGTGTAATTCTAGATATTTCATTATCTGTCCATTTACACGCACGTTCGTAGATTTTAATAAAATCTAACAATCGGTATTTTTAAAAAAATCTGACTTATTCCCAGTTCCTAATGGCTGAAAAGTATTTGGTGTCATTAAAACATTGATAACAATGTATAAACAGAAGTAAATAAACTTTAGATTCTTATTCATTTTTAAATTTTGCCAAAATCTCAAATTTATATCTTTAACCTATTTGACAAAAAAAAGTTATGACAAAATATTTTGAATAATGTTAAAAATTAGAAAGGAACAATATCTCCCATGACATGTGCATTGAATTTTTTTTGTTCCCAAACAAATGTAAATTGGATGCATCTTTTCAATTCCAAAGAAAGCCCTCATTGGATTTACTTGTAGAATTGGGTGTGTATATATAAGGACACACAACCAAACCTAAAACCATAGAAAATAAGAGAGTTCAAAACCATCATGATGATGGGAGGTTTATTATTGCCTATTGTAGCTGCTCTCTTGCTAGGCCTAGCTTTGGTTCTCCTCCTCCTCCATTTCCATGGCAAAGAGGGTCCTTCAAGCCTTCCTCATGGGACCATGGGACTGCCATTGTTGGGGGAGACCCTTTCCTTCCTCAAGCCCCACAAATCAACCTCTTTGGGTCTCTTCTTGCAGCAACATTGTTCTAGGTAATGGTTATTTCTTCACAAAATGAACTAAACATTTCAAATCAACTGATGTCAATTCTTGATTTTCCCAAATCAAAGCATACCAGTTGTCTTGAACAGGGGTGTTTATTTTAGACCCGAAATGGGTCGAGTCGTCATGATTGAAAAATCGAGAACCGTGGATAATAATTTTATTTTGACTCTAATTCTTAGTTAACCATGTAATCGCGGTTCAGACCTAATTCTCATTCACCGGAACCAAGATTAACCAAAGAAGAACTAAACTGGTTGAGTTTTTTTTATCGACAAGTTGTGTATCAAGATTTAGGCTCGATTGTGCTATAATAGAAAAAAAGACAACACCAAACTTGTGATTCTTATATATTTTTAATATTTACCAGCTTTAAGTTTCAATTATGTTGTCTAATATTTTATTTCGAGTATATGTTTATAACTATATTTTGTAATTTAATATTGCACTGCATGAAATAAATTCGATTAATTAGTCCAAAAATAACTTTTTAGGCATAATTCCGCCCAAATTAATGAAGACTCAAGACCAAACAGTTTGATTCGAAAAACTTCCATAAAATCTAGAATTGTATCGATCACTTCGATCTAGTCATGAACCAATTCAATTCGGTTCTGGAACCATGAACAACCCTAACCCTAGTCTAATTACTTATTTTTTTTGCAGATATGGTAGTGTGTTCAAGTCACATTTGTTTGGGTCACCAACAATAGTGTCATGTGACCATGAGCTCAACATGTTCATACTCCAGAATGAGGAGAGGCTGTTCCAGGTAGGGTACCCCAAGACCATGCACAACATTTTGGGGAAGTGTTCACTCATCATCGTCTCCGGAGAGACACACAAGAAGCTGAGGAACTTTGCGGTCAGCTTCGTCGGGGCGTCGAAGTCAACGCCGGAGTTCCATGCATGTGTAGAGAAGCTATCAATCTCCATGATGAAGTCTTGGAGAACCTCTCCCCAAGTCTCCTTCCACAAACAAGCTAAGATGGTAATTAATCAACCAAATTGAAAGATCAAAGTAAAAAATATTTTTTTTGAACTTGAGTTTTGTTACTCCGAACTCGTCTAGATCTGAAATCTCACGGAAGGACGTCAATGACTTGCGAAAGAATAAGAAAATCTATGAACTCGAGTTTTATTTTATTTTAAAAAACGACCTTAAGGGCGTTGCATCATTTTTTGACAGATGTACACGATTTGCAAATAAAATGATAAGTTCAATATCATTTTTTATGAAATTGAAAGTTCACTATCACTTTTCTACAAAATTAAAAAAGTTTATTGCAATTTATCCATTCTTTAACGGATTTATTTGCAATAAAGGTTGTTTGATATGTTATGTTTGTGCAACTTGTAGGTTCTTATTTACCAATTTTTTTGCAAAACATTATTAATTTTTTCAAAAATGATGGAAATCGCTCTAGAATAGTTTTTTATAAAATTAATATTAAATTTTTAAAAATCGAATTCATTTGTTTTCTACTCAAGCTCGTAAAATTTTCTCTCCTCACCCCAACCATTCCTCCCGTGCACAGAATAATAATATTTTTCATAAGTTAATACCAATTAAAGATTTCTTGAGAATTTTTTTCCTGGACAGTCGGTCGATGAAGAGGAAAACCAATGAGTTGATGTTGGAAAAAACTGAGATCGAATTTAATATATTCTTACACGTAAGATAAAAAAATTGATTCTAAGAGTATGTTCGTCATTTTAAATATTGTAATTCCAACGAAGTTCACAACTACATGTTGCAAAAACCGAATAGTGCATACACTTTCATAATCGACCCTAACCAAATTGATCTCATAAGATTCTTGAAAACTTATGATTTAGTACATTTCCCACAGTTTGCCCTGAATGTGATGGTGAAGCACCTTCTGAGCATCGAGCCAGGATCGCCCCAGGCGTCGCGGATTCTGCAAGATTTCCTGACCTACATGAGGGGTTTTGTGTCCTTGCCCATACCCTTCCCTGGAACTGCATATACTAAAGCTGTCAAGGTACATTTCCATGTTCAAAATCCCCAAAAAACTATGTACCCTCCTCAATGACTTGGTTTTTATTTATTTATGTTTGTGTTGCAAGGCAAGGGCTAGGCTCTCTTCAACTGTGAAGGAGATTATAGAGAAGAGGGTGAGAGGAAATGTGGAGAAGTTGAGTGGTTGTGGAGATTTTTTGGATGTGATATTGAATAAAGGGACTCTGAACAATGAGGAGATGGTGAGCATTGTGCTTGACCTCTTGTTGGGAGGCTATGAGACCACTGCTACACTCATGTCCTTGATTCTTTACTTTCTTGCCCACTCACCACATGCATATCAAGAACTCAAGGTAACTGTTCGAGTCACGCTCGGTATCTCGCCTTTATTTTCAATTTCTGTTGGGCTTCTGTTACCCGATAAGAGTCAAGTGGCAATATTGAGCCCCCTTCTACATAAGGGTGTGCCTTGAGCCCAAGAACTCTTAAGAATCACAAGTTTGATGTTGTATTGTTTCATTATAGTATAGTCGAGCCCAAATCTTGATATAATTCGCCGATAAAAAAAGAAGAAGGGACCTTGCCTTTCTCTAACTCTCTTCACAACAAATTGTGTGGATGATAATAGGAAGGTTCTCGGTTCGGTTTTGAACTAAGCTGGTTTAAAGTCAAACCGAATTGATCTGTTTGATTTTAAAATTCAGTCCAGTTTGATTTTAAACTGACTGGTTTTTAGTTCGGTCAGTTTTCTTTGAACTGTATTCACGAATTTCCCGTATCGATGAAGATAGATGACTTAAAACAAGTCACGTGCCAAGTTGATTGGTTTTCAATTCGATCAAGTATTTTTTGTCAGTTATGTTGTTATAAACCAAAACTGACATAGTGCAGTGTCGATTAAGTTCTAACCGATTTAATTTTTTTCATATCGATTTAGTCGGTTCAGTGATTTTTGAACAGACTTGATTATATGGTTTTGTGTTTGTGTATGAACAATCATATTTACATTGCAGGAGGAGCATCAAACAATAAGGGGGTCTAAGAAAGAAGGAGAGCCCTTGAGCTGGGAAGATTACAAGCAAATGGAGTTCACAAGCTATGTAAGTAATGAAACATATTGTTCATATAGTTCAGTGTTCTAAAACTCTCGATTTCTCACAGAGAACTCGATAAATTTTAACCACTACAAGTAAAAACCCGTCTCAAATGCGCGTCGACAGGTGATAAGTGAAGCGACGAGGCTGGGGAATGTGGTAAAGTTTGTGCACAGAAAATCACTTAAAGATGTGAAGTTCAAAGGGTTTGTGATACCCTCAGGATGGAATGTGTTGCCTGTGTTCAGTGGGGCACATTTTGACCAGAAGCTCCATGAGGAGCCACATGAGTTCAAGCCATGGAGATGGCAGGACAAGGAAGTGAGCAAGAAGGTGAGCCCATTTGGGGGAGGACTCAGGGCTTGTCCAGGAGCTGATCTTGCCAAGCTGGAGATCTCTTTCTTCCTTCACCACCTTGTCCTCAATTACAAGTAAGTTCACACCAAATCAAGCATATCAATAATATTGCCAAGGGATGAATTCTAGGGATGAATCAAAAGCTGCGTGAGAACTGTGATAACTGACGTAGGGGCGCCATATGGCAAGGGGGACGGGTATTTTTCTATTGAAAATCAATGAACCTTGTTGGGGAAGTGGTTTAACGAGGGTTTGAAAGAATTTTTTTTTTGGGTCTGCCACGTCAGCACTGACTTCAGCACGTCATGTGTCATGCGCTGGGAGATTCGCACGCAATCGTCTGGATCACACCAGATTACGGCCCATATTGCTAATGTATGAAACCTGCTACTTGGCCAAGTGGTCCAAGGTGCTCTTCTCTGTTCAAAGTGACTAACCACAAATTAGTCACTTAAGTTATGTCTAGAAATAAGCCCAAATGGGAAAATATTGAACATTAGTTCAAGCGAAACTGAGTGAAACGAAACGGAATGAAAATTGACTGAATCAAAAACAAAACCGAATCACCGGATTGATTTGGCTTTTTCCCTGCGACCGAACCGTGAACAGCCCTAGAAATGATTGTGTTGTGATTTATGAAACAGGTGGAAGGTGAAAGGAGATGATTACCCACTTGCCTACCCTTTTGTGGAGTTCACCAGAGGCCTGCTTCTGGATGTTGAGCCAATAAACTGATGTATTATTCAGAAATAAATAGAATAAAATGAGAAGCTCTCTCATTGATTTTTTTTTTCCCAGTTCGTATCTCAATCTGCTATTACTTTGTATTTGTGATGTTAAATGGAAATGTCTTTTTTATAAGCGATTTGCAGTATTATTAAAAATATGGGAAACTCAAATCCTTAAAAAGGAACCAAAAAACCTGAGAGAACATGAAAGAAGAATTATATAGAAACAAGAAAATATAAAACTTGGAAAGCCTAGACAAAAAGAATCACAGCAGGTTTTGACATCCGTTGAGCGATCCTAAGCATTTTCCTCCTCTTGAAACGGTAGGAGATGGATCATATCCTCATCCGAATCTCCATCCCGAGGGGGAGAAAAACCTATGTTCTTTAGCAAATATCAGGTCTCCACTGCTTTCGATCTAGAGTCCGAGGAAAGTATGGGCTGGAAGTGAGGGGAGACTTTTGAAGTTGGTCTCAGGTTTGAATTTTCTCCATTTGCGAGCATGAAAGGAGCTGGGAGAAACACATTAGACGGACCGATTACAAGGACGGCGAGATTTCTTGTGTAGAGAGAAAAATAAAAGACATCAACGGGCGTTGAGATCTGTGTCTAAAGAGCCTGAATGGAAATGTTGATATACATGTTGCACCAACGACAACTTACTTGGCTAGCCTTTTGAATCCATTTTGCTGAACATAAGGCAATATGTATATCATATTTCCAAGCCAAGATTGTAAGAACAAAACAATGTAGCAAACACAGTAATGATCTGAAAACTCGAGTACAAAACTTGGATTCATAGGAACTTGTCGACAGCGATGATGGTTCAACATTAATAGTTTGTAACCGTAATGGAACAAAATTTCTTTAAAGGGAACAAACATTAGCTTATACATTGGGATAGAAGCAATATGCTTTATACCATTGCAGATCTTAGAAATACAGTAACACCTTCAAAACTTGACAGCTGAAAATCACCTGAACACCTGCATATCGCATGGACCATACGTGAGCTTCAATGAAGAAATCAAGACAGGACATAAGTTATTGCCTATTGGTTGAAGTTAAATTACTTACCCCGGCCAAGAGATCTCTGGAGAGTCGCGGTTTATTTTCTGCTGCGTTATCTGCAACTGGCTGCTTCTGTGGGAATTGGCGAATTACCTTGAATGGCTGCTCTTTCACAGGAAGCTCGGATTTTTCCCCCGATTCCTCCCGGATTTTTTGCTTCTGCAGGGATAAAATATAGTTTATTTACGATTACAAATTTGTTTCAAGAAACTCAAAGTAGTCGCAGAATGGAGGGCCGATGTTGGTATGTTATATAATTCAACATACGAAATTACGGATACAAAAACCACAGCTAAACTTTGAGGCGTGCTACATGATCTTTCAATCATATCAAGACATTAATAGTTTGAACTGTTTGAGTGTGTCAATCAACCTACAAATGTAGTTGAACATTCCAAACCACATAACATTTCAACTAATTTAATGAAAAAAGTAGCATGAAGTGAATATAGATACTAAATTAATGATTGAGCAACCTGCACAGAATTCAAACTCTACATGATGTGTACCTTCTTCAGCCGTTCGTCAATAGAACTCAAAGCACGGGATTTATCAACCTTGGAGAGATAGAAATCCCTCTCCCTTTTGGCAGCAGATATTTCTAAAGCTAGCTTCTGCTCCCTCACAGCACTCTTGTAGGCTGTGCAAGAAACATACTAACTTAGAAAGTACTAAACCAAGAACTGCGACACAAAACACAAAACACAATACAACATTACGAGTACCATACCAATTTCATCTGTCAGATCGTCCCACTTGAACTTACTCAAGTACTTGATGTTCCAAAGATCATAGTACAACGAAGATTTCTTCTTCCCACCTTAACACAAACAAAATGGAATCACGCAAAGAAAAGTACTATGCAGGAGAAATAAGAAATTTCCAAAAGATATGCAATCAACCCTCACGTTGCTTCCTCTCACGAAACAATTAACTATCAAACAAAACCGAAAACACAACTAACAACGCATATAAACAAGGCATACCTATCTGTTGTCCATTCAGCATATTAGCAATTCTTTTGGCGACATTCTTCTTCGTAAATTCAACCCACCTACAAAATAATCAAAACATAATCACACAATGACAAGAATGTAAATAACACAACATCACCTACTTATAAAATCAACCCAAAACTAATGCTATCTACAAAAACTCAACATTTGAGAATCAAATCTGCTAGCTACTCATACCCTTCAGAAAATGACTGATTCTCGAACCGGGCGGCTCGTTTACGAACATGAACTGAAGCATCTGCAGTGAAAACAACAAATTGAAATCAAACACAAGAACCCAAAAGTCAAGCTTTCATTTTTATATGACCAGACCTAGTTCTGAAGCCATGGAGTCACAAAATCACCTTTAGGAACAAGATAAATTCTCTGGATTTCACCATACTGAGAGAGAATCTGGCGGAGCTTGACATGATCCATGCGAGGAGGAATTCGACTCAAGTAGCAAACCCCTCTTTTACTTGCCTTCTCTGCAGCTTCCTTCAACCTCTTCTTCTTCCTCTCCTTTCTTGCTTTTACAGTATCGGCCTCTTCACCGGAGCTAAACCCATCAATCGATTGCTCCTCCTCTGCAACATCGTCGTCCAAAGATTGATTCTTTTCATGTCCTTCACTGGTTTTTGGGTCGGCTTCTCCTCCTCGAAGCGCCATTAAACCTAAGAAGCTCTGCTATCAGAACCAGCCCTTTCTTTCGGCACTCACATACATATATTAATTAATAAATATTAAATTCAATATATTTGTTAATAGTAATAACAGCAAATTATATAAATAAAAACTGATTTACTTTGTATATTTTTTTTATAAATATTATCGCATAAATGTAATTTTAATTACGGTTAGGGTTTCTCGTCGAATCGACGAGGTAGCGTGGCGGCTCAGACTTCTGCGTTTTGAGAGGCTGTAGCAGTTGAAGGTAGGGTTCTACGACAGTGCAGTGCGTGGATTTGTTGTTTGCAGTTTGTGGATTTGTTGTTTGCGGCAGAGAGGTTGTGTGAATTTGAGATCTGCGTCTGGGCAGAGCGGCGACGGAAATTGGCGGCGCTTGGGCAAGCTTTTCGAGAATATGAGGTAGTGGACTTATCGCAGCGGAAGCAGGGCGACATGGGTTGGGAGACGAAAGTTGGGAACGTGATCGTTCAGCGACTGCGTACCTCGACGAGGTTCCGCGGCGGTCTGAGAACGTTTGCGCGGAGGGCGGTGGCTGACGGCGCAGACCGGGCAGGGAGTTGCCCGACCATAGGGGTAGTTCCAGACACGATATTGATCTTATTTTGGGGTTTGTTAGTTTGCGACGGTGAAATTGTGGGAGTATTATTTTGATATCATATGTGAGGGGAGACGGGTCCAGGAAGGGGTCATCAGTGGATACGCAAAGAAGCTCTAGCGAACAATTTGTTTTGGGAGTGGTGGTGATCGGGGCATTGAGAGCAGACAGATTGGGGCGGGGCATATTGGAGGTAGGGCCAGAAAACTCTGGCGATTTGATTTCTGCGGTTTTGGTTGTTTGATATATCGATACTGGGAGGGAACCATAGCTCTCTGGCGTCAGTGAACATATTTATGCAAGCATACCGAACTAGAGGGTCTTTGCTTTTTTAGACTTCAATACGTCACTTGGGAGTCTCATTGGGATCGATACTGGGAAGAAATAGGGGGGTCTCTAGCGGCGATGAGTTGATCCTGTTAAGCCCAATGACAATGAGTTAGGAGAACTTGAATTTTCAAAGATTCGTGATTCCTATATAGATTGCAGGGTTGATCGAGAAATCTGGTTTAAGGCGATCTGCAGTAAGATCCCGGGGTTTCTCCATCCGTATGAGGTGGAGGTCGTAACTATGCATGATGCTAACTGGTTCGAGTCGATTGGTCTCCGAGGTTATCATGAATACATGTTTAAAGCATTATGTAGCGGGATCACGGGGTTTCTTCATTCGTATGAGGTGGAGGTCGTGGCTCTACATGATGCTAAATGGGTCGAGTTGAACAACTTTGAAATCATTAGTGAATGGTGTTGTGTACTATCCACTATCAGAACATATTTATTCATTTATTTTGTTCGTAATCAAATGACTCACGAATTGACTAAGTTTGTTTTAACTGACAGTAGCTGAGATTATGGTGAAAAGTATGTCCCATCATCTGTATCTTCAGCTGTCCAGCTTGACGTCAAATTAGTTGCTATTTAATTAATAAAAGTCATCTTTACCTTAAAAAAATTGACAGTAAATCAAAATTTACCTTAATAGTTGTGTTATATCAGATATAGTCTGAAATACATTAAAATTTACCTTTGAATGATAACTCTTATCATTTTGTTATTGACTATATAATCAAGGGATATTTTTAAGTGGCTATCTCAAGAATTGTCTGTTTTTCGAATGGGTACTCCTAGAATATTTTTTTGAAAAATAGGGTACCTAAGATTTGCAAATTTGTCACTTCCCACATTTCCGTCCAACTCCGTTAGTTTTTAACATTTTTGACATGTAAAATGGCTAAAATACCCAACCCACCGATAATTCCAAGCAAAGAAGGTTCAAATTTATAATAATCCCCCTTGTCCTAGTCTCAAATTTATCACCTACTATTCAGAAAAATGACAAGCAAATAAAGTGATTTATTTAAGCAATCTGAAATAAATATTTAAAATTTGTCATTGTCTCAAATCTAAAATTGCCAAGACCCAATATAAAAATATAAATTAGTAATTCCTAATTATAAATTGCCCAGACCCAATATAAAAATATAATTCAGTAATTCCTAATTATAAATTTTAGACTTGAGACAATGATAAATTTAGTAATTCCTTATATAAGCCTAACATTAATGATAAATTTTAAGCCTTTACTACATTTATATAAGGAATTACTAAATTTATCATTGTGGGCAACAACATTTTATGCTACCTTGTGGAAGTATGATCCAAAGAAAGTAATATGCTAACTTGTGGAAGCATATGATAGTATTCAATACCATTTTACCATTCTCTCATATTTAAACACAAAATATATAAAAACAATTCAATAATAAATTATGTTAATGAAAGAGACAGTGAAGTGAGAATCAACAATGTGTCAAATTATTTCAATTTCAGCCATGTAAACAAATGACCATTTTATCAAAGACCTAAAGCTAAAATCATGAAGTCAAAAGATTACTAGCTGCAACAACGTAGTAACCAAAGTGAATTTCCCAACAAAGCATTAATCAATCATTTGCTTTATCTTCAAAATTGAAATTAGCAAAAGTCTAAGGTACAGCAAAATATAAATAATGCAGAGCTATGTTCCATGTTAATCTCTTAATACTTCCGACTAAAATCTCCTAGCAGATGATCTCATGCGAAGGTTCTTACACGTCTCGGAAACTAACACCAACCTCGGATCATCTTTCGGAATATCGCGCTCCTGCAATGAAATTGCCAAATTAAAAAAAATCGCATATAAATACTCACATAGGTCCATTAGCTAAAGTTTTTAACGATAAATAGAAACTCACTTGTAAGCCCTTCAGATAGGCTTCTACAGCGGGAAGAAAAGGCGTTATGTGTTGAGCTTTCATCATGTCCCATATCATGTTGGCAACGGTGTATCCACCGGTCTGAAAGGACATAAAAATATTTCAATACAAAATTTAAATTATTAACCATGAGATTAATTTCAAAAAGAATTGTGCGGAATGAATAGGTATAGGGGAAGGTGCAAGGTTTTAAAAAACGTTAGGCGCTAGTCGGGCGGACAACACCCCGAGAGGATAAATCGGAGATTAATCGGGATTAAACGGGATTATTCGGATTTGTATTTTTTTGTATTTTTAATATAAAATGAATTTTATTTTATCAAAATAAATGTTTTATATATAAAAATCATCAACCATAATCTTTCTGGAACAATCTAAAATAGTGATAAGTGATCACAACAACTTCAAGGATAAACATGAAGTGAAGTCTAAAGCACGGGAGCTCTGACTTCGATTGATTTGCAAAAGAGGTGTGGCAGGCGACAAACAATTTTCAGAGGCGAAGAGGTTTAGGGCATAAGGGTCTAAGGCGAGATAATGGAACGAAACAACTCTGTCAAATTTCTTATTCTTAATGTTTTAAGTTTTAAGTTTTAATTGATTTTTTTAAGAAAATAAAGTTCTGGTCCGCCTGAACGGCCTTCTAGACGCCTGAACAGCCGCTTGAACGGCCTAGGCGGCTGTCTAGACCGCCTGATGAACCAAAACGTTCGCCACCTTTTAATTAGCTTAAAACGGGGCGGTGAGGTGAAAAACAACGCCTGGGCGCCGCCTGAGCGGCCTTTTTTTAGAACACTGGAAGGTGTGTGCTTACCTTTTCACCTGCAGCTGCGAGTAGAAGAGTACTTCCTCCATTTACATTCAAGAAATAGCCGTCTGAGTGCATTTTTTGCTGCATTGAAGATATATAATGCGTAACTGATTCAGACAAGTGATCATAGTAACAATAACTCAAATGTAGCGGCAATGGTCATTAACAATACCAGAGTGTCTTGAGCGACTTGCATTCCTTTGGAAGTATGACCGACCATGGCTCCTTCAGCGAGCGCCTGTGATCACATGAGTTACATTAATTTGGCATTATTAGGGACTTTCTTATAACAAACATGTATAGACTTATCACTAAAAGTAATTAATGGACAAGAGGCTATTTGGTAATATATGTACTAAAAGATAGGTGTATGAGTGTCGTCAATGTCTTGGCATCTGATTGGGGGGAAAAATTGTTACCCAACTTACCATACATAAATCCACAGGCACGGGAGGGTTTAGGGTGCTCGAAAAGTCTTCAAATGCTTTAACTCCCCGATCAATGTTTCCAGAATGCAAATAGCACCTTCAGAAAGTGAAGTGTTCAGATTAAATGCTAGAAAGACATGATGTGGCAATAAGTAGCATCTCGTAGAGAATAGGTATTTGGAAAAGATGAATCAGAGGGTAGATGCAAAGTGAGGGAAGGACATATAAAGATAAAGATGACGATAAAAAAGATATTAGCGTATAAAAAATATGGGGTCATTTGGTTGCATTTAGTTGAAGGCATTGCAGACTCATTCACTTGTTAGTCAACTTAGTATGAGTTTATGATATTTTTATTTCGTTTTTGCTTTGACAGCTCACCAAGATTGATGGTTGGTACAGCTTTACCAATGGAACAACTATATGGGCTATAGTGATACTTAAGTTTGATTTTTTCAAGGAAAAAAATAATTATTTGTAATACTAAACATTACAGAAAAATTAAATATTCAACAAATTGTGGCCAGCAGTTGTTATTCTCTCTGTTGAACACTAGCTATTTCAGCGAGTACAATTATATATGAATTTATAATATCGGTCAGAACAACCACTCACACTTCAACTGATTCACAGTTCTCACAAACCATAACCATGGTTTCCATAACTAGGGCCATATGACATGACATGGCTTGTGTGTGTGTGTGTGTGTATTTCAATAAATACCTCAGTACTTGGATCATGATAAAGATGTCAGGAAACCGACCATCCTTCTTGAGCATATCCAGAAGAGTTTCCATCATCTACCATGACAACAAAGAAAGCAGATATGGTTAAGAATCACAAAAATATTCAAGAAAAAAGCAAGCTTAAGTCAATAAAAATAATTATGCGCACTAGGGTCAGCCTAGTGGTCAAGTGAGCACTCACATCTTAAGAGGTCAGAGATCAAATCACCAGCAGGTCACCTGCCTGGGTGGGGGATTCAGGGAATGGGAGAGTTTTTTAAAATATAAACAATTAAATAACTAGACCAATTTCACGATTAGGTGATACAGCATATAACAAATGGGAAAAGATATCCAGAGACCTAGGAATTTTTATCAAAAGTACAAACATGTAGCATAACATGCTTGCATGTATTCATAACAACCAAGTTTGAGGCATATACCCAAATCACGATTGTTTGACAAGTTTCAGCAAAATAGACTAAAAACACAAATAAGTTTCATCCAGTCGTTGCCAAATATAATATGAACATATATTCAAAAATAAAATAAGTTAGTAATGGTATATGTGAGAAAGACAAATAAATTACTTCATCTTGTGATGGTAAATCAAAAGATAAAAGAAGAAAATTGGAAACTACCTCAACATTCTTAAGCTCTGCACAAGCATGAAGCGCAACATGATATACAGTCAATTGTTTGTTCACAAATCCTGAGCGTCGATGAGAATACTCAGCAGTGACTATGTTATATAATTCTTCTTCCGTAACACCCATCATTACACTTTCAGCAGTGCCACTTGACGCTTCAATCGATGACCATTCCTTTGATCTCTCAACATATTCAAGAATCTTTGCAAAAAAAATGAGGACATTAGAAAAACTTTGTGCAGTACAGGGCATGGTAAAGGGAATGATAGACAAAGGCAAGGACAGTTAAAATAAATACTTTGGCGGTTGTGTCTTCTGTCACGGGTGTTTTATTCAAATGAGCAGTTATGAGTCCTGCGTAACAGAACTTGTTTAACCCGAGACCGGCTGCAGTCATATCACGGATAATCGCATACCTGAAACATTGAAAGATATTAAGATAAGTTAACGTTGCCCGTTTTGTCAGAGCCTTGATGACACAGATACTATTGGCTCAAGGAAATATAGTGTTTGATCACTTCAACAGTCACTAAGTTTCCAAACTAAAGAACAGTCACTTGAGTCCTGATGGTCACCACTATAACCAAGTTCTCCACAGAGACTTGTTTGGTTTTTAAATATGACAATGATACACATTCAATTAAGCAGCCACATATTTGTAGTTTAAATTTATTTTATTTTGCTATCTATAATTTTCCAATCATATTCTGGGATATCATCTCAGGACATCTACAATTCTACATCTATACCATCCACAACCAACAACTCGGAATAATAATCAAAATTTGATAAACTGTGGCCAAATGTAAATATCTTCTTAATGACACTCCAGCTAATAGTTGGAAATTTCAGAAACTTTATATGGCAAGGCGTCAACTGATAAATAATATGCATGTATGTGTGCGAGAGTGTGTGTGCTAAATTTCAATTATTAGATGGCGATTTCCTATTTCCGTGTACTGCATAACAGCTAACCACTCACTCTCAATAAGATCACAAATAAATGTTCACAGCATGAGAGATTGAGGGAAACAAATTGCATCATAAGAGCAATAACATACACTCTATCAAGCCGGCCAGATGCTGCACATGCATTGAGCAAACACATGTAAGTTTGTCCATTTGGCTTCACTTCATAATGCTTCATTTCGTCCAAAATCTGTCGAGTCCAACAAAAAAATAAGGAAAAGAAAATCTTATCAAAGATCTCCAATCAAAGCACAATTTAACAAAACACTAGCAAAATACACAAACAAACATACCCGAATGGCTAGGTCAGAATTCTTGGACTTCCCACAACTTGAAATCATAAAGTTGTACAACGAAACCTAAGGCATCATAAAAAAATGAAATCACGGTCATAACCATGTACACAATGTAGAGTAGGCTATAGTTGCTGGTATGGATCACAATGATAAAAGGGAAATTAAATCTCCACACATCGAACCAAATTAGAGTTCTAGTTTCAATAATTTGGGAAATCCTAATCTAAGTGTATGTACAGCGATGATACAAAGTTAGTGGAGATGAATATAACATACATCAGGAACCAAACCCATTGTTTTCATTTCATCCCTGAAGAACAAAACATCCTGCAAGCGAGCGCCTTTCATGCTCCCAATGATCAGGGAATAGAAAGCGTCCCGAGAAGGCTGCACCCCATCGAGCATCATGTCATCATACACATCCCTCAGCAAAAAATGCCTGACAAAAACAAACCCACATCAAAAAAGGCACATAATTTGAAAAATCTCACAAATCTCAGGGACAAAACAATCAAACACAAACTTTCGCTGCGCGGTGATGGAGCCAATGACCGTGTTGTACTCGGAGATGTTGTTGGCGTAGTTCCTCCTGGCGTACTCTTCGGGATTGGCGGCGAAGTATCGGCGTCCGATGGCTCGAACCAGCGGCCTGTTCCGCCCTGAAAGTGGTCACAAAAAGATCAGATTTTTATGATGATTTTGACACGGAAAAAGAAGGTGAAGCTCGGTGGAGCTTAAATGGGGAAATGGGTAATGGAGAAGAACCTGTGAAGATGGATTGGAGGAGCTTCATGGTCGATGACTGCTGAGAGAGATTGAGGGCTTTGAGGCTTTAGCTCTGAATCTAAACCCTTTGGCCTCCTTTCCTCAGTTCACCACCAACGAAGTGAGCAAATGACTCTTAAACCCTTCGTCCTTCATTTTTTTTTTCCTATTTTTTGTTTGTGTTTTAAATTTGATTAAATATCAAAAACTAAATAATTTCTTAACTTTGGAGTTTCAAATAGAATAATTCTTTCATTGGTCAAATAAATAAATTACTGATATTAATAAGTAATTTTAAAATTATAGTAGTAAAATTGAAAACTTATTTATATTATGATTTTTTATCCTATCAATAATTAATTTCTTAACGGAAGGAAATAATGTTTTTGATAAAATATATGGGAGTTTATAATTATTCTCTTTTTTAAAATTAAGGATTTTCGAGGGAGGGGGAGAGAGATTTGAGGAAAGGGATATGGTATTTTCAGTTCGACGAGGTAAAAGACGGGATGACTAAATCTGTCTCAGACCGTCTTATTGCATAGAGAGTGATAAACATCTCTAAACTCGACTAAATGTTAATGTCTCTGGCCCAATAAGATAAATGGCGGAGATCACTAAATTTGTGCCGGATAATCTTTTAGAAGCTTTGGAATCAATTAACTTATAAAGTATTATAGGAAATGTGACATTATTTGTAGTTTCCATGGAGAAGGGTGAAATTGGGTTTATGTTTTTCACTGCTCATCTACATGCTGACCTTTGAGAATTTTACTGAAAATAAAATAGATATTTTACATCAATTTTCTCATGTAATCTCTATCAGGTTAATCAATGACAAGGTTGTTCACAGTCCTGAGTGAGTACAATATGTCATTAGCCAACACATTTATGAAAACAACCCCTTACATTTCATTTCACAGAACACACAGTTAATCAATGGCCTGATTCACACAGACAAAACCAACCAATCCTTCAAAAGGACTTCTTCAATGGTGTTGGGCTCACCTGCAAGAACAGATAATTCCCAGCAAACAGATCACCAAAATGAGCCCTGCTCTCCTTCAATCTCCTCACCAACTTCCCACACGAGTCTCGAATCGCAGATACAAGCCTCCCTCTCCTCGCAGCGAGCCTCCTCAGGCTCGGAACCCTGAATCTGCACCGAAACCTCTTCCTGACAGACACCCTCCTCAGCCTGAAGGAGCTTCTCGACGACCTCACGCCCAGCTGTGCCCTTTCCTCCCATTCCTCGCCCTCGCCTTCGTGCTGCAGCCTCTGGTAGGTCACCTTGCCCGTCACCATCTCAACGACAGCTGAAGAAGACATGAATATAAGCTCAGTGAGTGTGTGAAGAGTGAGAAAGGAGAAGGAAGCTCAAAGCCTTACAGATTTTTGTAGAGAAGTAAAGGCATGGGTCTGAGGTTGGTCTGCAGAGACAGTTGTGGATGGCATTGAATGCTTGTAGGTGCACATTCATGTCTCTTTTATCTTCTCCCATAACCATTCTTCTCTGTCATCTATCTTCACTTCTTGTTTCTTCTGCTCCAAGTAATTAAGACTGTTTAAAGACCTAAACAGACACTATACATTCTTATAATAAACCAGATATAGCATACCCTACACCATAACACAGGCTCTATAAGCATTCAATTTTGGGTTCCTACCAAAAACCCAATTAATGGCCACCTGCACATGAATTTATATGCACATTCCACACTAGATGCTCAAAACCCACCACTCATGAAAATCATAAATCAAGTTTAATCACTATAATGAATCTGACTTTAAAAAACAAGTGGATATTTCCATGATTGACATGTAACCAGCAAAATAAGCACAAAGGAGACTGTAGACTGTGAAGGAACCAGATCACCTAAACCAGAGCACCTAACTAACAAACAAAACTAAAAGCTCTAACCAACAAGACCCCACGGTATGGTATCTTAAACAAGCCATTAAAACTTCTACTTCATATGTGCCACAATTAAATCATCTCTAGCAGATAGGTCGAGCTTCTAATGCCAGCAATTATCTGAATGGCGTAGGCACTGGGAGGATCAACATTGTTTGTAAAGAATAGCAATATCCGATTCGGGCGAATGTACATGGGTAGTGGTAGTGGACGACTTCTCTTTCTTCTGAATGAGAGATGATTCTGCCAACACGATGAGAATTTCTAGCAGTCGTGGGATTGCTGATCAGTAAAGCTTTATTCTTGTCTGTATTGGAGTTCGACAGATTGGGCATGTTTGAAGGTCTGGTCCACATTCACAACAAGTCTGCAAAGAGAGGACATGTAAATAAAGCCTGAAATGTCAAATGGATGCTTCTCTATTCCTTTTTCAATACATAAACGAGGGTAGCACTTGCCTGATGCCCACAACCGAAGGCCATGTCTTTAGGATTAGCAAGGCAAATAGGACAAACCTGTTCAAGTCCAAGCAGAAAAGTCAACATCAAACACACACATACACAGATTTGAGAATATGACAACGGTAACTCAAGTATACTGGACACTAAATATCGACAAGCAGTCAAGCACGTAATAAATAAAATAAAATAGGACACACATCCAGCAATGGTACGCAATCTAAGCCAACATATTTGAACGCCAAGATAGGTTCAACGTTCAAGTGATAAGTGAACTTTTAGTTAAATAGGGGAACACTTTCATTTGATACGCTCTCTATTAAAAAATGTGTGTGTTCTCCAATGGATGTTCCAAAATAAGTGTCCACTTTCCTTTAGGGGAAATGAATTATACATAAACTACTAATAACATCCATGTATGAGTTAGTTATTGTCATATGAGTATCTAAGCAAGTCCAGCACATAGGGACTTAATGGGAAATCTGCATTAACTCCATCAGTCCTTAAGTTGCTATCAAAGACACTTATTTCGAAACATGGGAGTACTTGACATGTTAACTTCATTCTGTTTTTTTGTACAAATGTCGTCTAAAAAGATGGAGGGTAGCTCGTAGCCTTGCCATTTTTGGTAAACACCCCAACCTTCATGAAGACAAAGATAGAATGCCTTGGCTTTGTACCACAGTAAGAGGTTCTGACTGCTGAAGAAACTACTGCCCACACACATGTCCATTCTTGACTCAAAAATTACAAATACAAAAAAATATTTTGTGAAGAATATCACCACTATGCAAATTGTTGGATTAGCCTGAATATGAAATAAATAGACAACAAGAGAGCAACATGTATGAACTGTACAAACTGAACTGGAGGTACTATATAACTGCCTGCATATAATAAATACGACATTTGAGTTCAATATTCTACACACCTGGTGATCATAAGTAGAAGTAGAACTTGAAACAGGTGGAGCTGAACTACCAGAGCTGATCTCTTCTTGATAGGGAGGCACAATTGGTGCGGAACTCATGGAAGGGGAAGGCTTTGAACTGCTAGAAGAAGGTGCACCATATATGGGAGGGGGCAAAGGAACCCTCTGAGACGCATCAGCCTTATGGTGACTGCTCAGATAAAAAGAAAACTACAGCTGATGACAAGGATGTTCATAATGATAATTTAAAGAACGGGATAAAGAATGTCGATAACTTTACCCAAGTAAGTTAAGCTCTATTGTTGCTTTATATTGAGATGGAATTTCCATCAAGGCTGCAAGAGCAAATTCTGTCTCTTTTCGGGATGATGCCACATTCTTTGACATGATTTCTGTGAAGTTCACAAACTAAAAAAAAAAGGAAAATATAGGTAAAGAAAGCAATCCAGTTAAATTAACCGCTTTATCAATAAAAAAAGAAAAATCACATGTTAACACATTTTAAGGAAAAATTGGCTGGGCACATACCTGGAAATTATCAAATGCTCTTGCAGGAATATTGTCATCAAATTCCTTCATCATATACCAAGGCCCATCTCCAACACCGACTAAAATAATTGACAATGGGAATTTACTGTATTAAAAAAACATAAAGCAATGAGACTAGATATGGTTAAATGAGCAACCAATAATGAGAAGAAAAACAGGTTGCTAAATATTTACCTTGCCTCGACAATGGCATCAACAGTCCTTTGCTCCTGCGGACTTAGCCGACCAGGCTCAGTATCAACACTTCTTGTGACCTGCACATCCAAGATCCAATAATATAGAACTACAATCAATTATATAACAGACATGCACTTTGCATTTTAGTAACTATCACGAATAGGATCAACACTTGACGAAGAAGTAAATATGAAATTGTTGTCTGCGAAATGTTTCGGCATTACCTGCCCATCAGCAATTATCACCAAAACATGGTATTGGCCACCACTCTGCTGAACGATTGTCATGGCCATTTCAATAACAGGTGCAAAAGATGTTGGACCTGCCAAAAATATAATAAGCAACCTAAGCTACAATCACCAAGCAGGCAAAGAAGTAGCACCTAAGAACTGACAACAAAATAAGGAAGTAGAGTTCAAAACCTGCAAGTCTTAGATGAGGGACAATCTGTCTATAGCAACTCAACACTTCCTCAAACCCATTACAAAAGCTATCATCTGGATGAAAACTGAAGACATCTTGATCATGTGTAGATGCTGAAAAGTCATAGAAATCATATTCAACTTCCCAACATTCCAATGAATTCATAAAAAGAAGGTCAAAAGTCATTACAAAAGAATACCATCTCCAAAGCCAAAACAGGGAATCAAGTTGTCTTCATCAAAAGCAGCCAAGGTTTTCCCAATAATATATATGGCTTGCTCATATGGATTGCGGCCATGGTCAATGTGATGCAAGCTTCGCCTGTTGAATGACTTTGCACCTATTTACCAAATCCAGTTCCGTGTGAGACACTACAACTCATTACTATATAACATATGAAGTAGATAGAGAGAAAGAGACCAACCAGTCCACTCATTGCTCTTTGTGAAATCAATACCAACAATAAGATTGGAAGACTCAAGGCCAGCACGTGCAAGATCCTCAGTAACCTGCAAAGCATCATTAAGATGTAAGAAATCCTCCAGATTATCATTTATCAAAGTTACTATGCATCCCCAAGTTATGATTTTCGGCAAATAAGGAAATGCTAATATCATTAGCAACATCAATCTTGAGTTCTATGAAAGTCTGAAGTTGAACATCTTACAAAAATGAAGCACCCAATGTCCAAATAGCTTAAGCCAGTGCACTATAGCTGTAAGATTATTTGCCCAGTTCCAATATTGAGCCTTTCAGCATGCCACACAGGACAGCAAATCCTTACTCTGGGCCCAAAAAAACAGTATCCCTTCACAAAGGGAGGACGATACCAGGAGGCTGAAATGCCACTGACATTGATTGCTTGGGTATTTATAAAAACCTAAGATTGACTTTGCCTTCAATTGATTTTCTTATTGGAGATCAAGCACATTGTAATGATCTAAGAAATACAGAAAGTTCAGCAACAGAAGAAATATTCCGCCTTTGGGCAGCAACAGTATAAAATTTGAAAAAGAAAAAAAGCAATAAAATATATCTTCGTAAAATAAACTAATATATGATGCAGGAACATGAGTATATCTTCTGTATCATGCTTTCTGCATGTGTCTTCCATAGCTTCAAAAGGCAATGAATGGGCATAGCATGTCAAGCTTACCTGATCCAAAGAGGTGTAATTATCAGCAATTCTGGAATACCTCCTATCTAGCTTCCTCCCACCATGAGCAACTGGACCACTGACATGGTCTTGAGACGGGGGATGGTACTGCGGCAAAAATGGTTGTTGTGGAGCATAAGGTTGCGTTGGGGGGTAGGGCTGGTGTGGCGCGGGATATGGTTGAGCTGGCGGCGGACAACCGCTCCCTTGTTCATATGACGACGATTGTGGATACGCGTGAGCAGAACTCCATGAAGAAGAAGAAGAAGTTGAACGCAGGGCCGAAGAATTCTGCCTCCAACTGCTTCTCTCTTTCGAACTTTTTCCACCCATTAATTAACTCAAAAAGCCCTCTTCACAACGCAACAACAACAATACACCCAATCAAATTCAACCCAACAAACCCAAACAAAAATTTCACACAACAAACACCAAATCAGTTCAACAACCAATATTAACAACTAAATCACAACACATTCACGATTCAAACTTCAAGCTTGAATATTCACTGCAACTCACTATTATTCAGTGCAACAACACACCCAATCAAATTCAACCCAACAACAAACCCAAACAAAAAATTGCACACACCAAAATCAAATCAGTTCAAAAACCAATCTTAACAGGTAAATCACAACACATTCATTATCCAAACTTCAAACTTGAATATTCACCGAACCTCACTATCAGCAGCAGTAATCACCCAACCAACTCATCCCAAAATTCAAATATCCAACTTCAATCACAGAAACAAACACCAAATCAGTTCAATAACCAATATTAACAAGTAAATCATAACACATGCATTCACTTCAACTCACCATCATTCAGTATCATTCGCCCAACCAACTCAAAACAAAATTCAAATATTCAACTCCAATCACAGAAACAAACACCAAATCAATCAACATTGTTCAAAATCTAACCGAAACCACCAAATCTCCACCATACCCAAAAAAAAAAAACCCTAACTCCTCGCACTCCACTCCAAAATCAAAATCACTCAACAACCATTACAATAATGGCAATAACAAATAAAAAAATCACTTTCAGCTCAGAAAAGCGATAAAAAGTACCCGACCGCGAAGGAGAGAGAAGCTCGGTTATGAATATGCGAGTTCAGATTCGGTGGATCTAACCTAATCTTCGTCTCGGAAACAAAGCAAAGCAATGTTGCTTTTTTTCCTCTGTGCATCAATTTTTCGGTAACTTTATTTTTTTCGGTTTCGGTGATTTATCCGGAAATCGGTTTCGGCGTGAACCGGAAGCTTCGCGGTAGCGAGTCGGAGGAGTGAGGTTTTAAACGTGTATGTATGGGCTTGGCTTAGGTGTAATTTTTCGGTTTCGGGGAAGGTTCACGTGAAACGTGACGATGATCCCATAACCATAGCTATGATTTATGAATGATATATCCAGTAATTTGAGTAGCGGTTTGGGGGCAAAAATGTAAAATTGTGTTGCTTTCGCTTCTTTCGTATGTGACACGTGAATGTGCTTATCACGAGTTCGGTAGACATTTGGTGTGATACACATTGTTTCGTGGATCGGATTGGGACGAATTTCAAATTCTAAATCAAGATCAAGATCGGATTCATTGTGTTCACACCATAAATCCAACTCGATCCGAAAAATAATTTATCTCAATAGAATCGACTTGATTTCATTTAAATTAGGGTAAATTACACAATAGACATTTCTAATTATGTCTAAAAGACTCATAGGTGTCATCAACTTTTAAACTGGACAACTAGCTACACCCAGAGTTTGAAAAATGGACACTTAACACCTACCGTTAGATTTTCTGTCAAAATTTTAAGTAAAAAAAATGAAAATGCCTTAAGTCAGACTTCAAGTTTCCAAAACCATTGCATTGTAAAAAAATTGTTCGCCGGAGACTTGGCGGAGCCGTCAAAGGTCGAATCCGGTGTTGGCGAACGCAGTGAGAGGGTAGGAGACGAGGCCGGCGAGGAACGTGGTGGTTGTGGAGAAGTTTTATCGGAAAACACACAAAAACTCATAAATTGCATGTTTTGAAAATTTGAAATATGACCAAGGGCATTTTTGTCTTTTTACTTAAAATTTGAACAGAAAATCTAACCGTATGTGCTAAATGTGTTCATTTTTCAATCTGTGTGTGAAGTTAAGTGCCCAGTTTAAAAGTTGGGGATAACTATATATCTTTTGAATATAATTAGGGATGACTACGTGTAGTTTACCTTTAAATTAATCAGAACCAAACTTTACCAGTTCAGTTTTAGTTTAATAAATAAAAATTTAATTTAATTGAAAATCGATTGGTTTAGACGTATAGCTCATTTTAAGCCATTTGTTTTGTTAATTGGGCCTCAAAATACTGGTCAAAAAATAACTAAAACCTAAATCAAGACCGGCTCAAAATGAAGCATTCGCCACTTGACCTGATAAAGTGATAATCAATAAACTGTACAGTTCTGTTGCTACCTTCAGTAACATTTTGCCAATTGTTGTTTATGGATTGTGTACAGAAGGGTAATTTTTAGGTATGAGAGTGCAACAAATTGGTGAATGAGATTGAAATACAACTGACAATAAACTCATAACTGGGCATTTTACAATTCCAAGTACCAAAACTCTATCATCTCCTTCCCTTTCCTGCACCCGAAATGATCCACCGAGTATTTGCATGAAGTGATCTATTCTACGCTGTGATTGTGAAGTATTGAGAGTAGATTAACTTGTGTCGTCGCCCTTAATCTTCTTCTTTCTTGAAGCAAAGCTACTAGGCCCGATTTCTATGGCCATTCTCTTCGTCCTGGTCAAAAAAAGAAAATTTAGTTTACATTAAGTTGCACATCAATATTAAGGGAAGATAAAAGTAGAAAGAATTAACATACCTGGCTGATAGCTCTTCCGACACCTCACCATCGTCCTTAGCTGCACCATTTGATAGAAGAGAATATCGTTTGAAAAGTAGACGCAGAAGAGAGAGTTTCCAGATCATTTGTCGCTGAGTATATGTAATGCATGAACCACGCAGAACTCCAGAAAAAACATAAAAGGTTTGCAAAACAGTTTTGGAGATTTTGTATGACATCAGTTTCACCATATCAAGTTGTTACATCAGTGACTCTTGGATCCATCATTTAACTAGCAGATCAGTTCGACGGTTCATCCTTATGTTGTAGCAATACTGTCATTAGAATCTGATCTTAACATTTTGTTTTTAAGGAAGCAAACTCCAATGTGTCTATGCAAGCAAGGAAAGGGAACTGTTTAATAAGGAAAAAGGTTGGATGGAAAGGAAACACTATCGGGTACAATAGTGAGAGTATTTTGAGTGACCACTTCGAGCAACAAAATACTCGGATTATGACCATAACTGAAAATGGGTGAAATTATAGGGCAAAAAGAAAAAGGATTTGGCCACACTAAACTCTAAAATGGTGCCAGAGACTATAAATTCTACATATAACTTTAAGCCTAGGACAAATCATCGATAATGATAGTGCCTTCTGATAAACAGCACATCTGTTGCACAACAGAGGCATTTGAGCCCAGATCGACAAGGGTTATTTACATACAAAGGTTCTGAATGCAACACACTAATGTATGATCAGTATCTAGGATCTAACATTTTTTGTAGTAAAATTGAATTATATACATGTGCGATCATTAAAGCTTGACATGGGAGCTATGGCGTACCTGATCCATCACCAATGCCGACATTTTCCTGACCCGACTCAGAATCAGATCCCCGTCGTTCTCCACCACCATCACAATCCCAACGCCTCCCCGTTGGAGGCATCCAGAAATCAGCTTCTTCCGAATCACTATCTCTACCAGAAGAGCCCCTTACTTCCGAAATGATCTGCTCGATTTCTTTTCCCTTTTTCTTTTTCTTACCATTCACACCATTTTCATTCAACACTTCCTCATCAGTCTCTACAAATGTCCCATTTGGAGTTAACTGTCCCGCTTCCATCTGCTCTGTTCACAGAACGAGCATCTCGGTAACAATTCACCCGAATCATACATAACAATGAAAACACGAACACAGTGGAAAAAAAACCTAATTTGTTAAGGAACCGTTTTCCATTCAGGTGCTTCCAAAGATGTTCCTCAGACTTGTTGACACTGTCTCCTGTCAGCTTGCATATCAGCTTCGAACTATTGAATTCAATAATCCAGAAACAATATCAGAAAACAAAATTAACATTCAGGCGGTGACAAGAAAATCAAAACTACAATACACTCTCACTCTTTGTGATCCCTAGAAAACAGAAACACTACACTCAACTTGAACCAAACAAGTTTGTATTGTTCCTCTCACAATCAATGATCATGAAACACTCCATCACCTCATGGTGTTCCACCAAATTTTCTCAGAAACCAAACACATAATCCAGACAAATTCAACAATCGATCGATAAGCTGAATCAGAGAGAAAAACAGGAGGATTATATTCACCGCGAGGCTAGGTCTTGCTTGAACATGTTGAGAGGGGGCTTGTTGAGGGACACGGCGAAGTCGATGAGGCCCAAACGACACCGTTTGCTACGGGAATAAGAGTCCTTGTCTTTGGCAAGCATTTCGTGGCCGGTCTCGACGCACTTGAATCGGCCATTTTCGAGCTCCTCGAAGCTCGGCGAACCCAGCAGGTTCGTACCTTCCTTCTTGTCTACGACCATCGACTCCATTGCTACACTCAGTCACAGAGAGAGAGAGAGAGAGAGAGAGGAACCAATTTTTCTTCTCTCCAACCTAAACACAAATGCGACGTCGTATTGATAATGGGCCTTCTTTCTTGCGTCCAGTTCGGGGATCACCCGCTATAGCCAGAAATGGGCCGGCCCAAATACAGGATCAGGTTACTTGTCTTAATTTTCTGTGCCAAATTTCAATTAATTGATGTGAAATGGCGATTTTATTATTTTTTTGAGGTAAGACAGTATTTTATTCAAGACATATCAGTTGGTAAGATATTACAAAACACAACTGATATTACAAAACACAACTGGTAACGTCGTTACTTCATCTTCATAATGAAAGGATACAAGTACAATACTGATTATGTGTTGCAGACTAATATTCATTTTCGTATCACTTAATTATTAAAAATATATATTTTATCTCAAGGCAGTCAAAAATAAAATATTATCTTAATCACATTTAAAATTATATTTAGTATAAGCAGGGTTTCAAAAAAAACCCTAGTCGGCGGTAGGTTTTTCTGCGGTTTGTACCCTTCGCCCTTGACGATTTGGGTTGTTCGTCGAAAATCGACGATGTCTCACGGCGGCACGGTTCCGTCTGTGAGGACTTCTAGTACGGCTACAGTTCCGGGTCTTGCGGTGGTAGCTGCGACAACAGTTGGCGGTGAAGGAAACAGATCTAGTGGGATGGCAAGAACGGAGTCGAGTGCGGTGGGGTTGAGGACGGAATTGCAGGTGGGGCGAGCTTGGGTCACGACGGTGGATCGGTACTGGGAGGGAACTGGTGTTATATGGCGTCGGTGGGCAAACTCATGTAAGCATACCGAATTAGGGGGTCTCGGCTTGCTTAAGCTTCAATACGTGGGAACCAGCGGTTTTGATTGGTTGGTAGATCGGTATTGGGAGGGATATGGAATTATCTGGCGTCGGTGGGCAGACTCATGCAAGCACACCGAACTAGGGGTACTCGGCTTGCTTAAGATTCAATACGTCACTTGTGTGTCCTATTGTGATCGGTACTGTAAGGAAAAGAGGGGTCCCTGGTGTCGATGGGTTGATCGGGTTAAATCTAATGTGCTGGGAGAATTTGAATTTCGCGATGCCCATATTGATCGCAGGGTTGATCGAGGAAGCTGGTTTAAAGCGGTATGCAGCAAGATCACGGGGTTTCTCCATCCGTATGAGTTGGAGGCCGTGGCTCTGCATGAAGCTAACTGGTTCGAGTCGATTGGTCTCCGGAGTTATCATGGATGCATGTGTAAAGCATTTTGCAGCAAGATCACTGGATTTCTCCATCCGTATGAGTTGGAGGCCGTGGCTCTACGTGATGCTAAACAGGTCGAGCTGCACAACTTTGGAGGAATCATTAGCGAACGGTGTTGCGTACTACCCACTATCGGAACATGTGTTCTTTGTTTTATTTGTAATCAAATGGCTCACGAATTGGCCATGTTTGCTTTAACTAACAGTAGCTGTGATTATAGTGAGGGGTATGTCCCACTAACTGTAACTTCAGCTGTCCGGCTTGATGCCGGGTTAGTTGCTATTTAATTAATAAAATTCGCTTTTACCTTCAAAAAAAATTATATTTAGTATATTTGTGGGTAGATAAGGGCTTTCAGCAATAAACGATGGAAACATATACATAAGATTCAGTCACATGAATTCCAAATACCATCCTTGATTATTTAATTCAATTAATCTCCGATTAGTCCCTAAAAGGCTCTAGTTATATAAACAGAAGTTCTTCAGTGTCTATGCCCGTCCGGCAGACGAACCACCATGTGAAAGGGCACTGCCCTTTGAGGCAACAATCCGTCTTCTTCGTCATCATCGAATTCAAGCACATAACTGTAGTGTCCAGCAAAAACCATAGTCAGTACTCAAATATCAATATCATCCATTTTTATACTACACTATGAAAATCTCAAATCGCGTAGAGAAAGATAATACGTACTGTAATATGTACTCAGCCTCTTTCCACTGGAAACACATAAGGTTGGTTTGGTTCAGAGCAAGTTGCAACATGCACAAGGAGGTGATAAGTCAGCTACATTCAATGACCGTAGGTCAAAGTAGAATCACTATCATTTCAGATAGAAATTGTTACCTTTCCATGGGAAAAGACGACGGTAGCCTTAAAGAGCGCAGTTGTTCCTGGATAAACCGCCAACACGTGTTTCCCAATTGGGAAATCCGGGGCACTGGAAGGATCGTTTCGCTTTGGGAAGGGAATAATGGGTGATAAGGGAATCTTGTACGTTCTGAAACACAGGAAGAAAGGGACAGCAATTAGCTTCCACACTGACAGTAAGTTCTGACTATAAGGTACAAAAAATATAACACGACACATGAAACAGAATTCAACAAATGATCTACCTAGAAATTATAATTAACAGCAATGACCTTCCACGCCAACCATTAGTTCTTAATGTAGGCTAAAAAATATGATAATCCATGAAAGAAATCACAAACGTTACTCCTAGAAAACACAGTACTTGTAAATAACTTGCTCAGTGCAAGAACTTTGAATAAGTTTTTTTTTAAATTTGCAAATTCATATAGGATTACAAATCAATTAAAGAAAATTCTACTTTGTCAAAATGATCTATGAAAGGGTTAGCGAACAAATCTAATGTACAGTATATACTATTTTATACGAAAAGTACAATGAGGGATGAAAACAACAATATCTTAAAACACATAATCTACCTTTGAACACCGGCCTCTTCATCATCACCTTGTTCCTCATCAAGCACTTCAAATCTGCAGAGAAACGGAATATAAAGGAGTATGTAGAGGTAACAGAGACGGCCACCAGGCCCATATCAAATCAACTCTATTACCATATTGAGTTTTCTTTATTATTATGCTACGTGTGATGGCTAAGGCTTCCATACTAAAATTTAAACCTTATTAGTGCAGTTTAACTTTTGCTTTCATATGTAGCTTCATTTCACTTTGTTCACTCAACAACAACACCAACATACATAATACAACCAAACCAACTTCAAATTAGTCTCATTACTAGCTATTCATGTTGTATGGGATTTAGACTTCATTTAGTTGGCAGAAACGACCTGCTTTCTCTCTTCTATAAACAAAGAAGATAAGTGATTTCCCACATTTTAAGGAAAACCAATATGAATGTGACATAACTAAATGATAGTAATCAACTAATCCAATCAATTCTGCAGAGGAATGATTTGTAGCTCTTAGATATGTCAGAAATAAGGAAACAGTGTGTGGTTTTGATACAGATCTTTTAATAGTAAGTGTTTTATTTTGTAGTGGCTGTTAGTTTCAGTTGGGCTTTTTGGTAGGGATTATGGGCCAGGCTAGCCCAAGTCTAGATGCTATGAAAATGGAGTGATCTGTGTAAAAAGTAAAGATGCTATGAAAATACAAGTACAATTTACACTATTCTCTATCTCTCTTCTTCTCCGTCTCTTCTCAAACCCTATTTCTCATCTCAAATTCTGCTATCTCTTCTGTTTCATTTTACCACCTATCGGGTTTACTACCAGTTTTGGATGATATTAGTTCTCATGATAAACTTAGAATCTAGTTTAGCATTTATTCAAGCAAAAACTGAAGTGTCATACTATTAAACTTACTCTCTTGTTTCCTTGTCAAAGTGAATCACTTTCACCACAAACCACTCGTCCCTCTCGGCATCTTCTCCTGTCACCCTAGCTGCTACCTGCAAGTAAGTAGATAATAAAATTCCATGAGGTACAGTTAGTGACCATGATCAATAAGCCAGTTAGATTTAATGTAGATCACCAACCCATATAATTGTTCTACACAAGTACCTGTTGACCCTTTAGACTAGAGAATGCCTCGAGTTGGTTTCGCAAATTTGGCGAAAGCCTTGAAGTATTAGAATCAACCTTCACGCGTTTCCTTTTCTTATCATTGCCTTCTGAAAGTTATGTAATGTCAGCCAATAAACAAGATCTCTTCCATATTTGGTTATCAACCATAATGTACATGAGCACACAGTTACATTATTCCAAAGCTAATTGGATTCACAATTTCGTGATACTAAGAGTACACAAGGTGGAGAAACCTGTGGTAAAATAAAATTAGTAACTATATCTAAGTCATAAATAAAAACATGTCTTTAATGTTAAGCTTTCAGGTTCCATCCTATAGAAGGAAAGATAGTTATGACACGTTCATGATTTCTCCTCTATGCTTGTGTTGCACACATGGAAGTAAATATGAAATTTCTTGAAACAAAAGTGGGCATGGTTCTCCTTGAATGTTTCAGTTTAGCACAAACATGTAAGCTTTAGTGTATTTTTTTGTGAAAAAGGCTACAAAACATGCATAGATTCATGAACCCTAATAAGATAGCAACTCCGAAAAAGATACCTTATGAGCAACCTATCTTTGTTTATAAACTCTAATCAAATTAGGCAACTTCAATTCCTACACAAACAATCTCGAATTTACTCGGCTTGTAAACAACATATTGATTCTTAAAGCTCACAGTCCTCAGTCGACTACATTTATGTAAATCCAGCAGGAACTTGCAAACAAAAACCAAAGTTACCGAAACACCAAAACCAACATAACTGAAGAAGAAACTAACCTGATTTGTTAAGGACCCGTTTCCTATTCAGGTGCTTCCAAAGACATTCCTCGGACTTGTTTATGGAGCCTCCTGTCAGCTTGCCCATTATCTTCGAACTATTGAAATCCACAATCCAGAAACAACATCAGAAAATAACATTGAGAAGAAAAAAATTCAGCCAGATGGTGACAAAAAAAAAATCAAAATTACAATAGCTCTTTCACTGTTTGTGATCCCAGAAAACAGAAGCATTACATTCAACTTGAACCAACAAATTTGTTCCTTTCACAATCAATGATCACGAAATACTCATCATCTCATGGTGTTCCACCAAATTTTCTCACCAACCAAAACACATATCTGCACAACAAACGACACTGAAAGCCCCAACTATAGACTAACTCAATAATTTGTGCCAGTGAAACGCGTGCATATACCAAATTGAACCGACAGCAGAAAAAATTAGCGAAAGAAAAATCCAAATTACATGAAAAAGAAGCTAAATCAGAGAAAAACAGGTGGTGACAAGAAAAATCAAAATGACAATAGCTCTTTCACTGTTTGTGATCCCAGAAAACAGAAACACTACATTCAACTTGGACCAACAAATTCGTTCCTTTCACAATCAATGATCATAAAATACTCATCATCTCATGGTGTTTCACCAAATTTTCTCACCAACCAAAACACATATCAACACAACAATAATTTGTGCCTGTGAAACATGTCACGTACCAAATTGAACCAATCACAGTAAAAATCGTAAAATTAACACAATAAAATACAACTTACATGAAAAAGAAGCTAAATCAGAGAAAAACAGGTGGTGACAAGGAAAATCAAAATTACAATAGCTATTTCGCTGTTTGTGATCCCACAAAACAGAAGCATTACATTCAATTTGGACCAATGATCATGAAACACTCATCAACTCATGTCGTTCCACCAAATTTTCTCACCAACCAAACACGCACCAACACAAAAAACGACACTGAAAACCCTAACTATAGACTAATTCAACAACTTGTGCCTATGAAACGCGTCACATACCAAATTGAACCGATCACAGTAAATTTAACGAAATAAACATCCAAATCACATGAAAAATAAAGCTAAATCAGAGAAAAACATGAGAGTTATAATCACCGGTTCGTCCCTTCCTTCTTGTCCTCAACAATCGACTCCATCGCTACACTCACAGTCACAGTCGCGCGCAGGACAGAGACACAGAGACGAAGACCTATAAACACTAATACGACGTCGTATATATTGGGCCTTGTTTCTCGGGCCCAGTCCCGGAACGGCCCGATATGTAGCTAGATACGGGCTAGCCCAAATACAAAGTTAGGTAATTTGTCAGGTTTTATCGTTATAATAATCATTAGATTGTAATGATTTTGCTTGTAGTTGTCTATATTAGCATGATACTAGAGTTAATGATCACACCTTAAATTCTGCAAGGACCAGTCTACATCTCTTCTCAAAGTACTATGATTAATTTAATTTTTTGGTAAAAAATGTCAATTAATTGATCCAAAATGATGGAGTACTTGTGTCTTCCTCTTATTTATGATCTTGTTTTTGGAATCCCAATACATGGATATGTGCATATTCTCAAATTTATATATATAATGTAGTTTTTAGCTTGACATTCTTCGTAGTTATAAAAAGTGATGTAATATTCAAAAATATATATATATATATATATATATAAATATAAGTGTTACAACTGAATAAGATATTTCTAGAAAAAGTTTGAGTTTCTTTTGATGATATAAAAATATTTAATTGTGATAAAATTCCTTTTAGTTGCGTTCTAATAATTGTGACATCGTTATAAATTTTTTGTCACATTTCCGTTGTCGAGAATCGATTGTGGTCACCCCGAGGTCTGAAACCCCCAATGTGAAATGTCTCTCTCCAAAAATTGGGAGACACCCAAAAAAGTTGGAAAGCCATGGGCATCAAATCCAATATGCATTAATGATCCATGAGAGTGACCCTCTCATTTAATTCGAGCTAGTACAGGTTCTGATTTAGACCATCCACTACCCATTTCAAGAACAATATTGTTTTGTTACGTCGAATAATTCATCTCATCCCACGTTGTTGTCAGGGCGTGTATTAGAATATAAAACTTTTTCCGATAAATATTTTTTTATCGGACTTTTTGGACCATGGACAGCTAATTGAGCATGCGATCCGTGAAAGGAACGTTAAAGATAGGGAAATTGTTAACTTTAGAATAATAGCACATGAACTCTGTGTACAAGAGATCTTAGTATATAAATGGCAGATATTCAAGAAAATGCACTAGTTAAAGATTTTTATATAATTAATCTTGAATGATCCATATGGTAAATCTAAAATTGAAACAAAATCCAATAAATTATATTCAATCCATGACCCAAATGGTAGAAAACCCTAATCATAAATTTTAATGCTACAATGACTTGTCATCTACACATAATTGTATGTACTTAAACATAATTACAAAAAAAATCTATTAAATTAAATACTATTAATTCAGTAGCCACATTGAGTGCACCACCTCTATATATGAAACAGAGCTTGTGACTTGTGAGTTGTTGTGACTGTGCACTGCACTTGGGTTTATAGAGCTTTTTGGGACACTTTTGTTGATTTTGTGAGATGGGTTTTTTGAGATCTCTTGTTGGGATTGGCCTTTTAGTGTCGTCGTTGTGGGTTTTGAGTGCAAGAAGTGACAGTGTCAATAAGCACTTGGCGGCGTGTAAATTTCCGGCCATTTACAACTTCGGAGACTCCAATTCCGACACCGGCGGCATTTACGCGGCGTTTTATCAGGCGGGGCCTCCCTCCGGCGAGACCTTCTTCGGCAAGCCCGCCGGGCGAGGCTCCGACGGCCGTCTCATCATAGACTTCTTTGGTTAGGCTCGTAAAAACTAAAAAATATTTTTAATTTTTTCGGGTTTATGTTTTTTTTTATCGGCAATAACTGCAGGCGTGAGGATTGAAATTAATTATCGGGTTTTTTTTTGTAGCCGAGCGTTTGAAGTTGCCTTATTTGGGGGCGTACTTGGATTCGCTCGCCCCGAGCTTTCGCCACGGGGCTAACTTCGCCACCGGAGGAGCGACCGTCCGGTGGCAGAACAAGACGCAAAGGGACGGCGTGAGCCCTTTTTCTCTTGATATTCAGGCGCAGCATTATTACCAGTTCAAGACAAGGTCCACTGAAATGTATAAAGGTGAAAGATTTTACTTCTCTTAATTTTTTTAATCAGTATTAATTAAATCAACAATACCGTCAGCACGGGGATTGGAACCAGCGATCTCATGAAATGGGTTTTGTTTTGTTTGGCTTAATATATGTAGCCTTCGAGCTAGGCTCCGGGAGCGGGAGCAGGGGGCGTCTGCCTCGCCCCGAGGACTTCTCCGCCGCGCTCTACACTTTCGACATAGGCCAGAACGATCTCGCCGCGGGTTTGCAGCAGGGGCGCGAAGAGCTCCTGGAGTCCATACCCGACATAGTCGACCAGTTGGCCAGGGCGGTTCAGGTAATACTTTTCTTTTGCATAATCTCAGTGTGTCGCGGCAGCAAGGCCGCTCTGTCACTTACAATACCCTGTCGCGTATTTATATACTTACTTACAGCAAGTGTATGATCTGGGAGGGAGGGCCTTTTGGATCCACAACACAGGGCCAATTGGTTGCTTGCCACTGACCACCCATTACTATCACAACCCAGCTGATGGGGTCCTAGACCAAGGTGGGTGTGTCATAGCCCAGAATGAAATGGCTATGGAGTTCAACAGACAGCTCAAGGACAGAGTTGAGAAGCTCAGGTCTCACCTCCCACTTGCTGCTCTCACTTATGTTGATGTCTTTGCTGCAAAGTCAACCCTCATTGGCAATGCCAAGTTTCAAGGTAAATTAATAATTCACAACTCTAATAAATAATTAAACATCAACATTACCAATACAGTACACTGATTAGACCAACGACCTCGTGTTTATTACACAGAACTCTTGCAAGCCACTAAGACTATTCATGGTTCAGTTTTGAACTTGAACGGTTCAAAACCGACTGACTCGACGGTAAAAAGTCGAATCTAAAAATTCGGTGTTAAATCCAATCGATTTTTTGGGCTAGCTGGTCAGTTTTACTCGAATCGGTTTTTATTAATTGTTTGCTTCTCGAGACCTGTTTGTATCCTAATTTCTGGAAATTCTTTAGTCGCCCCGTATTCTTATGCCTAGTTTATGAAGATTGATGGCCTAAACTTAGTGTTTAAATTATACACTTAATTCGATTAATTTGTGATTTTTCTTTAACTATATTTCTATTAGTTTTCACAAGGCTCCCAACTAGCTCCTGTATTTATTTAGAACATTGCTTTAAATGGGTCACGCGTCCAAATATAATGATCCTTAAATCTGTGATGATTCAACGGGTAGGACTGAAATTCAGCCGGTTCATTTTTAATTTTCAAACCGACTTAAACCAGCTTTAATCAGTTCATTTTTTTCTCAATTCAACCCGGTTCTCTCGGTTCAGCTTATCAGTAGTTCTGCATTTCACCCACAACCTTTATTCCGAAACTACTGTATGTATGCAAGAATGTTAGTTCGATTTACGTTTATGAACTGACCCGCATCTGGCACGCTTCACCCTCAACCTCTGATCCGAAACCATCCTCTTCCCGCAGGATTCGTCGACCCGTCGGCCATATGCTGTGGATTCCACGACGATTCAGTCCATGTGTACTGCGGCAACAAGGCAGTGTTGAACGGTACTGAGATCTACGCAGGCTCTTGTGAAGACCCATCTTCTCACATCAGCTGGGATGGCGTGCACTACACGGAAGCGGCTAATCACTGGGTCGCTAATCACCTGCTCAACGGCTCTTTCTCAGACCCGCCAATCCCAATCACACACGCGTGTCACAGGATCTGATTAATCATGGATCTATAGTTAATGACAAATTCAAAGGAAAATGTCAAAACTTTATATCAGCATTTTGTACTGGAACACAACAAGGGAATGAAATAGAATATAAACATGAGATGAGATGTGTCACATGAGCTGATATAAATGTAAGTGTCTTCGATCAGACAAGACGGTCCATGTTGTTTTGCATGAGTTGTGCCAGAGAAAAAATATAAAAACCCAGAAGTCATATGATTTTAAGTTCTGGGAAAAACCAACCCAACAAAATTGTCAGAAACTCAGTCACATGATTCACTTATGATCATATATGAATTTAAACAGTAAATTTCAATTTTTAAAAGGGAAAATTAGAGAAAAAGAGTAGCAGTTAACTATTCAATTTTTGTAAAAAGATGACAAGTAATCGTGAACTTACCAATCTTAGGCAATACGTATAATTTTGTCTAGAAATGATATAAAACTACTATTGATTATTTATTTTTCAAATATGAGCTCTTCGGTTTTTCTCTTGTTATATCGAATATAAATTGCCGCGCCTCGATAACACGACGATGAAAATAGGGAGTCGGACTAACTTGAAGATTGAAGAAGACAAAAATAAGCAAGCTCGAGTTTGAAAAAAAATTAAGGGTCAATTCTAGAAATAATTACACATTTTGCAAAAACAAATGATAAGCTCACACAAATAAAAAAAGTTCACAGTCACTTTTTGTAAAAATTAAATAATTCACAACTAATTTTTGCAATTCACACTCTCGAAATTTCGAGTTTGTGAAAAAAGTAATCAAGTGATAACATGATAAAAATTAAATTACCAAATGCTTGTTCTAAAACTCAATTTTGTCGAGTTTTTAAATAAGATTCAAAACAAGTCGATAATTTAGAACACTGATTATCAGTTGGATTTAAATAAGGTGCAGCTAATGGTCAAGGAAAGTGGAGATGAGAGATTTGAGGTGTTTTTGTGTTTTATCCAAGCGGTGATTGCGCAATGTTGAGGACCAAAGTCCACTTTAGTGGCATGCGTGCTTCATATTTATGGGCACGAGGCCTTACCTAAACAATTATAGAAAATATTTAATGTGCAGTTAGGGATTTTTGGTTCATTTGCTTTTTATAATGTACTTTTCCTCAAATCATTGATCTGAGATCTTCCATGAAAATGGACTTTGTGATGATGGCCTGTCCATATCGAAGACCACCACTTCATATCTTCACTTTCACGCGATTCTCTAATTCAAAGCCAAAAATATTTCAGACTTTTCACTTTAAAATTTAAAATTTTTTTGAGTATATCTGAAAGACTCAAAACATAATTATGTGTAGTTAAATAAAAATGTTGTTTAATTAGTGATAGTTACATCAATGTACTAAACGAATCCAAGAAACCTATTTGATAGGAAATAACAATGTATTTATATTTTCTTTCAAATTTTTTGTTCGTTTTTGTCATGACAAGTCTTTAAATAAATAAATAGAAAACACATACTAGATTGTCAATTCTTAATGATTTCAAATAAGTTGACCCAGTATGATTTGACCAGCTAGGCTGTCCTAATGGGTAAGATAATAAACTCTTATTCTTATCTATGAAGCAATCAAGATTCAAATCCATGTGACAGTATTAATTTCATAGATACCATTGGAGGGCCAATATGATCCATCTCACATTCTTTACTCAACTACATTAATGGCAATCTCAAAAATAAGCAGTCAACAACAGCTTGCAGATAAGGGCTTTCACTTGCAGGCAATAAACAATGGGTAAGGGCTGTCTAAAGAATTCCAGATATCATCCTCAAGGGCACTTATAGACAGACTATATAAACATAACTACTTCACTGTCGATGCCCGTCCGGCAGAGGAACCACCTTGTAGAAGGGCACTGTCCTCTGAGGCAACGATCCGTCTTCTTCGTCATCATCGAATTCCAGCAAATAACTGTCCACCCAAAACCACAGTCAGTATCGAGAAATCAATATCAATATTAATTTGCTTTAGATAAAGTGAATACATACTCATCGGCTTTTCTCTGGAAATGCACAGATTGGTTTGAAGCGCAATGTAACATGCACAATGAGATGATAGTCAGTTCCATGTGCATAAGTCAAAGTAGGATCGCTAAATCATTTCAGGATGAAATTATCACCTTTCTATGGGGATTCACGACGGTAGCCTTGTATAGCGCGGTTGTCATTGGATAAACCGCCAACACGTGTTTCCCGGTAGGGAAATCCGGGGCACTGGAAGGGTCGTTTCGCTTTGGGAAGGGTATGATGTGTGACATGGGCAGCTTGTATGTTCTGAAAAAGAGAGGAAGATATAGACAGCGATTAGCTTCCACGCCGACCATAAATTCTGAATACAGGCTGCTCTAATCCATGAAAGAGTTAACAATTGTTTTATCGAGAAAATAGACAGTATTTCTCGAAAAGAAACTTTCCTAGCGCAAGAACTTCGAATACTTGTTACCAAAACCATAAGTAGAACTAATGTGGGGAAACAGAATAAAACTACTTCTCAAGAATGGCTTTCTTAAAGGTAAAACCTTTCTATCTGCTAATCCTATAAAATAAGCTACGAAAATGGAATGAAAGTGTTCAATCAAAGTGAAATATAAGGAAACCTCCATGCCAGCTCAGCCATGTTAATCATTTATGGAATGGTTGGGTGAACAAATCTAACATATGGTATGTACTATATTATAGGAAAAGTACGATGAGGGATGAAATAACAATCTCTTCAAACACATGATCTACCTTTGAACACCGCCGTCTTCATCATCACCTGGTTCCTCATCAAGCACTTCAAATCTGCAGAGAAACAAGAATATAAAGGACTGAAGAGAGGTAACAAACACCACCAGGCCCATATCGAATCAATTCTAATACCACGGTAAATTTTGTTTGTTCTTATGCTATGTAAGATGGCTAGGGCTTCCATACTAAAATATCAATCTTATTAGTACAGCTTGACTTTTGCCTTCATATGTAGCTTCATTTTCTCTCGCGTCAATATGTGACTTAAAACCCACTTTGCACATTCAAAAACATATTGAATGCAGCAAAGCAACTTCAAGTCCGTAACAAAGAAATTGTGTTGAATTGATTTTATACTTCATTTAGTTGAAATAATTAATCCGCCTTCCCTCTTCACAAACACGACGAGCGATCTTCTACATTTTAACGAAAATTAATATAAATGTGACACAACTATATGATAGTAATCAGCAGCCATCAGGAACGATTTCTGGCTCTTGGATATTATTAGTTGTCATGATAAACTTGAATCTATTTTAACATTTATACAAGTAAGAACTGAAGTTCAATACTATTAAACTTACTCTCTTGTTTCCTTATCGAAGTGCATCACTTTTACGACAAACCACTCGTCCTTCTCGGAATCTTCTCCTGTCACCCTGGCTGCTACCTGTAAGTAGTACGTGTCAATCTTATGAGCACAACAAAAAATAAGCAGATATTAAAATTCCATAACGTATAGTTGGTGACCCGGATCAATAAGACAGTTAGATTTAATATAGATCACCAACCCAAATAACTGGTCAGCACAAGTACCTGTTCACCCTTTAGACTAGAGCATGCCTCAAGTTGGTTTCGCAAATTTGCGGAAAGCCTTGCAGTATCAGAATCAACCTTCACGCGCTTCCTTTTCTGATCGTTGCCTTCTGAAAGTTATGTAATGTCAGCCAATAAACAAGATCTCTTTTTTATCAGCAAAAATACAATTTTGAATCTACCAGGTTCAAACCCAGGTGGACAGAGATTACAAGGGGAGCGTTACCAACTCAACTGATCAAAGAATAACAAGATCTCTTTGTTTTCTCAACTTACCATAGAAATACGGAACCAAAATCTAAGACGTGATTTTTAGAGGGTTAAATTATATATTTATACTCCCAAACTGCAAGTTCCCAAGGCATGCAACAATTGTACACAATGATAAACGTCTTGTTCATCCTACTATAACTAGTAAATCATTTAGAACGGGCAAAAACATTATTTACAAATGGTTGACTGTACAACTTTCCACTGACATTGAATAGATATATGAGTATGTTAGGAATCCAGCTCAGGATTCAAGTACATGTGATAACTACAACCTTTATTTATTTTGCTATTTTAAATTAGTTTGGGTTTATCTTTAGTTTTGGGATTGGCATGATCAAGAGTCCAACTTGATCTCAATTGTTAGTTTAGGGTTTTACAGCAGGCTAAAAATACCTGGTAGTATCCTTGAATAAGGCATTGAGAATTATAAACCAAAGGTGTTACGAGATTTTGAGTTCTCTCTAATGAATTCTACCTAGCAACTATAGGGTGTAGCAAGAAGTTTGGTTTGCCTTGCCTTCTAGTTATTGCAACACGGCGGGCAGCCAGCATTCTAACTATACAAGTGTCATAACCCGACCCCGAGCTGAGGATCGTATCAGAGTTAAAAAGAGAAGTAACTGGTTTTTCATGATATCTAGCCATTAGATACAATTCCATAGGAAAAGGGTATCAGGAAGAGGAAACATAACCAGCAGACAATCTTTTTGCAGCCATATCGAATATCCTTCAACATTTCAAGCGTTTACCTTTCATTCTTCGCGGAGGGCCCAGTGGTCCAGAAGGCAGAAGTGCATCAAGTTGACCCAACAAACTACTAGAAACGCTGCGATCAAATTCAAGAAAATAGATGTGAGATATAGTATCTACTAACATTGAGAATCATGTACCCATATACTATGAAATTACTAAACCATACACACACATGTAATGACTAATGTGAGGTAGTACATAAACCTAGTCTCCCAACTGTTATATCTATTTCTTATTATCGCATAAGGAAATTACAAGGAGAATAAAACATAAAATACCTTATTTCACTTTCTGAAAGCTCTTTGGCTTGGATATAATAACTCTTTAGCCTCATTAATGTATTATCACCCGGTTTCTCGACCACTTCCGGAGCTGTGTCACAACATTATAGTCATAATAGGCAAGAGTTATAGTTCTATGACTATAAGAACATAGTTAAATAACATAGCATACAAAATAATACTTGAATAGAAGCATCATAACAACTAAAAATATATTTTTTTCACCCGGTATAGCTTTTAGATAGCTTTGGCATCCACAGAGAAGTAGGAAGAAACAAACAGGTACAAAAAAAGACCAACGTGAGCACACAATTACAATAATTCCAAAGCCAATTGGATTCAACATTTCATAACGCACCAAGAGTACACAAGGTAGGTAAACCTGATGTAAAATCAGATCATTAACTACATCATAAATGAGAATATGCCGTTAATGTTAAGCTTTCGGGTTACATCCAATATTTATGCAATAGAAGGAAAGATAGTTATTGTGCAATCATGAATGTTTCAATTAAGCACAAACATGTAAGCTCTAGTGTGATCATGCCTCTATTTTTTGCGGTCTGTTTGTGAAAAAAGCTACAACATTATGGATTCACGAATCCTAATAAAATAATAACGACCAACGCCAAAAAAATACCTTACGAGCAATCTATCTTTGTTCATAAACTCCAATCAAATTAGGTAACTTCAATCCACGCACAAAAACAACTCAAATTTACACGGGTTGTAATTTGTAAAAAACATTTCTTTCCTCCTCCATGACAAATCCCCAGCATCTCATACTCAGTCCTAAGCTCACAGTTCTCAGTCAACCACATTTATGTAAATCCAACAGGAACTTGCAAACAAGAAATTAAACTTATCAAATACCCAATTCCTAAACTTCAAGCTAAAGAATCAATCCACATGCATCACTTCACAGGCCAGCTAAACCGATGCAGTGTACATTCCATAAATACAACAAAATGACCAATGCCTCAAAAACACATTACCAACCAATCCGATTCCAGAACAAAACAAAACCCACATAAACGAACAAACCCAGAAACGTAAACCTCAATCATCAATTTCCAAAACACACCCATCAATCCAAATGGACCAAAACCACCAAACGCGATGCAAAAACAACAACAAACCCATTTCAGGATTCAGAAAGCAGAAAGCAAACACTAACTCGCAAGGAGCTTCTTGTGCATCTTGTTGATCTCGACGAGCACATCCTCTTGCTCCTTCCTCAACCGATCGAGCTCCTTCGACTTGTCGAGGATCGACTGAACATCCGGCGACGACATCGAGCCCTCTTCGTCGGAGAAACAGACGGAAAAACTCAAAAAATCAGCAACCCAGATCCGGAATCATCAATTCCTGCTAAAATTACAGACCGATCATCTCCTTGCTGTGAAGAGAGGCTCGAAAGGGGTGAAATTTATTTTTCCCTGAGAAATATCTATGAACAATTCGTTATTACAAAAAAAAATAGATGCCAAAACTGGGAATTAATTAAGATTAAAAACTGATTTATTTTCTTGCCTCGTGTTTTAGGGACCAAGAAGGAAGTAATTGTTAAACGACGCCGTTGTGAGTTAGGCTCTTAATTATGTGTTAATTTCGATTTTTTTTTAATTATTACGAAACTGGAGTAGTAAGTAACGGATAAATCTGTCTGGGTGGGGTCGGATTTGTCCGTTTGTTGCCACGTGTATGAATTTGAGCACTTTCTCCACGTGTCGTTTTCTTATAGACTGCTGTCTGATCTGAGCCTTCCAAAAGATTTTTTTTATTTTGTTTGGTAAACAATATTTAGTGAAAAGTAATGCCCCCAATTTCTATATAGCTATTGCGCTGGATTGCTAAAGACGTTTTTATCTTTTTACTTTCAAACTTAATATGTTTCATTTAAATATTAAACGGGTGAAAATTTATAATCTCTCAGCATAATTAAGTGATATAAATCTTAATTTATAATGATTATACAAAAAATGTGTGTAGCTAAAGATAACTAGTTACACATTTTTTCTAATATTTAATCATGCAAAATGTTCGAGTTTATTTAAGGACTATGTATCATTTACCTGTATTTGAATCTGCTAATTACTCTATCATCATTCAATTGTGTTGGAATGTAAAAACTTTTATTTATGATTATTTCGCATCAGTGTGATTGTAAAATTAATAAGTTATTTAATTAAATTTATTTGGTTAATTTTGGTATAAAAAATTGGAAGCGGGCATGGCCAATCATTAAGCCGAGCTTTATTCAATTTTGATATGAAAATATTAATCAAATGAGGATATAAATTAACTTTTTGTTTCTATAAATAAAAATGGTTTGATAACAATTATTTTAACCAAAAATTATTTTCTTCCATATTATTTGAATTTTGTGCCGTGTTAAATAAAAATATATTACTAGACTTTTTTTTAATCAACTAGACTTAATAAAAATGAATTTGATGAAAAAATATAAGAAAATGAATACCAATATTAGTATGTACGAGACTCTTTTTCTTCTCTTTGGTTTGTACTCTTCGTTCGTGGCTGTTTGGATTGTTCATCGAAAATCGACGATGTTTTACGGTGGAACGGCTCGACCTGTGAAAGTTTCTTGTACGGCGACGGTTCCAGATCTTGCGGTGGTATCTGTGACGGCAGCTGGCGGTGAAGAAGGCAAATATAAAGAGATGACAGAAACGGGGTCGAGGGAAGTGGGGTTGAGGCCGGAAGTGTCCTATTGAGATCGGTACTGGAAGGAAACGAGGGGTCTCTGGTGTCGATTGGTTGATCCAGCTAAAGCCAACGAGCTGGGAGAATTTGAATTTCGCGATGCCCATATTGATCGCAGGGTTGATCGAGGAAGCTGGTTCAAGACGGTATGCAGCAAGATCACGGGGTTTCTCCATATGTATGAGTTGGAGGTCGTGGCTCTGCATAAAGCTAACTAGTTCGAGTCGATTGGCCTCCGAGGTTATCATGAATGTACGTGCACTCTGCAGCAAAATCACGGGGTTTCTCCATCCGTATGAGTTGGAGGCCGTGGCTAGGCACGATGTTAAACGGGTCGAGCTGAACAACTTTGGATGAATCATTAATGAACGGTGTTGCGTACTACTCACTATCAGAACATGTGTTCTTTATTTTGCTTGTTATCAAATGGTTCACGAATTGGTCATATTTGTTTTAAGTAATAGTAGTTAAGATTATGGTAAAGAATATGTCATATCAACGGTAACTTCAACTATTCAGTTTGAATTTGTGACTATCTGATTAATAAAATTCGAGTTTACCTTACTATAAATATTCCTGAAAAGATCATGGCAACAAAATAATTAAAAAATGGATTAGTGGACATAGTAAAGTAATTAATTACCAGTACAGAATCGGCACAAAACAAATCTATAGGAAACATTCTGTTTGTCTCCGATCGTTGAGTCGTTACTCATTTCTGCTTCGCCATCGCCAACCGGAAACATAAACACATTCCACTGAAAATTCAAAATTCCCAGAAACAATTCACACTCCAAATCCAATCTCAACTTGATCTCCATCCCCATTACTGATTTAGGGTTTCTCCGCCAGAATCTTCATTTCGTGTGTGCTCTGCGTACATTTTTATGTGCCCCAATTCGCATGCCACGAAAAGTGATTCAGAATCGTAGGGTTTGTATTTATAGTCGTCGAGCTATTCATTGAAATGTGACTTTGAGATGTTATGTTGTTCCAAAATAAGTAAAGGGGTTACTGGAAATTTCTGTTTCTGGGTATTGCTGAAGTTTTTATTTGTGTTCATTATGCTCCTTCTGTATGTACATTGATTTGGTGTGTATTGCTGTAGAGCTCAAAGGGGCAAGTAATTGCAATTGCCATGTTGTTGTTATTTTTGCAATTATTGATTGCATATGTAAACAACATTCAGTACCCAAACATTACAAGTCATGATGAATTGTGCTGTGTTCTATGTTCACTGTCTAATATCTGGTTTCGACGAGTACAAGTTTGGTTTCACTGCTTGATTTGATGTTTAATGCAGTTTCATGTGATTGTAGGTGGGTAATGCTTGTTTTGATGTTTCGTGCATTTTCCTGTGATCGTGACTCTTGTTTCAACATGTTACTTGTTTGGTACAGCCGTGATGGATGAGCGCGGTGTGATTTGATGGAGTCGATGAATAAATGGAACAACTACTCTTAGTGAGCTCTCCATTTATTCTCTTGCTGCTATAGAATTAGAAGGTTCTGACAAAAATGAGAAGCTCCATCCTCAGGTATACAATTTGTAACCAGTACTGATTATGGAAAGAAAAGTTTTGCATAACGTTCACACCATATCTGATGACAGTAAGACGTATATTTACATTGACATTTATTGGGCAGTGCTGGAAATACAAATAGATCCGTCATTGACTCGATGAGGCTTTTTATTACAACTTTTGTTGGAGTTGTTTTTGGCGTGTTCTTTGGAATATCCTATCATGAATTATCATCATCTAAGGTGGAAGATTTTCCCCCCCAAACTTCACATGTTATATCATTTCAACTTTATTTTTATTCCTGTAATTTTTGGTGTTTGCCTCTGGAAAAACAAAAACAAAAAACATGGAATTATTCAAGCAGTAACTATTATACATGTTAAAATTTGGTAGATGAATCTACAATCCAGCCTTTTTCCAGCCATTAATCTCACATTCATAGAGGACAAGTTCTCTGGCCTTTCACCCCATGCATTCTTGGATACTTTGCTTTATATGAAGAATAACATTGGAGTCAGCTACCACCAATCCTACAGACATGATGCCTCAAAGGTACATCCTGTTTCCTTGATAAATACTCGTGCGATACATTGGGTTCTTGGCTATTTATTTCATTACAAGATTATGGTTAGCTCCTATTCTTAAGACACCATTACCGCTCCAATCTCTTAATGTTTTTATAAAAGCAGCCAACTCTTATTCAATGAACGCACACTTTACTTTGTTATTGATCTAACTTGCTTTCTTTTTTGTTGTTGAAACATTTATGTACAATGAGTTGGGTTATCCTTCAAAGCATAATATCAATGAGGAATCTAATATTTACGTTAGATGCTCCATATCAACTTGAACTTTTACTCTGACGATAAAATGCATGTATTGTGTCAATGTTTGGGAGGAATGAGCAGTGAATTGGCCCCGATCATTTGAACTTTCTGTTTCCCATCAAATAATTTATTTTCAATGGACAATGTGCTTCCATATTGTATTGGATACAGCCTGTGGATGCTCTTTGCTAGCAAGTACTACTGACCCGCTTACTCTGTTGCAGATTTGGATTCCAACAAATCCTCATGGTGCTGAAAGATTACCTTCTGGAATTGTTGTGCCCGAGTCTGATCTCTATCTTGACAGAGGGTTGAATCTATCCAGTGAGGTGCTTGTCTCTATTTGTATATGAATTGACATAACATATGACCTATCTGTCGATCATATGTTATCAGTTCGTGATAAATGTGTAACGTAAAAGAGGGTTCATCTTCTTGCAGAAGAAAACAAGATCCCCAAAACAGAACCACTGTTTTGACCAAGAACCAACATATTTGTCACCTTCATCCAGATTTTAAGGACCAATGTGAAAATTGAACACTATTGTACTTGTTTAGTTTGGTGTTATAATGTTTTTTTTGGATACTTTCACATGCATTTCTATGCTAAGTTGATTACTACTCTATCAGGCATTTATTTTTCAAACTGGTATCTTGGCCTTATTGAGACTACTCTGGCAGGATTTAGCTATCAAGTCAAAGTATCTTGTAACACTCACTGTTGGCGCAAATCAGAAGAATCAAATCGATTCAGTGGTTAAAAAGGTCCTTCTCTCTCACACACACACGCACACACCCGCACACACTCACACTGATTGTCAATTGTTCTTTCACGTCAGTTCTCAGATAATTTTACCATTATGTTGTTTCACTACGATGGCCGGGGAAGTGAATGGGATGACTTAGAATGGTCAAGCCGAGCTATCCATGTCAGTGTTCAGAAACAAACTAAATGGTGAGAGTGCATTGCTCTTACATCTTACATTAGCATCAGCCTAGTAAAATGTAATGAATTCTTAGTAGATTTATGATCATTTAACTTTTCTTGTACATTTCCTAAAACTTGGTCCAAGGTGGTATGCCAAACGTTTTCTTCATCCTGATATTGTGGCATCTTTTGAATACATATTCGTTTGGGATGAGGACCTCGGGGTGGATAATTTTGATGGAGAGAAGTGAGTGTTCACTATCTACTACTCTTTTGTGGATGAAAACTCATCAGACCATTAAGGCTCTGATTCTCTTATTTTATATTTTCCAGATACATAAGATTGGTTAAGAAGTTCAACCTACAGATCTCACAGCCTGGTTTAGACCCGACAAGCAACGGGTTAAGTTGGGAAATGACAAAGAGAAAAAACAACAGTGAAGTTCACAAGTAATAACTACAACATTCATCAGTTTCTTTTAGTTTCTCTCCATATAGATAAAACTTTCTCAGTCAGAGCTTCTTATAGTCTTACTCCCAGTATGATTTTTTCCCTCCAACAGATTAGCACATGAGAAAAAGGGCAAATGCAAGCATCCACATCTACCACCATGTGCAGCGTAACTTTAGAATTCTTAACTGCAGTAATTGGTAAACTTTGTAATTTCCATCTACAAATCTTAAAAGCTCGTAAATGTTGCAGATTTGTAGAGATAATGGCACCTGTATTTTCTCTCGGTGCATGGCGTTGTGTATGGCATATGCTACAGGTATAGTTGTGAATCATGCTGCTGCAGATGCAATTATTGGCTCTCCCTATTTTTCTTCTTCTCTGGATTGGAATCTTTTTAAAGCCTAAATCTTGAAGTTATATTTATCTTCTCCTTTGCAGAATGACTTGGTTCATGGCTGGGGTCTAGATTTTGCTCTCAGGAAATGTATTCAGGTTTCCTTTCCACTTCCATATTCGATTCCTCGAATCAATTCCTGCCCTTATGTCCTAATACAATGATGCATTGCTTAAACTCAGCCTGCTCATGAGAAAATTGGAGTTGTGGATTCTCAGTGGATTGTTCACCAAAGCATCCCTTCGCTTGGCGACCAAGTAAACCCTAGACTTCAACCCATTGTTCCTTACATGTCAGAATTAACATTTTTTTCATGCTGCCGCTTCTGCCTTCTAATTTCCCTCACTTTCGACAGGGGATGCCAGAGAGTGGCAGGGAACCGTGGGAAGGGGTATAATTTTCTTGTACTCTTGTTAACTCTATATTATAGTTTTCTATTTTTTTCGTCAACAATGATTTAAATAACAATACCGCCAGCGTGAAAATTAGAACCAGTGATCTCATGCTCATTAGTTATCACATGAGATCTCTGCCACTTAACCTACAACATTTGGTTTGTGTTTGTACCTTGATCATTACTCTTTTTCTCTCATGCACACAAGAACTGCCTTCTGTATATTCCGACACTCAACAAAGAACACTCTCTTCTATTTCACTGCAGGTAGCATATCTTTAGTACATCTGGATTCAAAATCTCACTGTTAGTGTATGTGCATTTCCATGCTTCTTTTGGTTCAGGTGAGAGAAAGGTGTATAAAAGAATGGAAACTGTTTCACCAGCGTTTCTTAAGTGCAGAGATAACCTACTACGCGTCAATAGGAATCCGAATTTCTCTACCCAACTCCACAACTACAGCTCCTCCGGCTGAGTCCCCAGGTCATTTCCCTCCGGCTGAGTCCCCGGGTCACTTCCCTTCGGCATACTCCACAGGTCATTTCCCTCTGGCTGACTTCACGGGTCATTCGCCTCCGGCAGGCTCCACCGGTCATTTCTCTCTGGCCAACGCCACAAGTCATTCCCCTTCACCCAACTTCAAAGGCCAATAGTGGGGATGTCATGTTGGCAAGTGAGGTTATTTTAGTTACTTACCATTGTTCACGGGTTTTTCTTACTAGCCATTGTATCTTCAACTCTCTAAGTTATGAGCCTTATACAGTAGTGCTATGAATAAGAATCTTCATTTTTCCATTTGGTTAATTAGCAAACATAGCACATAAGAAGAGGCAACAAAAGACAGGTTAGTAGGTAAGTTTGCAATTAGTTTTGTTCTGAATTTGCTATTGATTTTGTACATGGATGGACAGTATCAATGAGATGGTGCAAAGATGTGCTGAACAGACATTAGTAATGAGACCTACTTTTATTTGCTTCACAGGTTAGAGAATAGGTAAATGTGGTTATGGAGTAATGAGAACATATACTAATCCATTTGTGAGAGACAAAAATTGTACAGTGTTACTTGTAGGAGAAATAATATTGTACATCATTAATTTTTTGAGTTGCCTTGCAAATAAATGTTAAGTAAATAAACAAGTAACACCTTACATAATGATGAGTTAACATGTGACACCGTCTTACCAAATAAACGAAAATTTTGGTCTACAACTTTTTCAGTTGTTTGAAGGACCTTTACAAATCGGCCTTAAGCTTTACTCTCTACAGATCATCAAATCATGCAATGTCTTTTACGCTTTTATTATTGGAGCGCAAACTCCGGTACGTTCGTAGGTAAAAAAGAGTGAGTTAGATCTAGTCTATGTTTTGATGATCTTGTGCATCAATTTGAGAGACAAAGTGCCCAACAACTTTAGTGTATTATAATTTATTTTCATTAGTTTTTGTCTAATTTTGTAAGACAGTGTCATGTGGTAATCCCAAATGTTGATCAAAATGAATTAGTTGATAAATTATATGTTTCTTTTTTTAATTTTGTACCTCTCTTTCCATATTCTCGTATATAAGTATTTTAAGTTGGTAAATGGTAAAAAAAAAATACTTTATAAAATGTGTATTTTTATAAAAATGTCAAAATTGCCCATGAAATTAAAAGTTATTGTTCCAAGAATATATATATTTCTAAAAGTTGTATGTTTTTATTTTCTAACTAAAATGGGTATAAACCACACATGCATGCACATTATTATTAAATATTTGCTTACAGCTTCTAAGATTCTAGGTTTAGGTTTTACCTGTGGTTGGAGTTGGGAAATTACTAAATATTTGCTTACAGCTCTACTATAATCAGATTAAGTAGCTAAATTTGACACTGCTAGTTCAAGATTTGAACATAGGTATGATCCAAGAATTGTGCTTTGATTTTACTTGTAATGTTAATTTCTTGAGGTCTGGTTCATAATGCTAGTCTTTGGTCATGTTCAGCTATATTTATAGATTCACTTCATTGCTCTAATCTCATGGTTTTGACTCTGCAGGTGGAAGCTCAAGAAGCCATGATCCATGACTTCTCAAATCTATGTGATGTTGCGGAAGCAATGTGCAACACAGAAGTGAACGGATAAAACAGTACTTGATCGATCTTCCAATTTGGGCGTCGTCGCCAGGTGAACTCGTAGCGATGTTATGTGACAAGTAAGTCTCATTTGGGTAATTAGTAGTGATTCAACCAGTACTAATGTAATGATGACCTGTATATTATTTTCTGTTGACAATCGGTTGGCTAAGAATCTTCTACTTGATGTCCTGGTAAATTAGTTATAATTTGTAAATGTCAACTCATGAATCAAAAACTGTCTAATTGGGCGATATTATTAAAGGGTAGGGTGTGAAGAAGTTCAGCAACCATTAATGGTATAAATAAAGTACCAGAAAACAAGTTTCATGAGCCACTGAATAGAACAATTCAAAATGCTCTTCCCCCCTTATTGTTTTCATTTCGACGATAGGGTTTTTAAATCAACTTCATTTAAATTAGACGGTCCAACCTTTGCTCGTTGGATGGAAAAACCAGCTTTCCGACACTCATCTTCCAGAAGCTTTTCTTGTTGAGGGCCTTTAGGACAGTATGCAACTATAGCTCCCCCACTGCCTGTAAATTTTGACGCGGCACCTACCTTTCTGGCTACCTCCACCATCTGTATGTTTAAAGCACCTAGACATTCATCTCCAAACATGCTCCTGTGTCAAACAAGACAAGTGAGTCAATCGAGTTCTATAGACTAGAACGATAATTAGCGTGAAATGCGCAAAATAAATAGGACAAATGGCTCGGGGGAAAACTACCTCAACAATGGCACAATTGCCACAATACGTCATAGGTAATCGGAACACATCAAAGTCAGCTATAATGGTTTGCTTATGAACAACTAAACAGATATTACAATCCTAAACCAGTCACAATTGTACTGCAATGAGATGAGAGCCAAAATTAAATTAGATTTGGACAGTTCCTTAACAAGAACAAAACTATTTTTTACCTTCTAAGATCAAAATTCTTATTCATGAGCTCTGCAAGTTTAGGATAGTCCTTTCCGGATATTGCTTTTTGACCCGCTAAAGCTAAGTCTGCTACTTCTTGCATTTTTGATATTATAAACTTATCACCATTGAGCCACCTCTGTCTGACCGAGCTGTGAACCTGTCCAAAATAAGTTTCATTGCAATTCGTCACGCACGAAGAATCATAATCATTCCATTAGGCATTAAGCCGTTCGCAGGAAATGCATTAGTTATATAAGCGTTGTTGTTAACTTGATATCTGACCATTTTGTAGAATCTCGTTGAGAAATCACACAGAAATATGAGATGAAAGACGAGTTTAAATGCATTCATACACGATAACGAAGAAAGCAAATACATGATCCTAACCTTCCCAGAATCACTTGGATTCTCAGCATAAATGAGATATAGAGGTGGGAGAAGACTTATATCCATGGGTTTATAGACGCCATGCCCCAATTTATCCATGTGCTCCTTGCTAAAGTCCTACAATTTTTTTTTAAAATATATAAGGATGAGAAACACAAAATAAAATACAGCAAGCTTAATTGCGTGCAACGGTGCAAATATATACGGTCATGTACCATGTATACAAGGCCGCCGTACACTTGTGCAACCCTATCTTGGAGCCCGGCGACGATTCCAAGTTCCTTTTCAGCATTGAGGATAAGATGGGGTCGAGCCTCAACTTTAATCAAATGCCTGACATTGTAGAAGTCAAGAAGGCAATTCAGGGCAGCGCATACAATAGCGCTGGAACCTGAAAGTCCTGCCTGAAACACCAACATTATAACAAGACCTTATGTTACAATATACTAAATCACGCCACAACAAGATATTAAGTCCTATCATATACACATAATTGCTGCAGCAATGCAAAAGAAAAGTTGGAACTCAAAACTTGGAAAGCAAACACTATCATATCGAGTATTTATATGTAAGCAATAACTTGGAACTGAATAGTGGATGCCCATTAAGGTTTTGTCCATGATTACTTGATTCATTTCTAGTCTACAAATATTAGATATTTCTACTTGCACATTTCTATACATTAACTATTTTCTCCAAGGGCAGATCTTTCATAAATCATTAGGCACCATGACTTGTGATGCATGAAGTATAAAATGTACTCAAACCATATTTGCGACCTCGATTGTGTTGATGCTCTAAATATTTACCTGACGAGGGATATTAGTGTCGTAAGATAGAGTGAAGTTTCCTTTATGAAGGTCAATCTTGTTATCTTTGCAGTAGTTGTAGAAAATCCTACAAATTGCCATCAGGAGCCGCACGCCTCCATAATAGCCTTCACTACTCAGCCGACCCACCTGAAAAGGGAAGACTAAAGATAGTTGTTTCCGACCATCGAACAAACATTTGCATAATTGCACAAACACAATTGACATTCTAAACACATTCTCACAAGGGGCGCCTTTTATATTTTACCGTCTATTTTCTCATCAAAAAGAGAAAAAGGCAAAGACCATCAACAATATTCTTTTTGAAAAGATTTTGATAACAAAACCATAAGCCAAACTACCAATTACTTTTGCAATTGCACAAGCTATAACCACATCAGTCATTCACATTTCGCACCATAAAATTCTCGAGCAGAGGAATGAAAACCGATATGAAACACGCTACTTGTTGCTAAACATGCAAACAGACTCACTACAATACGATGTTACTCCACCTTTCATGTTCCTGTTCTAAGAGCCTCCGACTTGTCCTATTAATCCCCGACTGTTCCCCAAAAGGCCCTCTCCGCCCGACCAGTGCCTAAAGCTTTTTAGAACACTGCTCCTACACTCCTAGGGTATTAGATTCTCAGTCAATAATCAATTGCTAAATCAAGTGCAACTCTAACCAATCTAGTCCAATCTGATCTAGCAAATACAATGACCCAATTACACTTCATTGCACAGAAGCTCCTCACATGCATGTCACCAAAATTGAGCTCATCATTTATAAATCAACACTACTCATGATCCACAGATTCACAAAAAGACAAGATCGAGCCCCAATTCTCATAAAAACCAGATCAGTTCACGGAACCATCCAGAATCGCAAATCAACAAAACAGAAAATGCAGGTGATTAAGATTCAGGAATATCGATACACAGACCAGGTGATCGAGAGATCTGAAGGAGACGAGGTCGTGGTGGGGATGGGGCTCGATGAGGAGCTCGTCGGAGCGCTCCAATCGGACGGAGGCCCAGAAATTGGTGACGGTGAAGGAGATGGTGCGGCCGTAGTAGACATCGCTAGGGTTCCCCAGAAGACCGATCCTCGCATTCGACCTGTGCTCGATCGCCGGAGACGCCATTGTTGAGACCTCTGTTCCGGTGGCTCTGTCACTGGACGGGACTGTCTCGTTCTCGTATATACTATCTTATTCTAGTGGTGGGACCCATTTCAACACGTCATCGGATCGGAACCAACTTGGTTAATGGTGTTTTTTTTAAGGTAAAAGCGAATTTTATTAATTAAATATCAAACGACTAAAGTCACAGATAGTAGGATAATGGTGTTAAATATAAAACAATAGATTAAAATATCTTTATACGATTAGTTAATGATTAATAAAAATTGGTTTCTTCCTGTGTTTGCAGAATTGACACGTCTATGTTCAATTTCAAATTTTAATTAATTTTAAAAATAAAATGAAATTATACTTTGCATGATCGGTCGCCTAGACCGCTTGATGAACTAAAAAATTTCTCTCGATTAGCTTAAAATGAACAGTAAGCTAAAAACAGTATCTAGGCACCCATTTTTTAAGAACACTAGGTATATTACATTAATTTTAAATAACAACGTTGAAAAAAAAGTTGAACAATGCAAATCGGCACATTTAAGTAAAAAACGGGCCACCTGCAAAAGCTAAATGATAACAAATTTGTGTCGTTAACTTATTAATATCGATTTGCTAGGCTTGTAAAACTGGGTTGCGCATATCGGGTCAGACTCCACAACTAAAATCTCAAACTTCTAGTTGGGTCTGACCCTACCTTTTATATACATTCATTTTACTTCACTTATTTTCTACGTGAGATTAACTTAAACTCTCCCTCTCGTGCTTCATGTACGCGTGTAGCTTATTTTTCTTTCACGTTCGTGTACGCATGAGCCTCTACTTCAACAAGACTTTACCACTCGAATTGCGCCGCTGTTTAGATCAGGTAATAAGGTATCATATTTAATAGCTACTTCTGCTCTCGAGGGTCTCTGACTCGGTGTTTGAGGTTGGTTCCGTTCCCGAGTCCCTCGCACTTGTATTAGCTCGGGATATTGCTCATTAATAATATCTCTGATTTTCTATGATAAAAAAATAGAAAATGGATTATATTCATAAATAAGACTAATAAAATTCGATCTTTCAAAAAAAAACAAGCACGTCAGCAGAAATATCAATGACACGTCAGGGCATGTAGCAACCATTCACGTTGGGCCTGGAAAAGACCAAAGAGTGTGTTATCTCAAGACCCGGGCCCAATTCCAAAACACTAAGGGCCCACAGGAAGCTTCTTGCGACCAACATACGAAGAGAGAGACAAAACTTACGTACTCAGAGTCAGAGTCAGAACTGGTCGAGAATGACACGTGTCAACCTCTCTCTATTCTGGTCCCCAGTGCGATAGTCACATAATGTCTGGGGCTTTTTCAGTCATTTCGCTCTCTTTCTCGATCACGTTGTTTTCTAAAAACAGAATATGCTACGAAGAGACGTACTGGTACAAAATCTTTCAGCTCACGTAGATACTCTCACTAAACACTAGAAATTAATTGTTTTTTTAATTGTTAATTTCTATAAAAAATTAATGTTTATAATATATATAAAAATTATAATAACAATTACTTTTGTTCTCAAAGTGTAATAAATGCTTTAGCATTCATTTTTAATAGGATAAGAGAATGTATCGTTTAGGTACTATGGACTCTAAGTAATTCATTTAATTTTTTAAGGTGGTATTAATTAACATCAAGTTCAAATTTATTCCAATTTAATACTTAATTGAGATTTAAGAGTTTAAGGCCGGATTGGTTTATTTTGAGGTAATTAATTAAGGTCGGACTTGTTTGTTTACTTATTTAGAGAAACGCGGATTTTATTAAAAAAAACAACTAACCCGACATCACAGGGACAGCTGAATCTATACATGATGGAACAGACTCCACACGATAATCTATGTTGATATTAGTTAGAGCATAACTAGTTAACTCATAAGCCAGGACATTACGATTACGAAGAGCAAAAGAGATGGTGACGCAATATCTGGAGGTTGAGAGAATGCGATAGCGTCACTGATGATACTCCCAAAAATGTTTCTGGCATGTTTCCCACACTGGATATGATCTACCACCCTAAGGCAATCTGATTCTATCCGTACTTCCGTCTAGTTGTTCCCTTTTGCCCATAACAAGGCTTCCCTAACACTCACGGCCTCCGCCTCTTCTGAGGGGAGATATCCCGAAAAGCGTATGCGTAAAGCCCCCATCAACCAGAATTTCGCATTCCGGCAGACAAACCCTATACTCCAAAAACCCCTCTCAGCATCCACCCCCATATATGTTTATTTTTAGCGCACCGTGCTTAGGTGGGACCCACACCTTCGAAGAATCAGGTTGTCCCGGACCTGAGCCAACTATAGGGGGCCTAACCCCCGCCCTTTTGCAATCACTTGCAACCCTAGTCAGGTGGGATGTCCCCCCCCCCCAAACAAGACGGTTTCTTGCTCCCCAAATCGCCTAGTGAGTAAGAGCCAATAGGCTAGTTTTGTCTTCCCCGTTTACCCATGTCGATCAATCCTTCCCGTTCGAGTTTTCTCATTCTACCCAGATTCTTTCAAGGAGCCTATCACTCCATGTAAGGCCCACTACTCGGCACTCCAGCCGGACATGATCAACTGTCTGTCTGTCTCTTCCATCTCACCACATAGAGGACAAATAGAGCTCATTGAAACCCCCTTTTAGGTCAGGCAAGACCTACTCAACAGTTATTATTTTCAAAACACGGGATTCAATTATTATTTTATTTTATTTTTTCAAACTGAGAAAACTTTATTATAAGAGCGACATACATCAAGCCGAACCGTCTCGTTAAACAGCAGTGGGACAAACTCATCACCATAATTTCAATATTTTTTATCTAAAGCATATATGGTTACCTCATTGGTTGCTGAGTTACACGACTTATGAATGAAATTAATCAAAACTTGTAATGCTAAGCTACCAATAGTACAACTACAATCTCTCAAAATACTCTAATTGATTAAGCAATCTCTCAAAATACCCCAATTGGAAAATACCTTCTGCTATAATTTGTTTTGCATATTAATTTTTGAGAAAACATTTTTAGCAACAATATTTTATTTCCTAATAGCTGAATATGAATCAAAATTGAGAAATTTTCGATTAATATTGGGAGATGTATTGTTTTTGGAATCTTCCCAGTTTAAGATATTTGATGAAACTCCAGACATTTAAAAAAATGCCTTTAACAATTCACTGGATTATTTTGAATTATATATATATATATATATAATTCAAATGAACCATTCTATTTTAGCTCAGGTTTGATTCTTAATGCTAGTAATAACCGGTTAATTAGTTTGAGTTACCACGTGTCCACTCTCGTCTACCCACCCACATACATTATTTATTTATTATTGTTATTTTGTTTGAGTTGTAACAATCATTAAATCTTAAAATTTATTTTTATATTTGCAAATTTAATGTTTTTGTCATACATTTGACTCAAGTTTGTCTACTTCATCTATAACCCAAGTATAAATTAAAAATTGAGAAACAATCAATTCCAATAAAATAAAAGCATGAACCAAACCTAAAAACCATGGTCAAAACCAAACAATTTTCTTACATGGTGGTTCTGACTTATGAGCATGATTATAGTAATCGAAGAAACAAATAGTCAAGACTGGTCTAATATTAAATAATTCAATCCAATTTTACTTGCTCTTTGAGTAAGTATTTATTAAGATTCAAACTCAAGATTTCGTACCATATTTTATTTTAACAGCATATCATTTACAGATTTACTATACTAGCAAAATCGTGCTCTATTGGTGAATGTCATTTTGGTGATTAACATAAACAAATTATTATGGTATCTATTCAATGAAATGAACTTTCTCGGAAGCTCCATATAGCTTGATTTTGTATCTTCTTTTGGATTGTGCTATGATTGGTGGATTATAAACAAGTGAACCTTCCACCTCGGAATTCGGAAACTTCCAAGGTCGTGTCTTCTGTTGACTTTTTCACCAAGTGTGAAAATATTCGATCAAGATTACAAAATTCAACACTCCCCATAAATAGTACGAATCTTAATTACTTAACCTTTATAATTAGTTTAGCAATTTTAATAGTAGAAATGAAAGTTCCTTAAAAAAAATTAGTAAAAATGAAAGTACGTATACGACAAATAATGGAAAGTATTGCGTACCAAGTCAAATTATATACCATTAATAAATTGGAATAATTATTTTAAAAATAGAGAGTACCCAATAATTAAATTTATGATCTAGTCATATATATCTTAACTAACATCAGTTGAGATTATCGTGAGTAGTCAGTCATACCAAGTATTGCATTTGTCATCCTACGAGATGTTGGGTTAATTGATTAATAATATTTAAAAAATATTTAAAAAAATTGTGAATTTCCTCAAACAAAATAAAAATATTGTGGATGTATTTAATTGAAAGAACAAATATGGAACCATAAATGATATGGGTAATGTTGAAAATAAAACCAATGCTTAATGATGGTAATTTAGTGTACATGTTAACAAATTAAGATTTTGGATGCATATACGAGGCAAAAATGATTCCCTCGTTTTGAATCTCCATTTCATTTTCCCAAATATTAGTTCGATTAATCAGTAAAATAATCCCTCTAAATTTGATGCTTTGATTGCATTTGATAAAGTATAAAATTATACATAGAACTTCAACCTCAAGTAATAAGCATCAACACCATTACATACTTTGATAGAATAAAATTTCCATTTTTGTTAAAATATTAATAACTTTCTATGTATAATTAGGTAATGAAAATAAGAAATAAAATTTCTTTTGTATATGAAATAAATATTATTTTAGAATATGATGTTTTATTAATTTTGTTAAAAGAAAAAATAAATTTTATTAATTAAATAGTAACTAACCCGACATTAAGTCGAATAACCGAAACTACATATGATTAGACAAACCTCTCACCATAACCCTATTACTATTAGACAAACCTCTCATTATTATCCCGAATTTAAGGGGAAACTTAATACACAATTGCACAAGCATGTAATTTATTCTGAAGATGTTACCTACAGTTACAATGATTAAAAGTCCCATTAATTATACTCTCCATGACTCTCCTCCCACTCTGTCTTTTCTATATTTTCACATCTTTTAATAATTTAATTAATAAAAGCTTTTTATAATAAGAATAAGAGAAAAGTTTGAAGAAAATACCATTGCATTAAAAATGAAAATAAAAAAATGATTTTAAAGTTTTTTTTTCTAATTTTTTATCAAAAAATGATGTTTAAAAATCAAATTTTGATTTTTTTATAACAAAAAAATTTAAAAAATTATTTTTACTACTAACAGAATTTTATTATTTATTTTTCTACAAAGAAAAAATTAGAAAAAATGTTCAAAATAATTTTTACTTAATTTTTTTAATACAAGAGTATTTTCGTCATTTCATAAAAGTTAACGGAAAATGGTAAAGTGAAACTTTTTCAAACTTAAGAGACTTCACAAGTTAATTTTGAAATTAAAGAGATTTATGTAAAACTCATGTATAGTTAAGAGAGGCCCCGTAAAACTTTCCCTAAGAATAATATTGTATTTGGGCTTTGGAGTAAACATTTGATAAACACACCGTGAAATACTCAATTAATCTCATTCTCATTGGTGAAAGCATACTTAACACAGTGGTCCAGCGAAGATATATCTGACTACAAGTCAGAGGTTTGAGCCGATTTGCTTTTACATGTAAATTGGGTTTGTGGGCTTGGGTGGATTGGGGTAGCTAGGAACTTTTAAAAAAAAAATATCATCCTCGTTGTATACTAATTAATTAATGAAATACAAAAATCATACCCTAAAAGACTATTTGTGAAAATTATAAAACTCTCTTAATCAAACTAAACCCAAAGTGTGATTTTGGTTTAACTAATTAAATACCAATTGTAAGTACAATTAAAATAAACACTCACGGTTCCGATTCTCACCAAGTCCAACAAAAAGGCTTTATTGGTTAGATTTTATGGGCTCCAAAAACTTAAAAAGTTTGGTTTCTTTTGGAGTCATCGACCGAGTCTACAGCGAAACAAATTAATTAAAAATAATTAACATTACTCGAACAATCACAAAGTGCCATGAATCTATGATATAATAAATGTGACTTTATTATCAGATAAAACAATTAAGAAAGAAAAAAGAAAAGGTAATAATAACCGGCACGACGAACAAATCAACCGCCGCTACATTGACTCGACCAATCAGATTCCACGACGATTCTCAGCCGTCGGATCAACCCACTCGCTGGAATCGCGGTTAGATTGAACGGCGTTAACCGTTCCAGCGGCGAGGATGGCGCAACCCAAAATGTAATATTTAGAGAAAATTGCAAAATAGTGCCTCTTGTATGATGTATTTACAAGAAGGTACTCTTTTGTTCATTAATGACAAAAATGTGTCGATCTTGTTTCAAACTTTTGCAGAATGTGTAAATTTTTTATAAAAATAACGAAATTGTTTATGAAATTAAAATTATTTTTTTAAATATAATTATATAAGAAAATCGATTATATAAGTTAGGCACTCTCGAAATAAATTGAATCTTCATGAGTCGGAAATTAGTATTTTTGGCTTGACCGAGACAGTTTTCTCGTGGACCGTCAACAAAACACTTAGTTTTGATGTTTTAAGGAATGGCTATGAAAACATTAAAAATAATTATTAATTTCAGGGTTTTTTTTTGAATTTACATCGCTTTCCCTGACTACCCTTAAACTCATTCCACTCATATATCCTGATGAGTCTCGACCACTGATCTGAAGCTAGAGAGCAAGTAAGGCCAATTACTAGGTCACGCTCAAACTGGTCTTAATTTTAAGGGTTATTTCATTATTTTATCAAATTTTCATATTTTGCAAAAAATTGAAAACGATAGAGCACTTTTTTTTTTAAATATCATACATGAGGCTCTTTCTTGCAATTTATATAATTTTTATTTGTTTCCGAAAACACATTTTTGTGAATATAATAAATAAATGGAATATTCAGAACTAGAATGGTATTTATTTAAAATAAAATAAAATAAGATAGATATTCGGTGACCTTATAAAGCAAGCAGTGTCTTTTAGGATAGTGATTTGCGTTTGTGTGCTCTCTAATTTTCTGAAACTCAGAGTTTGGCGAAAACCCACAAAACGGCTATAATTGACGTTCCATGAATCACAGTACACACAAATTCGGAGAGAGAAGCGGAGAGGAGAGAGAGAGGAACTAGAGGAGCGCAGAGGAGAGGAAGGGTCTATATAGATCGCTTCGCTTCGATTCGATTCGGAGATTTGATTTTTGGGTTGCCCAATTCAGGACTCGGAAATTTTCGGGCCGCCGGAGGGAGCGCCGGAGGTGGGTTGATCTGGGCTCTCGACGGCCTGAGTTTCTGGGTTTTTTTTTGTTCCTCACGGAGAGGATCGAATTGGCATTTGGGGGGAGATAAAAATCGGATTTTTATTTGTTTTTAGTGGGTTGGAGAGGCGTGGTGCTGGTGATTTTTGGGTGTTCTTCGATCGCCATGGTTGATGGGTACTGCAATTCGAAGAAATCGGATGATTTGTGCGAGGACGTTTTTGGGCAGGTACTGATTCTCACTCTTGATTTCTGGATTTTGGGTATTTTGATTTTCTAGTTTTGTTGAGTTATTGTAATTTTCCCAATGAATGAACCCTAGAAGTTTTTGTTTGATAAGTTCTCTGGGTTCCATTTCTGGGTCTGATTCTGTTTTGCTTTAGGGGTGACATTGTATTAGGATTGGTGGTAGTTTTGTGCTCTTGAAGTAGAGGATTTTTTGGGATTCTGTTCCAATATGGGAAATGATTGGTTAGGGATTTAATTAAACAATTTGGGATTTTTTTGTTGTATATTCTGCTTCTATATTTTGATCATTTTGAATTGTTGTCATTGGTCTTTCTTTTTGTCATTTGTGTTCATACTAGGCAAGATGGTTTGATCATTGATGATTGAAGATTCTCATTTTTGAACTTGTGAATCGCTTTTGCTGATATGCTACAAACACAAGTATTGTGATTGTATATATAAGCTTTTTAGTATGTGTATGAATTTGAAACTTATGTAGTTTGAATTGCAGCAGGCAACCGGTGTGTCGAGACTCAAGTGCATATTCCGGGGATTCGATATAAAGGCGTACTTATTTATCTTTGTGGCGCTACCAATCTTTGTCTTTGGAGTTTACATGCATGGCCAGAAGATCACATACTTCCTAAGACCGCTTTGGGAGTCGCCTCCAAAACCCTTCCAAGAGATCACACATTACTATCATGAAAATGTATCGATGGAGACTCTTTGCAGGCTTCACGGATGGGGGATTCGGGAATCTCCAAGGCGTGTGTATGACGCAGTCTTGTTCAGTAATGAACTAGACATCCTCACCATCAGGTGGAAGGAGCTCTATCCCTACGTAACACAGTTTGTACTCCTGGAGTCGAATTCAACCTTCACCGGCCTGCCAAAACCGCTGCTCTTTGCAAGCAACAGAGACAGATTCAAGTTTGTCGACCCCAGGCTGACCTATGGAACGATTGGGGGTAGGTTCAGGAAAGGCGAGAACCCATTTGTGGAAGAAGCGTATCAGAGAGTCGCGCTGGACCAGCTCCTCAGAATCGCAGGCATAGAAGACGATGACCTATTGATAATGTCTGATGTCGACGAGATTCCAAGCGCTCACACCATCAACCTCCTGAGGTGGTGCGACGAGACCCCGCCTGTCATTCATCTACGTTTGAAAAACTACTTGTACTCATACGAGTTCTTCGTCGACAACAAGAGCTGGAGGGCGTCGGTCCACAGATACAAAACTGGCAAGACCAGATACGCTCACTACCGCCAATCTGACGTGCTCTTGTCTGATTCCGGGTGGCATTGCAGCTTCTGCTTCCGCCACATCAGTGACTTTATATTCAAGATGAAAGCCTACAGCCATACCGACAGGGTGAGGTTCTCTCATTACCTCAATCCCGACCGAATCCAAGATGTGATATGTAAAGGCGCTAACCTATTCGACATGCTCCCTGAGGAGTACACGTTCAAGGAGATCATCGGGAAGATGGGGCCCATCCCCCATTCTTATTCGGGAGTCCACCTCTCCGCGTATTTGCTTGAAAACGCTGATGAGTACAAGTACCTCCTGCCCGGGAATTGCAGACGGGAGAGGGGCTGAATAGTCACTGTGCAGTTAGGGTTTTCAGTTTTCCGACGGACTTGGCGCTCTCGAGCTTGAATCCATGTTATTTCGGTATGGCACATAACTCCATTAGAGTTGAATTAATGACATTTGCCATGGTTTTTCTTCTATATGGAAAAATTCTTTTTGGGCTAATTTTAATCATAATGCTCTGTTGCCTCCATTTGTACATCCAGTTGTTAATGAATCTTCCATCATCATAGATTTTGAAGCTGTTTTTTAATACATAAATGGTTTTGTCATGCTCACCTAAAACTAGAATTTAGGTTACATACATGTTTTGGTGACCATTTTGGGTGATATGTTTCTTGTGGTTGAGCTGTCTCAACTATTCTGAGTGTGAACCATATTAATATATGGTGAGGGTTTGGAGAGTGATGGGTTTATGTTTTTGTGGCTCAAGAAATAGAGAGGTTTGTGTGCTAGTTCAAGAGACTAATGCAGAAGCAGCCAAATGGTGTAGAGATTAGAAACTGTATTTTTCTCAGTGACCATGTCTTTGGTTTGCATGTATCTTGCTTGCAGCTTGAGTCTTATCCACTGCTTCGTAAAGTCAATGGGTCATCAAAAACAATAACATGTGTGGGACAAAAATAATATCCAAAATGTCCAATTAATTGTCTTGTAATTTTCTATAAACCTGATTAAATTTGCTATATTGGGTTGGCCTATTTGTCAGCTCTCTGTAGTAAAGTTAGCATGCATAAATTTAAGCGAACTGAGTACCGACAACAACGTCAGTCTTTATAAATGACCAAAATACCCTCAATGCGTAACATTGTTGGCATAATAGGCCAAGAACTTTTACAATTTTTCTTCACCACTTTTCCATCGACCCATCTGCATGAACTGGTGGAAAATGCTTCAAATCTACCAGTTGACTTATTACAATGCTGAGCACAAAATGCCGTTGACCTTCCACCTTCAGCATATGTTGGTTGAACTCAATTGTGTTGTGCAGTGACACAAGAAATGTTGAAGAACCAGATAAAGTCTCAAAGTACATTTATACACACATTAGCTCACCAGCTCAATGCTTCAAATTTTACTCAATCTGTGGAAACTTCAAACGTGTCCACTTGTGGACCAAGTCAAGATTTTGTGTAAAGAGTGAAAAGTCAAAAAACATTATACGCGTGGACCTAGAATGTATTCATTATGATGATTACTACTTCAACATCGTAACGTGTTTGTGTTCATGTTCTTGGATTGGATTGAATGGTCAACAATACATAGATGATCACTTTTTGCTCAAAATCGAAACTGAACCGAATTTAAGCTAAATTAAAGTAAAAGAATAAAAAATCGTAGGTATTAGATTGAATTTGAATATGAAAATTGAGAACTAAATCAATTCAGTTTAATTCGAGTTCTGAGAGGACCAAATCAATTTTGATTAGTATTTTTTATATTTTAACAAAAGGCATATGCATGATAATTCAAGTTTATTGTTGAGGAAATTATTCGATAATGGGTACTTCATATGTGTGGAACATATGGAAATTTTCTTAGAATAATAGGTTAAATGTTTCAGCATTGAATTTCTTTATTCTAATTTGGCACTTGAAAAATATACTAATTTTGCAAAAGCTAATTTCTTGAAATTGATATTAGGTAAATGAAGACTTTTGGTAACAATATTATTCTATGGGTCCGACTTTGCCTGATCAAAAACTTAGTAGAATATCATTGGTATAATTTTTTGTAACATCATTCTAATTTAAAAATAATTTTGAAAGTACAAATTTCGATAAATTGATAATTCAAAATATTAAGACTTTATAAAACATTTTCTTACAGTCATGACTTTATCTGGTTAAAAACTTTATGATCAAAGTGTTTATTTGTTGTTTTAAAATTTTGGATGTTGTGTTTCGAAAATATACAAAGAATTTGGAACGATTTTTTAAATGTAATTGGTTCTAAGTTGTTTTGTGTTCGTCTTCAACTTCAACAACAATAAGTTTCAAGTTTGATAGCTACAATTTCGTTTCAACCCAAGAGCCTACGAACAAGTATTATTTTTACATATGCAATTTGATAGATTACTGGCATACATTTTATTGCAGTACACTGATAATCGAGATCATTATCGTTAACCTCGAGTTTATTTGTCGTTTTCACAAGTGAAATCATCTAAATTCCTCGAGATTTCATTTTCTTAATGATCGAAACTAGTTTCCTACCGTCTCTTTTCGAGCATTGACTATCCAAGCCGAGACTACAGACTTTAATCAAGACTATCCAAGCTCATACGGCAAAATCTCAGAAAAATGTTAATTTATCTGTTAATCAGTATCCCTATAAAATATTATGGACAAATACAATAAACTCAAAAATCAAAATATATGTGAAAACCACAACACTTAGCAACATCTGCGTTTGTAGTCCAACGGTTAGGATAATTGCCTTCCAAGCAATAGACCCGGGTTCGACTCCCGGCAAACACAACTTTTTCCTCTGCTCTTTTTGTTGTAAAATATACATTAAATTTACTGCCAGTAATTTTTTGTTAGTACACAATATTTATAAAATATATTCATGTCAAAAATATTCTGTGTTGAATTTAACAAATAAAATATCCATTATGGATAGTATTTGAAACCAGAAGAATTAGTGTGACTAATTAAGAGGTTTCATTAGTACATTCAACAAACAAAAATGGTTCATATACGTTAATTACTCCCAGAGAACATCTAAGTCGTTGTAGTATAGTGGTAAGTATTCCCGCCTGTCACGCGGGTGACCCGGGTTCGATCCCCGGCAACGGCGTTTTTCTATTTCCTTTTTCACTGCGATACGACGCCGTTCTTTATCAATAATACTGCGTCGTTTCTTCACGCGGCGATCTTATATTTGTTTGGGCTTGGGCCAAGGAAGATATTATATACCCGGCCCATTATCATACCACTTATACTAAACAATCTAGGAGAAGGACTCCACTACAAACCCCTTTTATAATACAAATGTTAGAATATATACCGTCCATTGGATGGTTTAAATCAACGATTATAATAAATATCCCATTTTTTAAATGAAATAATACTTAAAAGGGTAATATAGTAAAACACTACCCTAATTTATTATTAAAACCCTAATCCCCTTTCATAGCCATTAGCCACCCAACATCTTTATACCCTCTCAGCATCACAAAACGAAGCCACCTCTCTTCAGATCACGGCAATCCGAGCTTGACGGCGGCGATTCCAGATCTCTCGATGCCGACCGTCTACCCGTCACGCTCCAGTCGTCGGCTTCCGATTTGTACCGTTTGGGGATGAAACCACCGCGAAATTGCAGCCACCGTCAAAACACGAGCCGTCGACTACACTCATACCTTCTCTACGGTGAGTGTTTTATCGAAATCATAATTACAATTATATATATATATATATACTTGTGTGTGTCTCTGTAAAAGTATTGAATTCATTTGATTTGTGTTAAAATCATAATTCAGTGTGTATATATATATATATATATATATATATATATATATATATATATATATATATATATATATATATATATATATATATATATATATATATATATAGACACACACGCGCGTCTTCTCTTCAATATTATTTAGGATTGCTACTTATGCATTAGCTTATTGTTATTGTATTGGTCTGTTTTGGTATAAATTTTCGATTTGAGAAGGTTAATTGTTCACTTAAGCTATATGAGACAATAAGATTGGTACAGTTTGGGAATGTAATTTACAGTTATAAGATAAGGTGCATAACTGGTGAAAGTCCTAAAGTTTCATTTGAATTGTGCTTTATATTGCTACAAATCTCTGTTACATATTCATTTGGTGAACATGTGTTTTTTTGGTTAATCAGATTTTGTTTCATTTACTGTGTTTTCATAGTTTGGTTACTTTTGATATTGATTTGGATTTTTTTCGTTCACATGCAGTGGCCTTGGAGCTCCCCTACATCCCAATCAGTAATAAGGATGATATGATTACTCCGGTTCATAAAATGTATTTTATTTTGGCCCTAATTGCTCGTTGAGAATTGATGAAATTAGTTTATGATATGATTTTAAGAATTTTTACTACTCAACTTCAAATTTTATGAAACAATTAATAGAAAAATGAAATTACTATAATATAGTGAAAACATGTCATTTCAACGCTCAAAACATACTAAAAATGAACTTATGAAACGATGAAACATATCATGAATTCATGAAATGAAGCATATCATGGACTCATGGTTTCATGAAACATATTATGAGCTTATGAAACGATGAAACATATCATAAACTCATGGTTTCATGAAACATATCATGAGCTCATGAAACGATAAAACATATCATAAACTCATGGTTTCATGAAACATATTATGGGCTCATGAAACGATAAAACATAAACTCATGATTTCATGAAACATATTATGAACTCATGAAACGATGAAACATATCATGAACTCATGGTTTCATGAAACATATTATGAACTCATGAAACTAAATCATGGGTGAACTCATGAAACCAATTTCATGACTTGACAAATTCGATCTCGATAAACTATAAAACTAAAAGTATTAATGATTGAAATAATTATTCAATAAAAAAAATTGGAAAAATTATTAAATAATGAAATTAGATTGTTGTATAAAAATACTAAATTACCCCTTTGTTGATGTCAAATGACCAAAATAAATTAAGAATTAATTCATAATTACATTAATGAGCCATTGATGAGTCAGCGTAAATCTCATCCATTGATTACACCGTCCAACGATTGGTGGGTGTTCTAACATTTGTATAGTAAACATGGGTTTGTACTCGATTACAACCCAACAATCTAAATAGATTAGACTTTAGAGGCTGTAATTAATTAATAATTCAAGAATAAATTCAAGTTTAAGTATAGATTAGAGGCTATAATTAATTTATTCAAACTTACTTAACAACCCATAATACATGATTAAGTTCAAATCTGAAGGTGTGTAGCAACGACGTATAATTACAGTCACAAGTAAGTTATGTAATAAGACAGACATAAGACATACATGTCTTTGGTTTGATACTGTTGCAAGATCAGGCAACCTGTGGGCCCGACCTTTGAAAAGAATATCCTAAAAATGGCTTTGGGTGTCGCCCAGTTGGTTCAGTCGTAAGACTGTTTGTCTGAAAGCTTTCGTATGTCGAAAGACTATCACAGGCAAAAGAAACAGGAGTTGTAAACCTTATTTTTGTGGGTCGGGTATGGGCTCCCGACTAACATTGTGGGTCGGGTATGGGCTCCCGAATGGGTGTTAGTTAGTATGGTTAGTGACTATACTAATCATACAGAATAATCTAAAATTCCTTCCACTCGAAGTGTTCGCACATCCACTTCCATGATTGCTCTTGGTTCATAAAGTTTCTTGGGACTTGCGTTTTATCTGACTTGAAGGCCTCGTGACACTCATTCTTGAACTCCTTGAAACATCCCTAACATCCATCGAGTAGACTCTCGATCAACTCTCTTGGAGACATGATTGATAATCAACTATGTATATACTAAAGAATATGATAATCACGTGTATTTAAGCAAATTCATATACTTATGAATAAATAAATAAAACTTAGTGTAGTAAATTATTAGTCATGAATATCGTTTTTACATATGAACTCATGTAGTAAATTCATTAAGATATCATGTCTTAAATGAATCTTAGTGTCGAGAACAATTTGCTATTGACAGCATCCAAAAAAATTAAACAGAATCACCCAACTCATAGCCTTCTAAAATTATAAAATAAAATTTCTCTGTTAATTAATATCTCCATAATATAATCATAAAATATTCTTAAAAACATTATTCTAAAAAGATTCTATTGCACTAAAAATCATTAGCGTTTGTAGTCCAACGGTTAGGATAATTGACTTCCAAGCAATAGACCCAGGTTCGACTCCCGGCAAACGCATTTTTTTCCTTCACTCTTCCATCATCCAATAAATACAATTTTTTTTTCTCAGATGTTCAATGTTACATAACAGTACAGTACCAATTAAAGTTTCTTTCACACATAACAAGCAATTGAAACAAACAGTGTAACCAATCCTACATAGTGCAGATGACAAAACTGTGCCCACAACAAAGTTTCTTCAGCAAATGATCAGAGGAATACACAAAAACCAGAAACTCATAACCATTCTTGGGAGCTTGCCCTCCAAGTTCTGCTATGCCTTTTTCTTCACAAATGGCCAATCCAATCAAATAGACTGTCCTGGGAAAGAAACTGCAAGTCCTATATATAAACGCGGAAAAGCAAATGTCAACGCTACCATTCGAAGATCATGAAACAAGTAGATTTCATGGAATAGGGATAGAGGAAGCTTACTGCTAGCAGAAAATCCGGTGGAGTGTCCAGCTCTAAATTCACCAGATCATCAATCCCACATGTTATGTTGTTGTTCCTTCCCATTGCATCGTTCGCATTAAGAGCAATGCCATTAGAATCAAAAAGCTCTTTGCGTGGAAATGTATCATCCATGCCATCTAGACCAAACTCCTCAGCAGCTTGAGACTCGCCCGCCAACCACTACATCACATTAACAAATTGACATGCTTGTCAAATCCCATTTCACATTCCTAGGATACGAGTTTGAAACAAATATGCCAAAATGTAGGTGCATACTCACTTTAGCGGATGATTGTATTTCATTATCCTCGTCTTCAAAGAAAACAGCTTCACGTCGAGGAGGGTTCATGATTTTTGGGGTCATTGGACTAGTTACACTGCTATCGTTATTTACAGTATGCTTCAGCTGATAAAAGATCTTGGAAACCACATAATCTCCGTCCTCCTCATCTTCTTCAGCCCCGAGATTGTACTGATGCATTACCCAATTGGCCTTATCTGGCTTGCATCCCTTTTGTGAACTTTTATACAGAACCATGATTTTCCTGCATCCCCTCTGAACTCCATTTACCATCACAGGTTTGGTCTTACCTGTCTTGTGCCAGCGCACTTGCTCCATTGTGAAGCCATGCTCACTCTGGATCTTACGCCGCTTCCTCTGACCTGTTGCATATGCGTTGATCGTTCTGTGAAAGAAATGGATGCTACTCCCATCTTTCTTAGCACCTGATATGTACAGAATGATTTTATTTAAAGAAAACCTAATCTAATTTTTGTATAAAGATTCAAACTCAGAACCTCGCGTATAGAAGTATACAATGGATTGGTTTCAAATTGAAAATTCTACTCCCTTGTTTGAAATTACTTACCGGGGAGATTTTGTGGATGAGTGTAGCAAATTCCACCATCCATCTCGAGCGTTGGGATGAACTCATCGAGAAAGAGGTGTGGATTCGAGTTTCCAGCTCCACATTTTGCTGCCAGATGTTCTATGAGATCTTCGTCAGATGGATCAAACTTCACACCAGCAGGAAGTCCAGGCCATTCCTCAGAAACCTGCAGAAATATATTTAGATATTGCAAGCACAATCGAAAAGATAAGAAAGGAATAGCTCAAATATATACCACAGATATGCCATTGAAAATGTTGGTACTGTACTGTGAAAGCATAGCAATGAAATACACACAAGAGCAAGATTGAAGATCTTGAAACCTTACATCACTATTGTTGATAAGGGTCTTGCAATGTGGACATTCCCTGCACGCCCCGATATCTTTTATTTGATGTGCAGACGGGAGGCTGGCATTTTTAACCTTGTTCGCTATGCTTCTTCCGTCAATCAGCCAACTCCTGCACCATTGATGATGTTAAGTTAACGGTCGAGCAAATATCCAATCATATTTAAGAAGGAGAAATGGAAACAAAGATGTTACTAATAGGAAGCAGATCAGAGAAGAGAAAAGAAAAGGTTACACATTTAAACCCATAGGGCTCAACCATAGATACAAAGAGCAATGCAGTAACCAAAAAGAGTAGCACAACCCTAAACTAATCTGAGGAGCCTGAAAAGGTCACAATAAGAATGTTTCTTTCATTAAAATTTTTACCCAGGTAAATATCAAATGGCTCATCTTGTTTCAACAAAAAAGGGAAGGTTCATTCTCAGAAATTCAATATTAGTGGCCATAGTTTACATATTACTAGATTTGCTTCTGTTTACACTTGTGGGAAGAGATTTTGATCAAATGTCCATTTCCTCAAACCCTAAAATCACAGTATCTGAAATCACCTAATCTTTTTCCACAAAATTGAATCTTTCTCCCTTTCACCTCAAACCCCTCACTACAAAAACAAAACTAGTAGAAAAAAAATGGGATCTTTACACAAAGGGTCATTTCATGAAGACCTAGAACAAAACCCAGAAAGGCAAAAGCAGAGAAGCTTTGAACAGACCTCACTCTTCCATTAAAAGCCTAAAACCCAAAAAAAATACATTTTTTCTTGCATCCCAGAAAAAATCTAAACCCCCAGAAATAAAAACTGACCTAGCCATGTCAAAAACTGAAAATCAAAGCAGCAGAGAGAAGAACCAGCAGAGAGCATTGAGAGAAAAGCCACAACCTTTCTCCTATTTATAGCCCCAAATCTGTGTGTTTTTTTTTTCAACATTTCTCATTTTTTTTCTTCTACTTCTCCACTTCACTAAGCAACTCTCTGACTGTGAGTATCGACCGAACCTGGCCACGAGGCTTCTGGTTCGGAGCAACGAACCTCGGAAAACATTAAATATATTGTGGTGGGGACATGGGACTTTCTTCTTCTCCAAGCTATAAACCAACGTTGGGGATGTGTTTTCAGACAGTCAATCCACTGTAAGAGAAATGCTTGTTCAATTTCAAGTGTGGAATTTGATTTGGTTCTGGGAAGAATTTATGCATATCATATGTTCTCATTAATTGTAGCAAATACAAAGATGAATTTTTTTTTGACATTTGATTTAGAAATCAAACATTGTGAGCAAATGTTGATTAATGTCATAATTATAATGCATTGTCATTTGCCACACAAGCTCTTTTGAAAATATATTTAGCGATAATGACACTTTCTATACCTAACTATAGCGAAATAACATTTTCATACCCTAATTATTTTTCTCTCTTTTCGAGTATTCACACAATTTTTTTGTGACAACCTAGCTCTAAGGCTGTCCACAACAGAGTGCCTCCGTGGGAGTCTCCATGTCAGTTTTTGAGCTGCCACATCAGCACACCCACTCTCTGCAGGCACTCACTCTTTGGAGGCCACAACAGAGTGCCTCCTGTTTATATTATTTAATTCAGTTAACACTATTTTTATATAAGTAAATATTTCAACATTATTATTAATTTATAATTATAAAAAACAAACTATTTTATTATAACGCGAATATGAAAATATTCGTTCGGTTCAATTGAGAATTTCTCGGGCTCCCGCAACATGACCTCTTCGTATTTCAGTTCTCCTTTCGTGTGCAAATATGAGAACTTGAGAGGTATATATAAAGACAATAAATATTAAATATACTCCATGAATATTTTATTATTATTTATTATTTTTATAATTTTTTATTAATAAACATATTATATATTTATCAAATATGGATATATATATATATATATATATATATATATATATATATATATATATATATACAATAAATATTTATTATATTTTAATTAATTATATAATTATAAAATTATACAATAAATATAATTAATTATATAATTTGTATGGTTCGAGTAGATTGGTCTCCAGAGTTATCATAGATGCATGTGTAAAGCATTTTGCAGCAAGATCACGGGATTTCTCCATCCATATGAGTTGGAGGCCGTGGCTATAAGTGATGCTAAACAGGTCGAGCTGCACAACTTTGGAGGAATCATTAGCGAACGGTATTGCGTACTACCCACTATCGGAACATGTGTTCTTTGTTTTACTGGTAACCAAATGGCTCACGAATTGGCCATGTTTACTTTAACTAACAGTAGCTGTGATTATGATGAGGGGTCTGTCCCACCAACTGTAACTTCAGCTGTCCGGCTTGATGCCGGGTCAGTTGCTATTTAATTAATAAAATTCGCTTTTACCTTCAAAAAAATATATATAATTTGTATTTTTCTTCAAAAAATTAAATATTAATTATATTTTATACTTTATTATATATTAATTGACATATTATATATTTGGTAATATATATGTATAATTTATATATTAAATTAGGGAGTCCCTCATTTCTCTCTCCTACCTTTTGCATCCACTCATTCTCTTTCCATCCCTCCCTCCACATCACCCAGTTTTGAAGAGACTCTCCATTGTGGCTGCCACATGGCAGCATTGAGAGTTCCCACTCCTTAGGCTGTCCACAACAGAGTGCCTCCGTGGGAGTCTCCATGTCAGCTTTTGAGCTGCCACATCAGCACACCCACTCTCTGCAGGCACTCACTCTTTGGAGGCCACATGCCCACAACAGAGTGCCTCCTGTTTATATTATTTGATTCAATTAATATTATTTTTATATAATTAAATATTTCAACATTATTATTCATTTATAATTATAAAAAACAAACTATTTTATTATAACACGAATATGAAAATATTCTTTCCGTTCGGTTGAAAATTCCTCGGGCTCCCGCAACACGACCTGTTCGTATTTCGGTTCTCCTTTTGTGTGCAAATATGAGAACATGAGAGGTATATATAGAGACAATAAATATTAAATATACTCTATAAATATTTTTTTTATAATTTTTTTATTAATAAACATATTGTATATTTATAAAAAATGGAAATATATATAGATACAATAAATATTTATTATATTTTAATTAATTATATAATTAGTTATAAAATTATACAATAAATATAATTAATTATAAAATTTGTATTTTTCTTCAAAAAAATAAATATTAATTATATTTTATGAATATATTATATATTAATAGACATATTATATATTTATAGTTTTAAAAAATTGCTTATCACCTATTTAATACATTATTATATATTAAATTAGGGAGTCCCTCATTTCTCTCTCCTACCCTCTCCACCCACTCCTTCTCTTTCCATCCCTCCCTTCACATCACCCACTTCTTGTCCACTCTCTTATTGTGGACAGCCTTACCCACTCTCTTGCTGTGGACAACCTAAAATACATAAACTACTATTTGTTTAAGAAATTATAAATTGAATTGGTTCAATGTTGTTAATCTCTTGTTCAAGTTGGTTTATATTTAAGATGCAATTACAATTATGTCTCCAAATCTAAAATTAAATTTGAACAATTTCAAATCTGATTTGATAAATCAAATTGGACAAGTTCTATTCTGTTTTCTTAAACAAAAGTATTTTAGTTAATTTAGCATAATTTATTACAAAAAAACTGTTAAGGTATTAAAAAAGAATAAAAAGTAATTAAGGTTTGAAAGTTCCATTTGATAATATTTAAATGTAATAAAGTGTCATTATTTCATATATTTATGCTAAAAAAGTTATTTTTTCAGTTTACTTTGATTAATCAATAAAAATAAGTATTATAGAGAATCATTTGACATCAGAAGAATTAATGTGACCCACAGGTTCATTGGTAAGTTACACAAATAGTCCATAGATTCATTAATGAATTTGAGAGAAAATGACAACAAAAAATGGTTGTAAATTAACCAGTAACTTAAAGTAAATAAACTCAAAGTTTTGGTGAAGAATCACAAGTCGTTGTAGTATAGTGGTAAGTATTCCCGCCTGTCACGCGGGTGACCCGGGTTCGATCCCCGGCAACGGCGTTTTTAATTCCTTTTTTACTGTGATACGACGTCGTTCTTTATCAACAATACTGCGTCGTTTCTTCACACGGCCATCTTATGTTTATTTGGGCCTGGGCCAGTTTAAATGTAGATATCATACCCGGCCCATTCTCATACTACAAACCATTAATCTAGATAGATTAGAGGCTGTAATTAATTCAAGAATAAATTCAAATTTAAGTATAGATTAGAGGCTGTCATTATTTAAGAGGTAATTGCAGATGGTTACTTTTAATCATCAATTACAAACACATGACTCCTTAATGTTTTAATCATCAATTACAAACACATGACTCCTTAATGTTTTTTTTCTTACATATGGTTATCAAAATAATTTTTTTACGGACATGGAGATACTAAAATGGATGTAAAATTGAGTTTCCAATCTTTTTTGTTGGAATTTGAAACTTTAATAATTAGTTTGTCCATGATATTATATGTGTATGTCTTTTGAACCTTTGATGATTATGTTGTAATCATCAATTTATTTTGAAATTTACTCGAATTCATTTACTAAAAATAGCATCAATTCACAATCCCAAATCTAGCAGCGATCCCGATTCATTACAAATCGAATTGAAGATAAATTTTTTTATTTACAATTCAAAAACAGAAATCCAATTCACAATTCAAAATCCTAAAGAGGGTTAGTCGGGTTTCAAAAAAATATAGTAATGTTCATACATATGGTAGCGGAACTCCGAGGAAGAACCGCTTCACGATCGGCAACATCTTCTCTTCCATCTTCCATTTGAAGTGCTTGCACATAGGGGTGTAAACGAGCCGAGCCGAGCCACATTTTGGCAGGGCTCCGCTCGGCTCGTGAAAAAAGTCTTCGGCTCGGGTTCGAACGAGGTCATACAACTAAGCTGGAGTTCAGCTCGAAATAAAACAAACGAGCTCGAGCTCGACTCGGTTCGCTTAAATTTAAATACAAATATTACTTAAAAATTAAATAAATGATAAATAATTCATTAAATAATAAATGAGTCAACTTGGTATTGGTTCAACTTGATTTAGCTTATCTAATTCTATTATAAGTAGTTTATAAATATAATATTTAATAAATATTAAACAAGCCGGCTCACGAACCTATCGAGCCTTAAAAGGTAAGGCTCGAGCTCGGCTCGAGCTCGATTATAACGAGCTCGAACCGAATATTTAACGAGCCGAGCTCGAGTGGCTCCTTAATAGCTCGACTCGTTTACAGCCCTACTTGCACATATACCTCCATGGTGGCTCTCGGCGCATAAAGTCCCTTCGGACTTGCGTTTTATCCAACCTGAAGGCGAACGTGACACTCATTCTTATACTCCTTGAAACACCTCTAACACCCGCAAAGCAGATACTCGATCAACTCTCTCGAAGGCATAGTTGATAATAACAATCCATGTACCAAAGAATATGATAATCACGTGTATTCAAGTAAATTTACATGCTTATAAATAAATAAATAAAACTTCGAACAAATACATATAAAATAAGAACTATTACTATCAATAAAATTAAACTCAACATTTATAGTTCTTGTGATATTGTCTAGTTCAGTTTATTATACTTTTTTTGATTTAAACTTTCAGGAACTTCAAATTTTGTACGTTGCTCTCTATTAAAATTCAACATCCATATTCAGTTTAAGTAATATGGATGGCAGTTCAATTATGGGCACTCAACATTTTTGGACAATATTGAATCTTTCTTAGACGACTAAGAATCACTATTCTCAAAATCTTCGACTCGTCTGATTAGTCCCTGATTAATTATAATCTAGTCCCAATTTATAGCATCCAAAAAATCAAACAGAATCGCCCCAACTCGTAGCCTTCTAAAATCATACAATAAAATTTCTCTACTAAATAATAATTTCTGTTAATTAATATCTCCATAAAATAATTAAACATAATAGTTTCAACAACATTATTGTACAGAGGTTCTATTGCATTTTGGTAAATTCAAAGGGAAAAAGAGCAATTTGGTTTGATCATAAAACCACAACTCTTACTACCAACAGCGTTTGTAGTCCAACGGTTAGGATAATTGCCTTCCAAGCAATAGACCCGGGTTCGACTCCCGGCAAACGCATTCTTTTTCTTCATTCTTCCATCATCCAATAAATACAATTTTTTTTTCTCAGATGTTCAATGTTAGTTTTTACATAACAGTACAGTACCAATTAAAGTTTCAAACATAACAAGCAATTGAAACAGTGTAGCCAATCCCACATAGTGCAGATGACAAAACTTTGCCCACAACAAAGTTTCTTCAGCAAATGATAAGAGGAACACACAAAACCAGAAACTCATCACCATTCTTGGGAGCTTGCCCTCCAAGGCCTGCTATGCCTGTTTCTTCACAAATGGCCAATCCAATCAAATAGACTGTCCTGGGAAAGAAACTGCAAGTCCTATATATAAACGCGGAAAAGCAAATGTCAACGCTACCATTCGAAGATCATGAAACAAGTATTATTTCATGGAATAGGGATATAGGAAGCTTACTGCTAGCAGAAAATCCGGTGGAGCATCCAGCTCTAAATTCACCAGATCATCAATCCCACATGTTATGTTGCTGTTCCTTCCCATTGCATCGTTCGCATTACGAGCAATGCCATTAGAATAAAAAAGCTCTTTGCGTGGAAATGTATCATCCATGCCATCTAGACCAAACTCCTCGGCAGCTTGAGACTCGCCCGCCAACCACTACACCACATTAACAAATTGAAATGCTAGTCAAATCCCATTTCACATTCCTAGGATACGAGTTTGAAACAAATATGCCAAAATGTAGGTGCATACTCACTTTAGCGGATGATTGTATTTCATTATCCTCGTCTTCAAAGAAAACAGCTTCACGTCGAGGAGGGTTCATGATTTTTGGGGTCATTGGACTAGTTACACTGCTATCGTTATTTACAGTATGCTTCAGCTGATAAAAGATCTTGGAAACCACATAATCTCCGTCCTCCTCATCTTCTTCAGCCCCGAGATTGTACTGATGCATTACCCAATTGGCCTTATCTGGCTTGCATCCCTTTTGTGAACTTTTATACAGAACCATGATTTTCCTGCATCCCCTCTGAACTCCATTTACCATCACAGGTTTGGTCTTACCTGTCTTGTGCCAGCGCACTTGCTCCATTGTGAAGCCATGCTCACTCTGGATCTTACGCCGCTTCCTCTGACCTGTTGCATATGCGTTGATCGTTCTGTGAAAGAAATGGATGCTACTCCCATCTTTCTTAGCACCTGATATGTACAGAATGATTTTATTTAAAGAAAACCTAATCTAATTTTTGTATAAAGATTCAAACTCAGAACCTCGCGTATAGAAGTATACAATGGATTGGTTTCAAACTGAAAATTCTACTCTCTTGTTTGAAATTACTTACCGGGGAGATTTTGTGGATGCGTGTAGCAAATTCCACCATCCATCTCGAGCGTTGGGATGAACTCATCGAGGAAGAGGTGTGGATTCGAGTTTCCAGCTCCACATTTTGCTGCCAGATGTTCTATGAGATCCTCATCAGATGGATCAAACTTCACACCAGCAGGAAGTCCAGGCCATTCTTCAGAAACCTGCAGAAATAAATTTAGATATTGCAAGCACAATCGAAAAGATAAGAAAGAAATAGCTCAAATCTATACCACAGATATGCCATTGAAAATGTTGGTACTATACTGTGAAAGCATAGCAATGAAATACACACAATAGCAAGATTGAAGATCTTGAAACCTTACATCACTATTGTTGATAAGGGTCTTGCAATGTGGACATTCCCTACACGCCCTGCTATCTTTTATTTGATGTGCAGCCGGTAGGCTGGCATTTTTAACCTTGTTCGCTATGCTTCTTCCGTCAATCAGCCAACTCCTGCACCATTGATGATGTTAAGAGAAAAGGCACACATTTAAACCCATATGGCTCCACCACAGAAACAAAGAGCAATGCAGTAACCAAAAAGAGTAGCACAACCCTAAACTAATCCGAGGAGCTTGAAAAGGTCACAATAAGAATGTTTCTGTCACTAAAAATCTTACCCACTTACTGAAAGGTAACCATCAAATGGCTCATCTTGTTTCAACAAAAAAGGGAAGGTCCATTCTTAGAAATGCAATATTAGTGGCTATAGTGCACATATTACTCTATTTGCTTCTGTTTACACTTGTGGGAAGAGATTTTGATAAAATGTCCTTTTCCACAAACCCTAAAATCACAGTATCTGAAATCACCTAATCTTTTTTCCACAAAATTGAATCTTCCTCCATTTCACCTCAAACCCCTCACTACAAAAACAAAACTAGTAGAAAAAAATGGGATCTTTACACAAAGGGTTATTTCATGAAGACCTAGAACAAAACCCAGAAAGGCAAAAGCAGAGAAGATTTGAACAGACCTCACTCTTCCATTAAAAGCCTAAAACCCCAAAAAATACATTTTTTCTTGCATCCCAGAAAAAATCTAAAACCCCAGAAGTAAAAACCCCAAATTGGAAACTGACCTAGCCATGTCAAAAACTGAAAATCAAAGCAGCAGAGAGAAGAACCAGCAGAGGAGACGAAGACGAAGACGAAGACGAAGACAGAGAGCATTGAGAGAAAAAAAAGACACAACCTTTCTTCTATTTATAGCTCCAAATCTATGGGGTTTTTTTTTAACATTTCTCTTTTTTTTTCTTCACCTTGTCCACTTCACTAAGAAACTCTCTTGACTGTGAGTGTGAGCGGGAACACAGGCTCGGGAGGCTTGCAGGAGATCTGTGGGCCCCAAATTCGACTGAACCTAGTAACGAGCCTTCTGGTTCGGAGTATCGAACCTTGGAAAACATTAAATATAAGGTGGTGGGGACAGAGGACTTTCTTGTTCTCCAAGCTATAAAACCAACGTTGGGGATGTGTTTTCACTTTTCAGACTTATGTAAGAGAATTGGTTGATTTATTATTTTATTTTTTTTCTCAGCAGAAAGATGTTCTTATTAATCTTAGCAATATAAAGATGGGTTTTCTTTGAAAATGAGTTATTAATTTTTTTTGTTGACATTTTATTCACAAATAGAATATTGTAGACGGTCAGGGAACAAGGTAGCTCAATATTTGGTTCGGGCTATGCTTTCGCGTTCTGATTGTTGTTTTGAGGACGGTCCGTCCCGTCGTTTCTTATGAACGCTTGTGTTGTCGACATTTAGTTATACATTTTGAGTTTCTAAGAAAAAGGAACATTGACGAATGTTAATTATTGTCATAATTAGTTTTTCTTTTATTCAACAGATAAAAGCAGAATAGAAGTACTGAGAATTCCACCACATACTTTGTTATTAAAGTTTTGAAATAATGCATTACCACAGAAGCTTTTAAATATATATGTAAGCCCAAAATATTCTTATTTGAGTTTACTCTAATAGATAAAAATAAGTATTATGGATATATCATTTGCATCAGAAAAAATTAATATGATTAATAGGTGTATATACGAGTCAAATCGAGCCTCATTTTGGTAAGGTTCGACTCGGCTCGTGAATAAAGTATTCGGCTCAAACTCGACTCGGACTCAAACAAGCTTATGCAACTAAGTTTGAGTTCGGCTCAAAATAAAATAGACAAACTCGAGCTCGGCTCGATTCGGTTCGTTTAAATTTTAATACAAATATTTATTAAAAATGAAAAAATAATTCATTAAATAATAAATGAGTCAACTTGAAATTGACTCGACTTGATTCAGCTCGCTAGTTCTATTGTCAATATTTGTGAAAATTTTAAAAATATGTTAATATAAACATATAATTAATTAAATAATAAATGAGCCGGCTCGCGAGCCTATCAAAACTTAAAATGTTAGACTCGAGCTTGACTCGCTTATTAAACGAGTTTATACTTGAGCTTGAATTCGACTCGAACTCAATTATAACGAGCTCACAGCTCACTAAAAGCACAACTCGTTTACAGTCCCAGTGACTAACATGCTCATTTGGCAAGTTACACAAATAGTCCATAGATTCAGGAATGAATTTGATGGAAAGTGACAAAAAAACAACCGGTTGTAATTTAATCTGAATTTTTAATACAATATTTACGATACTTAGATTTAAAGTTCCAAAGAAGAAGCACAAGTCGTTGTAGTATAGTGGTAAGTATTCCCGCCTGTCACCCGGGTTCGATCCCCGGCAACGGCGTTTTTTATTTCCTTTTATTTGGGCCAACCCATTAACTGAGTTTAACACACATATCATCAGGACCGGCCCATTCTCCTAAACTCATTACTACAAAGAATCTTAGATAGATTAGAGGCTGTAATTAATTCAAAGTTGAGTATAGTTTTAGAGGGTATGATTAGTTCAATAAGTCTACAATAACCCAAAATACATAGTGTGTATTAAATGAATAACCTGATGAAGGTGTCTGCAGCAACCACATATCTTCATTTTAAAAATATGCAAATTGCAGCTTACAGTCATAAAATGGAGGTTCTTAACCTTATTGTACAATGCCACTACTTCAATACCCTACATAAGGCTCAAAGCAAGTAACCCCTTGGCTTGGCTTTTGGGTTAGAACAAAAACTAATCTGTGGCTCCAAAATATGCAGATCTAACTCTATACCATTACAGTGCCATGTTCTCTTCTATGCTCCATGTGTGTTTGTTTATTCGTCTTCTATATTAACTATCTGTTTCTTGCTACTTACTGGTGTTGTGTTCGATTGCGCCACCAAGAAATTACCAGCAGCAGAAGAAACTGCTTTGCTTGCTGCTTTCAATGTGCATTGTTGGGGTTTCTCCAGAGCCGTCTCTTACGCCCATCAGGGCGCTCGTGCCCGGAGACTCTGGTGGCAGCACTGCGTTTTTGGAGGCGAAGATCCTGGGAGGGATGGCGGTCTCTACTGGTGAGATGGCGGTGAGGTAGCGCAAGAGCATCTGTATGATCTGGGTGAAGTTGGGCCGGGAATTGGGATCTTCTTGCCAGCATGAAGTGACGATCTGAGCCAGATCCTCCGGAAGGTTGTCAGCACTTGGCCTCACGTTCTGAAACCAACAACAATGTTAAAACCTAGAGATTTAGGAAATGATCAAGTGGTGTATGGTGTTTTACATTAACTTAACATAGTCACACTCTCCAGAGTCACAGACCTGAAAACTTCATAATATTGAACTCAACATTATGTAAATCCTTAAAACTCTATCTTTACAAAGAGATATTATATCATCAGTGTTCTAAAAAAACGTTAGGTGCTAGTTGGACGAATAGGGCCTTTGGAGACAAACCTGGGACTAATAAGAAATTAACCTGATTAACTGACTAATCGGACAAGTCGGGGATTTCTGCTTATTCCATTTGACAGATATTTTTTATATAGCAATATCTGCATAGAACTATCTGACTTCAAGTTTCGACATGTAATTTAGATTAGAAAATTACCTTAAAAGCAGCTGCATAAGCTGCTTGCAGATTCGACATGCCTTCAAAAGGCAGCTTATTATGGACAAGCTCCCACAAGACAATAGCAAAGCTGTATGCGTCAACCTTGTTGTTGTAGTGCTTCTTTTCTCCATGCCTCAATGTGACTGTGCTGTAAAGCTGTCACCACAAGCAAGTAAATGATCAGTAGTCTATTGCAAGTCACCGAGCACCAACACCAATAGTAATAATGTAGGTTCTCGTAGATTCAGTGAAGAAGTCACCTCTGGGGCCATCCAACGATAAGTCCCCGTTTCAGCAGTCATCATTTCTGTTAATGACTCCTCTCTGGCTAAACCAAAATCTGCGAGTTTAACTGTTTTCTGGTCTGCAGTTAAGATTAAATTTTCTGGAAAAAAATGGGAACATATCAGAGTTGCAATCCTTAAAAAATGATCCACAGTAAAATGAACAATGGGTTTGATTTAAAAAAAAGTCACTTGAGTACTCTTAAGCATGCACATATTTTCCCTTCTTTTACTCATAAACAAGGGCGTGTCGGAACTTTACCTATAAGTCAATTACTTGAGAAGTATAAGTTTTGTTGCACTTTTACTAGAAGCAAAAGATGAAAAAGTGAATTCTTAGGTGCATACCCAAATTAGAACCAAGTTGCTAGGTGCATACCAAATCTCATGTTGTTCGCACAAAAATAGAAAGTCCAAAATTGTTAATATTAATTATACGCTTAACAATCTCATTGAAGGCAAGAAGTTACATAGACAGAATGTAAAACTTACCAGGTTTCAGGTCTCGGTGTATGATCCCATGGGAATGTAAGCATTCCATGGCCCGAGCAATATCTAGAGCAAACCCAACCGCCACATGTGTTTCTAAGCATCTCGGCCGCATGTTCAGAAGATATTTCCGTAATGTCCCGCCTGATAGAAGCTCAGTTACTATGACCATGATAGGTGCCTTGCAAGCACCAATAAACTGACAACACACAATAGCCCCCATTAAAACTACTAACACATCATTATCACCTAAGATCTGCACATGAAAATCAATCTCTAACAACCTAGTGACCATTTTACATTTATATACTAAACAAAAACATCACACAACCTTCACTAAATTCTTGTGCTGAACTCTTGATAACATTTCAACTTCTCGTGCATACCGGGACTCTCTCTTCACAATCTCTTCCTGCGTTTCTCCTCTATGAACAATCTTGATCGCCACAGTCTGGTTTTTATATCTGGCAGAAACAAGAAAAAACAAAACATATTCACAATCACAACTACCAAATTTGAAAGGTGCACAACATGAAGACACAATTCTTTGCCAAAGAAGTTATTGAACAACCAGAACTACAACATCAGGCATCTACAAACCAAACATCCCACAAACCCAGAAACCCAATTCAGACAATAGTTCATATGAGCAAATCTCAAAAAGAAGAAACCCAATTCAGAGCTCAACAAATGGAAGCTTAAAGACCAAAAATTGTACACAATTCAGATAAACCCATTTGAGGGTTGACTTACTTCCCCTCATAGACCTTGGCATGAGCTCCTTCCCCAATCTTAGGACCAACAAAGAGCTGCTTCGGATCGATCACCAACTTAGCATCCAAATTGAACTCTTTACCTGAGTAAAACCCATTCCCAGATCCCATTTCCACCCCCTCAAAAAAAAAAAACCAGCTACTCTCAAGTAAAAATTGCTTCGAGAGAGCTCCAACAAGTCAAACCCCAGAAACAGAATTCAATAATAACACTCTGAAAGTACAAAATCTCACAAGGACACGCCCGACTCTGTACCCTCGACGACGAAGACGACGAGTGTGATTATGGACCCATAAATCTCGCGATCGAAAATCCAGAACAAGAATTGAAGACACGCAAATGCATTAAACTTTGACGCGGAGAACAAAGCCCCACACGCGACAGCACAAGCAAGAGCAACAGTGCATTTAAAAAGACGAAATTGGTCAGTGAATCGAAGAACCCATCAAAATTGAGGAAGTAGCTGAGAAATTGAAGAAGATGGGCATTGAATGGAGAAACAAACTCAGCGACCCAGAAAAAAAATATACTGATAGATAGGTCGAAGATTGAAGAAGGAGGTGGGTATGGCTGCTCAAGATTATCAGAAAAAATTTATAAAAAAAAATTATTAACTTAGTCTTCTCTGCTTTTTGTCAATGCCCTCTGCGCACAAAAAGCTTTGGAAGAAATTGGGTCACTGTCAGCTTTCACTGGGTCTTTGTCTAATGATAAGAATTCATAAAATATAGTTTAATAAATTCTTTTTAATTAACCAGACAAAATATTTTATTCAAACTGATTTTAATTTTTTTTATTCAATCACAAAATGTCTAAAATATAGTTTTCACATCATGGATAATATTTTTATGTCCTAGCTTGAATCTTGATGACAATTTGTTAATTCTCTTTTTCCTTCCAACATTTAACATATAAACTAGAAATAAATTAAGATTTTTGTATTATTTGAAAAGTCTAGATCTGAAACGATGTCGGTGAAAGAAAATGTGGTATTTATTGAGTTAGCAATTCTAATTTTTAAATTCTTAGAATATTCTCATGGCTGCGTTGACTGTGATCACTTCAGTACTATCCATCTGATTTATCTTTGATTGATGATCCAACGGCTATAAAACACATATTCTAGTTTCATATCTTCTAAACTTGGAAATCGAAGAATCAGAAACTAATAAACAGTGTATAGAGAAGAAGAAAAGAAAATAATGCCCAGAAAAAATAATTATCAAATGTAGTCAAAATTTCATAGATAGCATTAAAAAATGCTGAAAATCTGATAAATTACAAACATGCCACTGGTCTTTGTTCTTGGTCTCAGCGGCGTTTGTATAAACAAGGTTTCAGTTTTGGGAACTCAATCTCCTTGTCTCTTGGTGTGTGCTTCTCCTGAAGAAAACACAGACAAAACCTTAATGAGCATTGAGCTATGGTTTGTGAAGCTCAAAAGAACATAGCTGACATATAAAGAATGTTATAGACCTTTTTCTTGAAATGGAAGAGGATAAACATCTTGTTAGAGAAGTCCTGCACAAGAACATGTATTGGTGAGAATGGATTTGTGAAACGTAACTGAAATTGACACGAAGAAGGCGGGATTTGTATATAGACCTGAAGCGTTGAGGTGAATCCTAGTTCGCAAATGGCTTGTGAGAACTTCTTTGGGTCAGCTCCGCCGGTGGTGGGATCGAACCTGCTCCTGACTTCGGCTATCAAAAGATAGCCACTATGTGGGAAAGAAGCAAAAGTAAGCATATGGATTGACATTACGGTTAGGTATATAAAAACGAGTTTTTTTATAGCAAAACCTTGGCTTGAGGACCCGAGCTGCTTCCTTTAGGTAGCTATGGAAGTCGGTTCCCATCAATGAGAGACAGAAAACTGCAATATCCACCGTTGCAGATCCAAGGGGTATCTGCCGGTAAGCAAAAATAATAGTCAATGACAGGTGGCTACTTATTACTAAGTACAAGTACTCTGTAGCAAAACTGTATGTTATGTACAAGATAAATATAAACTTGGAGAAATAGAGTTGAATTTATTTGTGTACATATACAAATACTACCAACAGTGCTTAATGTGTATGTTGCCTAGGTGTCACGAACACGAATTATATTACCATATCTATAATCCATTTTGGTTCTAGTTTCACGTAGTCGTGAATTCGATCGTCCATGCTTGATTAGACCTAGGGCCATCAAGAATAACACACCCAAGGCCACAACATTTTTAAATGCAAGAAATAATAAACTTAACACTGCTTTTTTTTAAGTACACCATAGCTAATTGTAGTTATATAGTGGGGTTAAGTCTGGAAAATGAGAAAGATTGGCATAGAATGGTTGAGAGGAAAAACTATATGAAGTAATACTCGAGGATAGGAAAGATAGGTTATACGTAAAACAACGAGAAGCACAAAACATTTGGTATTACATCCTTTGTAGCAATTAAATAAGAGAACGTACATTTGACATATCACAGGCAATTACTGAAGGATCCTTTGAGACGAGATCAAAAGAGAAGACTTTGTTCTTCACACTTTTTGAAAGACGTGCATCCCCTGATGATGTTACATAAGGAGTGGTTGAGCATATCAGTCAATGTAAGACAATTGTACCAAAGAAGACTTTAACCCTATGTTTGGGTGATGAAAAAGTTCCATGAATTAGAAAAACAAACAAGTTGTATCTCTAATTCATAAAGTAGAGTTCTAAAGAGCAGACCAAAGGCAAAAAAATCCTCATGCCTTTTATTTCCTCTTATTTTCAAAGATCCGCATATAGCATAAGCAAAATTTTCACAGTGAACTTAGCAATAGAAAATAAAATTCAGTACTCTTACCACATCCAAAATCAGCCACAACCAAAGATGAGCTCTGATCCCTTATCCAATTTATGATTATGTTTACAGGCTGCTCAGGCCATTGTGACATTTGCTTTTGATATCCTTCATGGTACTGTTCAGATAAGCAGAGCAAAGTCAGACTATAGCTTCACAAGATATACATGAGTAATTCAAATCACTCTCCATTCCACAAAGACTGTCCCATTTACTCTCCAATGTGCTAATTCACTAATTTGTTGTAACTAAATCACTCAACCATATCATTGGTAATTTATGCATAACTAACTTCCAAACATAGAAAGTGGACAAACATTTTGGCAAACAATTTAGAAGGGCATGACATTTATTTTGGGACGGGTGTAGTTATGGTTAAATTTTCATAAAACAAATGTTTACACCAAATACAAATATATGGTGTAACAATGTAAATGGATGGATTTCACAACAACATCAAAATGATAACACAATAGGAATTACAAAAGATAGACAAAATCGGTTAAAACATTGTTTTCCCATGTAATGTATTGAGACACCCATCAACTCAACCAAAAACTGTATAACCAATACATATACACTTCTTTGTTTACAATTGTACTCGTAGAAGAATAACCAAGCATGCTAGCAGATAATAACTCTATCCCCAGTTCGAATAGAAACAAAATTATCAAATTAAAGCTTAAGAGGGTACACACTATCTTAGAGATATCAAACATGGTACATAATCTTAAGAACACCCAAGAAACAAACTTTACTAGTAAATCAAGTATATTCAATTGAAAAACCAGAAGTACCATGTCAAATAATGAAGGGTCTTCTTCAAAATACTCAAGAGCCTCTTTGCCACTGTCAAATAAGAAAAACAACAATGAAACAAACCTAGAAAAACATATTCTCAGCAACCAAACAGGCCTAAGAGGAAAAGAATCAATTACGTGCAAGTGTAGAGCTTCTCATTGAGCATCCTGAAGTGACCTCCCAATAACTTCTCCTTCATCTGCACACATAGACAAACACGAACATGAAAATCTGCAAATTATACATCGAGCCCACCAAATCATTTACAGTAAAGTTGCGATTTTTAGAGTAACAGCACCTTCTCGAGAGGGGTGGACATGGTTTTCGATGCTTTGCTCGGTTTTTGAGGCTTGGCGGCTGAGGAAGCTGGAGGCTTCTGGGCAATGGTTGCTACTATCTTCTTCTTCTGTTGCTGACTGGGAATTTTTTCACCGTCTTCTTGAGCTTTGCGATGCTTCTTAGCTCTCTTTCGCTTCCTGTTTGTTCCTTGCTCCTTGTTCTCCATTGCTTCGCTTTCTCTTTCTCTGCAAACGCTTTGGTCGGAGACGAAGGAGCTCAAAGCGAAAAGAAGCCATGTTTTCACTGACCAGTTGTTTTTATGAGAACCTTTATGGGCTTTTAGGGCGTTTTTTCTCTCGGCCCAATAGTGTACAAGACTACAAGGCCCATATGCTTTGTTCACGGTTCGGTTTTGAATCGGTTTGGTTTGATTTTAACCTAACCCCGATCAATTCAATTTAAAAAAATAATAATAATCGAACCGATATATTCAATTTTGAACATATCGACTTTTAGTTTAGTTCGGTTTGTCATAAGTCAAGTTTCATAAAATTTTCACATTTTAGTTGTGAATTTCATTGAATTACGAAAATTAAGGTTGATATTTTGCAATCCCCCTTTTTTATTTGATGATTTACAGCTTTAGCAAGCAAAGCCTCATTGTTATTTATTACATGCATATGGTTTTACTTTTTACTCTCAGAAACCCAAAATGCCCCAACACAGCTCAGATGATGTACATTGCACATATACAAAGTACATACATGAACATTATTCTACCAACAGCAAGCCACAGATTATTTACATTACACCACAAGTTAACCTCCATTTTGACTACTGATCAGTAAAAACCAGAAAGAACCTTCCTCGGATCCAACTGGCCGCTGCAGTAACTGGACGACACAGTTGAGAGCTCTTGACGACCCTTCCACTCCTCATAGGGTTTCAACACTATTGCCGTCTCAGAAGCAGCCGAATCCACGCATAACATGGTTTTGTAGTCCTCGTCGCCCAAATCAGCCAGTGACTTGGCCTTTCGCTCCCAAGGGTTCCACACAACTGACATGACAAACCCGCGATGTTAATTCAGGATTAACCCAAAAAAGAACTGTTTAAATGCATTGAAGGCATAGCGTTGCGAACCTGCGTCTGGTAAGCCATCTTTTCGCAGTTCAAACGTTCTCTTCTTCTCGTGGTCTATGATGGCAATTTTCGTGGGTGTCCTCAAATAAACTCTGTCTATCTACAGAAAAAACAAACTTATATCCTCAGAAAAAACCACCAGTATGATCTTAAGTTGCGCCTATATTATAAGATAACATACCTGGCTGTCAAAGGTGATAGCATCTGCCTGCTCGGTGTACCTTTGCTTGCGCATGAGATTATCCAAGTAGTCGAGGGTCTCCAACCCTTCAACGCGCACTTCACTGCAAATTAAAGCGTGAAGTTAATGATATTGCAAAGTGTCTTATGATTTAAGGTGTAAAACAGACAGTTACAGAACTTTCATATGGATGTTGCAAAGAAGGCTACAGATTCTAAAAGTGAGAAGCAAAACCTGATATCCGATACAGATAGATAGTTTCGGAGAGCAAATGTGAAGGAGAAGGGCTTGGTATCTATATTTCTAACACGGGGAATCAGGATGAGCTTGCCAGCGCTGACGATGATACGGAGCCGCAGCTCAAAGCTGTAAAGTACCGGACAAAATCCAAAATTCAGCGTTGGGACAAAAAAGATCATGGTTTTGATCAACGAAATCACATGTTTCATGACCATACCTGCGAGGCCAGCTTTTGAAGTCCTCTTCTGTAGATTTTAGTATCAGGTCTACCGATGATTGATTGCTAGCTGGAGGCAATGGTGAAGGATCGGTATCCAATGACCAAACTCTGTTTCTTGCAAATCCGTGTTGTTCTGTTGACCCAATATTCCCAAACTGCAACAGGCGATTGTTGTTAAGAATCCATAACCCTTACAAGAAAGGTTAAATATAATCGTGCTTTGTTCCTAAGTAACCAACCTGTGGAAAACATACAGCTACGCCACCCCGTATGGCCTTAGGCGGTCTACATGTAGCCTGAAAAAAAATCCATCACTAAATTATTTACCCTCCATCTTTTACCAAAATAGGAAAGTGCACACTTATTTTAGAAGTGTAAAAAAAATCATAAACTAGAAATTTGTCAAGCTGATACACGGAACAAGATTTGGGTTACCTTGCTGCTCATGAAGAGCAGTTCCTCTCTTCGGTTATTCTTCCATGAAACGACCTGCCCGCCGTACAAAAGCACCTGAAACCAAATGAAGTGAGCTTCCAAGTACAACTTGATTTGATAAAAAAATCGCTTAGACAGAAAAATTATGGGGAAATCCCAAGTTATTGCTTCTGACCGAACTTCATTAGATTGCAGGTCTAAGGAGGATGTGCCGATGCAGTCGCAAACTATAACAAGTTTTTCACTCAAGTGAGTAATAACTATATCTGCATCCTAACGATATTATGCATGACTAAATTTCATCTTCCGAATTGTGAAGATTGTGATTGATGATTAACTATATTACCATCTGTATTATCGGGGAAAATCAACTCCTTCAATACTATGATTCCCATATATCTCCAACAATCCAACATAAGATTCTCCCAAAAGCCCAAACCAAACAATATCACCCAAAACCATAACCCTGTCACTCATTACAACAACTAAACTTCACTTAACATACAATCAACCAACTGCAATACAAAAGGCGCAAAAATCAGAAGCAAAGAGTCAATAACCAAACTCACCTCGGCGGATGATCCAGTTGGGTCGGTCAATATAATCCGAGGCAATCCATCAGCACTACGAATCACATTCAAAGGCATCGCCTTTACCCTAAACCTGTCTCTGATGCTGCCCACAAATGGGCTCACCTTCCCTTTCCTCTCCAGCTGCTCAACACAAATTTAAAGGCAACACAAAATCAAACAAAACCCCAATTTCTCATCCCTCAATCACAAAAACATCAAAATCAAAAACACATACACAAAAAATGCACACAAAACATTTCAACCAAACCCTTGTCGAACCAAACGAATCGATTCACTTAACAACAACAAAAACACCAAAAACATATCAGAATTAACCCAAATAAGAACACAATGAGATGGGTAATGGGCAATCTACTTACTTTTACTAAAACCAGTAATTATCGATTAAATTGTTTTGTGTGGAGGTTTTGAAGATCAACCCAACAACTCAAAGTATGTGAAAAACCCATTTCCATATTGAAATATATATACACACACATAAATTATATTATACATACATACAGAATCATTATATATTCATATATAGAGAAGATGGGACCTGAAGAAGACCAAAATCCAAACGAAAACGAAAACAAAAACAAAAACTCTACTTTTTGTCATCGGATGCTCTGCTTTTCGCTGTGTTACCAATCCTCTGTGTCTCGATCCACCTCATCTCCCCTGTGTCTCACCGTTTTCTTTGAATCGACGCTGATACAAGCAGGGACGGTATGAGATCAACGGTTGGGATGTTTTCTGTAGGCGTGGAGAGTGGGAGTGAGTGCAGAAGATCGGGACTTTTGTATCGTCATTAAGGATAGTGCTACTAATAGACGACGACGTTGGTGGACAAATTTGGAATTTGTTTTATGGGACGATGCTTTTGGATCAACGGCTCTCGTTTAGTTTCAGTTTGATCCTATATTCTTTGTGATCGTGATGGAATTGCTATGCTATTAGCTTATATAAATGCTTAATATCAACCGTCAAGGCCGAGTTTAATTCAACCGAAATAATTCTTGAGTCATGTCATCTTCAATATAGTTTAAATCTTTAGGGGAACTTAACTATGTGTCGTTTTCATATTACTGTTTATTTAGCTCTGACGGGTTTTAATCTGACAAAATTTTGAGGTAAGAGACCAAAATACCCTAAATAATTTTGATATAAAATTATGTCGGTCTGAATGGTTCAAATTAAAATTTTATTTATTTTTATTTAATAAAATAGGCGTGGTCGTCGGACGAGCTTGCGGCCGTGCTGGTGGAGTCGAGGTTGGAGGCAACGTCGGAGGAGACGCCGGAGCGGAGAAAGTCCACATCCTCCGTCGAGCTCCTTCCTCGCCATATCTAGTGAATCATGGTTCGCCGAGGACCGACACCATACTTCCCCTCCCCCACCAAGAGACATCATCGTTCTTGCTATGCGGCTTTGAACTGGTTCAACGAGACCAGTGTCATATTTTGGTCGGCATCGTCGTTTGCGTCTTTTGGGACGGTTCAAATTCTGGACTGGTCAATTCTGGGCTGGTCCGACCAAAGTACCAAACTATAGCTTAGCAGATTTGAATCAGTCAGACTAATCTGATTTCAAATCAAAACTATTAAGAGCATTTGATAATTTTAACCCTAAATTATGTTAGATTTAAGGGTAAAGTATAACTAACTACACTCAAGTTTGATCAAAAGACATTTAGCTACACTCAATTTTAAAAATGAACATCTAGCATCCCGAACTTTAAAAAATATACAAAAACGTTAAAAATTATTTTAGTTTTTGAAGTGAAAGGAATAAAAATATAAAGGGGTAATTACACTTTACCACGGCTAAAGTGACATGTTTTACACTTTACTACAGCTAAAATAAAAAATTCAAATTGAGGTACGCTAATTTCTTTTTTTTTTACATATTGCTCAATTCCATCCCTTTTAACAATTTTTTCTGTTAAAATTTTCATAATAACATATATACCCTCAAATACATAAAAACGGAACAATTATATGAGACTTTTTGGGTCAGCTAAAACACAATAAATGTGAAACAGATGGTGTGGTCTTTCTGAAAGACAAAACAATTAAAAGAGAAAAACAAAAAACAAATCAAAAAATGAATATAATGGGTAGCTTTTTGAAAATTTGATGAATAGTTAAGGGTATTTAAAACTTTTTTACATTATTTTAAAAAAAATCATCCAACATTTGAAGGTGTTAGAGCAAAATGTAAGAAAAACACAATTAACTGACTTGAATTTGAACTTTTTATTATACTTATAATAAAATGTAAAACTCGTCATTTTAGCTGTAATAAAGTGTAATTACCTCAAATATAAATGGTCGAAACATTTCCAATGTTCAAAATGTACTGAGCACATATAAATTAATTACTATATTCACAATTAATCAATATTAAAAAAAATATATGTTTGTATCAATCAAATCAGGTGATGTTATGGGGTTCAAAAGAAGGAAGGTCACGTGGTGGATTAGGAATGAGTCTAGTGCCACTTTTGATTGCAATTGGATAAATTCACAATCAGTACCAAAGTGAGCGATTCTGCGAATATTGAACCTACAAAGACTTGGAATAAACAATTAATGTGACTTCATTATACGTTTACGTGTCATGGTCTTGGCTTTTGTTAACCAAATAATAACGTTATTGATGAAGTCTCAATTTAATAATGAAAATGTAAGGCCAACATTGATTTGATTTAATTTAACTAGGACGGTTTGTTTTCTTCCCAATGTTCCATCCATTTGTTTTACACTGTCACTTCTAAGAGAAATTTTTTTTAATATTCTTCTTTAATAAGTGAATAATATAAGGGAAATGAACAGTTTTGTGTATTTAAATACACTTTTTACACTTTTATATTTTATATATTTTTTTCTGTACCCTGAATTTTATTTCGGCACCATTGACAATTTATTTACCAAAATTAGTCTTGAATTTTGGTTCAATTCATTGGTATTTGATTCGATTCATGGGTATTTTAGTTTAATTCATGTGTATTTTGAGAAAATGACCTGAAAGTACCATGAATTTTGGTTCAATTCATGGGTATTTTGAAATTATTGTCTCAAAATTAAATTCAGGTACTGAAAAAAAGAAGAAAATATATAGAGTATGAAAGTGTCAAAAATATATATTTAGGTACACGAAAGTGTCATCTTCTTTAATATGAATTTGATTTTCTTTATCAATGCTCAATGGTAAAAAAATATTAAGTAAAAAAGTGTTCAATGAGTTGAAGTTAAATCTGCAAGGATCTAATCACAAACCGCCACCGCCAGTACACGTTCTCGAGGCTCAAATTATAACATTAGTCTTTAAGGTTATATGGCACACACTTAATCACTAGATCGATGAATATTTTGATTTAAATTTATATATTTTTAATACGGTTCTAAATCTATTTTTATCAATAATCGTTGTTCACAAGTGTTATTTTTAATAATTTTTAAAAATAGTTACAGACAATAGAACGTGATAATTAGTTTGGTTTAGGTGACGTACAAAATTTTAAAAAAAATTATGTTACTTATATTTGATAACCCGGCTGAAATCACCTCTATTTTATTTTGTTTTGTGTAACAAATTTGGTGTATTCGGATCATTTCATTGTGGCAATTATCCTAATCGTTGGACTACAAACGCAGATTTTCCTTGTTGGTGTGGTTTAGTATGAAGCCAATATCGCTTCTTTCCCTTTGAAATTACCACAATGCAATAGAACCTGTGTACAATAATGTCGTTGAGATTGTTATATTTTAGGGTAAATTCCACATGACCCCCCTTAACTATACGCGTGTCTCACATGTCCTCCCTTAACTACAAAATTAATCTGTGAAGTGCCTTAACTATCCAAAAATCCCACTTTACCTTTTTTGTTGACTTTTTTCAAAATTCTGTTAAGTTTGTGTGAAATGACAAAAATACCCTTATATCTGAAAAATTAAAATAAATAAATAAAAATGATTTTGAACTTTTTTTTCTAATTTTTTCGTTGTACAAAATTAAGAATAGAATTTTATTAATTAGTAAAAAATAAAATTTTACAAAAAAAATTTAAAAATAAAATTTTACTTTTAAACATCGTTTTTTATTTTTATAAATAATTTTTTTTAAATAAAAAATTAATACTAAAATATTATTTTTATTCTTTATTTTGTACAACGAGAAAATATGAAAAAAAGTTCAAAATCATTTTTATTTATTTATTTTTATTTTTTCAGATATAAGGGTATTTTCGTCATTTCACAAAAACATAACGTAATTTTGAAAAAAGTCAACAAAAAAAGGTAAAGTGGGATTTTTGGATAGTTAAGGCACTTCACAGATTGATTTTGTAGTTAACGGGAGTCATGTGAGACACGCGTATAGTTAAGGAGGGTCATGTGGAATTTACCTTATATTTTATGTAGATTTTAGTTGACAGATAAATTAATATTTTTTAGAGATATTTTATTGTATAGTTTCAGAAGGTTGTGAGTTGGGATAATCTGTTTATTATTTTGGACGATGTTAATCTTGTGAGCTCGGTTTGGGCCATTCATGTTCGAAAAGAGACGAGAGCAAATTGTTTTCGATACTAGGATTTGTTTTGGGAATGATGAGTTCACTTGTAAAATCGATATTCATGAATAATAATCTTGGTTGTCGTAATAAAATAGATTTAAATAACCTATTGAATTATTAATATAAAAATGATACATGTTCAGGGTAAAACAACTACGAACTTATTATTCTCTAAAATAATGTTGTTGGTGAATTTTGAGCCGGTGTAATACATTTAGAATTAGTTATGAGTATCAAATCATTTGTTTCGTCGACGGTTAGGGATTTGGGGTTGAGCTCTAATCGATATGTACTCTCTTAAACCAGGCGAGGGATTTAGAATGTCGCAGTGCGGTGACCGGTCAAAAATTCGATTGCCCATCTATTGGAAACGTGGCGTGTGACGGTCGTAGACGACAGAAATAGTTGCCAAGTTGCGGCGTGTTACGTTATCGACCTTGCACGGTTGCGTTGTCGCGTAAGGCGAGCATGGCAGTTAGAGGCGGGGAGGCACGAAAAGGAGAGTTGACATACATAGTTCAAGTTTGACTTATTTATTAAAAAGCTCGATCTCATGCTTAAATTTGAGTCGGGCTCAATCATAATCAACAAGGGCTGAATATTTAATGAAACGATCTCGAACCGGTTGCTCAAAAACTCTTGTCTACACCAATCAATGTACGGACTTGTTGACTTTTGAGGTGGGTTCACCTTTGATCCTTCTTCTAGCTTACCATGGTGAAGTAACACATCTGCTCTGCAACTTTCTTCTGTTCAAGATTGACAAATCTACATTTCCTGAGCTTAACTAAAATATCCAAAAGACAAAGATAAGCAAAATCCAATTCCTCTTTAAAACCCATTTTCCATTTTTGCTCTTTCTGTTCATTGTGCCTTTTTCTATACAGGAAAAGGTACAAATTACACTTGAAAACCCAAACAAAACCTCCCAAAAACAAACATTACACTGCAAGAATCAAAAGAAATCGATCTCTAAATAATTACCAGAACCCTTCACATCTACACCAGGCGCCGCCACCTTCCCACCCGCCGCCGCCACCGCCTTGGCATCGGGCCTCGCCGGAACCACCTCCATCGCCACGGGCTTGGGCACGTCGGGCGGGCTGGTGCACCGGATCAGCGCCCAGTTAATGCTCTGGAAGAACGGGTGCTGCTTGATCTCGGTCGCCCCGCGCCTGTAGGCGAGGCGGTGCTGCGGCTCCTTCACCAGCAGCCCCCTGATCAGGTCCCTCGCAGCGAAGCTCACGGTGGGCGAGTCTGGGAACTTGAGCGGCTGCCCCACCACGTTGAACAGCGTCGCCCTGTTCCCCGCCCCCTTGAACGGGGTCTTCCCGTACAGCAGCTCGTAGAGGAAGATCCCGAACGTCCACCAGTCCACTGCGCTCCCGTGCCCCTCCCCCTTTACGATCTCCGGCGCCAGGTACTCGTGCGTGCCCACAAAGGACATCGACCGGGCACTGGTGGGCTCCGCGACGAGCTCAGGGAGCGGGGTCACCTGGTGGTGCACGTCGTTCTTGGGCTTGCTGGCCTTTTTCCCCTTCTTGGGCTTGCTGGAGAAGAAGCGGGGAGCGAAGCAACCCGGCTGGATGCAGGACGGCTCGATCACGCAGCTCGGCTGGATGCAGGCGGGCTGCGCACAGTATCCCGAGCCTTGCGACCCCAAATTCGTGTTTGCGGACTTGACAAGAGTCGGGCTGACCGCGCATCTCAAGGAGAGGTCGAAATCAGAGAGCATTATGTGCCCGTCTTCCCTCACCAGGACATTCTCCGGCTTGAGATCTCTGTAAATAATCCCGAGCATGTGAAGATACTCCAGAGCGAGGAGCACTTCAGCCACATAAAACCTGCATATTACAAAAGGTGAATAAAACCAAATTGAGCAGACACATAAATTTTAACTTCCATCGGTTTCTGTATAATCTACACAAAAATGAGCTTTAGCATCATCCAAATTTTCTGAAACTATGCATTAGCTTGTTGGACTAATCATGCTGTGAAAAATCATTCATTTACAACCTATTTCAGACTTCATACATGAAAATCTGAAGTAACCTTGCAGAGTACATGATTTGAAAAAGTTATTTACGCTCCGGAAATAGTAACGGTTAAAATTGGTACGATGCGGTGTCACAAACAAAAAACAGGTACATACATTTTTATTATAATTATGTCTGATACCGCAGGAGGAAAGAGCTGTAGGGGCCGTAAGTTCAATCAACTCAACAAAAATGGGAAATTGTACTTGTTTAAGATTAAAGTATCTGAATCATAAGCAGCAGCAATAGTCAAGGACTTAGTACACTTTACTCTGCATAAAAGTGCTGAAGATAAATGCTCAGGACAGTAAATATATATGCGAGCTAGATGTTATACAAATAGAAGGTTTCTATTAGGCTCCATTGGAGTGCCTCCTGCCAGTTTTTATTTAATACAGTCCTCAAGCACATTTACCAGTACAGTTTCAAAACTTAGCAATCAAGAGGCCATCGAATTGTCCATTCACACCAGTCATGGGATCTTAAGATTTCCCCGGACAATTACTGACTAGGGATCAATCAAATCTAGGCACAATTTTACTGGCTGTTGATCTATGTTCATCTCAAATTTTAACTGCTTGAATCACAATATATTACTCTTCTAGCCCGCAAGATAATCAACTGTCACAAAGATTACTCAGAGTACTAATATGGCGGTGAGCCATAAAATTGTAGTTATAATCGATCGTGGAAAAAAAGGAGGGAAAGAAACTCTAACCTGGCAGCTTGCTCGGGAAAATATTTCCCGGGTTGTCTTTGCCTAAGCGCGTGCAAGTCTCCTCCGGGGCAGAACTCCATTACCAAGCAAGAGAACTTTTCGGTCTCAAAGTGTGTGTATAAAGTTGGAAGGAATGGATGGTCAAGAGATTGCAGTATCTCTCTTTCTGTCTGAGACCTCAAAAGCTTCTTCCGACTCGCCAACGCTACTTTATCCATGACCTTCATGGCAAAATAGCTTCTGGTGCCGGTCAACTCGGACAGATAGACGCTGCCTATATCCCCACACCCCAATCTCCTCAACAACTTGAACTGATGCAAACCCAGAGCACCCTCGTGATTTCTGACAGCTTGAATCGCTTCCCATCTCGTATCGTTTGCTTTATGAGGCTTGTACATGTTGCTGCTTAAAGTACTGGAGCTGCTCTCGTCGCTGACATCGCTGCCAGTGCTCCCTCTGCAGATACTAGTCTTCCTGCTCTCGATGAGATCACCTGAATTACTGATTTCAGCACATTCGCCGGACTTCTCCACGCTGCTCACGCATTCACTTGCTTCTGTGTTTGCAAAACTTTGCTTTGCTTCTGTGTACAGAGTGGTGGAGTATAAACTGTTTTGAGGACTCTTCAACTGCACATCACTCCCTTTTGACGGGCCTATATCAGATTCCACCAAGCCACTCGAACCCGAATCCTCAGAATCATCAATAGAGTGCTTGATGCCGGACTTGGGTTCTTCTGCCACAGTAGCCTGCAGTTTCAGGGATGTTTCCGCCGTCTTATCACCAACATCCTTCAGACCCGTAAATTCAGATTTCGCCTTGTTGGAACCGTAAAACTGCTTAGCCAGACTAGGCGCTTCTTCATGCTTCTGATTTATCACGGAACCATTTTGGTTCATTACGCGATCCGCTTCCATTCTGGATTGCTTAGGAGATGGCGGCCAAGAGGACTGAGGAGATCCAGAGGTAGAAGAAGCCGAAAACGCTTTATTTTGAGCCTTGTGTTTAGTTTTAGCTCCATCAATAGGTGACTCCATATCAATACAATACAAAGGCACTGTCACACACAACAATACAAAAATATGAAATTGGGCACAATGATCAATTCTTCACAAATTCACAAACACAACTGTAGAGATCAACTAATATTGGCATAAATTTCAATCCAGAACAGGAACTGCCACAATTATCAATACTTTGATCAAAATTTGAATAAAGTAAACTACAATCTTGAGGATTATTAAATCAAGTTCAAACACAGCAAATCCACATAATCGTCGTTGACCCAACCGATGTATCATCATCACCAACAACTCCTAGATCCTACAGAAAATCCCAAAAAAATGTCGGAGAAAACAAACAATCAAACATAGCTCCATACCCGACCCGATCAAAGACGAAGAAACCGTAACTCAGAATCTCAAAATCAAAACTCAAAATCCGAGTGTTTTTGAAGCATTGCACATAAAATCACTGCTTCCTGTATCAAAATCCCCCACAGCCGTGCTCTTCAAGAACCCAAACAACCCGTTTGGCAGCAGAGAAAATGCGAGAAAAAAAACGACCCGACCCATCATCACCCCCAGAAATCCCCAAACCCCCAAAAAGAATCCCAAAAACCCATCATCCCCAAAACCCCAATCAACCCCCTCATTTCGATTTTCCCACAAAATCCCAGAAACCAAACGGACCAGAGAAATCAAAAAAAGGGAAGAAGAGAGAGAGAGAGAGAGACCTGATCAGAGGGCAATGCAGACGGATCAATCTTTCATGAGTGAACCGAACAACAGCAAAATCAGATCCAAATCGGAGCACACTCGAGAACAAGAACGAGGCTGAATTATGAATACGATGACAATAACGATGATAATAGCTTTTATTTTATTGTGAAAAAAAAAGCTTAAATTTTTTCTCCCGATTTTCGTCGTTTTCGGAGAGGAGGTTAGTGATGGTGGGGATTGAATTATAGAGAAAATGGAATTGGAAAAAAATAAAATATAAAATCAGGAGCAAAGCAACAAGAGAAAAAGAGGCGTATTTATCTTTGGATGTTCCTTGCTCCACAGTCTCTGCTTTTCTTGTTTCTGTAAACTTTCGTGTCACTGATTACTATTCACAGCACAGGCTGTGCACATCACATTATTTTAATCTTCTCGTTTTTTTTCTCTCCTAATTATTAATTACAGACAATTCTATTACGTACGGTACTATCCTTAAAGTAAACATTTTTTTCTCTTTCACTTTCTTGAGTTTTCCGCTTCATGTATGATCCAACTCTCCTGAGTGTAATGTTCAATCCCTACAACACTTATCTTTTAAATTCTTATAATTAAATTTTAGTTTAATTTAAAATGAAATGACTAGAATGGTTATCTTTATTCTTTAGATTTATAAATGACATTTCTATAGTTTTATTTTAGTCTACGGAAATAAAGATTATGGGCTCGCTTATAATTAATGAGATTGAGATATTTATAATATGTTCTCGAACCCCAACTCAGTTAGTTTTTTGTCAAATCAACTATTTTTTGTGAAAATGGCAAAAATACCTATTGTATTTAAAACATTAAAAATTACTTTAAAATTATTTTTTTTTAAATATTATTCTATAAAATCAATAATAAAAAACTGATTTTAGTATTAAAAATTTATTTTAAAAAATAAATAAATTATAAAACATAAAAACGATGTTAAAATCCGTTTTTCATTTTTATTATTATTTTCTTTGAAAAAATATTAGAATCGGTTTTTATTATTTATTTTATAAAAAAATATTTTAAGAAAATGTTTTTTTTTAATTTTTTAATACGGGGTCATTTTTGTCATTTTGATAAAAAAACTAACATCGTTAGGTCTCTGTAAAAAATTCTGAAAGTACATAAACCTGGCAAGATACATTAATCAGCCGAGAGAAGTAAGTAAAAGTCGTAAATACTACGAGGGAGGTAAGTAATATTTTTTCTTTATTTTAAAAATAATTGAATTTTAATGATCTTTAATCGTGAGAATCAAAATAGTTGAACTTAATAAGATGGTTTTAAAAGTATTAAGTGTAATAACATAAAAATTATGTTTGATTAAGATATATTTTGTGAAAATGTCATTTTTTTTACTATTGAAATGCTAAATGAGAGTATAGAGGTGAAAACTCTTATTTTATCCATATGATAATAGATTGATTTCAGAATTGAAAATAACATCAACCCTGTTTAGTATGTACTTATAAAACCTTTTTTGAGGAATCAAACCAGGAAAAAAAAACTCTTACATTATTAATAATTTAATTTAAATACATCAAAATTCCGTAATTTTTATCAAGCCGATTTTAATCTAAATAATTTTATCCTCTAATTTTATAATATAGAGGGAAATTAACATACCAACACCAAAGGCCAATGACTATTTTTTTGGATTTATCGTTGTAATTAACCAACGTAACGTTACCATAAACAAAGTACTAATCACATGGGAATTGGGTTCTCAATTTTAATTAACCCGCACCCCAATCTCCACATGCGCTCACGTGAACCGTGACTGTTCATGTACACCCCTGTCACCCCCCTGCGCACGATATCAACCGTGCGCCTTACCCGGGGGCAAAACGGTCTTTATGCTCCCATTCTTGCGGGCGCCACCTGGGGAGGCGGGACCCACGGTGCCACGCTGGCGGGGTCCACGTGTATTCGGACACGGTGGTTGAGCAGTCCTCGTGATGGTGACACACGTGCTCCTTGCGGAGAAAGCGGGGCCCACCGGTTCCCTCGCAACCGCCGGATCCGGAGCCCCCCCGATCGGACGGTGGAGATGGCGCCGGGGACCCGGAAGCCCGGACGAGGGCAGAACCGTCTTTTCGGGCACCCTCGCAACTTGACACGTGTAATTATTGGCGGGTTAAATGACAGGTGGTGGGGACCACTGTCACCGGTTACCGAGACATGTCCCCACAGTCATTTTCAATGTGGACGCGGGGTTTCTATCCTCTGCGCGCAGGTGCACGGCATGGACAATTATTTTGATAAATTAAAAAAATTGTGAATTAATTAATTAATTCCATCAGACATGATTTAAGCTCAAGATATAAGATGTCTGCGATAAAATCAAATTCCCAAACATATCATAATGATCAAGACTCGAGAGCAATAAATATATGTCCAATTTGTGAGGAACAAGACCTGATTGCACATAGGCCTCACAGCAAACAAACACATTTGATCCTACAGAATTTAATTACACCCATAACAACATGGAATACTCATGGAACTATATACAGTACAGTCCATAAATTAAATATCAATATGACCCATAGGTCGAATGTTAAGATAAGAGGTCATCGACTTTTACACAAGTTGGGTCAAGTGGTACGGAGCTCGTGTCTTTTATTTTATCACCTAGAAACTTACCTGTCAACTCTGAGTTGTTTCTTGTGCAGATAACAAGATCCAAGAAATGGTGAAAAGGAGGAGGTCACAAACTCAGAGGAAAGTTGAAAGCACTCATTAGACCAACAGCTGGGAGGCATGGAAAGGGTAAAAAAAGATCGTCGCTCTCGATCCAACGAGGACCTAAATTAGAACAAAATGAGAGTATCTTGTGATTATCTTGAAAGTTGAAATGCAAGATAGCATTAAGAAGTTTATAATTTAAAGTACGAAGGAGTCAAGGATTGACAGTGCCTGGTCAATGGGGATGGATGTTCATGTCAGGATTGTTCTAGCAAATTTTCCAGATACAAGTTCAAGATGTATCTCCCTGTGGACAGAACGTCGAGCCTGTTCTCGCTCAGTTCATACTTCCCTTTACGCCACTGGTACCGATAAGTTACTGCTTTGATGGTATAAGTTTGCCCTTCGATTGTTACACTCTCTCCGCATTGCAAATTCTGCCAATCAAAATGGGTTACTCAGAAAACATGAACACTCTGTCAATAAATTCACAACTCATGCCGGGCCTGCGCAAAGTAACCTTTTTTATGATGACAGATAGGTCAATAAACTTTCAGACATGTATGATTGTATAGTGTATACTTATTTTCTGTGCATATTCTTTTTCCCTTTTTTGGGTATTCTGTGGGACACCTGACAGTTACAATTCATTAGACAGTTAGCACATGATTGCTGCTCGGTTCCTTTATTTCTAAAATTCAGCAGCCAGACATGATATAGATTATAATTCTCAAGTTGAAAGTGTCCAAGAGAAAAATACCAACCTATCCGATTCACTGTGTTTCCGTATAATTTGAACCGGAGATTAGTCCAACAAATAACAATGTGGCAGATGTTTCTCTGTTCTTACTTAACATGTGCTGTCTTCAATTATGTCACTACCTATTGTTTGTTGGGCACACTCCAACTCATTGAGCACACGATATCCCAAGAAGCAAATTTGGTTCGCTTTTCTTCGCACCACTTCTTTACTTCTCGGATGTCCTAATTTTATTATGTTGCATGACTAGCATGTTAAAAGCCCAAACCTAATTTGTACATCAGAGCCATTTCCAACTTGTAGGAGCTTTCTATACTAAAGTCAATTAGTATCAGTACCCTAGTTAACACCTTCCATTATGTTTTGCTTTATGATACTCATAATAAAAGAAGCAAATGGTGTTTACATTTAGTTTCCTCTGCATAGGAAAATTAAGACTGATTTCCTATTATAATTCATAAACAATGACTTCATATTGTGGTACACCTCTCACAATAATCTTAAACCTCTCGACCAATCTTACATGGCGGATTTGACAACCCACTTGTGCACGAAGAGAAAAGCCTATAGTGGAGTGGCTCATGTTACTCCCCAATACATTAATCAAATCCAATCTTCATTCCTTTAAAATCTAGTTTTTTTTTATTTACACGACAGCCTACTATCTTCAAGGATGCACTTTAAGGACCACAAAGCTGTCAAAGCAAGCTCTAACCCATTTTATAATATATAAACCAACCACGTCCCATAAAAATCCCTTCTAAATCAACAACAGTCAAGAATGTGTCCACCTCCTTGACGGCTTAGCTGGGCCAAGCTGTGAAAATCTACTAAATACACAAAGAGATCTAGAAATGCAGGCCACAAACCCAACACAAGATTAGGTGTAATCAACCCAAAGTAAATAGAATTAGATACACTAGATACACAGAACAAAACAGCACAGCAAATCTAAATCCAAATCAAATTCTAATCCAAGGTAACAAACATCATAACCATCAATTATCAAGCACCCACCAAATCACTAAAGGAAAGATCAATACTTCAAAAACCATTTTTTTTTCAATTGGGTCACTCCAAAATCAAGTCTTGGATGTACCCAAAAGTGATTTTTTTGAAACCCCCAAGTTGCACAAATATTCATGAACCGACACTGTTCAAAAACACTCATTTCAATCGAATTTCGAAATTAAAAAATCAATGGACTCACAGAGGCGAAGCATCGGACGCCGAGGCTCTTGGGCGGTGGCGTAATTTCGATGACCTTGTAGGGGTAGTTATTATTAGGTCTCTCTCGATCCTTCTTTCTGCAGAAAATTCGCAGTCCCTGAGCCTGATTGGAACAAAAACAAAAATGGAGATTAATGTCTTTATTTCACACGAGAAATTGGAATTAAACCCAGAAATGGATTTGCGTAACTAAACACCTTCTGAAATGTTGACAAATTTGAAGAAATCATCGCCATTTCTTCGTTCCCTTTGGTTCTCCTCTCTCTGATGTGTCGAGGCTCTGCGTCTGAGAGTCGCAACAGAAATGCCAAAAAAGATATTTTTTTTTGTTTTGTTGGTTATTTTTTTTTCCGAATTTTAACGACCACTTGTCCTCTCACATGTGATAACCGGTAATTTTGTAGATAATTAAGCAGAGACTAAATAGTCATGTATTAATTTAGTTCAATTTATTTTTAAAATTTTAATTTGGTTTACTTATGAATTTAATTTTATGAAACTTTCGCATTTAAGCCGTTTTAACATGTTATTTGGCTTATACATTTTTAGTTAAAAAATTTTCGAACCATTTATTTATATAATTCTTACATTTTGTACCAATTTTGACATAACTTGTTATTTGACTTATCGATTTTTAGTTAAATTTTCTTTGAATCATTTATTTATATAATTTTCACATTTTGGACCATATCTGACTAATTACTTGTTTTTTGTTGGCATGTCGATGAGTTGTTAAACTTAATGTGCTAGGAGAATTTGAATTTCCGCGATGCCCATATTGATCGCAAGGTTGATCGAGGAAGCTGGTTTAAAGCTGTCTGCTGCAAGATCACGGGGTTTTTCCATCCGTATGAGTTGGAGGCCGTGGCTCTGCATGAAGCTAATTGGTTCGAGACGATTGGTGTCCGGAGTTATCATGGATGCCTGTGTAAAGCACTCTGCAGCAAGATCACGGGATTTCTCCATCTGTATGAGTTAGAGGCCGTGGCTCTACATGATGCTAAACAGGTCGAGCTGCACAACTTTGGAGGAATCATTAGCGAACGGTGTTGCGTACTACCCACTATCGGAACATGTGTTCTTTGTTTTACTTGTAATCAAATGGCTCACGAATTGACCATGTTTGCTTTAACTAACAGTAGCTGTGATTACAGTGAGGGTCTGTCCCACCAACTGTAACTTCAGCTGTTAGGCTTGATGTCAGGTTAGTTGTTATTTGATTAATAAAATTCGCTTTTACCTTAAAAAAAATATTTTTTACGTCTAATCAATAATGGACAACTTAAAATAAGCCACTTGTTCAAATAGATTGATATTCAATGTTCTAGTCCGTGGGGTCTCGATTCAATTTTTATGGTTCGATTATTTTTGGCACCCCTAACACTGCTACTAAGCCAAATAATCTCTACACTAGAAACTTGGTTAAATATTCTGGGCTTTTTATTCTCTAGAATGCAAGAAAAGATCAGAGCATCAAAACCTGTTGCCCAAAGTAGAAGCAAAAGCTTTTACAGTAACTTATAAAGTGTAGACAAAACCAATTACATCCTCATAAATAATAGATGAAGCATAGGATTCAAAAAAGAGAGTTGTACATGAAACTACATGTTTGGGTGTCCTCTGCACAATTTGCAGTTCACTAGAGTTCTTTAAAATCACAAATGATGAATACTCAAATCTTTTGGCAGTGAGTGAAAACTAACAAATAAAACAGTCACCTACCAAGAAAATAGAAGAACTTGACGACTGCTGCAAATTGGGTGAATTTCACTACACTGACATGTAAATCTTAATCCCTCGACGTTTCTTGGCTGTATCAGAACCCTTCTATCTCCCGTAGGGATGGTACCTGCCGGTTCCTGCACCGCCATACCCTCCTCTACCACTTCCGTAGAAGGAACCGCCCCCAACCCCAGCGCCAGGACCATCACCAGCTCCATATCCACCCCCGAGGCCAGCACCATAGCCATAACCACCACCGGCTGCTCCACCATAGCCTCCACCACGACCAGCTGCTCCGCCATATCCTCCTCCGCCTCCGGCCGCTCCGCCATACCCTCCATAGCCCTCACCGGGACCACCGTATCCGCCTCCCATGTCATAACCTCTGCTGAAGCCTCCTCCATAGCGACTGGAGTAACCTGGGGAGGGCTCTCCCCTGTAAGGCCCCATACTGCCGCCGCCTCCATATGTTCCATACCCGCCGTATTCACTTCCACCGAGCCCTCCGTAAGCACTGGCTCTCCTCTCGTAGGCCCCAGAAGACCTGTAACCAGCACCCATGCCACCGGCGCCTTCATATCCACCATAAGCATCTCCATAACCTCTGCCGAATGTGGGCCTTGAGTCGTTGTAACGCTTGGAGGGGGCGGGAGCAGGGTTTGTTTTCCTTGGTTCCGCCTTCTTGATCTCAACCTACAACCAAAGAAAAACACGGCACTTCAAACTCCTTGGTATTTAAGGGCTCCACAGGGTAAACAGGAAAAACATAACAAAAAGGATTGGCACGCACAACGCCATTTCTACACACTGACAGTATATACAAAAATAATGAAACATATGAAGTGATGCACACACACACACACACACACAGATGGTCCCATGGTAACCAGAACAGTCAAAAGACTTGAAGGGGAAAAACAAATTGCTGCAATTCTCAAATCACAATTTATGTGAAGCCCGTGCAAATGCTGATAAATGTAAAATCTACTGTAAGAATTTTATCGGATATTGAATGTATGCACCCAGTAATTTGATGGACAAGACAAAACACATGGGAAAAATCATCAAATAATGTCAATTGATGATGGTAATGTTATATATACGAAAGGATCTGCCAGTATCCCAAAAAAGCTATAGTATGAATGTGCATAGTAATATCGACCACAACGATACTTCTCATCCAATAGAATAACCATTTAGTTAGATAATCTATTTTAAATCTCATCATTGGCTCTCTTTGGCTATTATTCCATTGGGTTAGCTTTAACTATTTTGGGTTTTACTTTATTTCAGTTACTGCATTGTACTAATATATCATTATAATAAAACTTCCCTTTCACTGATAAAAAAAGAAAGATAACAGATAGCAACTAGTAGACTGAAAAAAGGTATCATCTTCAATAAAAAACGGGAAAGAAAAATAACAAGTTCCCAAATTGGAGGACACTCCGCTTACCTGAGCATCAGCAAAGTCGAGCCTGTTTCCCTTGGCTAAGAGGTCATCAACAGCTTGCTCTGTGTCAAACGAAACGAAACCAAAGCCACGAGAACGGCTTGTAGAATGGTCCCGCATGATCTGGTGCTCCTTAACCTCTCCAAATTGCATAAAGAAGTCCTTTAATTCATCTGCTTATTCAAACAAAATAATCAGTGCACACTTAGTCACTATTAACATAACTTAGCCACAAGGAAAGGACCAGTAAAAGTAATATAAGGTTATTTATTACCGTCTGTTACTGTTGCAGGTATACCGCCCACAAAAATCTTCTTAGTCTTTAAATCTTTAGAGCCCCCACCTGCTCCCTTTGGAATAGTCCGCTTTATTTCCACCTAAAAGAACCCAGAACCATGCCAAAGACCAGTAAGAAGATTGGTATCGGTTATGTAACTAACTACTGAAACTTTACATAGTCTAAGACAAAATCAACAACAAAGATGAATCATACTTGTTTCCCATTGATGATATGATCATTCTTGATAACTTCATCAACGACAGAGGCATCCGCGTACGTCACAAACCCAAAACCACGGGGCTGCCCAGTATTCCGATCCTTCATTATCACCGAATCCGTAATTTCCCCATACTTACCAAAATGCTTGTTAAATTGATCTACATAACCAATGATCAAAATGTTCACTGACTAAACCGAGGCAACTAAAACTTCAGATAAGGAAACTGAACCAGTACAAAGAACTAACCCGTAGTAGTATCTCTTGCTAAACCTCCTATAAATATCTTTCTGCAATTATGCGTAGAATGAAATCAATACTTATTCGCTATACGAACTTCTCAATAAACAATTGGGAAAAGGTAGCTTCTTTTACCCACAGACATTCCAGCAATTTAGGAGAAACTAATGACACAGCTAGAAAACCAAACAATTCAAAGAAACATATTTGCATAAAACTACAACACATGATAAATTCACTACAAATCAAACATGAAACATAGGACACCAAACCAAAACATATGACCAAATTCTACAGAACAACAATGGCACATGCAAAAAGGAAAGAGTAAAGGTTTCAGCTTTATCATTCACCTGGGGACAGATCTAAAAACCCATTATCCCAAAACAACAACAAAAACCATATCCCCATTCTAACCTTCCATTAGTCAAAAAAACAACAGCTCAAATTGTTAAGCACCAAACTACCCACATCTCAAACACCCAATTCCTTAAAATTTCTAGAATTTTCTCAGCAACCAAACAACCAAAGGGGAAAAAGAAGAAGAAGAGAAGAGTTAAGTTACGCAGGACTAGCTCCGTCGCCATAGAGATGCTGAGGCCGGTCCTCCTCCGCACGGTCGGAGGATTTGACGTCGTTGGTGGTCTCGGTAGCGACGGTGGGCTCGTTGGCGTGAGAGTCCATGAGAGAGCTTTCTTCTTCAGCTGAACAGAAACGCTATGAATTAAGAACAAGCTCTGTGGGCCAGAAAGTGTCCGTTCCGGTTGAGCTCCGACGACGACGACGAAGTGAAACCCTAGATGTGTTCTCTATCTCTCTCTAAGCCCTAAACCCCTTCAGACGATTTCAAAGGGTTCTAAAATAAAACACTTCCTCTTTAAATATAGTCTCAGGATACCGTGTATTCTCATTAATAGTAAAAAGGCAACAAAATCTATTTTTTTCCTGTAAAATAAATATATGTATAGATTTTAAAAAATATCTTTATAATTTTTTTTTGTTAGATTATACAAATCTTATTTATTTTTGAGATTTTTTAAAAATAATTCAAGAAAAACTTAAAATTTACTCCCAAAATTCATCTTTTTTGTTGAAGTTTCTAGCTACTTTTACAAGACCCAAAACCCAATGTAACATACTCTCAATGTAAGGCTCCAAGTCATTTGACAAATGTCATGAACTAAAGATTTCGCTACCTCTATTGTCAAGAAGTAGGTTAAATTAATCATAAATTCGAAACTAAAATTCTCCCAAATACCATAAACTATTAAAGGTCCCAAAGCATGCCTGTTTAAGGTACAGAAACTAATACAGGGCATTTCCGATATGAAACATAACATACAACAAAATTTGATGGTCAGCACCAAAGCCAAAATATGGTGCCTCTGTACATCTCATTTTCCCATATGCCCTAACCTACAACTAGTCCTTGTTTAGCTGAAATTGACATCAAAGTTTCATCAATCGAGTCCTACATACACGGCCTTAACAGCCGGGGCGGAGCGGGGCCTAGAAAGTATTCTGGGGATTGACCCTTCTCCTCCCCCCTTGCCTGTAATATGGAGTTTCATCTATCGTCCTCCTCACGTAGTCCATAAAAGGCTGAGGCGTCCTTGGGGACTGGTCCTTCACAACATAAGGACTGCTCCGGTCAGGAGTGATGGGTGCTGCTGTGGTACTTGGAGTGGCTGGGGCTGCTGAAGGATTAGGGTTTCGGTTGGGTCTGTCCAAAAGGCGCATAAAGATGGCTGCTGTGAGCACCAGCAGGACTAGAGACCCAACTATGGTCACCCAAAACGAGAGATTACTAGCAGTTGACCTTGCCTTCCCTTGTCCAGGTTCGTAGTTGACATCTATCTCTACACTCTGACCTGTGAAACAAATCCCGGGCAGATAATATTTATCGTGATGTTTTAAAGAAAATGGTCAATATAGTAAAATATGTTGCATCAGTGTTAGAACTATGTGGGCTCACCGTTGGCTGGAAGTGTGATGATGAGCTTGTCGCTGAATCTCTTGGCTTTGAGAGCTTTCACCTGAATATGTACAAGGACAAGAAAGAAAATACTGTAACTAGTGCATCTGATGTTTAATCAATAAACGATATTTGTAATTTGACTTTAAAATGTCACATTAACAGTCATTGAAATTTGCAAGTAACAGATTAGAAGAAAACATTGCTTACCTCATACATCACACGGCCACCAATCCCATATTCTTCTCTGTTGATGGCAATGACCTTTATCAAATCCCTACCATGCATGTGAATTTGTACATCTGCAATTGCAAGATAACCAACAACCAAATCGGAATTTATGTGATAATTGACAAAAACACATTTTGGATGCAAAATGTCAGGAAGTGGTGAAGTTTCCAAAACATGAGAGTACCATATAACTATTCATTATTTTGTATGATATAATTTACTATCACTATCGCTGCTGGTATGTATGGTTCAAATTGAATAGGTTGCTCGATTGACAGGGAGATTCGGGTGTTTTACCTGTGTTCCCCACAAGGGTTATGGAAGTTGTGTTAGAGTCTGGTGTCAAATTCAAAAGCATGGAATCCTGAAACACAAGAATGCAATGTTATACACATATTAGTTTGTCAGAGAAAAGCAACTATTTGATTCACGAAAACCAGTCAAACCGAAAACATTATCCAATCATATGAAACATTCCTTAATAGTTTCAATAAGACAACATTTTTACTTTCCAACACCGAAGATGTTTTTCAATGCACACTGGGATGAAAAGTAAGTAACATATTATAAGAGCATTCATTATTTATTATTTAGAAACAAAAAGACAATAAAACTTTAGCTATATAGCTCATTACCTCGCTAGTCTCTAATATGGAAAACCCTCCAATAAAAAGTGCAGATGCAGATCCTGAAACATCTTTGGCTTCTTTGAGTGAAGCAGTTATGGAGACAGATATACCTGGCCTCATGTCCTTCAATTTCGGTACTGAACGTACCAAATGCTCAGGCGAATATGGGAAGAAGAGGCAATATAAGTTGCCAGTGTCAAGATCCATCCAAGGCTTTGCATACCTTTTTCCATGAAAGAAAAAATATTAAAGGATACGGTTATACATCCCTAAAAAGAAGAATAAGAAAATAAAAAGAAACGTACCCTACATAAGGAGGGTCCACTCTACAATCATATGAGACCCCCTTATAATTTCCAAGAGCTCCAACCTTCTTCTCGTAGGAATCACTTTTACAAACAAAACATACACCATTATATATATGTTTGCACTGTCATCATAGGACTGATATTAACAGTTGCTGTCAACATAGTGTTGTTGGATACACATACCTTAACTTCACAGAGAAGTTATATCCTCTTGCGGGGAAAGGAACATTTGTTAGCATCTCTTTTGGAGCATCCACAAAAATATCCCCGCTTACAACTGTAACTGTTGTTTGCAGCTTCATACTTGAACTTTCAAAAAAGACTGTTCACAGTTCACGAGTTCTAGCTTAGAAAGGATAACAAGCAAGAAAGTACATAGCAGCACTAGCCCATTATGTATCATAGTTGATCAGCAGATTTAAAAGTTAATGATTCAAATTGTTACCTTGAGTTGTACCTCGCCCCATGGCTGCAGCTCTTCCAGACGGCATGTATACAGATACAATACTTTCATTGCCACTAAACCAACGGCCAGAAACTTGATCATTCAATCCTACCACATCAAGGAATACAATGAGGAGCTTTTCCACTTTGGAGAGGGGCAATATCATGGATTTTGCCACTTTTCCAAGAGTCAAATTGTCAAGCTTTGAAATAAATTATTTAGGTCGAAGAATGTGATTTTTGATGGAATATATTAATTTGGTCCTTAATGCAAGAAAATATATGATTTTTTTCTTGATTTGGTTACATATAAGGAGTTGGGCTTCCCATAATAAAGTCAATTTATTAGTTAATTGGGTCTGACTATTGTAGCTGATACTTTTCTCCATGTAGTGCGCTGTGGGACTATCCTTTTAATTCTCAACAGTTAGAATCTTCACATAAGATGCTAGAGATTCTTTTGGTGTATCTACAATCAAACAACATGCAAGTACTTCATAAAAATACTTCATACTCCCATGTGGCACACCTTATAGTACTGTCATTACTATGATTTGTGATTATTGTTGTCCCAAGTTGGGAGAATGTGAATGTAGTGAACTTTTGATATAATGGTTGGGACCTCCACCCAACAGCTTAAGTTTTGAGTTGGAGCAAGTTATAACCAGATAAAGTTCAGAAGTAATTATTCACTGCATACTCACCTTCAATGGTGAAGTTAAGGCCACTTCCTAAAGGAAGGACTGGATTTTGAGGGTACAAATGAGCACCGACTGAAACCTGAAAAATATATATATGAAGATTTAGCTAGACTTGTAATATAAATGAAATTAGTGCAAGGTGATATGAGAAAAAGAAGTACTATATGACCAGAAAGTAAATTCCACAAATAGTTTGTATTTATATATAAATAATCCAGTTATAGTAAATTCCACAAATATATGACCAGAAAGTGTGCATTAATCCAGTTATAGTGAAAAAACTAATTGTTATCTTTTGGTCAAAATAACAAGGATGAAAGAGAGGAAAGAAAGCCAGACTAAAAAACTTTTTAAAAATGCTGTGAAATGACTAATGGGTCATGCATATACTAAAAAACATTAGCAAGACAAGTAGAGTTTTCTCAAGCTTTATCCCCCATACTAAAAATAATTTAGCCTCCAGTATAAGGATAAAGAACAACAGCTATGACGGGGTATCGGAAAATTGTTCATTAAGCGCACACAGTATAGGGATGAAAGAATGGGTGAGCATGTACCAGAAAGTAGTCTGACTTCTGTCGGTTATTGTTCATTGATACTCGCACAAGAGCTCTACCACGACTGACTGCCTTCAACCAGAAATTCAGGTGTACAAGAGCTACAGTTAAGTTATAAAAAGGGCAGTGATTGAAGAAATAAAATAGCAGAAGTATCACATAATTGCAGGGCCAAATAAACATAAAGATTGATCAACAGACCTTGAGACTGATCTTCCCATGATCATAGCGTGTGACATTAATAGAGACAATATCGGGAAAGTTAGTTTCAGCATAAATGGGAATGACATTATAGGCCTCATGAAAAGGATATCCTGATCAAGTGAAAATAGAAGAATATAATGAGGACTTAAAGGAACATACAAATATAAAATATAAAATATAAAATATCGTTGAACATATTAGTACCAAGAATGTCACAGTAGTTTATTGGTAGTTCAATTTCAGCACCAACTGCAAGATCAATCATATGCAATGGTAGTTCCTTGCTGGTTATTCTTATTTGAGATACCTGATCAAATATACAACATTGTGATTTTTTTATATAAACAAGTTCCGAGAATCAAAATCCATGGCTCTAAAACACAAGGTTCCTTGAAAATGTTCTATGAAAAGGAAACATTTTCAAAAAAAAATACAGACCATAACACCTGAACCTACCACACAAATAAGCACATTAGATACCAACATATGTGCATTTCAAACACAAGGTTCCTTGAAAATGTTCTATGAAAAGGAAACATTTTCAAAAAAAAATACAGACCATAACACCTGAACCTACCACACAAATAAGCACATTAGATACCAACATATGTGCATTTCAAACACCATTAGCAGCAATAATTCTTGCCTATTATATCTTGCATAAGACTACACATTCATACCTCAGCAACCCTGATACAAGAAGCAATCTCAAGTCTGCCAGTACTGCGATCTTTTGCCTGAATGCATGCAAGATTGTTACTCTCTGTTGTTTTTATTCTATCTCCATCAATGGAGATAATATCCGTATGTCCAATATCATTCTTTTCACCACAATTTCTCAATAAGGAATAGCTAATAGCTCCCTTGCGATGGTTATCCAAATGACCATATGACTCCGAAGACGAGGGCAAAAGGCTAGATGTGGTATAATGGGGAGGAAGAACCCAAGTTATTGGAGCTCCAAGGGCAAGAGGGAGATCGGGTACCACTGATAACAATACCGATGAAGCATAAGACTTCGAATGTGAGAATGAACCAGAAGAAATGAAATCACATGAAAACGAAACCGCAACATTAGCCCAGCCAGCGGATCTGAAAAAGATTGATGAGAAACATTAGAAATGGACAAATTTACCCATAGCGGTTTGATTTCCTGAAGAGCTGGGAGCTTCAGATAATTTATCAATCATCTTTACCACTTAACAATTAACCTGAATTCTGATTCAGCTATAAATAAAAAACCTAATGAAGAAGAATCTGTGAAGATGGAGCTACTTCCAGCCCAACCAGACCAAACCTAAAAGGTAAATAACTAAAGATTGAATTAAACAAATATGCTAAACTACATAATGAAATTTATCAAGTAGCCATATAATAGTAACTGTTTTTCAGCCCAGTCCACAGGGTTTTCAGTACCAACTATGACAAATCTTGAAAAGAAAACATGATGAAGTATGGGCATGATTTTAGTTTACCTTCCATACAAGACATTTATAAAACCGAGTTCTTGGATTTCCTTTGAAGCAGTCACGGGGCCTCCATTCTTCTCTCCAACGAAGTGCTCCATAACCTGGAAGCCTAGCACCTAGATAAAGAAAATAGCATCAATCCTTTTCCTTTTAGAAGTAAATAAATACTTTTGAAAAATAATGAGATTATGTGAGAGAGCGAAGTGACAGTAATAGCAGAGATGATTAAATCCAACCTTTTCATCTTCTATGGTCCATCTGTAATTATTGCAGAGCTCATAAAAAGAAAATAAATTGCCCTGAAATACACAGAAGTCAGTATTCTGACAGGAAGATAGATTAAAATGTGACCTTTTTTTATTATATTTGGATTCTTGCCTTAGGAAACAAAGGGTATATTGGCATTTCACGGCCAACACCAAGTTGTTCACTCTGCACATTCAGCATCACCGAAGATGGAATCCCTACTTCTAAACTTCCATATGCTTGACAAATCACATTATCTTCGCTCCCATAAACTCTGGCAATTAATGACTGGCATAAAACCAATGGCTTGAATTAGGAAACGATTATTATATCTGAAGCAAATGCTTAGGATGAACACAAATATATTATTAGGAAAAAGGATGCCCTGCTTCAAGAAATTACGATCAAAATGTCAATGAAGTAGGTAGAAAAAATGTCATCAAAGCATATCCTCTGCCGAATATCTATAAATAACTAACATTCAGGCACTAGCAACTATAATTGTAAAGCTGAAAAAAAACTATGGCCATTGCATGACCTATAAGAATCTTATAATCTAGCAACACAACAAGCTTGACTGCTTGACCCAGATGTAAGCGTCCAAGTGTGTTTTTATCTTTTATTTTGCGATCCAAGAATAGTAAACGGTTGCAGAAATCTAGGGAGTTCAAAAAAAGAATGTATTTATTTTATTATTAATCAAGTAATCAAGGTTGCAGAATGGCCCACACAAATATAAAATTAATTCAGAAAAGAACGGAAACCTGGTTTTGTTACATAAATCCATTACACAAATATAGTGGAAAGAAAATATTTAAGAATCAGCTGTGCATAATATCTTACAGTGTTCCCAGGTGAACCTGCAGAAAGTCGTCCAGAAGATCTGTGGACTGTTGCAATTCCATCATCTTCACTTGCAAACTCAACATACACACCAATTGTTGGACCTCCTTTCAGCACAAGCTAAGCAAACAAAAATGCAAATATTATTCATTTGAGAGCCAGGAGAAAGAACAAAATATCAAATAATCAGGATAAATAAGACATGGGGTGCATATGTAGACATCAGAACTGAATGCATAGGGCCTATACATCACTAAATTACAACAAGAATTTTTATCTCAAATTTTCCCTGTTCTAAATAAGTCTATTTCAGAATAGATACTAATAAGGAAGCTAAGTAGTACGTAACATACCGTGTATGATGCACCTGGTACCAGAAAAATATTCTGAGGGTGAATTCTTGGCGGTGCATACACTTCAACCTTTATTGGCTGACTTGATATTTCACGTCCAGATTGCTGTCTAGCACTGACCTGATTTCAAATTACAAACATAAACTTGCAAACCATTAAATTCCCGATAAATAAGCTTGTAATATACTGGCAGAACACCTGATAAAGAACTTACATAAACAGTAGTAATCCCAAGATGCCTTGCCACTATTTCAAATCTTGGTGTGTTAATATATCCTCCACCTGGACTTGAAATATCATCACTAGGCACAAGTTCAATAATTTCATCCTCCACATGGACATGAATACTCATGTAAGGATACTGCAACAAAGTTCCCAAACACTAAGTCCTTCGAAACACAAGGCAAAGCATTACTCTGAACAAGTTTATAATGGCATAATCACATAAATCAAATCACTACAGTGTGCAGATACTCAATTGGATATATGTAAATTCATGACTACACTAAAAGTTCCTAACCACGGAAAAAATACATAATAAACTAATAACTATATATAAAAAAGTGCTCGCAAGACACTTTCACACACCACATCCATATTCCATAGCCATGCGGACCTCATATATACGCTAGAAAGTACAAATACTCGGTAAATGTGCCACATACTGAAAGCATGTCCCCAACACAATAAACTAGGCAGCATAGTCCAAAATAAGATTAATACACACCTGAGAAGGCTCAAAAGTACTTCCATCAATAGTACCGGCAATTAGCTCAATAAATTGCGAGGTTCCTTCCTGAAATAGAAAACGCCATATGATAAAATGCCGGTTTTTTAAATGAAAAAATAGACTCGTGAAGATAAAATGTACCATAAGGCTGATCTCTTCTGGTGATGTTATCTTAATCCAATCTATATCTGCAACTTGAACCTGTAAAATTTAAACCTTGATGAGAAACTTCACGAGTCAAATGTAGCAACTTCCCTTAATCAACCTCAGGTGAATCAACTGTTATCATGAGATTCTGCTAGAGAAGGTAGTTACATGATATGTAAGCTCAATTCAGAACTAAATTCATTGCAGACCATAAATCATAACAGCAAATTATCATTTTGTCTTCAACTAAGGAGTTAGTGGGATACTACTATGGAACTGACTAGAAATGTACAGTGTGAAACTTAACTATTAAAAGGCTACATTTATCCTTATCCATATTTTCAGATGAAAAGAGGGCAAATACACCATGCATCTTAGTTCGGGAAACCTATCGTCGTTGCCAAATCAGGTCGGCTCTCTTTTAGAAAGCTCGGATGCCCTATGTCCGAGATTATCGGGGCGCAAGACCATGAGAAGGTTGTGTTTTCTCTGTTTATGGCAGATCTGGTTGGCTCGTAATTCGAAGATTTTTCTGGGAGAGGACTCGAGTCCTGGAGATGCACTTGAGCACTTCTCAAAGTGCAACATTGGTCATTCCCTCTAACTAGTCTAGATGATAGAGAGGCCTCCACCTTCAATGTGTGGCCTTCATCGCCTTTCGCCTGGTGATCATTATCTCATTTCAGTGCTCTTTGTTGAGCTGTTTTCTATAGTTGCTCTTGTATCAGTTTTCTTTGTTTATAAGATTTTTTTTTGGGACTCCCGGCCTGGGATTCCCTTTGGTTTATTATAAATTTTATTGCTAATAAAAAACAACTTTTTCCATGTTTAAACATGTTAGAATAGTTAATTAAGAATTAATATTAGGGTTTCCTATTAGGTTCATGTTTTCCTATTTGGTTTATTTCCTATTGTTCCCTATATAAAGGAACCTCCTATTGTAATTCCTTGTCGAAATCTTTCATCAATAATACAATTATATTTTAGAAATTTAACAAAACAAATAATCCAAAGATTACTTATCTCACAGGATTTGAGGAATGTGTAAAAAAGTTTTGAACATTCTAATCTTCATCATGATAAAGAAAACTGCACTATGTAGGCTAGGCAATAACACGGAAACAAACCAATCCATTCACATTAACAGAAAACCATGTCTACAATAGAAAAGAAAATCATTTTACCACAGCAGCAGCTGCAAGTGGAGGAGCAAGCCCAATATCGTGAACTACCACAAGTGCAGTCCCTAACCCTTTAGGAGACAGCATCAGTTGTATGCACTGTAAACCCGGTGGGGATTGAATAACTTCTACCACTCGAGAATCATTCACATTAGCCTCCAAGGAACAGCTCCCTCCGATAATTGACAGATGTACCTGGAATAACAAAATATAGCGTTAAGAAACAGAAGCAGTGATAGATGAAAAAATAGTTCTAGTATCATGACTATTACGGGTTGGGTGAGGAAACAAAAGAGGAAAGGAAAGAGATTAAATATGAGCACAATGAAAACATGGATGCACGAAAAGTGCTATGAGAGCACAACCTAAGTGCATACACCCAAAAATTAGCCAACCATGTTCATAGAAGAGAGTTTCTGTAATGAATTTTATGCCCCCACAATGTTTGACAGTACTAGAAAAACAGGACCAAGAAAATGTTAATGATTTTATTAAGATGAATCAGGACCAAGATAGACAGTAAAAGATCATGCAGAAAACTTTGTTTGCTTGCAAAAAGACAGGTTTGTGACAAGAAAAGTGCAATGCATATATACCTAGTAAAACATGTGCATGTTAAGATATGTGAAAACATATTGTTTCCTATGTCCATAATATTTAGCCCAGTAGTTGTAAACTTGTGTGAATATCATCTTAGTATCCAGGTAACCTTGTTGTGTAAGTCACTTGTGCTCTATAATAATCTCTCGTGTACATTGTTTATGGCATTAATGAATATTAATTTTCTAATATTTTAAGAGTACAAAGCATAAGAAAACGTGTTGGAGGGTGGATAATGGATTTTATGTCTAAATACTTAAAAAGGCATTAATCAAGCTTTCTTAGAGCCTACCTTAGCGGCAGGGTTGAAAAATAACAAACTGAACTCTGGGTCAACTCTTAATGTAGAAACGAGCTGCACATTTGAGCAAATGTAAAAGTAAGAACCAAATTTTAATTTATAATAACTAAACAGCGGCTTGTAAGAAACAAGTATCAGTAAAATAATGCTTAGCAGTTATTTCAATGAACCATATAAGCTTCTACAAATATTTAAAACTTCAAACCTGTAAACGTATAGCATCTGTAAGAATGCCATCTGAGCTCTTGAGCAGTTGTGTAGAATATCTACCACCCATGGTATCGCTAAAACCAACAACAGTAGCACGAACAATGCACTAAGAAGCAAAACATTTGGACATCTCAGTTTACATTCAAACTAGGCACTTGGTCATAATAAGAAAACAAAAAAAATTATCTAGTACTTGAAGGACTTGAAGATGCACCTCAAACTAGGAAGGTAATCTATTTATCGAACAAGTAATATTTACACAATCCAAGAGCCAATTAGCTGTATGACATACACAGCATCATCATTAAAACCACGTAAAATGAACATATTTGGTCGTCGTGTACAGTTACATTCATAAAAATATATATATAATAATGAGAAGTATGTCCAAATGCTAAACCCCATTCAACTTACAAGACTTAGATTCAGTGATCAACAACATAAATCTATCCATCTCCATCACAAAAGGAATAAAAAGGACACTTCGTATTGAACAGACAAACAGAAACATGCTTAGAGCAAATATATAAAATTAAAGATAAAGATGTGAAGTTTTGGAAATACCATTCCTGACTCATTTTGTAAGACTAGAAACCTTTCCCAACTGGATTCAGACTTCTTTGAAACATACGCATCTTCCCAGTGTGCGAGCCCATCACAGTTGTTCAGTTCCCACCTTAAAGAAAGAGAAGATGAGTTTGCAAAAGCTTCTCCAGAGTCACTGATGCCAACTGCGGCTACTCGAATACTGCGTCCATTTGCTACAGTGATAGGGGCCACACGAATCTGTTCCATACTTCGGTCTGCTCTAGTTGCAGTCCAAATAACTTCACGCTGATTAACTGAATATGCACAAATTTTGTCAACGTGCACATCAAGAAAATCATAAGATATATAAAATTAATTGTTGAATACACATAACTTCATTTTAGGATATCAATTATACCAGGTTCATCAGCTATCAGTGTAATTGCAGAAGGAATACTACACACAACTGACAATGTAACTTCAGCCACAGCTGGCAGAGGATGCTCTTCTCCAACCAAATTCCCACGTTTGAGAACAAGTTTCTACATCATTTAAAGCCAGAAAAAGAGCATTATATGAAAATCTGGTACAAAATGCTACAAACATTGGAAATACTAAGCCAATAGAAACTCACAAAGGTTCCCAGCGTTTGGCATAAAACTCTGTACAAGCTACTGTAATTTCCAGATAGCTGGTGCACAAGAACTCCATCTTTCATGTGAACTTGTTCTTCATCCCGAATTTCAACAGTTTCAATGAATTCAACTCCTTTGCCCCACTGTTCCGGTCCTCCAAGAAGCATAACATCTAAATGTGTCCCAGGTACAAGATAGAACTTATCCAAACTTTCCACTTGACTAACAGCTCCTTGAGGCAAATTGAACCAGTAACCACCAAAGCGGCTTCCTTCACTTGCCTGACCAACCATAAGCGGAGGATATGCTGCAATATGTGAAGATGCTTTCAAAACTATAGGGCCTTGAAAAGAATGATCGAGCTGGCGATAGTCTTTGGACAATGTTGCTTGCAGTATAGTTCGACCTGAACTAGACGCATATGCATAGGCCCAAGAGCATGGAGGGCCATAAACTGATGCAGGTAGTTCTAAATTTCCTGCTACATCCAAAAAGTTTGTCCCCCTTGTTGCATTCACAATGACAAAAGATTCGCTTCCAGATTTCCACTTCACGACGGAACTAAAAGCATCACATCTGTAAAAATAGTCCCCTGCAGATGACAAATCAAGTTTCATAAGATTGAAGCCAACCAGATGAATATATAAAATAATCCAGATATTCTAGGATATAGGAAAACCATTTGATGCTTTCATGGTAACAGCAGCTTTAAGATGTGATCCTATAACAGTTTCCACAGGAAAGTTTGGCAGCATAACCATAGATGATGGAGGCGACACTTCAATCACCACCTATGGAAGCATCAATGAATGAAACAAGTTCAATAAAGAAATGGGAGAGAAAGAAAGAAGAGTCACCCAAATCTCCTTACCTCATCATAATTCAATGCATCGAAAATGGATACTACTTTTACAGTAGCTTTACCAGGCTTCTTAGCCTGGACAATCCCGGAAGCAGATACAGATATAATAGCCATATCTGAAGAAAACCATTTGTAATCGTAGGACGACTTTGCACAACCTACACAATTTAAAAAGAATTAAGGGCACGAAAAATATGATAGGTGCGATATATAACACAAATAAACACAAGCTTAGTGGTTATAAAGCTATAAACCTCCTGTAGCCTTCAATTCGACCTCCTGATAAACAGAAGGGGCCCAAGGAAGAAGAACGCTTCGAGATCGACCACTTATTTCCCCCAAAATAAATTTCACTTTATGGCAAACCGTGATTTCTTGCACAACCTTGAGAACCTAAAGAAACATAATAAATAGAGATAAAAAAACTTACCAGTAAGAGAATGTGACAACCAAAATAGAGGAAAGCAGACAAAAAGGTAGCAGCATGATAAACAGCGACAAACAACAACTATTAAGCAAAAGGAAACCCCAGAGTTTCTGGTATTGCCTTAAATCTTTCATTATACCACAAATTGTAGCATAAGCTGAAAATGCATGTATATATAAATGTTACTTACTGAGCAAAAATAAACCCACCAACCCACAGAGAGAAGAAAGGAAGATAGAATTTCAGAATGATATTCGAAAAGATAATTTAAGAAAGCTATAAATGACTTGTATGCATCTTTAAAAATAAAACAAGAAAAATCAACATAAAAGGACAAATCTCACCTCTTTGGTTTCATTCTGTCCAGTCCTATAGGTTAATGAAGCAGTCAATTTTCCCACTCCCAGTGAAATTGCTTTCAGGATTCTAGAATTCTGCCAGCCATGTTTAGTTGCAATATCATCCGACATGGAGAAAATTTTCCAGTGCGGAACATCGTTGTCATACACCTTAACATCATCATGCTGCAATGCAAGAAAGGAGCTTCAGAGCAAAAGACAACCGAGAAGATAACGAGAAACAAATTGTTCGTGAAGAGATAAAATGAACATTCCAGAGACAAAAGACACACATTTTTACCCAAGCCAGTATACTTCCATAAAAGACAGAGAGGATAGTAGAGAATACACAAGAACTATGTACTTGTCCCTCTAAGAGTCTAACACTGACAGTGACATTATCAAAATATAATTCAAAGCAAAGAAATCAAAATTATAATATGTAGAGCATCTCTTGCACCATACAAAACCCTAATGGCTGCCCTACAAGTCACAAGTGTAATGTAAATTAACAATTCTGAAATAAAAATAAAACATGAGTTACCTCTGTAAGGTGGATTTCTTGTGCAGCAGGTCCTTGAGAGAAAATCTTTGTTTGAATGACATATTGATATCCAGAAATAACATACCAACGTGACAGAGATGGAATGGCTTTTGTTCCCTCAACAGGATCACCAGAACTGGACAAAGGTGACAAGTATAAACAGAGAGTATCGGGCACAACAACATGAAGCGATGAGGTTTGATAGTGGCCATTAACCCTGGTATCTTCAACAATGACAGAAGTAACCCCTAAGCTAAGTGCATGAGTTAAACCCAATTCCAAATCCACCTTGGCAACTGAGGAGTTCAAAACAGACCACCGGTGGTGTGGAGATGGTAAAGTTACCCCTGCAAATGCAATGAGAAAGATGGTAAGGCGACTTAAACAATATCATTTTTTTTAATTGCTCATAACATGGACATCACAAATGAATTGACAAAAGATAGTTAAATACACAAGGCTTTCAATTGTATCCATGCACATTTTATGGACATCTTCTATTTGGGATGGTAATTTATTTCCCCAGTGTCCTTAGTAACACTTTTAGCATAAAAGTAAAAGGAATGCCTGTAATAGTCCAATGTAAAGCCCAACTCAAATAATACCAAAGTGAAAATACCCTGATTCAAACTAAACAGACATCAAACTATCCTAACAAAGAAAAAAAACAATGCAACAGAATCCCATCAATTGACGGAAAGGATAAAAATACTATCATATTTTGGGAAATTGATGGTGTAGAAGTACTCACTAACATCAACTTATAAACCTGTTCTTTGTTGATCAAAAAAAATTACTATTTGCAAAGCCTAGAGCACTGTGATACAAGTTATTATTATTATTATTATTATTATTATTATTATTATGATTATGATTATGATTATGATTATGATTATGATTATGATTATGATTATGATTATGATTATGATTATGATTATTATAATAATAATAATAATAATAGTAATAATAATAATAGTAATAATAATAATAATAATAATAATAATAGTAGTAGTAGTAGTAGTAGCCAAGGTACGCCCATCTTTTCATGTTAATAAGTTCCCATCACCCAGTCAATCACAGTTCTCCAACAGAAACAGGAAAGAACAAAGGCCCATCATAACATCCATGTAGTCTGCCAAAGAATACTTTTGTAATGTCAAGGATTAAATATATGATTGGCTACTACCAGAATTGCAACTTTAGTCAACAAAATAAGCATTGTGTGCCAAGCAGATTACTTCAATTTCAAATATATGCAATTAGTATTCAAGCTTGTGCTGTCCTAGACACGATTTGTTACAAATGGTTCTGAAACTGGTTAGGATTTCACAATCTCATGAACATATTCTATGTTTCAATAACTTCATGATTAAACCAACTTCGTGAAGAAGAAATTATTGCATGTCCATAATTTTAATCCAGTACTTAATATTTCTATAAATGAAATGTACCCAACGAATGATACTTCTAATTTCAAAAGTTAATGCTATAAAACAAAATGAGTTAAAGATCCTTACCGTGTTGTGGCCCATAGTATGACCAAGCAGAATCATCAAACATTGGCAGTATACAGAAATAGAAAACAAATGTCATGAAGTACTACCAGAGGGATTTAAGAATGGGCACCTTGTGGAATATTCCCTCGGACAACTTTAAGACTATAATGAAGTGCAGCACCTATGAGGACAAAAACAGGAGAGGGAGGATGCAACGACATGGCTTCAGCTACAGTTAGAACAATCTTATCAGACATGTCTTTCAAATGTTGTTGCTCAAGCAAATGCACTGAAACAATCTCATGACCAATCCTGATTCCTTTTACTAGATACAGATCTGAATATACACCCTGCATTGACAAAATAGTTAGATATAATACATCACCACAATTGTTTGTTCCTTCCATCCAACTAGAAGTTAACATACACTATCTTCAAGACTGATTTGTATATCTAAGTCACCGCACAAGCCACCACAGTCGCTCAGGGGAGAATCCTTCAAAGGAACATGAACAAGGTGATTACGCAATCCGTCAGTCTCAGGCAAAAGCTCCCACATGAACTGTAAGCCCACTAACGAGGAAAAGACATTGTCTGTAATGAAGATTAATAAGTGAAACATATGTTAATACATGTTATGACCATACTACATTCAAACCAGCAAAAGCATCTAAATGGACTGAAATATGTGTCAACCATAGACCAGAAACAGTATTGGAGAAATAAAATTCATGCACAAACTAGACAAGTAATGTAACAATTTGTTATGTGAGATGAATGGTAAAACAAATGAAGTAGATATTGCACACACTGACAAGGATTTTATATATATATATATATATATATTTGTATAACTGCAAATAAGAAGCCACATATCCCACACTAAATTTATAATCATTATCATTTCAGGTCTACCTTCACTATCAAAGGCACGAACTCGGAGAGTAGCAAGCCCGTCTAAGTCAAGTTTAATAGAACTGTGAAATATCTGGATTCTGGATAAATTGTCAATAAAAACTTTGCACCGGATTACAATCCCAGTTTGTACATCGGCAGCATAAATTGCAGTTTCCTTCCGGCCACTATACGGGGCAATTGATCTCAACCTTGCACTTGTGGAACAGTGATTGCTTGAATTATACTCAGGTAGGACAGACAGAATATCATGGTGATCCCATGACCTGTAAAATTAAAAATAAATGAAAAGCTTATAATACTGTATGTAGCAAGATTAAAGAATTTTTGAAAAACCATTCAGACACGATAATAGGTTGGTTATAATACAAACATGCTCAATGAATCATCTCAGCCATTCGGGAAAATCCCCATGTATCTGGTTATGAAATTCTAACCCGATAATAGCCCTTATTCATTGACAGCCTGGACTAAACTGATGACATTGTGAACATATTTATCAGCTAAATCCAAATGATAATACAGATAGCTCATCAGGTGAATTTTATGTCAATAACGAGATTGTGAACGGCTTTTCCTCTATCTGGGCCTTGCCAGACTTATCATTGTTGAAGTGTCCCGCATTGAAAGAATGTAGATTCCGTAACCACTTGATATACTAGTTTAGGCCCCACCTACTAGCTAAAGCTTTAGGGTTTGGAGTAAGTTTAATATGGTATGAGAGCCTTGTTTGTTATTGGGCTTGTGACAATTTCTGCTTCCTCCCCATTCATATATTCTCAGTACATGTCCTTCCACCTAATAGCTTAACCTGTGGGCGTGAATACGTTTGAACACTCAATTATCTACCATATCATAATCTAAAAGTTCCAATCACATCTTCAGTTTGAGGCTGATGGAAGTGAACAACTTCAATCAGCACAAGCTATCACTACACCAATACATGTATTGGTCTTCCAAACACTTCACCCTCTTGTTTAATTCCACAATTCTTGCACTCCAAGAGTAATATCTAGTATGAATATCAACACGCTATAATATAATCCTAGACTCCAAACTCGCTATATGCATGCTTTGACCTTTACTTTTTGCCAAAGACATCAACAGAATAAAATACAAGCACAAAATCCATTCTCCCGACGTTTATATTATTATTCTAAGAATCTCTTAATTAATTTTCCCAGACTAGTATCATTGTCCTTGTCTCCAGCTCCTCCATCTCCCAAAATTTCCTTTCCTCCAGCAATTTTCCCGGTAACCAATCACAGCTTCAAGGTCCATTTTCATCGATATGAACACAATTCATCAAAAAAAACTACAAACGCCACCAGATTGAAACCACACATACAAATGAGAGTTCAATTATGTAGCATACCACTTGAAGCAACCATCACTCCCTTGAAGCCGATACTCCACAGGGTGAGTCATTTTGGGAGGAAGCAGAATGTTCACATCAGCCAAGTGCGGACCAGAACCTTTAAGCGACATCGCCCCCTCCATCACCATCACCAGAGCCACGAACACTGACACGATCCGCAACATCATCGCCTACACGCGCAGCGATTCACCACCGAGCTACGATGAAAATGCTTCGGAAGCCACCATGAAAGCACCAGAACGTGAATCCGGAACCTGAACCGCACTAAATCAAGAACCCTAGAGAGAGAGAGACGCAGAATCTTCTGGGTTTTGGGCGGGTTTTGGGAGGAGAGTAGAGGAAGTGGGGAGAGTGTACTGAATCGAGGAGGGAAGGGTACGTGGCAGAATGTGATTGGTGGTGATGGGAGTGGGCGGTGAGGTTAGCGCGCGCTCCGAGATGAGACGTGCCTGGGTCGAGCTCCACGCGCCTCCTGGCGTCGCGTTTTCACCGCCCATGCAGCGAAGTTAATATGATACGGCGCAGTCGAGGTACGCGCGATCTCCGCCGTGTTATTTTAGTTGTGAATTTAAAACATTTTAGTGATAAATGTTTTTTCTTAGATTTATTTCCCAATTCGTACCAATTAGTTAAATATTTGCCTTTCTAGATTATATATAGAATATATTCGAGTTAAGAGATCAATTCATATATTGATATTATTATTTTATTTTTTTGAAAATATATTAATATTGGGATACACTCCCGTACAAATCAGTTCAAACGTACAAGTCGTCCAAACCAATCTCATGTGTTAGATTAGCTTGCGCGTGGCACGTGTCCAGTAAGCTGACCCGCAGTGTTTTTCAGGTCCTAAATATTCTACCCTTTATGTAAAAGTTCAGCTTGATCTCAAAAATAGGGCCAGCTCAATCATTTTTTAGGCCTAAAGCAAAAATTATTAATAAACTATTATTTTAAGTATTAGTTCTCAAAATACGTCTGAAATACTTAAGTTTGAGGTATTTTCTGTCATATTGTACCATCTTTTTTAAATGGACCGAAAACATTTGCTTTATGAGCGGCCCTGCCCAAAAATTCTACCATTATGCACAAACATTCCACTTATTTGGACATGATTGTTTCTCTATTAATACTACTGTAGTTTTATTATATGCTTGTGAAATATTTTTATTTCAAATTTTATTTCGAAAACACGATATTTGTTTGATTGTCAATTAATATCATTAAATTTATGGTTAATCCAATTCAGAAGTATATTTTAATTGTATCAAATTTCATTATTCTTACTAGTTTAAGAGTAGTTTAGTGGTTCGCACTGCTCGCTTCTAATATTTATTTTAGTTAATTCGAGATTAATTGATTTTTATTTGGACCATCATTCATCAAGTTGAATTCTTAAATAAAAGATTTTCTCGATCTTGAAACTGATTTTATTATATAACTATTCTTTTGTAAAGGTAAGAAAAACGCTTAAGCTTTTAGTTTTGGTTTTTATATATTGCTTTAGAGATGAAAAAAAAAAGTATACCGTATACCAAAAGAGGTTAAAGAGAAAAAGTTGTCTTTTACATCTGAAAACTTTGGATATGATACGAGTATGGACCAACTTTTATAAAGTAACAAAAATCCTCGTGGCCGGCATGGGCTCAGTGCAACTAAGGGCTCGAGCTGGAGCCCGTGCAGATCTGGGCCCAACTTCTCTAGATCGGCCCATTTGAACTAAAAAGCAAGGGCCCAATCATCATCATCATCTTCTTCTTCACTCGACTTTTCGAGCTCGTGATCTGATAAATTTCTTCACTCGCCTGCAAGCACTTGATCCATGGCGACCGAGACGGAGAAGCCAAAACCGAAGCGGAGACCGATAGTGAGGTAGTGGATCTTCCTCATTTCCCACAGCACCGTCTTCAGGTACTCACGCTCCTTTTTTTTTCCTCTTCCGATTGTTAATTTCATCGCTTGATTTGAATCTTGACGTCAATTGAGGTTCTTCAGTGTTGTTTGCTGTGTAGCTGCGGTTGTGGCTCGTTTTCTGCTTCCGGTCCTCGCCAAGAACACTAACTTCATTACCTGTTTCTTAGATTTTGAAGGAACAAGACTCAGGTTCGCATGCTTTGTATGTGGTTATTGAACTGTTATATAATTTTGTGGAAAACTGAACAATTACGAGCTTAATGTGTACTCGTGACCATGATTTAGCTGTGGGCAATGTTTTGTCAATATGTTTACATAATCGTGGATTTGAAGCTCAGAAAATGTACCCAACTTGGGCGCAATTTAAAATATCCCTGATTATAGTTCCCGTGCTGTAAAATGTAGATTATATTTTAAACTTGGAAAGCTTGGAAGGAAGTTCTCGCAAGTCCCTCGGTCCAAAATTAGCAACATTAGTGTCCTACTTCCCCGAGATAGACATTTACATTTATCATCAACAATGCCCTCGTATGAATTAGCTATTGCCAAATGGATGTCTTAGCAAGTGCGGCACATGAAAACGCGATGGGAAAATAGAGCACCCGTTAATCCTTAGTTTTTGCTAAAAGTTAAAGCGAACATTCATTTTGGAGTAGAGACGGTTATAATTAGTTGGCTTGATGTGGCTAAACTTTTTCAGTATAATAAGGTGCAATTTCGTTGATTCCGTCCTTGACATGCAATTTCTTTGCTGTTAAAAATGTTATACTAGAATAGTAATTATAAACATTTGGTTTGCTTTCAATTTCCTGATGGTTAGTTAATGGTATTCAAATGTGTCCGTTCTGTGTTGCCCTCTCTTAGCAGTCAGAACTTTTTGATTTTGTTGTCATTGTCACTAATCCCTATTATGGTTTGAGATGCATTGCAAACATAATATTCACTTGTTCCAAACTATACCTTTCAGGCTCTGCAAGGTCCATGCTTTCTAGTAGGGAAATTTCAGAGGCGCGTAGATTGTTGGAGGACATATCCAGTCTGAATCTGAAATCTGCTAGCACAGGCATGTACGTACTTCACATATATCTTATGTCTTTTCCTCGCGTTTGTTTTTGGCAGTTGAAAATTGGAAATGACGGGGGAGACAAGAGAACTGAGATCAGAAGAAATGAGAATTAGTGGAGTTTAATGTTAACCATCTTCACATGCTTCTGCGGAGAAAGTAAAACACTTATAGCTCAGTATATGTCTAACTTGGGTGCTGAAGTTAGCTATCACAAGTTCCAACCCCAGTTGAATAAGTTTCATCCACTGCAGTTTTTTTCTAGCCCTAATTCAGAGATCATTCAGGAGAACACTAGTTGCTCAGCACATGGTGTAAACGTTGTTGGAATAGTGAGAGCTCCTCGTGGGGATGGGAAGGAATCTTTTATCTTAGTAACACCTTATAATTCTGCGGAGAATGGCCCTTATGACAATTTATCTTTGGGCATTGCATACTCAGTGTTTTTCTTGCTCTCTGAAGTTACATGGCTGGTCAAGGATATTATACGGCTAGTTGCAGATTCTCAGCATGGAGAATATGCCCCAGTTTCTGCTTGGCTAAAAGATAATCACACCTCTGTGGCTGGTGGTTTGGACATGTCAAATCCTGAAACATGTCAGGAGAACAATATTCCCGATGACCCGAAAGAAAACCTTTTCACAGAAACAAAGGTATCTAGAAGTGGTTTTAAGTGTGCCGGAACAATGGCTGCTGCATTCGTGATTAAGGTTGCAAAGCGAAATGAACAATATGAAGACACTCTCAGCATCTATGCAGAAGCATCCAATGGGCAGATGCCAAACCTTGATCTCATCAATATTGTGAATTATTTAGCAGTTAATGAACAAGGTTTACGTGTCAAGGTAGAAAAATCGCTGTCTTTACTTGAATCAAAATGGCTCAGAGTTTTGGATGAAGTAATTTGAGTCAATTGGGAAAATTGCTAGAACCTTCAATCCACGATGGAAATGTGGTATACCAGCTGCTGAGCATATTGATGGCAGTGCCACACTTGCAAGTTCATTGTATTACCAGGTTCCTTTTCTCCCGATGCTTATATTATTGAAATCTCTCATATATATTTAAAAGATTGAGGGGTATTTAACTAAATATTATGTTTACTAGCAATATATGTTTCCTCGGTTTAGGCATTGGGCATTCCAACAGGTCCCCATGGTGCCTTTCGAGATTACCAAGTTGATGCAATTACGTTGGAAATTTCACCTTCTTCTAGTAGCAAGGTCAAACACAACGAGTTCCTTCTGCGAAGTGGCCGGTCAGTTTGTTCATAAGATCAAATGTTGTTGCTTTCCAGCTTGAGGATCCTGTCTATATAATCAAATGTCTAGTTGTGACAGCTTTGAAACATATTTCTTTGATATTAAGATATTTTCATGTTAAACTGCTCATTGGAGATATTTCTTTTGGTGGATCAATTATTATCCACTAAGGATAGAAGATATGTTTATGTCAATCTGGCTCAATTTTTTTTCTTTTGGTGCAGGTTAATTGAAGGAGTCATACGTTCAGTAAATAACCTCCTCGAGAAATTTCATCAGTCTTTCTTTATATACCTTCTGACATCTCCCAGTAAGTTTGTGTCGGTAGGAGTGTACATGATTGCTTTTGTACTCCTCATCGCTCCGATTCCATTGGTGGCAGCTTCTCTCTACTTTGATGCCAATGAACTAAATCCCAGTTTAGAAAATGACAAGCCCACCCCAGATGTGGCCGCCGCTAATTCTAACAAACTTGGAAATACTCGGAGATCATGGAAATGGCTCAAGGCAGCAAAGCAAGTTTCTGCCATTCATTTATGGGGTACCTTTAATTCATTCCTTCCATATTTTATCCATCAAATACCCAACTGCACCCCTACAACCAGTTTTGTGATCTGGGCCGTGCTTTCACTTGCCAGCCTCTCATTCTTGTATTTCATCTCGGGTCCTCAAAAAGAAGAGTGGGCTATCTTGAAATCAGTCGCCATCTCAGCCGCCTTCATCGGCTTAAGTCTCATGTCAGTCATAAACTTCGCCACAGCAGAAATCGGGGCTCTGCTGATGGCCCAAATGTGTATGTTGGCCAGGCCATTGATTCTTGATGTTAGAGCTAAGAGTGTCAGATCAATTATAAAAGCTGCTTGTAATCTTGCTTTGGGGGTCATTGGGTTTCCACCATCCGCCTTTACTCTCTTGAAAGGCATTTCCGCTGGCTTCACCAACCCCAATGCGGGCGACTTCTGGAGTTGGCTTGAATCCCTTTGGCTATGGAAGGGCGCCACTTACCTATACATAGGTATGATCCATCTCCCTTGTTGGGTATTATTCATTCACATTTTGCTCTACCCCGTCAACACTAGTTAAACATTGTCATGCTCATGCAATCTTGTGCCATATCAATATTTTTTTTCCAATTCTCATATTGCGTGGGCTCATTATCTGGGTGTATAGAGAGGAATTGTTTTTTCAGTCCTACCGAGACGATAACCATACATTATAGAAAAAACTTGCCTGTGCACTTGATTTTCTACATTCTCATCTGTTATTTTTAGATAGCTGGCACTGGGAATCCATGGATTAGAAAATTAGGTAGAATCCATGGATACGCAACCACACGCAGACATTGCGATTAAACATGTTTTCTTAGGCTTGAAGGGAATTATTTAAGACCATCTCATTGCCTCGTGCTTGCTTTGAATCACTGTTTTAGAGAGGTTTGGTTCTTGAAGTTTAGTTGAGGATTAGAGTAAAAGAAAGATTTTGATTCTTATTAGACTCTGCTGACGCATGGGTTATGTTATGCTCCTTGCTTTACTCCCAGAATAATAGTATAGTACAGTATAATCTTTGTTTCCTTTCTTTGTCACGTGTGATCAAAGAAGATGCTTGAAAACAACACCTAATGCCTCTTCCACTCAATACACTTTTTAATTTGCATTTGTCAAAATGAAGATCATTGAATCACGGTGAGGGTAGTTTATAATATTAAAATCCTCTTTCATCTTTAAATACATTGATTGATGTATTTGGGACCATTCAGCAATAAAATTTATTATTTATTTATTTTGACAGCAAGTTGTGTGCGAAGATCCCGAATTATTTAAGAGTCTTTAAAATTGTTGCATCAATAAAATTTATCATCATTGTTTAGAAATTAGGGGATGACTAGGGATAAGAATGTTTTAAGGGGCAATTGGAAAAATATGTAAAAGTCTATTTTACTTGCCTAAATCAAGCATATGGTTGATTCATGGTTTTATAAATCCAAAATTGATGCATATTGGTTTCATTTTCGATATTAACCCTTTTAATATGTGTTATTTTCGGAAGTTTTTGGGTCAACATTTTCTCAATAGGTTCATGTGTCTACCAGCTAATTTCTGTTTAAAATTAACTTTCCAATTCAGCTTTAAATTGGGATATGAGTAAACAAAAAGAAGCCAAGGTGCTTTCAACCTTGAAAGGTCGGTTAAAATAGTAATCGGTTTTAGAATTGGATGAATGTAACCTTTCAAAAAATAGCAATAAATGTCTTGAATATCATGTTAAACGTTGATTTAATTAAAATTCAGACTAACGTGTAAGAACTTATGTCCATTATTTAAATTGAGTAATAGATTCATGTGCTATCGATTTGAGCCCGACCATATCGTAAATATTTAATCTGTGACGGTCTCCCACCTGTGCCAGCCCTAGGGAGAGGAAAAATGAAGGAATCGAAGGCCGTCAAAATCAGATGGGCAAGCTCACCTAATTCTGAAGGCTTTCATATGCAAAACCTGGTGATTAAGTATTCACAACTAAAATAATTGACTCATTTGCCTATATGTGGCGTGTGGTGTCTCTTTTTCAGATTCATTTCACTAATATAGAATAAACAATAATGTTTATCAGAAATAATTAAATAATAATCAGTGTGTAATTCCATTATAAGCGTCTAATTGATGGTTGGTGAAAACACACGTTGACTTGTTTTAAGGTAAACCTGAGTTATCCACCTCAATTTAGCACAAACACAAATACCCGAACAATATATAATGGATACAGATAATTTTTTATATTTTATACCTAACTTGAAAGTAGATATATAATTAATTTAATAAATATTGAGATAAATACACAATTATACTAGAATTCAATGTGTATATAAACCCACATTCTATACGTAACAATTTCTTTATACAATAAATCTCATCGCATCAATTGGTTCTCACAACGGTCCTTTTCGTCTTATTTGAGCCTCATCATGAGAAGAGCCGACTATGGTCCTGGTCTTACCAACCACAGGGGTACCCGACCCACTTAACCAATAGAGTATACCAAACTAATGCTCTGATACCACCGTTGGAAAGATGCATGTCTTACTTATGAGGAGCACCCAAGGAAAGTCTACATACACATTAGAGCCCACATTTAAACCAAAAAACTGGTATATTGGGTATAGGGTTCAATGTGTATATAAACTTACTTCCTAACAAAATCATAAGTCATGGCAGATGTACTAGTAAAATACCCACAAAGACATATGTCATCCGTTCACTTTCAAGTATATATCAAAGTGTTCATAAATAACCAATCTAAAAGGAACTGAATCGAACAAAAAATCGACATGTTCAAAATCTATCAGTTTGATTTTAATCTTTTAAAATTACGTTGATTCATAACTGAACCGTGAACCGCCCTGAATTTATCGGTTACGATCAGACAGACACATCGAGTATCGGTCGGATTTGGTTTCTTTCCCATATCCTTAAAAATTCCATGTAAAGCAAATCCAACGAGGAGCGTGACGTCCACGCGCTGTCACCCGCGGCTTAAAATGTCCACCTCCCCCTCCTCGTCCCTCTCTCGCCTGGTGATTTTTTTTTTGGAAGCTCTCTCCAGAAACCAGAAGAAGAGAGACTCCAATTTCATCGGGTCATCTCTGTGGAGGCGAAGGAGCTAGAGAGACAGAGATTGAGAAATGGACAATCTGCTATGCGACGAGCTGATCCAAGAGATCTTCCTCAGACTCTCTCCTTCCTCCTCCTCCTCCTCGGCGTCGCTCGTCTCCAAGCGGTGGCTCTGTCTCTACCGCTCCTCCAGAACCTCCCTCTCTCTCCGCCTCTCCTCCGCCGCAGACGGTGGCGAGCTCTCCTCTCTCCTCTCCCAGTCCCCTTCCCTCTCCTCCCTCCGCCTCCTCCGCCGCCGCTCCGACCCCCTCCCCTCCGCCGCCTCCAACCGCCTCCTCCTCCTCGCCGCCGCCTCCTGCCCCCGCCTCACCCACCTCCGCTTCTCCACCGGCCCCGCCTCCGCCTCCTCCCTCCGCCGCCTCTCCGCCGCCTGTCCCCTCCTCACCTCCCTCCACGTGTCCCTCCCCAGGCCCCTCCGCCTCGATTGGCTCTCGAGTTTCAAATCCCTCTCCGACCTCTCCGTCACGATCGTAGATCGGAGCGAACACGAACACGAACACGAGCACGACTCCGATTGCGACTCCGGTGAGGCCGAGGACGGCGGATTTGAAGAATCGGCGGCGGAATTGGGGCTGGAGGCGGTGGCGCTGACCGGGGTCGGGTCCGGCGATTTGGGGGTGAACTGGCTGTGGAGGAGCTGCAAGGGTTTGAGGAAGCTGAAGCTGCGGAGGTGCGAGAGCATCGGCGACGGCGGCGCTTTCTCCTCCTCCGTCGCCCCGAGCCTCCGCGAGGTCGAGCTCGGGACCTGCAGGGCCGTCGCCGACGTCGTGCTCGCCAAATTAGCCGCCAATTGCGACTCCCTCTCCTCCCTCACCGTCCACGACGGAGCCGGCAGAGACGGTCTCCTCCGATTCATCGCCGATTCCAGAAGCTACAATCTCCAGAAACTCGACCTCAGATTGCCTCTCGACCTCGACAACGACCACCTCCTCGCCACCGCCGCCAATCTCGGCGGTTCCCTCTCCGCCCTCCGCCTCCAGAGCTGCTGCCTCGTAACCGGAGACGGCCTCAGAACCCTAGCCGCCGCCGCGGGCGCCAACCTAGTCGAGCTGGCACTAATCAACTGTGACGTGATCGAGAGAGAGCCGGGCCTGCTCGCCACGCTGGGGCAGAGCTTAAATGCGCTGAGGAAGCTCGACCTGTCCTTCAACGACCAGCTGCTCGATCTGGAGTTCGTCTCCATGATGGCCTCGTGCGGTGGCCTGGTGGAGCTGAGGCTGAGAGGCTGCACCGGGCTCACCGATGCAGCATTGGCCGCATTATCCAAATGCTGCCCCAATTTAGAAACCCTCGACATCATAAATTGTACCGGGTTTAAATCTCAGGCTGTCGAGTTGTGTGTTCGGGATTCGCGGCGGTTGAGGAGGATTCAGGTCGAGGAGGGCAAGATTTCGGATGATGCGAGGATCCGGGCATCGGATAAGTTTATAGAAATGGGCAATTGATCGTCAAGGTGGTTGTGATCGTGATTGTGACTATGGAGGAAAGTTTCAAATGAAACAGAACAGGTATATACTATACATACATGTACTACATATGATTATACATTGGGTTTCTTCAAGATAAACAGAACATTGTAAGTTTTTTTTAAGGTTGTCGTGTGTTTGTAATTACATGGTGCACATGTTTTTTTCCTGTTATTTGATGGAGATGTAAATGATGTGGTGTGTGTCAATATGTGAAATCAATAAAAATACCATTTGCTGTTCCTTTTTTTTGTTTCAATTTTTGTGTTTTGATGGTGGAAACCGGAAAATGGTGTTTACTTCATTGGCACGTCTTTTTGTTAGCAGTTTTTTGTTAGTGTGAGCTTTGGTGCAAACTGCAACGGTAACATTGCTAATTAGTTAACAAACATATAATGTTACCATCTCATAACATTCCAAAGGGGTTTTGAGATAATGACACTCTGATACACCTAACTATAACGAAATGATACTTTCATATCCTAACTATTTTTTTCTTTTTTTTAATACCCTAACTATTTTTTGTAACAACCTGCCTCTAAAATGTCTAAAATACCTAAACTACCCTTGGTGTAAAAAACTATAAATTGAATTAGTTCAATTTTTATATCTTTGGTTCAATTTGATTTGTACTTAAGATGTAAATACAATTATGCCCGAAAATATAAAATTAAATTTGAACCATTTCAAATATGGTTTGATAAATAATATTGGACTAGTTTTATTTTGATTTCTTAAATCAAGGGTATTTTAGTCATTTTAGTATAGATTGTCACAAAAAGCTTGTTAGGGTACTAAAAAAGAGACAAAAATAATTAGGGTATGAAAGTGTCATTTCGCTATAGTTAAGTGTAACAAAGTGTCATTATCCCTATTCCAAACAAACAAACACATGACTTTCTTAGCTTGGGCAATCTGGAAGGTTAGGAACGGTGCGATCTGGAGAAATCAGGTTGTTTCCCCGGTAGCTATGCTAGCAGAAGGTGTCGCCAGGCGGAAGGATTGGGAAGAGAGCTAGAGGAGACCCCGTGGGCCTACTCGTAGGGCTCCTACCCATATTTAGAGGGCCCCAGACGGAGGAGGGCTTAAACTGAATGTAGATGGGGTGGTGGACCCCTCGAGAGGCGTTTTCGGAGTGGGCATGGTCTCGAGAGATTCCAAGGGGAGGTCATAGCGGCCAAGTGCGCCGCTAGCAGAGGATTTACGGACCCAGCAATAGTTGAGCCATTGCAGTTAGGGAGGCGATAACGTGGGCGGCCAAAGAGCAGTGGGCCAAGTCCAGATTGAAAACGATTGCCAGTCTTATTCTGGTTATTCATGGGGACGTCTAATTTTCTAGTCTTTGGGACTCGATTGTCCAAGACTGTCGCCATCTGTTATCGGTGAGTTCTTCTTTCGTTTCTGCTTTTGTAAGGCGTAATGCCAATGGAGCGGCTCATATTTTGGCCAGATGCTCTTTTGTTCGAGCTGATTGGATCATGAGTGAGGGATATGTCCCACCCAATTTTTTGGAGGCCGTTTTGGCGAACCGTCCACAATATATCCTCGGTTTGACTTTAAAAAAAACACATACAATAACACCTCCTACACCACATCTCATAATATTCTAAAATCAATTGACATTTCACATGATATGGATGGACTTATAAGTATTTGATGCATTGGTCATAGGGTATAGTCGAGCTAAAAAAAATGCAAACATTGCATCGCAAATATTGTTTTATGCATACCTATTTGAGTTAGAGGCAGAGTAGTTCACTACTTTGAAATGTTTGTTCCTCCGAGCAAATGATCTCAATATCCTCATTCTCGAGACGTTTACCAAAGGCCAGTTGAGCATTCTCCTGTTGATTATGGTCCTGAATTGCAGATTTTGCGAGGCTTGTAAGATAGTCATCTTCTAAATCGTCAAAGGTGAAGCGCCAATTAAAACAATCTGGGCCTACTGCAAACTGGGGTGTGTGGAGGCCGAAATTCGAGCGAGTCTCCAAGAATTTAATAGGGTTAAAATTTAAATAAAATGTCTAGTTCGCCCTTTTGTAGCCTTCAAATTTTCAATCACACCAAACGAAAACTTACTTGAAATTAAATAACTTCAAATCACAAATTTACAAATCTAATCGCCACAAACCCTCCAAGGCTACAAACCCACAATAGAAAGAAATCCACATACATATCATATCTACTACCCTTGGTCATTGTGGGTTCAGTAAGATTGGACAATGGTGTTGTCGCATGTGTATGTTCGTTCTCGTGCAGATTTAGATGTAGCACAAAAGTTGGGGCGGATTACACAAGTTAGAGCATCTTCAATGGCGCTCCCTATATTTAAAATAATATGGGGAGTGATTTGCATTGAAATTAGGGTAAAGAACTACTTTTTCATTTTAGCTCCAATCATACTCTCTAACCAGAGAGAGTAAAGTAAAATAAAGTATAATCAAAAATCAAAAAACAACATGAGATAGAATGTGGGGAGATCACTATTGTAGGAAGTCATATATACACAATCTGAAAGGAGCGAGTTAGAGATATGAGGACTCATTCTATAACCTGCTTAGACCATGTTGCAGCAAATTGGGGTCGGTTGGTGTTTTTATCCAACCCGACCTGCCATGTAGAGTAATTTATTTTATGAGTTTTGAACCCAAAATTAACTAAAAACAAGACAAAATAAGTTTTTTATGGGTTAATTTACAGTTAAGTTAGAAAACTGATTTTAAAATTAGTAAAGTTTCATTTTGTATCAGGTTAGACAAAAAAATTAAATTTCAGTTAGATTTTAGTGTGAATTGACAAAAATGCCTTTGAATTAAAAAAATTAAAAAATATTTTACAAACTTTTTTCAAAATATATTTTTATAAAATAAATAATAAAAACTGATTATAATATTATCTTTTCAACAAAAAAGTTAGAAAAATAATATTAGAAATGAAAAATGGTTTTTATTTTAAATAAAATTAATATTTTTTAAACTAAAATCAACTTTTTATTATGTATTTTATAAAAAAATACATTTTGAAAAACAATGTAAAATATTTTCTTATACAATGGTATTTTTGTCATTTTACACTAAAACTTAAAGAAATCTAATCCCATTGTCGAACTTGATAGAAAATGAAACTTTACTAGCTTTAAAATCCGTTTTGTAACTTAACATGAGAATAGGTGTCAACTTAACTGTACTTATTCTCATTTTCCATTATTTATTGTTCAATTATTAGTAAAAATTAAGTCTCCATCTCTATTCCTCCCCAACCCAACTCTAAATATATATATGTATTTGTCCTATCAAACACTAATTTTTATTATTTTAATAATAAAATGAATTTACACGTTTTATTTTATTTAATTTTCTTATTATAATTAGTAATATATTATTACAATAAATATTTACATGATTTATTGCGACATATAATTATTTTTTTCGATCGATTTTTTATATAAAATTTAAAATTAGCTAATATCAATTCACTAAAATGATTTATTTTTTTCGAAAGGTCATCAATGATGCATTCAATAAAGATGATAAGTTTATTTTAACTAAACATTCTTCACTAAAATAACTAAAACTTCACAAATTATGATTTGTTTTTATTGATTATAAAGTTTTTTTTTGAAGGAGAACGATTTTATTTAAGAAATAGCAACTAACCCGGCGTCAAGCCGGACAACTAAAACTACAGTTGGTGGGACAAACCCCTCACCATAATCTCAACTACTGTTAGCTAAAGCAAACTTGGTTAATTCGTTAGCCACTTTATTACAGGTCTTACGAGCAAATTGGAGTGTGAGATGAACCCCTAGAGCAAAAAGGATGCGCTTGCAGTCCTGGATGATACCCCCAAACATGTTTCTCGTGTGGTTCTTCTTTTGAATACTTTCCACCACTTGAAGGCAATATGATTCGAGTGTTGCTTCATTCCAATTATGTCCTTTTGCTCATGATAACGCTTCTCTGACGCCTACGGCCTCCACCTCGTCGGCATGGAGATGTCCCGTAAACCGTTTCGAGATAGCTCCAACAATATGTCCCTCATAGTCCCTACAGACTAGTCCTATACTCCAGAACCCTCTCTGCATCTATCCCTCCATCCACATTTATCTTTAGTTTTTCCAGATTTGGGGGATCCATACCCTTGGAGATTCCTCTACTAATATATCTACGCCCTGATCACTTTCTCTAGATTTTGTGGCCGCCCAGATTCTTCGAAGCCCTTTTGCCATTGCTGCCACTTTTGCTAGATGGAAAAATTTGCTTTACAAACAGCTTGATTGCTCGACTCCAAATCGCCCAATGAGTGATGGCACATAAACTTGTCTCGCCTTCTCCTTCCACCCAATTTCGGCTCTTCCCCATAAAGTTGGATTGTATAAAAAGAATATAATACAAATATAAAGTAAATAAATTATCTGTAATAACAACTATCATATTTTTATACTGAAAACTTCGCCTAAAACAGCCCAAATTAAAACAATTTTAATGGATAATTTGGATTTGATCCCCCACAAATTAAGAAAATATCAGCATTAATTGATGAATTAAAATTAATTATGGAAAATAACATTGTTTTTGGTAACTAAATATATTGAAGCAATATTTCACTGCATTATATATATATATATATACCAATATTAAGAATTAATAAGCAATATATATATATAGGGTCAGATTCAGCGCATTATCATTGAAAGCCCTACCTTTTATTTAACCTCTTCCATCTCTCGTCTCTCTGCTTCCACCTTCTCCAATTGAGGGCCCAATCGACGCCGGACTGGCCTGTCCTGGCCGCGTCCGACCACTCCGGCGAGGCCCACCTCACCTCCGTCCGGCCACGTCTTCCCGGCGGCGGATCTGTATTTACGGGTTCCATTTTTGGGGTTTGCCTATTTTTATTTTCATCTTCTTTGCTTTTGCAAAAAAATTAAGGTAAATTTTTCATCAATTAAATATTCAGTTCTATTGTTTTGAGATTGCAAACTCACGAAAATGGAAAAATGGCAATAGCCTTGGAGATGCTTTAATGGCATGGGTATGCATTTTTTTGGGTTTTAATACAATCGGAATTTAAAACCATTCGTAAATTTTTTAATTTGTAGAACAATTAACTTGAATTGTTTATCGTTTGTAAATTTGTTATTGTTGTGTTTATAAATACTGAAGTTTATTTATTTATTTATTTTTGGAGAAGAAGAAAATGGGCCTTGATAGGATCATTGTTTGTTTATTTAGTACCCAAAAAATGTCCTTTTTTTTAGGGTCTGCAGCTTTTAGGCATAAAAGGACGCGTTTTATACGCGGAAAAAAGACCAAATTTCGAGCTACATTCAGGTTTTTTTGCGGGTTAGACCCGACCCAAAGTCCGACCCAGAACCCGGCCCAAAGTCCGACACAAGGTCCGACCCATAACCCGCTACAAGGTCCGACCCATAACCTGACCCAAGGTCCGACACATAACCCGACCCAAGGTCCGACCCATAGCCCGAATAAAGGTCCGGCCCATAACCCGACCCAAAGTCCGACCCAGAACCCGGCCCAATGTCCGACCCAGAACCCGACCAAAAGTCCGGCCCAATGTCCGATCTATCACCCGACTCAAGAACCGACCCATCACACGACCCAAGAACCGACCCATCACACGACCCGGATCCGGCCCATAGACCGACCCAAGAACCCGATCTAAGATCCGATCCATCGCCCGCCCCAAGATCCGATCCAAAACTCGATCCATCGCCCGGCCCAGAATCCGACCCAGATATTTTGCCCCAAAACACGAACCACTCACGCCAAACAATTTTTCCATTCCCGCCAAAAGCTATAACGTCCATAACCTTCTCATCCAAATTTAGATTCAGGTGCACTTTGCGGCAAAGTGGTGGTCTCTTAAACCTCTACATGCACGCCTACTTTACAACATGATAGTCTCTAGGGTTTAGGGTTTAGTTTCTTTTTTAACTTTCAAGGTTTATTGTTTAGGGTTCAGAAGTGGTATATTATAAAATATCGTGTTTTAATATTTTATTTATTGATGTGATATGATAGTTAAAAAAAATCAAAAGTTTGTCTCTTAATACATCCCACCAAATATATATGAAGCTCAAAAAACAAAATATATTTTATTTTTTTATATTATACTATAAAAATGAATAAGTTATTCGCTTATGTGGGAGGCCAAAAATTGATATCAAAAGCCTTATACCCAAGATTGATCCACTATGACGATTCAAGTTCAACCGTGGTCCATTTATGATCGAGAACAGTCCATAGCCCAATCTTGTACTTGTGATTATTGGCCCAATATATAAATTGAGCTTAAGGAAAAGTCATCCCGGCCCAACAAAAAGCCTCCAAGTTAAATAACTCTTTCATACTACCTCTGTTTCGAGCTCATAATATATCAAATCGAAAAAAATCGGAAGAAACAATTTTGAAGAATAATATTAATAATTAAGTAAAAATTTATTAATTAATAATTAGATAATATTAATAATTATTTTAATTTAAAGCAAATGAAGCAAACTTGGGTACTGAAATTACCCCTTTTATTTTATTTCATTTTAAGGGATAATTACGCATAAATACACCTGGCCAAATATGTTTTTCATATAAGTATGTGTATATGTATATATATATATTTACATTTTAATTTCGTAGGTCACTTAAACCAAATATTTTATTACCATTCTATACTTTAACAGAGTACGACTTTGCCCTCATTCTTTACCTAAAACACGCCGAACAAGTAGGGACTTCACTACAATGCCCGAGTCGCCAAGATGAAAAGCGAACTCGCAATTCGCCTCGGAACCTACTCATATGCTCATAACAATATCGGAGATCTCGCCGGGAAGTGGCACGACTAGTTTTGAAGGAGTGGCTTATCACATCTACAGAAGGCCTGAGTTGCCGAGTGGTGAAGCATTGCTCAATCTATCTTAGTTCTCTCTCCTATGCTCAGAACAACACCAACACTGCTGGACGAGTACGATCTCGAGAGTCGAGACCACCGAAAAAGTGAGCTATTTGCCGAAACTCGCCCAAAACACCTAAAAAGAAACGATTTTTTTTTCCCAATCGACTCAACCTCATTGATATCTCATATGCACATAACAATGTTGATGGTCCCGAAAACAAGTCTGAAATCGTCATTTTAAACAAATAAATTACAAAATATAAAACGTCATTAACATATTTGGTTTATGTGTCCCACAAAATTATAAATATTACGTGTTTTCATATAAAAAATAAGTTGGCCATATGTACCTGCCTACAATTATTCTTAACTCTTATTGTAATTTTAGGAGACTAAAATTATTTAATTTTGACTCACTATTTTTAAATTTCCATAGCCAGTTTTAATTTTTTTTCCATTAAATAAAATACCCCGTACAGTAAACGTTTCTGTATTCAGAGAATTTGTTTATATAAAAAAAGTATATTTTAAACACTACATACTAATTTAGTTCTAAAATTATTATTACCATAATTTATCATCCTACGGTTCTCTTGGCTACAAGATAAATAAATGAACGTGAAAATAATAACACAAATATTATGTTCTTAATTTAACAATTATCTAACATGAAAATGACCAAACTATAGTACGATAAAAACATGAAATAAAAACACATGCAAAATATAAACATCAAATTATATAATCATGTGACGATAGAGTAGTATCTCAAAGGATCTTGGTTTAAATTTTCTCTTGTCTTCAAGCTCCAAAATAGAACAAACCAACAAAAAAATTTACGTTATACGAGAAAAAATAAATAAAATAACTGTTGTCACAAAATCTGGGTCCAGCTAACACAAATAGACGGCCAGGATCGAACGACAAGATCCTTCACAGACAAAAAGCCGCAGGGCAGTTTCGTCATTTCACGCGTCACTCACCAAAACGAACAAAGAGACTTCGCTTACTGTTACGCCCACAGACCACCCAAATACGGAAAAGAGAAAATAAAATAAAATAAAAACAATTAATTAATTTTAAAAAATGGCCGCCAGACAGCCCGCTTTTCGCGGGGGGCTCAAAACGCGTTTTTGGCGCGAAACTCGCACACAACAGTCCAGAGACCGCACATTTTGAATTTTAGGGCATTTTTGCTATTTCCCGCCAAAAAGCAACGGGCAGTTCGGGCAGAGTGAAAAGACCGAAAAACCGCGCAAACGAAAAGTCCGCGCAAAAGGCGAAGGGAACGGAAGCCGATGATTGGCTGAGTAAGCGTGTGGGGATTTATATATTTTATTTATTATTATTATTATTGGATCTCTAATTTTGATATTTATTTATTTTAATGTGAGGTACATAGGATTCTTTTGGAGGCCCACGTGTACATGTCTATTGTCTCTATAACCCTTAGTTTCATCAAACATTGGATTCTCCTTTTACATGTATTGGATCAATCTTTTTGTTTCTAATATATTATTATTATTATTATTATTATTTTAATATTGAGTGACTTCAATTTTATGTAAATATCAAATTTCAAACATGAAAATTTGGTGTAACCCTTGTAATCTTGTTTATTTTTTTAGGTTTTGCTTACCTTCAGACTTCTATTTTTTTCTAAAATCGTCTAAAATTTATAACGCTTATTGAATAATCAGAAATAATCAGATGTTACTTGAAAATCATCATGTTCTTGATGATGATGCTTCCTCTAGCATTTACGACCGTGGAATCATTTCTTTGAGTAGTATTTAATAGATCGAATTTAATGAACTTTAAATATTTCTGCAGTACCATACAATGTGTTGGGTTTGAAAAGAAAAAAAAAATCAATGATGAGAATTTATAGTTTCGATGTGTAAAGTATCTGCGTGGACAAAATGTGGATGTCTTTATTAGTTTGAATAACAAGTATAGATCTTCGCACGTCACGTTGAGTCTTCAAGTGATACGAGTTTCAACATAATATCACACGATGTCGATTTGGGTATATGTTTATGAATTTCTGCATGCTTATGCTTTTTAGAGACTTCGATATATATACGCAGAAGTTCAGTTATGATGTGTCATGTGGTTCGAGGGTTGTTTGTTGTTTGGTTTAGGTCCATGAAGTTGGGAGAGAGATGCAATTTTGTAGAGTAAATGGGATGTTGGTGGGGAAGATCTCACTGACCAGTATGCATGTGAAGTGTTTGGAGTTAAATTATTAGTTGAAGCTCTCACATGGAGATTGTATCTTTGTCCTCTGATTGCCCCAATAAGAGACTCTTTGTGTAACTTGTACATACTCAGCTCATGTGTCATGGTCATGGACATGATAGGCTATGGACTAGTCACATGGCTCATTAAATAACAACTTAAATACTTGGTATTTGTCAAGAGTCAAAACAATTCTTAATGCACATTAAGACCCTAATCAATCTCTTAATGTGTCCTATGCTTAGACTCTGGACCCTCCTACACTGTCCCCAACTGGGACACTGACGATCTATTATTCCTCTCAAACAATGCTGAAACATAGGACCATTGCATGTACTTAGAGATGTTTCCCATAATCTAATAGTCTTTAACAGCAGTGAATTTTATCCACATTTTAATTTGAAATTTTAAGTAAATATGAGACGAGAAATATTGGAGTATGATGTCTGAATTAGGTTTGTTGGATATGTTTTGAATCGAATCAGGTTCACTGAAATTAACTAGTACAGTGATCTCGTTGATCGATCAGCGAGTCTGTGTCCAATGGCAAACCGCCTGATCTGATGTCCAGGAACGAAGAGGCCCTGATTCAATGATATGCCACGTTTTTCAAATAATTTATCACAATAAACAGTTTGATAAAACTAACTTATAACATTATCTTTTGTTATTTAAGACACGACAAAATTGGAATTCACAATATAAAAATAAACTTGAGTTTATTATCTCTTGAATAACAACTTCATTACTTGGTATTTGTCAAAACAATTCTTAATGGTACATTAATACCCTAATCAATCTCCTATTGTGTCCTGTGCTTAGACTTTGGGACCCTCCTACACTGTCCCCAACTGGGACACTGATGATCTATTATTCCTTTCAAACAATGCTGAAACATAGGACTATTTATGTACTTAAAGATGATTCTCATAATCTAACGTTACAGTCTTTTGCATCTAATTAACAGCTGCGAATTGTTTCAAAGACAACACCTCATCGACTTTAGCCTCAAACATATAGCGGAGAAGTCGTAAGTTCGAAGGTTCATCGAATATGCTTCGAGTTGAATCAAGACTCACTGAAATTAGCTAGTACACTGATATTGCTGACCGGTTAGTGAGTCGGTTTCAAGGGCAAAGCGCCTGATTTGGGGTCCGGGGATGCGAAGAGACCCCGATCCAATAATGTGCCATGTATTTAGAAGGACTTGTCACAATAAATTGTTCAGCAAAACTAACTTTCAACGACGTCTTTTATTTGTCGAGAGACTGTTGAAATTATCGGTACGAGAATAAATCTGAGTCTACGATAAAATTAGGTTTTTTTAATTATTTTTTATCAGAAAAATGTAGTATTATAAATACTATAATAATATTACAACATAAAAATCGTCAATTGGTGTATACAATTTTTCTCTAACGAATCTCTTTTCTTCATACAGTCAGTACATTATCGACAAAATAAATAAAATTTAATATTTTTATTTATTATTTTACTTTCATTATTTGTCTTCGTATTCAATATTTCTCGTTGTAACGTGACTTTAATATTTATTCACATAATTATCAATTTCTCCCTTGAAAGTGGTGCAATATTGAAGGCCATTGGGCATGAAATGGATTCAAAAGATGAAAGATGGGTGATGTGTAGCTTTCCTATTGTCCTCAAGAACACATTTGATAGTTCATTTGTCAGAGCCAATGGACAAATAAAGCAGCAACATTGGCAATGAAGCATAGGAGTTGTCAAGATCATTGAATCAAGACAAAGGAGACTAGATTCACTTGGATGGGCAGATAGGAGCTTGGTACACCAAAATGTCTCCTTATTCACAACCACATGAAAATGATTGCTAGCTTCTTCTCAACAAGCCATGGAGACAAACAATATTTGCAATTCCAGATTTAATTGATGAGTACTCAGAGAGCAAACACATATATTAGTTCTTTGTTGCCACAAAAAATCAATGTAAAGAGTTAAAGAGTGTTGGATACGCCTCGAATCGAATTAGAATTTAATGGCATACATGGCATAACCGAATCGAACCGACCAGAACTGAATTGAACCATCAGGTTCTTAATTTATAGGAACCAAATCCAGAACTATCACGTGAGAAATAGTTTGATTTCGGGTCTGGTTTTGGCTGATTATTTTATGGTCTTGAATTCATGCTCGATTTATGAGCCAAATTAAAAAAAATTGAGCTCGATTAATAGTTGAAAACATTAAATTTACAATTATAAGAGAATACTAATGAGAACTGAATGTTAAGATTCAATTATTACCACTCAATTGAAATATGAAGTTTGCAGGCAAAATAAAAATTAAGGGTAAATAATACATGAGAGATGTACACGTGATGACGCTAATCGGTTCGGTTCTTATCAATTACTCGATAATTATGAATTTTGAGAACCAGAACCAAACCGAAAATAAATGGTTCTTTCAAATTCAGAACAAAACCGAACTATTAACCACAGTTTCAATTTTTCGATTCCAAATCCAATTTGGTTTCTAGTTCAGAACTGGTTTCGGGTCTAAAGTGCCCGTCCTTAGCGGTATGTCAATTAGCAGGTTGGCGGGGAAGAAGTGCATGGTTTGAAAGCCCGGGGGTACGAAGAGACTCTAGACCCAACGATATTTTATGTTTGCCGAAATATTTGTTACACAAACTATTCAAGAAAAGAAGACATGAAACCCTAACCTCATGGGGTACCCAAGATAAACTCAAAACATAAACTAAAACTCAATATATCAAATATCTGTTCAAACTTAAGCAAAACATATTCTAACAATCTAATGCACTTATGTAATGAATGCAGAAGATTTGATCTTATACAGACAGTAACTGTTCATTTGGTTAAGCACAAGGAGATTGATTGTTCAGAAAATATGTTGAATCTAAGCAAAACCATCCAAAATAATTAATTTTGTGTGAGAAACCCACAAAAAAGAACCAGCATGTGACTTCCAAGTTCCAACAGCATATTACAGCATATCCAAAATGATTCAATCCAAAATGACCACAACATGACAAATCAATACCCTAATTTTTGCTGCAACTTTATCCATATGCTTTCCTTAAAGGACTCTAATCCCAAGAAACCTACAATTAGCATACAAATATAACCTTAGATTAGGCTAAAAATAAAACAACAAACAACCCTTTAATCATTCAGAAACAAAATCATGGTAGGAGAATACATGATAAATATGCCTTTAATCTTATCCACAATAACCCAATTTGAATTTGCCTAGCAGAAGAACAAAAACGACACCAAAATGTGTATAGAGTACAGAGCAATATGACACATTTTGGCTGAGGTGAGACATTTAATCCTTGTAAACCCCACATAGGATTCTAATCCCTTACCCATCTGTTGCATGTCTTTTTCTCCTGTAATAATTGGGTCATAGAGTTCCAGATGAGATGGGGACATGGAGAAAAATTAAAGAGGGTAATGGCAGAAGCATAAAATTTAAAGTACTTGGGGGTCTCTTTGAGGATATCAAGGATTCTTCAACAATCACTCAACATGTAAAAGATTCACTCTCTTTTTTCACACTTTCTCTTCCTGCTCACTCATCCATGATCAAGAAAAGAGCATCACTCATAGATAGATCAAGTTGAAGTGATTCAAATTCTGCGAGACGACGAGAGAGCTACCTTTAGCACCACAATGGTGCATGTGGAAAACGATCAGACTCTTGATACTACGATAGAAGCCCAATTCACTTAGGAACTCAAACTAATAAGTGAAACTTCCACAAAGCTTGAAAATAAAGAGTGGAGGAATTGGAGGTGAGTGACTGATGAGTGATGGAGGTGATGAGCCACAGTTCAAACATCATCTCCTAATGGTCTGAAGAGAGTTCATGACCAAAGCAAAAGGATTTTTATGGGCCATGAGGCTTGAAAAAGACTAATGCTAAGAGACAAAGAAATGGGAAGCCAAAACATGAACAATACACTTCAAGCTTTACAATTACAAACCATATGCCTAAACTCCAATGAAAGATTCAAGGCAGGGCAAAAACCAACAATACATAACTGCAAAAACCCAAACAACACATTAAACTTGAAAACCATATAGAAACTTTTCATTAACCATAAAAAAACCCACCTACAACACTACCAAAAACAAAAAAAATGAAAGCTAAATAAACAGAAGAAACCTAAACTAACCTATTTCATAAATATCATATCTTTGTACACCATAATTAGGCTCCTCTTCACCACCCAAAGGATTGAACAGACAAGAGAGAGACCATCAATACAAAGAAAAACCACCACAAAACCTCTACTCCTACCAAGTAATTTCTCTTCAAATTCTTCTCGGTCAGCTCAATTTGCTTTCTCGACATAGAGCTTAAACACAGTCTCCAAATCCGGAGGAGTAAAAAACTCCCTCACCCCATTGTAGTGACACCTCGACGACGGCCTGCGCTTCCTCGGCGCGGGCGGGCACCTCAATTTCTCCGGTATCCTCGTTTCTCTCGCCGTCGGGGTCGTAGACAGACCCTCCTCGTCACACCCTTCATTTTCCTTGTCCCTAGCTTTTGTATTCACCGGTTTCAGAGAAGCCCGAATGGAGATTCCGGCGATAACCCACTTCTTGCCCTCCTTTTCCAGACCCATATCAGCCTGAGACTTCTCAGTAAAACCCATGACCCCAATATAGCAGAACCCAGAAAAAAGCTAACACCTTTACTCTGCGTTTTCAAAAAAAAAAACCCAGAACGAGAAAACAAGAACAAAAAGATGGGGAATTTGATCGGAGAATCGGAACAAGCAAAACGGAGGGGAATTGGAATTTGGAATAAATTTGGAATAAGGGAAAAGGGTTTTTCTTGGTGATTCTGAGGGTTTTAGAGAGGAAAAGAGCAAAGGGGCTTCGAATATTGAGGGAAAAAATAAATGAGAAAGAGAGTGGCGAGTTTTTGTTTTATATATATATATTCGATTCTGATGGCAAAAACCGATCTGTGGGGCTGCCCGGATCTGGTGCGGGCAGGGCAGGGAGGGATTTGAGATTTTGGCGCCAAAAATTTGGGGGGTTTTGGGTTCGCAACGGCTATATTTCCCGCGCTCGGGGTTGATTTCCCGATAATGCCCTTAAATGGCATTATTAATTTCTGGGGCGGGTCAGAGCAGCGACGACGCCCATTGGGCTGTGGTCGCTGCGCCAATTTGACCATCTTTGCTTCGGCATTTTTTGGTGGGCCTTTGAGCTTCACAAAGTGACACCGATCGTACCCATTGGCTCCACAAACACAACCAGCCTCTTTATTTTAAGCACACCGTGTTGTCACTTATTTTATCTATTTAATTAATCCCCTAAACTCGCAGCTAAATTCAAGTTTAATATCATATTATTAATTTCTTTTAAGGTAAGCGAATTTTATTTATTAAATAAAATAACAATTAACTCAACATCTTGTCGGACAGTTGAAGTTACAGATGATAGAATAAACCCATCAGGCCATTACCGTAATACTAACTTTTTTAGTTAAAACGAACCTGACAAATTCGTGAGCTATTTTATCACAAGAACGATGAACAAAAATTTTTATTTAATGATTGTATACATTTGACACATTTTTAAAATTTAGCTTATTAAGTGATTAATTAAATATGATTTGATCAACAATGTCTAAGTAAAATTTAAATTTGGTTGCTCACAGATTTGGAATTTTAAACTAGTTTGTAATGAATAGCTAGTTCGAATCATTTAATAGAGTAAGAAGAACAAAGTGATCAATAAGTCTAGCATTAAATAATAAATAACAGTATAATTGTAACTACATAAAGAACACCCATTAGCCCCTTGTAAAATAAAATTGATAGGAGTATCAATATCGAGGATTACAATAATAAAAAAATATTTATCATGCATTATTGAATAATAAAAATTAAGAATAATGACATTTTGCTACACCTAACTATAGCAAAATGACAGTTTCATACCCTAATTAATGAACTCTCTTTTTAGTACATTGACAATTCTTTTGTGACAACCTACGTTAAAATGACTAAGATACCCTTGTTTTAAGAAACTAATATACCTCTTAAAGGATTATTATGTCTTTGAATTTAATTTTAGATTTGAGGGTATAATTGTAATTGCATCTTAAATATAAACTAAATTGAATCAGAGATAAACTAAATTGAATCGGCTCAATAATGGTTTCTTGAACCAGAGGTAGTTTAGGTATTTTAAACATTTTAGAGGTGAGTTGTGACAAAAAAATTGTCAGGGTACTAAAATAAAGAACTCATTAATTAGGGTATGAAACTGTCATTACTTTATAATTAGCTGTAACAAAATGTCATTATCCCTAAAAAATTATGACATTATTAAGCAAGAATACAAAATATAGTTGAGTATCATAATATTTGTGATGAAGTTTAGAGTTGAATCAGGTTGGAGATGAGTTTAAGCTAGCAATTTAAATTTCTTAAATCCTAACAGAAATATCATGTAATATATCATCCATAACCATATGATTAGAATTAAAGAGCTCATAGATAACGTGAAAAGCCTCCAATCCAACCAAGACTCGATGATAAGCAAAACTCCTAAAATAATCGATAATATGCTGATAAAACGACAACGTTGTACTAAATGAAAACAAAATCGAAAAAAAATATGATAAAGTTTGAGCAGACTGACCTGGCGGTGGAGTGGGTGGGGCCCACGATCCATTGGGGCGGCGAGAGCCATCCAAATGGCTTATCTTAAAACAACGAGAAGCTGACATCGCGCCACGTAGACGATCACGCTGTTCTCAACTAACTAACACACACAATTATTCCACCATCACATGGTTAGGGCCCACACCCTTCTAATCCAATCACCGCCGTCCATTTCATCTCCACCCTTTTCGTTTCACACTCTCGTGGATTGGACGGTCCACAATGTCTCGCCGCCTCTCTCTTGCCATTAACAAAATAATGCACTAATTTCTGCTTATTTTCTTTTAACAGTAATTTTATAGATATTAAAAAATAGCAACAAAAAAACGTGTTAAAATAATAAAATGAGTACAACCAAGGGGTTTCAATTTCTTATATATCTAGGTCGGTGGCTCATGAGCTAGCCAATCATGTTTTAACTAAAATTAGTTGGGATTATACTCGGGGTTTGTCCCACTAACTGTAGTCTTAGCTGCCCGGCTAAATGCCGGGTTAGTTTTTCATTAATTAAATAAATACATATTTACTTTTAAAAAAATTTGTAAAAATTTCAGATTTATTCTAATAACATCATGCCCTAAATCTACTTTTTAACTTTTTTCCATTATGATCACAAGGGAGTTTGAAATCCAAATCTCTCACTAAATAAATAGTGTAAAACTCAAGTCTATTTAATTAGTGTCTAACTTTTTAAAATGCTGTGTACAGCCCAACTCTAACACATTAATTAGTGTGCTTATAAATCTAAAACATAAATTAATATTAAACTCTAAAGTTATATAGTGACCAAAAACAACATTTTTCTAATACACACTATGAGTAAAGATATCAATGAGATAAGAGCAATTAAACTCTAATGTCATTAAAAAAATCATATATCCACACAATGATATAGAATATAATAATGTCTATACGTATATTAAATAATATGTTTGAGGTCATATTAAATATCATAAATATGTCCAATCAAGTTTGGTGCTCAATATTTACCACATTGCATGAAAGTCAAAATAAATCTTGATAAGGATTAAAAACACAAGGCAAAAATAAAAGGAAATACTAACTAGGACTAAGCTAAGATAAACAAAAGAAAGATAAGTATTATGGACACCATGTAGGAGTAGGACCATCACATTTAACTCTCTCTTATCCATCTCATCTTTATGAAACATCATTTTGACTACAAGACTGTGACACCCCCTAAAGCTTCTAGGCCCTTTTCTTCATGTCTACTGTGAATTTATGATTTAACCCATATAAGCAACTACATATTTAACAAAAAATGCATGTTGCAACTTAACAGAAACAAAATAGACCACCAGAATGCAAGAATTATGTTGCAGATCTACATATTGGACAAAAAGAAACACATTCAGACAGATCAAGTACAATAAGGTGAGTTTCAAAAGACAAATTAAAGCTTCTGATTCTTTTCATGTTGTGTTTTGGCAGCAGATGTCTGGTTTTAAACTTAAAGACCCATTTGCTTTAAGTTTCCTTAATGCTACAGCAAAAGGGCCTCTCAAGTTTCAATGCACAAGGAGATTTATCCATGCATGACTGACTGCTTCACAACTGATGAACCTTAAAAGGCAAATAAACTTTCTGTTTCCCAATCAGATTATATACAAAATATATGTTTTTTTTTTCAATTTTTAAAACTAATTTAAGACTATTTGGTTTTAAATTGTGCATTGAACATCAGAGCCAACTTGCAGCTGCCCTCATCACCCAGCAGGGGCGGCGCAAATAGACAGTGATGTTCTGTTTTAGGGGCGGTTTGATTAAGATTGTTTTTTGTTCTTATGCTATGCTGTTTTATACCTAATCTTTGATTATTCTTTTGCTGACCTATATCATGCCAAAGAACAGAATATATGAGCACATATGTACAAGAACAGATAAAGAGATTCAACTTTCACATTATTTAACTGCTCAACTTGCCCCTACTAGTATATAACTAATATATAAAGAGATTGCTTAATCCACATTGTTACTGTTAAAGTCCATTTCACCTTAAATATGCATGCCAGGTAATTGCATATACAAATATTCTAATATCGTGATAAAGTTTGATCCACCTGAAAGTTCAAGTTACGGGTGAAAATTTCAAGATGGTGGATCCAAGAGGGTTAGTTGAAATGACAAACAAGACTCCTATGTGATAGGAGTTTTCCACTAAAGTTGAAAGAAGAAGTCTACAGGCTTGCTAAGAGACCAACATTACTATGTGACAAAATGTTGATCCGTGTTGATGAGTCATATCAATAAAATGAAAGCGTCTGAGATGCGTATGTTTCGTTGAATCGTAAGCTCTTTAAGGTGCTAGTTCAGAGGGCAGAGAATATGGACTTCAGAGTATTAATGAGAGCACAATGACGGCTAAAATAAACGTGGGCAGAAATTATTCGTAACGATTTGAAAGATATTTGTATCACTAAAAACTTGGTAATTGACCGCAGACAGGAGAAAACGTACTCATGTGAATGACTCACTGTAACTTGTTTTTGGTTTGCAGAGCCTACCACAATTAATTGGGATAGGGGCTAAATGGTTCTTGTAAAAATATCAAAATGTGTATAAGTGGGGAGAGATGGTGACAACTTCAACATGAACATACAAGAACAAGTAAATAAATAATTACCCAATAATTTGTTAATCCAAAATTGACTGCCCAATATATCTCTTTTTCATAATGATCATGTATTGGTTTCGTGGATCGATGCAAGTCAAAAATAATTCTTGTGTATGGCAAAAGATAAAAAAGTAGTACCTTACACACTCAGAATCTTTGAAAGAGAATAACCCATATCCAAGAACAGTCCTGCAATTTGGCAAAAGAAAAAAGTGAGGTTATTAAATCCAGCAGCACAAAAATGAATGATTAGAAGACGACAAGTACCTAACAATAAAAAAGGGCATAGAAAGGACTGTAGATTCAAACGGACTCTCTGGTCTGGCATCATGAAACAATAATAGAACAATTCAACTATTTCAATTTTCAAGCAAAACCCTCCATTGTTACTATTTTTTTATCTGAAACATCAGATGACAGTTCAATTCTTCTTCCGTGAAAATGAGCTGAAATCCTGAATCAGAATGGACTGTTGGTTTGGGGCACCTAAGGGTGGGACCCTCCAAGGTGGCAAATCTGACTCTATTATACAAATTATGCATAATAAACACAAAATTCCACCATGCACCATGTTGTGGTGTTAAATCTTGATTCTTTAAATATCCTTGTCAATATCAATGTCATGACAGAACAATCAACACACTATTTGAAAAAACTGGCTTATATTTCCAAATATCTACTTCAAAAATTTATTGCTATCAACAACCAAAACCGAATTTGAATACCTTCAAACTTGACTATTTCTATCTGTCATGACCCTAATCTATGCTCAGTAGCATTAAACCAGCTTCAGAAAGGCCGCTTTCACAGTTTGGTTCATCAGATCCATCATGTTTTTTTATCGGCAGTAATTTTAAATAACAATATCGGGAGAATGAGGATTAGAACTAGCGACATCGCGTTTATTACACGAGTTCTCTGCCGCTTCACAAGAAAACGGCTTTAACGATGGGAAAATACAGTAAACAGACATGTTCCACATGCAGGCCTCTGGGTAATTTCTACAGTAAGCAGACATAAAATGGGTACAATTTCCTGTAGTTTGGGGATCTACTTGAGACTGTTAATATGACGAGATCGAATAGTCTGCTAAAAGAAGTAGAGTTTCACAAGAAACCTTACAGAGCAAAATATGACAGAAGGAAATTGATAAAAGTTAGGCTGTTTTTTTTGCTGAGAGGTAACATCACAATGATAATTGAATGTGCAGTTCCATAAAAGCAGAACTTATCTACGTGGGCATGTGAGAGATCTCAATCAGGTAGGACCATGCACTTGCTGGCCAACTCATCAATTTCTTAGCAAATAACAAGTGGCAATTTGTCACTTCTAGCTCACTTTAGCAGCATATCTATCAAGACATTAAAAATCTACAAACCACAGTTTTGAAGCTCACCATATAGCTAGAAGAATTTTCTGCACAGCATTAGACGCTAAACTAGCTTTTGATCTCTGGATCGAGAGAAAGCTCCTTCATGCTGTTTCACCTGATCAAATTCTCCTGCAAGATTCATGACGAGCGGAACTTATAATCAAGAAGGCGTATTAATCACGGTATGTAAGATCAGCTGCTCAAGTTGCTGTGTTTTTTTAATCTTGCGTATTCTAGATGTCGCGATGTTTGTAGGTGAAGATTATTTTCTCAGAATATGCAGTAACTTAGGACCTTGATCATTATAAAATGTTTCTGGGTTGTTATAATCATAAGAAAGCTTCTGCAAATTGTATGCAATCACAATAGATCAAAAGGTTTGCAATATCATATCTTACATAACATGACAGGATTATTATCATAAGCCTCTATTATCAATAAAGCAGTAGCCAGTAGGACAAGAACAAATCAGTATCTCAAACTACAGGTTAAGCGAAACTCAAAAGCAAAATTTGGTAGGCAGAGATAGAGTTTCTTGAACAATATGATCAAGAGATATACTCTGATCCTTTTTATTGATATTTATTGTCGTCCACTTTTAATTAGAAGAAACTCATATTACAGCATGGATTGAGTAGAGTTATTTCTATTCATATTGATCCACAATAAAATCATAAAGAAAAAACATTTCCAGTAATAAAAACAGTAAGAAGGCACACAAGTACTAATTATTATAGGAACATGTGTATCTTGTAGGAGATATATGGTGTGACATCCCCATGAGTAATCTCTATATATATTAAGGTTGATCTCAAGTACAATAAAATCAATTCTAAACCTAAATTAAGGGTTCAACTTACTTAAAGTGAATGTCCTAATAAGTTGAACGCTCAATTTTGGGAAGTTGACATAATGACTTAAAACTAACTGCATAAAACAGCTCAAACACTAAATGTGGGAAGTTGACATAATGACTTAAAACTAACTGCACAAACAGCTCAAACACTAAATGCACTAACACATAGTTGCATCGTATTCAATTTCTGTTTTGACGACACCTATGATAATGCTTTGATCATTTACAATGAGCATGTGGCAAGCTGATGGTTCATTTTGATAACATTTTGTTGAGAATGTAAATTGTCTAAACTACAGAAATAGTAAGGAATAGAAAAGATGTAAAGCCTCTCTATCCATACTACCCAACTTCCCAAGTACCACCTACCATTTTCTTGATAATTGACAGCAAAGTTTCTTGTTATGCAGAAAACGGAGCAAGAAGAAGGATGTTTGAGCAAACAGTCCAGCGGAGCTGTCGGTGATTTTTCACCTGTGGGATTGGAGAAATTGAAGGGGGGATCAAATCAACCTCTTGAAAATGTTGAACACTCTTCGGGAATAGAATGCTCGGAAGCACACAGTGACGAGGCTGAAACTGTTATTTCTGTCATCAAAGGCAACATTGGAATGTCAGAGGGGGGGAGTATTCTGGAATCGACCTCAGCTACCAATGCTGCTTCTGAAGAAACGAGCAGAGGTCCAGAACATCATCATGATGCTTCAGAGCACCAGAACATTTCAAAAGATGAGAAAATTGTTGAGATTGTAGCAGAGAATGTACATCACGATGCTTTAGAAACCACTACTCATAAAGCGAAGACAGAAAGCCAGAGTCTCAAGGTTGTGGGAGGGGAAGTTTCTGAATCGATGCGTGAGAGGACCATGGGTGAAGGTAAAGAAGCCTTACTTCATGGCTCTGATTTGGCAGTTGAGAATTTAAATGGGGAAGCTGAAATGGTATCAGACGCTTGTAACAAAGATACAAACGTGAAAAGTGACTCGAGTAATGACGCACCACTTGTTCAGAAGGAACTAGTTGAAACAAGTTTGAGGGCTGAGGAGCAAGTGTCAGAGAAGTCCAAGGATTCAGTTGGTGAAGAAACGGATATTGAAGCAAACATACCAAGAGAAAAGACAGAAGATGAGAAACAAGAGAAAGAGAATGCAACATGTGATATTACTGAAGATGAATCCATCTCAACAATAGCAGCAAGTTCAAGTATTCAGAACAAAAATCACACGATATCAGAAATTGGTGAGAATGGAAGGGACAAGCTTGATGGGCCATCTGTCTCACTGGAAACAGGCAGGGTGAGCGTACATGAAGCTGGGCTTGAAGGTCAGGCGATTGGGGAAGTCGCCAATTTTTTGTGCGATAAAGAGAGTCAAGACACAGGTGTTACAAGTGAGCATGTGAAAGACCTAGCTCAGGTTCACAGACAAATGCAACCTAATAATGACTTGGAAACTTTCACTGACACGGAGATAGAGGAGATGTGCCTACAGATAGAAGAGAACCTTTCCACTGTCAAGGAGATAGAGGAGATGTGCCTACAGCACCAGGTCTCAGAAACTCAGCCAGGGGACATCAAGCACAGTCCAGAAGAAGAACAAAATGAAGCTTTTCAGGGAACTGCCCAAAATGATAGCATTGCAAGGGGAAAAGGTACAGATGATGAGCACCCTGAAGCAAAATTTGCTAGTTCAGTCCTGAAATGTGAGGAAGCTGAGCAGAGCAAAGAAAGGGATCAGTCTTCACGTGAAAATGTTGACAACTTCACCTTGAATGAAGAAGAGAAAACCATTGAAAAAGGCATGGAGGAAAATTACGGAGAAGATAAATCAACTTGCACAGACGACATCGCTGAGAAGGAAACTTCTATAGAAAAGGTCAGTACAGCTTAGAAAGATATTCCAATTTTAATAGAACTTAAAGCCTTATCAATACTCTGTTTTCCTTCTTTTTGTTTCCTATTTTTGTTTTTGGGTAAAGGTTTATAACTTAGGCTACCATTAATAGATATCAAATATTTGGCTAATGCTCTTACCTGTTACTCGTTTCTTAACAGATTTTTCCAGATAAAGAGAATGAAACTGCAGATGTTGAAATGTCTAACAGAAATTTTGGTGATATTCATGTTCCACATTCATTAGTTGATGAAACAACAGGAGTGGAAGGAGAAGATCATGAGAAAGGCTCAAAACTCGAGACAGAAGAACGAGCTCCTGAATTGAGTGGAACATCTATGGAAGAGGACAAGCATATTGGAAATGAACTTGAAGCAAAACAAAGCACAGAGAATATAGAGTTAGAACAGATATCTACAGAACAAGCAATTTCCTTGGAACTCAGCACAAGAAAAAGTGAAAGCAACGAGACATTGGACAACAAAGGAAACTCCCATGACAAAGATGCTGAGGAGATCACAGAGGATACAAAGGAAGAAGCAAAGGTTGATAGTTCATTCTTGTTGCGTGAGGAAGATATGCAGGGCAAAGACGAGGACCAGCCTATGGAAGAGGTTTCAGAAATAACCAATGTGGCAAACATTGACAAATTTAAAACCATTGAGGCCTTAGAACATGATAGCATGGAAAACTCGAAGCATGACTTTGTGCAGCAAAATGAACTGGTAGTAGAGAAGCCACAGATACACTTGGACGTGGTAGCTGAGGAGAATGAAACATCTCCGAGAGAAGATGTCAGTGGTTCCGCCTTAGCCATAGAGGAGGGACTCGTCAAAACTCTCGATAAAAACTTGGAGGGAAAAGACGAGGAAGAGAAACCATCTGACACAAATAAAGCCGAGAAGGTCAGTACAATTTTTAAATTTGTTTTTACATTTTGGCCTTCTCATAGATTGTCGTGTTATCCCTTTCCCCTTCTTTTCTGTGCTTTTATTTTAGGACAGGGCTCTTAACTTCAGATTACATTCAGGTAAACTAAATATTTTAATGATTCTCTACCCTTTTTACACAACTTTCTACAGATTGATGTGGAGGAGAAGAGCCAAACAGCAGATGATGAATGTTCGAAGGGAAATTTTTATGATACAGATGTTCCACATTCATCAGTAGATGAAACAATTCAAGCAGAAAGCGAAAATCTTGATGGCGTCTCAAAATTTGAACAAGGAGAACAAGATCATGAACGGAATGAATCTAAGGAAGATGACAAACATATTGGAGACAAACTTGAAGCACACCGAAGCACAGAGAGTACAGATCTAGAAGGAACATCTATACAAGAAGAAATTATGATGGAACTGAACACAAAAGAAGGTGAAAGCATAGAGACATTGGGCTACAAAGGAAACTTAGACGTCAAAGATGCCGAGAAGAACATAGAGAAGACAAAGGTAGAAGCAAAGCTAGATAGTTTTTCCACGCTGTGTGAGGAAAGTATGCACGGCCAAGGGAAAGATCTGGCTATGGAAGATGTTTCAGAAATTATCACTGAGAAGAACATTGATAGCTCCAAAACCATTGAGGTGGCAAAACATGATAACATGGATGTCTTCGTACAACAAAATGAGCCAGTAAATGAAGAGCTCATAAAATCCTTGGATATAGCATCTGATCAAGGGGATAAAACAACAGCTTCAAATGAAAATGTTGACAGCTTCAGCTTCATAGAAGAGAAGCAACCCATCAGAACCATTGAAGAAAGCATGGAGGCAACAGACAAGGAAGACAAACCAATTGACACATTCAACCAGGTCTCCGAAATTCAGCCATGGGACATCAAACACATTCCAGAAGAACAACAAAATGAAGCTTTTCAGGGACCTACCCAAAATGATAGCATTGCAAGGGGAAAAAGTACAGATGATGAACACCCTGAAGCAAAATTTGTTAGTTCAGTCCTGAAATGTGAGGAAGCTAAGCAGGGCGAAGAAATGGATCAGTCTTCACATGAAGATGTTGACAACTTCACCTTGAATGAAGAAGAGAAAACCATTGAAAAAAACATGGAGGAAAATTATAGAGAAGAAAAACCAGCTCACACGGACGATATCGCTGAGAAGGAAACTTCTATAGAAAAGGTCGGTACAGCTTTGAAATGTATTCCAAATTTAATAGAACTTTAGCCTTATCAATACTCTGTTTTGCTTCTTCTTTTTTCCTATTTGTGTTTTTGGGTAAAGGTTTATAACTTAGGCTACCATTAATAGATATAGAATATTTGGCTGATGCTCTTCCCTGCTACCATTTTTTAACAGATTGTTCCACCAGATGAAGATAGTGAAACAGCAGAAGTGGAATTGTCAAACAGAAATGTTGATGACATTCATGTTCCACGTTCATTAGTTGATGAAATAACACAAGTGGAAAGAGAAAATCCAGAGAAAGCCTCAAAACTCGAGACAGAAGAACGAGTTCCTGAATTGAGTGGAACATCTATGGAAGAGGACAAGCATATTGGAAATGAACTTGAAGTAAAACAAAGCACAGAGAATACAGAGCTAGAGCAGATATCTGCAGAAGGAGCAACTACAAGAAAAGGTGAAAACAACGAGACATTGGACTACAAAGGAAACTCACATGACAAAGATGGTGAGGAGATCACAGAGGAGACAAAGGAAGAAGCAAAGGTTGAAAGTTCGTTCTTGCCATGTGTGGAAGATATGCAGGGCAAAGATGAGGACCTGCCTGTGGAAGAAGTTTCAGAAATAACCAATGGGAAGAACATTGACAATTTTAAAACCATTGAGGTCTCAGAACATGATAACATGGAAAACTCTAAGCGTGACTTTGTGCAGCAAAATGAACTGGTAGTAGAGAAGCCGCAGATATCCTTGGATGTGGTAGCTGAAGAGAATGAAACATCTTTGAGAGAAGATGTCGGTGGTTCCACCTTAGCCATAGAGGAGGGACTCATCAAAACTTCCGACAAAAGCTTGGAGGGAAAAGACGAGGAAGAGAAACCAACTGACATAATTATAATGGAGAAGGTCAGAACAATTAAAAAAAAATTAAAATTCCCTTTCTTTTCTGTGCTTTTATTTTTGATCGGGGCTTATAACTTCAGCTTACATTCAGGTAAATCAAATATTTTGCTGATTCTCTACCCTTGTTACACAACTTCATACAGATTGATGCGGAGGAGAAGAGCCAAACAGCAGAAGTTGAATGCTCGAAGGGAAACTTTGGCGATATAGATGTTCCACATTCATCCGTAGATGAAACAATTCAAGCAGAAAGTGAAAATCTTGATAGCATCTCAACATTTGAACAAGGAGAACAAGCTCGTGAACAGAATGAATCTAAGAAAGAGGACAAACATATTGGAGACAAACTTGAAGCAAACCAAAACACAGAGAATATAGAGCTAGAGCAGACATCCAGAGAAGAAGAAATTATCATGGAACTGAACACAAGCAAAGGTCAAAGCATGGAGACATTAGACTACAAAGAAAACTCAGATGTCGAAGATGCTGAAAAGAACATAGAGGAGACAAAGGAAAAGGTAAAGCTTGACACGCTGTGTGAGGAAGGCATGCATGGTCAAGGCAAGGATCTGGCTATGGAAGATATCTCAGAAATCATCACTGAGAAGAACATTGATAGCTCCAAAATCATTGAGGTGGCAAAACATGATAACATGGAAGTCTTTGTAGAACAAAATGAGCCAGTAAAGGAAGAGCTTAAAAAATCCTTGGATATAGCATCTGATCAAGGGAATAAAACAACAGCCTCAAATGAAAATGTAGGCAGCTTCACCTTCGTAGAAGAGAAGCGATCCATCAGAACCATTGAAAAAAGCATGGAGGCAGCAGACGAGGAAGACAAACCAACGGACACAAATGACATCACTGAAAAGGAATCTTCAGCAGAAAAGGTCAATTCTAATTTGTTATAATTTTAGACTTCTGCTCTACTCTTTTCTTTGTCTTCCTTTTCACCCTATCTTGTTTTGGAGTGAGGGTCTATAACTTAGAACATTACTACATAATAAACATTGGACTGATGCTCTATCACTGTTACCCAATTTCCCGCAGATTGATACGCATGAAGATAACCAACCTGCAGAAGTCGAATTTTCAAACAAAATTGTTGGTGATACACACATTCCACGTCCATGTGTTGATGAAACAACGCAAGTGGAAGGTGAAAATCCTCAGAACATCTCTAAACTCAAGCAAGAAGAACAAGCTCATGAATTGAATCAAGCATCTATGGAAGAGGATAAGCATATTGGAAACGAACTTGAAGAAAACCAAACAGCAGAGGATACAAAGCTAGAGCAGATATTAGCAGAAGAGACGGCTGCAATGCAACTGAACACACAGACATTTGAAGATACAGAGACGTTAAACTCCGAAGGAAGCTTAGATGTCAAGGATGCTGAGAAGAGCATAGAGGAGATAAAGAAGAAAGAAGATTGCAGTATAGAGAGAACCAAAATCAATACAAAAGGCAAGTAGTTACAAATGTCCCAAATTCATTTACACGACAGTGCACACTACTAAAGGAAATAAACAATGCACAATACAGATGAACTATATAAAAAATATAAGTTCAAATCAACAAGGTAGTGATCAAAATGTGTGGACAGTCAAATACTACTCAAATCTCATAAAGAGTCGTCCATCCTGGAGTGATTATACTTGATAAAAGAATAGTAGGATATGCAACAGAAAGGCAGCACCAAAGTTCTGAAAGTCCACAACATATGCTAACCATTTAACAAATATTGACCAATGTATAAGAGAGAGAGCAGTTTGATCAGTAATATGATTGTCTTACTCTCTTGGAACAGGTGGCGAAAATGAAGGTGTGGCTAAAGAATATGCCCCAGCTCTTGCCTTAAGAGCAGAATGCACAATAGATGAGAAAGCTGAGCCAAGCCTCCCTGCAGAAATTGAAGAAAGAGAACGAAAATCGATTTGTGAAGGCAAGAGTAGTGAGCGGGAGGAAGATGTTGAGAACATTAAAAATTCAACGGTCTGACTGAAATATTAATACAGATACACCTTGAATTTACATCTTCCTGCTCGTATCAGCATAAAACCTTCATGTTTCCCATCACAGGTGCATCCTAAAATCACAGATAGAGGGGAGGTAACAAAGGAGCAGACAATTGAAGGTGATGTTACATGCTCATCACCAGAGCCAGTTGAAGAGGGAAGAATGGAATCTCGAGACAATGAAAAAGAGGAAGAAGAGGGCACAAATGAACAGATCATAACGGAAGCTACAGAAACAGTAAAGTTTGCAGGAGTAAAAGAAAATACTGAAGAAGTACATGCTGCCAAGGAACAGATCATAACGGATGGAAATGATGGAGTCAGTTCCCGAGATGTTATTCTAGAAGATTCAGTTTACTTACAGGATGACGAGGACACCGAGAAGAGTAAAAAAGAGGTCAGCTTACCTTCTATACGAGATTAATCAGCTCTTCATGAAAGTTTAGTTTTAAAGGTCATTCATTAATCTTTAGACATAATTCCTTATGCATATTTTCAGGAATTGGAGAATGAAGCAGGAGGAAGTATTTCATGTTTCACAAGTCAGGATGACCAGAGTCTTGATACTTCCTTGGTGAAACAAGAGGAAAGCTCTCAGGTCCATGATCTGAACAAGAGTCCTATTGTAGCTATAACAGAGGGAAAAAGCTACGAGGAAAAAACTCCTGCTGAAGACGGAGACAATAATGTGCTGATGGAGGTTAAACAAACCACCAACGCTGAAAATGATACAGAAAAAGAAGACTCCAAGGAACATGTCATAAATCAAGGAAACTATGAAGACCTTTCTCTAGACTCTGTTGGAGAGCCACTTGTAGATGTTCCACACAATGAGAAGGAAATGGAGAAGTCTAAGAAAGAGGTTAGCAGGACTGTAAAATACAAAGCTTACACAAACTCCATAGAAAAGTTTAACATGTGTGGTATCTGGTAATTCGAAAGCCTGATACATTATGCAGACTTTTCAGGGGTCAGAGAATGTGGCAGTAGATGCAAGCATCACTGATAAGACAAGTCATGATAACCAAGACCCTCAATGGATATCTGATACTACCTTCGTGGAAGCAGAAGAAAGTCTGCAGGAAGACAACATGTTCAAGAAACCAATGGAGGATAAAAGAGACGACGAAAGGCATTTTGTGGCGACAGAAGAAAATGCTTCAAGTACAACTGTGGAGAAAATTACAAACACAGAAGAAGAGGTCATTCAGAACGCTGAAAAAGTTTCTGAGGAAACGACGAAATGGGAAGAAACAAAAATCCTAGATGATGTCACAGAAAATGAAACGGTAAAGGAGGATGTTAGAGTTGACTAAAATGCTAAATTATTTCATATCTCCTTTTCTTCGATACCATGAAGGGGTCAGTTACTCAAGGCATGTTTCAGTTAATGACACCATACTCTTGCTGCAGGATATCAAAACAGTACCTGAGGCATTGAAGGACAGCAAAAGTACTGAAAGAAATTTTTTGGAATTAGATTCCCCAAATGTGAGATGCTATATTTATTTGTTTTCCTCCTACATGTTGTGAATTTTCCAAAAAGTACCTTCGGTCTACAAATACATCAATGGATCCTGAAAACAATTCTATCCTCTGCATTGTGGATAGCCTCTTTGTGCAACTTATAAGGATACTGAAAAGGCACTGTGTCCTCACAGTCGGTTCCCTAATCTAAATAATAAACCATTTTCTAATTTTATTTATTTATAAATAAAGAAATTGATCCTAAGTGATACGCATTATCGGGTATGCAGATGCTTGAGACAACTAGTGCTAGTGAAGAAACCAGGGAACACAATGAACGTGACGATGTGAAGGACATGTCTCCAAAGTCCACAGAGATAGAAACAACTCCAGATGACTCCAAAGAAGATAAGGTAGACATGACTTTAAGCCTAAAACTTATGATCCTTGTTTGATCTTATTCCAGTTCCAACTGTAGCTAATTCCTTATATCCTTGAATCATATTCAGACTCGTCATTATTGTGCAGGCCTGTAAAGGATTGGATATGGAAATTTCAAATATGATTCCTGAAAAGGAAAGCATATCAATAGAGGCTATTGCAGAACTTTCACCGTTAGTTGCAGAAGAAGCAATCAAGGACAAGTCAAAGGATGACAAAAACAACATGATGGATTTCAACGAAGAGGTCAATCCTACATACAAAATCCAAATCTGTTTCTAAATTTTTAGTGTTAAGTTGCTAATACAGAAGTTTATCTACTTATCAGGCTAACACTGGAGATCAAGTAATAATAGAACAGACCAAAAATACATCTCCAGTAGAGGCAAAAGAAACTGAAACATTTGAGGATATGAGAGAGACAAATAAAGATATTGATACCTTCAACACGGCCGAAGCATTGGAAGAAGCACATCAAGTAGCTGGGAACAAAAGCATTCTTGAATCCTTTAACTCTGAGCTGCCTGAGACAGAGATTAAAGAAGGAACTTTAGAGGAAGAAAAGTCCACTAGTGAGAACCCATCAGATGTCATGCTAGCAGATACCCTTCAAGATTCTTGTATGATGCCATTGGAAACACATGATCCCATGACAGTAGAAGAAAGGGATGAAACACAGGAAAGAGATGAACCCGCATGTGAAACAGCAAAGCCTCTGTATAGTGTGCAGACAACAGGAGAGAAATCAATGCAAAAGGAAGATGAACTCACCAGCCGAAGTGTTGTCCATGAAGTAAGGCCATCAGATGTTGTGGAAAAAAATGGAAATGAAGATGTGCAAATGCATTTGGATGTAGAGCAACACATTTCTCCTGAGCCACAGACAGTAAGTTTAACAGCCCATTTCAATTCTGTCTATATTATGTAAATTTTCTCTTCGGTATTGATTACGTGCTATAAAAATTGCACAGTTAGGAATGATTTAAATCCCAGGAAAACAAAATGCTCACTCATAAGTTCATATTTTCTATACTAGACCAAACAACCCTTTTTACTAATCAATCAGTATGGAACAGAATCTTCAATCAACTAAACCTGATGAGAAGCTTGACTACACCTCCAAATTAGTGGCTGAAGATGAAAGCACCGTAATGCTACCTGAAAAGGACCATGGTCAGAGTGATGAAAACAACAATATAGCTCAGGATCACAATTGGAAATTTGTTGAAGAACAAATCATCAGACAGCAGTTTACAGAAGGGGAAAGGGAAAGGGAGACAGAAGAGAACATAGAGCCCAAATCTAAGGATCAAGATCATATTGATAACACAGAAAACCAAAAGGAGAATGCTCATGCAATTGCTTTCACCGATGAGGTTAGGCTAAACTCTTATATAAGCATATTTTATCATACACAAAATAGCTTCCCTAGTTATTTTAAGTATATTGATGTTATCTGCTGAACAGGTTCACAATGGGATACAGAAAGATGATGAAAGTGAAAACTTCAAAGAAAAGATCACAGAGGAAGAGAACATGAAAGAGGGGCATATTGCATCTCACGATGTTGCAACAGTTGATAAGGTCAGATTGATATTGATAGAGGCTACCATTAAAAACTGTGTTATTTTTCCTATTTCTTCTCTTCGTTGTCACTAAATTTGGAAAATGGGTTGTTGAATAGGTGGAAGTCTTTGGTACAATATCCACCCAGTACCTTACAAGGGAAGATAGTGAGCAGAAAGAACCAGAGAGCTCGGAGAAAGAGATTATAACTATGGAAGATCCAGAAGCCAAAGAAATTAACACAGACCAAGGAGTTTCTAACGCAAGTTCAAAACATGAAGTTCAGGGTGTAAAGGAATCCCTTGAAAGCGGACCTGAGGAAAAACTAAATGCATATGCAGACAAACCTGAGACGGCTGTGTGCAGAGGAATACTAGAGTCAAGATTAGAGGAAACACAGTTGGATGACAAACCAGTAGAGGCCTTCAATAATATCCAAGATGAAAAAGTTCTTGAAACAACTGAGCCTAGTCTACATGGCAATGAAGTTGACAGCGTGAAGCTTGAAGAAAGCAGCCAAGATTGGGTATCTCAACTCTCAGCTTTTGATCACAATGAAGCAGAGAAAGAGAGCATAATTGTAAGAAATTCAAAAGCAAATGAAGTTAAAAGAAGCCAAGAAGATTCCAATACACTTTTGGAGTCCGAAGATCACATTTTAAAAGAAACTGCTGCACATGAAACTGACACAACAGAGACCTTTGTTAATGCCTCAGACGACAAAGATCTGGAAACAAGTGAGACTAGTCTACATGGTGATGAGGTTGATAATGTGAAGGATGGGACCAGCACTGACTTGGTATCACAAGTCACAAATTTTGATACTGAAAAAGAAGAGAAAAAGAGTGTAAGCATGGAAGATCCAGAAACATCTGAAGAAAGTTGTGTAAAAGAAACTCATGATAAACTGACCGAAGAAAAGCTTGATGCAGCTGAAGCTGTTGCCACTGTGAAAACAGAAGCACCAGAGACAAGGTTCGGGGAGTCCCATTTGGATGACAAGTTAATAGAGGACTTCCATGTTATCTCAGATGAAAGAGTTGCGGTAACAGCTGAGGCCAGTCTGCATGGTGATGAAATCGATAGCATGAAGCTTGGAGAGACCAGCTCCCATGTAGTTTCTCAACTCTCAACTTGTGATCATGATAAAACAGAGGAAGAAGAAAGCATCATTGTGGAAGATCCAGAGCACACCAGAAGCCGAGCATTTTCAGATGCTTCTTTAATTTCTGAAGATCATGATGTAACACAAGCTGGGGAAATTGGAGCTGATAAAAATCAAACCACAGAAAAGCTTGATGCAGACAAAGGTGACAAAACTGCAAGAACAGGTGAAGCAGAGACAAACATGGTAGAAGCCAAACCAGATGACAAGCCTGCAGATGACTTAATCATTACCTCAGATAAGAGATCCCTGGAAACAATTGAAGTAACCGAGGCTCATGCTCACGGTGACAAAGTTGATAGCATGGATCCTGAAGAGACCAGCTACGACTCAGTGTCTCAACCCCAAGTAATTGATCATGAGAATGTCAAGCAAGGCAGTCTAAGTGTTGAAAACACAAATGAAGACAAAGTTGAGGAAAGCATTACTGCAGAAATTCCAGGAGCAACTGAAGTTCAGGAAACCCACATATTTTCGGATGTAGTCTTTGTCTCCAAAGATGAGGCTAAAACAGTAGAGCCAAGCATCATGAGAGCCCAACTAGACGACAAGCCCGTGACACCCTTTACCAGTAACCCAGATGAAAAAAGTCTACAAGCTATAGAAATGGGTGAGACAACTCTTCAAAATGAAGAAACTGGCAACACAGAACTTGAAGAGAGCACTTCTGACGGGGAGTTTATACTCCCGGATATTAATCATGGGAATAGAGATAAAGGAAGTGTAGCTGTAGATGAAGACAAAGTTGAGGAAAGCAAACTGTCTTCTGATGCCGTTTCTGAATCCAACAATCAGGGTGGTCAAGTGGATGAAACTGGGAAAGGCCAAGCAGCAGAAAAGCTGTGTGCAGATCAAACTTTTGAAACTGTGACAGACACAGAAGCAAGCTTGGAGGATGCTCAGCTAGACGACAAAGTTCAGAAGCCCCTTACCACTACCAATGATGAAAGTAGCATGGGAATAACTGGAACAGCAGAAGCTAGTCTACAAGGTGAAGGAGGTCACAAAATAAAGTTTGAGGAGACCACTTCTAACTTAGTGTCTCAACTTCCAATTTCTGGCAGCAAGAATGCAGAAAAGGAGAAGAAAGCTGAGGGAACTTGTGATGCATATATAGTTGAAGAAACAATAATAGCTTATGATGCAGTTAATGAACTCAAGGATCGTGATGGTGAAGAAACTGGGAAAAGCCTAATCATGGAAAAACTAAATCCAGATGAAACATTTGCTACTGTGACAGACATTAGTGAAGAAACAAGTCTGGAGGAAGCTAAGGAGAGTCTGCTAGATGACAAGTATGTCAATGCCATTACCAGTACCCCAGACGAGAAAAGTCCAGAAAGGACTGAAGCTCTACAAGATGAAGTTGAAACAATGCAACTTCAAGATAACTCCTCCAACCTCTCAACAAATACAGAGGAAGACAATCTCAGTAAAGGAAATCTGGATGAACGACTTAAGGAAACCAAAGAAGGTTCAGATGCAGCTTTGGAGTCTGAAGTGGATCGTAAAAGAATTGAGAGAACAGGCAAAAGCCTAGTTGATGATAAGATTGAGAATGAAACTGTTGCAGGCCAGATTCTCACAGCAGAAAAAAGAGAAGAGCAACTTCAAATATCAAACATTGCATTACCCGTTGACGAACAAACACATAGAGGTACCACCACAATCAATAAGTTAGAAGAACAAGAAAGCATGAAGAAAGTGAAAACACTGGAAGATCATTCAAATACAATGGTATCCGAAGAGCCCTGCTTGCAAAAGGAAGAAGATGGAAAACTCAAAGCTGCTACTCGAGGAATCGAACTCAGTAAGGACCTACAGAGGGACAGTCCAAGTGTAGTATGTGAGGGAGAAGCCAGATCTCTTGATGGAGCTTTTAGATTGGAAAAGCAAGAGGAAGAAGCTGAGTTTAAATATGTTAGCTCTCCATCAGAAAGCGAGCAAGCAACAGAACTGACAAGACCAAGCAAGGAAGATCCTGTTTCCAAGTCTGAGACAAGTGAAGGGTCTTCCAAGTCCGAGGCTGAAATTCACAGTCATGAAGCATTCACAAAATCAGAAGATGCTGAAATCGTAGAGATGATAAGTGACGTGACAAAAACTGATTTGAGGACTGAAGAATATCACAGAGCATTTGAAGGAAGTCAAACCACAAACATTGAAGTTCCTTCTGAAAAGGTTAGAGGCAGAGATAAACTGAAATTTACATACATTTCTGTCATTTAATTTTATCCTTTCTTGTTGTTTGTCTGCAAATACTTGTATACTTGTGTGCTACCATAAATAACTCCACTAAAAAAACAGGTCAGTGAAAAGGAAGTTGTCAAGGGCCAACAAGAAAAACTCAATGCTGTAGAAGTTCCAGGAGACAATGTAGACAAAGTACCTCAGGCCATAATACATGACGATGGCACTCAGAATGAAGAGGTAAGATGTCTACTTGACCACTAGGCCAACCCTACTGGGCTTATATGTATGTTATCTTTTCAGGGTTTTCCCCCGTGTAAACTGAAGGTTTTATGTATTATGCAGTTTATTGAGGAAAGTAAGAACCCTCACACTCACGAGAATAGAGGAAAAGGAATTGAGACTGAAGATAATACTTTCGAGGACTCTGGCATGATATCCATGAAAGATGAAACAGATACAGAGAGGTTCCCAGATGAACCTGGAAGAAAGGATAGAGTTGGAGCAACGATCAAGTCAAACCTTGAAAATGCGAATTGTCAAATAATCTCTGGAAACAGCACTGGGAGTGCATCTCTCATATATCAGGTAGGTTACAATATATATCTTATATACATTGCAATAAGATATTAAGTGAACTTTATATACGTTACATAGTAGCACAGATCAAAATTAAAATTGCATCTCAACTGTAACAGTTAAAGTGATCTTGATTGTCACGCAGTTCATGCAGAAGAAATTCAACTCAATTAGCTTAGAGACAATGCTCCACTAGACTATACATCACATAGGATAATTATATTACTTGAATGATTTGTGTTGAATTTCTAAAATAGAATTCTATTATTGAGAATAACTTGATCATAAATTACAATAGAAGGTTCCTTCATATAAGGAACAATAGGAAATAAACCACACTAGGAAACATAATACGAATAGGAAACCCTAATTAATTAACTATTCTAACACTCCCCCTCACGTGCAAACCGTGTAACACAAGTCTTGCACGTGAAGCAAGAATAATAGGAAAGCTAACATCTTCAATCATGCCGATTATACGGACATGAGAACAAGTGATTTTTAAGAAGAATCACTAAAACTTTTCAAGCAGCTACGTCATATAATGACAGTGCGGCAACTCGTCGCATAACAACGCTGCAAGATGATTTTAAGATTAATCACCAAACTTTTCAAGCAACCACGTCATATAATGACGGTGCGGCAACTACGTCGCATAACGACGGTGCAAAAGTGATTTTTAAGAAGAATCACTAAACTTCCTAAGCAACTACGAAGAATCACTAAACTTCTTAAGCAACTACGTCGGTGCGAAACAATTTCTAGCAACTACGATGGTGCAAACTCAGCAAAATCAGCGGAGCAGAAAACTTGGCAAAGTAGCATCAAAGGTGTGTGGCGGCGCGTGACACTCACGCACGGCTGACAGAGACGGGAGGACAATCAAATAGGAGCATCAAAGGCGTGTGGCGGTGCGTGGTACTCACGCACGGTTGACAGAGACGGGAGGACAATCAAATTGGCTGGACTTGAGCTGCAGAAGCTTCACTTGCCGGCGGTGATGACAGAAAACTCCTCAAACTGCTTGAACGGAAACTTGTCGGAGGCCTAGAGCCTAACCGGAGTGGAGGCGACGAAAAACGGTCGCCGAAGAATGCTTGAACAAAAAACAGATTTGAAAAATTCGGATGAACAGTACACGTGAACAGTACCAGTGAACAGTAATATATGTTAACAGTGTACAATGAACAGTATTTCGAAATTTATTTTTTTCTTCTTGCCTTGTTTTTGCCTTGCCCACTCGCTAAACCATAATTAGCGAGTAGGCAAAGCCACATGGCTCGAATCTAACCTAACCTGGCTCTGATACCATGTTAAATTTCTAAAATAGAATTGTATTATTGAGAAATACTTGATCATGAATTACAATAGAAGGTTCCTTTATATAAGGAACAATAGGAAATAAACCAAACTAGAAAACATAATACGAATAGGAAACCCTAATTAATTAACTATTCTAACAATTTGTCATGCAAAAATGACTACAAAACAAAGTAAAGCAAAACATGAAACTACATTCTCAGGACCCAAATGTTGAGTGAGGTATCCAGTAGAATTGCAAGTTTTTGCGAACAAATAACTTCTGACTGTAGCTTCATTACTCCAAAATCCTACAGGGACTCCAAAGATCTTACCAATATTATTTCAGAAAGAAATTAAACTAACAAGTTCTGTCTTTTATTTTATACCCAGGAATCTGGCACAGAGATACCACAAGGAACCTTGGTCAACAGAGAAGCCAATGAAATCACTCCAAACATTGGCCAGAAAGAGCAGTCCTCTCCTTCAAGAGCTCAAAGGCAGATTCCAGAAGAAACCTTTAATGAAACTACAGAGAGAATGATTTTAACTATGAAAGAAGATGTTCCACCAAAGCAAAATGAACTGGATGGAGAAAGCCAGGAACTTGGAAATGTTACGGATGTTGATTCTCAAGTGTCAGGCATTGAGCATGGAGGGCAAGAACAAATGATTAATGTCAGTGGAGAAACAACAGATCCAAACAAATTTTCATTATCTGACCTCCTGCATAGATCCAAAAAAGAAACTTTGCAAGTGGCTGGACACTCAACAGAACAAGAAGAATCAAGAGCCAGCAAAGAAGAAATGACAACTCAAGTGACAGAAACTATTCCAGTTGAAGAACCCAAATCAAATGAAGGGGATGGAGATGAACATGAGAAGACAGACCCCGGTTCTGATGCTCCTGTCATCGTAGAAGCAGCTAGAGACATTGATGTCAAGGCTGGACATAAGAAATCTCACGGTATATTGTCAGGTGTGGGATCTAAGGTCAAACATTCATATTCCAAGGTGAAGAAAGTCATTACTGGAAAGTCTTCTCATCCAAAGTCGGTATCACCAAAATGATATATGAAAGTTGGTGATTTCTGGCAGTAAGAGCAGGGGATTAGATAACTCTTGCAGAGGAAGTGTCTTCAGTTTGAGCGTATACAGGTTTGGTTGTGGTGTGTATATAGTGTGTACATTTAAGTATTTGAGCAATTACAAATTGCCCATTTGAATAAAGCCGCTGAATCACTTCCTATAATGTAATGAAATTTAGAAGCCAATAAATTTATTAGTTTTTTTCCTCCCCTGGCAACTTGGACGTTTGGGGAAACTTAAGTCAAAAAAATGTTAAACATGCATAAAATCTTTAAGGAGTATTGAAACTTTGGAATGAATTCTTTAAAAGGTTACCTCGCCAACACAATAAGCACCTAATGCACACAAATTAGCAGGGAACCATCTAAAAAGATGAAAAGAAACTAAGCTAATGCGAATGATGAGCTAAATAGATACAACTGACTAATTATGTATAAAAAAAGATTGCAGTAACCATCTAAAAAGATGAAAAGAAGCTAAGCTAATGCAAATGATGAGCTAAATAGATACAACTGACTAAGTATATATAAAAAAGGATTGCACTAACCATCTTATATTAATGAACAACAGGTACAATTCAAGACAGTAAAACTAATACTGGACACAGTTGAATATTTAACTGCAATAATCAAGTATCAAACCCATACACAAGTATTCAGGCAGATCAAACCACAGTGCAACACTCAAACAACAACCCAACAAACTAAAAAATTTCTCGCTACAACATAATATTTACTCGCTAGCCCCGTGATTTTGAATTGTCCAAAGACGATCAACGAGCCCGTACCTCACACAGAACAAAGCAGCAATGGAAGGACTCTAGAGTCTAGAACGCCCATCAACGTCCTATAAATAACCCTGCAATCAATACAATCCATAAACAACGCGAACTCGATTCAAACACACATTTCCAAGATGAATCAAAATCACACCCTCGCAGCAAAACCAAACCCTAATCTGGTTATCCCCAAATCCCAATCTACCACTGAACCCGTATAAACTTCAAAATTCAATGTCACTTCCTAATCCAATATGCTGAATTTATACAGTAGTGATCAGTAAATCAAAAACTAGTCACAAATCGAATAGCTATAAGTAAAACGATTGAGGGAAATCGCAGATTGAAATTCGGAACAAAACCTATGCGAATCACAGAATCATTTTTGGAACAGATTAACAAGAGAAATGAGAGGAAACTCAGTACCCAAACTTTGGATCTTCGCCAATATGTTTCTTTTTTGCAGCAAAACAAGCTTCTCGTCGCTTTGCATTGGGTTCGAACTGGGAAGATCCAAAGCTCGACGCGCCAATTGAGAACAATATGGCGCGAAACACGGTCCTCTTCATCAAATATTTTCGGTAAATGATTTGTGAGGCCTTTCAGTTGCGGTAATTAATTTAAGGTTTTTAGAGTTAAGCACATCGGACCAGACACGAACCGGCTTTAAATGCAGTTCTCTGATTTGGTTCTTGGTTCTATTCGGTTAAGATTAGTCGATTCTTTTATTTTTAATTTATTCCTGATTTATACGTTGAGTTAGACGATTTTGAGCTATATTTATAGCCAAAACGTTAAATTTGTAAATATGAGAAATACTAATGAAAACTAAATGTTCAAATTTAATATTACAATTGAGTTGAAATATGATTTTTACAAATAAAATAACAATGAGTGATAGATAATATTATGGGTGGGTAAGATGTGGACATGTGGTGGTGCAAATTGGTCCGGTTTTCATTAGTTAACTAGTAGTTATGAATTTTGAGAATCATAATCAAACCATAATTGAAAGATTTTTTTCAAACTCAAAATTAAAATCGAATCATTAACCACAGTTTTGTTTTTTATTGAATCAGGTTTGGTTTTTTATTTGAGACCTATTCTGAGTCGAAAATGCCCCCTAACTAATTGGTAATTACGAGAATACGTGTATGAGTTATCGTGTAACACGTTCGTTTGTTGCTTCCGACTCTAACTATACAATATTTTATCTTGACAAAAATGCTAAACTCAATTAAGTATGAGTTGCAGATGAATAACGACGATAATACAGTACGAGTGACATCACATTAACTGACACCGTCAATATATAAACAAGAGACTTGTATAAGGCATTGAAATACTCAACTCACGTACTATTTTAACAAACTATAATCAAACAGATATAAGTTAACCCAAAATCTCATACGATTGATTATATCTCAACTGACAAATGCTAACATAATTGACGGGATCTTGAATATCTTGCAACGCTATCAAACTATCAATCTCCAACAGTATCACTCCTCATGCTGCCTTTCGTTTAATCGGGACCTCCTTTACCCCAAAATTTTCCAATCTCCAGATTCATCCTATCACATCTCTATACAGTCAATACTACCGGTACATGATATGTCAATGCTTAACCATCGTCCCAAATCCAGACGATGAGCTATCTAACCCCTAGCCCCTTTCGCCAGTTAAACATTAAAATTTTGGATTAATAAGGTAAGCTTACTGCTAAATAATCGACACCGAAAAATAACGTTGATTGGTCAAAATGCTAACACATAGTAGTTATGTGAGAAACAACATGTTATAGGGTAGTTTAGGGATGGCAAAAAAAACTGAACCCGACGGGCACCCGATCAACCCGCCTCGATAAGAACATGTGAAACTCGGATTTTTGCGAGTTTCGGTTGGGTTCGGGTTTTTGATCGGGTCGGGTGCGGGTTGACTTATACCCGATCTGATTTCGACCCGCACCCGTTCGAATTTTAAATTTTAATAATTTATATAGTAATATTATATAATATAAATTATATTCTCAATAATTTTTTAACAAAAAAAACGTTAAAACTTAAATTATAATTACTCAATCACGCAAAAAACCTAAAATAATATAATATAAAATCTATTTATATTATTAATTTTGCTTGGATTGTAAAAAAAGTTGTTAATTAAGTTTATATTTGAATATTCGGGTCGAGTTTCGGGTTTAAGAGAAAACTCGTACTCAACGGGTTTTTACGGGTCGGTTCTTGCGGGTCAAGGCCCGTTGGAAGTGAGCGGGTCTGGGTGCGGGTTGGGCCGAATCCGACCCAAACCCGGCCCGTTGCCACCCCTACGTTATGTGAGGTTTCCCTAAAGACTACACGAAGTATTCATAGGGTTTGCGGTCGGGTTATCGGGTCGGGTTTGGTGGATCGAGTGGGTTTGTGTGAATTAAATGGGCTGATAGGCCCGCGAGGGTTCACAACTAGGCCCAATTACAGAATCCTGAACTTGGGCTGGGCTGGGCTGGGCTGGGCTGAGCTCGGACGAGAAAAAACGGAGCGCGCTGAAGTGAAAATTGGACTAACCATAGTAGGCGCCGAAATATTTAAACTTCCCGCTAATTTTCGCAACATTATAAATGTCCTTTTTCATTTCCACAATGAAAATTAATATTTTGATTTTTTTTTGCTTCTCTCTATCTTTCTCTTCAGTACGTCGTTGCTGAGAAGCTAAAAGCTCGATTCGATCCAGAATCTGAAAATGGAGAGCTCAGTGCCCAAAACCTACTTCCAGGGAATCAGATCGCGAGAGCTCAATGGTTTCAGAGGTGCCTCTCTCTTTCTTCACTTTCTCAGAATTTTGTATTTCCAATTTTCCCCAATTTTTTTCGTGCTGATTTGTTGTGCTCGATTCAGTGCGAAAAAGGCCGTATATGGATGATTTGTCTCTGAGTTTTGCTGAAACCGGTGTTGTGACGGTGGAGCACGACGGCGATGAGACGCCGCCGATGGCTGTGTCGTTCGGCAAGGTAAAACTCGGTTTCTATGGGTTTTTTTTTATAAAATTGTTTGAATCGTCTTTATTGGAGTGTTTGATTTTGATTTGGGAGCCCTAATTTTGCAGACGATCAAGGGTTGTCATATTCTTGCTGTGAGTGACGAAGATGGGTATGTGAGCTTGTTTGATACTCGTCGGAAGCTTCCTTCTTCGTTGTCTCACCAGCACAATGCAGGTTTGTTTGTTTCCTTTGCATTTTTATGTTGGGGTTTTGTATTTTTTGTGCAATTAATGATTTTTGATTGATTATTTTTTCCCTGAAAATTTGGCAGAAAAAGCTAGGGTTTGTGATTGGGTTGCTCATCAAAATGCTGTTTTCGACGTATCGTGGATCAAGGTATTTTGAATTTTCAACTGTTTCTCATTTTGCACATTGGGCTGCACTAATGTATTTGGAAGTTCAAATTGAAGCTTTTCTAGGATTAAGTTGTATTATTACATATGTAAATGAACTGAGTTTGTTTCTTGGATTACATATGTGATTAGCTTAGTAACATAACTGCAAACAAGTTATTTGTTAGATTGCATTTTGCTATTAGCTCATATCAGAATAAGTACAGAACCAGTATCATTCATGAGTCATATTCAGTTAAAAATCCCACAATCAATCTTTCATTAGATATTGTTGGAGGAAGCACACAGAGCACACTTTGTGTCTAATAATCTGGAAAGGGTGGGTTTGAATAAGGTGAAGTTGACTTAATTGCTGTGTATACTTAGTCTGAAATTATAGAAATTAAAATTAATTAGGACAATAGGGCTTCTTTTGAATTCATTCAAACAAGATTTGTTGACTCTATCTGGGTTTCTTCTCATTTTTTATTCCCTTTCATTTGTTAATGTTATGCATGCATTTTGATAATTTTGCAGGATGATACCCACATTCTAACTGCTTCAGGAGACCAAACTGTAAGTAGAAACTTTTTTATCCTCTTGTACTTAAAAATAACTTTACAGCTTCTTACAAATGTGTTGGCCTGTTAAGAATTCTACTGATGCATGTTTAGCTTTATATTACAGATCAAATTATGGGATGTAGAGGAAAATAAATGTACTGCAGCTTTGATGGGTCACACAGGAAGTGTGAAATCTCTATGTGCTCATCCATCTAATGCTGGTAAGTTGCTATTTCCTTGTCATAGTTTTTGTGCCATGTTCTCTCACCTTTAATTGTTATAACAAAAGAAGCTGACAAGTTGATTACGTCTCAATTTGTCCTCAGATCTTGTAGTCTCGGGTTCAAGAGATGGTTCTTTTGTTATTTGGGACTTGAGATGCAGGGTAGCTTCCAGAAGTAGACGCATGGATCATCAAAGCATATGGTAAGTGATAGTTGCATAACAAAAGTTTCTTCGGTCTGATTAGGTTGCTTATATTTCCACAACTAAAATAATATACCGATACCACCATGAAATATATCCATTTAGCTTCTCTATACAGTAACTAATTCTATCCTCAATTTCCCCCAGCCCTGCTGCTATGGTCAAAGGTGCTCATCCTTCAGCACAATCTAAGCGTGTCAGGCGTGGCAAGGTTTGTAATGCAGCACTCATATTTCTGGTTATGTATTTGGTCTACTGTTAACTAACATCTGAGCTCATTCAGGCTGCTTCAGTGAGTATCACATCAGTTCTCTACCTCAAAGATGAGATCTCCATTGCTACTGCTGGAGCAGTAGACAGGTACGTCACACATATACTTTGGAAGTTTGGAGCTATTAACTGTGTCCGAGTCCTGCTGATATTTGTAGTCTTTATTTGATATGGTCTCACATTATTTGCTGACGTGCATGTTTCAGTACTGTGAAGTTTTGGGACACCAGAAATCTGAAAACTGCAGTCACTCAGACAAGTCCGCATTCTGGCTCTAGTGAAAAGGTTGGTATGAAGTTGTGTGCTGATGTTAATTTTACTCAAAATGTCACCTCGAAAGAAGGGGAAAACAGAAATAAAAGAGAGATGAACCTTACTGTGTTCAGAATAATAATGTTGGATTCATTCATTATCAAATTCTATTTCTAACCTTTATACCCAACTCCTGAATTCTATAAATATTTCAATTCAGAAATTGACCATATTTTATATCATCTCATCATTTCAGGAAAAAAGATTACATGGTATATGCAGTCTGTCCCAAGATTTAGATGGAGTATATCTTACAGCTTCATGCATGGATAATAGGTATCTTTTCTTTTCTTTTGTTCTGTAATACTATCATTTTACCCTTCATGTACTGATTAGCTTGTAGTTCTAGTCTTCTAAATTATGACATACAAATTGTAAGCATCATATATCTAACCCTATTGTAATTATATGTTTTCCTCAGAATGTACTTGTACAACGTACTCCAGCTTGACAAGGGTCCTATCAAATCATTCACTGGATGCAAAGTAGAATCATTCTATGTAAAGGTGAGCCTTTGTTTTTGGGTCCCTAAAAACAGATTATTCATCTTAAGAGTAATATAATCTTACTCCTTGTTGTGATTTCTGCATTACAGTCAGCAATTAGCCCTGATGGAGCTCATATACTCAGTGGTTCAAGTGATGGAAATGCCTATGTCTGGCAGGTACATTTCTTTTCAAAACTTTTTTTTGCTTATCTGCTCTCTACCTCACACTCACCCATTCCCAACTATTGGTTGAGTAAATGATGTTTGTGGCAATCCAATTGCAGGTCAACAAACCTGAAGAAGACCCCATCATCTTGAAAAACCACGATGGAGATGTTACTGCAGTGGATTGGTAATTTTTCAAACCTAATCTAACATGGTTCAGGCATTGCTCAGACAATTAATCATTCTTCTATCCATTTCCTGGCAGGTGCCAGTTTGAGGTTGGGAAGATTGCAACTGCCTCAGATGATTTCACGGTAAGCAAGCAGCAAGAAATGCAGAATGCATAATACATAAACCTTATTCATTGATATAGAGTTAATTGTCCCATTATAGGAGTCCATTTTTGTTTGGTTGCTAGTTTTGCTTCATATTTGTCACAAATCTCACTTTTGTTAATAATCTTCAGGTTCGCACTTGGAACATCCAGAGCAGCGACCTCTCAAGCACAAGATCCTCATCTTCCATTAGAAGGAGAGTCATGGCAATCCCAAGCGCTGAACGGAGAGAACTTCAATTGAATGAACCAGTCAGCCCCACAAAGAGTTCAGACAATCTATGCCCTTCAGATAAAGCAGAGTACCAAAATATCTCCTCCAACCCAATCACGATGCCCAAAATCAGCACCCCTGAAGCCCACAAGATGAAGCATTCTTCAAACTTTGCGCTACAAGAATCCTTCCAGAAAACACCCGAATCTACAATGGAAAGTCCATCTTCTGTACTGGACCCTCCTTCCTCTCTGAAGAAAAGAACGATCCGCGATTACTTTTTAGCAGCTTCGTGAAACATAATACTCCATTCCTTGGTTCGATTCTAGTCTATTAAAGCAGGTTCTTGTATAGAATATTCATGCGTTGGGATCATTCTCTGTGAAGCAGGCTCAGTCACTCTTTCTGGTAAGTTAGTCTCCCAAAAATCCTCAGAATTGTTAATACTAAATAAGCCTTATAACTTATTGATGTACTTGTTCTTGATTTTGCAGGAGATGGAAGTACAATGCAGCACATGTGAAGATGCTTCATTGCTTCTTGCCAACAATTCTTTTTGTGAAACCTATTTTTGAAAACCCTAAATATTGAGGATAGACTAAACAATGTTGAAGGGCCTGATTTGATTGTACATTTGAATTTAATAGATTAGAAATTTCATGTAAAGAACGAATGTAAGGTTTTTTGCAGATACAATCAATATGATCAATTTAACCATGATGTCAGTTTTGAATGAAATTGCGCTTTTATTCATAACAAGACAAATCTCATTGCTATAATGATCTAAACTGTTACAGGTCAGTCACAGTGAATAAAGCATATCTGCCAGGAGAATGTGCAAAGTTGTACAAATTCTACAGCACTGAATGATGCTCGTAAGTTATGACAGTGTCATAATATTATTTTCACATCGCTACACAGTAAACATAATTTTACACCATATTCTCAACCTTAAGGTAGACGATTTCATCCTTCATCTCCGCGCTTTTTCACAGTTGAAACAATCGATGCCCATGTGTACTTTAAAATGAAACTCTATGAACAACTGATTCATAGTGCTGAAATGAAGGCGAGTTCACGGCAAATTACCCGTGGAATGCTGGTTGAATTTTCTCCCCTTATATCTACCGAATGATGTAAAGCTCTTGTTTAGCGATGAAGTATTGCCCGATTAGACTGCCTGGTTCCATAATAAACTGTTCCTGGAATTTTCCCATTCGCTTACTGGAAATGTCAATTGAGAGATCTCTGAAATTCGGCAAGCCTTCTACTTGTACGCCATCTCCGCAGATAAGGAACTGGTTCCCAACAATAAAGGACCCCGATACACGAATTGCCACCCCATCTTGTCCATGGGCACGGCACTGAAGTTTCTCCACGACGTGCACGAGTCTTTCAGAAGGATAGTCACCGGCTAATGTGCTCCGAATGTTTGCCAAGCTTGCAAAGATTTCATCCGAGCCATCATGCTGTTTCCCCGAAAAACTGAGAAGGTGCACGTTGTGTTAGTTTAAAGGAAAAAAGAACAATACAGTGATGTACATATAAAACAAACAAGCTACTAGCAAAATTTAAATGGTCAATCATTAGCAAAACCATAAATATCCAAATCTCTTTTAGATAACAATTATGCTGACATAATTTTATCCATAACCGAACCAATTTTTACAAGCTAAATACAAAACATTAACTTCATTAAAACATGTGTGTGCTTACCAGAAAACCGAACCTTCATTGTATAAGGTCTTTGTATGATGCCAAAGTTCATCTGGCCCGTCAAAAAGCAAGTAATAGTGTATTGCCAGCATCTGCTTAGGCAAGCAAGCATATGTTAGTATTGTGAAGCAAGAGAATATGTTCAATTTTTTTGGAAAGTTCACCGGCCAAAGATGTTACATAACTATAGCGAAAGTTGCACAATTACGACCCACATCAAACAATATTTTTTTACAAGCACGAGGACGCGGAACCCATAGGTACGTTATATTTAAAGAATCCTTTTCCAGCCAAAACATCTCAACTTTGATAAACACCAAATTCAGTGGCAATGGACAATGAATATTTGAAGCCATGACTTATGGTATTCATATGGGGAAAAAACTTCATTTAATAAGTACAAGGTCACATGTTTCAATCACCATAGGTGCAGTTATTGTTGTCTATATAATTAACTCACAAGAACAATTGAACCAGTACATAGATGGTGAAGATAATGTTGAGAATGTGCTAAAGTTACTATATGCCATGGCCAAGGACAACCTATCATGGATATTGACTTTCAGCAAAATATAAGAAACAGAATTCAAGCAAACGTGATGGAGCCTTTTGATGTCTTAAGATACCCATTTAGGCACTTAAAAACTTTCATGCACTTACATCTGCCAAATCCTTCATCCTTTGTGTTGGATCAAAAACATTCCGGACAAATGTTGCCAAGTCCACTTTCTCATGCTCATACTTCGTAATGAAAGGGTGCAGAAGAAGCTGCAGTGAGATACATACGGACACAGAATGTTATGTTCGATTATCGGGTAAATATTCTATAATGTAAGTTGAGATTTAGAAGATTGCATTGCTGACATGAGAAAATGCAATAATAAGAAGGCCATACAAAGTACATCAGGCTTTCTACTGAACTATACCACATATAAAACAAGACAAGCATGTTGCTTCTCCACATATTCAATATTAATAACTCAATAGACGAGTGTGATATAGAATATATATTATTATAGGAGATGTCATCACAATCAACAAAATAACCTAATATCTGCATGTTTTATAATCTAGATACTTTGGAAAGAAAAATACACAGTTGGATGTTAATATCCCGTACAAGTTAAATATCAATTTTAAATATTTTGGGTAATTTAAAATCTAAATCCAAACCCAAAATTTCCTAGGTATATGTTTGTGCAGTTAGGGCCACTCACTACTAACCTGCTCTGCAGTTGGCCTAGAATCAGCATCCTTCCGCAGACAAACATCAACAAATGAGCAGAATTCCGGCGACAAATTATTCCTTGATGGCGATGGTGATGGATCATCTAAGATCTGTCATAAACAATCATTAGTTTGGTTGTAAACAAAAATGACATGCAAATTATTGTAATAATTGAACTAAATACAAAGCAGATTCAAACTGAAATATGAAATACACTATAGCAAAGCATCTTCATATCACCTGCAACATCAGGTTTACAGGCCCTTCATTAGCCGTATAAGGGAACTCTCCTGTACCGCATTCTAAAAGTGCAAGCCCAAGGCTCCAAATATCAGCCGGATAGGAATAGCTCTCATTTCGAATTCGCTCGGGTGACATATACGTAACAGTTCCAACAAAGGTAGCACACTGAAAAATTAATTCCGATACAAGTTAGCAGCAGCTCTCAGACGTTCATATGAGTGTTAGTTGGTCACTGTGAAAGAGCTACCACCAATTTAAGATGAAACGTATAAAAAAGGCTTGATGCCATAAATAAGAAAATAACTTAAAATCAGAAGTTGTATCTATCACTTACCATAGCCATGGAGTTCTCTAAGCCAGCACTGATACCAAAATCTGTTATTTTTGGCTCTCCTTTAAGATTTACAAGCAAATTGGCGGGCTTGATATCTCTGTGAACTAAATGTCTGACTCCATGCAAGTAGCTTAATCCCTTAAAGGATAACGAAAGAATATACTTATATAAGGTTCTGGAATCAAGAAAATTAAGCTGAAAAAAAGCACAAATATCTTACACGCAGGAGCTTCTGAAACATAGATGAAAGGACTGGTTCTGGAATTTTTTTCTGTATTCTTAAGACATCTGCCATTGACCCTCCATCCATGTACTCCAAAGCTATACTTATCTGCCCGGAATCAGGAGTGTAAAATGCCCCATGGAATTCTACTAGACCTTCATAACACGGTGCCTCGCACAGAGTCCTTATCTCAGTAAGAAGCTGTTGCCTTTTCTCCTAATAAGGGAAGATTAGAAATTTTGTTTCAGATAGCAATCTCTTAAATACGGCTTCTAAGACAGAACTCATATCTTCAAACAACCTTGCTATAGCTAAGGCCTATAGGTATAGATAGCTCTTTAAATCATGAACTAGCATCTGAGACTCATAATTTGGTCAAATTGAAGACTTAAAGTTCAAGGTTACTTATTCATTTGAATTATGACAAGTAATGAAACAATCAATAGCATAGACATTTAACTTGACAGATGAGGTGGAAACAAGATTGCTGTAACGACAATTACGCACCAAAATGTTGCCTCTCCATACACAATAAAACAGGAAAGAACATAAACAGCCACAAATGTGGGTAGTGCCTCAAACTTCAATACATAAACCATACATGCTCACTTAAGTATAACTAACAAACAAGTCATTTCTTCTATGAAAACACACCGACAATTATACAGAACTTTTTCGTCTAGCTTGCTTCCAAAGTAACAAACACTTAAAAATGTTTCTAACAACCCTTAAACAGTAAATCAGTATGTAAATGAGCTAAGCTATAAAGTCTGATGCATGAAACCAACTTCCTATAAACATTACACTGGCAGAAAGTACAAGCACAAGTCATAAGATATCAGATTATCAGTATATCACAAACCTTCTCGAAGATATTTATCTTTTTCAAGGCAATAATTCTATGAGCCGGTATATGGATAGCTCTCTGAACAACACTACTTGCACCACTGCCTATGGCTCCATAAATCCTCATCTCATGAGAGGCACATTGAAATGTCTTCTCGCTATGGTCCGTTTCATCTACAGGTGATGTTGTGCATTTTTGCAATCCAAGCTCGTTAATGTTATAGACTCCATATGATCTGCTCAATAAGTTCACTGTTCCTCCATCCGATAACTTCACCAAAAAAGAAACATTTTTTGTATTAGGAAGACAATTATACACCAAACCAACTGAATTTTCTAAAACGGGTAAGGACTTGCCATATAAGAATCAGAGGGGTCCAATGTCGTCGATTCAGCCGAAAAACCCTTCTCGGCATCGAACAAAGGTACAAGCTTCTTCTTCAACTCCTCCAAACCAGCCATGATAACTTACTAAAACGTTAACACAAACATCCACACATTCTCAGCAGCTCAATCTACTGGACAAAAAAATAAAACCTAATCGTTACTCTCCAAACTCCAAAATTAGCTCAAAACCCACAAAATTATACAATTAGAATTATTAAACCAACCCACTGATCCCACAGAAAACGCAATTCAATAAAAAAAATTAGCTTTTCCTATTTCACTGTACTTCACTTTGAATTTCTCTTTCCCACCTTGGGAATTTGATTAAAAAATCATCTTTGCTGATAAAAAAATCAAAATTGACAGCAAATTTTGCTTTCTTGAAACAGATTGCGCCAAATTCAAAACCCAAAACAGCTAATCATCAACATGAACGATGAATCTGATTCTGGGTAATATTCAAAACATATATACATAAACACGTAACTACAAAATTCAAACAAATAAACTCGTAAATGAAGAAATTAAACAACCCTAACCTGAATCGGAAGTCACAACTACACCGTACAGATCAAAGCCCAGAAAATTTCTATCATTTTCAAGAAAAAAAACCCAGATCGGTACAATTCAGAAAATTGTCTGAAAAATAAAATACAAGATCGTGATGAAAACGGTAAATTAAATCGGAAGCAACACTCGCAAGTTTAAATCTCAACAGTGCGGTTTATGCAAATAGTAAATAATTAATCATCAAAATAATATCCTTCAGAATGTATTAACTAACAAATTGGAGACCACAAGGTTAGGCCAAAAACTTAATAAACATTCAACCCAGGCCCAGAACATGTATTTTGGGCCATTCAGCCCAGGATCTTCCCATATAGTGTGGGCCCATCAGTGAGATGTTATTGCTTGGATGGGAAAGAATCTTCGAATAAGTACCAAGGGACCAATCTCAGCCACACAGTTATATAAGCAATGGTCAAAATGCACGCGGTGGCACATGATGTAAATAAATCAAACTTGTCATTTTTATTAGTCTTTTAACATGTATATAGGGGTATATTTGTATTTTTGCTCCTCAAGCTTGTCTTCTTCCCTCACGCACCTCTTCTCCTCCGTCCGCGACCTCAACCTCCTCTCCCAGCTCTCCGTCGTCCGACCCTCGGTCTCCTTTGTCCGTCGGGTCCACTCCGCCAATCTCTCCGCCGTCGGGATCGCCGTCGATGTCCCCGAACGACCCTTTCATGAGCGAGCTCGTGGCGTTGGGTCAGGAAAAGAATCGGGGCTTAAGCCAGTCATGACGGTGTGGGAGAGGTTGGGGGAGATGGAGAGGGCCTGCTCGACGAAGCCGGACGTGGAAGGGACGGGGCCGGACCGAACACCTGGCGCTGGACAGCCTCGAATGAGTGCCCAGATATGAATCCACGAATTTTCAATGACGAAAACGTAAATGCGTGCACTGTCATGTGATTGTGATTGCTTGATTCATGAGAGAGCTGTAAATAAGACAATTATGGAATGAGAAATTGAAAATAATGAAAATTTGAAAGTCTTTCATATAACTGAAAATCTGAAAGCCTTCATATAACTGAAAACCTGCAAGCCTTTCATATAGATGAAAACCTGTCCAAACAAAGAAGAACTACATTCGAACAAGTTTTCTAAGACACATTTCATGAAATTCAAATGTATCAATTCATAAACAATTCAGATCAAGGTTTTTCCATTCAAAATATGAAAAACTTTTCATATTTTGTAACTGAAAACCTGAAAGCCTTTCATATAACATAAAACTCTCGTCACACGAGGGGACCCCTCGTCACACCATTCCCCCGACGGGTATTAGTGTTTTCCTACAGAAAAATACACGAAACCCTCGTCACACAAGGGGTCCCCTCGTGTATCTGAAAGCCTTTCAGATTATGAACATGGACATGAAAGCCTTTCAGATTATGAACAAATTGAGTCCTTACTTGTTCCGGACTTCTTGTATCTGAAAGGTCTTCAGATTTTTCTGATACAAAAATTTTGACTGACAAACTGAAAGCCTTTCATACAACACAAAACCCTCGTCACACGAGTGGACCCCTCGTCACACCACCCCCCCGACGGGTATTAGTGTTTTCCTATAGAAAAATACACGAAACCCTCGTCACACGAGGGGTCTCCTCGTGTATCTGAAAGCCTTTCAGATTATGAATAAGGACATGAAAGCCTTTCAGGTTATGAACAAATTGAGTCATTACTTGTTCCGGGCTTCTTGTATCTAAAAGGTCTTCAGATTTCTCTGCCATCTGATAGGCTTACAGATTTTTCTGATGTCAAAATTTTGACTGACAAACTGAAAGCCTTTCATATAACAGAAAACCCTCGTCACACCACTCCCCCAACGGGTATTAGTGTTTTCTTATAGAAAAATACACGAAACCCTCGTCACACGAGGGGACCCCTCGTCACACGAGGGGACCCCTCGTCACATCACTCCCCCGACGGGTATTAGTGTTTTCCTATAGAAAAATACACGAAACCTTCGTCACACGAGGGGACCCCTCGTGTATCTGAAAGCCTTTCAGATTATGAACAAGGATATGAAAGCCTTTCAAATTATGAACAAATTGAGTTCTTACTTGTTCTGGGCTTCTTGTATCTGACTGGTATTCAGATTTTTCTGATACAAAAATTTTGACTAACAAACTGAAAGCCTTTCTTATAACAGAAAACCCTCGTCACACCACTCCCCCGACGGGTATTAGTGTTTTCCTATAGACGAAAATATATGAAAGGCCTTCAGATTTTGAAAGGCCTTCTGATTTTGAAAGACCTTCAGATTTTGAACACATTAGTCTCTTACTTGTTCCGGTCGTCTTGTATATGAAAGACCTTCAGATTTTGAAAAGCTTTTAAGATTTTGAATGGAAAAACCTTAATCTGAATTGTTTATGAGTTGATACATTTGAATTTCATAAAATGTGTCTCAGAAAACCTGTTCGAATGTAGTTCTTCATTGTTTGGACATATTTTCAGCTATATGAAAGACTTTCAGGTTTTCAGTTATATGAAAGACTTTCAGGTTTTCAATTATATGAAAGACTTTTAGATTTTCATTGTTTCCAATTTCTCATATGAAATTCGTGGATCCAGATCTGGGCACTCCTTCGAGGCGGTCCAGCGCCAGGTGTTCGGTCCGACCCCGTACCCTCCATGTCCGGCTTCGTCGAGTAGGCCTTCTCCATCTCCCCCAACCTCTCCCACACCGAATCGATGTCGCCGGACCCGAGCCTCCGGACGAACCTGAGGTCAGAGTGGGATGGGCGCGAGGATGGGGAGGCGGATCGCAGCCGTTGGATCGCGGACCGGCGTGGATCGGATGGCGGCGCGTGGGGCTTGGTCGTGGTGAAGGTTCCGTGTGCGGAGGAGGATGTGGCAGTGAGTGTGGCGGAGGCGGAGCTGGACGCGGTGGAGTTGAAGCTTAAGCACAATCGTGTGGAAGGGGTGAGACAAATAATAGATATGATTTATGATGCACAATTACTAGTTTACCCTTTATGAGATTTATTGAATTATTTTTTAACTGAAATTGGTTAATATTGACAGCCGTTGATGACATTACATCCAACGGATGGTGAAGGTCCCTTTGTACTTATTTGAAACATGGTTTCTAGCCGATTGCATCCCGTTTGGATGATTGAAGAAGGGCCCACCAATAGGATATTCAAAATAAAAATTAAAAATTATAGTACAAATGGACAATGATGTTGAGACCCATCCAAGTAACAATGTCACATGTACAATTTTATAATATACTTTTAAATGTATAATTATCATATAATTAAACAATAAGGTTCAATTGGCTTGTCGTCGAGCGACCCATGATCTCATTTCAATCTAAATATAGATTCATTCAATTATGAATTGACATGAGCGTGATATAAAACATATATTTTTGTAGGACCAAAGTACCCTCTAATCATTATAAAGGTTAACCTCAATTATTTTTTCCTAGACTTATTTAAATTAATATCTATAATTCAGGTAGAAAATGTGAGTTATATGTATAATCTTTTAGGTAATATATATTTTAAATTTTTGTATGATGGTTGACACCCGAAAAAATAACATAAATTCGGAATTTTTTTTGTCCTTTTACTCTACTGTATCTATCCACAGATGAAAGAGTATTGAAAATGAAAATAATGTGTTTGAGACGCACACGATAAAATTAGAGGTGACGGTAACATAAATAAGTGCCAAATTATTATTATTATTATTATCTAATTTAGCTCATATAAGTAATTCTGAGAATTGAACAAAATGTCTGCACAAATAAATCTTTATCAATATCTAACCACAACTAAAATAGTTATACCCTACACCAACTTCATTAAATATTCATTTTAAAATTACTTTACAATATACACACACAAACTTTTAATAGCATATATATTTGATTGCTTCAGCATATATAACAAGAGTTGTGGTGGCTATGTGCTATAATTGCACATCCAATGATATGACCAAAGTAAAGAATATAAAATCACAAGTGATTTTGTAATTAAGATAATGAAATATATATTGTTTTCGAGGGAACACCGCAACAGTTTGAGCTTCACACTATTAATAAAGAGTTTTGAGTTTCAAACCCCGTTGTACACAGAGTAGAAAAAAATCAAAGAGTAGATTTAGTAATATGATGTAATTGTAATTCAAAAAGAAGATAATGAAATATATATAATATATATGAGATGCACTTCAGTACAAATCAACATAAACTGTCCGAACTAATCTTGAGCGTTGGATCAGTGGAAATTTGCGCGCGTGTTATTCTAGTGCACGATGCGTGTCCAGAAAGACTGACCCACGGTATTTTTTTCGGGTCACAAAAGTTCTATCCTCAGTGTAAAAATTTCACCTAAACCTAAACATTTCACCTTCAACTATAATCTATTCAAACAGTTTGGACACTTCACTCAATTTATACATTTATTGTTTTTCTAATATATATATATATATACTGAATCCATATACATGTGCTCATATATAATGAGCCACAAAAAGTAGATTCATGTACCTATCAATCATGATGATGATGAGTCCATCATAACCACTACTTTTCATGGAGAAAACCATGTATATGCCGACTCATGTTTTGATCACACATATATAGTTCGATTAATTGTATCATAAATTGATTATTGAAGATACTTCAAGCTATGATTTCTATACATAGAGTTTGATATGTATGGATATTATGATTGAATAAATTTTGAAGAGGTCTCATTAAAGTTAAGTGGGTGCTCTATATATGAATATTTTATAAGTGAGGCCCCACATATGCATTATAATTACTAAATTTTATTTAATATATATTTATAATTTGAGATTGATTTAGTATATATTAATTGAGTTATATATAAACTATTATGACTTTTCTTTGCTCCACTTCTAATTAAAAAAGAAATACTAGAAAAGGAAAGGAAAAAAAAATACTAGAAAAGGAAAGAATAAAGGAAATGAGGTTTGTGAAAGCTACTTTATAATTGGCATGCTTTGAAGAATATATATGCCAAAAATAATACTTGTTATTTGATTTATAGTTCTGCCATGGAATCGTGTCACCTAACTTATTTAGTTGAAGAAAATTACTTTCATTTTTTAAAAAATAATAAAGATAATTTTTTCTTTATCATAAAAATTTTGATCCACTTATAATTAATAAGTTATGATATCCTATTAAAAATTTTGATGCAAATTGCTACCTTTATATATTCTTGCTAAATATTATTTGATTCATTTCCATTAGTTAATTAATGTTGCTCTCTATGTATATATATTATATACAGAGAGCAACATACAAGTAAAATTCACTTTTATAATAACAACTAGAAACATTAAAAATAAACTGGCTAAATAGGTGTAAATAAAAATGCTTAAAACAATGGAATATGTGAATATACATGCGTAAATATAAAAAAGAAAATTCCAACAAAATATACTATTATTATTTTTTGAAGAAATTCGATAATTTATAAATCAGAACCACGCTTCATGGTTGAGAATTACATCAAGGGTCGATGGGACGAAATCCACACATAAATTTCATCATGAACTAACAAGAGCATCTCGGGCAAACATATGAGCTGCACCTACTTCTACGAAATAATTTAAAGTTGAGCCGGGAGCCAAGCCTATTACACAAGATGACACAATCTAATATAATACATCCTAGCCTATCTCATGACAGCTCACGCCCAACGATCATGAACATAAAAACTTGGCGATTCGATTCAATGATCACACATCATGCCAGTCTTTTCGCTCGCACCACCAAAGAGTCTCTCTCTCGAATACTCACAACTTCCAACTGATGAACGGAGAGACCCCTGCCAACTTCCAAGAAAACCCAGTAATTAAAGATGATGTATTATTTCAACACAAGACACCGATACTACATATGAGTGTAATTAAAGGATAATAAATACCAGTATATTAAAATACTTACAACTAATTATATGATCTCATTCATAATTATTATAAAAACTATTTCTTTTGTTAAAAAAAAAACTAAAATCTAACGATGGAGATGGTACTTATTTTTCTTATAATAATTAATAAGAGAAGAATACACCTGAATATACACTTTTGTCACTTTCATACTCTACTTTTTTTAGTACTCTAAATTACATTTTGGGACACTTTACCCTTAAAATACTAAAAATACCTAAATTGCCCCTGAATTGAACCAAAATTACATCTGATCCAATTTCAATAGCGAGGTTCTTCAATGACAGTAATGACAAGAGAAGGAGATAGAAACAAAAAATAAATAAATAAGAGAACATAAAAAAATTAGAAATTGAAAGGGTGTCATTCACTTGAAAATTTGATGAATAGTTGAGGGTAATTTTATCTTTTTACCTGATTAAAATTGGACAAGATTAAACCAGATTTATCCAATTGTTCCTCTATACACATATTTATCGTTATATATAAAGGGAGGATGAGATATATCATGTGCATTGAAATGGGAAATTTAGAATTTTGGAGGTCTCTGACAATGAATATATATAGAGTACATGCAAAGTTATTGCAAGTTGTCAAAACATATATTATTGTCTGGTGAGAGACAAGAACATTAAAAGAGCGATCAGCTGAGAATAAGGGTCATCATTCTCGTGAATCTTATACTTGACACCAACTTCACTGAACCATACACATAATGCATATTTCATATCTTTCAGCAATAATAGAGAGACCAAGACGGCGACGTTTCAAGAAACATTTGATTTTTTAATGGTGATCGATAGTTTTCAGATCAATATGTTGTTTGTATATATTCAATTCAAAACCACCCAATAATAGAGCCCATAATTGAAGCTATTCAGAGATTCAGAGACACTGTACTCATAGTACTTCCCATATGGACCACATATATATTTTCCTAAACATTTTATCCCAATTTGTTTTAAATAGATTAATAAATTATTTAGGGAAAAAATGATTGTTTATCGTACTAAGCATTAAATATTATCGATTTCAATTTATTATACCTCGCTTAATTTTTGGTATATGGGGAACTCTGACTGTTGACGCTTTTTTATTTATTTAAATAGTTTGTTCAGTTCTGTTAAATTTGTCATCTCGCATCCGTCAATCCTTGTGAACTAGAACTGCGAACCTCTGACAATCTTCGTGAACTGAAAGAAACCTCGTTGGAGCCCAGCCCTCAAATGTCGCCTCTTTCCACCTCGCCTACGTCGATTTTTGCAAACCCGGTGGAGCCCAGCCCTCGACTGCCGCTTCCTTCCCTTGTTGGAGCTCACCTTTTGACCCTTTATAAGTTTTTTCCTTTATTATTTTTCATTTAGTTTGTGAAATGACGTCATGCCCTTAAATTTAATTTCAGATTTGTGATACAATTGTCATTTCAAATTAAATTAATATTTGATTTTTGTCTGATTTCTTTTTGAGGTGTATTTTTGTCATTTTTTAAAAATACTAATGAAATATGCTAAATTTTTGACAGAACGTAGTAAAATGAAAAAAATAAATAGTTAGTGTACCGCACAAATTAAATATAGTCAAATGAAAATGGTTGACACTTAGGTGTGGTATACTGCTATTTTCCCCATCAATAGATTCATAATTTTTTTTTAAATTTACATCATTCTCGATTTACCTATAAAAATCACCCTAATTCTAGCATGAATCAAACTTAAGGCTTCTCTACTGCGTGAGACTCGATTGTTGAGGTGTTCCCTTAAAAACCTAAATCCATTAATTAAATTTAAAAATATAACTTCAAAAACATGATATGACATTATTACAAATAGTTGTTGTGTATTAAAATTATTAAAGGTTATGTGAACTTTCCTATTATTACAAAAAAAAAACATGAGTATTATTTACTCGTGATCGTGTCAATTTGAGTTATGATTTTGAAAAATATAGACTCAATTTTGAATAACGTAAAAATATACTTACATATTCTAAGAGTTTTGATTTTTTCAATGATATATTTCAAACTCTAAATGGCCAATGTTGAAAAAAATAAGATGTGCACTCATAAGTGTTGTCTCAAAAGTAATGCACTTCTAACGCCTTCTTACGTACCTTATTACTAGCCTTTTGTAAGGTATAAAGAATATATATATAATTTCATATACTTGTGAAAAAGCATAGATATGTAAGGCTCTATCTCGTGTGCACGAGGGTACAAATAATAGGCCGACGAGTGGGTTGCGGGTTTAAACTCGTATGTGCCCGCACGACTTGGGTGATGCAAATGTTGCAGAAAATTAGGGGCTGAAAGTCCCGTCACATTTCTACTTGAGCCAACTCGTGCATAAGATCTTGTCATTATGATTCCGTGTGTTTTATTCATATGAATTATAAATCGTCTTTGTTTCATGGTACTAAACTGAAATCTATTCCTTTCCACTATTTGAACTACTTTTAACTTACTGTATCTACATCACAAGCGCGCTCTTAGTTCCATAATTATCTCTTAATTTCTTTGACATTATATGTAGATATAAACTATGCGATATGAATCTCGATTTTATCTTTTCTAATTCTTCTCTGTTTGTCACTGATCCAAAAACAAAACATATCTATAGAACAAACCGTGAGACAGATCCCCTGCAATTTATAAGCTCACATCCCTTCAATTTTCACCCTCAACGTCAATTCAATATATGATCAAGGGATGATGACACTTTGATACACCTAACTATAACGAAGTGACACTTTCATACCCTAACTATTTTTCTCTTTTTTTAGTACCCTAACAATTTTTTTGTGACAACCTACCTCTAAAATGTCTAAAATACCTAAACTACCATTGGTGTAAGAAACTATAAATTGAATTGGTTCAATTTTTTTTTCCTTGTTCAATTTGATTTGTACTTACGATGCAAATACAATTATACCCGAAAATATGAAATTAAATTTGAACAATTTCAAATATGGTTTGATAAATCATATTGGACTAGTTTTATTTTAATTTCTTAAATCAGGGGTATTTTAGTCATTTTAACATAAATTGTTACAAAAAATTTGTCAGGGTACTAAAAAAGAGACAAAAATAATTAGAATATGAAAATGTCATTTCGCTATAGTTAAGTGTAACAAAATATCATTATCCCTACAATCAATTCATATAAAAGTTGTGAAAATATATTCTTGAACAATAGGTACTGGCCATGAGAGTTGAGAGAGTACAAGACATTATCATCATCAGTACTGCTATAAAAAGTAGAGAGATCATGTGCATTGTTTTTTTCTTGTAGCCTTATATTCATATCTATTGGCAGTATATATTATATATATATATATATATTTTTTGTTTTTGTTTACTATATTGCCCCTTGCCCCACTTTCTATTATTGCATCTCTTCCTCTTCATATAATTACAATCATTATTATATACTATACCTTTTGTCACTGCACTTACAGAGACCTTTCTCTCTCTCTCTCTGTACATGCATCTCTAGGGTTTCATCTATATATCACATCTTTCACTTGAACAATCTAACAGATCACTGTCTCTCCTTCAAAAGGCTTGTGCAAATCCAGAAACAAAAAAGGTGGTAATATTCTCTTTTTTCTCTCTTCTCTTTCTCTGGTCATGACATGGGTTCAAATCATAGAAAAGTAAGTACCATATATATATATATGAATTCTTTGTGTTGGGGAAATCAAAGGTTTCACTGTCCATCTATAGCTTGAAGAATTTAGGTTTATTTTGTGTTTGTTTTTCTTTTCTTGAGTTTTTTTTGTAAGAACAAGCACTTTATTAGATTACGAGAGAATCGGTGGGACAAACCCCTCACCTGATTCAAAACTCGCATTACCCAGCAAATCAGCTGGTTGATTATATATATATATATAATTTGGTAGGAAAATGTTGAGGAAGTTTAGGGTTTTTACTTGTTAATTATTTACTAATTAATTGGAACTGCAGTGCAATTAATGCAGTACTGAAATATATACATGAGTATTTGTTGATCTATATGTGGTATGTTAAATTCTATGGAGAGAAATCCAAAAGAGTATATATATATACATATGAGACAGAAAATGGTTTATGTTCTTATGTTTTTGTGTCTTTTCATGGCATTCAAATTCAAGAAAGGTTGTTTTAGCGGACAAAAAAGGGAAAGAACCGAAAAGGAAAGATCATATATGGATAAAGAAGATTTGCAGTTCTTTGTCTGTCATGTGTAATTATAGAGAATATTAATTTGGTGCCTAGCTATAGCTAGCCCTAGTAATAATTTGTTCTGTATATATATACACACACAGATATTTCTTCAAATATTCGAGTTACAATGATCATGTCCAAATCTGTAGACCTTAAACAAAGTCGACTCCTAAATCTTGGAGAGTTCAAATCTTGGGACATAAAATTGATCATCAGTTTTTAAAAGGTTTCATATTATTTTTAGATTTCAAGAAATTTCAAAAATTATGCATTAAATTAATCCCTATTGCCCACATTACTACTAAATTTTGAACCAGATACGATTTAATTCATCTTGATATCAACTGAGGATTTACCGCTTTGTTACTCATAAAAAAAATTCTAAAACCCCCGAAACCCCCAAAACCCAGAATTTCAATTATTTTCTTCAAACGGGTTCTTTTGATTTATGTGCGTAAATACACTACACCAATTAAGTGTTAAGGTGGTGTTAAGGTGGCATAATATCTATGTGTTGGGTGATAACATGTGTGTCACCCCAATGGTATCGCATACACATAATTAGTGTAGTAATAATTTTCATGTAAGTTTATGAGTTCAAATCTTGATACACGTAAAACTGATCATCATAATTACTGCTTTTATATTTTATGAAAGTATTTCAAATCATTATAAGATTTCGAGAATTTATACAAAAATTATGCATCGACCTAGAATTCGAACCAGACAAGACTGAACTCGTCTTGATCAACTGAGTATTCATTGCTGGTTAACTTTTTTGTAGTTATATTATCTCAAAATGGGTTTTTATATATCCTCTGATTTATATGCAGATCATCAATGTCAATGACTTCATCATCATGCTCGAGCTACTCGAGTTCGCCGTGCGCGGCGTGCAAGTTCCTCCGGAGGAAATGCAGGGAGGGGTGCGTGTTCGCGCCCTACTTCCCTCCGGAGGAGCCCCAGAAGTTCGCGAACGTGCACAAGATCTTCGGGGCGAGCAACGTGAGCAAGATCCTGAGCGAGATTATGCCCCACCAGAGGGAAGACGCCGTGAACTCGCTGGCCTACGAGGCGGAGGCGAGGCTCAAGGACCCCGTCTACGGGTGCGTCGGGGCCATCTCCGTCCTCCAGAGGCAGGTCGTGAGGCTCCAGAAGGAGCTCGACGCCACCAACGCCGACCTCATCAGGCACGCCTGCAACGAGATGGCCAGGACTACCCGCGGCGTCGCCGCCAGGAACATCTTTGGTGGTGGTGGTGATCATCAGCTGGTGGCCGGGCATGGATCAGTCGTTGGAGGGTTTTTTGATCGAGGGTGTGATGATGGCATGGGTTTTGGTGATGGCAACACTAGCTAGGGATGATGATGAGAGAGGTGGAGGAGTTTAGTATTTTATGTATTGTTATGTAGCGGGTCATTTATGTTAGGGATGGAAGGAAGCTAGGCGGGTTTATGACAGATTTAGTGGATCGGTCTTTTATTTTGTCGGATCAGGGATACTGGGTCTGGGTCTCTATCGAGTTTGGGATATTTTATGTCTTTATATATTTGATGGCAAGACGAGGGTTTGTTGCAGATTCAGTGATCGTGTCTCTAATTTTGTCGAATTAGAGATGTCAAATTCGAAAATATTTTTCATTCGTGGGTATGAGTAGAGGGAGAGATTGAACCCTAACATAATGTTAATTGCAATCATGGTATATGTTTCGTTGAGATCTCACGTTAGGCTTTTATGTGTTAATTGTTTTGTTTTAAAGTATTAATTAGAGTAAATGTTATGGTATTTATCAATATTTTGCGATTTTATTATCTTTCTCAAACTCGTAATTTAATAGGATTTGAATATTAGATTTAGTGGATCTGTTTTTTATTTCGTCGGATTAGGGATACCGAGTCTGGTTCTCCAGCGGTTTTGGAATATTTTATATCTATATTCGATGACAAGATATAAGGGTTTGTGGTGGATTTAGTAATCATGTATCTGATCCTATCGAAGCAGAAATATCTAGTGTCTATCAAATTAATTCGAGAATGTTTGTCATTCATGTGTACGTGTACGAGAGAATATTGAACCCTAATTTCTTATTAATTGCAATCATGGTATGTTTTCACTGAGATCTTACATTAGGCTTTTAAGTACTTTATTTAGGTATTGATGAGAGCATAACGCATGTGTATTGTTATGTAGGTCATTAATATTAACAGATTTAATGGATCTGTCTTATATTTTGTTGGATTATGGATATGACAGATTTAGTGGAACTGTCTTTTATTTTGTTGGATTATGACTACTGGGTCCAAGTTTGGATCTCTATCAAATTCGGAATATTACATACCTCTATTTGATGACAATGTAAGGGTTTGTTGTAAATTTAGTGATCGTCTATCAAATTAGAGATGCCAAATTTGAAAATATTTGTCGTTCATGTGTATGAATAGAAGGAGAGATTGAACCCTAACAGCTTGTTAATTAATTAATTGCAATCATGGTATGTACGTTTTCATTGGGATCTCACACTATAGGGTTTTAATTATTTATCGTTCTATTTAAGTATTAGTTAGAGTAAATGTTAATTTTTATATCAAACTTATAATTTATTAGGATTCGAATATTAGATTTTATATATAGTACATTATGGACCAATTAAACTATGCGTAATGGGATTTATATATATAGTAAGTTAGGTTTTATGGGTTTGCATGTGATCAGAGAACCTTATGAAATCATGACTGATTTATTTATAGAGTTGGTGAATAAATAAATAAATAAATGAGGCCTACTGATTAAAGAGGGTTGCTAATTACTTTTAAAAGAATATATGAGTTTTGAGGCTATACCTAACATTAACATAACCAATACATTTTTATTTAGTGTATATATATATATATATATATGTAGCCACCGTCCATTCCCATTACCCTACCAACACTTGCTTCAAATATATTTTAATTTTTTGTCAATTTCGTTGGTTTTGTTTCATTTTGGAAACTATATGCGGAAAACGGAAATGGATTTTAGACGAGCACACTCGGCTACAAATTTATATAAAACGTCCAAAACATGTAGAACCGTCAGATTTGAGACGCGCGTTATCTTAAATTGCGACACGTGATATGGTCCAACATGTTATATAACATTGCCCTACATATTATACATGACTTCAATTTTATCTCATATATATATATAGTTGTGCCATCGATAAAGTAATTTTGTTGAATAATATTGACTTAGAGGTTAAATTGAGTACATGGTTCATTGGTTGAACAAAGATAATCAATAAATTTGGATGGAGCTGTACGAGTGAAAATTTTAATGAATCACTCGAGTTTGATTCATTAAAATTGAAATCGAGCTTCAGTTTAAACTCGTTTAATAAAAATGCTAAACGCAAATTTAATTCCTTTTCAAAATTCGATAAGTTCGCAAGATGGTTTGTTTAACAATTAAATAAACATATTATTAACCTATGATAAATATTTTTAATGAAAGAAACAAATTGAATTGAATGGAGTCTATGTCAAGCCGAATTATTTTTTTATTCACAAGAGGAAAGAAATAAATCAAAATAGGGTGAGCGGGTCCCGAAGCGGTGACATCCAAGCTTTTGAAAAGATTGTAAGTCTCCGGTCGGCATGAATCCTAAATTGTGAGTTGGGGACGATCTGAGCGCGAGACAAGATTTTATAATTAGACTCAAAGTTTGAATTTCCCGTGATTGTAGTGTTTGTGGATATGAGAGGAGCTTGGAGAGACATTGGAGTCAATTTGTGTTTGAGATGACATATTTTATATGTATTGAATTATATATTTATATTCGATAATAATTTATCTCTAAAGTGAATTAAGTTGGCCGAATATTGAGTTTGATTATTCTCATTTCAGGAAAACTTGAGAATAATTTTATATGGTCGTTTGAATCTTATTCAAGATCAGTTCAAGTATTTTTTTACGAGTCGAGTTCTGACAAATTGAGTCTCGATTCGACAGTTAAAAACAAGGAACTCTAATACCATATTAATTAATCACCATTCAAATCGAGAAACAAAAGTACAAATGTGTGAAGAAGAATATTTTGAACCGAATATTGCAATCAAAATTTGAGAAAGCAGTGGGCCCAGATTTGAAATGAAATCAATAAATGGGCCACGTCTAGAATGGGCCACCACAAACCGCCCAAAAAATGAATATGCCCTTGATTAGAAATGAGAAATAGCATGGATTGGATATTTGGATTGGACTGGAATGATTGGAGCTCTTATTCGCTCAAAGCCCGCTAATCTCAATGATTGCGTCATCAGGAATGACAATATTTCCCGTCCCCAACAAAATCTACAAATATCCGAACAAAAATAGGGCAGAGAATCGTCGAATACGAATGAGAACAGAAGAAATGGAGTGAGGTATCCCGCCTCGCCCCGATATATTTAAATTAATTTTTTTAAAAAATTAAAATTTATATTTTAAAATGCATATTTAGTGAAAAATATTATTTTTATTCAAATAAAATTTTATAATACATGTTTGATGAAAAAAATATTTGAAGTATATACTTTTATTCAAATAATATTTTTTATACAAATTTATTAAAAAATAAATATGTTTCAATATTTTCTTGGGTTACAAACGGAAAATGGAGAATTTTCTAATTCGACGGGAAATCTTCGTCCCCGTTAAAAACCGAGAATTCTCAATCCGTTTTTAACAAGGACAGGGATGAGATTGTTACCCATTCCAAACCCGTTCCATTGTCATCCCATCATCATTCGCTTGTACTCTTTCATAATCACACTTCATTTATTTCATAATCACACTTATATCTCATCAACCCATTTCACATTACCCAATTGCAAATGGTTTTGGTTCAACAGGCACTGTATGTTCCTGCTCTGCTCTCAGATCGGGTACTGAAAATTTTGCACGGTTATAAAAATTTTACACATGATTTTCATTAATTCTAAAATACATTTATTTCTGCTTAGTAATTAATGACGTTAAATATAAGCAAAAAGTTAAGGGTATTATTTGGTGAGAGCAGAGCATGCACTACCACACAAAATGTCAATATGGATAAGTAGTCAAAATATGTCATTGTTTAAAGTTCATTGCTTAAGGTTTACCTAATCCGTCAATATGTTTCTCACAAATTTATACATGGTCATGGCCTACAAAATATCACAAACTCATCAAGCGTCCCAAAAAGCACAAGCCAAATACACAACACATAATGTTAAAAACAACTGGATGACTTCATAAAAACAATTGGATGAAATTAAGAAAACAATTTGATGACGATGAAAAATAAAAAGAATTTGACATTATAATGTATAATACATTATATATAGTTTATTATCATAGATTTATCTAATTTAACTTAATTAATAAAAAAAATTAGAGTATCATTTCCTTATAAAATTTAAGATCTAGTATGAATTTTTGCTTAATACCCTGAGAAAGATAGGGTCGCTCTTGGGGTTAGGGATAGAGCGAAAGATACCTCAAGTCGCCACGGATAACCAAAGAGAGATTTAGACGAAACCAAATGGCGCAGAGATGAGGCGTGACCTTGGTTAGGGTTTGTCAGGATGCTGAAGCAAAGACAGGGGTAGAAATGTCCTTTTACGCCATTAATGAAACTGTGCCGTTTTGGAGGCATGAATACGATGTCGTTTCACGCCTAGAAGCTGGAATCGTTGGGTACTGTTGTCGTCTTCCTCAGTTCATTCTTCAGTGGTCCCAAAAGGAGCCGATTGACGTGGAACTCGTAGCATCTGGAGATGGAGAGCGTGCTGGTAACGTGTGAGCGAGTCTAAGGTTTGGGGTTCTCATATAAATATCCCCTTTTATTTGTTTTAGGTTTCATCTTGAATATTATATGAATTTTCTGTATTTCGGCCTCTTTGAGGTTAAGGCTCACTTCTCTGGCCTTCGATTCAAAGATTTGAGTAATTCTAACTTTTGGGATCAAGTTTCGACTTTTATCAATACTATTGGTTCGATCTATTATATTTTATGTTTAATTTGTGTTTGGTATCTTAACAGGGTTTATAATTCTAGATTTACGTTGATTTGAATATATTGAAAAGGGCTAAAGCTAATCACTCTGGGGGCTCTCCTCACTATTCTTCATATCAGGTTCTAAAAGACGAAAAGTGGGGGAAAGAGAGGTGACGTGACCTTTCTGTCTGAGGGTGATGTTGGTCTTATAGTGTGGGCTTTATGCTCGTGTAGGGTTTGCGCACTTGGATGAACCCATCATCAAGTTCGATTTTTATCGGTTGGCTAATTTTTTGGAGATTAATCACCGACTAATCCCTCGACTAATCTGGTAGTTCCTAATCATTGAATTCGATTAATCCCCAATTAGTCCTTATAAAGCCCTCTCCAGTCGACTAGCGTGTAGCAATTTTTAGAACGTTAATTTTTTGACAAACTGAATGACCCATCATCAGGTTAGGGATAATTGCGAAAACATGCCCTGTTGTTTTCTATTTGCAAAAATGTGTTGTAAGCAAAAAACAATTTTGAAATGTTGATTTGACTGTGTAATGTCAAAATTACACTCACCTTAATACGTGATGACCATTGTACCTTTTATTAGAGAGACTAGTCCATGCTCGAAATGTGCTATTCATGTAGAGAGATGTTCAGGTAGTCCTAATCGTCCTACGGTAGCAAGATTCAAGCGGCTCTACTTGAGGTTTCAGGTAAAAAACAAAGCTTTTTAGCTAGATGTAGATCGTTCATTGGACTCGACGGATGCCACCTCAAAGGTTATTATGGTGGACAAGTCTTGTCAGCCGTAGCTTGGGATGCTAATAACGACATGCTTATGCAATTGCCTCTTTAACGTCTCCATTAATAATTGTCTCTTCAACGTCACTCTTTACAAATTGTTAGAGTATAAAACTAAAATTGGTTCTTCAACTATCAGGTTAAGTTTTTAGTTGAGTTAGTCCTCTACTAATAGATATACGCTATTACTATAATTATATGTATCATATATGAAAGGGTGTGATGAAGAAGTACATATGCAATGATCAATGGGTGTAACTATTGGTGAAGAGATGTATGTTATGTATAAATATAGTATCAGTTATAATGAAAATCAACACTTCAACATTACATTTCTATATTCTTCAATAATTTTAAATATATTATTTTAAACCCGAACTAAATATGGGGTGAAGGGTATTTTTTAATAATAAAATAATTTTTATAATGAAAATTTATATTCGTGATTTGCACATGCCTCTTCGTAAATTGTACTATTTGAAAACGGTGTTTAAAACTCCAAAAAGATTATTGGTTCAAATCTTACAATTGACGTTTGAATTCATGAGATTTATGTTTCTTCTCGGTCCAAAAATTTAAATTATGTATAAATACATTGAAGTAAATTGAATCTTAACAAAGTTGGCCCATGAACATATCAAATGTTGGAAAATTATTATCAAATGTTGGAAAATTATGCTCGGGTTCTACTTATTCATTAAACGAGTCCAATATTTAACTCGAGTTCGGTAAAAAAATCTTGCTAAAGTTTTGATTCTCCTAAACAGAAATGTCTCCTCCCTTAAACAAAATTCGGACAAAAGGGGGTGATATTAAATTTGGAGGACGAATACAAACAGCACAAAACACCAAGTTCCTCGTAACAAATGGAGAATGCAAAAACTAGGATTATATTTTTGGTCCCATTATGGTGGTCAGATCAATAATGTTGTTCCTCATGCACACTCTCCTCTTGCCATGTCTCCACCTCCGTGTCAACGGTCCATGTCTCTCTCTGCCTCGTCCCACTTGATCACTGTACCAGTCCACCCAATTCTCTTTGGGGCATTTTCACAAACACCTTATCTGCACAACCAACATGTCCACCAATAACAGCAACAGAATCATCCTCACAGACCGCCCGACGGCGGGGCAGGTCATCGCCGTCGTCCTCCTCCTGCCGGCGGGCGGCGCTCTTCTGGCCCTCGCCGGGCTCGCCCTCCTGGGGACTCTGGCGGGTATGGCGGCGGCGACGCCCCTGTTCCTGATGTTCAGCCCGGTGATAGTGCCGGCGGCGGCGGCGATGTGGGTGGCCGTGGCGGCGATAATGTCGGCGGGGGCTCTGGGGGCGGCGGGGCTGTGCTCGCTGTTGCGGGCGGTGAATCACGCGAGGGAGGCGGCGGGGACGGCGGAGGAGGTGAGGAGGAAGCTTCGGGAGGCGCCGCGGAAGGTGGTTAAGGTGAGCAAGGGTTTGGGGTTGGCGGCGGTGGTCCTCCTCGTGTGGACCGTCAATTACTTGCGGGCGGCAGTGAGGACGGCGACGGAGGAGGAGGCGCAGGAGGCGCTCGTCGAGGAGGCGGAGACGACCTACTTGGATGAGAAGGCCGGATCCGCAACGCTGCTCGCTCCGGCCTGAGTCTAATGGGAGTTTAGTTTCTATTCACTGTGTTTACGAATGCAAGTAGAGTGAAATTTTGAGTAAAATGAGACAGTGAAAATGAGACTTCCCCTTCAAAATACAACACTTGTAGGTCAAATATCCCTTCAATTTTGAAGCAAATAAAGAATCACCAAGCTTCTAACAAATGAAATCCCTTTAATTTATTGAGTATGCACAAGTGAGAAGACCATAAAACAAAATCAAAAGGCAATGCCACTAATCTCCAACAAATAGTTCACTCAGGAAATGAAAATGGAGAGAATAAGTCTTACTTCTTTCTATACATGGCAATATGGCATATTACTAGCCAGCAAATGGCCAACCTCTCTGGGGCTGCACTTCCCCATCGTTCATCAGCTTATCCAGCACTGTATTGAGGTCGACCACCTGCCCATTTTCTGTAAGCTTACGGACGGTTGCTCTCACATGGTCTCTTGGAAATCCCATTGTCGTCACTTTGTCAATAACATCGTCTACAGGAACCCTATTTCCACTTCCGGCAGAGCCTGAAGCGGTAGGTAGTGCCTGAGCTACTGCACGTGCAGTCGGGAGCTGTGGGTAACCGCTTCCACCACCTTGAGGCACGGCAGGAGAAGGGAGTTGATGTGGTTTCATAGCGGAGGCACTGCCATACTGGGAAGGAGGCGGTGTTCCACCATATGGGTATTGTTCGCCACGCCCGGATGGTGGACCGTATCCAGTAGAGAACCCTGAACTGGTTCTGTTTGCTGGTGGCTCATACATGTGAGAGGGTGGCGGTGGCCCATAGGATTGTTGGGAGGGAGCGGGACCACTTGGTGGCGGGTAACTTTGTGAGGGAGTGTAGGGAGACTCCTCGGAATGGTGACCTAATGAAGATTGGAGTTGAGGATGATGGTTAATGGGGGCAAGAGATGTGTGATGTTGAGGCAGCTGTGGCGGCTGGGAATACTGTTGTTGAGGGGGTGTTTGGTATTGATGTGGTAGTGATGTAGGAGGAGGGGCATGTGGTTGCTGGTTTGGAGGTAATTGGTATTGCTGATCGAGTGCTTCTGGGGTCCGCCCAGGTGGCGGGAAGTAAGGCTCGCTATGAGGGACTGAAGGAAATTGATTTTGGGGAAATTGATTAGGGACGTGAACTGGAGGTGCAATGTTCTGCTGGGGAGGAGGGTGAGGTGCAATGTTCTGCTGGGCGGGAGGGTGAGGTGCATTCGGAGGAGGGAGAGATGGAGGTGGATGAGATAGGTTAGCAGGAGGAAGCTGGTGAGATTGGTGAGGAGTGGTTTGCTGAACTGAATCTATATTTCCGCTCTTCTGATGTTCTGACTGTGGGTCTACCTTCGACATCTGCAGCTTTGCAATCTGCAACTGAGCCTGCACTATGTCTTGTTTATCCTTCAAAACATCCACCCCTGTTTGTACCTGGATATAGTTGACAATGAGATATAGGAAATGAGCAAAACAGAACTAATGAATGGATAATACTATAATAAGCTGCTGCACACTGAATTATATATCCAGTGTGTGCACAAAGTGCCTGCTTTTTTGCATTCCTCAAACTCAACAGATAGAAGTGAAGAAAGGACATATCCAATGATATAAATCCAAATATTCAAAATAATTAATATTTCCTGATAATCGGCTCATACATATCACGGAGTCAACCACTCACCCATTAGTAGGTTAATATATGTTAATATGTTTCATATTTCATGCAACTTGATTTGTATAAACAAGTTCAAACATAAATACCATACACCTATATAGACAAATTTAGCAAGAACTGACCTCTAGTTGAAGTGTTGAACAAAGCCTATCTCGGATTATGTATTAAGATTGCATGACTGCAAAAGACAGCTAGTGAAGCCCATTCAGTTTCAAACACAAAATCCAGGTATTGTCACAAGGCTATATTTTTAACTAGCTATTATTTGAAGTCAATTGCATAAGAGAAACAGAACTTTGACAAGTTGGTATATATTATCTGATATAGTAGGCCTTGTAATCCTCCCACATAAGTACACATTAAACCTGCTTCTTAGATGCAATTTTGTCTACATGTTTGCCATTTTTCTTGCATATGACAGCAACTTTAATAATATTAAATGCCAAACACCAGCTCTGTTCTTCCCACATAGACCCACAATATATGAAGGACTCTCAACTTTGCTAAGAACAACAATTCAACACCCATATAAATATTTTTTTGTTAAACAGAAGGTTTGTTTAGAACATTACCTCCCTCAGAATATTCTCCAGATGCCGTATCTTTCCTTCAGTACTTCCTTGATTGTTTCCTACAGATACCTTTAAATCATCTACAGAGTTCTCCATATGATGAGTTCTGCTCTCCAACTGTGTAAGTCGTGCACTAACACCTTCCAGCACATGAAGCAAAGTATCTGTATATTTCTTCATTGTTCGGTCGATCTCAGCCACTACCACAGCATCAATGGCCTTCCGATCCTTATCTGAAATGACCTTTGTAGGTTCTACAGTGTCTACAGAATCATACATCTGTGGGGGGAGGAAGCATAAGTTAGAGTTTATTAGACATCTCAAGCAAAAGCTTAAATGCAAACAATTGTAAGCGCCTCCAACACACCAAGATATTATCACTCCAATTGTAAGTGTGAACATATGATTAATCAATTGAAAGTTGAAACAAAAAGAAAAGGTTGTGCATTGTAAAGCAAAAATGAGTTGAGCACTAATCTTTTGGAAAACAATCATACCTTGACCCACAACAGGAATATAGAGATCAGATCAAGCAATGTTACTTCAATAAAGTTCTGTTTCATTTTTGGCAAGAATCTGATTACCCAAACGTGAACTTGCATTGGCAATGGTTTCAATCCTCATTTAAAGTTTATCAGCTCATTTCTCTTATGTGTTTGCTCTTACAATAGTGTCGTGGTAGATTTCCAAGGTAAATTCTATTTAATGTTTGCTGTGGTTCCCTTAGCCTTTTTCTATGAGCCTTGGTGTATCAAAATCCCCATGGTTATGAAGATAATATGCTCAGTAAGTTTAAAATAGTACAAGCCAAGGTCCAACTTAGAACATTAACTGAAACCAAAGGTGATTTCGGTTTTTCCTGTTTGTTGGGTTAAAAAAAACTCCTGGATAAAAGCACAGTATACATTTATTGGAATAGAGCACAAATCATAGCATGGACAACATAAACAGTGCTATAATCAATATAGAGCAGAAGACCACAACATGTACTTCCAAAACTAGTCAAATCAGTAAACAATATTCATTTCTATCCAAACATTAGCAGCAACAATAATAACTAAAAATGATAATAATCTCCTGCTGATTATAATCTATTTCAAGAAGATAATTCAATCACACAATCGCATCACTTACAATCATATCATTTTCTGCTCTGAGGTCAATCTCATTATGCTTTCATTCTCAAAGTTTGACAAATAGCTACTTATTCCCTTTATAAATTGAAACATCCTATAAATTTTCCAAACCCGATATGTCGAAATCTTCTATTCCGCCCAACATAAATGATCAAAACCAGCAACTTTGCTAGTTCTAACTTCGTTTTACAGACTCAAACCATGTCCTTCCAAACTAAGCTCAAATACACATCCAATGCAACGGATAGACACACAAATTGTAAACATATCCACAGAAAACACTACTCATCAACCATAATCACTCCCCATTTTTCAAAAACAAAACACCACATGAATCAAGCACGCTTTCAGTAACACACGAATAAACAGAGATTACTTGCACCATCATCAGAGAGGACACAATTTTACAAACTAACACCAACCCATCAATCCAATCGTGATAAATCACAAATAACCTGTAAATCGAAACCCAATTCCCCAAATTCACTGATTAACCAATAGGAAGATTCAAAGGCACAGTGAATTACTCTGAGGGGAGCTGAAGAGGACACGGTTCTGGGATCAGCGGAGCTCCAAGGCCTGGACGATCCATCGAGATTCGAGGTCAGCGAAGACGAGACAAGAGGACGAATCGGCTGGAAATCGTAGCTGGGCATGATCTCCTCCTTGCTGATTCCATTGCCGCCGGCGATGTGCTGATCGCGATCGTGGTCGTCGTCGTCGTGGGAATGGCGATTGACGAGATCGAGGAGGTCCTTGTTGTTGGTCAACGGAGGAGAACCAGATAGATCCATTATCTGCTTATCCATGTACTGTGATGTGTTCATCGATTCCTAGAAATAACTCTCTCGAAGAGAGAGAGAGAGATTGGGAATTAGGGCTTTGGGAGAGAGGTAAAATTATTATTTGAATATAATTATAATTTTTTGGTATTTCTGACTTCTTTGGGATATTATTTATTGTTCTTGTGATAAAATAAAATTAAATAAATAAATAAAAATTTGTACCCGCTAGCATAGTTTGGAGATGAGATCAATTTAGTAGAATTTTAAGTTTAATTTTGTTTATTTAACAACTAAGCCCTCGTCATAATAAAGTCGAGCTTAAATCTTAATACAACACGCTGATAAAAAAACAACCAAACCCAAAACTAATATTATTTTGATCATTCAAAAATACGAATAGAAATGGAAGGAAAAACTCTTTATATGAATTTCACTCAGGGCCTGAAAGGGTCGTCTTAGCCAGTAAATGAGCTGCTCTATTCACTTATCTATGCACAAATGTCGCTTACATTATTAAGTTGGTCGACCAAAGTTCTGCAATCTTAATGATGTTTCCATGCTATGACAGATCAAGGAACTTGTGAAGAACCTCCTTTACCATCATCTAGCAATCAAATTCGGCCACCACCACTAGCATCTATCCCTCCACAATTAATCATTTGATAGTCTTCTCTTATGGATACCCCAAGCTTATATTGTCTCTGTTTCTGAGTCAGACACTTCATCTCTCGACACCGAAGAAAATGTTAAAACCTTTATCGAATTGTTACGCAAAACAATGCCCACTCCAAATCTCTCCACCCAAACATCCACAACCGCATCTACGTTTAATTTTCTCCATCCAACCTCTAAGTCACTTTTCTCCGATCTGCATATCTCTCGCCATATCTCTATCAGCCTCTTGGGCATCACTTCACTTCCCCCCCCCCCCCCCCCCCAACCCTTGTAGCTTCATGAATAATAAAATTATTCAAGCTCGTGCCTTCCAAATAATTGCATTTTGAAGTCGCCAAATCACCCAACACCACTCTCACCAAATCAAATAACTCCAAATTCAGTGTGGCTCATTTCATTTATTCGAATACCAAAAGTACCCTCCAAATTCCTCATGTTTAGTATGCTCACAATCGGCCATAACCCACGGATATACAGACAATCCATGAAATATATGATCAATAGTCTCACCGAGCGTCCAGAATCACTCCCTTCAATTGTAGTAACGAACTTGTCGGAAGATAAGTGCCATCACCCTTCACAGTAAATTGCAGACCTTCGCAAGAAATAGCATCTTCCTGATCCTTTGCCAACAAGAGTTTCGATGTGTAGGAGACCAAATATCTCCCTCCTCCAACAAGGCACGATAGGCACTCCAAATCGAAAAATTGCCCCTTTTCTCAAACGTTCACCACTACTCGTCAACAAAGTAAACATGCTATGAGGAATTTCCTAAATCAACCTTTTACCCTACTTATTCAACACCCGATCCAACTGCCCTAATTTCATCCTCCATACCCAACCTGAAACAACTCACTGACCGTCATTCCTACCAAATTCGAATGTCCCGAACATATAACGGATCGATGTCCAACAACTATAGTCCAGTCAATATATCAAACAGACCCTTCCTAGTCGGGCAAAGACAACCCGATCAGAACAAGTCTTGACTCGCCAAGATACTACGCCACACAAAACTTTGATTGAAGCCTATTGCAACATACAAAAACAACTTTCTCGAATCGAACAGTACATCGCCTTATAGACCTTACTCACCAAGGTGATCGAAGCACTGAAGAAACATCACTCTATCTTCCCCAACATAATCAAGTTAAATTCGCGCAACCGCTGGAAATAAAATATATTTATTACAATCCCGTAACTTTACAACGGACAATGTTCCAAATTGTCGATCAAAACAAGTACTCAACAATAGACAAGTCACTAGCAGAACCAGACCACGGCACGTGCACGACCACCATTTCCTCCTCGTACCGAGCCGCCACATCCTTCCCGCCAATCCTGCAGCACCTCGGCTTCTCCGAAGCGAACGCCCTCATCTCGCCGCCTCCCTTCACGCCTACCTCCACCGACCCTTCCCCGAACGCCACCGACTGGACGGCCCCGCCGGTGTTGAGCATGTTGACCAGCCCTATCGGGGCGAACCGAACCGCCCTCGAACCGGACAGGACCGTCACGGGCGAGACGGTTATGAGCTCGAACTTGAACGGCTCCAGCGATATCTCGGTGTCCTGGGCCGGTTCGGACAGAACCAGCTTGTTCGATTTCAGGAAGTACATTGCAAATAATTGTACACCTTGGACCGGAATTGGGCTCTTGCCGCTGGTCCACTCAATGTCCTTGGGATTGGTCTTGGAGGTCACCGTGGCCGAGAACTCCGAGAAGCACTGGTTCCGGCGAGCCTCGCGGCTCCACCCACCGCCTTGGCAGTTAAAAGCTCCGATCACTCCCGTAAACTATAAAAAAATATAAAAATAATAACTTACTACCGAGCATAAAATTAATATGCAATATAATCAAATATGTTATGAATTACAAAGACATACAATTATCTTTTTACTTAATTAACATCCTCAATAAGAAATATGACATAGTAAGATTAATTTTGAAAACTTCAATAATTGAATTGAAATTCAAATGGGTTAGAGGCAAAATATGTTGGGGAGGTCCGAGCCTTACTTAGGAGGAGCACCCAAGACCCAAAAGACTAGTCTATTGGGTATAGGGTCCAATGTGTATATAAACTCTTCCGATTTGGGTATAGGGTCCAATGTGTATATAAACTCTTCCGATGTGGGACTTTGACATAACAATCTATCTCCCCCCCACAAAGGCCCTACATATTTACCTAGGGTCATTTCCGACCCACTTAACCAGGACAGTCTACCGAACCAAGGCTTTAATACCACTGTTAGGGAGATCCGAGCCTTACCTAGGAGGAGCACCCAAAGAAAGCTCATACACATACACACATTAGAGCCCACATTTGACCAAAAAAACTAACCTATTAGGCTTAGGATCCGTATATAAACCCTCCTTATACTCAATACTCTTCCGATGTGGGACTTTGAACTCACATGTAAACATAACAAAATATTTATATTCATCAATTCTGATTCCGAATCATACATATTGAGAACTAAATTAGGCAGGTCTATATACTCAACTCATACTCAATACTAAGTTTATAAATTCAAGTGACACAAAACTAATGTCTTAAAAAAATGTTAGGTGCGCTGTTTGGGTAAAGATGACATTCAGAAACTAATCAAGAATTAATTAAAAAATAAATCATATTATAATAAGAGATTAATCGAACAAGTCGAGAATGTGGTAAGATGTGATATCCAAAACCAATGTACCTTGTTGAGGTTCCAAATTTTGAGCATGGTCTTGCCGTCGTGGAGGGGGTCGTCGAAGAGGCAGTCGCGAGTGGGGAGGGCGTGGTACTCGCAGCGCGCGATGGAGCCGTCGGGCATGACGAGGCGCTTGAGGAGGTCGAAGTCGTGGTCGCCGACGGAGTCGCTGACGTAGATGGGCCCGCCGGAGATGGCGCGTGAGGCCGCGTGGAACTCGGCGCACGGGTGGGTCGACTGGAACATGTCCCAGTCGGGGTGTATGAAATTGCCCATCCACAGGCTATTGTAGGCGCAGTGCACCATGTGGCACCCCTGCAGCCAGAACGTCCCGTTCGGGTCTCCGGACGGGTCGGTGCACCAGAAGTCATCGCCTGAGGTTGGCCCAGAGGAGAAAATTAGTTGGGCTTATGGCCCAAATGGTTTAATTTAATGTGGTTTTGAGGCCCAAGAGACGTACCGACACGGCCCAGGCAAATGGATTCGGTGCCCAGCAGCATGAAGTCGTTGCAGTGCTCCATGCTGGCGATCACTCCGTTGCCGTTGAAGTGCTTGTTGACCGACGCGGTCAACGCCTTGAAGTACGCTTTCGCTAGCTCCACTCTCCCTCCGTAATTCTCGCACAGCATCTCCAATATCTGTACATTTCCAAAAAGAAAACTAGTTTGGTAAGTGGAAAGTCAAGTCAAATACTTACTGGCTCGACTCGACCATAAGAGAAATATAACTGAACTGATTTGGTTTAAAACTGGATCAGACGACAATTTCATCGGTTTTATTTTGGTTTGTAAAATAAAAACTGACAAAACTCATTTTAAGTCATCGATTTATATATTAATTGAGCATATAAATATTGGGTTAGTAAAAACAAGTCAACCGGTTGCGAATGTGAAAACTTCATGAAAATCAGTTTAAAATAAATTGAACCAAAAATCGTAAATCAAAATAGTTTAAAATGTGAAAATCTAATGAAATTCAATTCATAATAAACTGAACTAAATCGAGAACTAACATATTTAATCAAACTGACTCAAAATTGAACCGTGAATAACCAGACTTACATGGATAACGTCGACCTTGACGCCGTCGATCCCACAAGCCTCCAGGTGGGAGTGAAGCCCCTCGTACATCTGGTCAACGACCTCTGGTTTGACCAACCCGATCCCGGTGCTCAAGATCTTATCAACGGCCAGATCCTCCATGGTCATCTCCAACCCGGGCGTGAGCTTGGGCCTCACCACGGAGCAGTCGGGCAACCCGGGAACGCCGGGTCTCAACCCGCCCCAGTACCCGCACAGCGCGTGCCACACGTACACGTACTCCACACTCTCGAACTCGCTCTTCAGGTCCTTGACGAACGCACCCATCCCCTTGGCCCCACCGCCACCGCCGTCCACGTGTCGCGCGCTCGTGTAGTCCCTGAACTTGTAATTCTCCTGAAACTTGAGTAGCCGACATGGCATCTGCTCGCCCGCGACCGTCTGATTGATTCCTTCTTTTGTGATTGGGTCCGCATCGTTGGCGATGGACTGCCAGCCGTCGTCGATCAGGACCAGTCCCGGCGGGACGCCTCCGGCGACGAGCCCCTTAACGCCGTCCATCACGCCGTCAGGATTCACGGTCAGGTAGAACGCGTCCCACGTGCACCAGCCGAACTTGTCCACGATGCCAGGTGGCGTCTTCTCGTCCATCGACCTGAAAGTCCCCAGGTGGGCCCTCACCACCTTCACCGCCTCTTTGACGAGCGTGAACGGGTCGTGGCCCACGTGGACGTACAGAACGCTCCGGAACGTTGACTCGTTGACCTTCGTTGACCCGCTCTCGACGCAGAGGGCGACACCGTCGTCGCCGCCGGGTTGGAGCGAGGCTCGGAACGGACCCTCGAGGATCGGGAGGAGGAGAACGTACGGCCGTCCGATCTCCTCGTCGTTATCGAGGATCAACATCTGGGTCTCGTGCTCGAGATCTCGGCCGTTGGATCCGACCCAGAGGGTGGTCCACCACACCTTGAACCGGAAGATGCTCATGAACCGGATGTCCCTCAGCTTCCCCATGGGGACCACGTGGTGGCTCGTGGGGCCCACCGCGTCGAAACCGACAAAGCATCCCGTGCCGGTGACGTCACTACCCGCCGACGTGTCCGAAGCAGGAGTGGCCACGATGTTGTCGGGCACGTCGGAGAGAAACACGTGCCCGTTGGCCAAGAACCTCGACCCTTTCAAAGTCACCGGAGACTTGCCGGAGCTGTCGGAGAGAGCCGTGGCGGTCGAGCCGGGTTTGGTCAGACTCGGAGCCATGATCAAAAGGAGACAATTTATACACAAATCGGGAGGATTCTGAAAATGTTTAGTGAGTGAAATGGTGTTAATTGCAAAAAATATTCGTACGATTTTGAAGATATTGTGTTTTTGTGTGTGATGGTTTTGGGCTAAAGAAATGGGTCGTATAAATAAGCGATTGCGAGCGGGTGGTTGAGATTTGAAATCAGTGGAAAATCGATTATTATTAAATTGGTTTTTGACTTAATGTTGTGGGGGCAATTTTTATCTTGATATTGGGTGTTTTAATTAATTTGGTTTTGTTGAATGGTATTTAATTAATTAATTAATTAAGCGTGCCAGTTTCATTCATGTCATGCTTGTTGCCATAACTGTATTCGGGTAAGGATGTGACAAGTGTAATTGTATTTTAAGCGAGCTCCGTAGATTCGGGTTTTGCTATATAAATATTGTGTTTTGACTATTTAGTGGATAATTTTTATTTTATTTTATATGTTGGGAATTTTTTATTGGAATATTTGTTTTTTTTCGTATTTGACTCGTTGTGTTCAATTGAATTATACCTGAAAGATTTTTAGTTTCCAACACGTGTATACTCTTTAATGTCGTAGAAATTGATAGGGCCAGGCAGTCGAACAGAACTCTCGGGGACTAGACGGATTTTTATTTTTTAATTTATATACTTATTTAATAAAATATATATTATGCTATATAAAAATAATAAAAATTATTTAAAGTATACAAATATTTCAAGGTTATATCTTAGTGTTCAATTTCAAAATCACGCCTCAAAAGTTTTTTACAACAAAACTCATATTTCAATTATCAAAACTTAAAATTATACATGAACTTCAAAAACTTCTCAAATATTTGATGTTTTTTGAAAAAAAGATGAAAACAAAATTATTTTTCCCGACCCGACTCTAAACCGATGCTAAACCAATTGAACGAAACCAGTGCCTGAAAATGACTGAACATGTCTAAATCAGATCGGTGTGTATGATATTGACGTCTAGTCGGGACCTTAACGACCGCCTGAGCCGTCATTTACGACACTTATTCTCTCTCCCACTTGCTTAGACATGTAAGTGGTGCATGGAGCCATTTCTTGAATGGTTAATTTTGGAATCCACTCTGTCACATACCTTTCCACGTAATGAATCCCATAATTTCAAGAGGGATTGAACACTACTAGATAAAGCGTTAATAGAGAGGGGCCAAATACAAAAGTCTTTTGCTATTATTGGATTGATATATGCTTTAATGTTTGGTTGCAATTATGGTCCACTTGAAATTATCTGCAATTTATAAATTGTGGATCTGGTTATTGAATTGCATTATAAATTATTAAATAGTAAGGTGAGAATAGTGACAAACTCAAGTCGACTGAGAATTCAAGTTGAGTTTGAACTTAAGTATTTGGATGAATTATAACCTTTGATGATTTTAAACGTAAACTAAATCGTTAAACACTTTGACTGTTACTCTTTGAACAAACGAGTTACTTTGATCAGAACAATCTCTAAACCCTTTAATTTTGAAGTTGAATCATGAATCATGAATCTTAAATCTTTGAACTTTGAATCAAGAAATATAAATCTTGAAATTTTATGTACGAGAGAAATATATTTTCTTGCATTGCTCTACCTACTTGTCATTGACAAGTGAGTAGAACTCAAGTTTAGCATTGAACCAGACTTTGATTTCATGATAAGATTAGTGTAGAGATAAATATTGTTAATATTAATTTTGTTGTTGTGAATTAAATATAATAGATCTCATTATATAAGTTAAGGATCAAACTAAATGGAGAAACTAACTACAACTATGAAAACTTAGAGATTTGGTAATAAGCATGAACTAAATTTGCTAAGAAACATAAACTTAGTACTTATTTATTCTAAAGAAACAATTGTAAATAATTATTCATATTAGCTTGTCATACAATATAATATACACAAATACATATGTTATATGTTTGTAATGTGCTACGCTAACACTCTATGTGTGCACCTGAATTGCATAATAATAGTAATATATTTTTTTTAATTATGCGATCATTCAAATCTAATTATACTCTTATTTTATCATACACTGAACTCATCTACAAATTTAAGTTTATAAGATCCACATATTTATAAATTATAATGTAAACTAAATAATGTAAAACTTTATTGCATCCATGCTATAATATTGCAAACTAATCTAAATTTCGGTGATGTTAATCAAGTTTGTTGCTAGCTTCTTATTTCAAGAGTTCGAGTTGGGTGTTGTCCTAACAAATTTTGTCGATGTTCTTCTTGACATGTAAATCTTGTTTCCATAATTAAATAAAATATTTTTTATGAAAAAAAATCTAAATCCTAATAAAACAATTTATATATATTGTGGTGTATTTTATTTTTTTATTTTGGTACTGCCGACTATGACAGCCACAAAACTCAAAAGAAAGATCCAACTCAACCCCACACCAAAAAGTATTGTTAGAAAAAAGAAGAGCACAAATAATTAAAGCAAATATTTCTTATTGGAAAGCAATAAAAGTTTATCAACACAATTTTTAACTAATTTATTTTGATCTAAAGTACATTTCTATCATGGACCGACCAAAAAGAGTATAAACAAAAGGTTTTAATTAAATACATAAATAATTATTGCGTGAAAAAAGAAATCACCTATGCCCGTTGATTTGACAATGTATGGCGATGATTGTTTTGTTTCGGCGACTTTCATGCCATGAATGTTACAGCTTATATATTTATCCACAATTTACCAACTATCAACTTTTGAATTAAAGATTACAATTTTTTCTAAAAGAAAAATAAACCTAAGTGAAGATTATTTTTTATTATATTCAAGAATCATGTATGCAAGAGGGTTTAAAAAAAATACCAAAGTTTCTCCTTTGCTCATAAACGCTTGATTAACTCCCCGAACGTGAAGCCTCTAGTTCATCCGCTAGCCAATCTTTCGAAACTCTTCTTGCTCGAACTTGAAGAGAGAATCTCTAGTTTTGATGTTGAGAATCTCTACAATCAAGATCATGTCTTAGACCATTGTTGGAGTGTCTAGACACTTACACGTGTCGTCTTGCATGTCCATGACATCATCCATTTAAGTGTGGTGTGTATGATGACACCTCAATTTTTACATAACTCTTCATGTGTATAGTGTTTGGCAATAAGATTTCTCATTGCAGTCGGGTTTTTCTTATCCTTGTCATGGATAAGACGTATACATTAATTACTCTTAATTTAGATCTCATACAAATTAATTCTAATCTATATTTCATGAGAACCGTTGTGTGCGAGTCAAACTCTACTGACCAGTTCCTTAACCTCAGCAAGTAATGGAAAATTCTATTTAATATTTTCTTTATTAGTACTAATTAAATAAACAAACAGAGTTTTCGAAAATTGAAACAAATCGTGTTGCCAAATTAAACGTAAAACTCGCCACGTGTCCACACAACTCGTAAACTACCAGCTCTGCCACACCGACCATTTGTGCAGATAAGGAAGATAAGTAGACACGTGTCGTCACGTGACACGACACTCGTGGACACCTCCGCACGATGTTCGTGTGGTCGTTCCAACTACCTTTCAAAACGGTTAACTGCCGCTGGGGTCCACCTGGATCCTCCAGCCAATCATATCCCACCACGTCATCGAACTTGATGTCGGCACTGCCAGGTGTGGTCAAGCCCAGAAAAGTCGTCGATAAAAATCGTTTTCTTTCGATAGTTTTAAATTATTTTTAGGACGCTTTTGTCCTCGTAGAAAGGGCAGATTAACGAATAACGACTGGTATTAGATTATTACACTTTTATCTTAAAAATATACATAAAAAACACAACCACTCCACTTTTAGTGAGTACTAGAAAATTATGTTTCTTGTGGAATTTAAAAATAGGATAGTGTGTCGGTGACGAAAGTTTGCGCGTAGAGGTTGGGAAGGTCGGTCGGGGAACATGAAGCACCGACAAGTGTCAGCTAGTGTCGGCAAAATTATCAAGATCGATTTTGTGAAGAAAAAAATAATATTTTTTAATTTTAAAGAGGAGACCTTTTATTGGGCTTTATAAGTTGGCCCGGCCCAATATTATGTTCACCTGTAAGAAAATCTTTGAATTTATATCACTTAAGTGAAAGCTACTCTTTAGGTACAAAATTACTGAATGGTAATGATCTATGGTTCTTAATTTTCACTACCGTAGCCTGTACACTTGTTTGTGAAATAAGACGAAAATCGTCCTTAAGTACGATGTCTAGATTTTGCACATCTCAGAATATAAACGAAAATATCAACGGTCAATATTTAATTTATTGTGTAAGTTACGTTTATCTGAACAAACAATATAAAATGAGAATTAGAAGAAAAAATTAAATATATAAAATAAATTAAAATAGAAAAACTCTTTAACAATATGTATATTTGACCTCGCTTACTTGCGTGTACACTACAATTTTAATACGACGAAATATTATGAGGTGATGGCGGACGCATTGCCATTTGATGCATAGGTGGCCTACCAATAAGTTGATGAGGTGGAGGAATTGCCACTTGGTGCATAGGTGGCATGCCAACCAGGTGATGAGGTGGCAGCATTGCCATTTGTTGCATAGGTGGCCTTCCAGTCATATGCTGATGTGGAGGTATTGCTGGCACAACTGGCCTCCCAGTCACTTGATGAGGTGGTGTTTGAGACACCTGACCAGAAACCCGCGACCCGCTCTTTCGAGAACTCGTGACTAACGCTCTCTCCGCTAGAGTATCGTGCCTCTCCCCTCTCCTTCTTATACGCATACGACACCGTAATCTGCATGTTACAAAGATACTGCCCGCTCATTACCTGAATCGCCTCGTCAAACGCCTCGAAACAATCAAAACTAACAAACCCAAACTCCCTATAATTCTCTGAACCTGGGTCTCTCATCACCTTCGGGTTCAAAGCCACTCCAAACTTATTAAAAACATCGCATAAGACATTCTCGTCCATGTCAGCGTCGTGGTTCCCGATAAAAATATTCTCCCTAACGTTCGAGCCCTTCGTATCATCCTTCGACTTAAGATACTTAATGGAGAAAATACATAGACGTGTGTGAGAACAATACCTGTCATCTCAGTTACAGTTCAGTTTTCTAAATTAATTAGTGATTTAAGATTATGCACACCTGACTCGAACCAAAATTAATCGGTTCACTTAAAAATTGAACCAAAACCAAACCGTTACCCATAGTTTCCGATTCTTCGCATTCGGTTTGCTCTAGTTTCCGGTTTGGTTACAGATACGACGTCGTTTCTAGTCGATCAACCAAAACAAATTGGAAAGGTCAGGGACGAACCGAAACAAAGCTACAGAGGCTTTTGAGGAGAGGAGGTTAACAGTAATGGCGTACGCGGGAAAATGTCTGCACTCGATGAGAAAAGCTCTACCTGTGATTAAATATATTTCCCCAGAAATTTCTCGCTCTCGCCAATTGCGTAAGGTTTTTTTCACCGATTTTTTTGGTTGTGATTTGAGATTTTTCTGTTTTTGTGATGAATTTTACTCCAGTTTATGCCAGATTCGAGCCTGTGAGGAGATTGATGAAGGGGATTGAGCCGATACTGCGCAACGGAGGTGTGGGATTGAGATTTAAACTGAATATGCAGAGAGGATTTGCTCATGATTCGTGTTCGTCTGGTAAGTCACTTGCTCGACCTAATTATGCTGATTCGAATTGGTTTTTACTTTTTCACCTTTTGAGTTTCTAGGTTTTTTGTGTGCATTGGCTGTGAAAATGGTGGTAGGTTCGGTACTGAAGTTGGAATTTGAATTCTCTGGAAAGATGTGTGTAGTTGTGATTTAATTGCAAGTGATTGAGTTTTTGAAGAATCTGCAGATGGCTTGTGCATTTCTTTAATCTGGGTATTGGGTAAATTTTGTGTTTCCCTTAGATATGTTGTTAGTCTGACTATTGGATTTCTTCGCTCCATTATCCGCCGATTATATTTGTCTGTTCCTTAATTCTCTATTGAGTATTGAAGAGACTGTAATTGAGCATTGTGTTGTGAATATTATAATTAGTTGCACTGGTTTTAGTCACTTTGATGTTGGGAGCTTAGAGCTCTAATCTACGTGCTACAATCAATCCCTCCTCTTTGATGTGTACAATGGTTGGGTGTTTGAATCCAATTTCTGATAGATACCATTGGGAATATTAGAACTAAGGTTGTATGGGTGATGTATTATCAGCTCTTGACAGTTGACAGGATAAAACCAAATAACCGTCTCTTCTGAAGGAGGCATTTGCTGGCCTTAGTATTTAATATATGTAGCACTTACCTTACCTTGGAGTTAGGCCATCGAAATTTGAAACCTAAATGCGCTGTGCCAGGTTTCTCGGCAGGCCTCATTATCGGTACTACTTTCTTTTGGATGAATATATGAGCTACCATGAAGAGCTTAGTTCTTTTTTAAAGAGGCTAATCATTACCGTCGGGCGTCTAGGATTTAGAAGGTTTTTTATGTATTTCAAGTTAGTGGTGGTTTTTCTCATTTTCATCCATTTATCAAGGAAACTGAGACTGTTCATCCATCTTGTAATATGTAGGATACTGCCCTCCCTTACAAACACCTAGTAATGTGTACAAGAGGGCTTCCTCTCGGTATGATTAAGTTATGGTGAAATTATAAAGTTCGTGCTCAATCACTAGTGGCCTTCTTGTACCTGATATTTTATTGCTTTTAAAATCCTAATTCATTTATCTTTATCAAATGCTCCTTGCCATTTTGGTATTCTTTCAGGAAGGAAATTAAGTATTGGGCAGATTTTCGGTCTTTCATTTCTATGTGGATCAACCAGCATTTGTGCGTGTGTTGCTTATGCTATGCACGGTGAGTTTAACAACTTAGCAGCTATGCACCTTTAATTAAGCAAACAAGTACAAAACTTCAATTTGCTTTAATCCATTTTTGCCTATAACTTCCAATCTTTGAATTTGATGATGTAGGTCATTATGTTTTTCTTGGTGCTTATCCTGAAGAGTTGCATGATGGTCCGGACAAGGAAGATGATCCACATGTGCTCTTGAGAAATGCAAAAAAACTCTATATGCCTGTTTTTTTCATTCTTACCGTGTTGTTGAACTGGGAGAATCCTGTTGCTCTCACAATTAAACTTATTATTTTCCTTCTTGGCACGACGCCCAGTCCTTTATCAGTGTATCTTTTGGCGGAGAAGGTTAGAAAGCATATTGATTATTGATACTAATATTAGCTGATAATGGAGTAACTGAAAGCTCAATTAGGAGCTCTTTATATCCCGGACCTAGCTGCATACACTTGAATTAGAATAATTTTATAAAGACAAACAATGCTCACTGAACATATGCATCACATATATTACTCTGTCCCAAAATAGTGTTCTATTTCTCATTCAGGAAGTCAGTTAGGCATGTACTACCGATAACATCCTTGGTTTTAGTTAGTTTCACTTTCAATCACCTAGTGGAATAACGCACAGAGATCATGGTGGTATCCGTGAATTCTGTTGGGCACAAATTGAACTAGAATTATGCTTACTTATATATGAAATTTGTCTTGTTATATGTTTCATCTTATATGCATCACTGTTGATTTTTACTAGGATGCTATCAAATGAGTATTGCCTTTTAAGTTATTGACTGCAAATTTTAAATGGCGCAGTTGTGTTATCAATGTATGCGTGTAGAACCTCACTTGTATTGGAAGAAGGTAGTTATCTCTTACAACCCATTGATGCGCAATAATTAGGTATACTCGAGATCATAAACTTTTCTTTTCTTTGCAGTCATTATATGCCAAGAAAGTTGAAATTCAAGACTATAAGCTCTTTTGCCTTGCTGAAGTTGAAGTGCTGGACAAGAAACTAAAATTGCTTGGAATTCTGGGTGGTTGGTGGGTTCTGCCACCACTCACATCCGAAGAAGCAATGTCTGTATCTAGGCGCCGTGCAGCTACGAAGCATCATATTGAGAGAACAAGGTAATCTAATTGTATCCCGCTTCCAATCTCTGTTGAAACCATACAATTTACAATTCCAAGGGAGTGAATTGAGTCCGCGAGACATTTTCCCCGCCTCTCACACTTGGGGCGATGCTCTTCTCTTTTGTAGCATCTTCTTTTTCTTACAATCCCATAAAAACACAAAGGAGCGGAAATTGTTTTTCTTGCAACTTCGTAGTTCTGGCCAAAAGAGTGCCAATTTGGATAGAAATCAAATTATAGAATATCAACATAATGTTTGATTTGCCATTAGTATAATGCATAGGCATAGCATACAAAATACCCCTACTGTAATTCGAACATTTAACACTGTCTATCATATATAATATATCTCTCTTATATAATGTTTCCCATCGTCTTATTGTATTGTTTCTTTAATTTACCATCTTTCTTTCTTTCTTCAAGCTGATTTTGTCGTCTGTCTGAGATCCTCTGTTTCCGGTTTCATACCGTCTATGTGATTATGAATATTGGTTTCTTCCACGAATGATGGTAATGTTGCTATTCGAGCAGGACGTAGTCTTGGAGGTGTTGAGAGGAGGAGGAAGAGGAAGGGCCGCAGAACATGCCGCCCGATTGAGGGAAGTACATGAAGGTGATGGGTATGGTAGAGCCCAGCATCATCAATCCCATCAGTGAAATGCTTGTCTGTGTTGTGAACTTAGACCCTGAGAAAAGCAACAGTTGGGTCACTACTGCCCCAACTGTCCCTCCGCTTCCTGTCATCCCCGAGATCACCCCTAACGACCTGCACATTTCCAACCTTTTTGGTCATAACACATCTCTGAAAACAACATTTTCCTGTCAAACCTAGCACTGAGGTTAGAGATATATACTTTGATATCAAAATTGTACTGTTACATTTATAAAGTTCGCCTGATTGGGTTTTAGCAGTGTTCTGAAAAAATATCAGGCGATGGTCGGGGAATTAGGGCCTCTGGTGACTAATTGGTAACTTAAGATTGTTCAATGACTAATTGAATTGGAAATTTTTAGAACACTAAATTTTAGCACGCGTAGAAGTTTAGTCTAGTATGTTTGGTCGTTGTCTTGGATACATATGTTGATATGTAGGTAAATTGTTTGCTATATTTATACGTAAAAGTCTAATCTTACACAACTATGACTTATATGTAAATGTCTAACCTTACACGTAATCACGTGCATTGACTAAAACTCACTTAGTTTCTGAAAAATGCTTAGGCAATAATCGGATAGTTAGGGATTGGGAATTAATCGGAGACTAGTCGAGAATTAATCAGATTAATGAATTAAATTGAGATTAATATGGTACTAATCAGACTAGGACATTTTTAGGACTAGTGTAAAAAATCACCTCTTGGAAACGAAGGGAACGACGCCGAAGGTGAGGCCGGAGGCGGCCTGAACAAAGAAGGAGAAGCAGCACATGACAACAATGGAGCCCCAGAGCGAGTTCACTCGCCCGAGCGACACGCACAGAAGCGCCGCCACGAGCTGCACCCCCCAGAGTCCCCACAGCCTCCCCCTCATCCCGAACCTCCTCGCCATGGCGTCCGACAGCACCCCTCCCATCGGCCTCGACACCAGGTTCGCCATCCCGAAGCTCGCCGCTATCACCCCCGCCACCTCGACGTTCACCCCGAACCTGTCGTAGAAGTACTGCGCTATCACATTGTCCACCGTCAGCTCCACCCCGAAGCAGAACCCGTAGGTCACCCCCAGGACCCACCCCCTGTAGTCCCGGACCCCCCGGGACAGGGTCCCCCACAGGTCCTGCCTCTTCCGCGCCGCCCGCCGGGAACTGAAATTCCCGGCGGGCGCGTCCTGGCCGAACGCCAGGACAAGAACCGCCGTGGCGGCCTGCAGCATCGCGGGGACCAGGAAGGCAAGCCGCCACGCGGCGGACGGAGGCACGCCGAGCCTGTGATTGATGAACGAGTAAACGAGCGGCATGACGAGCTGGGTGGCGCCGGCGCCGACGTTGGCCCACCCGGCGGCGACGCCGTTGGCGAGCCCGACGACGTCGCCGGAGAACATGGAGCTCATCCAGAACTGGTTGGAGACGAAGTTGGCGAGCGAGAACCCGACGAGGAACCGGACCAGAATAAACGAGGTAGAGGAGCTGACGAGCGAGGTGGCGAGGATGGCCGGGGCGGTGAGGAGGGAGAGCGCGGCGGAGGAGGCCCGCGGGCCGAGGAGGTCGCAGGCCGGGCCCATGGCGAGGCGGGAGAAGATGGAGCCCGCGAAGGAGGCGATCCCGGCCCGGCCCATGTCCTCGGCGGAGAGCCCGAGGTCCCGCCGGATCACGGGGAGGAGAGGAGGGATCGCGAAGGTGGAGAAGAAGCAGGTGAAGAGGTTGAGCCACGCCAGGTGGAAGGCCACCATGTGCGGCGGCGCCGCCGTGAACGGCCGGAACACGGTGGCTTTGCCCTCGCCGTCGACGGGGAGAGAGAACTTGGTGGACTCATCACCAACCGCTTCTTCTTCTCCTCCTTCCATTATGAGATATGACACAGACTCTACTGTTTTCATGGCTATTACTATTTATTTGTAGGAAAAATGATCCGATGATTAATTACAGAGATAATGACACTTTGTTACACTTAACTATAACGAAATGACGCTTTCATACCCTAACTATTTTTATCTATTTTTTAGTACTCTAACAAACTTTTTGTGACAATCTATGCTAAAATGACTAAAATATCTCTGATTTAAGAAATCAAAATACAACTAGTCCAATATGATTTATCAAACCATATTTGAAATTGTTCAAATTTAATTTTATATTTTCGGGTATAATTGTATTTGCATCTTAAGTACAAATCAAATTGAACCAAAGATAAAAAAAAATGAACCAGTTCAATTTGTAATTTTTTACACCAAGGGTAGTTTAGGTATTTTAGACATTTTAGAGGTAGGTTGTCACAGAAAAATTAATAGAGTACTCAAAAAGAGAGAAAAATAGTTATGGTATGAAAGTATCATTTCGCTATAGTTAGGTGTAACAAAATGTTATCATTCCTTAATTATAAGGTAAAAATTACTAAAATTTTGAAACAAAATGTTTCGTTGTGATATTAAGTAAACAAATTACAAATTAAGGGTATTGGTAGTTTTTTAGGCCTTAATAGTATATTTGAGAATGAGAAACGAGAGGAATATGTAAATCGATTTTATTTTATTTTATTGGCAAGTTGTATTAAGATTTGAACTCGACTATATAATGACAAAGCAATACAACACTCTTAAGCATTTTTAAAATTATTATATCAATAATAATGTTCTCAAGACATGCCTTTGTGGAGAATGAGGGCATAATATTGAGCACATTTGACTCTCATCGACAGAGAGGTTCAACGGAAGTTGAAAACAAATGCGAGGTACCGTAATGTTACTCGAATTTAAAACAAAACTTTAGATCAAAGTTTAAATAATTAATCAATAGGTCAAGTACACATCGATTAATTTTTCTTTTCTTAGTTAATGTTGATGTTTAGCTTAATAAATTTGTTGTTTGTATCACCACTTAAAGCACATCTCACGTCAAAACAATAAAAATTGACACTTCATGTGATTTCGAGAATTAATCATGCAAATAAATTCATTTTTTTAAGCATAAAGTTATGCGCTTATTAAATATCATTGACATCAATTTAATGCTCAAGTTTTTAAAATGAATTATATTTTAATAATAGTAAAATAAATATTATTTTGCTCTTAATTTTGATCATCAAACCAATGATCTGATTTGGTATCTTGTTTCACTCTACAGTTTTAAAATTTTAAATAATTTAAAATATAGCATAAATAAAGAAAAATAAGCGGTCAGCTTTCGTGGTACAATCTAAAAGTGTCAATTTATGTTGTCGACCGGGTTTTGGCCCGGGGTTCATGAATGCCAACGGAACGCTTGGACGTAGGTTGTTAGGGTGAGAAAATGAGTAATAATAGAGGGGTAGGGTACGCATAAGTAGACAAAATGTTGTCACCAATTTGTAGCAATGTGGGGATGGCACATTATATCTCACCGAATCACCATATAAACCTGTTTTGGTGTTACTCACAAATATGGACCCTATTAATTGATGTACCATTCTTTATGGTTTGTGTGGGTATTATTTGACGAGTGACATCATTTTTCTTCGAAAGATAAGTGTTCCGTTTCTACTTTGTTGATTCGGTTGTGGGCTCGTCTTCAAACAACATGTTGCGAATTTAGTCCGTCGAGTAGTTGTACAGATCAGACGTGTTTTTGCACAAATAAATAACTTATAACTCAATTTTTCAAAAAAAAAAATGTAACCGTTGATGAGATTGTGAAAGCGGTTAATACTGTAATGAGGAGGTAATCGGGTGCAACAAGGGCTCGTTGTGATTATAAACTACCGCAACGAAGGACGAAACTGATTAGCATAAAAGGGTAACGATGGTTCTGGGTATAACGAGGGGGAAAACATAGTGCAATTACTTGATTAATTTGTGCGACTGATTTGTGTAATTAGTTGTTTACTTTGTGTTAACAAAAAATAACTAGAGCCACTTCAACAATAAAATACACTTTGTAATTAATATTGTGAACACATATTTGTACATCGAAACAACAATTGGTTCGCATCTTACTTGTGTCTCGTATGTATAACTCTACATTGTCTTTACATAATCATGTGTCACTAGAAATCAAATGTTGGTGAGAACTTGCTTGAATTACACGTCAAAGCCAATATTATATATTTATAATAATAAAATAGTAGAGACCACGAGATTTTAAGAATTAATAAAAAAAATTAATCAATATCTAATTAAATAATTATAAAAACTGAAATTTAATTAAAAATTAGTTACTATACAACGTTAATTGATAAAAAAATTCATTTTATCAGACATTATATACAAAATTTGTCCACAAATTTTAAATTATTTAAAACTCGTTAATATGGAGGGAATTTACTATTCTTATATGATGACAAGTGTGTGACAATAGTAGATACTGATATTAAAATAGTTGTGCTTCTATAGGTCAATTATTAGTCAAATATTGAGGACGCAAAAAACAATTTGAACACACTAATCCACGAGCATTTGCAATATGTAGCATTGGTGTTTGGTGTGAACCATTTGAACAGAGAAACAATCAGGGCACAAATGAGGCGAAAATGTCCGAACGTCCGAATCGGTAGAATGTGTGATGCAGAATGTTAGAACTTGATTGGCCTCTGTTAAATGTGCAGTACAAAATGGTAAAACCTTTAAAATGTCCTCCGTAGAATCTTGTTGCCACGTATCGTGCATTGAGATAATGCACGTTCAAATCTTTAACGATCCAATTAAGTACGTTTTCAAGATATTTTATTGATTAATGGTCCGACCTATTTGGACTTCCACGAGTGTTTGCAATGTGTATCATTGGTAAATGGTGTGAACTATTTATACTTTGCAAGCTTTTTTCTAAGTAAATTATTTACTAAAAATTGATAATTTTCTCAACAAAAATTTACCAAAAAAAAAGATAATACACGTATCAAATAAATTATTTTATCAATATTGACACGATGTATTATAATTATTATAAATATTATTTATTGAAAGTTTGGAAGGGATTTGGGTGAAAACTCTCTCAATGTAAATTAGAAATTGTATTAATTAAAATTAATTTTACGTATTTACATTTTATAAATATAGTTTAAACCCAATAATATTAACTATTCAGGCCCAATAAGTCCATCATGTAGATTCGAATTGGGCTTACATAAAATTGGTGGGCCTGCTCGCGTTCTATTTGGGCCAAGCAAAACATGCTTCATGCAAAATGTTTTCGTTGTGTAATATTTGTTTTCTCAATCATGCATTTTATCGTAAGATGATGAATCTTTTATCATATAAAATGTAAGGAATCAATTTTAATTAAATTTTATTCTCTTTTTTAAAGAGAATACTGCATTTATTAACTAGACAAGTCATAACAAAGAGCCAGAGATCGCAAAAAAGACCCGCTCTCAAACTTGCAATCAAGACCCGAACGGGCAAGCATCGCTATAAGATACACTGCCGAATTCCCTGACCGTTTAATAAAAGAAAAAAAAGGATAAGATAATAACTGCTGACATTCTGCCATCACCAGTCTCACTCGGGATCTCGAGCGTCGTTGTTTTTTTATGAATTTGTATTTAATATTAATTAATTATCAAAGTTGGTTCTGAATTCAATTTTTTATTTGACCAAGTACATTTTGTTGGTATGATTCATGCATGCACATGCACATGTACTTTATGAATATAATTAACGATGTTGCGTTGTTGTAGCAACTCGGAAGTGGAATTGAATTCACTTATGAACAATGAGTTTGTCTAGTTGCGATATTTATGTATGAGTTTGTATTAAATTTCAATGGGACGAATCATTACACGAGTGTCCTGTCAAGGCATCATCATACGGAAGGTTCAATAATGTCGGACACCTTTTAATTTTATATGTATTGAAAATTGATCGCATAATTGTTAATTCTATTTCAACATTAAAATTTGAGGAGCGAGCAACGTTAATTACTAGACTAAGTTTGAAATGATACTTAACTCTTATTTAATCTTACTTATTGTTATGTTTATTGGGTATGTTGGTTCATAGCGGACGTAATGTGGTAATGTGTTTTTAAAAGAAAAATGAAATATGAGAGAAGCAAGCTTTCATGTTGTTTTTGGAGTGAGTTTTTGGAATCAAAACTCGAATCCTTTTAGGTGATCATTTTGATACAGTTAAGAATATGATAGCGCTATCGTTGCGTTTGGGAGACTGCGATCATATGGGGACGTACATAATTTTTGGGAGATCAGCCTCGAGTCTCGATAAAAACCACTCGAATAAAGATGAAAAAGTTGTCCGGCGAAACTCGATACTGTTAACAAATCTGTTTCGCTCCAAACAGAGTTCTTCCGGTCAAAATCAAGCTCCGACCAAAACGAAAAAATTCGTTAAAGACGAGATGAAAAATTCAACAAACCAAAAACTATTTTTGGAGGTCTATATAGTAACTCATGCTATACCTTACATACAATAGCAATACATATTCATCGTCTATAAATATGTTTTGCTCCAAACAAAGTTCATAAAGTCAGAATCAAGCCTCATCCCAAATCACAAAGTTGTAGGGGACGAAACAACGATAATATAATGCCACCAACATCAGAATTTTCGAACGTATGTACCTTTTGTGATACCCTTCAAACAACAACATTCATATTACAACATTTTACAAATTGTTTTTAATATTATTTTTGTTGTAATCTTGTTTATTATCTATGTACTAACTTATAATCTAACATTTTACTCGACTTAGTGTGAAATTAAAAGGTCAGAGGTGAGAATGAAAACTACGAAAAAAAATAAAAGGTGACGAACATGTCAAAATTTGAAAAAAAAAATTTGATATACATTAAAAATAAATCACTAATTAACACAATTATGAATAGTACAAATAAATGGAATGAGACTTCATATCTCAAGTGTAGTATATTAAAAAATAGTCTAACTTAAGTATAATCATACATAATTAACCAGAAGACAAATCAACTACAAACTAAGGTAGAAATATAAACCATTCGAACTGATCTTGAGTGTGCACTGGTAAAAGTAGATGGACCCGGTAAAAAGTGAGTGTAAACTGGTAGAGCCACGAAAATGACCGTTGTAGATTTTCGCTACTATGTGTCGCATGTTGGACAGATCTAGCAAGATCTTCAGTAATCTAACGGCTGGTAAAAGTTCGGACGTTCAGACGTTCTACCGGATTCGTATTAGAATGCATTTGTAATTAACTAATGATCAATGTCGAGTATTAGAATGTAGGTATAGCATAGCCCATTTCTTCTTCTTCTTCTTCTTCTTCTTCTTCTTCTTCCCGACACATAATGATCAATGTCGAGTTGAATTTTAGACGGTGCTTTCACATGTAGTGACGGACCACATAACCTTAGGAGACACATGAAATGTTGTTGGGTTTTTTGTGGTCACATCACTCATACATTTAAAGGCTTGTGTTGTATACTTGTCTTGCTGCACAATTCAATTCTCAAAACTTCCCTTTCCATCAGAATTATGCTTTTGATGGGTTCATACACAACCATAGCCATTAAAAGCAAATGGGTCCCAAGCAACACCAACCCATTATAATTCATCTCTATTATAATTTATAGAAGCAATCACTGTCTCAAACAGTTACATATACACCAGTGTTCTAAAAAACGCTAAGAGCTAGCCAGACGAATAAAGCCGCTAAAAATTAATCGAACTAGTCAGGAAAAAACGCAATTCTCTTCTAACACTGGAAATTATATGGAAGAAAAGATTGTTTACCAAAAAAAATCCACACCAAGAGCTCCATTCTTGTTCACTTGCTGCAATCCATATAGTAGTAGTTATTGTTGATCTCATGCTTCATCTGGTTTCTGCCACAAGAGCATCAACACTCATTTTCTGTGTTTCTCTCTCGGTGAAATGCAATCTTCAAGTTTTGAGCACAAGGACATGATTTGTCCTCCAAGTTCTCAAAACCCAAGTGAGGGTTTAGGCCATGGTCCAAAATGGCGATCTCTGGAGGTCAGTGTAAGTTCAGATTCGACGAACTAGTGAGCGTATCGGGTTCAGCTTCTTGACGGTCTGTCTGAACTGATGCCGAAGGACTCTGTGGAAGTATATGACATATCGATTCTGGTGTCGGGTTTCGAGCTGTTCATCAGGGAGCTGTCTGTTTCCAGCATACTGGTTTTCATGAAGGGTGGCTGACTTGGGTTTGGGATGATATAATGTTTGTCTGTCAGCATTTGGACTACTTGGTCCATGGATGGCCGTGATGCAGCTGAGGCTTGCGTGCAGAGCAGGCCGATCTGGAGGACATCTGAGGCCTCTTTTGCTGGGAAATCAACTCTCAGGGTCGGCTCAATTGCCTCGACCAGTGTCTTGGACACGTAATGTCTCCAAACCTGAGGCAAAGGCGAGAATCTGAATTTCCCCACATTGTAAAATAGTTCATGCTATGACAAGATTTGGAACAATTTATTTAAGACGGATTTGGATCTTACTGTTTGTAGGAGGGATCCCGAGTCCTGAATGAAGATGTTGTTTTTCCTGCCGGTCACAATCTCCAAAACCAAAACTCCAAAACTATAAACGTCTGCTTTTTCTGTAAGCTGTCCTTTGACAAGATACTCTGGAGCCATGTACCCTCTGCATTGACATATTGAGGATCATTACAACATATAGGTCTATATTTATCTATGATTGTGTGAATTCACAATTTGGGTATTACGTGCAATGCTTGAACAAACGCGAAATGAGGGCAAGGAATGGTTATCTTACAGTGTCCCGGCGATTCCAGTGCTGAGGTGGCTTTTGTCAGCAGCAAAGCAGCGCACGAGTCCAAAGTCAGCAATCTTGGCAGTGAGGTTCTCGTCTAGAAGGACATTGCTGCTCTTTATGTCCCTGTGGATTATTCTGATATCAGAGCCTCCGTGAAGATAAGCAAGACCCTCAGCTGTTCCGAGTACTATATTGAAACGGGTCTTCCACTTCAGAAGCTTAAGTTTTTGTTCATCTGAAAAAAAGAAACGATAAGATTCAGAAACTGCAAATCAATTGCTGAAGTCTCGTTTGTAGTGTAAAGAGAGGATAATTCATAATTACAAGAATTACCGAAAATGAATTGATCGAGGCTCTTGTTGGGGACAAACTCGTAAACCAGGAGACTCTCCGGTCCTTCTATGCTACAACCTAAGAGCTTCACGAGGTTCTTGTGTTGGATCCCGCTTATCAGGTTTACCTCGTTGAAGAACTCGTCGACCCATTGCCTCGTGTTGAAGATCAGTCTCTTGACCGCCACAACCTTCCCATCCGGAAGAGTTCCCATGTACACAGAACCAGCCCCTCCCTGGCCTATTTTCTTCGACGGGTTGAAATAATCCGTCGCCTTCTCGAGTGTGTCGTATTTGAAACTCAAATTCGACTTGTTAAACAGGCTTGAAATTCGGCCAAGGTTTTTGCTTTCTGAGGTTATACAACAATCCGACAAAAAACATGTTAGAGCACGATTGATAGTCATTCATTAGTCATTGCTAGACCTCATCTGTATCAGAGAAATTGGGATAATTTTACCTGATTTTTTCTTGGAGAATCTGGCGTAGGCCGCATAAGCAGCAAAGAGTGAAAGCATTAAGAATGCAATTCCACATAGAGCAATGGCTACTATGACTCCTGTTCCTAATCCTGAGAAACATGACGGAAACACACACAGAGATGTAAGAGATCACATATGTAATAACAAAGAATCTGTTTGGTTGCTGAGAAAATAGCAGAGTAAAAACAGAGGTCCAAACTCCAAACATCAAATTCTACATTGTTCTTCCTATTTAAGTTCACAAAAAAACCTAAATGACCCAAATCATACTATTCAGAGCTGAAAAATCTCTGGCTTTCTCATCTCATAATTTTCTTGTTTCTCATCAACCAAGTAAAATGTTTGCATAGAAAAACAAGAAAAAACCAGAAGTCCCATCTAAAATCTAAATTCACCTTTATCACTACCTGGGAAAATGACAGAAAAGAGAAACATGGTTCAACCAAAACTCGAATGCCCAGAAATCCTTGCTTTTCCCACCTCTAATTCCTCAGCAGCCAAAACAGAAAGGGAAAAAATAATCATAAAATCAGAAGCAAATTAAATTATAAATTGCTCTTCCTATTTCATCCACACACAAAAAAACTAAATCTCTCAAATCCTATATTCAAATCTGAGAATGAGACCTCTAGCTTTCTCAACCTAAATTCACCTTTACCAGTACCTCTGCAATTTTGTTTGGTTGCTGGGAAAATGACAAACAAGAGAAACTCAAGTCAACCAAAACTCAAATACCCAGAAATCCTTGCTTTCCCACCCTTAATTTCCTCTCCTTCTCAGAGCCCCAAACAGAAAGAGAAAAAACAATCACAAAATCAGAATCAAATCATTCAATTCTACATTGCTCTTCCTACTTCATTTCACAAAAAAAACACCAAATCCTATATTCAGAGCTGAAAATGAGACCTCTAGCTTTCTCAATCTAAATTCACCTCTACCAGTACCTGCACAATTCTGTTTGGTTGCTGGGAGAATGACAGAAAAAAGAAAAAAAAGCCCAATTCGATCAAAACTCAAATTCCCAGAAATCCTTGCTTTCCCACCTCTAATTTCCTCTACTTTCTCAGCACCCAAACAATCACAAAATCAAAACCAAAACATTCAATTCTACATTGCTCTTCCCATTTCATTTCACACAAAAAAAAAACTAAATCACCCAAAATCCTATATTCAAAGCTGAGAATCAGAGAACGAGACCTCTAGCCTAAATTCACCTTCACCACTACCCGCACAATCCTGTCAGGCTCCTGGGAAAATGACAAAAAAATAAAAACAGAAATTACACAATCCAACCAAAACTCAAACACCCAGATCCTGTTTGGTTCCTGGGAAAATGACAGAAAACAGAAACACCCAATTCAACCAAAACTCAAAACACCCAAAAATCCTTTAACTCCTCCACTTTCTCAGCACTCAAACACAAATCAAATAAACAAAACCCCACAAAATCAGAACATATATGACAGAAAAGAGATAAACCCAATTAAACCAAAACCAAAACTCAAACACCCAGATTCTGTTTGGTTCATGGGAAAATGACAGAAAACAAAAAAAAAAACAATTCAACCAAAACCCAAACACACTCCCCCACCACCACAAACCCCTCCACTTTCTCAGCACCCAAACAGAAATCAAAAAACCCAGAAAAATCAAAACACATACCACCACGATGATCCTCATCTCCCTCATGATTATAGAACTTCTGGGTCGAGTACCTCAAATAGCACCCAGCATTCAACCCCCTCCCTTCTCTGCTCGGCGCACACTTCTTCACCTCCCGACCCGCCTTCTCCAAGCACTCCCTACACCCATCGACCCCCACGCTCCTCCAGCACTGCGCCAGCGCGTACACCCCACCCGCCTCCCCCGCCGCGAACCCCCCTCCCTCCGCCGCCGTCTCCGTCACGTTCCCGATCACCAAACCCAGGCTCCGACCAAACTCCTCCCTCTCTCCCGCCGCGACCTCCGGCGCGCCGCCGCCGGAGGCCGTGCAGTTCACCGAGTCCCTCTCCGGGTCGACGGCCTCGGAGTAGAAGCTGTAGTTGTCGTAGCGGAGGTAGCAGCCGTCGAGGTAGATGTGGGCGGCGACGGAGGGGAGGCACCGCGGCAGCCTCGTCCGGCTCGCCGCGAAGCAGAGCTGGCAGTCCATCGGCGACAGGTCGGCGTGGCACTGCGCGAGCCCGTAGGTCGCGTTGTCGACGCTGTAGGTCCCGTAGTGGTGCTCGGTCACGAGCCCGAGCAGGTTCTCCATCTCCTTCACGAACACGGGGACGAAGTTGGTGCTCGCCACCGACCTCGAGCAGTACAGCCCCGCCTCGTGGGTCCGCGGGTCGCCAAAACCCACCGCCGCGTGCTCGGCGCCGATGACGAACACGAACAAGAAGACCCATCTGGGGAATTCGCGTTTGGGACCCGAGAATCGCATCGCAATCCGCAATCCGCGATCGGGTCGATTTTTTCTTCTGGGTTCGACGAGAATCGACAGATTGTTGATGGGAAAGTGGAGATTTTGATTTACAGGACGAATTGGGTCCTCCTGGTTCTTCGATGTTCAGATTTTTCTTCAGTTGTTGTGGTGCTGTCGCTATGATTTAAATGCCAACTTTATGTTTTCTTCTATTTATTTTTCTTCATTAAATGTTGAGGGGAGGTTTTTGGAAATGGCTTGTTTACATATATGGTTTTTTCTGGGTCGATTTTGCGGTTTACCTAAATAGTACAAAATGGAAAATTTTGGATCTTCCCAAATATTTTGGGTAAGATATCATATTGTATTGTTCATGGTGTGAATGGATTTACATTGTACACAAAACGGGTACAGTATCACTTTTTATTGGACTTGTTAGTCTTGAATTTTACATCTTCTCGTGGCTAAATAGATTCTAGCTGACTAATTTTTCTTTTAAAAAAGCTAATCTTATTTGATTAATTTGTTTAGAATGTGTATGTGGTCTGAAAATATAAATATCTCGGTGAATAAAAATTTACTTGAAAAAATTAAATTATATATAATTGATATTTTAATTTTGGACGGTATATTAATTTAATTTAAAAGTTATGGGTAATATGTCAAATACATTTACATATAGGTAAAATCAGGTGTGAACGATTGAGTGTGATGTGAATATTCGAACTACTTTACAGTTGTTGGACACGCGTATTTTGTTTGCTCAGATCTAGTGCGATGAACTTGGTTACTGATGTGGCAGGTAAGTAGTTATCTGTTCAATACTTACCAAAATTACATGTTATTAATTCAAGAGCCAACAAAACTATTAATTCAATAAGTGACATAATTACATATTAACAAGTTAATAAGGAGTAACTGAAGTTATACAGACGCAAAGATCTTGTACTGGGAATGTTGGACCTCGTACCGGGAGATCTGGTGACACCTCCCACTTAAAAAAGCCGCAACTTTGGATCCAGTACAAATGACCTTGTATTCGAAATGATAGATCATGTACCCTGGTAAGTGGACCTTGCAACACCTCTCTCCCGAAAGGGTTCACTCCCCCTAGGTTGTTATAATGTCTGTAGGTCTCCATCGTCACACTTTTCCCCAACAAGGTTTACTCTTCACCCATTGTTTTTAGAATGACTTTAGGTCCGTTATCACGGTATTTGAAACCTGATGAATGACTTGTTTCCCTGTCGATACACTCTCACCCAAAAATGTTCAGTTTACCCCATAGTTTTTAGAGTGGCTTAAGGTCTCTCGTCGCAACTTAGAGCCGAGACCTTGGACATATTACAAATGACCTTGTACTGGAAACAACAAACCCTATACTCGACGAGTAGACATCGTATCACCTCTCTGCTAATTCAATAATGTCTTTTGTTGTGTTATCGGCATGTTATCGATACAAAGTCCTGTGTTCTCGATATGAAATATGTTGGTTCTTGGTGTAAGTTATTTTTGATTGAAGTATAGTAGTTATAAATTGAGTTAGAATAATTATCAATCATGGTAAATTTTAATTAAATTATGATTGACAAGATGAGGAAAATAACTATCGAGTAACGCCTTAGCAACTATGCATTGCATTCAATCACACACGCACGTACACGTGATTCTAGGATGGTACACACGGATATGACTGTAGACGGTTCGTTTTGAGTCCATTTGATTTTGAGCCGAACATATACATCAATTCGATTTTAAGTAAACAAAAACATAAATCGAATCGATAGAAATCAGTTTGGTTTGATTTTGAGCATGCCACCTTTTAGTTCGATCCAAATTTTATGAATTGAATTTCATTAAATTCTCACATTTTAAGTTGATTTTAACTTATAATTTGATTTTTTTGTGGGCATAATATTTGTAGCTCCAACTAATAAAGATCGATAACTTAAAACATTGAATCGCATGTTTAAATCGATCGATTTTCAATTTGATTCGGTTTTATATCGATTTTCATTTTACACGCCGAGCTTGATGAAATTTGAGCTTAATTCAGTTTTGAACCAACCAATTCAATTCTTACTGGTTTAATTAATGTGTCGGTTCAATCCGATTTGATCTGGTCCGTTATTATTACAATCAAACATTGATTAAGAAAGTAAAGATGACCCATTTGCTTTGTAGATTAATAATAAATAACATGTATGTATTGTACATTATTTACAGGTGGATTGATGGGTTGTCTCTTGTCCGTCATCAATTAGCGATCACACACACTGCAATTAATTACAATTATAATTACAATTACATGGGACCCAATTTCGACATCATGATTAATTGTCGGCTCTGTCCCTTCCACGTGTATAAATATTTAATTCGGCTGGACCCAAATCATATGTTAAAATCGTGTACAGTATATACATACATTTCTCTTCTGTTGGACCAACCCAAGGTATAAAATAATTTTGTATTTATGATTTTGGAATACTCATTAAGCCCGTGAGGTCATGTGTGTTATTACGAAAATATCCTTGAAGTTGTATAATTATATATATATATATATATAATCACGTTCAGCTACAAATCCATTGTATTGGCGAATTCGTTCGAACGGGTGATCGAACCATCAAATTTTCGCGTAGTGTTTGGATGGTTGACACGTGGAAATATAGAAAATTTTGCGCACTGTGCACTTAAGTGAGGGGCAATTTCGAATTTTTTGCGCAGCAGAGCGTATTGTTCAACTTTCTCATTAGGAGTGTAATATGCACCAGTGGGAGTGTAATGTCACTCTCAATGTTAAACATTACACTATACTGTTGACATTACACTCATACGGTTGACATCACAATCTCAATCGTCTGCACTTGCAAGTGTATGGTATGAACTATGTGAGTGTATAGTCTCCACTTGTTGACATTACACTCTCAACGTTGGACATAACACGCTCAATGTTGAACATTACACATCTACTGCTGACATTACACTCGTACGGTTGACATTACACTTCGAATGAGAAAGATGAACCAGTACGCTCCGCTGCGCAAAAACTCGAAATTGCCCCTCACTTAAGTGCACAACGCGCGACGTTACACTCCCACGGTGGAACATTACACTGCCACGTGTTGCGCACTCTTTTAGTCGCGCGAAAAGCAAGAACCATGATGTGTTCGTTTGATTCGGACGAGTTGGACATTTACAGCGGAGTGTGTCTCAAAATATATATATATATATATATAATTATTTTTGAGAAAGACTTTTTCTTCTGGAATAGTAAATTTATTAGAGGAAGACTTTTATCTGATTCTGAATTTGATAGATAGAGAGACAGTGCCAACCATTGAAGAACAAAAGTCTTTGGCTGCTCTATTTTAGATTATTTTCTTCCACTATGATAATGTGTATATTCCAAATCCAAAGAGGTCAAAACCATTTTATTTGGCAAATTTGTCATTTTTTGGATGTTTAATACAAGGTTGGTATATGAGGTAAGTTGTAATTAAATGGACCCTAAATGCTATTTAATTTTAGAATGTGACATGTTTGATAATTATTGTTGTTGATTTAGGAAAAAGAAGATGATGACAAATTAAATTCAAGTTGTTAGATTGAAATAGTATGAGTTAATTATTGACGATACAATTTTATTTTAATTATTTTTTTTTCCAATAGCTCTTATACCTAACAATTTTGTTTTAAATGAATATGAGAATACAATTTGATGTAAAAAAAAAAATCATCTACGATTTAAACGTACGTGTGAAGAAAAGAAAATGACCATTCACAATTCATATAAGTACGGCCTCTTCCACAATATTTATTTTGAAATAATTATTTACTTAACAATTGATAGATGGACACTGTAATTTGACGTAAAAAAATAGTTTTTCATGATATAAATTCGAGCATGAATAAAAGAAAATGGTCCTTCACATTTTACATGTGTACTACCTCTTTTTATTTTGAAATAATTATTCACTTAACAGTTGATGGATAGGAAGAAACTATAAAGAAAAATAGAACATTAAATCTATTTGTTTTTAATGTTTGTTAAAGATTGAAGAGGATGTATTTTATCACCATTTACAATAAATATGCTTTTCTTATTATCATATAAAGTAAATAAATAGTAGAGAGGCCTAAAGTCAATTGGTGTATACTTTTGGTCACAAGTTTCAAAAAATGTAATGAGTAAAAACACAAATAGAAGTTTGGATCTAGGAAATTGAAATACAATTAGAGATGACTTGAAAAGTAATCAAAAAGTGGTCCTCAAATTTTTTCTCTATTTTGATTTTATGGAAGCTAGTTTCAGTGCCAAATTCAAAAACAACGGCTACTTTATGAGTAGACTAGTCTCCTTCCTAAATTATGGGATAATTTTTTATCGCTTATGTTTGACACATTTTCATGTCACAATGGTGAATTTTTTAAACGTCATTTTAATATAAGAATCTAATTTTATGTGCAATTTTACTTACCGTAGTTAAAATAGATAGTTTATATACTGTTTAACTTTCAAATTTTAATAAATGTCGAAAATACTCATGTATTTAAAAAATTAAAAATATTATTTTTAACTTCTCTTTAAAAATATCTTTTTGTGGAACAAATAATAAAAACTGATTTGAATATTTTTATTATTTTTTTAAAAAAATATTAGAAATAAAATACATTGTTTAAATACGTTTATTTTTATTTTTAATGTTTTTTTTTCAAAACTTCTTTTTTAAAAGTAATTATATTGAAATAAGTTTTTAATTGTTTATTTCATACAAATATTTTTTTTTAAAGTAAAAAATATTTTCTTAGATTTAGTTTAAAATTATAATACAGAGGCAATATAAACATTTCATATCAGAATTAACTCTATTAGAAATGGGCAGTATTCTTTTTTTTGAAGTTGAATTGAATTTTATTTAATAAATAGCAACTAACCCGACATCAAGCCGGTCAACTGAAGTTACAATTGGTGGGACAAACCCCTCACAATAATCTCATCTACTATTAGTTAAAGCATACTTGGTCAATTCGTGAGCCACTTTATTACATGATTTACGAGCAAAAGTTAAAAAGATATTGAATCCGGGAGCTGAAAGAAAGCGCGTACAGTCATGGATAATGCCCCCGGTCATGTTTCTAGTTTGTTTTCCTTGTCGGACGTGATCTACCACCCTAAGACAGTCAGTCTCAAGCTCCACTTCCCTCCAGTTATTTTCTTTTGCCCATGATAGAGCCTCTCTTACACCTACGACCTCCACATCTTCGGAATGGAGATGACCCGAAAAGCGTCTGTAAAGAATTCTCACAATTCGACTTTCTGAATCCCTGCAGATAAGCCATACACTCCAGTTTCGGTGACAATTAAAAAAACTTTGTCGTATTGAAGTGACACTTAAATTCTTTTACCGTAATAACATAAAAGTGTGTCAAGTTTTACCTTATTGATTATAAATTATCCCTAAATTATGAATGCTTTCTCGCCATTTTGTTTTTATAAAAAATGAAAGTCCAAGTTGATATTTACATGACTCCAAATAGAATCAACTTAGAAAATTATTGTGATATATGGTTGAAGCATACAGTGTTCATTTATTTTCTAAATCTACCAAACCATTATTTGTCTCTCGTCAACAACTCTTTCAATTATTAATTATTAGTCTTCTTCAGCATCAGACTTATTTTTATTTGACCTGTTCCTGATTTACATCATTATAAGGTGGTCATGTTACTGTAATACAAAAGTGTTATAAAGAAAACTTTAAAGTTTATTATTTTGCTTTAGTTAAGCCTTATATATTCTAAATTATTTTCCTCGCTTTACATTTTGTCGGATGATCTTATTTTATCTTATTTAACTTTAATTAAATATTCTAATTATAGTATCACAATCTAAATTAAAGTACTGCCTTTAACAATTGAAATGAGGTTTGGTTTTTGGCTCGGAACCCTAAAAGTGAATATTGATAGGGCCATGAACCAAAATCATGGAGTGTGGAGTTTTGGTGTTTGTTTGCAGAAATAGTTCGGGTTTTATCGAAAGTTCGCGGGATTTCTCCATTCATCCGTGGTGGAAGCCGTTGGGATCCGAGAAGCTCTTTGGTGGTGCGAGCATAATGGTTAGCCTAATGTGGTCCTAAAATCGGTTGTCAAGTGGCTGTCTCCAAGATTAATCCTTATGATATCTCGTGGGATAGACTATTGGGATAGTGAATGGTCACTTTCACCCGCAAAATTAACATTAGTGCAGCTCATAGGCTTGCACGTTATGCTCTAGCTAGTGCAGACTGGGATTCAGGTGAGGGGTTTTGTCCCACCGGCCCTTCTTGTAATTCTGATTCGTGAATCGCGGATCTGATTTATAATAGGAAAAATGACACTTTTGTGCATCTAAATATACACTTTTGACACTTTCATACCCTACGTTTTTTTTTTCAGTACCATGAATTTTATTTTGAGACAACTGAGCATTTATTTACCAAAAATGACCTTGAATTTTAGTTCAATTCATGAATATTTTAGTTCAATTCATGGGTATTTTGGGGAAATGACCCAAAGTACCTTGAATTTTGGTTCAATTCATGGGTATTTTGGAATCATTGTTCAAAAATGAAATTTATGGTACTAAAAAATAAGATAAAAGGTAGGGTATGAAAATGTTTAAATTGTATATTTAGGCGCACAAAAGTGTCTTTTTCCCTTTATAATATTTGGATTCTTAAAAAAAAAATTTGGTTCACATCTGTAATTATAATTATTGTATTAAATATCAAAATGGTAAAAAAATATATATATTTCTATTCATTTGGATAGGACACGTACATTTCAAACATAAAAATAAAAATGGACTGTTACGTTACGTACATGTATAACGTGCTTATAATCCGGGAACAGGGACTAGACTAACCCGGAACTATTGGAAATTCAACTCTATCCGGGTTTAAAGCACCACGAGCCTGTTACCAAACAGACCTCATTTGATCTATAGTCCACACGACATGACTCACATTCTAGAAACTCACTTCTGTACTCTGGTTCCGCGTCAAAATGACGTCATCGCGTTCGTCGGCGACGTCAGCTCTCAGAAGCCCTAGCCTCCGCTTCGATGCTTCGCGCCGATAGAGTTGAAGTGGAGAGTCCAATCGTCGATATGGACGGTAACGTAGCTGAAACCCTAGTTTTGTACGATCTGTTTGGTTAGTGTGAAAATGAGGGAAATGAATTCAAATGGAAATTTTCTTTTTTCTGTTTCTGATTCGTTGACGGCGCAATTGGTCTGTTGGTGCGCTTGATTTGTATTTTTGAATTCTAGGAGATGAAGTGTCGAGGATCATATGGAAAATGATCGAAGTACAAAAATTCAATTCTCAGTCAATTTCATTTTGCAATTGCTTTCAGATTGGACGGTGATTTAGGGTTTTTTGTCGCCGCAGTTTATATTTCCGTATCTGAATTTGGATATTAAGTATTTTGATTTGGAAATGAACTGAGAGATTTTGAGGTTAGTCTTGACTTTGGGGGTTTATGGGTAAATCTTCCAAGGGTTGATACAAAATTGGTTTCATTTTTATCGAATTAATGTTTGGACATATGGTGGATACTTCTTTTGTTTCGATGAACCCGACTCAACCAATATAATATGCCGCTTCATTGAATTTTCCCGATGCAAAATGCACCCACAAATTCATTGAAGCTTACGAGAGATATTTAATGAGGTGATATCGTCGATTGGTTGACTCAGTCTATATCTATATTGTATCGTATTTTTTTCTTATCTTCATCTTGAGTGTTTACATGCTACTTGTTTATCTGCTATTTTACATGGTATGTACTCGTGTCACCTTTGATGTTCGATTTTGCGGATGAAACCTGAGTAAAGGAGTTTGGGCTGAAGTCTGTGCGGAGGAGTTCTAATAGTGCAATTAGGAACGTTCTAAATGGCACTCGTTTGAAAAGTAAGTGTCTTTCAGTGAAAGGAAAAATTGTCCACCCTGGTTATTCTATGAGCTTATGCATTATTGTACACAATCTTCATTAGTTGACAGCACAAATTAAAGATCTTGAACTTATTTATAAGCCCTTGTGGGTGCGGGCGAGGAGAAAAAAGAGTAGGAGAGGGAAAGGAAGATGTGAATTATCTGGTTAGGAATGCATAGAGCGCTTCAAGTTGTGGATTATCAAAATTGTAATATACATAATGATACTTCAAACTAGTTGATGTTGAATTATAAGATGGTTTTATGTGAAGTCAGGATAAAAAGATGCTGGAACAGAACAGGTGTACCGTTTTACGGTGGTGGTTCATGGATCACGCCTACGTGAATTTATGAATTTTTATCTTGGTATACTCAGTTGGTTCCTGATAAACGAGTTACTTCTGCAGGTACTGTTTCCCGTGAACCAATCACGTGCCAAAACATTCTGAGAATTTTTCCTGATTTGCAGTCTGGAAGAAACCCATATGTATGGGCCAGGAAAGCTTAGAATGGATTTTGGTATGTTCGTTTAAAAATAATTCATGCAGTATTGAGTTGATTTCTGTGCCTTTAAATGGTATCCGTGCTTACCTTCCTCTTCTACTCAGTTCCCGAAGGTGGTGGTTCTCCAACAGAACTGGATGTCTATGATTTTAAAGGTTCGGGAATAGCTCTAGCTATGTATAATGTTGATGAGGTTTGTCATCCTTGAATTCTTATTGTTATGTTCTTTTCAGTTTTCAATACAGTTATAACAAAGCTCTGTATAAATTTTCAGTCTATTTAGCTTTTTCCGAGTCTTTAATGTCGCAGGCATTAGCAAAGAAGTGGCCTCTTTACTTGAGCACAAAAATTACAATCTTCAAGACATCTGTTAACATTTTCAATACACAGCGAGCAGAACTTTCTTGTTGGTTTTGCAATTGTTTTGTTGTATCAGATTGGACAGTCTTTAAATTCCTTAGATTTCTTTGCATCTATGTAGCCTTGCAATTAATCAAGGTTTCGGTTAACTTCAACACATCTTCACTACCTTTTCTTTTTAGCATTTTCAGCGATCCTAATGAATCTTCCGACTTCACTTTTCTTCCGAATTCTTAGATTTGTGTCATTTTGAAGTAGAGGGTAGTTCTGGATTCATAATCTTTTCATTGCCCAGTTCACCTGTGTAATTCATTTGAAATTTATAATACAGAACTGATATTGGTTTTATGATCATTGACTAATGCAGGGTCTCAAGGAGGGAGCATATTATACATTTATGTGCAGAACTGAGTTTTTTGAGAGGCTTCTGTGATCCTACGGTACCATAAATAAATAATGTAATAAGATGTGCAAATTACGACCCAGCAATGCAGTGACAGACATGTGTTTACCAAACTTTTTGTTATGTGTTTTTAATCTGCAAAAAAAAAAAACAGAGAAATTGTCAACTACTACTAGCAGTGGACAATTGGCCATACGTTACAGAAAAAATCAAACAGAGAAATTGGATTTTTTCCCCAACAAAGAATGTAGTTTTATATTAAAGTGTGTTCCTAATTTGGGATATTCTCGAACCTGTCTTTATAAGGATATAAATGTGAGATCAAAACATAATATTTTATCAATTTACCCGAATTTTCTGAATTAAACTGACTCAGAAAAATAAGCAAATCGAATGGAACTGAATTATTCAGTTGAAAACCAAACTCCATTGATTCGGTTTTAATTTATAAAATGGAAATGAACAAAAAAATCAAATTGAACTGAAAACCAATCGATTTGGACACATGACATAATTTAAGTGATCGGTCTTTATCAATTGAGTCTAAAAATATTACTCCAGCAATAAATAAGTCAAGATTAGCCCCAAATATGATACATTCATGAAAATTTTACCGAAACACTTTAAGTCAAAACGGTATAAAATGAAAGGATTTCATAAAATTCAATTTATTTAAAACTAAATTAAACTGGAAACTAATATTTTAAAATTAAATTGAACCAAATTTCATCAGTTGGTATTGACTTTTATTTTTCTAAAACCAAATTAACCAAACCAAACCGTGAACCACCTATTCTCAGTACTCCCTTTAACATGCTCCAATATTGGGATATTCTCAAATATGTCTTCACGAAATAAAAACACATTTTTGGAATTTAATTTTCCTGGAAAAAACTAATAAATGCGTGTTTTGTTTGGATCCAACCATTATGCTTGCCAAACAATATGAAAAAGAGGTCAAAGGGAATCGCATCGCGTTTACTATTTGAACGGCCAGGATCATCCTCCATAAATTCGTGATCATCACCACGCACGCCACGTGGAATTCACACACCCACGACCCACCGCTCAAGCCAGCTATATAAACACGCATAAAGCACAACCACGGGGCTCAGTTTTACGCTACACGTCTCTGAAGAAGAAGAAGAAGAAACGAGCTCGCTGTGATTTTCATTTCTGAGAAATGGCTATGGCTAAGGCTAAGGAGATCATCGCCGCTAACCCCGTCGTCGTCTTCAGGTACCGTTCGCTCTCTCTCTCTCTCTCTGTATGTGTTGTGTATTAGGTTTTTGTGGAGATTGATTCGTTGTGATGGATTGGTGCAGCAAATCGTATTGTCCGTTTTGTGTGACCGTGAAGAAGCTGTTTACTCAGCTGGGAGCTACCTACAAGGCTATTGAATTGGACGCTGAAAGTGAGGCTCTATATACCTTTTTGTTGTTTGGCTTCCGAGAAAATGATTTATCTCTTTACTTTCTGGAATTGTGTTTTGCTTGTTCTTGTGGCTGTTGTTGATGTGAAAATTGGTTGGAAATAGGGCTAGTGTGGTTAAAAACCCTGATTGAATCGAATCAATGTTACCAATTATGTATAGATAGATGTGTGTGGATTGATTTGTAATGAAGTGTTGTTCTTGCGTGGAACCCAAATTAGGCACTAGTGATACCACAAATCCGTTGTGACCTAATCAGCTCGTGGTTTTTCTCGTAAACATATATGATTGTAAATATTTGTTTAGATTGTGCAGAGGCACCTTTTAGGCATCTGATTGATCTTCACTTAGCTCATATTTTTTGTTATTGCATATTATCATTGCAAGTCATGTTTGTATGGTTACTTGGACATGGACAAAGAAAACACAATAACTGGAATGTGTCTTTGGTTAGACTAAATTGGGAAATGGAATATTTAGGCTGCTAATATGGTCTCTATAAAGCATTGTTCTGAAAAATGTTAGGATCCTAGTAGGGCTGATAGGGCCCTCCGGGAATTGATTGGACTAGTCGGGGAATGCTAGGATCCTAGTTGGGCGGATAGGGCCCTCTGGGAATTGATTGGACTAGTCGGGGAATGTTAGGATCCTAGTTGGGCGGATAGGGCGCTCTAGGAATTGATCGGACTAGTCAGGGATTCTTTTACTTGTCTTCTTAGACTAGGTGGAAGGTGTTAATGGAATGTCATACATCGTGGGGCTTGTAAGGGATAATTGTGCACCCCAACTCAAAATTCAATTGAGTTACTAAACAAAGTTTAATTCTAGATTGATTGGAACTTTAGTGTATTCAATCATGATGTTTGGTCTGTGAAAAGCTTTAACGTGTTATTGGCCTCAATCCTTAGAATCAAGCACTGTGAGGGTAGAGTTTTCAACCCCTTTCCCTCTCCTCTTCATCCCATTCCCTGAAGGAAAGCTTGATATGTGTATGTGATAAACCGATCAATGACAAAGTACTGACTGTAAACATTTGTAGGCGATGGAGGTGCAATCCAAGCAGCACTGGCTGAGTTGACCGGGCAGCGGACTGTGCCAAATGTATTCATTGGCGGGAAGCACATTGGAGGATGTGACTGTAATATTTCTCATCTGAACACGTTAATAATTGACAGCAGGTTATGCATATACATACATGCAAGTTTTGCGCTTTGATCTTAATTATTTTTACACTTTATCCTGCAGCAACCACTGCCTTGCACAAGAAAGGAGAGCTGGTTCCTCTGCTAACTCAAGCTGGAGCTTTAGCCACCACAGCTACTGCCTGAGCTGTAGCCTATCCATATGAATGCAGGAAACTAAAATAAAAGGTTTTTATGTTACAAGAAGCTTGAAAATGGAATGAAACTTAATGTTAAAACTTTGACGTTTATGTTCATTTTCTGAATGATTGCATAATGGTTTTCTTGATTAGTTTTCTATTATTCCTTTATTAACGTCAAATTAGTCTGCTTACTTCGTCAGCCCTGTTCATTAAAATGCAGATTGTGATGTTATCGATGCCACTTTTTTTTATCAGCATACTTCGACTACTGCGTTAATATGTGCCTTTTTTTCTCTTCTAGTAGCCTCCTAAATTTGATTCAAGACATGGCTGTGTCCTCTAAAAAATTAGAACTATAAGGACGCCCCTAGTTAGGGCTATGGATGTACAGTTTTGAGACCTATAACATCACAATCTGCATTTTCATGAATTCTCAAAAGATTAAAAGACCGAGCCAGACTAGTTTTAGCAATGCTCACTAAAATTCTCCACCTGGGTCATAAACAAGTCCTTAGATTTTCAATTTCAAGCAATTCATTCATTAGCATACTATGGATAAGTATCTATATTTTCTATTTGAACATCTCTGAGAATCAGTGCAAGCACCAAACTGCAGGACATTGTTGAACTGCTTGTCCCTCCGATCAGAGCAATAAGCAAACCGTTATGATGCTTCCTTAGGCTGAGCCTGTGTACGACCGAGGGAACCATCTTGACAGCATACAGTGCTTCGCTTGCACGAACACTGCACATATGCTATAGCATGGGATATGCATTAACCCAACCAACAAATACCTGCAAACGGGATAGATGTTTGCATTTAGTTACCGAAACCTGCAACCGATAGAAAATCTCCAACAAGATTCAGCTGCAGTTCAAAGTGAGAGCTTTGATATGAAAATATAGATCAGCTAATTTATATGTCTGTCACCAGATTGTTCTGACTTTGGCATATTGAATTGTTTGCATGATCAATCATTTTCAATCCGACGCCAACGAAATGAACACTTTTCTTAAGCAGAATATACTTACCATAGTGGAGCAGAGGTTGCCGACAGATCAAGAAATGGATACGGCCACCTGCAAAAAAATATAGTTGTAACAACTGACAATCACACAGATATACGTACTTGTGAAAGAGGGCGAGGGAACTAACATTACCAAATCGATTCACGAGCATGAATTGCCCATTGGAAAATGACATACATATTTGTCCACAAAAGGAAGTAAGAAATCCGGAACCAGGGAATCGGCTGAAACAGATTCCAATGAGTTAATGATGATAGACTCGGATACATGAATGACAGGAGGTGTTTAAAAGAAGACAAGTATTACCAAGCTATTCAAAATCGCCTCAATGAAGAACAAGACAGCATTGATCGTATGAATATTCACCGTCATCTTACATAAATAAGTAAACAAAACCGTCAAGGTATGAATATACTCGCTCATATGGTAGTAAAAGAAGCAAATGAAAAGGACAGAGCGAAAGTGAGTCATATACACTGTGTTTCAATGGTCTTATAGCAAAATAGAAAATTACAAATTTATATGCGTATACGTGGTCTACATGGTGCCCGATCATTTTCACTTGTCGAGTTGTATATCTGATCTCATATTCGTTACTCGTACTGCCCACATGGTTAGCACACATGATCCACCCATTTTAACATATCTTAACCATTCTACAGCAAATTACAGGTGATGGACACTTTTAACTCAGTGAGGCGACGTTTAGGTAATCGATTCATGGCATGCTATTAACATGGCTGTGGATGATGTTGAATATTATATCGAAAAATTATGCTAAGACCAACCGACATTAACAACCCTATAGTAGCAGTTATACATGTATAATTTCATATGCAAATTTTTTTGGTGAGTTGCTGCAGAACATAATGCAACAACGCAATGCAAGACTACCACGAGTACAAACTTCAAGCGCAATGTACTTACAAAACTCAAATCATAATCTTTGATGGTGAGAAACGGGAAGATTATCATCCAATATATGCTATCAGTGAGCGTTACTGCTCCAGCATTTATCTGTTTATCACAAAACATAATAGTTACGAGTTCACTGTTTTCCTATATTAGTGCACACAATACCATTATGGGAGAGAAATTACCTGGAATATGACTTCAAAGACGTAACTCCAAATGTCTGATGTTTTTGAAGCATATGGTTCATCGAGGGACTTAGAAGTTCTATATATCCCATTCATAATTCTATTATCCTCTTTCATAAGAGGCAGATACGGTCCACGTTCAGCATCCAACTCTCCGTTATAAACCATAAAACCTCTCACACTTCTTTTGTGGTACTGATAACACCCCAAAATAGAGAGCACTGATCCAAACTACAAAGAATAAATAAATATCGAGAGCGACACTTGCAATGTACCCAGAGATGCAGAAAGGAGATAACACATAACAATTGCTCACAAGCATTAACAATATACTTCCAACAGAAGTTAACTATGCAAGTTTCAATCACGCCATGCAAAATTACACCATGCGATGCAGATATTATAAGCATATCAGACAAGATCAATCGGCTTTAAGATCGGAATTAGATTACATACCCCGAAGTAAATGGTAAGCAGAGTAAACGTCCATCTGCCAAGCAACCAAAAAACCATAAAAACCAAAGTCAGAAGACAAAAAAGCTCCAGAAGCACAATTCACATTCGGTTAATTAGTTAACACGACAACCAAGTACAATCATCAAATCAACCAAAAGGCGGAAAAGTCACATACTGAGAATAATAATAAAACATGACCCCTCCGCCGCGAACAAGCTTCACAACCAATGTCGATAGAAGCAAACAAAACGCAGTAACTCTGAAAACCAACAGCGAAACGGGGGGAATCTCTTTAATACATGGCCTCCATGTCGCGTCATTGCCTAAAACCGGCGCATTGCCATCCAGAGATTCTCCTCCACCCGAATCCAAATCCAAACGGCCCCGACCTTCACATTTCCATATGAGTACTAAAGATACTAATATAGATGACAGTAAACAAATTGCACACACCAAAACCCTCCAATTCAACCAGTAACTCAGGGTGGCTGAATCTACAGCAACCATCAATTCCATCCTGCAATGAAACAAACCACAATCCTCAAAACTCATATAAAACCTACACATTGACCAATTTTTGCTGAAGAAAATCCGTCAACATGCTAATTGGCAAATGTTCTAAAAAAACGTTAGGCGCTAGTCGGGTGGAGATAGGGGTGGGCACTTTTTACCCAAAACCGAAATCGAACCGGGATCCAAACCGAAACCGAACCGAAGAACTATGGGTATCGGATTGGATTTGGATCTCAAAATTGAGAATCGAATCAATTCGGTTCAGTTTCGGTTCTACTAGAACCGCTAATTAACTGCTTCGAAACCGAACCGATTTTGGGGTTTTAATTAGTATTTTTGTATTACAATTTTATGTTTTAGCCTAAAAAGAGTTAAATATGTATAATTTTCACCATAAATTGAACAATGTTTTAATATCACATTAATTGGATCTAATTAAGCAAAACTATACAATTATATTAGAGAACCGGACTCTTAATTTCACAATTAATCATTCAATTGGGTCTAATTGGGTAGAACCGAGAACCGCACCGTAGAACCGGGCCCAGAACCGAACCGAAACCGAATTATTAGGTCCGGATTTGGGTCTCCAAAATGAAGAACCGATTGATTGGGTCTGGTCCGATTCGGTCCGGTTCCGGAACCATATGGTACTAGTCAGAGATTAATCAGAAAATAAATCGAATCTAAGGATTAATTGGAAAATAGGATTAACTGAGGACTAATCGGACAAGTCGGGATTTACAATAAGCATGAATTTAAGTAACAAAAAGCAGGCAATAGAGTAACAGTAGCTGAGAAAAGTTCAAAAACTCTAACCCACAAATTACAAATGCTACATAACATTTTCTCGGCAACCAAACGCGGTTTCGAAATGAAATCTGATAAAAAAAATTGATGATCGTACCTGAGCACCAGCACTGGAGTTACAGAGCGAAGCGAAAAAGGAAATGGAGGTTCGATCTTGATTGGTGTTTCTTGCTGGAGAAGAAAAGTCGTGTCGCTGAGTGGGTAGACACGTGGCTCTTCTCGCTTAAGCGGCGGCGTCTCGTGGCGTTTTTACCCTCCGTCACGCTTGCGTCAGCAATTTATTTTATCCCAAATAGATGGCAAAATTGTAGGCTTTTGAATTTTAAAAACCATAATAGTAATAGTTTTATTTGGACCATCGAAAAAAAGTAATAAATTATTTTTTTAATTTTAAATCTAAAGGGTATTTTCATTAATTTTTAAACAAACATTTACATTTTATAAAACAAATAATAAGTTCACGTCCATTTTTTGCAACAAAATTTCACAACCACTTTTTTCGAAATTAGAATAGTTCTACATTGCTCTATAATTTTATAATAAAACTACATTCATGTTAAAATTCGTTAGGCAGAAACACAATATATAAATAATGAAATTAGTATACTTGCTGAAAATGTAACATAAACATAACACTTCATAATTTCTCAGGAAAAGAAAACTATTTTCTTTGATAAAGTACTCATATAAATCAATCGGGAAATGTGGTCATAATAACTCCAATTTCATTTCAGCCTCTCTCGAGTTACCTCGCATTGCATTAATTTAATTTTATAAAATATTTATTAAACTATATGATATCAGAGGTACTTGACGATACAAGTTCAAATCTCATGACATGCAAAAATTTATTTTTATTTAATTCTTTCTTGTATATTTATTAAAAGTGATTTACTTGTCATTATAATTGGACTTTCATAAATAAACCTAAAGTTGAATATAATTAATTGAACCTCCATAAAACACTTTGGTCTCTAAGATATAGATTAAAAATTCTAGACCTTGTTCTTCACAGCGGTGGTCAAAGCCAAATGCGCCCTCGACAAAATTGAACTCCGATGCGGCCCTGGGACAAGATCTGAATCGTATTGGCGGAGGGCTTGTCCGGAGAAATCTTGACGGTCGATTGATGGGAGCTAGGAGCTTCAGCTTGGTTGGAAAATTTGAGCCTCTTCTAGTGGAGGCTATGGTTCTCAGAGAAGGCATGGAGTGAGCTAGAAGAATTGGGGATATCAAAGTCGAATTCGAGACAGACTCAAAGGTTCTTTGGAAACTTCTCAACTCTACCAGTACCTTTCCATCTTTGATTGACTCTGTAATTTCTGATTGTATATATTTATCTACTTTGTTTACCAATGTAAAATTTACTTTTACTCCTAGATCAGGTAATAAGGTAGCTCACTGTTTAGCTACTAATGCCCTGTCGGGTCTTGATTGTGAGTTTAGCAGTGTTAATATACCAGACACTCTAGCTCGTATTGTAATTGCAGACGGTTCGTAATAAATTGAGCTCGTCTCTTTATTCTCAAAAAAAAAAAAAATTCATTTTAGAATATGATTGAATATAATTAGTTAACTGATTTTGGGTACCATATTTTTTGATAGACAAAGTCAAAAGATATTACATGTTATTTCACTCCATATTCGAACAAGATCCTTTGTTTTAAAACCGGACACTATATTACATGTCCTGATATTTAAAAATTCAACATTTTAAAATTGATAATAATTACCATTGTATTAAGTTTTAATAAATTTCTAAAAAAAACATCTTATTTAGGCACAATACTGTTAACCAAATAGACCAGACAAAAAAATCTCAACCCCATCAACTAAAACATCTGATACATTGAATCGAGCAGGTAAGTGTGTTCTTGATTTTCTAGGTCTGTATTGTCTCTCATTGAAACTTTCTGTGTGTTACCAGGAGTCGGTTTAAAGAAAATACACGCAAATCGCAAATCGGTCGGAGAGAGAGAATTTTGTTGGGAAGATCTAGGCCTTACGAGTACGGTAGGAGGGTACATATACACATTAGAGTCCAAATGTATATATGAGATTTCCTTTGGTGCTCATCTCAGATCTCTTGACAATAGTATAAGCTTAGTTCGGTAGACTCTCTTGGTTGAGTAGACCGCGTATTCTCATATGGTCGGTAGGACTAGGACCATGATCGGCTCTCCTACGGTGAGGCATGGATAGGATGGAAATGGCCCTTCTAAGATAGAGTTGACCAAGTAAAAAAGTTGCGCTTAGGGAGAGCCAGCTTGATGTGAT